>CM072804.1:45072609-46365145 GCA_037013495.1 Hippophae tibetana | reverse complement strand
TTCAATACGGGACGCTTGAACTGTCATACTTAATCCTCGTTTAAAGCTCACACCAAGTAACGAGGATGTTAACCTCTATACACCACACAAGTCATTCTAAATGACCCTTGGAAACAACATAGAAAGGTTACCCACAACAACGAGCCCAGGGATGGTACTTACCTTGGTTGCATCATTCCGTCTCTTTTAAGGGAAATTCATCTTGAACTTGTGCTTTTATAGGATTCGAACCTGAGATCATGTTTTGAAGCCAAACATAGGAAAAAGAGCTAATCCTTCCTACCTAAAGCTTAAGCTTTCAATACGGGGCACTTGAACTGTCATACTTAATCCTCGTTTAAAGCTCACAACAAGTCACGAGGATGTTACCCCCCATGCACCACACAAGTCATTCTAAATGACCCTTGGAAACAACATAGAAAGGTTACCCAAAATAGCGAGCACAGGGATAGTACTTACCTTGGTTGCATCATTCCGTCTCTTTTAAGGAAAATTCATCTCGAACTTGTGCATTTATGGGATTCGAACCTGAGATCATGTTTGGAAACCAAACATAGGAAAAAGAGGTAATCCTTCCTACATGAAGTTTAAGCTTTCAATACGGGACGCTTGAACTGTCACACTTAATCCTCGTTCAAAGCTCACACCAAGTCACGAGGATGTTACCCCCCATGCACCACACAAGTCATTCTAAATGACCCTTGGAAACGACATAGAAAGGTTACCCACAACAACGAGCACAGGGATGGTACTTACCTCGGCTGCATCATTCCGTCTCTTGTAAGGGAAAGTCATATCGAACTTGGGCTTTTATGAGATTTGAACCTGGGATCAAGTTTTGATACCAAACATAGGAAAAAGAGCTAATCCTTCCTACATGAAGTTTAAGCTTTCAATATGAGACGCTTTAACTGTCAAACTTAATCCTCGTTCAAAGCTCACACCAAGTTACGAGTATGTTACCCTCCATACACCACACAAGTCATTCTAAATGACCCTTGGAAACAATATAGAAAGGTTACCCACAACAACAAGCCCAGGGATGGTATTTACCTTGGTTGCATCATTCCGTCTCTTTTAAGCGAAATTCATCTCGAACTTGGGATTTTATGGGATTCGAACCTCAGATCATGTTTTGATACCAAAAATAGGAAAAATAGCTAATCCTTCCTACCTAAACCTTAAGCTTTCAATACGGGACGCTTGAACTGTCAAACTTAATCCTCGTTTAAAACACACACCAAGTCACGAGTATGTTACCCTCCATGCACCACACAAGTCATTCTAAATGACCCTTGGAAACAACATAGAAAGGTTACCCACAACAACCAGCCCAGGGATGGTACTTACCTTGGTTGCATCATTCCATCTCTTTTAAGGGAAATTCATCTCAAACTTGTGCTTTTATGGGATTCGTACTTGAGATCATGTTTTGATACCAAACAAAGGAAAAATAGCTAATCCTTCATACGTAAAGCTTAAGCTTTCAATACGGGGAGCTTGAACTGTCACACTTAATACTCGTTCAAAGCTCACACCAAATCACGAGTATGTTACCCTCCATACACCACACAAGTCATACTGAAGGACCCTTGGAAACAACATAGAAAGGTTACCCACAACAACGAGCCCAGGTATGGTACTTACCTTGGTTGCATCATTCCGTCTGTTCCAAGGGAAAGTCATATCGAACTTGGGCTTTTACGGGATTTGAACCTAAGATCATGTGTTGATACCAAAGATAGGTAAAATAGCTAATCCTTCCAACCTAAAGCTTAAGCTTTCAATACGGGACGCTTGAATTGTCAAACTTAATCCTCGTTTAGAACACACACCAAATCACGAGTATGTTACCCCCCATGCGCCACACAAGTCATTCTAAATGACCCTTGCAAACAACATAGAAAGGTTACCCACAACAACGAGCACAGGGATGGTACTTACCTTGGTTGCATTATTCCGTCTCTTTAAAGGGAAATTCATCTCGAACTTGTGCTTTTATAGTATTCGAACCTGAGATCATGTTTTGAAACCAAACATATGAAAAAGAGCTAATCCTTCCTACATGAAGTTTAAGCTTTCAATACGGGACGCTTGAACTGTCACACTTAATCCTCGTTCAAAGCTCACACCAATCACGAGGATGTTACCCCCCTATGCACGACACTAGTCATTCTAAATGACACTTGGAAACAACATAGAAACGTTACCCACAACAACCAGCCCAGGGATGGTACTTACCTTGGTTGCAACATTCCATCTCTTTATAGGGAAATTCATCTCAAACTTGTGATTTTATGGGATTCGAACCTGAGATCATGTTTTGATACCAAACAAAGGAAAAATAGCTAATCCTTCCTACCTAAACCTTAAGCTTTCATTACGGGATGCTTGAACTATCACACGTAATCCTCGTTCAAAGCTCACCCCAGTCAAGAGGATGTTACCCCTCATGCACCACACAAGTCATTCTAAATGACGCTTGGAAATAACAAAGAAAGGTTACCCATAACAATAAGCCCAGGGATGGTACTTAACTCGGTTGCATAATTCTGTCTCTTTTCAGGGAAATTCATCTCGAACTTGGGCTTTTATGGGATTCGAACCTCAGATCATGTTTTGATACCAAACATAGGAAAAATAGCAAATCCTTCCTACCTAAAGCTTAAGCTTTTAATACGGGATGCTTGAACTGTCACACTTAATCCTCGTTCAAAGCTCACACCAAGTCACGAGGATGTTACCCCCTTATGCACGGCACAAGTCATTCGAAATGACCCTTTGAAACAACATAGAAAGGTTACCCACAACAACCAGCCCAGGGATGGTACTTACCTTGGTTGCATCGCTCTATCTCTTTCAAGGGAATGTCATATCGAACTTAGGCTTTTACGGGATTTGAACCTGAGATCATGTTTTGATACCAAAAAAAGGAAAAATAGATAATCCTTCCTACCTAAAGCTTAAGCTTTCAATACGGGACGCTTGAACTGTCATTGTTAATCCTCTTTCAAAGCTCACACCAAGTCACGAGGATGTTACCGCCCATACACCACACCAGTCATTATAAATGACCCTTGGAAACAACATAGAAAGGTTACCCACAACAATGAGCACAGGTATGGTACTTACCTTGGTTGCATGATTCCGTCTCTTTCAAGGGAAAGTCATATCGAACTTGGGCTTTTACGGGATTCGAACCTGAGATCATGTTTTGATACCAAATATAGGTAAAATAGCTTATCCTTCCAACCGAAAGCTTAAGCTTTCAATACGGGACGCTTGAACTGTCAAACTTAATCCTCGTTCAAAACTCATACCAAGTCACGAGGATGTTACCCCCCATGCACCACACAAGTCATTCTAAATGACCCTTGGAAACAACATAGAAATGTTACCCACAACAACCATCCCAGGGATGGTACTTACCTTGGTTGCATCATTCCGTCTCTTTTAAGGGAAATTCATCTCGAACTTGTGCTTTTATTGGATTCGAACCTGAGATCATGTTTTGAAACCAAACATAGGAAAAAGAGCTTATCCTTCTTACATGAAGTTTTAGCTTTTAATATGAGACGCTTGAACTGTCAAACTTAATCCTCGTTCAAAGCTCAAACCAAGTCACGGGGATGTTACCCTCCATACACCACACAAGTCATTCTAAATAACCCTTGGAAACAACATAGAAAGGTTACCCACAACAACGAGCCCTGGGATGATACTTACCTTGGTTGCATCATTTCGTCTCTTTTAAGGGAAATTCATCTTGAACTTGTGCTTTTATAGTATTCGAACCTCAGATCATGTTTTGAAACCAAACATAGGAAAAAGAGCTAATCCTTCCTACATGAAGTTTAAGCTTTCAATACGGGACGCTTGAACTGTCACACTTAATCCTCGTTCAAAGCTCACACCAATCACGAGGATGTTACCCCCCTATGCACGACACTAGTCATTCTAAATGACACTTGGAAACAACATAGAAACGTTACCCACAACAACCAGCCCAGGGATGGTACTTACCTTGGTTGCAACATTCCATCTCTTTATAGGGAAATTCATCTCAAACTTGTGATTTTATGGGATTCGAACCTGAGATCATGTTTTGATACCAAACAAAGGAAAAATAGCTAATCCTTCCTACCTAAACCATAAGCTTTCATTACGGGATGCTTGAACTATCACACGTAATCCTCGTTCAAAGCTCACCCCAGTCAAGAGGATGTTACCCCTCATGCACCACACAAGTCATTCTAAATGACGCTTGGAAATAACAAAGAAAGGTTACCCATAACAATAAGCCCAGGGATGGTACTTAACTCGGTTGCATAATTCTGTCTCTTTTCAGGGAAATTCATCTCGAACTTGGGCTTTTATGGGATTCAAACCTCAGATCATGTTTTGATACCAAACATAGGAAAAATAGCAAATCCTTCCTACCTAAAGCTTAAGCTTTTAATACGGGATGCTTGAACTGTCACACTTAATCCTCGTTCAAAGCTCACACCAAGTCACGAGGATGTTACCCCCTTATGCACGGCACAAGTCATTCGAAATGACCCTTTGAAACAACATAGAAAGGTTACCCACAACAACCAGCCCAGGGATGGTACTTACCTTGGTTGCATCACTCTATCTCTTTCAAGGGAATGTCATATCGAACTTAGGCTTTTACGGGATTTGAACCTGAGATCATGTTTTGATACCAAAAAAAGGAAAAATAGATAATCCTTCCTACCTAAAGCTTAAGCTTTCAATACGGGACGCTTGAACTGTCATTGTTAATCCTCTTTCAAAGCTCACACCAAGTCACGAGGATGTTACCGCCCATACACCACACCAGTCATTATAAATGACCCTTGGAAACAACATAGAAAGGTTACCCACAACAATGAGCACAGGTATGGTACTTACCTTGGTTGCATGATTCCGTCTCTTTCAAGGGAAAGTCATATCGAACTTGGGCTTTTACGGGATTCAAACCTGAGATCATGTTTTGATACCAAATATAGGTAAAATAGCTTATCCTTCCAACCGAAAGCTTAAGCTTTCAATACGGGACGCTTGAACTGTCAAATTTAATCCTCGTTCAAAACTCACACCAAGTCACGAGGATGTTACCCCCCATGTACCACCCAAGTCATTATAAATGACCCTTGGAAACAACATAGAAAGGTTACACACAAGAACGAGCCCAGGGATGGTACTTACCTTGGTTGCATCATTTCGTCTATTTTAAGGGAAATTCATCTCGAACTTGTGCTTTTATAGGATTCGAATCTGAGATCATGTTTTGAAACAAAACATAGGAAAAAGAGCTAATCCTTCCTATATGAAGTTTAAGCTTTCAATACGTGACGCTTGAACTGTCACACTTAATCCTCGTTCAAAGCTCACACCAAGTCACGAGGATGTTACCCCCCAATGCACGACACAAGTCAATCTAAATGACCCTTGAAAACAACATAGAAATCTTACCCACAACACCAGCCCAGGGATGGTACTTACCTTGGTTGCATCATTCTATCTCTTTTAAGGGAAAGTCATATCGAATTGGGCTTTTACGGGATTTGAACCTGGGATCAAGTTTTGATACCAAACTTAGGAAAAGGAGCTAATCCTTCCTACATGAAGTTTAAGCTTTCATTACGGGATTCTTGAATTGTCACACGTAATCCTCGTTCAAAGCTCACCCCAGTCAAGAGGATGTTACCCCTCATGAACCATACAAGTCATTCTAAATGATCCTTGGAAACAACCCAGATAGGTTACCCACAACAATGAGCACAGAGATATTACTTACCTTGGTTGCATCATTCATTCTATCGTACGGGAAGTTCACCTCGAACTTGTGCTTTTTGGGGACACAAACCTGAGTTCATGTTTTGATACCAAACAAAGGAAAAATAGCTAATCCTTCCTAAGTAAAGCTTAAGCTTTCAATACAGGACGTTTGAATTGTCATACTTAATCCTCGTTCAAAGCTCACACCAAGTCACGAGGATGTTACCCTCCATACACCACACCAGTCATTCTAAATGACCCTTGGAAACAACATAGAAAGGTTACCCACAACAATGAGCACAGGTATGGTACTTACCTTGGTTGCACGATTCCGTCTCTTTTAAGGGAAATTCATCTCGAACTTAGACTTTACCGGATTTGAACCTGAGATCATGTTTTGATACCAAAGATAGGTAAAATAGCTAATCCTTCCAACCTAAAGCTTAAGCTTTCAATACGGGACGCTTGAACTGTCAAACTTAATCCTCGTTCAAAACTCATACCAAGTAACGAGGATGTTACCCCCCATGCTCCACACAAGTCATTCTAAATGACCCTTGGAAACAACATAGAAATGTTACCCACAACAACCATCCCAGGGATGGTACTTACCTTGGTTGCATCATTCCGTCTCTTTTAAGGGAAATTCATCTCGAACTTGTGGTTTTATTGGATTCGAACCTGAGATCATGTTTTGAAACCAAACAAAGGAAAAAGAGCTTATCCTTCCTACATGAAGTTTAAGCTTTTAATATGAGACGCTTGAACTGTCAAACTTAATCCTCTTTCAAAGCTCACACCAAGTCACGGGGATGTTACCCTCCATACACCACACAAGTCATTCTAAATAACCCTTGGAAACAACATAGAAAGGTTACCCACAACAACGAGCCCTGGGATGATACTTACCTTGGTTGCATCATTTCGTCTCTATAAGGGAAATTCATCTCGAACTTGTGCTTTTATAGGATTCGAACCTCAGATCATGTTTTGAAACCAAACATAGGAAAAAGAGCTAATCCTTCCTACATGAAGTATAAGCTTTCAATACGGGACGCTTGAACTGTCACACTTAATCCTCGTTCAAAGCTCACACCAAGTCACGAGGATGTTACCTCCCTATGCACGACACAAGTCATTCTAAATGACCCTTGGAAACAACATAGAAAGCTTACCCACAACAACCAGCCTAGGGATGGTACTTACCTTGGTTGCATCATTCTATCTCTTTTAAGGGAAAGTCAAATCGAACTTGGGCTTTTATAGGATTCGAACCTGAGCTCAAGTTTTGATACCAAACATAGGAAAAAGAGCTAATCCTTCCTACATGAACTTTAAGCTTTCATTACGGTACGCTCGAATTGTCACATGTAATCCTCGTTCAAAGCTCACCCCAGTCAAGAGGATGTTACCCCTCATGAACCACACAAGTCATTCTAAATGACCCTTGGAAATAACACAAAAAGGTTACACATAACAATTACCCCAGGGATGGTATTTAACTCGGTTGTATAATTCTGTCTCTTGTAAAGGAAATTCACCTTGAACTTGTGCTTTTCGAAGAATTCGAACCTGAGATCATGTTTTGATACCAAACAAAGGAAAAATAGCTAATCCTTCCTACCTAAAGCTTATGCTTTCAATACGGGACGCTTGAACTGTCAAACTTAATCCTCGTTCAAAACTCACACCAAGTCACGAGGATGTTACCCCCCATGCACCACACAAGTCATTCTAAATGACCCTTGGAAACAACATAGAAAGGTTACACACAACAACGAGCCCAGGGATGGTACTTACCTTGGTTGCATCATTTCGTCTCTTTTAAGGGAAATTCATCTCGAACTTGTGCTTTTATAGGATTCGAACCTCAGATCATGTTTTGAAACCAAACATAGGAAAAAGAGCTAATCCTTCCTATATTAAGTTTAAACTTTCAATACGGGACGCTTGAACTGTCACACTTAATCCTCGTTCAAAGCTCACACCAAGTCACGAGGATGTTACCCCCCAATGCACGACACAAGTCAATCTAAATGACCCTTGAAAACAACGTAGAAATTTTACCCACAACACCAGCCCAGGGATGGTACTTACCTTGGTTGCATCATTCTATCTCTTTTAAGGGAAAGTCATATCGAACTTGGGCTTTTACGGGATTTGAACCTGGGATCAAGTTTTGATACCAAACTTAGGAAAAGGAGCTAATCCTTCCTACATGAAGTTTAAGCTTTCATTACGGGATTCTTGAATTGTCACACGTAATCCTCGTTCAAAGCTCACCCCAGTCAAGAGGATGTTACCCCTCATGAACCATACAAGTCATTCTAAATGATCCTTGGAAACAACCCAGATAGGTTACCCACAACAATGAGCACAAAGATATTACTTACCTTGGTTGCATCATTCATTCTATCGTACGGGAAGTTCACCTCGAACTTGTGCTTTTAGGGGACACAAACCTGAGTTCATGTTTTGATACCAAACAAAGGAAAAATAGCTAATCCTTCCTACCTAAAGCTTAAGCTTTCAATACGGGACGTTTGAACTGTCATACCTAATCCTCGTTCAAAGCTCACACCAAGTCACAAGGATGTTACCCTCCATACACCACACCAGTCATTCTAAATGACCCTTGGAAACAACATAGAAAGGTTACCCACAACAATGAGCACAGGTATGGTACTTACCTTGGTTGCACGATTCCGTCTCTTTTAAGGGAAATTCATCTCGAACTTAGACTTTACCGGATTTGAACCTGAGATCATGTTTTGATACCAAAGATAGGTAAAATAGCTAATCCTTCCAACCTAAAGCTAAAGCTTTCAATACGGGACGCTTGAACTGTCAAACTTAATCCTCGTTCAAAACTCATACCAAGTCACGAGGATGTTACCCCCCATGCACCACACAAGTCATTCTAAATGACCCTTGGAAACAACATAGAAATGTTACCCACAACAACCATCCCAGGGATGGTACTTACCTTGGTTGCATCATTCCGTCTCTTTTAAGGGAAATTCATCTCGAACTTGTGCTTTTATTGGATTCGAACCTGAGATCATGTTTTGAAACCAAACATAGGAAAAAGAGCTTATCCTTCTTACATGAAGTTTTAGCTTTTAATATGAGACGCTTGAACTGTCAAACTTAATACTCGTTCAAAGCTCAAACCAAGTCACGGGGATGTTACCCTCCATACACCACACAAGTCATTCTAAATAACCCTTGGAAACAACATAGAAAGGTTACCCACAACAACGAGCCCTGGGATGATACTTACCTTGGTTGCATCATTTCGTCTCTTTTAAGGGAAATTCATCTTGAACTTGTGCTTTTATAGGATTCGAACCTCAGATCATGTTTTGAAACCAAACATAGGAAAAAGAGCTAATCCTTCCTACATGAAGTTTAAGCTTTCAATACGGGACGCTTGAACTGTCACACTTAATCCTCGTTCAAAGCTCACACCAAGTCACGGGGATGTTACCCTCCATACACCACACAAGTCATTCTAAATAACCTTTGGAAACAACATAGAAAGGTTACCCACAACAACGAGCCCTGGGATGATACTTACCTTGGTTGCATCATTTCGTCTCTTTTAAGGGAAATTCATCACGAACTTGTGCTTTTATAGGATTCGAACCTCAGATCATGTTTTGAAACCAAACATAGGAAAAAGAGCTAATCCTTCCTACATGAAGTTTAAGCTTTCAATACGGGACGCTTGAACTGTCACACTTAATCCTCGTTCAAAGCTCACACCAAGTCACGAGGATGTTACCCCCCTATGCACGACACAAGTCATTCTAAATGACCCTTGGAAACAACATAGAAAGGTTACCCACAACAACCAGCCCAGGGATGGTACTTACCTTGGTTGCATCATTCTATCTCTTTTAAGGGAAAGTCGTATCGAACTTGGGCTTTTATAGGATTCAAACCTGAGCTCAAGTTTTGATACCAAACATAGGAAAAAGAGTTAATCCTTCCTACATGAAGTTTAAGCTTTCATTACGGGACGCTCGAACTGTCACACGTAATCCTCGTTCAAAGCTCACCCCAGTCAAGAGGATGTTACCCCTCATGAACCACACAAGTCATTCTAAATGACCCTTGGAAATAACACAAAAAGGTTACACACAACAATTACCCCAGGGATGGTATTTAACTCGGTTGTATAATTCTGTCTCTTGTAAAGGAAATTCACCTCGAACTTGTGCTTTTATAGAATTCGAACCTGAGATCATGTTTTGATACCAAACAAAGGAAAAATAGTTAATCCTTCCTACCTAAAGCTTAAGCTTTCAATACGGGATGCTTGAACTGTCAAACTTAATCCTCGTTCAAAACTCACACCAAGTCACGAGGATGTTACCCCCCATGCACCACACAAGTCATTCTAAATGACCCTTCGAAACAACATAGAAAGGTTACACACAACAACGAGCTCAGGGATGGTACTTACCTTGGTTGCATCATTTCGTCTCTTTTAAGGGAAATTCATCTCGAACTTGGGCTTTTATAGGATTCGAACCTGAGATCATGTTTTGAAACCAAACATAGGAAAAAGAGCTAATCCTTCCTATATGAAGTTTAATCTTTCAATACGGGACGCTTGAACTGTCACACTTAATCCTCGTTCAAAGCACACACCAAGTCACGAGGATGTTACCCCCCAATGCACGACACAAGTCAATCTAAATGACCCTTGAAAACAACATAGAAATTTTACCCACAACACCAGCCCAGGGATGGTACTTACCTTGGTTGCATCATTCTATCTCTTTTAAGGGAAAGTCATATCGAATTGGGCTTTTACGGGATTTGAACCTGGGATCAAGTTTTGATACCAAACTTAGGAAAAGGAGCTAATCCTTCCTACATGAAGTTTAAGCTTTCATTACGGGATTCTTGAATTGTCACACGTAATCCTCGTTCAAAGCTCACCCCAGTCAAGAGGATGTTACCCCTCATGAACCATACAAGTCATTCTAAATGATCCTTGGAAACAACCCAGATAGGTTACCCACAACAATGAGCACAGAGATATTACTTACCTTGGTTGCATCATTCATTCTATCGTACGGGAAGTTCACCTCGAACTTGTGCTTTTTGGGGACACAAACCTGAGTTCATGTTTTGATACCAAACAAAGGAAAAATAGCTAATCCTTCCTAAGTAAAGCTTAAGCTTTCAATACAGGACGTTTGAATTGTCATACTTAATCCTCGTTCAAAGCTCACACCAAGTCACGAGGATGTTACCCTCCATACACCACACCAGTCATTCTAAATGACCCTTGGAAACAACATAGAAAGGTTACCCACAACAATGAGCACAGGTATGGTACTTACCTTGGTTGCACGATTCCGTCTCTTTTAAGGGAAATTCATCTCGAACTTAGACTTTACCGGATTTGAACCTGAGATCATGTTTTGATACCAAAGATAGGTAAAATAGCTAATCCTTCCAACCTAAAGCTTAAGCTTTCAATACGGGACGCTTGAACTGTCAAACTTAATCCTCGTTCAAAACTCATATCAAGTAACGAGGATGTTACCCCCCATGCTCCACACAAGTCATTCTAAATGACCCTTGGAAACAACATAGAAATGTTACCCACAACAACCATCCCAGGGATGGTACTTACCTTGGTTGCATCATTCCGTCTCTTTTAAGGGAAATTCATCTCGAACTTGTGCTTTTATTGGATTCGAACCTGAGATCATGTTTTGAAACCAAACATAGGAAAAAGAGCTTATCCTTCTTACATGAAGTTTTAGCTTTTAATATGAGACGCTTGAACTGTCAAACTTAATCCTCGTTCAAAGCTCAAACCAAGTCACGGGGATGTTACCCTCCATACACCACACAAGTCATTCTAAATAACCCTTGGAAACAACATAGAAAGGTTACCCACAACAACGAGCCCTGGGATGATACTTACCTTGGTTGCATCATTTCGTCTCTTTTAAGGGAAATTCGTCTCGAACTTGTGCTTTTATAGGATTCGAACCTCAGATCATGTTTTGAAACCAAACATAGGAAAAAGATCTAATCCTTCCTACATGAAGTTTAATCTTTCAATACGGGACGCTTGAACTGTCACACTTAATCCTCGTTCAAAGCTCACACCAAGTCACGAGGATGTTACCCCCCTATGCACGACACAAGTCATTCTAAATGACCCTTGGAAACAACATAGAAAGGTTACCCACAACAACCAGCCCAGGGATGGTACTTACCTTTGTTGCATCATTCTATCTCTTTTAAGGGAAAGTCATATCGAACTTGGGCTTTTATAGGATTCGAACCTGAGCTCAAGTTTTGATACCAAACATAGGAAAAAGAGCTAATCCTTCCTACATGAAGTTTAAGCTTTCATTACGGGACGCTCGAACTGTCACACGTATTCCTCGTTCAAAGCTCACCCCAGTCAAGAGGCTGTTACCCCTCATGAACCACACAAGTCATTCTAAATGACTCTTGGAAATAACACAAAAAGGTTACACACAACAATTACCCCAGGGATGGTATTTAACTCGGTTTTATAATTCTGTCTCTTGTAAAGGAAATTCACCTCGAACTTGTGCTTTTAGAAGAATTCGAACCTGAGATCATGTTTTGATACCAAACAAAGGAAAAATAGCTAATCCTTCCTACCTAAAGCTTAAGCTTTCAATACGGGACGCTTGAACTGTCAAACTTAATCCTCGTTCAAAACTCACACCAAGTCACGAGGATGTTACCCCCCATGCACCACACAAGTCATTCTAAATGACCCTTGGAAACAACATAGAAAGGTTACACACAACAACGAGCCCAGGGATGGTACTTACCTTGGTTGCATCATTTGGTCTCTTTTAAGGGAAATTCATCTCGAACTTGTGCTTTTATAGGATTCGAACCTGAGATCATGTTTTGAAACCAAACATAGGAAAAAGAGCTAATCCTTACTATATTAAGTTTAAACTTTCAATACGGGACGCTTGAACTGTCACACTTAATCCTCGTTCAAAGCTCACACCAAGTCACGAGGATGTTACCCCCCTATGCACGACACAAGTCATTCTAAATGACCCTTGAAAACAACATAGAAAGGTTACCCACAACAACCAGCCCAGGGATGGTACTTACCTTGGTTGCATCATTTCGTCTCTTTTAAGGGAAATTCATCTCGAACTTGTGCTTTTATAGGATTCGAACCTCAGATCATGTTTTGAAACCAAACATAGGAAAAAGAGCTAATCCTTCCTACATGAAGTTTAAGCTTTCAATACGGGACGCTTGAACTGTCACACTTAATCCTCGTTCAAAGCTCACACCAAGTCACGAGGATGTTACCTCCCTATGCACGACACAAGTCATTCTAAATGACCCTTGGAAACAACATAGAAAGCTTACCCACAACAACCAGCCCAGGGATGGTACTTACCTTGGTTGCATCATTCTATCTCTTTTAAATGAAAGTCAAATCGAACTTGGGCTTTTATAGGATTCGAACCTGAGCTCAAGTTTTGATACCAAACATAGGAAAAAGAGCTAATCCTTCCTACATGAAGTTTAAGCTTTCATTACGGTACGCTCGAATTGTCACATGTAATCCTCGTTCAAAGCTCACCCCAGTCAAGAGGATGTTACCCCTCATGAACCACACAAGTCATTCTAAATGACCCTTGGAAATAACACAAAAAGGTTACACATAACAATTACCCCAGGGATGGTATTTAACTCGGTTGTATAATTCTGTCTCTTGTAAAGGAAATTCACCTTGAACTTGTGCTTTTCGAAGAATTCGAACCTGAGATCATGTTTTGATACCAAACAAAGGAAAAATAGTTAATCCTTCCTACCTAAAGCTTACGCTTTCAATACGGGACGCTTGAACTGTCAAACTTAATCCTCGTTCAAAACTCACACCAAGTCACGAGGATGTTACCCCCCATGCACCACACAAGTCATTCTAAATGACCCTTGGAAACAACATAGAAAGGTTACACACAACAACGAGCCCAGGGATGGTACTTACCTTGGTTGCATCATTTCGTCTCTTTTAAGGGAAATTCATCTCGAACTTGTGCTTTTATAGGATTCGAACCTCAGATCATGTTTTGAAACCAAACATAGGAAAAAGAGCTAATCCTTCCTATATTAAGTTTAAACTTTCAATACGGGACGCTTGAACTGTCACACTTAATCCTCGTTCAAAGCTCACACCAAGTCACGAGGATGTTACCCCCCTATGCACGACACAAGTCATTCTAAATGACCCTTGAAAACAACGTAGAAAGGTTACCCACAACAACCAGCCCAGGGATGGTACTTACCTTGGTTGCATCATTCTATCTCTTTTAAGGGAAAGTCATATCGAACTTGGTCTTTTACGGGATTTGAACCTGGGATCAAGTTTTGATACCAAACATAGGAAAAGGAGCTAATCCTTCCTACATGAAGTTTAAGCTTTCAATATGAGACGCTTTAACTGTCAAACTTAATCCTCGTTCAAAGCTCACACCAAGTTACGAGTATGTTACCCTCCATACACCACACAAGTCATTCTAAATGACCCTTGGAAACAATATAGAAAGGTTACCCACAACAACGAGCCCAGCGATGGTACTTACCTTGGTTGCATCATTCCGTCTGTTCCAAGGGAAAGTCATATCGAACTTGGGCTTTTACGGGATTTGAACCTAAGATCATGTGTTGATACCAAAGATAGGTAAAATAGCTAATCCTTCCAACCTAAAGCTTAAGCTTTCAATACGGGATGCTTGAACTGTCAAACTTAATCCTCGTTCAAAACTCACACCAAGTCACGAGGATGTTACCCCCCATGCACCACACAAGTCATTCTAAATGACCCTTCGAAACAACATAGAAAGGTTACACACAACAACGAGCTCAGGGATGGTACTTACCTTGGTTGCATTATTCCGTCTCTTTAAAGGGAAATTCATCTCGAACTTGTGCTTTTATAGTATTCGAACCTGAGATCATGTTTTGAAACCAAACATATGAAAAAGAGCTAATCCTTCCTACATGAAGTTTAAGCTTTCAATACGGGACGCTTGAACTGTCACACTTAATCCTCGTTCAAAGCTCACACCAATCACGAGGATGTTACCCCCCTATGCACGACACTAGTCATTCTAAATGACACTTGGAAACAACATAGAAACGTTACCCACAACAACCAGCCCAGGGATGGTACTTACCTTGGTTGCAACATTCCATCTCTTTATAGGGAAATTAATCTCAAACTTGTGATTTTATGGGATTCGAACCTGAGATCATGTTTTGATACCAAACAAAGGAAAAATAGCTAATCCTTCCTACCTAAACCTTAAGCTTTCATTACGGGATGCTTGAACTATCACACGTAATCCTCGTTCAAAGCTCACCCCAGTCAAGAGGATGTTACCCCTCATGCACCACACAAGTAATTCTAAATAACGCTTGGAAATAACAAAGAAAAGTTACCTATAACAATAAGCCCAGGGATGGTACTTAACTCGGTTGCATAATTCTGTCTCTTTTCAGGGAAATTCATCTCGAACTTGGGCTTTTATGGGATTCGAACCTCAGATCATGTTTTGATACCAAACATAGGAAAAATAGCAAATCCTTCCTACCTAAAGCTTAAGCTTTTAATACGGGATGCTTGAACTGTCACACTTAATCCTCGTTCAAAGCTCACACCAAGTCACGAGGATGTTACCCCCTTATGCACGGCACAAGTCATTCGAAATGACCCTTTGAAACAACATAGAAAGGTTACCCACAACAACCAGCCCAGGGATGGTACTTACCTTGGTTGCATCACTCTATCTCTTTCAAGGGAATGTCATATCGAACTTAGGCTTTTACGGGATTTGAACCTGAGATCATGTTTTGATACCAAAAAAAGGAAAAATAGATAATCCTTCCTACCTAAAGCTTAAGCTTTCAATACGGGACGCTTGAACTGTCATTGTTAATCCTCTTTCAAAGCTCACACCAAGTCACGAGGATGTTACCGCCCATACACCACACCAGTCATTATAAATGACCCTTGGAAACAACATAGAAAGGTTACCCACAAGAATGAGCACAGGTATGGTACTTACCTTGGTTGCATGATTCCGTCTCTTTCAAGGGAAAGTCATATCGAACTTGGGCTTTTACGGGATTCGAACCTGAGATCATGTTTTGATACCAAATATAGGTAAAATAGCTTATCCTTCCAACCGAAAGCTTAAGCTTTCAATACGGGACGCTTGAACTGTCAAATTTAATCCTCGTTCAAAACTCACACCAAGTCACGAGGATGTTACCCCCCATGTACCACCCAAGTCATTATAAATGACCCTTGGAAACAACATAGAAAGGTTACACACAACAACGAGCCCAGGGATGGTACTTACCTTGGTTGCATCATTTCGTCTATTTTAAGGGAAATTCATCTCGAACTTGTGCTTTTATAGGATTCGAACCTCAGATCATGTTTTGAAACAAAACATAGGAAAAAGAGCTAATCCTTCCTATATGAAGTTTAAGCTTTCAATACGTGACGCTTGAACTGTCACACTTAATCCTCGTTCAAAGCTCACTCCAAGTCACGAGGATGTTACCCCCCAATGCACGACACAAGTCAATCTAAATGACCCTTGAAAACAACATAGAAATTTTACCCACAACACCAGCCCAGGGATGGTACTTACCTTGGTTGCATCATTCTATCTCTTTTAAGGGAAAGTCATATCGAACTTGGGCTTTTACGGGATTTGAACCTGGGATCAAGTTTTGATACCAAACTTAGGAAAAGGAGATAATACTTCCTACATGAAGTTTAAGCTTTCATTACGGGATTCTTGAATTGTCACACGTAATCCTCGTTCAAAGCTCACCCCAGTCAAGAGGATGTTACCCCTCATGAACCATACAAGTCATTCTAAATGATCCTTGGAAACAACCCAGATAGGTTACCCACAACAATGAGCACAGAGATATTACTTACCTTGGTTGCATCATTCATTCTATCGTACGGGAAGTTCACCTCGAACTTGTGCTTTTAGGGGACACAAACCTGAGTTCATGTTTTGATACCAAACAAAGGAAAAATAGCTAATCCTTCCTACCTAAAGCTTAAGCTTTCAATACGGGACGTTTGAACTGTCATACCTAATCCTCGTTCAAAGCTCACACCAAGTCACAAGGATGTTACCCTCCATACACCACACCAGTCATTCTAAATGACCCTTGGAAACAACATAGAAAGGTTACCCACAACAATGAGCACAGGTATGGTACTTACCTTGGTTGCACGATTCCGTCTCTTTTAAGGGAAATTCATCTCGAACTTAGACTTTACCGGATTTGAACCTGAGATCATGTTTTGATACCAATGATAGGTAAAATAGCTAATCCTTCCAACCTAAAGCTTAAGCTTTCAATACGGGACGCTTGAACTGTCAAACTTAATCCTCGTTCAAAACTCATACCAAGTCACGAGGATGTTACCCCCCATGCACCACACAAGTCATTCTAAATGACCCTTGGAAACAACATAGAAATGTTACCCACAACAACCATCCCAGGGATGGTACTTACCTTGGTTGCATCATTCCGTCTCTTTTAAGGGAAATTCATCTCGAACTTGTGCTTTTATTGGATTCGAACCTGAGATCATGTTTTGAAACCAAACATAGGAAAAAGAGCTTATCCTTCTTACATGAAGTTTTAGCTTTTAATATGAGACGCTTGAACTGTCAAACTTAATCCTCGTTCAAAGCTCAAACCAAGTCACGGGGATGTTACCCTCCATACACCACACAAGTCATTCTAAATAACCCTTGGAAACAACATAGAAAGGTTACCCACAACAACGAGCCCTGGGATGATACTTACCTTGGTTGCATCATTTCGTCTCTTTTAAGGGAAATTCATCTTGAACTTGTGCTTTTATAGGATTCGAACCTCAGATCATGTTTTGAAACCAAACATAGGAAAAAGAGCTAATCCTTCCTACATGAAGTTTAAGCTTTCAATACAGGACGCTTGAACTGTCACACTTAATCCTCGTTCAAAGCTCACACCAAGTCACGGGGATGTTACCCTCCATACACCACACAAGTCATTCTAAATAACCTTTGGAAACAACATAGAAAGGTTACCCACAACAACGAGCCCTGGGATGATACTTACCTTGGTTGCATCATTTCGTCTCTTTTAAGGGAAATTCATCACGAACTTGTGCTTTTATAGGATTCGAACCTCAGATCATGTTTTGAAACCAAACATAGGAAAAAGAGCTAATCCTTCCTACATGAAGTTTAAGCTTTCAATACGGGACGCTTGAACTGTCACACTTAATCCTCGTTCAAAGCTCACACCAAGTCACGAGGATGTTACCCCCCTATGCACGACACAAGTCATTCTAAATGACCCTTGGAAACAACATAGAAAGGTTACCCACAACAACCAGCCCAGGGATGGTACTTACCTTGGTTGCATCATTCTATCTCTTTTAAGGGAAAGTCGTATCGAACTTGGGCTTTTATAGGATTCAAACCTGAGCTCAAGTTTTGATACCAAACATAGGAAAAAGAGTTAATCCTTCCTACATGAAGTTTAAGCTTTCATTACGGGACGCTCGAACTGTCACACGTAATCCTCGTTCAAAGCTCACCCCAGTCAAGAGGATGTTACCCCTCATGAACCACACAAGTCATTCTAAATGACCCTTGGAAATAACACAAAAAGGTTACACACAACAATTACCCCAGGGATGGTATTTAACTCGGTTGTATAATTCTGTCTCTTGTAAAGGAAATTCACCTCGAACTTGTGCTTTTATAGAATTCGAACCTGAGATCATGTTTTGATACCAAACAAAGGAAAAATAGTTAATCCTTCCTACCTAAAGCTTAAGCTTTCAATACGGGATGCTTGAACTGTCAAACTTAATCCTCGTTCAAAACTCACACCAAGTCACGAGGATGTTACCCCCCATGCACCACACAAGTCATTCTAAATGACCCTTCGAAACAACATAGAAAGGTTACACACAACAACGAGCTCAGGGATGGTACTTACCTTGGTTGCATCATTTCGTCTCTTTTAAGGGAAATTCATCTCGAACTTGGGCTTTTATAGGATTCGAACCTGAGATCATGTTTTGAAACCAAACATAGGAAAAAGAGCTAATCCTTCCTATATGAAGTTTAATCTTTCAATACGGGACGCTTGAACTGTCACACTTAATCCTCGTTCAAAGCACACACCAAGTCACGAGGATGTTACCCCCCAATGCACGACACAAGTCAATCTAAATGACCCTTGAAAACAACATAGAAATTTTACCCACAACACCAGCCCAGGGATGGTACTTACCTTGGTTGCATCATTCTATCTCTTTTAAGGGAAAGTCATATCGAATTGGGCTTTTACGGGATTTGAACCTGGGATCAAGTTTTGATACCAAACTTAGGAAAAGGAGCTAATCCTTCCTACATGAAGTTTAAGCTTTCATTACGGGATTCTTGAATTGTCACACGTAATCCTCGTTCAAAGCTCACCCCAGTCAAGAGGATGTTACCCCTCATGAACCATACAAGTCATTCTAAATGATCCTTGGAAACAACCCAGATAGGTTACCCACAACAATGAGCACAGAGATATTACTTACCTTGGTTGCATCATTCATTCTATCGTACGGGAAGTTCACCTCGAACTTGTGCTTTTTGGGGACACAAACCTGAGTTCATGTTTTGATACCAAACAAAGGAAAAATAGCTAATCCTTCCTAAGTAAAGCTTAAGCTTTCAATACAGGACGTTTGAATTGTCATACTTAATCCTCGTTCAAAGCTCACACCAAGTCACGAGGATGTTACCCTCCATACACCACACCAGTCATTCTAAATGACCCTTGGAAACAACATAGAAAGGTTACCCACAACAATGAGCACAGGTATGGTACTTACCTTGGTTGCACGATTCCGTCTCTTTTAAGGGAAATTCATCTCGAACTTAGACTTTACCGGATTTGAACCTGAGATCATGTTTTGATACCAAAGATAGGTAAAATAGCTAATCCTTCCAACCTAAAGCTTAAGCTTTCAATACGGGACGCTTGAACTGTCAAACTTAATCCTCGTTCAAAACTCATATCAAGTAACGAGGATGTTACCCCCCATGCTCCACACAAGTCATTCTAAATGACCCTTGGAAACAACATAGAAATGTTACCCACAACAACCATCCCAGGGATGGTACTTACCTTGGTTGCATCATTCCGTCTCTTTTAAGGGAAATTCATCTCGAACTTGTGCTTTTATTGGATTCGAACCTGAGATCATGTTTTGAAACCAAACATAGGAAAAAGAGCTTATCCTTCTTACATGAAGTTTTAGCTTTTAATATGAGACGCTTGAACTGTCAAACTTAATCCTCGTTCAAAGCTCAAACCAAGTCACGGGGATGTTACCCTCCATACACCACACAAGTCATTCTAAATAACCCTTGGAAACAACATAGAAAGGTTACCCACAACAACGAGCCCTGGGATGATACTTACCTTGGTTGCATCATTTCGTCTCTTTTAAGGGAAATTCGTCTCGAACTTGTGCTTTTATAGGATTCGAACCTCAGATCATGTTTTGAAACCAAACATAGGAAAAAGATCTAATCCTTCCTACATGAAGTTTAATCTTTCAATACGGGACGCTTGAACTGTCACACTTAATCCTCGTTCAAAGCTCACACCAAGTCACGAGGATGTTACCCCCCTATGCACGACACAAGTCATTCTAAATGACCCTTGGAAACAACATAGAAAGGTTACCCACAACAACCAGCCCAGGGATGGTACTTACCTTTGTTGCATCATTCTATCTCTTTTAAGGGAAAGTCATATCGAACTTGGGCTTTTATAGGATTCGAACCTGAGCTCAAGTTTTGATACCAAACATAGGAAAAAGAGCTAATCCTTCCTACATGAAGGTTAAGCTTTCATTACGGGACGCTCGAACTGTCACACGTATTCCTCGTTCAAAGCTCACCCCAGTCAAGAGGCTGTTACCCCTCATGAACCACACAAGTCATTCTAAATGACTCTTGGAAATAACACAAAAAGGTTACACACAACAATTACCCCAGGGATGGTATTTAACTCGGTTTTATAATTCTGTCTCTTGTAAAGGAAATTCACCTCGAACTTGTGCTTTTAGAAAAATTCGAACCTGAGATCATGTTTTGATACCAAACAAAGGAAAAATAGCTAATCCTTCCTACCTAAAGCTTAAGCTTTCAATACGGGACGCTTGAACTGTCAAACTTAATCCTCGTTCAAAACTCACACCAAGTCACGAGGATGTTACCCCCCATGCACCACACAAGTCATTCTAAATGACCCTTGGAAACAACATAGAAAGGTTACACACAACAACGAGCCCAGGGATGGTACTTACCTTGGTTGCATCATTTCGTCTCTTTTAAGGGAAATTCATCTCGAACTTGTGCTTTTATAGGATTCGAACCTGAGATCATGTTTTGAAACCAAACATAGGAAAAAGAGCTAATCCTTACTATATTAAGTTTAAACTTTCAATACGGGACGCTTGAACTGTCACACTTAATCCTCGTTCAAAGCTCACACCAAGTCACGAGGATGTTACCCCCCTATGCACGACACAAGTCATTCTAAATGACCCTTGAAAACAACATAGAAAGGTTACCCACAACAACCAGCCCAGGGATGGTACTTACCTTGGTTGCATCATTTCGTCTCTTTTAAGGGAAATTCATCTCGAACTTGTGCTTTTATAGGATTCGAACCTCAGATCATGTTTTGAAACCAAACATAGGAAAAAGAGCTAATCCTTCCTACATGAAGTTTAAGCTTTCAATACGGGACGCTTGAACTGTCACACTTAATCCTCGTTCAAAGCTCACACCAAGTCACGAGGATGTTACCTCCCTATGCACGACACAAGTCATTCTAAATGACCCTTGGAAACAACATAGAAAGCTTACCCACAACAACCAGCCCAAGGATGGTACTTACCTTGGTTGCATCATTCTATCTCTTTTAAGGAAAGTCAAATCGAACTTGGGCTTTTATAGGATTCGAACCTGAGCTCAAGTTTTGATACCAAACATAGGAAAAAGAGCTAATCCTTCCTACATGAAGTTTAAGCTTTCATTACGGTACGCTCGAACTGTCACACGTAATCCTCGTTCAAAGCTCACCCCAGTCAAGAGGATGTTACCCCTCATGAACCACACAAGTCATTCTAAATGACCCTTGGAAATAACACAAAAAGGTTACACATAACAATTACCCCAGGGATGGTATTTAACTCGGTTGTATAATTCTGTCTCTTGTAAAGGAAATTCACCTCGAACTTGTGCTTTAGGAAGAATTCGAACCTGAGATCATGTTTTGATACCAAACAAAGGAAAAATAGCTAATCCTTCCTACCTAAAGCTTAAGCTTTCAATACGGGACGCTTGAACTGTCAAACTTAATCCTCGTTCAAAACTCACACCAAGTCACGAGGATGTTACCCCCCATGCACCACACAAGTCATTCTAAATGACCCTTGGAAACAACATAGAAAGGTTACACACAACAACGAGCTCAGGGATGTTACTTACCTTGGTTGCATCATTTCGTCTCCTTTAAGGGAAATTCATCTCGAACTTGTGCTTTTATAGGATTCGAACCTCAGATCATGTTTTAAAACCAAACATAGGAAAAAGAGCTAATCCTTCCTATATTAAGTTTAAACTTTCAATACGGGACGCTTGAACTGTCATACTTAATCCTCGTTCAAAGCTCACACCAAGTCACGAGGATGTTACCCCCCTATGCACGACACAAGTCATTCTAAATGACCCTTGAAAACAACGTAGAAAGGTTACCCACAACAACCAGCCCAGGGATGGTACTTACCTTGGTTGCATCATTCTATCTCTTTTAAGGGAAAGTCATATCGAACTTGGTCTTTTACGGGATTTGAACCTGGGATCAAGTTTTGATACCAAACTTAGGAAAAGAACTAATCCTTCCTACATGAAGTTTAAGCTTTCATTACGGGATTCTTGAATTGTCACACGTAATCCTCGTTCAAAGCTCACCCCAGTCAAGAGGATGTTACCCCTCTTGAACCATACAAGTCATTCTAAATGATCCTTGGAAATAACCTAGAAAGGTTACCCACAACAATGAGCACAGAGATATTACTTACCTTGGTTGCATCATTCATTCTATCGTACGGGAAGTTCACCTCGAACTTGTGCTTTTAGGGGACACAAACCTGAGTTCATGTTTTGATACCAAACATAAGAAAAATAGCTAATCCTTCCTTCCTAAAGCTTAAGCTTTCAATACGGGTCGCTTGAACTGTCAAACTTAATCCTCGTTCAAAACTCATACCAAGTCACGAAGATGTTACCCTCCATACACCACACCAGTCATTCTAAATGACCCTTGGAAACGACATAGAAAGGTTACCCACAACAACGAGCCCATGGATGGTACTTACCTTGGTTGCATCATTCCGTCTCTTTTAAGGGAAATACATCTCGAACTTGTGCTTTTATAGGATTCGAACCTGGGATCATGTTTTGAAACCAAACATAGGAAAAAGAGCTAATCCATCCTACATGAAGTTTAAGCTTTCAATACGGGACGCTTGAACTGTCACACTTAAATCTCGTTCAAAGCTCACACCAAGTCACGAGGATGTTACCCCCCTATGCACGACACAAGTCATTTTAAATGACCCTTGAAAACAACATAGAAAGGTTACCCACAACAACCAGCCCAGGGATGGTACTTACCTTGGTTGCATCATTCTATCTCTTTTAAGGGAAAGTCATATCGAACTTGGTCTTTTACGGGATTTGAACCTGGGATCAAGTTTTGATACCAAACTTAGGAAAAGGAGCTAATCCTTCCTACATGAAGTTTAAGCTTTCATTACGGGATTCTTGAATTGGTACACGTAATCCTCGTTCAAAGCTCACCCCAGTCAAGAGGATGTTACCCCTCATGCGCCACACAAGTCATTCTAAATGACCCTTGGAAATAACACAAAAAGGTTACACACAAAAATTACCCCAGGGATGGTACTTAACTCGGTTGTATAATTTTGTCTCTTTTAAGGGAAATTCATCTCGAACTTGTGCTTTAATAGGATTCGAACCTGAGATCATGTTTTGAAACCAAACATAGGAAAAAGAGCTAATCCTTACTATATTAAGTTTAAACTTTCAATACGGGACGCTTGAACTGTCACACTTAATCCTCGTTCAAAGCTCACACCAAGTCACGAGGATGTTACCCCCCTATGCACGACACAAGTCATTCTAAATGACCCTTGAAAACAACATAGAAAGGTTACCCACAACAACCAGCCCAGGGATGGTACTTACCTTGGTTGCATCATTTCGTCTCTTTTAAGGGAAATTCATCTCGAACTTGTGCTTTTATATGATTCCAACCTCAGATCATGTTTTGAAACCAAACATAGGAAAAAGAGCTAATCCTTCCTACATGAAGTTTAAGCTTTCAATACGGGACGCTTGAACTGTCACACTTAAATCTCGTTCAAAGCTCACACCAAGTCACGAGGATGTTACCCCCCTATGCACGACACAAGTCATTTTAAATGACCCTTGAAAACAACATAGAAAGGTTACCCACAACAACCAGCCCAGGGATGGTACTTACCTTGGTTGCATCATTCTATCTCTTTTAAGGGAAAGTCATATCGAACTTGGTCTTTTACGGGATTTGAACCTGGGATCAAGTTTTGATACCAAACTTAGGAAAAGGAGCTAATCCTTCCTACATGAAGTTTAAGCTTTCATTACGGGATTCTTGAATTGGTACACGTAATCCTCGTTCAAAACTCACACCAAGTCACGAGGATATTACCCCCCATGCACCACACAAGTCATTCTAAATGACCCTTGGAAACAACATAGAAAGGTTACACACAACAACGAGCCCAGGGATGGTACTTACCTTGGTTGCATCATTTCGTCTCTTTTAAGGGAAATTCATCTCGAACTTGTGCTTTTATAGGATTCGAACCTGAGATCATGTTTTGAAACCAAACATAGGAAAAAGAGCTAATCCTTACTATATTAAGTTTAAACTTTCAATACGGGACGCTTGAACTGTCACACTTAATCCTCGTTCAAAGCTCACACCAAGTCACGAGAATGTTACCCCCCTATGCACGACACAAGTCATTTTAAATGACCCTTGAAAACAACATAGAAAGGTTACCCACAACAACCAGCCCAGGGATGGTACTTACCTTGGTTGCATCATTCTATCTCTTTTAAGGGAAAGTCAAATCGAACTTGGGCTTTTATAGGATTCGAACCTGAGCTCAAGTTTTGATACCAAACATAGGAAAAAGAGCTAATCCTTCCTACATGAAGTTTAAGCTTTCATTACGGTACGCTCGAACTGTCACACGTAATCCTCGTTCAAAGCTCACCCCAGTCAAGAGGATGTTACCCCTCATGAACCACACAAGTCATTCTAAATGACCCTTGGAAATAACACAAAAAGGTTACACATAACAATTACCCCAGGGATGGTATTTAACTCGGTTGTATAATTCTGTCTCTTGTAAAGGAAATTCACCTCGAACTTGTGCTTTAGGAAGAATTCGAACCTGAGATCATGTTTTGATACCAAACAAAGGAAAAATAGCTAATCCTTCCTACCTAAAGCTTAAGCTTTCAATACGGGACGCTTGAACTGTCAAACTTAATCCTCGTTCAAAACTCACACCAAGTCACGAGGATGTTACCCCCCATGCACCACACAAGTCATTCTAAATGACCCTTGGAAACAACATAGAAAGGTTACACACAACAACGAGCCCAGGGATGTTACTTACCTTGGTTGCATCATTTCGTCTCCTTTAAGGGAAATTCATCTCGAACTTGTGCTTTTATAGGATTCGAACCTCAGATCATGTTTTGAAGCCAAACATAGGAAAAAGAGCTAATTCTTCCTATATTAAGTTTAAACTTTCAATACGGGACGCTTGAACTGTCACACTTAATCCTCGTTCAAAGCTCACACCAAGTCACGAGGATGTTACCCCCCTATGCACGACACAAGTCATTCTAAATGACCCTTGAAAACAACGTAGAAAGGTTACCCACAACAACCAGCCCAGGGATGGTACTTACCTTGGTTGCATCATTCTATCTCTTTTAAGGGAAAGTCATATCGAACTTGGTCTTTTACGGGATTTGAACCTGGGATCAAGTTTTGATACCAAACTTAGGAAAAGAACTAATCCTTCCTACATGAAGTTTAAGCTTTCATTACGGGATTCTTGAATTGTCACACGTAATCCTCGTTCAAAGCTCACCCCAGTCAAGAGGATGTTACCCCTCTTGAACCATACAAGTCATTCTAAATGATCCTTGGAAATAACCTAGAAAGGTTACCCACAACAATGAGCACAGAGATATTACTTACCTTGGTTGCATCATTCATTCTATCGTACGGGAAGTTCACCTCGAACTTGTGCTTTTAGGGGACACAAACCTGAGTTCATGTTTTGATACCAAACATAAGAAAAATAGCTAATCCTTCCTTCCTAAAGCTTAAGCTTTCAATACGGGTCGCTTGAACTGTCAAACTTAATCCTCGTTCAAAACTCATACCAAGTCACGAAGATGTTACCCTCCATACACCACACCAGTCATTCTAAATGACCCTTGGAAACGACATAGAAAGGTTACCCACAACAACGAGCCCATGGATGGTACTTACCTTGGTTGCATCATTCCGTCTCTTTTAAGGGAAATACATCTCGAACTTGTGCTTTTATAGGATTCGAACCTGGGATCATGTTTTGAAACCAAACATAGGAAAAAGAGCTAATCCATCCTACATGAAGTTTAAGCTTTCAATACGGGACGCTTGAACTGTCACACTTAAATCTCGTTCAAAGCTCACACCAAGTCACGAGGATGTTACCCCCCTATGCACGACACAAGTCATTTTAAATGACCCTTGAAAACAACATAGAAAGGTTACCCACAACAACCAGCCCAGGGATGGTACTTACCTTGGTTGCATCATTCTATCTCTTTTAAGGGAAAGTCATATCGAACTTGGTCTTTTACGGGATTTGAACCTGGGATCAAGTTTTGATACCAAACTTAGGAAAAGGAGCTAATCCTTCCTACATGAAGTTTAAGCTTTCATTACGGGATTCTTGAATTGGTACACGTAATCCTCGTTCAAAGCTCACCCCAGTCAAGAGGATGTTACCCCTCATGCGCCACACAAGTCATTCTAAATGACCCTTGGAAATAACACAAAAAGGTTACACACAAAAATTACCCCAGGGATGGTACTTAACTCGGTTGTATAATTTTGTCTCTTTTAAGGGAAATTCATCTCGAACTTGTGCTTTAATAGGATTCGAACCTGAGATCATGTTTTGAAACCAAACATAGGAAAAAGAGCTAATCCTTACTATATTAAGTTTAAACTTTCAATACGGGACGCTTGAACTGTCACACTTAATCCTCGTTCAAAGCTCACACCAAGTCACGAGATCATGTTTTGATACCAAATATAGGAAAAATAGCTAATCCTTCCTACCTAAAGCTTAAGCTTTCAATACGCGGCGCTTGAATTGTCATACTTAATCCTCGTTTAAAGCTCACACTAAGTCACGAGGATGTTACCCTCCATACACCACACAAGTAATTCTAAATGACCCTTGGAAACAACATAGAAAGGTTACCCACAACAACGAATCCAGGTATGGTACTTACCTTGGTTGCATCATTCCGTCTCTTTCAAGGGAAATTCATATCGAACTTGGGCTTTTACGGGATTTGAACCTGAGATCATGTTTTGATACCAAAGATAAGTAAAATAGCTAATCCTTCCAACCTAAAGCTTAACCTTTCAATACCGGACGCTTGAACTGTCAAACTTAATCATCGTTCAAAACTCACACCAAGTCACGAGGATGTTACCCCCCATGCACCACACAAGTCATTCTAAATGACCCTTGGAAACAACATAGAAAGGTTACCCACAACAACGAGCCCAGGGATGGTACTTACCTTGGTTGCATCATTTCGTCTCTTTTAAGGGAAATTCATCTCGAACTTGTACTTTTATAGGATTCGAACCTGAGATCATGTTTTGAAACCAAACATAGGAAAAAGAGCTAATCCTTCCTACATGAAGTTTAAGCTTTCAATACGGGACACTTTAACTGTCACACTTAAATCTCGTTCAAAGCTCACACCAAGTCACGAGGATGTTACCCCCCCATGCACGACACAAGTCATTTTAAATGACCCTTGAAAACAACATAGAAAGGTTACCCACAACAACCAGCCCAGGGATGGTACTTACCTTGGTTGCATCATTCTATCTCTTTTAAGGGAAAGTCATATCGAACTTGGTCTTTTACGGGATTTGAACCTGGGATCAAGTTTTGATACCAAACTTAGGAAAAGGAGCTAATCCTTCCTACATGAAGTGTAAGCTTTCATTACGGGATTCTTGAATTGTCACACGTAATCCTCGTTCAAAGCTCACCCCAGTCAAGAGGATGTTACCCCTCATGAACCATACAAGTCATTCTAAATGATCCTTGGAAACAACCTAGAGAGGTTACCCACAACAATGAGCACAGAGATATTACTTACCTTGGTTGCATCATTCATTCTATCGTACGGGAAGTTCACCTCGAACTTGTGCTTTTATAGAATTCGAACCTAAGATCATCTTTTGATACCAAAGATAGGAAAAATAGCTAATCCTTCCTACATGAAGTTTAAGCTTTCAATACGGGACGCTTGAACTATCACACTTAAATCTCGTTCAAAGCTCACACCAAGTCACGAGGATGTTACCCCCCTATGCACGACACAAGTCATTCTAAATGACCCTTGGAAACAACATAAAAAGGTTACCCACAAGAAACAGCCCAGGGATGGTACTTAACTCGGTTGCATAATTCTGTCTCTTTTAAGGGAAATTCATCTCGAACTTGGGCTTTTATGGGATTCGAACTTGAGATCAAGTTTTGCTACCAAACATAGGAAAACGAGCTAATCCTTCCTACATTAAGTTTAAGCTTTCATTACGGGACGCTTGAACTGTCAAACGTAATCCTCGTTCAAAGCTCACCCCATACAAGAGGATGTTACCCCTCATGCGCCACACAAGTCATTCTAAATTACCCTTGGAAATAACACAAAAAGGTTACACACAACAATTACCCCAGGGATGGTACTTAACTCGGTTGTATAATTCTGTCTCTTGTAAGGGAAATTCACCACGAACTTGTGCTTTTATAGAATGCGAACCTAAGATCATCTTTTGATACCAAAGATAGGAAAAATAGCTAATCCTTCTGACCAAAAGCTTAAGCTTTCAACACGTGACGCTTGAACTGTCAACCTTAATCCTCGTTCAAAACTCACACCATGTCACGAGGTTGTTACCCCCCATGCACCACACAAGTCATTCTAAATGACCCTTGGAAACAACATAGAAAGGTTACCCACAACAACGAGCCCAGGAATGGTACTTACCTTGGTTGCATCATTTCGTCTCTTTTAAGGGAAATTCATCTCGAACTTGTACTTTTATAGGATTCGAACCTGAGATCATATTTTGAAACCAAACATAGGAAAAAGAGCTAATCCTTCCTACATGAAGTTTAAGCTTTCAATACGGTACGCTTGAACTGTCACACTTAAATCTCGTTCAAAGCTCACACCAAGTCACGAGGATGTTACCCCCCTATGCACGACACAAGTCATTCTAAATGACCCTTGGAAACAACATAGAAAGGTTACCCACAAGAAACAGCCCAGGGATGGTACTTAACTCGGTTGCATAATTCTGTCTCTTTTAAGGGAAATTTATCTCGAACTTGGGATTTTATGGGATTCGAACTTGAGATCAAGTTTTGATACCAAACATAGGAAAAAGAGCTAATCCTTCCTACATGAAGTTTAAGCTTTCATTACGGGACGCTTGAACTACCAAACGTAATCCTCGTTCAAAGCTCACCCCATACAAGAGGATGTTACCCCTCATGCGCCACACAAGTCATTCTAAATGACCCTTGGAAACAACAGAGAAAGGTTAACAACAACAATAAGCCCAGGGATGGTACTTACCTCGGTTGTATCATTCTGTCTCTTGTAAGTGAAATTAACCTCGAATTTGTGCTTTTATGGGATTCGAACCTGAGATCAAGTTTTGATACCAAACATAGGAAAAATAGCTAATCCTTCCTACCTAAACCTTAAGCTTTCATTACGGGATGCTTGAACTGTCACACGTAATCCTCGTTCAAAGCTAAACCTAGTCAAGAGGATGTTACCCCTCATGCACCACACAAGTCATTCTAAATGACCCTTGGAAATAACACAAAAAGGTTACACACAACAATAAGCCCAGGGATGGTACTTAACTCGGTCGCATAATTCTGTCTCTTTTAAGGGAAATTCATCTCGAACTTATGCTTTTATGGGATTCGAACCTCAGATCATGTTTTGATACCAAACATCAGAAAAATAGCTAATCCTTCCTACCTAAAGCTTAAGCTTTCAATTCGGGACGCTTGAACTGTCACACTTAATCCCCGTTCAAAGCTCACACCAAGTCACGAGGATGTTAACCCCTATGCACCACACAAGACATTCAAAATGACCCTTGGAAATAACACAGAAAGGTTACCCACAACAATAAGCCCAGGGATGGTACTTACCTCGGCTGCATCATTTCTTCTCTTGTAAGGGAAATTCATCTCGAACTTGTGCTTTTATGGGATTGGAACATGAGATCATGTTTTGATACCAAACATAGGAAAAATAGCTAATCCTTCCTACCTAAAGCTTAAGCTTTCAATACGGGGCACTTGAACTGTCATACTTAATCCTCGTTCAAAGCTCACAGCAAGTCACGAGGATGTAACCCTCCATACACCACACAAGTCATTCTAAATGACCCTTGGAAACAATATAGAAAGGTTACCCACAACAACTAGCACCGGGATGGTACTTACCTTGGTTGCATGATTCCGTCTCTTTTAAGGGAAATTCATCTCGAACTTGTGCTTTTATGGGATTCGAACCTGAGATCATGTTTTGATACCAAACATAGGAAAAAGAGCTAATCCTTCCTACATGAAGTTTAAGCTTTCAATACGGGACGCTTGAACTGTCACACTTAATCCGTATTGAAAGCTTAAGCTTTAGGTTGGAATGATTATCTGTTTTTCCTATGTTTGGTATCAAAACATGAACTCAGGTTTGTGTCCCCTAAAAGCACAAGTTCGAGGTGAACTTCCCGTACGAAAGAATGAATGATACAACCAAGGTAAGTAATATCTCTCTGCTCATTGTTTCGGGGGTTAACATCCTCGTGACTTGGTGTGAGCTTTAAACGAGGATTAATTGTGACAGTTCAAGCATCCCGTATTGAAAGCTTAAGCTTTAGGTAGAAAGGATTAGCTATTTTTCCTATTTTTGGTATCAAAATATGATCTCAGGTTTGTGTCCCCTAAAAGCACAAGTTCGAGGTGAACTTCCCGTACGAAAGAATGAATGATGCAACCAAGGTAAGTAATATCTCTCTGCTCATTGTTGTGGGTAACCTCTCTGGGTTGTTTCCAAGGATCATTTAGAATGACTTGTGTGTTGCATGGGGGGGTAACATCCTCGTGACTTGGTGTGAGCTTTAAACGAGGATTAATTGTGACAGTTCAAGCATCCCGTATTGAAAGCTTAAGCTTTAGGTAGGAAGGATTAGATATTTTTCCTTTGTTTGGTATCAAAACATGATCTCATGTTCGAATCCCACAAAACCAAAAGTTTGGGGTGAATTTCCTTCGAAAGAGATGAAATGATGCAACCAAGGTAAGTACCATACCAGGGCCTATTGTTGTGGGTAATCTTTGTGTTACTTCCACGGGTCATTTAGAATGACTTTTGTGGTGCATATGGGGTAACATCCTCGTGACTTGGTTTGACTTTTGAACGAGGATTAAGTGTGACAGTTCAAGCATTCCGTATTAAAAGCTTAAGCTTTAGGTAGGAAGGATTAGTTATTTTTCCTATGTTTGGTATCAAAACATGATCTCATGTTCGAATCCCAAAAAAGCACAAGTTCGAGGTAAATTTCCCTTACAAGAGACAGAATGATGCAACCATGGTAAGTACCATCCCTGGGCCTATTTTTGTGGGTAATCTTTGTGTTATTTACAAGGGTCATTTAGAATGTCTTCTGTGGTGCATAGGGGGTAACATTCTCATGACTTGGTGTGAGCTTTGAACGAGGATTAAGTGTGACAGTTTAAGCGTCCCGTATTGAAAGCTTAAGCTTTAGGTAGGAAGGATTTGCTATTTTTCCTACGTTTGGTTTCAAAACATGATCTCAGGTTCAAATCCCATAAAAGCACAAGTTCGATAAGAATTTCCCTTGAAAGAGACGGAATGATGCAACCAAGGTAAGTAGCATCCCTGGGCTAGTTGTTATGGGTAACCTTTCTATGTTATTTCCAAGGGTTATTTAGAATGACTTGTGTGGTGCATGAGGGGTAACATCCTCTTGACTTGGGGTGAGCTTTAAACGAGGATTACGTGTGACAGATCAAGCGTCCCGTATTGAAAGCTTAAGCTTTAGGTAGGAATGATTAACTATTTTTCCTATTTTTGGTATCAAAACATAATCTCAGGTTTGTGTTCCCTAATAGCACAAGTTCGAGGTGAATTTCCCGTACGAAAGAATGAATGATGCAACCAAGGTAAGTAATATCTCTCTGCTCATTGTTGTGGGTAATCTCTCTGGGTTGTTTCTAAGGATCATTTAGAATGACTTGTGTGGTGCATGGGGGGTAACATCCTCGTGACTTGGTGTGAGCTTTAAACGATGATTAAGTATGACAGTTCAAGCGCCCCGTATTGAAAGCTTAAGCTTTAGGTAGGAAGGATTTGCTATTTTTCCTACGTTTGGTTTCAAAACATGATCTCAGGTTCGAATCCCATAAAAGCACAAGTTCGATAAGAATTTCCCTTGAAAGAGATGGAATGATGCAACCAAGGTAAGTAGCATCCCTGGGCTAGTTGTTATGGGTAACCTTTCTATGTTATTTCCAAGGGTTATTTAGAATGACTTGTGTGGTGCATGAGGGGTAACATCCTCTTGACTTGGGGTGAGCTTTGAACGAGGATTACGTGTGACAGATCAAGCGTCCCGTATTGAAAGCTTAAGCTTTATATAGGAATGATTAGCTATTTTTCCTATTTTTGGTATCAAAACATAATCTCAGGTTTGTGTCCCCTAATAGCACAAGTTCGAGGTGAACTTCCCGTACGAAAGAATGAATGATGCAACCAAGGTAAGTAATATCTCTCTGCTCATTGTTGTGGGTAATCTCTCTGGGTTGTTTCCAAGGATCATTTAGAATGACTTGTGTGTTGCATGGGGGGGTAACATCCTCGTGACTTGGTGTGAGCTTTAAACGAGGATTAATTGTGACAGTTCAAGCATCCCGTATTGAAAGCTTAAGCTTTAGGTAGGAAGGATTAGATATTTTTCCTTTGTTTGGTATCAAAACATGATCTCATGTTCGAATCCCACCAAACCAAAAGTTTGAGGTAAATTTCCTTTGAAAGAGATGAAATGATGCAACCAAGGTAAGTACCATACCAGGGCCTATTGTTGTGGGTAATCTTTGTGTTACTTCCACGGGTCATTTAGAATGACTTGTGTGGTGCATATGGGGTAACATCCTCGTGACTTGGTTTGACTTTTGAACGAGGATTAAGTGTGAAAGTTCAAGCATTCCGTATTAAAAGCTTAAGCTTTAGGTAGGAAGGATTAGTTATTTTTCCTATGTTTGGTATCAAAACATGATCTCATGTTCGAATCCCAAAAAAGCACAAGTTCGAGGTAAATTTCCCTTACAAGAGACAGAATGATGCAACCGGGGTAAGTACCATCCCTGGGCCTATTTTTGTGGGTAATCTTTGTGTTATTTACAAGGGTCATTTAGAATGTCTTGTGTGGTGCATAGGGGGTAACATTCTCATGACTTGGTGTGAGCTTTGAACGAGGATTAAGTGTGACAGTTCAAGCGTCCCGTATTGAAAGCTTAAGCTTTAGGTAGGAAGGATTTGCTATTTTTCCTACGTTTGGTTTCAAAACATGATCTCAGGTTCGAATCCCATAAAAGCACAAGTTCGATAAGAATTTCCCTTGAAAGAGACGGAATGATGCAACCAAGGTAAGTAGCATCCCTGGGCTAGTTGTTATGGATAATCTTTCTATGTTGTTTCAAAGGGTTATTTAGAATGACTTGAGTGGTGCATGAGGGGTAACATCCTCTTGACTTGGGGTGACCTTTGAACGAGGATTACGTGTGACAGATCAAGCGTCCCGTATTGAAAGCTTAAGCTTTAGGTAGAAAGGATTAGCAATTTTTCATTCGTTTGGTATCAAAACATGATCTCATGTTCGAATCCCAAAAAAGCACAAGTTCGAGGTAAATTTCCCTTACAAGAGACAGAATGATGCAACCGGGGTAAGTACCATCCCTGGGCCTATTTTTGTGGGTAATCTTTGTGTTATTTACAAGGGTCATTTAGAATGTCTTGTGTGGTGCATAGGGGGTAACATTCTCATGACTTGGTGTGAGCTTTGAACGAGGATTAAGTGTGACAGTTCAAGCGTCCCGTATTGAAAGCTTAAGCTTTAGGTAGGAAGGATTTGCTATTTTTCCAACGTTTGTATCAAAACATGATCTCAGGTTCGAATCCCATAAAAGCACAAGTTCGATAAGAATTTCCCTTGAAAGAGACGGAATGATGCAACCAAGGTAAGTAGCATCCCTGGGCTAGTTGTTATGGGTAACCTTTCTATGTTGTTTCCAAGGGTTATTTAGAATGACTTGTGTGGTGCATGGGGGGTAACATCCTCGTGACTTGGTGTGAACTTTAAAGGAGGATTAAGTATGACAGTTCAAGCGTCCCGTATGGAAAGCTTAAGCTTTACGTAGGAATGATTAGCTATTTTTCCTATGTTTGGTATCAAAACATGATCTCAGGTTCGAATCCCATAAAAGCACAAGTTCGAGGTGAATTTCCCTTAAAAGAGACGGAATGATGCAACCAAGGTAAGTACCGTCCCAGGGCCTATTGTTGTGGGTAATCTTTGTGTTATTTACAACGGTCATTTAGAATGACTTGTGCGGTGCATGGGGGTAACATCCTCGTGACTTGGTGTGACTTTTGAACGAGAATTAAGTTTGACAGTTCAAGCGTCCCGTATTAAAAGCTTAAGCTTTAGGTAGGAAGGATTAGCTATTTTTCCTTTGTTCGGTATCAAAACATGATCTCATGTTCGAATCCCATAAAGGCACAAGTTCGAGGTGAATTTCCCTTAAAAGAAACGGAATAATGCAACCAAGGTAAGTAACATCCCAGGGCCTATTGGTGTGGGTCATCTTTGTGTTTTTTCCAAAGGTCATTTAGAATGACTTGAGTGGTGCATAGGGGGTAACATCCTCGTGACTTGGTGTGACTTTTGAACGAGGATTAAGTGTGACAGTTCAAGCATCCCGTATTGATAGCTTAAGCTTTAGGTAGGAAGGATTAGCTATTTTTCCTATGTTTGGTATCAAAACATGATCTCAGGTTCGAATCCCAAAAAAACACAAGTTCGAGGTAAATTTCCCTTACAAGAGATAAAATGATGCAACCGGGGTAAGTACCATCCCAGTGCCTATTTTTGTGGGTAATCTTTGTGTTATTTACAACGGTCATTTAGAATGCCTTGTGTGGTGCATAGGGGGTAACATTCTCGTGACTTGGTTTGAGCTTTGAACGAGGATTAAGTGTCACAATTCAAGCGTCATGTATTAAAAGCTTAAGCTTTAGGTAGGAACGATTAGCTATTTTTCCTATGTTTGGTATCAATACATGATCTCAGGTTCGAATCCCATAAAACCCCAAGTTCGAGATGTATTTCCCTTAAAAGAGACAGAATGATACAACCGAGGTAAGTACCATCCCTGGGCTTATTGTTGTGGGTAATCTTTCTATGTTGTTTCCAAGCGTAATTTACAATGAATTGGGTGGTGTGTGGAGGGTAAAATCCTCGTGACTTGGTGTGACTTTTGAACGAGGGTTAAGTGTGACAGTTCAAGCATCCCGTATTGAAAGCTTAAGCTTTAGGTAGGAAGGATTAGCTATTTTTCCTTTGTTTGGTATCAAAACATGATCTCAGGATCGAATCCCATAAAAGCACAAGTTCGAGCTGAATTTCCCTTAAAAGAGATGGAATGATGCACCCAAGGTAAATACCATCCCTGGGGTCGTTGTTGTAGGTAAACTTTTTATGTTGTTTCCAAGGGTCATTTAGAATGACTTGTGTGGTGCATGGAGGGGTAACATTCGAGTGACTTGGTGTGAGCTTTAAACGAGGATTAAGTGTGACAGTTCAAGCGTCCCGTATTGAAAGCTTAAGCTTTAGGTAGGAATGATTAGCTATTTTTCCTATTTTTGGTATCAAAACATTATGTCAGGTTTGTGTCACATAAAAGCACAAGTTCGAGGTGAACCGAGTTAAGTAACATCACAGGGCTTATTATTGTAGGTATCCTTTCTATGTTGTTTCCAAGGGTCATTTAGAATGACTTGTCTGGTGCATGGGGTGTAACATCCTCGTGACTTGGTGTGAGCTTTAAACGAGGATTAAGTATGACAGTTCAAGCGCCCCGTATTGAAAGCTTAAGCTTTAGGTAGGAAGGATTAGCTATTTTTCCTTTGTTTGGTATCAAAACATGATCTTAGGATCGAATCCCATAAAAGCACAAGTTCGAGGTAAATTTCCCTTACAAGAGACATAATGATGCAACCGAGGTAAGTACCGTCCCTGGGCCTATTGTTGTGGGTAATCTTTGTGTTATTTCCGAGGGTCATATAGAATGTCTTGTGTGGTGCATAGGGGGAAACATCCTCGTGACTGTGTGTTAGGTTTGAAGAAGGATTAAGTGTGATAGTTCAAGCGTCCCGTATTGAAAGCTTAAGCTTTAGGTAGGAAGGATTAGCTATTTTTCCTATTTTTGGTATCAAAACATGATCTCAGGTTCGAATCCCATAAAAGCACATGTTCGAGGCAAATTTCCCTGACAAGCGACAGAATGATGCAACAGGGGTATGTACCATCCCTGGGCCTATTGTTGTGGGTAATCTTTGTGTTATTTACAAGGGTCATTTAGAATGTCTTGCGTGGTGCATAGGGGGTAACATTCTCGTGACTTGTTGTGAGCTTTGAACGAGGATTAAGTGTGATAGTTCAAGCGTCCCGTATTAAAAGCTTAAGCTTTAGGTAGGAAGGATTAGCTATTTTTCCTTTGTTTGGTATCAAAACAAGATCTCATGTTCGAATCCCACAAAAGCACAAGTTCGAGGTGAATTTCCCTTAAAAGAGACGGAATAATGCAACCAAGGTAAGTAACATCCCAGGGCCTATTGTTTTGGGTAATCTTTGTGTTATTTCCAACCGTCATTTAGAATGACTTGTGTGGTGCATAGGGGGTAACATCCTCGTGACTTGGTGTGACTTTTGAACGAGGATTAAGTGTGATAGTTAAAGCGTCTCGTATTGAAAGCTTAGGCTTTAGGTAGGACGGATTAGCTATTTTTCCTATGTTTGGTATCAAAACATGATCTCAGGTTCGAATCCCATAAAAGAACAAGTTCGAGGCAAATTTCCCTTACAAGAGACAGAATGATGCAACCGGGGTAAGTACCATCCCTGGGCCTATTGTTGTGGGTAATCTTTATGTTATTTACAAGGGTCATTTAGAATGTCTTGTGTGGTGCATAGGGGGTAACATTCTCGTGACTTGTTGTGAGCTTTGAACGAGGATTAAGTGTGACAGTTCAAGCGTCCCGTATTGAAAGCTTAAGCTTTAGGTAAGAAGGATTAGCTATTTTTCCTATGTTAGGTATCAATGCATGATCTCAGGTTCGAATCCCTAAAAAGCCCAAGTTTGAGATGAATTTCCCTTAAAAGAGACAGAATTATGCAATCGAGTTAAGTACCATCCCTGGGTTTATTGTTGTGTGTAACCTTTTTGTGTTATTTCCAAGGGTCATTTAGAATGACTTGGGTGGTGCATAAGGGGTAACATCCTCTTGACTTCGTGTGAGCTTTGAACGAGGATTACGTGTGACAGTTCAAACGACCCGTATTGAAAGCTTAATCTTTAGGTAGGAAGGATTAGCTATTTTGCCTATGTTTGGTATCAATACATGATCTCAGGTTCGAATCATATAAAAGCCCAAGTTCGAGATGAATTTCCCTTAAAAGAGACAGAATTATGCAATCGAGTTATGTACCATCCCTCGGCTTATTGTTTTGTGTAACCTTTTTGTGTTATTTCCAAGGGACAATTAGAATGACTTAGGTGGTGCATGAGGGGTAACAACCTCTTGACTTGGTGTGAGCTTTGAACGAGGATTACGTGTTACAGTTCGAGCGTCCCGTATTGAAAGCTTAAGCTTTAGGTAGGAATGATTAGCTATTTTTCCTATTTTTGGTATCAAAACATTATCTCAGGTTTGTGTCCCATAAAAGCACAAGTTCGAGGTGAACTTCCCGTACGGAAGAATGAATGATGCAACCAAGGTAAGTAATATCTCTCTGGTCATTGTTGTGGGTAACCTCTCTCGGTTGTTTCCAAGGATCATTTAGAATTACTTGTGTGTTGCATGGGGGGTAACATCCTCGTGACTTGGTATGAGCTTTAAACGAGTATTAATTGTGACAGTTCAAGAATCTCGTATTGAAAGCTTAAGCTTTAGGTAGGAAGGATTAGCTATTTTTCCTTTGTTTGGTATCAAAACATTATCTCATGTTCGAATCCCATAAAACCAAAAGTTTGAGGTGAATTTCCTTTAAAAGAGACGGAATGATGCAACCTAGTCAAGTACCATACCAGGGCCTATTGTTGTGGGTAATCTTTGTGTTACTTCCACGGGTCATTTAGAATGACTTGTGTGGTACATAGGGGGTAACATCCTCGTGACTTGGTGTGAACTTTAAACGAGGATTAAGTGTGACAGTTCAAGAGTCTCGTATTGAAAGCTTAAGCTTTCGGTAGGAATGATTAGCTATTTTCCTATGTTTGGTATCAAAACATGATCTCAGGTTCGAATCTCATAAAAGCACAAGTTCGAGGTGAATTTCCCTTAAAAGAGACAGAATGATGCAACCAAGGTAAGTAACATCCCAGGGCCAATTGTTGTGGGTAATCTTTGTGTTATTTACAACGGTCATTTAGAATGACTTGAGTGGTGCATAGGGGGTAACATCCTCGTGACTTGGTGTGACTTTTGAACGAGGATTAAGTGTGACAGTTCAAGCGTCCCGTATTGAAAGCTTAAGCTTTAGGTAGGAAGGATTAGCTATTTTTCCTATGTTTGGTAATAAAACATGATCTCAGGTTTGATTCCCAAAAAAGCAGAAGTTCGACGTAAATTTCCCTTACAAGAGACAGAATGATGCAACCGGGGTAAGTACCATCCCTGGGCCTATTTTTGTGGGTAATCTTTGTGTTATTTACAAGGGTCATTTAGAATGTCTTGTGTGGTGCATAGGGGGTAACATTATCGTGACTTGGTGTGAGCTTTGAACGAGGATTAAGTGTGACAGTACAAGCGTCCCGTATTGAAAGCTTAAGCTTTAGGTAGGAAGGATTAGCTATTTTTCCTATGTTTGGTATCAATACATGATCTCTCGTTCGAATCTTATAAAAGCCCAAGTTCGAGATGAATTTCCCTTAAAAGAGAAGAATGATACAACCGAGGTAAGTAACATCCCTGGGCTTATTGTTATGGGTAACCTTTCTCAGTTGTTTCCAAAGCTCATTTAGAATGACTTGTGTGGTGCATGGGGGTAATATCCTCATGACTTGGTGTGAACTTTAAACGAGGATTAAGTATGACAGTTCAAGCGTCCCGTATTGAAAGCTTAAGCTTTAGGTTGGAATGATTAGCTATTTTTCCTTTGTTTGGTATCAAAACATGATTTCTGGTTTGTGTCCCCTAAAAGCACAAGTTCGAGGTGATCTTCCCGTACGAAAGAATTAATGATGCGACCAAGGTAATTACCATACCTGGGCTCGTTGTTGTGGGTAACCTTTCTATGTTGTTTCCAAGCATCATTTACAATGACTTGGGTGGTGTGTGGAGGGTAACATCCTTGTGACTTGGTGTGACTTTTGAACGAGGATTAAGTGTGACAGTTCAAGCGTCTCGTATTGAAAGCTTAAGCTTTAGGTTGGAAGGATTAGCTATTTTTCCTTTGTTTGGTATCAAAACATGATCTCAGGTTCGAATCCCATAAAAGCACAAGTTTGAGCTGAATTTCCCTTAAAAGAGATGGAATGATGCACCCAAGGTAAATACCATCCCTGGGGTCGTTGTTGTAGGTAACCTTTTTATGTTGTTTCCAAGGGTCATTTAGAATGACATGTGTGGTGCATGGGGGGGTAACATCCTCGTGACTTGGTGTGAGCTTTAAACGAGGAATAAGTGTGACAGTTCAAGCGTCCCGTATTGAAAGCTTAAGTTTTAGGTAGGAATGATTAGCTATTTTTCCTATTTTTGGTATCAAAACATAATCTCAGGTTTGTGTCCCCTAAAAGCACAAGTTTGAGGTGAACTTCCCGTACGAAAGAATGAATGATGCAACCAAGGTAAGTAATATCTCTCTGCTCATTGTTGTGGGTAACCTCTGTGGGTTGTTTCCAAGGGTCATTTAGAATGACTTGTGTGGTGCATAGGGGGTAACATCCTCGTGGCTTGGTTTGACTTTTGAATGAGGATTAAGTGTGACAGTTCAAGAGTCCCGTATTGAAAGCTTAAGCTTTAGGTAGGAATGATTAGCTATTTTTCCTATGTTTGGTTTCAAAACATGATCTTAGGTTCGAATCCCATAAAAGCCCAAGTTCGAGATGAATTTCCCTTAAAAGAGACAGAATTATGCAACCGAGTTAAGTACCATCCTTGGGCCTATTATTGTGGGTAATATTTGTGTTATTTCCGAGGGTCATTTAGAATGTCTTGTGTGGTGCATAGGGGGATACATCCTCGTGACTTGGTGTGAGCTTTGAACGAGGATTAAGTGTGACAGTTCAAGCATCCCGTATGGAAAGCTTAAGCTTTACGTTGGAAGGATTAGCTATTTTGCCAATGTTTGGTATGAAAACATGATCTCCGGTTCGAATCCCGTAAAAGGACAAATTCGAGGTTAATTTCCCTTACAAGAGACAGAATGATACAACCGAGTTAAGTAACATCACAGGGCTTATTATTGTAGGTATCCTTTCTATGTTGTTTCCAAGGGTCATTTAGAATGACTTGTCTGGTGCATGGGGTGTAACATCCTCGTGACTTGGTGTGAGCTTTAAACGAGGATTAAGTATGACAGTTCAAGCGCCCCGTATTGAAAGCTTAAGCTTTAGGTAGGAAGGATTAGCTATTTTTCCTTTGTTTGGTATCAAAACATGATCTTAGGATCGAATCCCATAAAAGCACAAGTTCGAGGTAAATTTCCCTTACAAGAGACATAATGATGCAACCGAGGTAAGTACCGTCCCTGGGCCTATTGTTGTGGGTAATCTTTGTGTTATTTTCGAGGGTCATATAGAATGTCTTGTGTGGTGCATAGGGGGAAACATCCTCGTGACTGTGTGTTAGGTTTGAAGAAGGATTAAGTGTGATAGTTCAAGCGTCCCGTATTGAAAGCTTAAGCTTTAGGTAGGAAGGATTAGCTATTTTTCCTATTTTTGGTATCAAAACATGATCTCAGGTTCGAATCCCATAAAAGCACATGTTCGAGGCAAATTTCCCTGACAAGCGACAGAATGATGCAACAGGGGTATGTACCATCCCTGGGCCTATTGTTGTGGGTAATCTTTGTGTTATTTACAAGGGTCATTTAGAATGTCTTGCGTGGTGCATAGGGGGTAACATTCTCGTGACTTGTTGTGAGCTTTGAACGAGGATTAAGTGTGATAGTTCAAGCGTCCCGTATTAAAAGCTTAAGCTTTAGGTAGGAAGGATTAGCTATTTTTCCTTTGTTTGGTATCAAAACAAGATCTCATGTTCGAATCCCACAAAAGCACAAGTTCGAGGTGAATTTCCCTTAAAAGAGACGGAATAATGCAACCAAGGTAAGTAACATCCCAGGGCCTATTGTTTTGGGTAATCTTTGTGTTATTTCCAACCGTCATTTAGAATGACTTGTGTGGTGCATAGGGGGTAACATCCTCGTGACTTGGTGTGACTTTTGAACGAGGATTAAGTGTGATAGTTAAAGCGTCTCGTATTGAAAGCTTAGGCTTTAGGTAGGACGGATTAGCTATTTTTCCTATGTTTGGTATCAAAACATGATCTCAGGTTCGAATCCCATAAAAGAACAAGTTCGAGGCAAATTTCCCTTACAAGAGACAGAATGATGCAACCGGGGTAAGTACCATCCCTGGGCCTATTGTTGTGGGTAATCTTTATGTTATTTACAAGGGTCATTTAGAATGTCTTGTGTGGTGCATAGGGGGTAACATTCTCGTGACTTGTTGTGAGCTTTGAACGAGGATTAAGTGTGACAGTTCAAGCGTCCCGTATTGAAAGCTTAAGCTTTAGGTAAGAAGGATTAGCTATTTTTCCTATGTTAGGTATCAATGCATGATCTCAGGTTCGAATCCCTAAAAAGCCCAAGTTTGAGATGAATTTCCCTTAAAAGAGACAGAATTATGCAATCGAGTTAAGTACCATCCCTGGGTTTATTGTTGTGTGTAACCTTTTTGTGTTATTTCCAAGGGTCATTTAGAATGACTTGGGTGGTGCATAAGGGGTAACATCCTCTTGACTTCGTGTGAGCTTTGAACGAGGATTACGTGTGACAGTTCAAACGACCCGTATTGAAAGCTTAATCTTTAGGTAGGAAGGATTAGCTATTTTGCCTATGTTTGGTATCAATACATGATCTCAGGTTCGAATCATATAAAAGCCCAAGTTCGAGATGAATTTCCCTTAAAAGAGACAGAATTATGCAATCGAGTTATGTACCATCCCTCGGCTTATTGTTTTGTGTAACCTTTTTGTGTTATTTCCAAGGGACAATTAGAATGACTTAGGTGGTGCATGAGGGGTAACAACCTCTTGACTTGGTGTGAGCTTTGAACGAGGATTACGTGTTACAGTTCGAGCGTCCCGTATTGAAAGCTTAAGCTTTAGGTAGGAATGATTAGCTATTTTTCCTATTTTTGGTATCAAAACATTATCTCAGGTTTGTGTCCCATAAAAGCACAAGTTCGAGGTGAACTTCCCGTACGGAAGAATGAATGATGCAACCAAGGTAAGTAATATCTCTCTGGTCATTGTTGTGGGTAACCTCTCTCGGTTGTTTCCAAGGATCATTTAGAATTACTTGTGTGTTGCATGGGGGGTAACATCCTCGTGACTTGGTATGAGCTTTAAACGAGTATTAATTGTGACAGTTCAAGCATATCGTATTGAAAGCTTAAGCTTTAGGTAGGAAGGATTAGCTATTTTTCCTTCTTTGTATCAAAACATTATCTCATGTTCGAATCCCATAAAACCAAAAGTTTGAGGTGAATTTCCTTTAAAAGAGACGGAATGATGCAACCTAGTCAAGTACCATACCAGGGCCTATTGTTGTGGGTAATCTTTGTGTTACTTCCACGGGTCATTTAGAATGACTTGTGTGGTGCATAGGGGGTAACATCCTCGTGACTTGGTTTGACTTTTGAACGAGGATTAAGTGTGAAAGTTCAAGCATTCCGTATTAAAAGCTTAAGCTTTAGGTAGGAAGGATTAGTTATTTTTCCTATGTTTGGTATCAAAACATGATCTCATGTTCGAATCCCAAAAAAGCACAAGTTCGAGGTAAATTTCCCTTACAAGAGACAGAATGATGCAACCGGGGTAAGTACCATCCCTGGGCCTATTTTTGTGGGTAATCTTTGTGTTATTTACAAGGGTCATTTAGAATGTCTTGTGTGGTGCATAGGGGGTAACATTCTCATGACTTGGTGTGAGCTTTGAACGAGGATTAAGTGTGACAGTTCAAGCCTCCCGTATTGAAAGCTTAAGCTTTAGGTAGGAAGGATTAGCTATTTTTCCTTCGTTTATTATCAAAACATGATCTTAGGTTCGAATCCCATAAAAGCACAAGTTCGAGGTAAATTTCACTTACAAGAGACAGAATGATACAACCGAGGTAAGTACTATCCCTGGGCCTATTGTTGTGGGTAATCTTTGTGTTATTTCCAATCGTCATTTAGAATGTCTTGTGTGCTGCATAAGGGGTAACGTTCTCGTGACTTGGTGTGAGCTTTGAACGAGGATTAAGTGTGACAGTTCAAGCGTCCCGTATTGAAAGCTTAAGCTTTAGGTAGGAAGGATTAGCTATTTTTCCTTCGTTTCTTATCAAAACATGATATCAGGTTCGACTCTCATAAAAGCACAAGTTCGAGGTAAATTTCCCTTACATGAGACAGATTGATACAACCGAGGTAAGTACTATCCCTGGGCCTATTGTTATGGGTAATATTTGTGTTATTTCTAATGGTCATTTAGAATGTCTTGTGTGGTGCATAGGGGGTAAGATTCTCGTGACTTGGTTTGAGCTTTGAACGAGGATTAAGTGTGACAGTTCAAGCTTCTCATATTGAAAGCTTAAGCTTTAGGTAAGAAGGATTTGCTATTTTTCCTACGTTTGGTATCAAAACATGATCTCAGGTTTGAATCTCATAAAACCCCAAGTTCGAGATGAATTTCCCTTGAAAGAGACGGAATGATGCAACCAAGGTAAGTAGCATCCCTGGGCTTATTGTTGTGGGTAACCTTTCTCAGTTGTTTCCAACGCTCATTTAGAATGACTTGTGTGGTGCATGGGGGTAATATCCTCATGACTTGGTGTGAACTTTAAACGAGGATTATGTGTGACAGTTCAATAGTCTCGTATTGAAAGCTTAAGCTTTCGGTAGGAATGATTAGCTATTTTCCTATGTTTGGTATCAAAACATGATCTCAGGTTCGAATCTCATAAAAGCACAAGTTCGAGGTGAATTTCCCTTAAAAGAGACGGAATGATGCAACCAAGGTAAGTAACATCCCAGGGCCAATTGTTGTGGGTAATCTTTGTGTTATTTACAACTGTCATTTAGAATGACTTGAGTGGTGCATAGGGGGTAACATCCTCGTGACTTGGTTTGACTTTTGAACGAGGATTAAGTGTGACAGTTCAAGCGTCCCGTATTGAAAGCTTAAGCTTTAGGTAGGAAGGATTAGCTATTTTTCCTATGTTTGGTATCAAAACATGATCTCAGGTTCGAATCCCAAAAAAGCACAAGTTCGACGTAAATTTCCCTTACAAGAGATAGAATGATGCAACCGAGGTAAGTACCATCCCTGGGCCTATTTTGTGGGCAATCTTTGTATTATTTCCAAAGGTCATTTAGAATAACTTGAGTGGTGCATAGGGGGTAACATCCTCGTGACTTGGTGTGACTTTTGAACGAGGATTAAGTGTGACAATTCAAGCGTCCCGTATTGAAAGCTTAAGCTTTAGGTAGGAAGGATTAACTATTTTTCCTATGTTTGGTAACAAAACATGATCTCAGGTTTGATTCCCAAAAAAGCAGAAGTTCGACGTAAATTTCCCTTACAAGAGACAGAATGATGCAACCGGGGTAACTAGCATCCCTGGGCCTATTTTTGTGGGTAATCTTTGTGTTATTTACAAGGGTCATTTAGAATGTCTTGTGTGGTGCATAGGGGGTAACATTCTCGTGACTTGGTGTAAGCTTTGAACGAGGATTAAGTGTGACAGTACAAGCGTCCCGTATTGAAAGCTTAAGCTTTAGGTAGGAAGGATTAGCTATTTTTCCTATGTTTGGTATCAATACATGATCTCTCGTTCGAATCTTATAAAAGCCCAAGTTCGAGATGAATTTCCCTTAAAAGAGACAGAATGATACAACCGAGGTAAGTAACATCCCTGGGCTTATTGTTGTGGGTAACCTTTCTCAGTTGTTTCCAAAGCTCATTTAGAATGATTTGTGTGGTGCATGGGGGTAATATCCTCATGACTTGGTGTGAACTTTAAACGAGGATTAAGTATGACAGTTCAAGCGTCCCGTATTGAAAGCACAAGTTCGAGGTGAACTTCCCGTACGAAAGAATTAATGATGCGACCAAGGTAAGTACCATACCTGGGCTCGTTGTTGTGGGTAACCTTTCTATGTTGTTTCCAAGCGTCATTTACAATGACTTGGGTGGTGTTTGGAGGGTAACATCCTTGTGACTTGGTGTGACTTTTGAACGAGGATTAAGTGTGACAGTTCAAGCGTCTCGTATTGAAAGCTTAAGCTTTAGGTTGGAAGGATTAGCTATTTTTCCTTTGTTTGTTATCAAAACATGATCTCAGGTTCGAATCCCATAAAAGCATAAGTTTGAGCTGAATTTCCCTTAAAAGAGATGGAATGATGCACCCAAGGTAAATACCATCCCTGGGGTCGTTGTTGTAGGTAACCTTTTGATGTTGTTTCCAAGGGTCATTTAGAATGACATGTGTGGTGCATGGGGGGGTAACATCCTCGTGACTTGGTGTGAGCTTTAAACGAGGAATAAGTGTGACAGTTCAAGCGTCCCGTATTGAAAGCTTAAGCTTTAGATAGGAATGATTAGCTATTTTTCCTATTTTTGGTATCAAAACATAATCTCCGGTTTGTGTCCCCTAAAAGCACAAGTTTGAGGTGAACTTCCCGTACGAAAGAATGAATGATGCAACCAAGGTAAGTAATATCTCTCTGCTCATTGTTGTGGGTAACCTCTGTGGGTTGTTTCCAAGGGTCATTTAGAATGACTTGTGTGGTGCATAGGGGGTAACATCCTCGTGACTTGGTTTGACTTTTGAATGAGGATTAAGTGTGACAGTTCAAGAGTCCCGTATTGAAAGCTTAAGCTTTAGGTAGGAATGATTAGCTATTTTTCCTATGTTTGGTTTCAAAACATGATCTTAGGTTCGAATCCCATAAAAGCCCAAGTTCGAGATGAATTTCCCTTAAAAGAGACAGAATTATGCAACCGAGTTAAGTACCATCCTTGGGCCTATTGTTGTGGGTAATATTTGTGTTATTTCCGAGGGTCATTTAGAATGTCTTGTGTGGTGCATAGGGGGATACATCCTCGTGACTTGGTGTGAGCTTTGAACGAGGATTAAGTGTGACAGTTCAAGCATCCCGTATGGAAAGCTTAAGCTTTACGTAGGAAGGATTAGCTATTTTTCCTATGTTTGGTATCAAAACATGATTTCATGTTCGAATATCATAAAAGCACAAGTTCGAGGTGAATTTCCCTTAAAAGAGACGGAATGATGCAACCAAGGTAAGTACCGTCCCAGGGCCTATTGTTGTGGGTAATATTTGTGTTATTTCCGAGGGTCATTTAGAATGTCTTGTGTGGTGCATAGGGGGAAACATCCTCGTGACTTGGTGTGAGCTTTGAACGAGGATTAAGTGTGACAGTTCAAGCATCCCGTATGGAAAGCTTAAGCTTTACATAGGAAGGATTAGCTATTTTTCTTATGTTTGGTGTCAAAACATGATTTCAGGTTCGAATATCATAAAAGCACAAGTTCGAGGTTAATTTCCCTTACAAGAGACAGAATGATACAACCGAGTTAAGTAACATCCCAGGGCTTATTATTGTAGGTTTCCTTTCTATTTTGTTTCCAAGGGTCATTTAGAATGACTTTTCTGGTGCATGGGGGGTAACATCCTCGTGACTTGGTGTGAGCTTTAAACGAGGATTAAGTATGACAGTTCAAGCGCCCCGTATTGAAAGCTTAAGCTTTAGGTAGGAGGGATTAGCTATTTTTCCTTTGTTTGGTATCAAAACATGATCTCAGGTTCGAATCCCATAGAAACACAAGTTCGAGGTAAATTTCCCTTACAAGAGACAGAATGATGCAACCGAGGTAAGTACCATTCCTGGGCCTATTTTTGTGGGTAATCTTTGTGTTATTTACGACGGTCATTTAGAATGTCTTGTGTGGTGCATAGGGGGAACCATCCTCGTGACTTGGTGTTAGGTTTGAACGAGGATTAAGTGTAACAGTTTAAGCATCCCGTATTGAAAGCTTAAGCTTTAGGTAGGAAGGATTAGCTATTTTTCCTATGTTTGCTATCAAAACATGATCTCAGGTTCGAATCCCATAAAAGCACAAGTTCGAGGCAAATTTCCCTTACAAGAGACAGAATGATGCAACCGGGGTAAGTACCATCCCTGGGCCTATTGTTGTGGGTAATCTTTGTGTTATTTCCAACCGTTATTTAGAATGACTTGTGTTTTGCATAGGGGGTAACATCCTCGTGACTTGGTGTGACTTTTGAACGAGTTTTAAGTGTGATAGTTCAAGCGTCCCGTATTGAAAGTTTAAGCTTTAGGTTGGAAGGATTAGCTATTTTTCCTATGTTTGATATCAAAACATGATCTCCGGTTTGTGTCCCCTAAAAGCACAAGTTCGAGATGAACTTCCCGTACGAAAGAATTAATGATGCAACCAAGGTATGTACCATACCTGGGCTTATTGTTGTGTGTAACCTTTTTGTGTTATTTCCAAGGGACAATTAGAATGACTTGGGTGGTGCATGAGGGGTAACAACCTCTTGACTTGGTGTGAGCTTTGAACGAGGATTACGTGTGACAGTTCGAGCGTCCCGTATTGAAAGCTTAAGCTTTAGGTAGGAAGGATTAGCTATTTTGCCAATGTTTGGTATGAAAACATGATCTCCGGTTCGAATCCCGTAAAAGGACAAATTCGAGGTTAATTTCCCTTACAAGAGACAGAATGATACAACCGAGTTAAGTAACATCACAGGGCTTATTATTGTAGGTATCCTTTCTATGTTGTTTCCAAGGGTCATTTAGAATGACTTGTCTGGTGCATGGGGGGTAACATCCTCGTGACTTGGTGTGAGCTTTAAACGAGGATTAAGTATGACAGTTCAAGCGCCCCGTATTGAAAGCTTAAGCTTTAGGTAGGAAGGATTAGCTATTTTTCCTTTGTTTGGTATCAAAACATGATCTTAGGATCGAATCCCATAAAAGCACAAGTTCGAGGTAAATTTCCCTTACAAGAGACAGAAAGATGCAACCGAGGTAAGTACCGTCCCTGGACCTATTGTTGTGGGTAATCTTTGTGTTATTTACAAGGGTCATTGAGAATGTCTAGTGTGGTGCATAGGGGGTAACATTCTCGTGACTTGTTGTGAGCTTTGAACGAGGATTAAGTGTGACAGTTCAAGCGTCCCGTATTGAAAGCTTTAGGTAGGGAGGATTAGCTATTTTTCCTATGTTTGGTATCAATACATGATCTCAGGTTCGAATCATATAAAAGCCCAAGTTCGAGATGAATTTCCCTTAAAAGAGACAGAATTATGAAATCGAGTTAAGTACCATCCCTCGGCTTATTGTTGTGTGTAACCTTTTTGTTTTATTTCCAAGGGACAATTAGAATGACTTGGGTGGTGCATGAGAGGTAACAACCTCTTGACTTGGTGTGAGCTTTGAACGAGGATTACGTGTGACAGTTCGAGCGTCCCGTATTGAAAGCTTAAGCTTTAGGTAGGAAGGATTAGCTATTTTGCCAATGTTTGGTATGAAAACATGATCTCCGGTTCGAATCCCGTAAAAGGACAAATTCGAGGTTAATTTCCCTTACAAGAGACAGAATGATACAACCGAGTTAAGTAACATCCCAGGGCTTATTATTGTAGGTTTCCTTTCTATTTTGTTTCCAAGGGTCATTTAGAATGACTTTTCTGGTGCATGGGGGGTAACATCCTCGTGACTTGGTGTGAGCTTTTAACGAGGATTAAGTATGACAGTTCAAGCGCCCCGTATTGAAAGCTTAAGCTTTAGGTAGGAAGGATTAGCTATTTTTCCTTTGTTTGGTATCAAAACATGATCTCAGGTTCAAATCCCATAAAAACACAAGTTCGAGGTAAATTTCCCTTACAAGAGACAGAATGATGCAACCGAGGTAAGTACCATTCCTGGGCCTATTTTTGTGGGTAATCTTTGTGTTATTTACGAGGGTCATTTAGAATGTCTTGTGTGGTGCATAGGGGGAACCATCCTCGTGACTTGGTGTTAGGTTTGAACGAGGATTAAGTGTAACAGTTCAAGCATCCCGTATTGAAAGCTTAAGCTTTAGGTAGGAAGGATTAGCTATTTTTCCTATGTTTCCTATCAAAACATGATCTCAGGTTCGAATCCCATAAAAGCACAAGTTCGAGGCAAATTTCCCTTACAAGAGACAGAATGATGCAACCGGGGTAAGTACCATCCCTGGGCCTATTGTTGTGGGTAATCTTTGTGTTATTTCCAACCGTTATTTAGAATGACTTGTGTTTTGCATAGTGGGTAACATCCTCGTGACTTGGTGTGACTTTTGAACGAGTTTTAAGTGTGATAGTTCAAGCGTCCCGTATTGAAAGCTTAAGCTTTAGGTTGGAAGGATTAGCTATTTTTCCTATGTTTGGTATCAAAACATGATCTAAGGTTCGAATCCCATAAAAGCACAAGTTCGAGGCAAATTTCCCTTACAAGAGACAGAATGATGCAACCGGGGTAAGTACCATCCCTAGGCCACTTGTTGTGGGTAATCTTTGTGTTATTTACAAGGGTCATTTAGAATGTCTTGTTTGGTGCATAGGGTGTAACATTCTCGTGACTTGTTGTGAGCTTTGAACGAGGATTAAGTGTGACAGTTCAAGTGTCCCGTATGGAAAGCTTAAGTTTTACGTAGGAAGGATTAGCTATTTTTCCAATGTTTGGTATCAAAACATGATCTCAGGTTCGAATCCCATAAAAGCACAAGTTCGAAGTGAATTTCCATTAAAAGAGACGAAATGATGCAACCAAGGTAAGTACCGTCCCAGGGCCTATTGTTGTGGGTAATCTTTGTGTTATTTACAACTGTCATTTAGAATGACTTGTGCGGTGCATGGGGGGTAACATCCTCGTGACTTGGTTTGACTTTTGAACGAGGATTAAGTGTGACAGTTCAAGCGTCCCGTATTAAAAGCTTAAGCTTTCGGTAGGAAGGATTAGCTATTTTTCCTTTGTTTGGTATCAAAACATGATCTCATGTTCGAAACCTATAAAAGCACAAGTTCGAGGTGAATTTCCCTTAAAAGAAACGGAATAATGCAACCAAGGTAAGTAACATCCCAGGGCCTATTGGTGTGGGTAATCTTTGTGTTATTTCCAAAGGTTATTTAGAATGACTTGAGTGGTGCATAGGGGGTAACATCCTCGTGACTTGGTGTGACTTTTGAACGAGGATTAAGTTTACAGTTCAAGCGTCCCGTATTGAAAGCTTAAGCTTTAGGTAGGAAGGATTAGCTATTTTTCCTATGTTTGGTATCAAAACATGATCTCAGGTTCGAATCCCAAAAAAGCACAAGTTCGACGTAAATTTCCTTTAGAAGAGAAAGAATCATGCAACCGCGGTAAGTACCATCCCTGGGCCTATTTTTGTGGGTAATCTTTGTGTTATTTATAAGGGTCATTTAGAATGTCTTGTGTGGTGCATAGGGGGTAACATTCTCGTGACTTGGTTTGAGCTTCCCACGAGGATTAAGTGTGACAGTTCAAGCGTCCCGTATTGAAAGCTTAAGCTTTAGGTTGTAATGATTAGCTATTTTTCCTATATTTGGTATCAAAACATGATCTCCGGTTTGTGTCCCCTAAAAGCACAAGTTCGAGATGAACTTCCCGTACAAAAGAATTAATGATGCAACCAAGGTAAGTACCATACCTCGGCTCGTTGTTGTGGGTATCCTTTCTATGTTGTTTCCAAGCGTCATTTACAATGACTTGGGTGGTGTGTGGAGGGTAACATCCTCATGACTTGGTGTGACTTTTGAACGAGGATTAAGTGTGACAGTTCAAGCGTCCCGTATTGAAAGTATAAGCTTTAGGTAGGAAGGATTAGCTATTTTTCCTCTGTTTGGTATAAATACATGATCTCTGGTTCGAATCCCATAAAAGCCCAAGTTCGAGATGAATTTCCCTTAAAAGAGACAGAATTATGCAATCGAGTTAAGTACCATCCCTCGGCTTATTGTTGTGTGTAACCTTTTTGTGTTATTTCCAAGGGATAATTAGAATGACTTGGGTGGTGCATGAGGGGTAACAACCTCTTGACTTGGTGTGAGCTTTGAACGAGGATTACGTGTGACAGTTCGAGCGTCCCGTATTGAAAGCTTAAGCTTTAGGTAGGAAGGATTAGCTATTTTGCCAATGTTTGGTATGAAAACATGATCTCCGGTTCGAATCCCGTAAAAGGACAAATTCGAGGTTAATTTCCCTTACAAGAGACAGAATGATACAACCGAGTTAAGTAACATCCCAGGGCTTATTATTGTAGGTTTCCTTTCTATTTTGTTTCCAAGGGTCATTTAGAATGGCTTGTTTGGTGCATGGGGGGTAACATCCTCGTGACTTGGTGTGAGCTTTAAACGAGGATTAAGTATGACAGTTCAAGCGCCCCGTATTGAATGCTTAAGCTTTAGGTAGGAAGGATTAGCTATTTTTCCTTTGTTTGGTATCAAAACATGATCTCAGGTTCGAATCCCATAAAAACACAAGTTCGAGGCAAATTTCCCTTACAAGAGACAGAATGATGCAACCGAGGTAAGTACCATCCCTGGGCCTATTGTTGTGGGTAATCTTTGTGTTATTTCCAACCGTTATTTAGAATGACTTGTGTTTTGCATAGGGGGTAACATCCTCGTGACTTGGTGTGACTTTTGAACGAGTTTTAAGTGTGATAGTTCAAGCGTCCCGTATTGAAAGCTTAAGCTTTAGGTTGGAAGGATTAGCTATTTTTCCTATGTTTGGTATCAAAACATGATCTAAGGTTCAAATCCCATAAAAGCACAAGTTCGAGGCAAATTTCCCTTACAAGAGACAGAATGATGCAACCGGGGTAAGTACCATCCCTGGGCCACTTGTTGTGGGTAATCTTTGTGTTATTTACAAGGGTCATTTAGAATGTCTTGTTTGGTGCATAGGGTGTAACATTCTCGTGACTTGTTGTGAGCTTTGAACGAGGATTAAGTGTGACAGTTCAAGTGTCCCGTATGGAAAGCTTAAGCTTTACGTAGGAAGGATTAGCTATTTTTCCTATGTTTGGTATCAAAACATGATCTCAGGTTCGAATCCCATAAAAGCACAAGTTCGAAGTGAATTTCCCTTAAAAGAGACGAAATGATGCAACCAAGGTAAGTACCGTCCCAGGGCCTATTGTTGTGGGTAATCTGTGTGTTATTTACAACGGTCATTTAGAATGACTTGTGCGGTGCATGAGGGGTAAGCTCCTCGTGACTTGGTGTGACTTTTGAACGAGGATTAAGTGTGACAGTTCAAGCGTCCCGTATTAAAAGCTTAAGCTTTAGGTAGGAAGGATTATCTATTTTTCCTTTGTTTGGTATCAAAACATGATCTCATGTTCGAAACCTATAAAAGCACAAGTTCGAGGTGAATTTCCCTTAAAAGAAACGGAATAATGCAACCAAGGTAAGTAACATCCCAGGGCCTATTGGTGTGGGTAATCTTTGTGTTATTTCCAAAGGTTATTTAGAATGACTTGAGTGGTGCATAGGGTGTAACATCCTCGTGACTTGGTGTGACTTTTGAACGAGGATTAAGTTTACAGTTCAAGCGTCCCGTATTGAAAGCTTAAGCTTTAGGTAGGAAGGATTAGCTATTTTTCCTATGTTTGGTATCAAAACATGATCTCAGGTACGAATCCCATAAAAGCACAAGTTCGAGTCAAATTTCCCTTAAAAGAGACGGAATAATGCAACCAAGGTAAGTAACCTCCCAGGGCCTATTGTTGTGGGTTATCTTTGTGTTATTTCCAACCGTCATTTAGAATGTCTTGTGTGGTGCATAGGGGGAAACATCCTCGTGACATAGTGTTAGGTTTGAACGAGGATTAAGTGTGATAGTTCAAGCGTCTCGTATTGAAAGCTTAAGCTTTAGGTAGGAAGGATTAGCTATTTTTCCTATGTTTGGTATCAAAACATGATCTCAGGTTCGAATCCCATAAAAGCACAAGTTCGAGTCAAATTTCCCTTACAAGAGACAGAATTATGCAATCGAGTTAAGTACCATATCTCGGCTTATTGTTGTGTGTAACCTTTTTGTGTTATTTCCAAGGGAATATTAGAATGACTTGGGTGGTGCATGAGGGGTAACAACCTCTTGACTTAGTGTGAGCTTTGAACGAGGATTACGTGTGACAGTTCGAGCGTCCCGTATTGAAAGCTTATGCTTTGGGTAGGAAGGATTAGCTATTTTGCCAATGTTTGGTATGAAAACATGATCTCAGGTTTCAATCCCATAAAAGGACAAATTCGAGGTTAATTTCCCTTACAAGAGACAGAATGATACAACCGAGTTAAGTACCATCCCTGGGCTTATTATTGTAGGTATCCTTTCTATGTTGTTTCCAAGGGGCATTTAGAATGACTTGTGTTGTGCATGGGGGGTAACATCCTCGTGACTTGGTGTGAGCTTTAAACGAGGATTAAGTATGACAGTTCAAGAGCCCCGTATTGAAAGCTTAAGCTTTAGGTAGGAAGGATTAGCTATTTTTCCTTTGTTTGCTATCAAAACATGATCTCAGGTTCGAATCCCATAAAAACACAAGTTCGAGGTAAATTTCCCTTACAAGAGGCTGAATGATGCAACCGGGGTAAGTACCATCCATGGGCCTATTGTTGTGGGTAATCTTTGTGTTATTTACAAGGGTCATTTAGAATGTGTTGTGTGGTGCATAGGGGGTAACTTTCTCGTGACTTATTGTGAGCTTTGAACGTGGATTAAGTGTGACAGTTCAAGCGTCCCGTATTGAAAGCTTAAGCTTTAAGTATGAAGGATTAGCTATTTTTCATTTGTTTGGTATCAAAACATGATCTCAGGTTCGAATCCCATAAAAACACAAGTTCGAGGTAAATTTCCCTTACAGGAGACAGAATGATGCAACCCAAGTAAGTACCATCCCTGGGCCTATTGTTGTGGGTAATCTTGGTGTTATTTCCGAGGGTCATTTAGAATGTCTTTTGTGGTGCATAGGGGGAAACATCCTCGTGACTTGGTGTTAGGTTTGAACGAGGATTAAATGTGATACTTCAAGCGTCCCGTATTGAAAGCTTAAGCTTTAGGTAGGAAGGATTAGCTATTTTTCCTTTGTTTGGTATCAAAACAAGATCTCATGTTCGAATCCCACAAAAGCACAAGTTCGAGGTGAATTTCCCTTAAAAGAGACGGAATTATGCAATCGAGTTAAGTAACATCCCAGGGCCTATTGTTGTGGGTAATCTTTGTGTTATTTCCAACCGTCATTTAGAATGACTTGTGTTGTGCATAGGGGGTAACATTCTCGTGACTTGGTGTGACTTTTGAACGAGGATTAAGTGTGATAGTTCAAGCGTCCCGTATTGAAAGCTTAAGCTTTAGGTAGGAGGGATTAGCTATTTTTCGTATGTTTGGTATCAAAACATGATCTTAGGTTCGAATCCCATAAAAGCACAAGTTCGAGGCAAATTTCCCTTACAAGAGACAGAATGATGCAACCGGGGTAAATACCATCCCTGGGCCTATTGTTGTGGGTAATCTTTGTGTTATTTACAAGGGTTATTTAGAATGTCTTGTGTGGTACATAGGGGGTAACATTATCGTGACTTGTTGTGAGCTTTGAACGAGGATTAAATGTGACAGTTCAAGCGTCCCGTATTGAAAGCTTAAGCTTTAGGTAGGAAGGATTAGCTATTTTTCCTATGTTTGGTATCAAAACATGATCTCATGTTCGAATCCCATAAAAACAAAAGTTCGAGGTAAATTTCCCTTACAAGAGACAGAATGATGCAACCGAGGTAAGTACCATCCTGGGGCCTATTGTTGTAGGTAATCTTTGTGTTATTTCCAATGGTCATTTAGAATGTCTTGTGTGGTGCATAGGGGGTAACATTCTTGTGACTTGGTGTGAGCTTTGAACGAGGATTAATTGTGATAGTTCAAGCGTCCCGTATTGAAAGCTTAAGCTTTAGATAGTAAGGATTAGCTATTTTTCTTATGTTTGGAATCAAAACATGATCTCAGGTTCGAATCTCATAAAAGCCCAAGTTCGAGATGTATTTCCCGTAAAAGAGACAGAATTATGCAACCGAGTTAAGTAACATCGCTGGGCTTATTGTTCTGTATAACCTTTTTGTGTTATTTCCAAGAGATAATTAGAATGACTTGGGTGGTGCATGAGGGGGTAACAACCTTTTGACTTGGTGTGAGCTTTTAACGAGGATTACGTGTGACAGTTCAAGCGTCCTATATTGAAAGCTTAAGCTTTAGGTAGGAAGGATTAGTTATTTTGCCTATGTTTGGTATGAAAAAATGATCTCAGGTTCGAATCCCATAAAAGCACAAGTTCGAGGTAAATTTCCCTTACAAAAGACAGAATGATCCAACCGAGGTAAGTAACATCCCAGGGCCTATTGTTGTGGGTAATCTTTGTGTTATTTCCAACCGTCATTTAGAATGACTTGTGTGGTGCATAGGGGTAACATCCTCGTGACTTGGTGTGACTTTTGAACGAGAATTAAGTATGATAGTTCAAGCGTCCCGTATTGAAAGCTTAAGCTTTAGGTAGGAAGGTTTAGCTATTTTTCCTATGTTTGGTATCAAAACATGATCGCAGGTTCGAATCCCATAAAAGCACAAGTTCGAGGCAAATTTCCCTTACATGAGACAGAATGATGGAACCGGGGTAAGTACCATCCCTGGGCCTATTGTTGTGGGTAATCTTTTTTGTTATTTACAAGGGTCTTTTAGAATGACTTGGGTGGTGCATAGGGGTAACATTCTCGTGACTTGGTGTGAGCTTTGAAAGAGGATTAAGTGTGACAGTTCAAGCGTCCCGTATTTAAAAGCTTAAGCTTTAGGTAGAAAGGATTAGCTATTTTTCCTATGTTTGGTATCAATACATGATCTCAGGTTCGAATCATATAAAAGCCAAAGTTCGAGATGAATTTCCCTTAAAAGAGACAGAATTATGCAATCGAGTTAAGTACCATCCCTCGGCTTATTGTTGTGTGTAACCTTTTTGTGTTATTTCTAAGGGACAATTAGAATGATTTGGGTGGTGCATGAGGGGTAACATCCTCTTGACTTGGTGTGAGCTTTGAACGAGGATTACGTGTGACAGTTCGAGCGTCCCGTATTGAAAGCTTAAGCTTTAGGTAGGAAGGATTAGCTATTTTGCCAATATTTGGTATGAAAACATGATCTCAGGTTCGAAACACATAAAAGCCCAAGTTCGAGATTAATTTCCCTTAAAAGAGACAGAATTATGCAACCGAGGTAAGTACCATCCTGGGGCCTATTGTTGTAGGTAATCTTTGTGTTATTTCCAATGGTCATTTAGAATGTCTTGTGTGGTGCATAGGGGGTAACATTCTCGTGACTTGGTGTGAGCTTTGAACGAGGATTAAGTGTGATAGTTCAAGCGTCCCGTATTGAAAGCTTAAGCTTTAGATAGTAAGGATTAGCTATTTTTCTTATGTTTGGAATCAAAACATGATCTCAGGTTCGAATCCCATAAAAGCCCAAGTTCGAGATGTATTTCCCGTAAAAGAGATAGAATTATGCAACCGAGGTAAGTAACATCGCTGGGCTTATTGTTCTGTATAACCTTTTTGTGTTATTTCCAAGGGACAATTAGAATGACTTGGGTGGTGCATGAGGGGGTAACAACCTCTTGACTTGGTGTGAGCTTTTAACGAGGATTACGTGTGACAGTTCAAGCGTCCCGTATTGAAAGCTTAAGCTTTAGGTAGGAAGGATTAGTTATTTTGCCTATGTTTGGTATGAAAACATGATCTCAGGTTCGAATCCCATAAAAGCCCAAGTTTGAGGTAAATTTCCCTTACAAAAGACAGAATGATGCAACCGAGGTAAGTATCATCCCTAGGCCTATTGTTTTGGGTAATCTTTTTGTTATTTCCGAGGGTCATTAAGAATGACTTGTGTGGTGCATTGGGGTAAAATCCTCGTGACTTGTTGTGAGCTTTGAACGAGAATTAAGTGTGAAAGTTCAAGCGTCCCGTATTGAAAGCTTAAGATTTAGATAGGAAGGATTAGCTATTTTTCTTATGTTTGGAATCAAAACATGATCTCAGGTTCGAATCCCACAAAGGCCCAAGTTCGAGATGTATTTTCCTTAAAAGAGACAGAATTATGCAACCGAGTTAAGTACCATCCCTGGGCTTATTGTTGTGTGTAACCTTTTTGTGTTATTTCCAAGGGTCAATTAGAATGACTTGGGTGGTGCATGAGGGGTAACATCCTCTTGACTTGGTGTGAGCTTTGAACGCAGATTACGTGTGACAGTTCAAGCGTCTCGTATTGAAAGCTTAAGCTTTAGGTAGGAAGGATTAGCTATTTTTCCTTTGTTTGGTATCAAAACATGATCGCAGGTTCGAATCCCATAAAAGCACAAGTTCGAGGCAAATTTCCCTTACAAGAGACAGAATGATGCAACCGGGGTAAGTACCATCCCTGGGCGTATTGTTGTGGGTAATCTTTGTGTTATTTACAAGGGTCTTTTAGAATGTCTTGTGTGGTGCATAGGGGTCACATTCTCGTGACTTGTTGTGAGCTATGAAAGAGGATTAAGTGTGACAGTTCAAGCGTCCCGTATTAAGAGCTTAAGCTTTAGGTAGGAAGGATTAGCTATTTTTCCTTTGTTTGGTATCCAAACATGATCTCAGGTTCAAATCCCATAAAAGGACAAATTCGAGGTTAATTTCCCTTACAAGAGACAGAATGATACAACCGAGTTAAGTACCATCCCTGGGCTTATTGTTGTAGGTAACCTTTCTATGTTAGTTCCAAGGGTCATTTAGAATGACTTGTGTGGTGCATGGGGGGTAACATTCTCGTGACTTGGTGTGAGCTTTGAACGAGGATTAAGTATGACAGTTCAAGAGTGCCGTATTGAAAGCTTAAGCTTTAGGTAGGAAGGATTAGCTATTTTTCCTATATTTGGTATCAAAACATTATCTCATGTTCGAATCCCTTAAAAGCACAAGTTCGAGGTTAATTTCCCTTACAAGAGACAGAATGATGCAACCGAGGTAAGTACCATCCCTGAGCCTATTGTTTTGGTTAATCTTTGTGTTATTTCCGAGGGTCATTTAGAATGTCTTGTGTGGTGCATAGGGGTAAATATCCTCGTGACTTGGTGTTAGTTTTGAACGAGGATTAAGTGTGACAGTTCAAGCGTCCCGTATTAAGAGCTTAAGCTTTAGGTAGGAAGGATTAGCTATTTTTCCTTTGTTTTGTATCGAGACATGATCTCAGGTTCGAATCCCATAAAAGCACAAGTTCGAGGTAAATTTCCCTTACAAGAGACAGAATGATACAACCGAGGTAAGTACCATCCCGGGGCCTATTGTTGTGGGTAATCTTTGTGTTATTTCCAATGGTCATTCAGAATATCTTGTGTGATGCATAGAGGGTAACATTCTCGTGACTTGGTGTGAGCTTTGAACGAGGATTAAGTGAGACAGTTCAAGCGTCCCGTATTGAAAGCTTAAGCTTTAGATAGGAAGGATTAGCTATTTTTCTTATGTTTGGAATCCAAACATGATCTCAGGTTCAAATCCCATAAAAGCCCAAGTTCGAGATGTATTTCCCTTAAAAGAGACAGAATTATGCAACCGAGTTAAGTACCATCCCAGGGCTTATTGTTGTGTTAACCTTTTTGTGTTATTTCCAATGGTCAATTAGAATGACTTGGATGGTGCATGAGGGGTAACATCCTCTTGACTTGGTGTGAGCATTGAACGAGGATTACGTGTTACAGTTCAAGCGTCCCGTATTGAAAGCTTAAGCTTTAGGTAGGAAAGATTAGTTATTTTGCCTATGTTTGGTATGAAATCATGATCTCAGGTTCGAATCCCATAAAAGCACAAATTCGAGGTTAATTTCCCTTATACGAGCCAGAATGATACAACCGAGTTAAGTACCAACCCTGGGCTTATTGTTGTAGGTAACCTTTCTATGTTAGTTCAAAGGGTCATTTAGAATGACTTGTGTGGTGCATGGGGGGTAACATTCTCGTGACTTGGTGTGAGCTTTGAACGAGTATTAAGTGTGATAGTTTAAGCGTGCCGTATTGAAAGCTTAAGCATTAGGTAGGAAGGATTAGCTATTTTTCCTATGTTTGGTATCAAAACATGATCTCATGTTCGAATCCCTTAAAAGCACAAGTTCGAGGTGAATTTCCCTTAAAAGAGACGGAATGATGCAACCAAGGTAAGTACCATCCCAATGGCCTATTGTTGTGGGTAATCTTTGTGTTATTTCCAATGGTAATTTAGAATATCTTGTGTGGTGCATAGAGGGTAAAATCCTCGTGACTTTGTGTGACTTTTGAACGAGGATTAAGTGTGACAGTTCAAGCGTCCCGTATTGAAAGCTTAAGCTTTAGATAGGAAGGATTAGCTATTTTTCTTATGTTTGGAATCAAAACATGATCTCAGGTTCGAATCCCATAAAAGCCCTAGTTCGAGATGTATTTCCCTTAAAAGAGACAGAATTATGCAACCGAGTTAAGTACCATCCCTGAGCTTATTGTTGTGTGTAACCTTTTTGTGTTATTTCCAAGGGACAATTAGAATGACTTGGGTGGTGCATGAGGGGTAACAACCTCTTGATTTGGTGTGAGCTTTTAACGAGGATTACGTGTGACAGTTCAAGCGTCCCGTATTGAAAGCTTAAGCTTTAGGTAGGAAGGATTAGCTATTTTTCTTATGTTTGGAATCCAAACATGATCTCAGGTTCAAATCCCATAAAAGCCCATGTTCGAGATGTATTTCCCTTAAAAGAGACAGAATGATGCAACCGAGGTAAGTACCATCCCAATGGCCTATTGTTGTGGGTAATCTTTGTGTTATTTCCAAGGGTCATTAAGAATGACTTGTGTGGTGCATAGAGGGTAAAATCCTCGTGACTTGGTGTGAGCATTGAACGAGGATTACGTGTGACAGTTCAAGCGTCCCGTATTGAAAGCTTAAGCTTTAGATAGGAAGGATTAGCTATTTTGCCTATGTTTGGTATGAAATCATGATCTCAGGTTCGAATCTCATAAAAGCACAAATTCGAGGTTAGTTTCCTTTATAAGAGATAGAATGATACAACCGAGTTAAGTACCATCCCTGGGCTTATTGTTGTAGGTAACCTTTCTATGTTAGTTCCAAGGGTCATTTAGAATGACTTGTGTGGTGCATGGGGGGTAACATTCTCGTGACTTGGTGTGAGCTTTGAACGAGAATTAAGTATGACAGTTCAAGAGTGCCGTATTGAAAGCTTAAGCTTTAGGTAGGAAGGATTAGCTATTTTTCCTATGTTTGGTATCAAAACATTATCTCATGTTCGAATCCCTTAAAAGCACAAGTTCGAGGTTAATTTCCCTTACAAGAGACAGAATGATGCAACGAGGTAAGTACCATCCCTGAGCCTATTGTTTTGGTTAATCTTTGTGTTATTTCCAAGGGTCATTTAGAATGTCTTGTGTGGTGCATAGGGGTAAAAATCCTCGTGACTTGGTGTTAGTTTTGAACGAGGATTAAGTGTGACAGTTCAAGCGTCCCGTATTAAGAGCTTAAGCTTTAGGTAGGAAGGATTAGCTATTTTTCCTTTGTTTGGTATCGAAACATGATCTCAGGTTCGAATCCCATAAAAGCACAAGTTCGAGGTAAATTTCCCTTACAAGAGACAGAATGATACAACCGAGGTAAGTACCATCCCGGGGGCTATTGTGGTGGGTAATCTTTGTGTTATTTCCAATGGTCATTCAGAATATCTTGTGTGGTGCATAGAGGGTAACATTCTCGTGACTTGGTGTGAGCTTTGAACGAGGATTAAGTGAGACAGTTCAAGCGTCCCGTATTAAGAGCTTAAGCTTTAGGTAGGAAGGATTAGCTATTTTTCCTTTGTTTGGTATCCAAACATGATCTCAGGTTCAAATCCCATAAAAGCCCAAGTTCGAGATGTATTTCCCTTAAAAGAGACAGAATTATGCAACCGAGTTAAGTACCATCATTGAGCTTATTGTTGTGTTAACCTTTTTGTGTTATTTCCAAGTGTCAATTAGAATGACTTGGGTGGTGCATGAGGGGTAACAACCTCTTGACTTGGTGTGAGCTTTTAACGAGGATTACATGTGACAGTTCAAGCGTCCCGTACTGAAAGCTTAAGCTTTAGGTAGGAAGGATTAGATATTTTGCCTATGTTTGGTATCAAAACATGATCTCAGGTTCGAATCCCATAAAAGCACAAGTTCGAGGCAAATTTCCCTTACAAGAGACAGAATGATGCAACCGGGGTAAGTACCATCCCTGGGCGTATTGTTGTGGGTAATCTTTGTGTTATTTACAAGGGTCTTTTAGAATGTCTTGTGTGGTGCATAGGGGTCACATTCTCGTGACTTGTTGTGAGCTATGAAAGAGGATTAAGTGTGACAGTTCAAGCGTCCCGTATTAAGAGCTTAAGCTTTAGGTAGGAAGGATTAGCTATTTTTCCTTTGTTTGGTATCCAAACATGATCTCAGGTTCAAATCCCATAAAAGGACAAATTCGAGGTTAATTTCCCTTACAAGAGACAGAATGATACAACCGAGTTAAGTACCATCCCTGGGCTTATTGTTGTAGGTAACCTTTCTATGTTAGTTCCAAGGGTCATTTAGAATGACTTGTGTGGTGCATGGGGGGTAACATTCTCGTGACTTGGTGTGAGCTTTGAACGAGGATTAAGTATGACAGTTCAAGAGTGCCGTATTGAAAGCTTAAGCTTTAGGTAGGAAGGATTAGCTATTTTTCCTATATTTGGTATCAAAACATTATCTCATGTTCGAATCCCTTAAAAGCACAAGTTCGAGGTTAATTTCCCTTACAAGAGACAGAATGATGCAACCGAGGTAAGTACCATCCCTGAGCCTATTGTTTTGGTTAATCTTTGTGTTATTTCCGAGGGTCATTTAGAATGTCTTGTGTGGTGCATAGGGGTAAATATCCTCGTGACTTGGTGTTAGTTTTGAACGAGGATTAAGTGTGACAGTTCAAGCGTCCCGTATTAAGAGCTTAAGCTTTAGGTAGGAAGGATTAGCTATTTTTCCTTTGTTTTGTATCGAGACATGATCTCAGGTTCGAATCCCATAAAAGCACAAGTTCGAGGTAAATTTCCCTTACAAGAGACAGAATGATACAACCGAGGTAAGTACCATCCCGGGGCCTATTGTTGTGGGTAATCTTTGTGTTATTTCCAATGGTCATTCAGAATATCTTGTGTGATGCATAGAGGGTAACATTCTCGTGACTTGGTGTGAGCTTTGAACGAGGATTAAGTGAGACAGTTCAAGCGTCCCGTATTGAAAGCTTAAGCTTTAGATAGGAAGGATTAGCTATTTTTCTTATGTTTGGAATCCAAACATGATCTCAGGTTCAAATCCCATAAAAGCCCAAGTTCGAGATGTATTTCCCTTAAAAGAGACAGAATTATGCAACCGAGTTAAGTACCATCCCAGGGCTTATTGTTGTGTTAACCTTTTTGTGTTATTTCCAATGGTCAATTAGAATGACTTGGATGGTGCATGAGGGGTAACATCCTCTTGACTTGGTGTGAGCATTGAACGAGGATTACGTGTTACAGTTCAAGCGTCCCGTATTGAAAGCTTAAGCTTTAGGTAGGAAAGATTAGTTATTTTGCCTATGTTTGGTATGAAATCATGATCTCAGGTTCGAATCCCATAAAAGCACAAATTCGAGGTTAATTTCCCTTATACGAGCCAGAATGATACAACCGAGTTAAGTACCATCCCTGGGCTTATTGTTGTAGGTAACCTTTCTATGTTAGTTCAAAGGGTCATTTAGAATGACTTGTGTGGTGCATGGGGGGTAACATTCTCGTGACTTGGTGTGAGCTTTGAACGAGTATTAAGTGTGATAGTTTAAGCGTGCCGTATTGAAAGCTTAAGCATTAGGTAGGAAGGATTAGCTATTTTTCCTATGTTTGGTATCAAAACATGATCTCATGTTCGAATCCCTTAAAAGCACAAGTTCGAGGTGAATTTCCCTTAAAAGAGACGGAATGATGCAACCAAGGTAAGTACCATCCCAATGGCCTATTGTTGTGGGTAATCTTTGTGTTATTTCCAATGGTAATTTAGAATATCTTGTGTGGTGCATAGAGGGTAAAATCCTCGTGACTTTGTGTGACTTTTGAACGAGGATTAAGTGTGACAGTTCAAGCGTCCCGTATTGAAAGCTTAAGCTTTAGATAGGAAGGATTAGCTATTTTTCTTATGTTTGGAATCAAAACATGATCTCAGGTTCGAATCCCATAAAAGCCATAGTTCGAGATGTATTTCCCTTAAAAGAGACAGAATTATGCAACCGAGTTAAGTACCATCCCTGAGCTTATTGTTGTGTGTAACCTTTTTGTGTTATTTCCAAGGGACAATTAGAATGACTTGGGTGGTGCATGAGGGGTAACAACCTCTTGATTTGGTGTGAGCTTTTAACGAGGATTACGTGTGACAGTTCAAGCGTCCCGTATTGAAAGCTTAAGCTTTAGGTAGGAAGGATTAGCTATTTTTCTTATGTTTGGAATCCAAACATGATCTCAGGTTCAAATCCCATAAAAGCCCATGTTCGAGATGTATTTCCCTTAAAAGAGACAGAATGATGCAACCGAGGTAAGTACCATCCCAATGGCCTATTGTTGTGGGTAATCTTTGTGTTATTTCCAAGGGTCATTAAGAATGACTTGTGTGGTGCATAGAGGGTAAAATCCTCGTGACTTGGTGTGAGCATTGAACGAGGATTACGTGTGACAGTTCAAGCGTCCCGTATTGAAAGCTTAAGCTTTAGATAGGAAGGATTAGCTATTTTGCCTATGTTTGGTATGAAATCATGATCTCAGGTTCGAATCTCATAAAAGCACAAATTCGAGGTTAGTTTCCTTTATAAGAGATAGAATGATACAACCGAGTTAAGTACCATCCCTGGGCTTATTGTTGTAGGTAACCTTTCTATGTTAGTTCCAAGGGTCATTTAGAATGACTTGTGTGGTGCATGGGGGGTAACATTCTCGTGACTTGGTGTGAGCTTTGAACGAGAATTAAGTATGACAGTTCAAGAGTGCCGTATTGAAAGCTTAAGCTTTAGGTAGGAAGGATTAGCTATTTTTCCTATGTTTGGTATCAAAACATTATCTCATGTTCGAATCCCTTAAAAGCACAAGTTCGAGGTTAATTTCCCTTACAAGAGACAGAATGATGCAACGAGGTAAGTACCATCCCTGAGCCTATTGTTTTGGTTAATCTTTGTGTTATTTCCAAGGGTCATTTAGAATGTCTTGTGTGGTGCATAGGGGTAAAAATCCTCGTGACTTGGTGTTAGTTTTGAACGAGGATTAAGTGTGACAGTTCAAGCGTCCCGTATTAAGAGCTTAAGCTTTAGGTAGGAAGGATTAGCTATTTTTCCTTTGTTTGGTATCGAAACATGATCTCAGGTTCGAATCCCATAAAAGCACAAGTTCGAGGTAAATTTCCCTTACAAGAGACAGAATGATACAACCGAGGTAAGTACCATCCCGGGGGCTATTGTGGTGGGTAATCTTTGTGTTATTTCCAATGGTCATTCAGAATATCTTGTGTGGTGCATAGAGGGTAACATTCTCGTGACTTGGTGTGAGCTTTGAACGAGGATTAAGTGAGACAGTTCAAGCGTCCCGTATTAAGAGCTTAAGCTTTAGGTAGGAAGGATTAGCTATTTTTCCTTTGTTTGGTATCCAAACATGATCTCAGGTTCAAATCCCATAAAAGCCCAAGTTCGAGATGTATTTCCCTTAAAAGAGACAGAATTATGCAACCGAGTTAAGTACCATCATTGAGCTTATTGTTGTGTTAACCTTTTTGTGTTATTTCCAAGTGTCAATTAGAATGACTTGGGTGGTGCATGAGGGGTAACAACCTCTTGACTTGGTGTGAGCTTTTAACGAGGATTACATGTGACAGTTCAAGCGTCCCGTACTGAAAGCTTAAGCTTTAGGTAGGAAGGATTAGATATTTTGCCTATGTTTGGTATCAAAACATGATCTCAGGTTCGAATCCCATAAAAGCCCAAGTTCGAGGTAAATTTCCCTTACAAAAGACAGAATGATGCAACCGAGGTAAGTACCATCCTTGGGCCTATTGTTGTGGGTAATCTTTGTGTTATTTCCGAGGGTCATTAAGAATGACTTGTGTGGTGCAATGGGGTAAAATTTTAGTGACTTGGTGTGAGCTTTGAACGAGGATTAAGTGTGACAGTTCAAGCATCCCGTATTGAAAGCTTAAGCTTTAGGTAGGAAAGATAAGCTATTTTTTCTATTTTTGGTATCAAAACATGATCTCAGGCTCGAATCCCATAAAAGCCCAAGTTCGAGATGTATTTCCCTTAAAAGAGACAGAATTATGCAACCGAGTGAAGTACCATCCCTGGGCTTATTGTTGTGTGTAACCTTTTTGTGTTATTTCCAAGGGACAATTAGAATGACTTGGGTGGTACATGAGGGGTAACAACCTCTTGACTTGGTGTGAGCTTTGAACGAGGATTACGTGTGACAGTTCAAGCGTCTCGTATTGAAAGCTTAAGCTTTAGGTAGGAAGGATTAGCTATTTTTCCTATGTTTGGTATCAAAACATGATATCAGGTTCGAATCCCATAAAAGCCCAAGTTCGAGATGTATTTCCCTTAAAAGAGACAGAATTATGCAACCGAGTGAAGTACCATCCCTGGGCTTATTGTTGTGTGTAACCTTTTTGTGTTATTTCCAAGGGGCAATTAGAATGACTTGGGTGGTACATGAGGGGTAACAACCTCTTGACTTGGTGTGAGCTTTGAACGAGGATTACGTGTGACAGTTCGAGCATCCTGTATTGAAATCTTAAGCTTTAGGTAGGAAGGATTAGCTATTTTGCCTATGTTTGGTATGAAAACATGATCTCAGATTCGATTCTCTTAAAACCACAAATTCGAGGTTAATTTCCCTTAAAAGAGACAGAATGATACAACCGAATTAAGTACCATCCCTGGGCTTATTGTTGTAGGTAACCTTTCTATGTTATTTCTAAAGGTCATTTAGAAATACTTGTGTGGTGCATGGGGGGTAACATTCTCGTGACTTGGTGTTAGCTTTAAACGAGGATTAAGTATGACAGTTGAAGCGCCCCGTATTGAAAGCTTAAGCTTTAGGTAGGAAGGATTAGCTATTTTTCCTTCCTTTCGTATCAAAATATGATCTCAGTTTCGAATCCCATAAAAGCACAAGTTCGAGTTAAATTGCCCTTACAAGAGACAGATTGATACAACCGAGGTAAGTACCATCCCTGGGCCTATTGTTGTGGGTAATCTTTGTGTTATTTCCAATGGTCATTTAGAATGTCTTGTGTGGTGCATAGGGGGTAACATTCTCGTGACTTGGTGTGAGCTTTGAACGAGGATTAAGTGTGACAGTTCAAGCGTCCCGTATTGAAAGCTTAAGCTTTAGATAGGAAGGATTAGCTATTTTTCTTATGTTTGGAATCCAAACCTGATCTCATGTTCAAATCCAATAAAAGCCCAAGTTCGAGATGTATTTCCCTTAAAAGAGACAGAATTATGCAACCGAGTTAAGTACCATCCCTGGGCTTATTGTTGTGTTAACTTTTTTGTGCTATTTCCAAGGGTCAATTAGAATGACTTGGGTGGTGCATGAGGGGTAACAACCTCTTGACTTGGTGTGAGCTTTTAACGAGGATTACATGTGACAGTTCAAGCGTCCCGTACTGAAAGCTTAAGCTTTAGGTAGGAAGGATTAGATATTTTGCCTATGTTTGGTATCAAAACATGATCTCAGGTTCGAATCCCATAAAAGCACAAATTCGAGGTTAATTTCCCTTACAAGAGACAGAATGATGCAACCGAGGTAAGTACCATCCCTCAGCCTATTGTTGTGCGTAATCTTTGTATTATTTCCGAGGGTCATTAAGAATGACTTGTGTGGTGCATTGGGGTAAAATCCTCGTGACTTGGTGTGAGCTTTGAACGAGGATTAAGTGTGATAGTTCAAGCGTCCCGTATTGAAAGCTTAAGATTTAGATAGGAAGGATTAACTATTTTTCCTTTGTTTGGTATCGAAACATGATCTCAGGTTCGAATCCCATAAAAGCACAAGTTCGAGGTAAATTTCCCTTACAAGAGACAGAATGATACAACCGAGGTAAGTACCATCCCGGGGGCTATTGTGGTGGGTAATCTTTGTGTTATTTCCAATGGTCATTCAGAATATCTTGTGTGGTGCATAGAGGGTAACATTCTCGTGACTTGGTGTGAGCTTTGAACGAGGATTAAGTGAGACAGTTCAAGCGTCCCGTATTGAAAGCTTAAGCTTTAGATAGGAAGGATTAGCTATTTTTCTTATGTTTGGAATCCAAACATGATCTCAGGTTCAAATCCCATAAAAGCCCAAGTTCGAGATGTATTTCCCTTAAAAGAGACAGAATTCTGCAACCGAGTGAAGTACCATCCCTGGGCTTATTGTTGTGTGTAACCTTTTTGTGTTATTTCCAAGGGACAATTAGAATGACTTGGGTGGTACATGAGGGGTAACAACCTCTTGACTTGGTGTGAGCTTTGAACGAGGATTACGTGTGACAGTTCAAGCGTCCTGTATTGAAAGCTTAAGCTTTAGGTAGGAAGGATTAGCTATTTTGCCTATGTTTGGTATCAAAACATGATCTCAGGTTCGAATCCCATAAAAGCACAAATTCGAGATGTATTTCCCTTACAAAAGACAGAATGATGCAACCGAGGTAAGTACCATCCCTGGGCCTATTGTTGTGGGTAATCTTTGTGTTATTTCCAATGGTCATTTAGAATGTCTTGTGTGGTGCATAGGGGGTAACATTCTCGTGACTTGGTGTGAGCTTTGAACGAGGATTAAGTGTGACAGTTCAAGCGTCCCGTATTGAAAGCTTAAGCTTTAGATAGGAAGGATTAGCTATTTTTCTTATGTTTGGAATCCAAACATGATCTCATGTTCAAATCCAATAAAAGCCCAAGTTCGAGATGTATTTCCCTTAAAAGAGACAGAATTATGCAACCGAGTTAAGTACCATCCCTGGGCTTATTGTTGTGTTAACCTTTTTGTGTTATTTCCAAGGGTCAATTAGAATGACTTGGGTGGTGCATGAGGGGTAACAACCTCTTGACTTGGTGTGAGCTTTTAACGAGGATTACGTGTGACAGTTCAAGCGTCCTGTATTGAAAGCTTAAGCTTTAGGTAGGAAGGATTAGCTATTTTGCCTATGTTTGGTATCAAAACATGATCTCAGGTTCGAATCCCATAAAAGTCCAAGTTCGAGGTAAATTTCCCTTACAAAAGACAGAATGATGCAACCGAGGTAAGTACCATCCCTGGGCCTATTGTTGTGGGTAATCTTTGTGTTATTTCCGAGGGTCATTAAGAATCACTTGTGTGGTGCATTGGGGTAAAATCCTCGTGACTTGGTGTGAGCTTTTAACGAGGATTACGTGTGACAGTTCAAGCGTCCTGTATTGAAAGCTTAAGATTTAGGTAGGAAGGATTAGCTATTTTGCCTATGTTTGGTATCAAAATATGATCTCAGTTTCGAATCCCATAAAAGCACAAGTTCGAGTTAAATTGCCCTTACAAGAGACAGATTGATACAACCGAGGTAAGTACCATCCCTGGGCCTATTGTTGTGGGTAATCTTTGTGTTATTTCCAATGGTCATTTAGAATGTCTTGTGTGGTGCATAGGGGGTAACATTCTCGTGACTTGGTGTGAGCTTTGAACGAGGATTAAGTGTGACAGTTCAAGCGTCCCGTATTGAAAGCTTAAGCTTTAGATAGGAAGGATTAGCTATTTTTCTTATGTTTGGAATCCAAACATGATCTCATGTTCAAATCCAATAAAAGCCCAAGTTCGAGATGTATTTCCCTTAAAAGAGACAGAATTATGCAACCGAGTTAAGTACCATCCCTGGGCTTATTGTTGTGTTAACCTTTTTGTGTTATTTCCAAGGGTCAATTAGAATGACTTGGGTGGTGCATGAGGGGTAACAACCTCTTGACTTGGTGTGAGCTTTTAACGAGGATTACGTGTGACAGTTCAAGCGTCCTGTATTGAAAGCTTAAGCTTTAGGTAGGAAGGATTAGCTATTTTGCCTATGTTTGGTATCAAAACATGATCTTAGGTTCGAATCCCATAAAAGCCCAAGTTCGAGGTAAATTTCCCTTACAAAAGACAGAATGATGCAACCGAGGTAAGTACCATCCCTGGGCCTATTGTTGTGGGTAATCTTTGTGTTATTTCCGAGGGTCATTAAGAATCACTTGTGTGGTGCATTGGGGTAAAATCCTCGTGACTTGGTGTGAGCATTGAACGAGGATTAAGTGTAATAGTTCAAGCGTCCCGTATTGAAAGCCTAAGATTTAGATAGGAAGGATTAGCTATTTTTCTTATGTTTGGAATCAAAACATGATCTGAGGTTCGAATCCTATAAAAGCACAAATTCGAGATGTATTTCCCTTAAAAGAGACGGAATTATGCAACCGAGTTAAGTACCATCCGTGGGCTTATTGTTTTATGTAACCTTTTTGTGTTATTTCCAAGGGACAATTAGAATGACTTGGGTGGTACATGAGGGGTAAAAACCTCTTTACTTGGTGTATGCTTTGAACGAGGATTACGTGTGACAGTTCGAGCGTCCTGTATTGAAATCTTAATCTTTAGGTGGGAAGGATTAGCTATTTTGCCTATGTTTGGTATGAAAACATGATCCTAGGTTTGAATCCCTTAAAAGCACAAATTCGAGGTTAATTTCCCTTATACGAGCCAGAATGATACAACCGAGTTAAGTACCATCCCTGGGCTTATTGTTGTAGGTAACCTTTCTATGTTATTTCTAAGGGTCATTTAGAATGACTTGTGTGGTGCATGGGGGGTAACATTCTCGTGACTTGGTGTGAGCTTTAAACGAGGATTAAGTATAACAGTTCAAGCGCCCCGTATTGAAAGCTTAAGCTTTAGGTAGGAAGGATTAGCTATTTTTCCTTCCTTTCGTATCAAAATATGATCTCAGTTTCGAATCCCATAAAAGCACAAGTTTGAGTTAAATTTCCCTTACAAGAGACAGATTGATACAACCGAGGTAAGTACCATCCCTGGGCCTATTGTTTTGGGTAATCTTTGTGTTATTTCCAATGGTCAATTAAAATGTCTTGTGTGGTGCATAGGGGGTAACATTCTCGTGACTTGGTGTGAGCTTTGAACGAGGATTAAATGTGACAGTTCAAGCGTCCCGTATTGAAAGCTTAAGCTTTAGGTAGGAAGGATTAGCTATTTTTCCTTCGTTTGGTATCAAATTATGATCTCAGGTTCGAATCCCATAAAAGCACAAGTTCGAGGTAAATTTCCCTTACAAGAGACAGAATGATATAACCGAGGTAAGTACCATCCCTGGGCCTATTGTTGTGGGTAATCTTTGTGTTATTTCCAATGGTAATTTAGAATATCTTGTGTGGTGCATAGGGGGAAACATCCTCGTGACTTGGTGTGAGCTTTGAACGAGGATTAAGTGTGACAGTTCAAGCGTCCCGAATTGAAAGCTTAAGTTTTAGGTAGGAAGGATTAGCTGTTTTTCCTTCGTTTGTTATCAAAACATGATCTTAGGTTCGAAACACATAAAAGCACAAGTTCGAGGTAAATTTCCCTTAAAAGAGACAGAATGATACAACCGAGGGAAGTACCATCCCTGGGCCTATTGTTTTGGTTAATCTTTGTGTTATTTCCAATGGTCATTTAGAATGTCTTGTGTGGTGCATAGGGGGTAACATTCTCGTGACTTAGTGTGAACTTTGAACGAGGATTAAGTGTGACAGTTCAAGCATCCCGTATTGAAAGCTTAAGGTTTAGGTAGGAAGGATTAGCTATTTTTCCTATGTTTGGTATCAAAACATGATCTCAGGTTCGAATCCCATAAAAGCCCAAGTTCGAGATGTATTTCCCTTAAAAGAGACAGAATTCTGCAACCGAGTGAAGTACCATCCCTGGGCTTATTGTTGTGTGTAACCTTTTTGTGTTATTTCCAAGGGACAATTAGAATGACTTGGGTGGTACATGAGGGGTAACAACCTCTTGACTTGGTGTGAGCTTTGAACGAGGATTACGTGTGACAGTTCAAGCGTCCTGTATTGAAAGCTTAAGCTTTAGGTAGGAAGGATTAGCTATTTTGCCTATGTTTGGTATCAAAACATGATCTCAGGTTCGAATCCCATAAAAGCCCAAGTTCGAGGTAAATTTCCCTTACAAAAGACAGAATGATGCAACCGAGTTAAGTACCATCCCTGGGCCTATTGTTGTGGGTAATCTTTGTGTTATTTCCGAGGGTCATTAAGAATCACTTGTGTGGTGCATTGGGGTAAAATCCTCGTGACTTGGTGTGAGCATTGAACGAGGATTAAGTGTGATAGTTCAAGCGTCCCGTATTGAAACCTAAGATTTAGATAGGAAGGATTAGCTATTTTTCTTATGTTTGGAATCAAAACATGACCTGAGGTTCGAATCCCATAAAAATCCAAGTTCGAGATGTATTTCCCTTAGAAGAGACAGAATTATGCAACCGAGTTAAGTACCATCCGTTGGCTTATTGTTGTGTGTAACCTTTTTGTGTTATTTCCAAGGGTCAATTAGAATGACTTGGGTGGTGCATGCGGGGTAACATCCTCTTGACTTGGTGTGAGCTTTGAACGTGGATTACGTGTGACAGTTCAAGCGTCCCATATTGAAAGCTTAAACTTTAGGTAGGAAGGATTAGCTGTTTTTCCTTCGTTTGTTATCAAAATATGATCTCAAGTTCGAAACACATAAAAGCACAAGTTCGAGGTAAATTTCCATTAAAAGAGACAGAATGATACAACCGAGGTAAGTACCATCCCTGGGCCTATATTTTTGGGTAATCTTTGTGTTATTTCCAATGGTCAATTAGATTGTCTTGTGTGGTGCATAGGGGGTAACATTCTCGTGACTTGGTGTGAACTTTGAACGAGGATTAAGTGTGACAGTTCAAGCGTCCCGTATTGAAAGCTTAAGCTTTAGGTAGGAAGGATTAACTATTTTTCCTTCGTTTGGTATCAAATTATGATCTCAGGTTCGAATCCCATAAAAGCACTAGTTCGAGGTAAATTTCAGTTATAAGAGACAGAATAATATAACCGAGGTAAGTACCATCCCTGGACCCATTGTTGTGGGTAATCTTTGTGTTATTTCCAATGGTCATTTAGAATGTCTTATGTGGTGCATAGGGGGAAACATCCTCGTGACTTGGTGTGAGCTTTGAACGAGGATTAAGTGTGACAGTTCAAGCGTCCCGTATTGAAAGCTTAAGCTTTAGGTAGGAAGGATTAGCTGTTTTTCCTTCGTTTGTTATCAAAATATGATCTCAGGTTCGAAACACATAAAAGCACAAGTTCGAGGTAAATTTCCATTAAAAGAGACAGAATGATACAACCGATGTAAGTACCATCCCTGGGCCTATTGTTTTGGGTAATCTTTGTGTTATTTCCAATGGTCATTTAGAATGTCTTGTGTGGTGCATAGGGGGTAACATTCTCGTGACTTGGTGTGAACTTTGAACGAGGATTAAGTGTGACAGTTCAAGCATCCCGTATTGAAAGCTTAAGCTTTAGGTAGGAAAGAAAAGCTATTTTTTCTATTTTTGGTATCAAAACATGATCTCAGGTTCGAATCCCATAAAAGCCCAAGTTCGAGATGTATTTCCCTTAAAAGAGACAGAATTATGCAACCGAGTGAAGTACCATCCCTGGGCTTATTGTTGTGTGTAACCTTTTTGTGTTATTTCCAAGGGACAATTAGAATGACTTGGGTGGTACATGAGGGGTAACAACCTCTTGACTTGGTGTGAGCTTTGAACGAGGATTACGTGTGACAGTTCAAGCGTCTCGTATTGAAAGCTTAAGCTTTAGGTAGGAAGGATTAGCTATTTTTCCTATGTTTGGTATCAAAACATGATATCAGGTTCGAATCCCATAAAAGCCCAAGTTCGAGATGTATTTCCCTTAAAAGAGACAGAATTATGCAACCGAGTTAAGTACCATCCTTGGGCTTATTGTTGTATGTAACATTTTTGTGTTATTTCCAAGGGACAATTAGAATGACTTGGGTGGTACATGAGGGGTAAAAACATCTTTACTTGGTGTGAGCTTTGAACGAGGATTACGTGTGACAGTTCGAGCGTCTTGTATTGAAATCTTAATCTTTAGGTGGGAAGGATTAGCTTTTTTGCCTATGTTTGGTATGAAAACATGATCTCAGGTTTGAATCCCTTAAAAGCACAAATTCGAGGTTAATTTCCCTTACAAGAGACAGAATGATACAACCGAGTTAAGTACCATCCCTGGGCTTATTGTTGTAGGTAACCTTTCCATGTTATTTCTAAGGGTCATTTAGAATGACTTGTGTGGTGCATGGGGGGTAACATTCTCGTGACTTGGTGTGAGCTTTAAACGAGGATTAAGTCTGACAGTTCAAGCGCCCCGTATTGAAAGCTTAAGCTTTAGGTAGGAAGGATTAGCTGTTTTTCCTTCGTTTCGTATCAAAATATGATCTCAGTTTCGAATCCCATAAAAGCACAAGTTCGAGTTAAATTTCCCTTACAAGAGACAGATTGATACAACCGAGGTAAGTACCATCCCTGGGCCTATTGTTGTGGGTAATCTTTGTATTATTTCCAATGGTCGTTTAGAATTTCTTGTGTGGTGTATAGGGGGTAACATTCTCGTGACTTGGTGTGGACTTTGAACGAGGATTAAGTGTGACAGTTCAAGCGTCCCGTATTGAAAGCTTAAGCTTTAGATAGGAAGGATTAGCTATTTATCCTATGTTTTGTATCAAAACATGATCTCAGGTTTGAATCTCATAAAAGCCCAAGTTCGAGATGTATTTCCCTTAAAAGAGACAGAATTATGCAACCGAGTGAACTACCATCCCTGGGCTTATTGTTGTGTGTAACCTTTTTGTGTTATTTCCAAGGGACAATTAGAATGACTTGGGTGGTACATGAGGGGTAACAACCTCTTGAATTGGTGTGAACTTTGAACGAGGATTACGTGTGACAGTTCAAGCGTCTCGTATTGAAAGCTTAAGCTTTAGGTAGGAAGGATTAGCTATTTTTCCTATGTTTGGTATCAAAACATGATATCAGGTTCGAATCTCATAAAAGCCCAAGTTCGAGATGTATTTCCCTTAAAAGAGACAGAATTATGCAACCGAGTTAAGTACCATCCCTGGGCTTATTGTTGTATGTAACTTTTTTGTGTTATTTCCAAGGGACAATTAGAATGACTTGGGTGGTACATGAGGGGTAAAAACATCTTTACTTGGTGTGAGCTTTGAACGAGGATTACGTGTGACAGTTCGAGCGTCCTGTATTGAAATCTTAATCTTTAGGTGCGAAGGATTAGCTTTTTTGCCTATGTTTGGTATGAAAACATGATCTGAGGTTTGAATCCCTTAAAAGCACAAATTCGAGGTTAATTTCCCTTACAAGAGACAGAATGATACAACCGAGTTAAGTACCATCCCTGGGCTTATTGTTGTAGGTAACCTTTGTATGTTATTTCTAAGGGTCATATAGAATGACTTGTGTGGTGCATGGGGGGTAACATTCTCGTGACTTGGTGTGAGCTTTAAACGAGGATTAAGTATGACAGTTCAAGCGCCCCGTATTGAAAGCTTAAGCTTTAGGTAGGAAGGATTAGCTATTTTTCCTTCCTTTCGTATCAAAATATGAACTCAGTTTCGAATCCCATAAAAGCACAAGTTCGAGTTAAATTTCCCTTACAAGAGACAGATTGATACAACCGAGGTAAGTACCATCCCTGGGCCTATTGTTTTGGGTAATCTTTGTGTTATTTCCAATGGTCAATTAAAATGTCTTGTGTGGTGCATAGGGGGTAACATTCTCGTGACTTGGTTTGAGGTTTGAACGAGGATTAAGTGTGACAGTTCAAGCGTCCCGTATTGAAAGCTTAAGCTTTAGGTAGGAAGGATTAACTATTTTTCCTTCGTTTGGTATCAAATTATGATCTCAGGTTCGAATCCCATAAAAGCACTAGTTCGAGGTAAATTTCCCTTATAAGAGACAGAATAATATAACCGAGGTAAGTACCATCCCTGGGCCTATTGTTGTGGGTAATCTTTGTGTTATTTCCAATGGTCATTTAGAATGTCTTATGTGGTGCATAGGGGGAAACATCCTCGTGACTTGGTGTGAGCTTTGAACGAGGATTAAGTGTGACAGTTCAAGCGTCCCGTATTGAAAGCTTAAGCTTTAGGTAGGAAGGATTAGCTGTTTTTCCTTCGTTTGTTATCAAAATATGATCTCAGGTTCGAAACACATAAAAGCACAAGTTCGAGGTAAATTTCCATTAAAAGAGACAGAATGATACAACCGATGTAAGTACCATCCCTGGGCCTATTGTTGTGGGTAATCTTTGTATTATTTCCAATGGTCGTTTAGAATTTCTTGTGTGGTGTATAGGGGGTAACATTCTCGTGACTTGGTGTGGACTTTGAACGAGGATTAAGTGTGACAGTTCAAGCGTCCCGTATTGAAAGCTTAAGCTTTAGATAGGAAGGATTAGCTATTTATCCTATGTTTTGTATCAAAACATGATCTCAGGTTTGAATGTCATAAAAGCCCAAGTTCGAGATGTATTTCCCTTAAAAGAGACAAAATTATGCAACCAAGTTAAGTACCATCCCTGGGCTTATTGTTGTGTGTAACCTTTTTGTGTTATTTCCAAGCGACAATTAGAATGACTTGGGTGGTACATGAGGGGTAACAACCTCTTGACTTGGTGTGAGCTTTGAACGAGGATTACGTGTGACAGTTCAAGCGTCTCGTATTGAAAGCTTAAGCTTTAGGTAGGAAGGATTAGCTATTTTTCCTATGTTTGGTATCAAAACATGATCTCAGGTTCGAATCCCATAAAAGCCCAAGTTCGAGATGTATTTCCCTTAAAATAGACAGAATTATGCAACCGAGTTAAGTACCATCCCTGGGCTTATTGTTGTATGTAACCTTTTTGTGTTATTTCCAAGGGACAATTAGAATGACTTGGGTGGTACATGAGGGGTAAAAACATCTTTACTTGGTGTGAGCTTTGAACGAGGATTACGTGTGACAGTTCGAGCGTCTTGTATTGAAATCTTAATCTTTAGGTGGGAAGGATTAGCTTTTTTGCCTATGTTTGGTATGAAAACATGATCTCAGGTTTGAATCCCTTAAAAGCACAAATTCGAGGTTAATTTCCCTTACAAGAGACAGAATGATACAACCGAGTTAAGTACCATCCCTGGGCTTATTGTTGTAGGTAACCTTTGTATGTTATTTCTAAGGGTCATATAGAATGACTTGTGTGGTGCATGAGGGGTAACATTCTCGTGACTTGGTGTGAGCTTTAAATGAGGATTAAGTATGACAGTTCAAGCGCCCCGTATTGAAAGCTTAAGCTTTAGGTAGGAAGGATTAGCTATTTTTGCTTCCTTTCGTATCAAAATATGAACTCAGTTTCGAATCCCATAAAAGCACAAGTTCGAGTTAAATTTCCCTTACAAGAGACAGATTGATACAACCGAGGTAAGTACCATCCCTGGGCCTATTGTTTTGGGTAATCTTTGTGTTATTTCCAATGGTCAATTAAAATGTCTTGTGTGGTGCATAGGGGGTAACATTCTCGTGACTTAGTGTGAGGTTTGAACGAGGATTAATTGTGACAGTTCAAGCGTCCCGTATTGAAAGCTTAAGCTTTAGGTAGGAAGGATTAACTATTTTTTCTTCGTTTGGTATCAAATTATGATCTCAGGTTCGAATCCCATAAAAGCACTAGTTCGAGGTAAATTTCCCTTATAAGAGACAGAATAATATAACCGAGGTAAGTACCATCCCTGGGCCTATTGTTGTGGGTAATCTTTGTGTTATTTCCAATGGTCATTTAGAATGTCTTATGTGGTGCATAGGGGGAAACATCCTCGTGACTTGGTGTGAGCTTTGAACGAGGATTAAGTGTGACAGTTCAAGCGTCCCGTATTGAAAGCTTAAGCTTTAGGTAGGAAGGATTAGCTGTTTTTCCTTCGTTTGTTATCAAAATATGATCTCAGGTTCGAAACACATAAAAGCACAAGTTCGAGGTAAATTTTCATTAAAAGAGACAGAATGATACAACCGATGTAAGTACCATCCCTGGGCCTATTGTTTTGGGTAATCTTTGTGTTATTTCCAATGGTCATTTAGAATGTCTTGTGTGGTGCATAGGGGGTAACATTCTCGTGACTTGGTGTGAACTTTGAACGAGGATTAAGTGTGACAGTTCAAGCATCCCGTATTGAAAGCTTAAGCTTTAGGTAGGAAAGAAAAGCTATTTTTTCTATTTTTGGTATCAAAACATGATCTCAGGTTCGAATCCCATAAAAGCCCAAGTTCGATATGTATTTCCCTTAAAAGAGACAGAATTATGCAACCGAGTGAAGTACCATCCCTGGGCTTATTGTTGTTTGTAACCTTTTTGTGTTATTTCCAAGGGACAATTAGAATGACTTGGGTGGTACATGAGGGGTAACAACCTCTTGACTTGGTGTGAGCTTTGAACGAGGATTACGTGTGACAGTTCAAGCGTCTCGTATTGAAAGCTTAAGCTTTAGGTAGGAAGGATTAGCTATTTTTCCTATGTTTGGTATCAAAACATGATATCAGGTTCGAATCCCATAAAAGCCCAAGTTCGAGATGTATTTCCCTTAAAAGAGACAGAATTATGCAACCGAGTTAAGTACCATCCCTGGGCTTATTGTTGTATGTAACATTTTTGTGTTATTTCCAAGGGACAATTAGAATGACTTGGGTGGTACATGAGGGGTAAAAACATCTTTACTTGGTGTGAGCTTTGAACGAGGATTACGTGTGACAGTTCGAGCGTCTTGTATTGAAATCTTAATCTTTAGGTGGGAAGGATTAGCTTTTTTGCCTATGTTTGGTATGAAAACATGATCTCAGGTTTGAATCCCTTAAAAGCACAAATTCGAGGTTAATTTCCCTTACAAGAGACAGAATGATACAACCGAGTTAAGTACCATCCCTGGGCTTATTGTTGTAGGTAACCTTTCTATGTTATTTCTAAGGGTCATTTAGAATGACTTTTGTGGTGCATGGGGGGTAACATTCTCGTGACTTGGTGTGAGCTTTAAACGAGGATTAAGTATGACAGTTCAAGCGCCCCGTATTGAAAGCTTAAGCTTTAGGTAGGAAGGATTAGCTGTTTTTCCTTCGTTTCGTATCAAAATATGATCTCAGTTTCGAATCCCATAAAAGCACAAGTTCGAGTTAAATTTCCCTTACAAGAGACAGATTGATACAACCGAGGTAAGTACCATCCCTGGGCCTATTGTTGTGGGTAATCTTTGTATTATTTCCAATGGTCGTTTAGAATTTCTTGTGTGGTGTATAGGGGGTAACATTCTCGTGACTTGGTGTGGACTTTGAACGAGGATTAAGTGTGACAGTTCAAGCGTCCCGTATTGAAAGCTTAAGCTTTACGTAGGAAAGATAAGCTATTTTTTCTATGTTTGGTATCAAAACATGATCTCAGGTTCGAATCCCATAAAAGCCTAAGTTCGAGATGTATTTCCCTTAAAAGAGACAGAATTATGCAACCGAGTGAAGTACCATCCCTGGGCTTATTGTTGTGGGTAACCTTTTTGTGTTATTTCCAAGGGACAATTAGAATGAATTGGGTGGTACATGAGGGGTAACAACCTCTTGACTTGGTGTGAGCTTTGAACGAGGATTACGTGTGACAGTTCAAGCGTCTCGTATTAAAAGCTTAAGCTTTAGGTAGGAAGGATTAGCTATTTTTCCTATGTTTGGTATCAAAACATGATCTCAGGTTCGAATCCCATAAAAGCCCAAGTTCGAGATGTATTTCCCTTAAAAGAGACAGAATTATGCAACCGAGTGAAGTACCATCCCTGGGCTTATTGTTGTGTGTAACCTTTTTGTGTTATTTCCAAGGGACAATTAGAATGACTTGGGTGGTACATGAGGGGTAACAACCTCTTGACTTGGTGTGAGCTTTGAACGAGGATTACGTGTGACAGTTCAAGCGTCTCGTATTGAAAGCTTAAGCTTTAGGTTGGAAGGATTAGCTATTTTTCCTATGTTTGGTATCAAAACAGGATCTCAGGTTCGAATCCCATAAAAGCCCAAGTTCGAGATGTATTTCCCTTAAAAGAGACAGAATTATGCAACCGAGTGAAGTACCATCCCTGGGCTTATTGTTGTGTGTAACCTTTTTGTGTTATTTCCAAGGGACAATTAGAATGACTTGGGTGGTACATGAGGGGTAACAACCTCTTGACTTGGTGTGAGCTTTGAACGAGGATTACGTGTGACAGTTCAAGCGTCTCGTATTAAAAGCTTAAGCTTTAGGTAGGAAGGATTAGCTATTTTTCCTATGTTTGGTATCAAAACATGATCTCAGGTTCGAATCCCATAAAAGCCCAAGTTCGAGGTTAATTTCCCTTAAAAGAGACAGATTGATACAACCGAGTGAAGTACCATCCCTGGGCTTATTGTTGTAGGTAACCTTTCTATGTTATTTTTAAGGGTCATTTAGAATGACTTGTGTGGTGAATGGGGGGTAACTTTCTCGTGACTTGGTGTGAGCTTTGAACGAGGATTACGTGTGACAGTTCAAGCGTCTCGTATTGAAAGCTTAAGCTTTAGGTAGGAAGGATTAGCTATTTTTCCTATGTTTGGTATCAAAACATGATCTCAGGTTCGAATCCCATAAAAGCCCAAGTTCGAGATGTATTTCTCTTAAAAGAGACAGAATTATGCAACCGAGTGAAGTACCATCCCTGGGCTTATTGTTGTGTGTAACCTTTTTGTGTTATTTCCAAGGGACAATTAGAATGACTTGGGTGGTACATGAGGGGTAACAACCTCTTGACTTGGTGTGAGCTTTGAACGAGGATTACGTGTGACAGTTCAAGCGTCTCGTATTGAAAGCTTAAGCTTTAGGTTGGAAGGATGAGCTATTTTTCCTATGTTTGGTATCAAAACAGGATCTCAGGTTCGAATCCCATAAAAGCCCAAGTTCGAGATGTATTTCCCTTAAAAGAGACAGAATTATGCAACCGAGTGAAGTACCATCCCTGGGCTTATTGTTGTGTGTAACCTTTTTGTGTTATTTCCAAGGGACAATTAGAATGACTTGGGTGGTACATGAGGGGTAACAACCTCTTGACTTGGTGTGAGCTTTGAACGAGGATTACGTGTGACAGTTCAAGCGTCTCGTATTGAAAGCTTAAGCTTTAGGTAGGAAGGATTAGCTATTTTTCCTATGTTTGGTATCAAAACATGATATCAGGTTCGAATCCCATAAAAGCCCAAGTTCGAGATGTATTTCCCTTAAAAGAGACAGAATTATGCAACCGAGTGAAGTACCATCCCTGGGCTTATTGTTGTGTGTAACCTTTTTATGTTATTTCCAAGGGACAATTAGAATGACTTGGGTGGTACAAGAGGGGTAAAAACATCTTTACTTGGTGTGAGCTTTGAACGAGGATTACGTATGACAGTTCGAGCGTCCTGTATTGAAATCTTAATCTTTAGGTGGGAACGATTAGCGTTTTTGCCTATGTTTGGTATGAAAACATGATCTCAGGTTTGAATCCCTTAAAAGCACAAATTCGAGGTTAATTTCCCTTACAAGAGACAGAATGATACAACCGAGTTAAGTACCATCCCTGGGCTTATTGTTGTAGGTAACCTTTGTATGTTATTTCTAAGGGTCATTTAGAATGACTTGTGTGGTGCATGGGGGGTAACATTCTCGTGACTTGGTGTGAGCTTTAAACGAGGATTAAGTATGACAGTTCAAGCGCCCCGTATTGAAAGCTTAAGCTTTAGGTAGGAAGGATTAGCTGTTTTTCCTTCGTTTCGTATCAAAATATGATCTCAGTTTCGAATCCCATAAAAGCACAAGTTCGAGTTAAATTTCCCTTACAAGAGACAGATTGATACAACCGAGGTAAGTACCATCCCTGGGCCTATTGTTGTGGGTAATCTTTGTATTATTTCCAATGGTCGTTTAGAATTTCTTGTGTGGTGTATAGGGGGTAACATTCTCGTGACTTGGTGTGGACTTTGAACGAGGATTAAGTGTGACAGTTCAAGCGTCCCGTATTGAAAGCTTAAGCTTTACGTAGGAAAGATAAGCTATTTTTTCTATGTTTGGTATCAAAACATGATCTCAGGTTCGAATCCCATAAAAGCCTAAGTTCGAGATGTATTTCCCTTAAAAGAGACAGAATTATGCAACCGAGTGAAGTACCATCCCTGGGCTTATTGTTGTGGGTAACCTTTTTGTGTTATTTCCAAGCGACAATTAGAATGACTTGGGTGGTACATGAGGGGTAACAACCTCTTGACTTGGTGTGAGCTTTGAACGAGGATTACGTGTGACAGTTCAAGCGTCTCGTATTGAAAGCTTAAGCTTTAGGTTGGAAGGATTAGCTATTTTTCCTATGTTTGGTATCAAAACAGGATCTCAGGTTCGAATCCCATAAAAGCCCAAGTTCGAGATGTATTTCCCTTAAAAGAGACAGAATTATGCAACCGAGTGAAGTACCATCCCTGGGCTTATTGTTGTGTGTAACCTTTTTGTGTTATTTCCAAGGGACAATTAGAATGACTTGGGTGGTACATGAGGGGTAACAACCTCTTGACTTGGTGTGAGCTTTGAACGAGGATTACATGTGACAGTTCAAGCGTCTCGTATTAAAAGCTTAAGCTTTAGGTAGGAAGGATTAGCTATTTTTCCTATGTTTGGTATCAAAACATGATCTCAGGTTCGAATCCCATAAAAGCCCAAGTTCGAGATGTATTTCCCTTAAAAGAGACAGAATTATGCAACCGAGTGAAGTACCATCCCTGGGCTTATTGTTGTGTGTAACCTTTTTGTGTTATTTCCAAGGGACAATTAGAATGACTTGGGTGGTACATGAGGGGTAACAACCTCTTGACTTGGTGTGAGCTTTGAACGAGGATTACGTGTGACAGTTCAAGCGTCTCGTATTGAAAGCTTAAGCTTTAGGTTGGAAGGATTAGCTATTTTTCCTATGTTTGGTATCAAAACAGGATCTCAGGTTCGAATCCCATAAAAGCCCAAGTTCGAGATGTATTTCCCTTAAAAGAGACAGAATTATGCAACCGAGTGAAGTACCATCCCTGGGCTTATTGTTGTGTGTAACCTTTTTGTGTTATTTCCAAGGGACAATTAGAATGACTTGGGTGGTACATGAGGGGTAACAACCTCTTGACTTGGTGTGAGCTTTGAACGAGGATTACGTGTGACAGTTCAAGCGTCTCGTATTAAAAGCTTAAGCTTTAGGTAGGAAGGATTAGCTATTTTTCCTATGTTTGGTATCAAAACATGATCTCAGGTTCGAATCCCATAAAAGCCCAAGTTCGAGGTTAATTTCCCTTAAAAGAGACAGATTGATACAAACGAGTGAAGTACCATCCCTGGGCTTATTGTTGTAGGTAACCTTTCTATGTTATTTTTAAGGGTCATTTAGAATGACTTGTGTGGTGAATGGGGGGTAACTTTCTCGTGACTTGGTGTGTGCTTTGAACGAGGATTACGTGTGACAGTTCAAGCGTCTCGTATTGAAAGCTTAAGCTTTAGGTAGGAAGGATTAGCTATTTTTCCTATGTTTGGTATCAAAACATGATCTCAGGTTCGAATCCCATAAAAGCCCAAGTTCGAGATGTATTTCTCTTAAAAGAGACAGAATTATGCAACCGAGTGAAGTACCATCCCTGGGCTTATTGTTGTGTGTAACCTTTTTGTGTTATTTCCAAGGGACAATTAGAATGACTTGGGTGGTACATGAGGGGTAACAACCTCTTGACTTGGTGTGAGCTTTGAACGAGAATTACGTGTGACAGTTCAAGCGTCTCGTATTGAAAGCTTAAGCTTTAGGTTGGAAGGATGAGCTATTTTTCCTATGTTTGGTATCAAAACAGGATCTCAGGTTCGAATCCCATAAAAGCCCAAGTTCGAGATGTATTTCCCTTAAAAGAGACAGAATTATGCAACCGAGTGAAGTACCATCCCTGGGCTTATTGTTGTGTGTAACCTTTTTGTGTTATTTCCAAGGGACAATTAGAATGACTTGGGTGGTACATGAGGGGTAACAACCTCTTGACTTGGTGTGAGCTTTGAACGAGGATTACGTGTGACAGTTCAAGCGTCTCGTATTGAAAGCTTAAGCTTTAGGTAGGAAGGATTAGCTATTTTTCCTATGTTTGGTATCAAAACATGATATCAGGTTCGAATCCCATAAAAGCCCAAGTTCGAGATGTATTTCCCTTAAAAGAGACAGAATTATGCAACCGAGTGAAGTACCATCCCTGGGCTTATTGTTGTGTGTAACCTTTTTATGTTATTTCCAAGGGACAATTAGAATGACTTGGGTGGTACAAGAGGGGTAAAAACATCTTTACTTGGTGTGAGCTTTGAACGAGGATTACGTATGACAGTTCGAGCGTCCTGTATTGAAATCTTAATCTTTAGGTGGGAACGATTAGCGTTTTTGCCTATGTTTGGTATGAAAACATGATCTCAGGTTTGAATCCCTTAAAAGCACAAATTCGAGGTTAATTTCCCTTACAAGAGACAGAATGATACAACCGAGTTAAGTACCATCCCTGGGCTTATTGTTGTAGGTAACCTTTGTATGTTATTTCTAAGGGTCATTTAGAATGACTTGTGTGGTGCATGGGGGGTAACATTCTCGTGACTTGGTGTGAGCTTTAAACGAGGATTAAGTATGACAGTTCAAGCGCCCCGTATTGAAAGCTTAAGCTTTAGGTAGGAAGGATTAGCTGTTTTTCCTTCGTTTCGTATCAAAATATGATCTCAGTTTCGAATCCCATAAAAGCACAAGTTCGAGTTAAATTTCCCTTACAAGAGACAGATTGATACAACCGAGGTAAGTACCATCCCTGGGCCTATTGTTGTGGGTAATCTTTGTATTATTTCCAATGGTCGTTTAGAATTTCTTGTGTGGTGTATAGGGGGTAACATTCTCGTGACTTGGTGTGGACTTTGAACGAGGATTAAGTGTGACAGTTCAAGCGTCCCGTATTGAAAGCTTAAGCTTTACGTAGGAAAGATAAGCTATTTTTTCTATGTTTGGTATCAAAACATGATCTCAGGTTCGAATCCCATAAAAGCCTAAGTTCGAGATGTATTTCCCTTAAAAGAGACAGAATTATGCAACCGAGTGAAGTACCATCCCTGGGCTTATTGTTGTGGGTAACCTTTTTGTGTTATTTCCAAGCGACAATTAGAATGACTTGGGTGGTACATGAGGGGTAACAACCTCTTGACTTGGTGTGAGCTTTGAACGAGGATTACGTGTGACAGTTCAAGCGTCTCGTATTGAAAGCTTAAGCTTTAGGTTGGAAGGATTAGCTATTTTTCCTATGTTTGGTATCAAAACAGGATCTCAGGTTCGAATCCCATAAAAGCCCAAGTTCGAGATGTATTTCCCTTAAAAGAGACAGAATTATGCAACCGAGTGAAGTACCATCCCTGGGCTTATTGTTGTGTGTAACCTTTTTGTGTTATTTCCAAGGGACAATTAGAATGACTTGGGTGGTACATGAGGGGTAACAACCTCTTGACTTGGTGTGAGCTTTGAACGAGGATTACGTGTGACAGTTCAAGCGTCTCGTATTAAAAGCTTAAGCTTTAGGTAGGAAGGATTAGCTATTTTTCCTATGTTTGGTATCAAAACATGATCTCAGGTTCGAATCCCATAAAAGCCCAAGTTCGAGATGTATTTCCCTTAAAAGAGACAGAATTATGCAACCGAGTGAAGTACCATCCCTGGGCTTATTGTTGTGTGTAACCTTTTTGTGTTATTTCCAAGGGACAATTAGAATGACTTGGGTGGTACATGAGGGGTAACAACCTCTTGACTTGGTGTGAGCTTTGAACGAGGATTACGTGTGACAGTTCAAGCGTCTCGTATTGAAAGCTTAAGCTTTAGGTTGGAAGGATTAGCTATTTTTCCTATGTTTGGTATCAAAACAGGATCTCAGGTTCGAATCCCATAAAAGCCCAAGTTCGAGATGTATTTCCCTTAAAAGAGACAGAATTATGCAACCGAGTGAAGTACCATCCCTGGGCTTATTGTTGTGTGTTACCTTTTTGTGTTATTTCCAAGGGACAATTAGAATGACTTGGGTGGTACATGAGGGGTAACAACCTCTTGACTTGGTGTGAGCTTTGAACGAGGATTACGTGTGACAGTTCAAGCGTCTCGTATTAAAAGCTTAAGCTTTAGGTAGGAAGGATTAGCTATTTTTCCTATGTTTGGTATCAAAACATGATCTCAGGTTCGAATCCCATAAAAGCCCAAGTTCGAGGTTAATTTCCCTTAAAAGAGACAGATTGATACAACCGAGTGAAGTACCATCCCTGGGCTTATTGTTGTAGGTAACCTTTCTATGTTATTTTTAAGGGTCATTTAGAATGACTTGTGTGGTGAATGGGGGGTAACTTTCTCGTGACTTGGTGTGAGCTTTGAACGAGGATTACGTGTGACAGTTCAAGCGTCTCGTATTGAAAGCTTAAGCTTTAGGTAGGAAGGATTAGCTATTTTTCCTATGTTTGGTATCAAAACATGATCTCAGGTTCGAATCCCATAAAAGCCCAAGTTCGAGATGTATTTCTCTTAAAAGAGACAGAATTATGCAACCGAGTGAAGTACCATCCCTGGGCTTATTGTTGTGTGTAACCTTTTTGTGTTATTTCCAAGGGACAATTAGAATGACTTGGGTGGTACATGAGGGGTAACAACCTCTTGACTTGGTGTGAGCTTTGAACGAGGATTACGTGTGACAGTTCAAGCGTCTCGTATTAAAAGCTTAAGCTTTAGGTAGGAAGGATTAGCTATTTTTCCTATGTTTGGTATCAAAACATGATCTCAGGTTCGAATCCCATAAAAGCCCAAGTTCGAGGTTAATTTCCCTTAAAAGAGACAGATTGATACAAACGAGTGAAGTACCATCCCTGGGCTTATTGTTGTAGGTAACCTTTCTATGTTATTTTTAAGGGTCATTTAGAATGACTTGTGTGGTGAATGGGGGGTAACTTTCTCGTGACTTGGTGTGTGCTTTGAACGAGGATTACGTGTGACAGTTCAAGCGTCTCGTATTGAAAGCTTAAGCTTTAGGTAGGAAGGATTAGCTATTTTTCCTATGTTTGGTATCAAAACATGATCTCAGGTTCGAATCCCATAAAAGCCCAAGTTCGAGATGTATTTCTCTTAAAAGAGACAGAATTATGCAACCGAGTGAAGTACCATCCCTGGGCTTATTGTTGTGTGTAACCTTTTTGTGTTATTTCCAAGGGACAATTAGAATGACTTGGGTGGTACATGAGGGGTAACAACCTCTTGACTTGGTGTGAGCTTTGAACGAGAATTACGTGTGACAGTTCAAGCGTCTCGTATTGAAAGCTTAAGCTTTAGGTTGGAAGGATGAGCTATTTTTCCTATGTTTGGTATCAAAACAGGATCTCAGGTTCGAATCCCATAAAAGCCCAAGTTCGAGATGTATTTCCCTTAAAAGAGACAGAATTATGCAACCGAGTGAAGTACCATCCCTGGGCTTATTGTTGTGTGTAACCTTTTTGTGTTATTTCCAAGGGACAATTAGAATGACTTGGGTGGTACATGAGGGGTAACAACCTCTTGACTTGGTGTGAGCTTTGAACGAGGATTACGTGTGACAGTTCAAGCGTCTCGTATTGAAAGCTTAAGCTTTAGGTTGGAAGGATTAGCTATTTTTCCTATGTTTGGTATCAAAACAGGATCTCAGGTTCGAATCCCATAAAAGCCCAAGTTCGAGATGTATTTCCCTTAAAAGAGACAGAATTATGCAACCGAGTGAAGTACCATCCCTGGGCTTATTGTTGTGTGTAACCTTTTTGTGTTATTTCCAAGGGACAATTAGAATGACTTGGGTGGTACATGAGGGGTAACAACCTCTTGACTTGGTGTGAGCTTTGAACGAGGATTACGTGTGACAGTTCAAGCGTCTCGTATTGAAAGCTTAAGCTTTAGGTTGGAAGGATGAGCTATTTTTCCTATGTTTGGTATCAAAACAGGATCTCAGGTTCGAATCCCATAAAAGCCCAAGTTCGAGATGTATTTCCCTTAAAAGAGACAGAATTATGCAACCGAGTGAAGTACCATCCCTGGGCTTATTGTTGTGTGTAACCTTTTTGTGTTATTTCCAAGGGACAATTAGAATGACTTGGGTGGTACATGAGGGGTAACAACCTCTTGACTTGGTGTGAGCTTTGAACGAGGATTACGTGTGACAGTTCAAGCGTCTCGTATTGAAAGCTTAAGCTTTAGGTAGGAAGGATTAGCTATTTTTCCTATGTTTGGTATCAAAACATGATATTAGGTTCGAATCCCATAAAAGCCCAAGTTCGAGATGTATTTCCCTTAAAAGAGACAGAATTATGCAACCGAGTGAAGTACCATCCCTGGGCTTATTGTTGTGTGTAACCTTTTTATGTTATTTCCAAGGGACAATTAGAATGACTTGGGTGGTACAAGAGGGGTAAAAACATCTTTACTTGGTGTGAGCTTTGAACGAGGATTACGTATGACAGTTCGAGCGTCCTGTATTGAAATCTTAATCTTTAGGTGGGAACGATTAGCGTTTTTGCCTATGTTTGGTATGAAAACATGATCTCAGGTTTGAATCCCTTAAAAGCACAAATTCGAGGTTAATTTCCCTTACAAGAGACAGAATGATACAACCGAGTTAAGTACCATCCCTGGGCTTATTGTTGTAGGTAACCTTTGTATGTTATTTCTAAGGGTCATTTAGAATGACTTGTGTGGTGCATGGGGGGTAACATTCTCGTGACTTGGTGTGAGCTTTAAACGAGGATTAAGTATGACAGTTCAAGCGCCCCGTATTGAAAGCTTAAGCTTTAGGTAGGAAGGATTAGCTGTTTTTCCTTCGTTTGTTATCAAAATATGATCTCAAGTTCGAAACACATAAAAGCACAAGTTCGAGTTAAATTTCCCTTAAAAGAGACAGAATGATACAACCTAGGTAAGTACCATCCCTGGGCCTATTGTTTTGGGTAATCTTTGTGTTATTTCCAATGGTCATTTAAAATGTCTTGTGTGGTGCATAGGGGGTAATATTCTCGTGACTTGGTGTGAGCTTTGAACGAGGATTAAGTGTGACAGTTCAAGCGTCCCGTATTGAAAGCTTAAGCTTTAGGTAGGAAGGATTAGCTGTTTTTCTTTCGTTTGTTATCAAAATATGATCTCAAGTTCGAAACACATAAAAGCACAAGTTCGAGGTAAATTTCCATTAAAAGAGACAGAATGATACAACCTAGGTAAGTACCATCCCTGGGCCTATTGTTTTGGGTAATCTTTGTGTTATTTCCAATGGTCATTTAGAATGTCTTATGTGGTGCATAGGGGGAAACATCCTCGTGACTTGGTGTGAGTTTTGAACGAGGATTAAGTGTGACAGTTCAAGCGTCCCGTATTGAAAGCTTAAGCTTTAGGTAGGAAGGATTAGCTGTTTTTCCTTCGTTTGTTATCAAAATATGATCTCAAGTTCGAAACACATAAAAGCACAAGTTCGAGGTAAATTTCCATTAAAAGAGACAGAATGATACAACCTAGGTAAGTACCATCCCTGGGCTTATTGTTGTAGGTAACCTTTCTATGTTATTTTTAAGGGTCATTTAGAATGACTTGTGTGGTGAATGGGGGGTAACTTTCTCGTGACTTGGTGTGAGCTTTGAACGAGGATTTCGTGTGACAGTTCAAGCGTCTCGTATTGAAAGCTTAAGCTTTAGGTAGGAAGGATTAGCTATTTTTCCTATGTTTGGTATCAAAACATGATATCAGGTTCGAATCCCATAAAACCCAAGTTCGAGATGTATTTCCCTTAAAAGAGACAGAATTATGCAACCGAGTTAAGTACCATCCCTGGGCTTATTGTTGTATGTAACCTTTTTGTGTTATTTCCAAGAGACAATTAGAATGACTTGGGTGGTACAAGAGGGGTAAAAACATCTTTACTTGGTGTGAGCTTTGAACGAGGATTACGTGTGACAGTTCGAGCGTCCTGTATTGAAATCTTAATCTTTAGGTGGGAAGGATTAGCGTTTTTGCCTATGTTTGGTATCAAAACATGATCTCAGGTTTGAATCCCTTAAAAGCACAAATTCGAGGTTAATTTCCCTTACAAGAGACAGAATGATACAACCGAGTTAAGTACCATCCTTGGGCTTATTGTTGTAGGTAACCTTTGTATGTTATTTCTAAGGGTCATTTAGAATGACTTGTGTGGTGCATGGGGGGTAACATTCTCGTGACTTGGTGTGAGCTTTAAACGAGGATTAAGTATGACAGTTCAAGCGCCCCGTATTGAAAGCTTAAGCTTTAGGTAGGAAGGATTAGCTATTTTTCCTTCCTTTCGTATCAAAATATGATCTCAGTTTCGAATCCCATAAAAGCACAAGTTCGAGTTAAATTTCCCTTACAAGAGACCAAATGATGCAACCAAGGTAAGCACCATCCCTGGGCCTATTGTTTTGGGTAATCTTTGTGTTATTTCCAATGGTCATTTAAAATGTCTTGTGTGGTGCATAGGGGGTAATATTCTCGTGACTTGTTGTGAGCTTTGAACGAGGATTAAGTGTGACAGTTCAAGCGTCCCGTATTGAAAGCTTAAGCTTTAGGTAGGAAAGATAAGCTATTTTTTCTATTTTTGGTATCAAAACATGATCTCAGGTTCGAATCCCATAAAAGCCCAAGTTCGAGATGTATTTCCCTTAAAAGAGACAGAATTATGCAACCGAGTGAAGTACCATCCCTGGGCTTATTGTTGTGTGTAACCTTTTTGTGTTATTTCCAAGGGACAATTAGAATGACTTGGGTGGTACATGAGGGGTAACAACCTCTTGACTTGGTGTGAGCTTTGAACGAGGATTACGTGTGATAGTTCAAGCGTCTCGTATTGAAAGCTTATGCTTTGGGTAGGAAGGATTAGCTATTTTTCCTATGTTTGGTATCAAAACATGATCTCAGGTTCGAATCCCATAAAAGCCCAAGTTCGAGATTTATTTCCCTTAAAAGAGACAGAATTATGCACCCAAGTTAAGTACCATCCCTGGGCTTATTGTTGTGTGTAACATTTTTGTGTTATTTCCAAGCGACAATTAGAATGACTTGGGTGGTACATGAGGGGTAACAACCTCTTGACTTGGTGTGAGCTTTGAACGAGGATTACGTGTGACAGTTCGAGCGTCCTGTATTGAAATCTTAATCTTTAGGTGGGAAGGATTAGCTATTTTGCCTATGTTTGGTATGAAAACATGATCCCAGGTTTGAATCCCATAAAAGCACAAATTCGAGGTTAATTTCCCTTAAAAGAAACAGAATGATACAACCGAGTTAAGTACCATCCCTGGGCTTATTGTTGTTGGTAACCTTTCTATGTTATTTCTAAGGGTCATTTAGAATGACTTGTGTGGTGAATGGGGGGTAACTTTCTCGTGACTCGGTGTGAGCTTTGAACGAGGATTTCGTGTGACAGTTCAAGCGTCTCGTATTGAAAGCTTAAGCTTTAGGTAGGAAGGATTAGCTATTTTTCCTATGTTTGGTATCAAAACATGATATCAGGTTCGAATCCCATAAAACCCAAGTTCGAGATGTATTTCCCTTAAAAGAGACAGAATTATGCAACCGAGTTAAGTACCATCCCTGGGCTTATTGTTGTATGTAACCTTTTTGTGTTATTTCCAAGAGACAATTAGAATGACTTGGGTGGTACAAGAGGGGTAAAAACATCTTTACTTGGTGTGAGCTTTGAACGAGGATTACGTGTGACAGTTCGAGCGTCCTGTATTGAAATCTTAATCTTTAGGTGGGAAGGATTAGCGTTTTTGCCTATGTTTGGTATCAAAACATGATCTCAGGTTTGAATCCCTTAAAAGCACAAATTCGAGGTTAATTTCCCTTACAAGAGACAGAATGATACAACCGAGTTAAGTACCATCCCTGGGCTTATTGTTGTAGGTAACCTTTGTATGTTATTTCTAAGGGTCATTTAGAATGACTTGTGTGGTGCATGGGGGGTAACATTCTCGTGACTTGGTGTGAGCTTTAAACGAGGATTAAGTATGACAGTTCAAGCGCCCCGTATTGAAAGCTTAAGCTTTAGGTAGGAAGGATTAGCTATTTTTCCTTCCTTTCGTATCAAAATATGATCTCAGTTTCGAATCCCATAAAAGCACAAGTTCGAGTTAAATTTCCCTTACAAGAGACAGATTGATACAACCGAGGTAAGTACCATCCCTGGGCCTATTGTTTTGGGTAATCTTTGTGTTATTTCCAATGGTCATTTAAAATGTCTTGTGTGGTGCATAGGGGGTAATATTCTCGTGACTTGTTGTGAGCTTTGAACGAGGATTAAGTGTGACAGTTCAAGCGTCCCGTATTGAAAGCTTAAGCTTTAGGTAGGAAGGATTAACTATTTTTCCTTCGTTTGGTATCAAATTATGATCTCAGGTTCGAATCCCATAAAAGCACTAGTTCGAGGTAAATTTCCCTTACAAGAGACAGAATGATATAACCGAGGTAAGTACCATCCCTGGGCCTATTGTTGTGGGTAATCTTTGTGTTATTTCCAATGGTCATTTAGAATGTCTTATGTGGTGCATAGGGGGAAACATCCTCGTGACTTGGTGTGAGCTTTGAACGAGGATTAAGTGTGACAGTTCAAGCGTCCCGTATTGAAAGCTTAAGCTTTAGGTAGGAAGGATTAGCTGTTTTTCTTTCGTTTGTTATCAAAATATGATCTCAAGTTCGAAACACATAAAAGCACAAGTTCGAGGTAAATTTCCATTAAAAGAGACAGAATGATACAACCTAGGTAAGTACCATCCCTGGGCCTATTGTTTTGGGTAATCTTTGTGTTATTTCCAATGGTCATTTAGAATGTCTTGTGTGGTGCATTGGGGGTAACATTCTCGTGACTTGGTGTGAACTTTGAACGAGGATTAAGTGTGACAGTTCAAGCATCCCGTATTGAAAGCTTAAGCTTTAGGTAGGAAAGATAAGCTATTTTTTCTATTTTTGGTATCAAAACATGATCTCAGGTTCGAATCCCATAAAAGCCCAAGTTCGAGATGTATTTCCCTTAAAAGAGACAGAATTATGCAACCGAGTGAAGTACCATCCCTGGGCTTATTGTTGTGTGTAACCTTTTTGTGTTATTTCCAAGGGACAATTAGAATGACTTGGGTGGTACATGAGGGGTAACAACCTCTTGACTTGGTGTGAGCTTTGAACGAGGATTACGTGTGACAGTTCAAGCGTCTCGTATTGAAAGCTTATGCTTTCGGTAGGAAGGATTAGCTATTTTTCCTATGTTTGGTATCAAAACATGATCTCAGGTTCGAATCCCATAAAAGCCCAAGTTCGAGATGTATTTCCCTTAAAAGAGACAGAATTATGCACCCAAGTTAAGTACCATCCCTGGGCTTATTGTTGTGTGTAACCTTTTTGTGTTATTTCCAAGCGACAATTAGAATGACTTGGGTGGTACATGAGGGGTAACAACCTCTTGACTTGGTGTGAGCTTTGAACGAGGATTACGTGTGACAGTTCGAGCGTCCTGTATTGAAATCTTAATCTTTAGGTGGGAAAGATTAGCTATTTTGCCTATGTTTGGTATGAAAACATTATCCCAGGTTTGAATCCCTTAAAAGCACAAATTCGAGGTTAATTTCCCTTAAAAGAAACAGAATGATACAACCGAGTTAAGTACCATCCCTGGGCTTATTGTTGTTGGTAACCTTTCTATGTTATTTCTAAGGGTCATTTAGAATGACTTGTGTGGTGCATGGGGGGTAACATTCTGGTGACTTGGTATGAGCATTAAACGAGGATTAAGTATGATAGTTCAAGCGCCCCGTATTGAAAGCTTAAGCTTTAGGTAGGAAGGATTAGCTGTTTTTCCTTCGTTTGTTATCAAAATATGATCTCAAGTTCGAAACACATAAAAGCACAAGTTCGAGATAAATTTCCATTAAAAGAGACAGAATGATACAACCGAGGTAAGTACCATCCCTGGGCCTATTGTTTTGGGTAATCTTTGTGTTATTTCCAATGGTCATTTAGAATGTCCTGTGTGGTGCATAGGGGGTAACATTCTCGTGACTTGGTGTGAACTTTGAACGAGGATTAAGTGTGACAGTACAAGCATCCCGTATTGAAAGCTTAAGATTTAGGTAGGAAAGATAAGCTATTTTTTCTATGTTTGGTATCAAAACATGATCTCAGGTTCGAATCCCATAAAAGCCCAAGTTCGAGATGTATTTCCCTTAAAAGAGACAGAATTATGCAACCGAGTGAAGTACCATCCCTGGGCTTATTGTTGTGGGTAACCTTTTTGTGTTATTTCCAAGCGACAATTAGAATGACTTGGGTGGTACATGAGGGGTAACAACCTCTTGACTTGGTGTGAGCTTTGAACGAGGATTACGTGTGACAGTTCAAGCGTCTCGTATTGAAAGCTTAAGCTTTAGGTAGGAAGGATTAGCTATTTTTCCTATGTTTGGTATCAAAACATGATCTCAGGTTTGAATCCCTTAAAAGCACAAATTCGAGGTTAATTTCCCTTACAAGAGACAGATTGATACAACCGAGTTAAGTACCATCCCTGGGCTTATTGTTGTAGGTAACCTTTCTATGTTATTTTTAAGGGTCATTTAGAATGACTTGTGTGGTGAATGGGGGTAACTTTCTCGTGACTTGGTGTGAGCTTTGAACGAGGATTACGTGTGACAGTTCAAGCGTCTCGTATTGAAAGCTTAAGCTTTAGGTAGGAAGGATTAGCTATTTTTCCTATGTTTGGTATCAAAACATGATATCAGGTTCGAATCCCATAAAACCCAAGTTCGAGATGTATTTCCCTTAAAAGAGACAGAATTATGCAACCGAGTTAAGTACCATCCCTGGGCTTATTGTTGTATGTAACCTTTTTGTGTTATTTGCAAGGGACAATTAGAATGACTTGGGTGGTACAAGAGGGGTAAAAACATCTTTACTTGGTGTGAGCTTTGAACGAGGATTACGTGTGACAGTTCGAGCGTCCTGTATTGAAATCTTAATCTTTAGGTGGGAAGGATTAGCGTTTTTGCCTATGTTTGGTATCAAAACATGATCTCAGGTTTGAATCCCTTAAAAGCACAAATTCGAGGTTAATTTCCCTTACAAGAGACAGAATGATACAACCGAGTTAAGTACCATCCCTGGGTTTATTGTTGTAGGTAACCTTTGTATGTTATTTCTAAGGGTCATTTAGAATGACTTGTGCGGTGCATGGGGGGTAACATTCTCGTGACTTGGTGTGAGCTTTAAACGAGGATTAAGTATGACAGTTCAAGCGCCCCGTATTGAAAGCTTAAGCTTTAGGTACTAAGGATTAGCTATTTTTCCTTCCTTTCGTATCAAAATATGATCTCAGTTTCGAATCCCATAAAAGCACAAGTTCGAGTTAAATTTCTCTTACAAGAGACAGATTGATACAACTGAGGTAAGTACCATCCCTGGGCCTATTGTTTTGGGTAATCTTTGTGTTATTTCCAATGGTCATTTAAAATGTCTTGTGTGGTGCATAGGGGGTAATATTCTCGTGACTTGGTGTGAGCTTTGAACGAGGATTAAGTGTGACAGTTCAAGCATCCCGTATTGAAAGCTTAAGCTTTAGGTAGGAAGGATTAACTATTTTTCCTTCGTTTTGTATCAAATTATGATCTGAGGTTCGAATCCCATAAAAGCACTAGTTCGAGGTAAATTTCTCTTACAAGAGACAGAATGATATAACCGAGGTAAGTACCATCCCTGGGCCTATTGTTGTGGGTAATCTTTGTGTTATTTCCAATGGTCATTTAGAATGTCTTATGTGGTGCATAGGGGGAAATATCCTCGTGACTTGGTGTGAGCTTTGAACGAGGATTAAGTGTGACAGTTCAAGCGTCCCGTATTGAAAGCTTAAGCTTTAGGTAGGAAGGATTAGCTGTTTTTACTTCGTTTGTTATCAAAATATGATCTCAAGTTCGAAACACATAAAAGCACAAGTTCGAGGTAAATTTCCATTAAAAGAGACAGAATGATACAACCTAGGTAAGTACCATCCCTGGGCCTATTGTTTTGGGTAATCTTTGTGTTATTTCCAATGGTCATTTAGAATGTCTTGTGTGGTGCATTGGGGGTAACATTCTCGTGACTTGGTGTGAACTTTGAACGAGGATTAAGTGTGACAGTTCAAGCATCCCGTATTGAAAGCTTAAGCTTTAGGTAGGAAAGATAAGCTATTTTTTCTATTTTTGGTATCAAAACATGATCTCAGGTTCGAATCCCATAAAAGCCCAAGTTCGAGATGTATTTCCCTTAAAAGAGACAGAATTATGCAACCGAGTGAAGTACCATCCCTGGGCTTATTGTTGTGTGTAACCTTTTTGTGTTATTTCCAAGGGATAATTAGAATGACTTGGGTGGTACATGAGGGGTAACAACCTCTTGACTTGGTGTGAGCTTTGAACGAGGATTACGTGTGACAGTTCAAGCGTCTCGTATTGAAAGCTTATGCTTTAGGTAGGAAGGATTAGCTATTTTTCCTATATTTGGTATCAAAACATGATCTCAGGTTCGAATCCCATAAAAGCCCAAGTTCGAGATGTATTTCCCTTAAAAGAATTAGAATTATGCAACCAAGTTAAGTACCATCCCTGGGCTTATTGTTGTGTGTAACCTTTTTGTGTTATTTCCAAGCGACAATTAGAATGACTTGGGTGGTACATGAGGGGTAACAACCTCTTGACTTGGTGTGAGCTTTGAACGAGGATTACGTGTGACAGTTCGAGCGTCCTGTATTGAAATCTTAATCTTTAGGTGGGAAGGATTAGCTATTTTGCCTATGTTTGGTATGAAAACATGATCCCAGGTTTGAATCCCTTAAAAGCACAAATTCGAGGTTAATTTCCCTTAAAAGAAACAGAATGATACAACCGAGTTAAGTACCATCCCTGGGCTTATTGTTGTTGGTAACCTTTCTATGTTATTTCTAAGGGTCATTTAGAATGACTTGTGTGGTGCATGGGGGGTAACATTCTGGTGACTTGGTGTGAGCTTTAAACGAGGATTAAGTATGACAGTTCAAGCGCCCCGTATTGAAAGCTTAAGCTTTAGGTAGGAAGGATTAGCTGTTTTTCCTTCGTTTGTTATCAAAATATGATCTCAAGTTCGAAACACATAAAAGCACAAGTTCGAGGTAAATTTCCATTAAAAGAGACAGAATGATACAACCGAGGTAAGTACCATCCCTGGGACTATTGTTTTGGGTAATCTTTGTGTTATTTCCAATGGTCATTTAGAATGTCTTGTGTGGTGCATAGGGGGTAACATTCTCGTGACTTGGTGTGAACTTTGAACGAGGATTAAGTGTGACAGTTCAAGCATCCCGTATTGAAAGCTTAAGGTTTAGGTAGGAAAGATAAGCTATTTTTTCTATGTTTGGTATCAAAACATGATCTCAGGTTCGAATCCCATAAAAGCCCAAGTTCGAGATGTATTTCCCTTAAAAGAGACAGAATTATGCAACCGAGTGAAGTACCATCCCTGGGCTTATTGTTTTGTGTAACATTTTTGTGTTATTTCCAAGCGACAATTAGAATGACTTGGGTGGTACATGAGGGGTAACAACCTCTTGACTTGGTGTGAGCTTTGAACGAGGATTACGTGTGACAGTTCAAGCGTCTCGTATTGAAAGCTTAAGCTTTAGGTAGGAAGGATTAGCTATTTTTCCTATGTTTGGTATCAAAACATGATGTTAGGTTTGAATCCCCTAAAAGCACAAATTCGAGGTTAATTTCCCTTACAAGAGACAGATTGATACAACCGAGTTAAGTACCATCCCTGGGCTTATTGTTGTAGGTAACCTTTCTATGTTATTTCTAAGGGTCATTTAGAATGACTTGTGTGGTGAATGGGGGGTAACATTCTCGTGACTTGGTGTGAGCTTTGAACGAGGATTAAGTGTGACAGTTCAAGCGTCCCGTATTGAAAGCTTAAGCTTTAGGTAGGAAGGATTAGCTATTTTTCCTTCGTTTGGTATCAAATTATGATCTCAGGTTCGAATCACATAAAAGCACAAGTTCGAGATAAATTTCCCTTACAAGAGACAGAATGATATAACCGAGGTAAGTACCATCCCTGGGCCTATTGTTGTGGTTAATCTTTGTGTTATTTCCAATGGTCATTTAGAATGTCTTGTGTGGTGCATAGGGGGAAACATCCTCATGACTTGGTGTGAGCTTTGAACGAGGATTAAGTGTAACAGTTAAAGCATCCCGTATTGAAAGCTTAAGCTTTAGGTAGGAAGGATTAGCTATTTTTCCTATGTTTGGTATCAAAACATGATCTCATGTTCGAATCCCATAAAAGCCCAAGTTCGAGATATATTTCCCTTAAAAGAGACAGAATTATGCAACCGAGTGAAGTACCATCCCTGGGCTTATTGTTTTGGGTAATCTTTGTGTTATTTCCAATGGTCATTTAGAATGTCTTGTGTGGTGCATAGGGGGTAACATTCTCGTGACTTGGTGTGAACTTTGAACGAGGATTAAGTGTGACAGTTCAAGCATCCCGTATTTAAAGCTTAAGCTTTAGGTAGGAAGGATTAGCTATTTTTCCTATGTTTTGTATCAAAACATTATCTCAGGTTCGAATCCCATAAAATCCAAGTTCGAGATATATTTCCCTTAAAAGAGACAGAATTATGCAACCGAGTGAAGTATCATCCCTGGGCTTATTGTTGTGTGTAACCTTTTTCTATTATTTCGAAGGGACAATTAGAATGATTTGGGTGGTACATGAGGGGTAACAACCTCTTGACTTGGTTTGAGCGTTGAACGAGGATTACGTGTGACAGTTCAAGCGTCTCGTATTGAAAGCTTAAGCTTTAGGTAGGAAGGATTAGCTATTTTTCCTATGTTTGGTATCAAAACATGTCTCAGGTTCGAATCCCTTAAAAGCCCAAGTTTGAGATGTATTTCCCTTAAAAGAGACAGAATTATGCAACCGAGTTAACTACCATCCCTGGGCTTATTGTTTGATGTAACCTTTTTGTGTTATTTCCAAGGGACAATTAGAATGACTTGAGTGGTACATGAGGGGTAAAATCCTCTTTACTTGGTGTGAGCTTTGAACGAGGATTACGTGTGACAGTTCGAGCGTCCTATAATGATATCTTAATCTTTAGGTGGGAAGGATTAGCTATTTTGCCTATGTTTGGTATGAAAACATGATCTCAGGTTTGAATCACTTAAAAGCACAAATTCGAGGTTCCTTTCCCTTACAAGAGACAGAATGATACAACCGAGTTAAGTACCATCCCTGGGCTTATTGTTGTTGTAACCTTTCTATGTTATTTCTAAGGGTCATTTAGAATGACTTGTGTGGTGCATTGGGGGTAACATTCTCGTGACTTGGTGTGAGCTTTAAACGAGGATTAAGTATGACAGTTCAAGCGCCCCGTATTGAAAGCTTAAGCTTTAGGTAGGAAGGATTAGCTATTTTTCCTTCCTTTCGTATCAAAATATGATCTCAGTTTTGAATCGCATAAAAGCACAAGTTCGAGTTAAATTTCCCTTACAAGAGACAGATTGATACAACCGAGGTAAGTACCATCCCTGGGCCTATTGTTGTGGGTAATCTTTGTGTTATTTCCAATGGTCATTTAGAATGTCTTGTGTAGTGCATAGGGGGTAACATTCTCGTGACTTGGTGTGAGCTTTGAACGAGGATTAAGTGTGACAGTTCAAGCGTCCCGTATTGAAAGCTTAAGCTTTAGGTAGGAAGGATTAGCTATTTTTCCTTCGTTTGGTATCAAATTATGATCTCAGGTTCGAATCCCATAAAAGCACAAGTTCGAGATGTATTTCCCTTAAAAGAGACAGAATGATGCAACCGAGTTAAGTACCATCCCTGGGCTTATTGTTTGATGTAACTTTTTTGTGTTATTTCCAAAAGACAATTAGAATGACTTGGGTGGTGCATGAGGGGTAAAAACCTCTTTACTTGGTGTGAGCTTTGAACGAGGATTACGTGTGACAGTTCGAGCGTCCTGTATTGAAATCTTAATCTTTAGGTGGGAAGGATTAGCTATTTTGCCTACGTTTGGTATGAAAACATGATGTCAGGTTTGAATCCCTTAAAAGCACAAATTCGAGGTTAATTTCCCTTACAAGAGACAGAATTATACAACAGAGTTAAGTACCATCCCTAGGCTTATTGTTGTAGGTAACATTTCTATTTTATTTCCAAATGTCATTTAGAATGACTTTTGTGGTGCATGGGGGGGTAACATCCTCGTGACTTGGTGTGAGCTTCAAACGAGAATTAAGTATGACAGTTCAAGCACCCCGTATTTAAAGCTTAAGCTTTAGGTAGGAAGGATTAGCTATTTGTCCTTCGTTTGGTATCAAATTATGATCTCAGGTTCGAATCCCATAAAAGCACAAGTTCGATGTAAATTTCCCTTACAAGAGACAGAATGATACAACGGAGGTAAGTACCATCCCTGGGCCTATTGTTGTGGGTAATCTTTGTGTTATTTCAAATGGTCATTAAGAATGTCTTGTGTGGTGCATAGGGGGAAACATCCTCGTGACTTGGTGTGAGCTTTGAACGAGGATTAAGTATGACAGTTCAAGCGCCCCGTATTGAAAGCTTAAGCTTTAGGTAGGAAGGATTAGCTATTTTTCCTTCCTTTCGTATCAAAATATGATCTCAGTTTTGAATCGCATAAAAGCACAAGTTCGAGTTAAATTTCCCTTACAAGAGACAGATTGATACAACCGAGGTAAGTACCATCCCTGGGCCTATTGTTGTGGGTAATCTTTGTGTTATTTCCAATGGTCATTTAGAATGTCTTGTGTAGTGCATAGGGGGTAACATTCTCGTGACTTGGTGTGAGCTTTGAACGAGGATTAAGTGTGACAGTTCAAGCGTCCCGTATTGAAAGCTTAAGCTTTAGGTAGGAAGGATTAGCTATTTTTCCTTCGTTTGGTATCAAATTATGATCTCAGGTTCGAATCCCATAAAAGCACAAGTTCGAGATGTATTTCCCTTAAAAGAGACAGAATGATGCAACCGAGTTAAGTACCATCCCTGGGCTTATTGTTTGATGTAACTTTTTTGTGTTATTTCCAAAAGACAATTAGAATGACTTGGGTGGTGCATGAGGGGTAAAAACCTCTTTACTTGGTGTGAGCTTTGAACGAGGATTACGTGTGACAGTTCGAGCGTCCTGTATTGAAATCTTAATCTTTAGGTGGGAAGGATTAGCTATTTTGCCTACGTTTGGTATGAAAACATGATGTCAGGTTTGAATCCCTTAAAAGCACAAATTCGAGGTTAATTTCCCTTACAAGAGACAGAATTATACAACAGAGTTAAGTACCATCCCTAGGCTTATTGTTGTAGGTAACATTTCTATTTTATTTCCAAATGTCATTTAGAATGACTTTTGTGGTGCATGGGGGGGTAACATCCTCGTGACTTGGTGTGAGCTTCAAACGAGAATTAAGTATGACAGTTCAAGCACCCCGTATTTAAAGCTTAAGCTTTAGGTAGGAAGGATTAGCTATTTTTCCTTCGTTTGGTATCAAATTATGATCTCAGGTTCGAATCCCATAAAAGCACAAGTTCGATGTAAATTTCCCTTACAAGAGACAGAATGATACAACGGAGGTAAGTACCATCCCTGGGCCTATTGTTGTGGGTAATCTTTGTGTTATTTCAAATGGTCATTAAGAATGTCTTGTGTGGTGCATAGGGGGAAACATCCTCGTGACTTGGTGTGAGCTTTGAACGAGGATTAAGTGTGACAGTTCAAGCGTCCCGTATTGAAAGCTTAAGCTTTAGGTAGGAAGGATTAGCTATTTTTCCTTCGTTTGTTATCAAAACATGATCTCAGGTTCGAATCACATAAAAGCCCAAGTTCGAGGTAATTTTCCTTAAAAGAGACAGAATGATATAACCGAGGTAAGTACCATCCCTGGGCCTATTGTTGTGGGTAATCTTTGTGTTATTTCCAATGGTCAATAAGAATGTCTTGTGTGGTGCATAGGGAGTAACATTCTCGTGACTTGGTGTGAACTTTGAACGAGGATTAAGTGTGACAGTTCAAGCATCCCGTATTGAAAGCTTAAGCTTTAGGTAGGAAGGATTAGCTATTTTTCCTATGTTTGGTATCAAAACATGATCTCATGTTCGAATCCCATAAAAGCCCAAGTTCGAGATGTATTTCCCTTAAAAGAGACAGAATTATGCAACCGAGTGAAGTACCATCCCTGGGCTTATTGTTGTGTGTAACCTTTTTGTGTTATTTCCAAGGGACAATTAGAATGACTTGGGTGGTACATGAGGGGTAACAACCTCTTGACTTAGTGTGAGCTTTGAACGAGGATTACGTGTGACAGTTCAAGCGTCGCGTATTGAAAGCTTAAGCTTTAGGTAGGAAGGATTAGCTATTTTTCCTATGGTTGGTATGAAAACATGATAATAAGTTCGAATCCCATAAAAGCACAAATTCGAGGTTAATTTCCCTTACAAGAGACAGAATTATGCAACCGAGTTAAGTACCATCCCTGGGCTTATTGTTATAGGTAACCTTTCTATGTTATTTCCAAGGGTCATTTAGAATGACATGTGTGGTGCATGTGGGGTAACATCCTCGTGACTTGGTGTGAGCTTTAAACGAGGATTAAGTATGACAGTTCAAGTGCCCCGTATTGAAAGCTTAAGATTTAGGTAGGAAGGATTAGCTATTTTGCCTATGTTTGGTATGAAAACATGATCTCAGGTTCGAATCCCATAATAGCACTAATTCGAGGTTAATTTCCCTTACAAGAGAGAGAATGATACAACCGAGTTAAGTACCTTCCCCGGGCTTATTGTTGTAGGTAACCTTTCTATGTTGTTTCAAAGGGTCATTTAGAATGACTTGTGTGGTGCATGGGGGGTAACATTCTCGTGACTTGGTGTGACTTTTGAACGAGGATTAAGTATGACAGTTCAAGCGCCCCGTATTCAAAGCTTTAGCTTTAGGTAGGAAGGATTAGCTATTTTTCCTACGTTTGGTATCCAAACAGGATCTCATGTTCGAATCCCATAAAAGCACATTTTCGAGATGAATTTGCTTTAAAAGAGACAGAATTATGCAATCGAGTTAAGTACCATCCCTGGGCCTATTGCTGTGGGTAATCTTTGTTTATTTCCGAGGGTTATTTAGAATGTCTTGTGTGGTGCACAGGGGGTAACATTCTCGTGACTTGGTGTGAGCTTTGAACGAGGATTAAGTGTGACAGTTGAAGCGTCCCGTATTGAAAGCTTAAGCTTTAGGTAGGAAGGATTGGCTATTTTGCCTATGTTTGGTATCAAAACATGATCTCATGTTCAAATCCCATAAAAGCACAAGTTCGAGGTGAGTTTCCCTTAAAAGAGACAGAATGATGGAACCAAGGTAAGTATCATTCCAGGGCCTATTGTTGTGGGTAATATGTGTTATTTCTAAGGGTTATTTTGAATGGCTTGTGTGGTCCATAGAGGGTAAAATCCTCGTGACTTGGTGGGACTTTTGAACGAGGATTAAGTGTGACAGTTGAAGCGTCCCGTACTGAAAGCTTAAGCTTTAGGTAGGAAGGATTAGCTATTTTTCCTTCGTTTGTTATCAAAACATGATCTCAGGTTCGAATCACATAAAAGCACCAGTTCGATGTAAATTTCCCTTACAAGAGACAGAATGATACAACCAAGGTAAGTACCATCCCTGGGCCTATTGTTGTGGGTAATCTTTGTGTTATTTCTAATGGTCATTTAGAATGTCTTGTGTGGTGCATAGGAGGTAACATTCTCGTGACTTGGTGTGAACTTTGAACGAGGATTAAGTGTGACAGTTCAAGCATCCCGTATTGAAAGCTTAAGGTTTAGGTAGGAAGCATTAGCTATTTTTCCTATATTTGGTATCAAAACATGATTTCAGGTTCGAATCCCAATAAAGCCCAAGTTCGAGATGAATTTCCTTTAAAAGAGACAGAATTATGCAACCGAGTTAAGTACCATCCCTGGGCTTATTGCTGTGTGTAACGTTTTTGTGTTATTTCCAAGGGTCATTTAGAATGACTTGGGTGGTGCATCAGTGGTAACATCCTCTTGACTTTGTATGAGCTTTGAACGAGAATTACGTGTGATAGTTCAAGCGTCCCGTATTGAAAGCTTAAGTTTTAGGTAGGAAGGATTAGCTATTTTGCCTATGTTGGGTATGAAAACATGATCTCAGGTTCGAATTCCATAATAGCACAAATTCGAGGTTAATTTCCCTTACAAGAGACAGAATGATACAACCGAGTTAAGTACCATCCCCGGGCTTATTGTTGTAGGTAACCTTTCTATGTTGTTTCCAAGGGTCATTTAGAATGACTTGTGTGGTGCATGGGGGGTAACATCCTCGTGACTTGGTGTGACCTTAAACGAGGATTAAGTATGACAGTTCAAGCGCCCCGTATTCAAAGCTTTAGCTTTAGGTAGGAAGGATTGGCTATTTTTCCTATGTTTGGTATCAAAACAGGATTTCAGGTTCGAATCCCAATAAAGCCCAAGTTCGAGATGAATTTCCCTTTAAAGAGACAGAATTATGCAATCGAGTTAAGTACCATCCCTGGGCCTATTGTTGTGGGTAATATTTGTTTATTTCCGAGGGTTATTTAGAATGTCTTGTGTGGTGCACAGGGGGTAACATTCTCGTGACTTGGTGTGAGCTTTGAACGAGGATTAAGTGTGACAGTTGAAGCGTCCCGTATTGAAAGCTTAAGCTTTAGGTAGGAAGGATTGGCTATTTTGCCTATGTTTGGTATCAAAACATGATCTCATGTTCAAATCCCATAAAAGCACAAGTTCGAGGTGAGTTTCCCTTAAAAGAGACAGAATGATGGAACCAAGGTAAGTATCATTCCAGGGCCTATTGTTGTGGGTAATATGTGTTATTTCTAAGGGTTATTTTGAATGGCTTGTGTGGTGCATAGAGGGTAAAATCCTCGTGACTTGGTGGGACTTTTGAACGAGGATTAAGTGTGACAGTTGAAGCGTCCCGTACTGAAAGCTTAAGCTTTAGGTAGGAAGGATTAGCTATTTTTCCTTCGTTTGTTATCAAAACATGATCTCAGGTTCGAATCACATAAAAGCACCAGTTCGATGTAAATTTCCCTTACAAGAGACAGAATGATACAACCAAGGTAAGTACCATCCCTGGGCCTATTGTTGTGGGTAATCTTTGTGTTATTTCTAATGGTCATTTAGAATGTCTTGTGTGGTGCATAGGAGGTAACATTCTCGTGACTTGGTGTGAACTTTGAACGAGGATTAAGTGTGACAGTTCAAGCATCCCGTATTGAAAGCTTAAGCTTTAGGTAGGAAGCATTAGCTATTTTTCCTATATTTGGTATCAAAACATGATTTTAGGTTCGAATCCCAATAAAGCCAAAGTTCGAGATGAATTTCCTTTAAAAGAGACAGAATTATGCAACCGAGTTAAGTACCATCCCTGGGCTTATTGCTGTGTGTAACGTTTTTGTGTTATTTCCAAGGGTCATTTAGAATGACTTGGGTGGTGCATCAGTGGTAACATCCTCTTGACTTTGTATGAGCTTTGAACGAGAATTACGTGTGATAGTTCAAGCGTCCCGTATTGAAAGCTAAAGTTTTAGGTAGGAAGGATTAGCTATTTTGCCTATGTTGGGTATGAAAACATGATCTCAGGTTCGAATTCCATAATAGCACAAATTCGAGGTTAATTTCCCTTACAAGAGACAGAATGATACAACCGAGTTAAGTACCATCCCCGGGCTTATTGTTGTAGGTAACCTTTCTATGTTGTTTCCAAGGGTCATTTAGAATGACTTGTGTGGTGCATTGGGGGTAACATCCTCGTGACTTGGTGTGACCTTAAACGAGGATTAAGTATGACAGTTCAAGCGCCCCGTATTCAAAGCTTTAGCTTTAGGTAGGAAGGATTGGCTATTTTTCCTATGTTTGGTATCAAAACAGGATTTCAGGTTCGAATCCCAATAAAGCCCAAGTTCGAGATGAATTTCCCTTAAAAGAGACAGAATTATGCAATCGAGTTAAGTACCATCCCTGGGCCTATTGTTGTGGGTAATATTTGTTTATTTCCGAGGGTTATTTAGAATGTCTTGTGTGGTGCACAGGGGGTAACATTCTCGTGACTTGGTGTGAGCTTTGAACGAGGATTAAGTGTGACAGTTGAAGCGTCCCGTATTGAAAGCTTAAGCTTTAGGTAGGAAGGATTGGCTATTTTGCCTATGTTTGGTATCAAAACATGATCTCATGTTCAAATCCCATAAAAGCACAAGTTCGAGGTGAGTTTCCCTTAAAAGAGACAGAATGATGGAACCAAGGTAAGTATCATTCCAGGGCCTATTGTTGTGGGTAATATGTGTTATTTCTAAGGGTTATTTTGAATGGCTTGTGTGGTGCATAGAGGGTAAAATCCTCGTGACTTGGTGGGACTTTTGAACGAGGATTAAGTGTGACAGTTGAAGCGTCCCGTACTGAAAGCTTAAGCTTTAGGTAGGAAGGATTAGCTATTTTTCCTTCGTTTGTTATCAAAACATGATCTCAGGTTCGAATCACATAAAAGCACCAGTTCGATGTAAATTTCCCTTACAAGAGACAGAATGATACAACCAAGGTAAGTACCATCCCTGGGCCTATTGTTGTGGGTAATCTTTGTGTTATTTCTAATGGTCATTTAGAATGTCTTGTGTGGTGCATAGGAGGTAACATTCTCGTGACTTGGTGTGAACTTTGAACGAGGATTAAGTGTGACAGTTCAAGCATCCCGTATTGAAAGCTTAAGCTTTAGGTAGGAAGCATTAGCTATTTTTCCTATATTTGGTATCAAAACATGATTTCAGGTTCGAATCCCAATAAAGCCAAAGTTCGAGATGAATTTCCTTTAAAAGAGACAGAATTATGCAACCGAGTTAAGTACCATCCCTGGGCTTATTGCTGTGTGTAACGTTTTTGTGTTATTTCCAAGGGTCATTTAGAATGACTTGGGTGGTGCATCAGTGGTAACATCCTCTTGACTTTGTATGAGCTTTGAACGAGAATTACGTGTGATAGTTCAAGCGTCCCGTATTGAAAGCTAAAGTTTTAGGTAGGAAGGATTAGCTATTTTGCCTATGTTGGGTATGAAAACATGATCTCAGGTTCGAATTCCATAATAGCACAAATTCGAGGTTAATTTCCCTTACAAGAGACAGAATGATACAACCGAGTTAAGTACCATCCCCGGGCTTATTGTTGTAGGTAACCTTTCTATGTTGTTTCCAAGGGTCATTTAGAATGACTTGTGTGGTGCATGGGGGGTAACATCCTCGTGACTTGGTGTGACCTTAAACGAGGATTAAGTATGACAGTTCAAGCGCCCCGTATTCAAAGCTTTAGCTTTAGGTAGGAAGGATTGGCTATTTTTCCTATGTTTGGTATCAAAACAGGATTTCAGGTTCGAATCCCAATAAAGCCCAAGTTCGAGATGAATTTCCCTTAAAAGAGACAGAATTATACAATCGAGTTAAGTACCATCCCTGGGCCTATTGTTGTGGGTAATATTTGTTTATTTCCGAGGGTTATTTAGAATGTCTTGTGTGGTGCACAGGGGGTAACATTCTCGTGACTTGGTTTGAGCTTTGAACGAGGATTAAGTTTGACAGTTCAAGCGCCCCGTATTGAAAGCTTAAGCTTTAGGTAGGAAGGATTAGCTATTTTTCCTTCGTTTGTTTTCAAAACATGATCTCAGGTTCGAATCCCATAAAAGCACTTGTTCGAGGTAAATTTCCCTTACAAGAGACAGAATGATACAACCGAGGTAATTACCATCCCTGGGCCTATTATTGTGGGTAATCTTTGTGTCATTTCCAATGGTCATTTAGAATGTCTTGTGTGGTGCATATGGGGAACATTCTCGTGACTTGGTGTGAACTTTGAACGAGGATTAAGTGTGACAGTTGAAGCGTCCCGTACTGAAAGCTTAAGCTTTAGGTAGGAAGGATTAGCTATTTTTCCTTCGTTTGTTATCAAAACATGATCTCAGGTTCGAATCACATAAAAGCACCAGTTCGATGTAAATTTCCCTTACAAGAGACAGAATGATACAACCAAGGTAAGTACCATCCCTGGGCCTATTGTTGTGGGTAATCTTTGTGTTATTTCTAATGGTCATTTAGAATGTCTTGTGTGGTGCATAGGAGGTAACATTCTCGTGACTTGGTGTGAACTTTGAACGAGGATTAAGTGTGACAGTTCAAGCATCCCGTATTGAAAGCTTAAGCTTTAGGTAGGAAGCATTAGCTATTTTTCCTATATTTGGTATCAAAACATGATTTCAGGTTCGAATCCCAATAAAGCCAAAGTTCGAGATGAATTTCCTTTAAAAGAGACAGAATTATGCAACCGAGTTAAGTACCATCCCTGGGCTTATTGCTGTGTGTAACGTTTTTGTGTTATTTCCAAGGGTCATTTAGAATGACTTGGGTGGTGCATCAGTGGTAACATCCTCTTGACTTTGTATGAGCTTTGAACGAGAATTACGTGTGATAGTTCAAGCGTCCCGTATTGAAAGCTAAAGTTTTAGGTAGGAAGGATTAGCTATTTTGCCTATGTTGGGTATGAAAACATGATCTCAGGTTCGAATTCCATAATAGCACAAATTCGAGGTTAATTTCCCTTACAAGAGACAGAATGATACAACCGAGTTAAGTACCATCCCCGGGCTTATTGTTGTAGGTAACCTTTCTATGTTGTTTCCAAGGGTCATTTAGAATGACTTGTGTGGTGCATGGGGGGTAACATCCTCGTGACTTGGTGTGACCTTAAACGAGGATTAAGTATGACAGTTCAAGCGCCCCGTATTCAAAGCTTTAGCTTTAGGTAGGAAGGATTGGCTATTTTTCCTATGTTTGGTATCAAAACAGGATTTCAGGTTCGAATCCCAATAAAGCCCAAGTTCGAGATGAATTTCTCTTAAAAGAGACAGAATTATGCAATCGAGTTAAGTACCATCCCTGGGCCTATTGTTGTGGGTAATATTTGTTTATTTCCGAGGGTTATTTAGAATGTCTTGTGTGGTGCACAGGGGGTAACATTCTCGTGACTTGGTTTGAGCTTTGAACGAGGATTAAGTATGACAGTTCAAGCGCCCCGTATTGAAAGCTTAAGCTTTAGGTAGGAAGGATTAGCTATTTTTCCTTCGTTTGTTTTCAAAACATGATCTCAGGTTCGAATCCCATAAAAGCACTTGTTCGAGGTAAATTTCCCTTACAAGAGACAGAATGATACAACCGAGGTAATTACCATCCCTGGGCCTATTATTGTGGGTAATCTTTGTGTCATTTCCAATGGTCATTTAGAATGTCTTGTGTGGTGCATATGGGGAACATTCTCGTGACTTGGTGTGAACTTTGAACGAGGATTAAGTGTGACAGTTCAAGCATCACATATTGAAAGCTTAAGCTTTAGGTAGGAAGGATTAGCTATTTTTCCTATGTTTGGTATCAAAACATGATCTCAGGTTCGAATCCCATAAAAGCCCAAGTTCGAGATGTATTTCCCTTAAAAGAGACAGAATTATGCAATCGAGTTAAGTACCTTCCCTGGGCTTAGTGTTGTAGGTAACCTTTCTATGTTATTTCCAAGGGTCATTTAGAATGACTTGTGTGGTGCATGGGGGGTAACATTCTCGTGACTTGGTGTGACTTTTGAACGAGGATTAAGTATGACAGTTCAAGCCCCCCGTATTGAAAGCTTAAGCTTTGGGTAGGAAGGATTAGCTATTTTTCCTTCGTTTGTTTTCAAAACATGATCTCAGGTTCGAATCCCATAAAAGTACAAGTTCGAGGTAAATTTCCCTTACAAGAGACAGAATGATACAACCGAGGTAATTACCATCCCTGGGCCTATTGTTGTGGGTAATCTTTGTGTTATTTCCAATGGTCATTTAGAATGTCTTGTGTGGTGCATAGGGGGTAACATTCTCGTGACTTGGTGTGAACTTTGAACGAGGATTAAGTTTACCGTTCAAGCATCCCGTATTGAAAGCTTAAGCTTTAGGTAGGAAGGATTAGCTATTTTTCCTATGTTTGGTATCAAAACATGATCTCAGGTTCGAATCCCATAATAGCACAAATTCGAGGTTAATTTCCCTTAAAAGTGACAGAATGATCCAACCGAGTTAAGTACCATCCCTGGGCTTATTGTTGTAGATAACCTTTCTATTTTGTTTCCAAGGGTCATTTAGAATGACTTGTGTGGTGCATGGGGGGTAACATCCTCGTGACTTGGTGTGAGCTTTAAACGAGGATTAAGTATGACAGTTCAAGCGCCCCGTATTGAAAGCTTAAGCTTTAGGTAGGAAGGATTAGCTATTTTTCCTTCCTTTGGTATCAAAATAATATCTCAGGTTCGAATCCCTTAAAAGTATAAGTTCGAGGTAAATTTCCCTTACAAGAGACAGAATGATCCAACCGAGGTAAGTACCATCCCTGGGCCTATTGTTGTGGGTAATCTTTGTGTTATTTCCAATGGTCATTTAGAATGTCTTGTGTGGTGTATAGGGGGTAACATTCTCGTGACTTGGTGTAAGCTTTGAACGAGGATTAAGTGTGACAGTTCAAGCGTCCCGTATTGAAAGCTTAAGCTTTAGGTAGGAAGGATTAGCTATTTTTCCTATGTTTGGTATCAAAACATGATCTCATGTTCGAATCCCATAAAAGCACAAGTTCGAGGTGAATTTCCCTTAAAAGAGACGGAATGATGCAACCAAGGTAAGTACCACCCCAGGGCCTATTATTGTGGGTAATATGTGTTATTTCCAAGGGTCATTTAGAATGACTTGTGTGGTGCATAGAGGATAAAATCCTCTTGACTTGGTGTGAGCTTTGAACGAGGATTATGTGTGACAGTTCAAGCGTCCTGTATTGAAAGCTTAAGATTTAGGTAGGAAGGATTAGCTATTTTGCCTATGTTTGGTATGAAAACATGATCATAGGTTCGAATCCCATAAAAGCACAAATTCGAGGTAAATTTCCTTACAAGAGACAGAATTATGCAACCGAGGTAAGTACAATCCTTGAGCCTATTGTTGTGGGTAATCTTTGTGTTATTTCCAAGGGTCATTTAGAATATCTTGTGTGGTGCATAGGGGGTAACATTCTCGTGACTTGGTGTGAGCATTGAACGAGGATTAAGTGTGACATTTCAAGTATCTCGTATTGAAAGCTTAAGCTTTTGGAAGGACAGATTAGCTATTTTTCCTATGTTTGGTATCAAAACAGGATTTCAGGTTCGAATCCCAATAAAGCCCAAGTTCGAGATGTATTTCCCTTAAAAGAGACAGAATTATGCAACCGAGTTAAGTACCATCCCTGGGCTTATTGCTGTGTGTAACCTATTTGTGTTATTTCCAATGGTCATTTAGAATGACTTGGGTGGTGCATAGGAGGTAACATTCTCGTGACTTGGTGTGAACATTGAACGAGGATTAAGTGTGAGAGTTCAAGCATCCCGTATTGAAAGCTTAAGCTTTAGGTAGGAAGGATTAGCTATTTTGCCTATGTTTGGTATGAAAACATGATCTCAGGTTCGAATCTCATAATAGCACAAATTCGAGGTTAATTTCCCTTACAAGAGATAGAATGATACAACCGAGTTAAGTACCATCCCCGGGCTTATTGTTGTAGGTAACCTTTCTATGTTGTTTCCAAGGGTCATTTAGAATGACTTGTGTGGTGCATGGGGGGTAACATCCTCGTGACTTGGTGTGAGCTTTAAACGAGGATTAAGTATGACAGTTTAAGCGCCCCGTATTCAAAGCTTTAGCTTTAGGTAGGAAGGATTAGCTATTTTTCCTATGTTTGGTATCCAAACAGGATCTCATGTTCGAATCCCATAAAAGCACAGGTTCGAGATGAATTTCCCTTAAAAGATACAGAATTATGCAATCTAGTTAAGTACCATCCCTGGGCCTATTGTTGTGGGTAATCTTTGTTTATTTCCGAGAGTCATTTAGAATGTCTTGTGTGGTGCATAGGGGGTAACATTCTCGTGACTTGGTGTGAGCTTTGAACGAGGATTAAGTGTGACAGTTGAAGCGTCCCGTATTGAAAGCTTAAGCTTTAGGTAGGAAGGATTAGCTATTTTGCCTATGTTTGGTATCAAAACATGATCTCATGTTCAAATCCCATAAAAGCACAAGTTCGAGGTGAATTTCCCTTAAAAGACACGGAATGATGCAACCAAGGTAAGTACCATCGTAGGGCCTATTTTTGTTAATAATATGTGTTATTTCCAAGGGTCATTTAGAATGACTTGTGTGGTGCATAGATGGTAAAATCCTCGTGACTTGGTGTAACTTTTGAACGAGTATTAAGTGTGACAGTTGAAGCGTCCCGTATTGAAAGCTTAAGCTTTAGGTAGGAAGGATTAGCTATTTTTCCTTCGTTTGTTATCAAAACATGATCTCATGTTCCAATCCCATAAAAGCACAAGTTCGATGTGAATTTCCCTTAAAAGAGACGGAATGATGCAACCAAGGTAAGTACCATCCCACGGCCTATTGTTGTGGGTAATATGTGTTATTTCCAAGGGTAATTTAGAATGTCTTGTGTGGTGCATAGGGGTAACATTCTCGTGACTTGGTGTGAACTTTGAACGAGGATTAAGTGTGACAGTTCAAGCATCCCGTATTGAAAGCTTAAGCTTTAGGTAGGAAGGATTAGCTATTTTTCCTATGTTTGGTATCAAAACATAATCTCAGGTTCGAATCCCATAAAAGCCCAAGTTCGATATGTATTTCCCTTAAAAGAGACAGAATTATGCAACCGAGTTAAGTAGCATCCCTGGGCTTATTGTTGTGTGTAACCTTTTTGTGTTATTTCTAAGGGAAAATTAGAATGACTTGGGTGGTGCATGAGGGGTAACAACCTCTTGTCTTCGTGTGAGCTTTGAAAGTGGATTACGTGTGACATTTCCAGCATCTCGTATTGAAACCTTATGCTTTAGGTAGGAAGGATTAGCTATTTTGCCTATGTTTGGTATGAAAACATGATATCAGGTTCGAATCCCATAAAAGCACAAGTTTGAGGTAAATTTCCCTTGCAAGAGACAGAATTATACAACCGAGGTAATTACGAACCCTGGGCCTATTGTTGTGGGTAATCTTTGTGTTATTTCCAATGGTCATTTAGAATGTCTTGTGCGGTGCATAGGGGGTAACATTCTCGTGACTTGGTGTGAACTTTGAACGAGGATTAAGTGTGACAGTTCAAGCATCCCGTATTGAGAGCTTAAGCTTTAGGTAGGAAGGATGAGCTATTTTTCCTATGTTTGGTATCAAAACATGATCTCAGGTTCGAATCCCATAAAAGCCCAAGTTTGAGATGTATTTCCTTTAAATGAGACAGAATTATGCAAATAAGTTTAGTACTATCCCTGGGCTTATTGTTGTGTGTAACCTTTTTGTGTTATATTCAAGGGACAATTAGAATAACTTGGGTGGTGCATGAGGGGTAACAACCTCTTCACTTGGTGTGAGCTTTGAACCAGGATTACGTGTGACAGTTCAAGCGTCCCGTATTGAAAGCTTAAGCTTTAGGTAGGAAGGATTAGCTATCTTGCCTATGTTTGGTATGAAAACATGATCTCTGGTTCGAATCCCATAATAGCACAAATTCGAGGTAAATTTCCCTTACAAGAGACAGACTGATACAACCGAGTTAAGTACGATCCCCGGGGTTATTGTTGTAGGTAACCTTTCTATGTTGTTTCTAAGGGTCATTTAGAATGACTTGTGTGGTGCATGGGGGGTAACATCCTCGTGACTTGGTGTGAGCTTTAAACGAGTATTAAGTGTGACAGTTGAAGCGTCTCGTATTAAAAGCTTAAGCTTTAGGTAGGAAGGATTAGTTATTTTTCCTATGTTTGGTATCAAAACATGATCTCAGGTTGGAATCCCATAAAAGCCCAAGCTCGAGATTTATTTCCCTTAAAAGAGAAAGAATTATGCAACCGAGTTAAGTACCATCCCTGGGCCTATTGTTGTAGGTAATATGTGTTATTTCCAATGGTCATTTAGAATGACTTGTGTGTGCATAGATGGTAAAATCCTCGTGACTTGGTGTAACTTTAGAACGAGGATTAAGTGTGACTGTTGAAGCTTCCCGTATTGAAACCTTAAGCTTTAGGTAGGAAGGATTAGCTATTTTTCCTATGTTTGGTATCGAAACATGATCTCATGTTCGAATCCCATAAAAGCACAAGTTCGAGGTGAATTTCCAATGGTCATTTAGAATGTCTTGTGTGGTGCATGGGGGGTAACATTCTCGTGACTTGGTGTGAGCTTTAAACGAGGATTAAGTGTGACCGTTCAAGCACCATGTATTGAAAGCTTAAGCTTTAGGTAGGAAGGATTAGCTATTTTTCCTTCGTTTGGTATCAAAATATGATCTGAGGTTCGAATCCCATAAAAGTATAAGTTCGAGGTAAATTTCCCTTACAAGAGACAGAATGATCCAACCGAGGTAAGTACCATCCCTGGGCCTATTGTTGTGTGTAATCTTCGTGTTATTTCCAATGGTCATTTAGAATGTCTTGTGTGGTGCATAGGGGGTAACATTCTCGTGACTTGGTGTAAGCTTTGAACGAGTATTAAGTGTGACAGTTCAAGCGTCCCGTATTGAAAGCTTAAACTTTAGGTAGGAAGGATTAGCTATTTTTCCTATGTTTGGTATCAAAACATGATCTCATATTCGAATCCCATAAAAGCACAGGTTCGAGGTGAATTTCCCTTAAAAGAGACGGAATGATGCAATCAAGGTAAGTACCATGCCAGGGCCTATTGTTGTGGGTAATATTTGTGTTATTTCCAATGGTCATTTAGAATGACTTGTGTGGTGCATAGGGGGTAAAATCCTCGTGACATGGTGTGAATTTTGAACGAGGATTAAGTTTGACAGTTGAAGCGTACCGTATTGAAAGCTTAAGGTTTAGGTAGTAAGATTCGCTATTTTTCCTTCGTTTGTTATCAAAACATGATCTCAGGTTCGAATCCTATAAAAGCACAAGTTCGAGGTAAATTTCCCTTACAAGAGACAGAATGATACAACCGAGGTAAGTACCATCCCTGGGCCTATTGTTGTGGGTAATCTTTGTGTTATTTCTAAGGGTCATTTAGAATGACTTGTGTGGTGCATGGGGGGTAACATCCTCGTGACTTGGTATGAGCTTTAAACGAGGATTAAGTATGACAGTTAAAGCGCCCCATATTGAAAGCTTAAGCTTTAGGTAGGAAGGATTAGTTATTTTTCCTATGTTTGGTATCAAAACATGATCTCAGGTTCGAATCCCATAAAAGCACAAGTTCGAGTTAAATTTCCCTTACAAGAGACAGATTGATACAACCGAGGTAAGTACCATCCCTGGGCCTATTGTTGTGGGTAATCTTTGGGTTATTTCCAATGGTCATTTAGAATGTCTTGTGTGGTGCATTAGGAGGTAACATCCTCGTGACTTGGTGAGACTTTTGAACGAAGATTAAGTGTGATAGTTAAAGCATCCCGTATTGAAAGCTTAAGCTTTAGGTAGGAAGGATTAGCTATTTTTCCTATGGTTGGTGTCAAAACATGATCTTAGGTTGAATCCCATAAAAGCCCAAGTTCGAGATGTATTTCCCTTAAAAGAGACAGAATTATGCAACCGAGTTAAGTACCATCCCTGGGCTTATTGTTGTGTGTAACCTTTTGTTGTTATTTCGAAGGGACAATTACAATGACTTGTGTGGTGCATGGGGGGTAACATTCTCGTAACTTGGTGTGACTTTTGAACGAGTATTAAGTATGACTGTTCAAGCGCCCCGTATTGAAAGCTTAAGTTTTAGGTAGGAAGGATTAGCTATTTTTCCTTCGTTTGTTTTCAAAACATGATCTCAGGCTCGAATCCCATAAAAGCACAAATTCGAGGTTAATTTCCCTTACAAGAGACAGAATTATGCAACCGAGGTAATTACCATCCCTAGGCCTATTGTTGTGGGTAATCTTTGTGTTATTTCCAATGGTCATTTAGAATGTCTTGTGTGGTGCATGAGGGGTAACATTCTCGTGACTTGGTGTGAGCTTTAAACGAGGATTAAGTGTGACCGTTCAAGCACCCCGTATTGAAAGCTTAAGCTTTAGGTAGGAAGGATTAGCTATTTTTCCTTCGTTTGGTATTAAAATATGATCTCAGGTTCGAATCACATAAAAGTATAAGTTCGAGGTAACTTTCCCTTACAAGAGACAGAATGATCCAACCGAGGTAAGTACCATCCCTGGGCCTATTGTTTTGTGTAATCTTTGTGTTATTTCCAATGGTCATTTAGAATGACTTGTGTGGTGCATAGGGGGTAAAATCCTCGTGACATGGTGTGAATTTTGAACGAGGATTAAGTGTGACAGTTGAAGCGTACCGTATTGAAAGCTTAAGCTTTAGGTAGTAAGATTCGCTATTTTTCCTTCGTTTGTTATCAAAACATGATCTCAGGTTCGAATCCTATAAAAGAAAAAGTTCGAGGTAAATTTCCCTTACAAGAGACAGAATGATACAACCGAGGTAAGTACCATCCCTGGGCCTATTGTTGTGGGTAATCTTTGTGTTATTTCTAAGGGTCATTTAGAATGACTTGTGTGGTGCATGGGGGGTAACATCCTCGTGACTTGGAATGAGCTTTAAACGAGGATTAAGTATGACAGTTAAAGCGCCCCGTATTGAAAGCTTAAGCTTTAGGTAGGAAGGATTAGCTATTTTTCCTATGTTTGGTATCAAAACATGATCTCAGGTTCGAATCCCATAAAAGCACAAGTTCGAGTTAAATTTCCCTTACAAGAGACAGATTGATACAACCGAGGTAAGTACCATCCCTGGGCCTATTGTTGTGGGTAATCTTTGGGTTATTTCCAATGGTCATTTAGAATGTCTTGTGTGGTGCATAAGGGGGTAACATCCTCGTGACTTGGTGAGACTTTTGAACGAAGATTAAGTGTGATAGTTAAAGCATGCCGTATTGAAAGCTTAAGCTTTAGGTAGGAAGGATTAGCTATTTTTCCTATGGTTGGTGTCAAAACATGATCTCAGGTTCGAATCCCATAAAAGCCCAAGTTCGAGATGTATTTCCCTTAAAAGAGACAGAATTATGCAACCGTGTTAAGTACCATCCCTGGGCTTATTGTTGTGTGTAACCTTTTGTTGTTATTTCGAAGGGACAATTAGAATGACTTGTGTGGTGCATGGGGGGTAACATTCTCGTAACTTGGTGTGACTTTTGAACGAGTATTAAGTATGACTGTTCAAGCGCCCCGTATTGAAAGCTTAAGTTTTAGGTAGGAAGGATTAGCTATTTTTCCTTCGTTTGTTTTCAAAACATGATCTCAGGCTCGAATCCCATAAAATCACAAATTCGAGGTAAATTTCCCTTACAAGAGACAGAATTATGCAACCGAGGTAATTACCATCCCTGGGCCTATTGTTGTGGGTAATCTTTGTGTTATTTCCAATGGTCATTTAGAATGTCTTGTGTGGTGCATGAGGGGTAACATTCTCGTGACTTGGTGTGAGCTTTAAACGAGGATTAAGTGTGACCGTTCAAGCACCCCGTATTGAAAGCTTAAGCTTTAGGTAGGAAAGATTAGCTATTTTTCCTTCGTTTGGTATCAAAATATGATCTCAGGTTCGAATCCCATAAAAGTATAAGTTCGAGGTAACTTTCCCTTACAAGAGACAGAATGATCCAACCGAGGTAAGTACCATCCCTGGGCCTATTGTTTTGTGTAATCTTTGTGTTATTTGCAATGGTCATTTAGAATGACTTATGTGGTGCATAGGGGGTAAAATCCTCGTGACATGGTGTGAATTTTGAACGAGGATTAAGTGTGACAGTTGAAGCGTACCGTATTGAAAGCTTAAGGTTTAGGTAGTAAGATTCGCTATTTTTCCTTCGTTTGTTATCAAAACATGATCTCAGGTTCGAATCCTATAAAAGCACAAGTTCGAGGTAAATTTCCCTTACAAGAGACAGAATGATACAACCGAGGTAAGTACCATCCCTGGGCCTATTGTTGTGGGTAATCTTTGTGTTATTTCTAAGGGTCATTTAGAATGACTTGTGTGGTGCATGGGGGGTAACATCCTCGTGACTTGGTATGAGCTTTAAACGAGGATTAAGTATGACAGTTAAAGCGCCCCGTATTGAAAGCTTAAGCTTTAGGTAGGAAGGATTAGCTATTTTTCCTATGTTTGGTATCAAAACATGATCTCAGGTTCGAATCCCATAAAAGCACAAGTTCGAGTTAAATTTCCCTTACAAGAGACACATTGATACAACCGAGGTAAGTACCATCCCTGGGCCTATTGTTGTGGGTAATCTTTGGGTTATTTCCAATGGTCATTTAGAATGTCTTGTGTGGTGCATTAGGGGGTAACATCCTCGTGACTTGGTGAGACTTTTGAACGAAGATTAAGTGTGATAGTTAAAGCATCCCGTATTGAAAGCTTAAGCTTTAGGTAGGAAGGATTAGCTATTTTTCCTATGGTTGGTGTCAAAACATGATCTCAGGTTCGAATCCCATAAAAGCCCAAGTTCGAGATGTATTTCCCTTAAAAGAGACAGAATTATGCAACCGTGTTAAGTACCATCCATGGGCTTATTGTTGTGTGTAACCTTTTGTTGTTATTTCGAAGGGACAATTACAATGACTTGTGTGGTGCATGGGGGGTAACATTCTCGTAACTTGGTGTGACTTTTGAACGAGTATTAAGTATGACTGTTCAAGCGCCCCGTATTGAAAGCTTAAGTTTTAGGTAGGAAGGATTAGCTATTTTTCCTTCGTTTGTTTTCAAAACATGATCTCAGGCTCGAATCCCATAAAATCACAAATTCGAGGTAAATTTCCCTTACAAGAGACAGAATTATGCAACCGAGGTAATTACCATCCCTGGGCCTATTGTTGTGGGTAATCTTTGTGTTATTTCCAATGGTCATTTAGAATGTCTTGTGTGGTGCATGAGGGGTAACATTCTCGTGACTTGGTGTGAGCTTTAAACGAGGATTAAGTGTGACCGTTCAAGCACCCCGTATTGAAAGCTTAAGCTTTAGGTAGGAAGGATTAGCTATTTTTCCTTCGTTTGGTATCAAAATATGATCTCAGGTTCGAATCCCATAAAAGTATAAGATCGAGGTAACTTTCCCTTACAAGAGACAGAATGATCCAACCGAGGTAAGTACCATCCCTGGGCCTATTGTTTTGTGTAATCTTTGTGTTATTTCCAATGGTCATTTAGAATGACTTGTGTGGTGCATAGGGGGTAAAATCCTCGTGACATGGTGTGAATTTTGAACGAGGATTAAGTGTGACAGTTGAAGCGTACCGTATTGAAAGCTTAAGCTTTAGGTAGTAAGATTCGCTATTTTTCCTTCGTTTGTTATCAAAACATGATCTCAGGTTCGAATCCTATAAAAGAAAAAGTTCGAGGTAAATTTCCCTTACAAGAGACAGAATGATACAACCGAGGTAAGTACCATCCCTGGGCCTATTGTTGTGGGTAATCTTTGTGTTATTTCTAAGGGTCATTTAGAATGACTTGTGTGGTGCATGGGGGGTAACATCCTCGTGACTTGGTATGAGCTTTAAACGAGGATTAAGTATGACAGTTAAAGCGCCCCGTATTAAAAGCTTAAGCTTTAGGTAGGAAGGATTAGCTATTTTTCCTATGTTTGGTATCAAAACATGATCTCAGGTTCGAATCCCATAAAAGCACAAGTTCGAGTTAAATTTCCCTTACAAGAGACAGATTGATACAACCGAGGTAAGTACCATCCCAGGGACTATTGTTGTGGGTAATCTTTGGGTTATTTCCAATGGTCATTTAGAATGTCTTGTGTGGTGCATAAGGGGGTAACATCCTCGTGACTTGGTGAGACTTTTGAACGAAGATTAAGTGTGATAGTTAAAGCATGCCGTATTGAAAGCTTAAGCTTTAGGTAGGAAGGATTAGCTATTTTTCCTATGGTTGGTGTCAAAACATGATCTCAGGTTCGAATCCCATAAAAGCCCAAGTTCGAGATGTATTTCCCTTAAAAGAGACAGAATTATGCAACCGTGTTAAGTACCATCCATGGGCTTATTGTTGTGTGTAACCTTTTGTTGTTATTTCGAAGGGACAATTAGAATGACTTGTGTGGTGCATGGGGGGTAACATTCTCGTAACTTGGTGTGACTTTTGAACGAGTATTAAGTATGACTGTTCAAGCGCCCCGTATTGAAAGCTTAAGTTTTAGGTAGGAAGGATTAGCTATTTTTCCTTCGTTTGTTTTCAAAACATGATCTCAGGCTCGAATCCCATAAAATCACAAATTCGAGGTAAATTTCCCTTACAAGAGACAGAATTATGCAACCGAGGTAATTACCATCCCTGGGCCTATTGTTGTGGGTAATCTTTGTGTTATTTCCAATGGTCATTTAGAATGTCTTGTGTGGTGCATGAGGGGTAACATTCTCGTGACTTGGTGTGAGCTTTAAACGAGGATTAAGTGTGACCGTTCAAGCACCCCGTATTGAAAGCTTAAGCTTTAGGTAGGAAAGATTAGCTATTTTTCCTTCGTTTGGTATCAAAATATGATCTCAGGTTCGAATCCCATAAAAGTATAAGTTCGAGGTAACTTTCCCTTACAAGAGACAGAATGATCCAACCGAGGTAAGTACCATCCCTGGGCCTATTGTTTTGTGTAATCTTTGTGTTATTTGCAATGGTCATTTAGAATGACTTGTGTGGTGCATAGGGGGTAAAATCCTCGTGACATGGTGTGAATTTTGAACGAGGATTAAGTGTGACAGTTGAAGCGTACCGTATTGAAAGCTTAAGGTTTAGGTAGTAAGATTCGCTATTTTTCCTTCGTTTGTTATCAAAACATGATCTCAGGTTCGAATCCTATAAAAGCACAAGTTCGAGGTAAATTTCCCTTACAAGAGACAGAATGATACAACCGAGGTAAGTACCATCCCTGGGCCTATTGTTGTGGGTAATCTTTGTGTTATTTCTAAGGGTTATTTAGAATGACTTGTGTGGTGCATGGGGGGTAACATCCTCGTGACTTGGTATGAGCTTTAAACGAGGATTAAGTATGACAGTTAAAGCGCCCCGTATTGAAAGCTTAAGCTTTAGTTAGGAAGGATTAGCTATTTTTCCTATGTTTGGTATCAAAACATGATCTCAGGTTCGAATCCCATAAAAGCACAAGTTCGAGTTAAATTTCCCTTACAAGAGACAGATTGATACAACCGAGGTAAGTACCATCCCTGGGCCTATTGTTGTGGGTAATCTTTGGGTTATTTCCAATGGTCATTTAGAATGTCTTGTGTGGTGCATTAGGGGGTAACATCCTCGTGACTTGGTGAGACTTTTGAACGAAGATTAAGTGTGATAGTTAAAGCATCCCGTATTGAAAGCTTAAGCTTTAGGTAGGAAGGATTAGCTATTTTTCCTATGGTTGGTGTCAAAACATGATCTTAGGTTCGAATCCCATAAAAGCCCAAGTTCGAGATGTATTTCCCTTAAAAGAGACAGAATTATGCAACCGAGTTAAGTACCATCCCTGGGCTTATTGTTGTGTGTAACCTTTTGTTGTTATTTCGAAGGGACAATTACAATGACTTGTGTGGTGCATGGGGGGTAACATTCTCGTAACTTGGTGTGAGTTTTGAATGAGTATTAAGTATGACTGTTCAAGCGCCCCGTATTGAAAGCTTAAGTTTTAGGTAGGAAGGATTAGCTATTTTTCCTTCGTTTGTTTTCAAAACATGATCTCAGGCTCGAATCCCATAAAAGCACAAATTCGAGGTTAATTTCCCTTACAAGAGACAGAATTATGCAACCGAGGTAATTACCATCCCTGGGCCTATTGTTGTGGGTAATCTTTGTGTTATTTCCAATGGTCATTTAGAATGTCTTGTGTGGTGCATGAGGGGTAACATTCTCGTGACTTGGTGTGAGCTTTAAACGAGGATTAAGTGTGACCGTTCAAGCACCCCGTATTGAAAGCTTAAGCTTTAGGTAGGAAGGATTAGCTATTTTTCCTTCGTTTGGTATCAAAATATGATCTCAGGTTCGAATCCCATAAAAGTATAAGTTCGAGGTAACTTTCCCTTACAAGAGACAGAATGATCCAACCGAGGTAAGTACCATCCCTGGGCCTATTGTTTTGTGTAATCTTTGTGTTATTTCCAATGGTTATTTCGAATGACTTGTGTGGTGCATAGGGGGTAAAATCCTCGTGACATGGTGTGAATTTTGAACGAGGATTAAGTGTGACAGTTGAAGCGTACCGTATTGAAAGCTTAAGCTTTAGGTAGTAAGATTCGCTATTTTTCCTTCGTTTGTTATCAAAACATGATCTAAGGTTCGAATCCTATAAAAGCAAAAGTTCGAGGTAAATTTCCCTTACAAGAGACAGAATGATACAACCGAGGTAAGTACCATCCCTGGGCCTATTGTTGTGGGTAATCTTTGTGTTATTTCTAAGGGTCATTTAGAATGACTTGTGTGGTGCATGGGGGGTAACATCCTCGTGACTTGGTATGAGCTTTAAACGAGGATTAAGTATGACAGTTAAAGCGCCCCGTATTGAAAGCTTAAGCTTTAGGTAGGAAGGCTTAGCTATTTTTCCTATGTTTGGTATCAAAACATGATCTCAGGTTCGAATCCCATAAAAGCACAAGTTCGAGTTAAATTTCCCTTACAAGAGACAGATTGATACAACCGAGGTAAGTACCATCCCAGGGCCTATTGTTGTGGGTAATCTTTGGGTTATTTCCAATGGTCATTTAGAATGTCTTGTGTGCTGCATAAGGGGGTAACATCCTCGTGACTTGGTGAGACTTTTGAACGAAGATTAAGTGTGATAGTTAAAGCATGCCGTATTGAAAGCTTAAGCTTAAGGTAGGAAGGATTAGCTATTTTTCCTATGGTTGGTGTCAAAACATGATCTCAGGTTCGAATCCCATAAAAGCCCAAGTTCGAGATGTATTTCCCTTAAAAGAGACAGAATTATGCAACCGTGTTAAGTACCATCCCTGGGCTTATTGTTGTGTGTAACCTTTTGTTGTTATTTCGAAGGGACAATTAGAATGACTTGTGTGGTGCATGGGGGGTAACATTCTCGTAACTTGGTGTGACTTTTGAACGAGTATTAAGTATGACTGTTCAAGCGCCCCGTATTGAAAGCTTAAGTTTTAGGTAGGAAGGATTAGCTATTTTTCCTTCGTTTGTTTTCAAAACATGATCTCAGGCTCGAATCCCATAAAATCACAAATTCGAGGTAAATTTCCCTTACAAGAGACAGAATTATGCAACCGAGGTAATTACCATCCCTGGGCCTATTGTTGTGGGTAATCTTTGTGTTATTTCCAATGGTCATTTAGAATGTCTTGTGTGGTGCATGAGGGGTAACATTCTCGTGACTTGGTGTGAGCTTTAAACGAGGATTAAGTGTGACCGTTCAAGCACCCCGTATTGAAAGCTTAAGCTTTAGGTAGGAAAGATTAGCTATTTTTCCTTCGTTTGGTATCAAAATATGATCTCAGGTTCGAATCCCATAAAAGTATAAGTTCGAGGTAACTTTCCCTTACAAGAGACAGAATGATCCAACCGAGGTAAGTACCATCCCTGGGCCTATTGTTTTGTGTAATCTTTGTGTTATTTGCAATGGTCATTTAGAATGACTTGTGTGGTGCATAGGGGGTAAAATCCTCGTGACATGGTGTGAATTTTGAACGAGGATTAAGTGTGACAGTTGAAGCGTACCGTATTGAAAGCTTAAGGTTTAGGTAGTAAGATTCGCTATTTTTCCTTCGTTTGTTATCAAAACATGATCTCGGGTTCGAATCCTATAAAAGCACAAGTTCGAGGTAAATTTCCCTTACAAGAGACAGAATGATACAACCGAGGTAAGTACCATCCCTGGGCCTATTGTTGTGGGTAATCTTTGTGTTATTTCTAAGGGTCATTTAGAATGACTTGTGTGGTGCATGGGGGGTAACATTCTCGTGACTTGGTATGAGCTTTAAACGAGGATTAAGTATGACAGTTAAAGCGCCCCGTATTGAAAGCTTAAGCTTTAGGTAGGAAGGCTTAGCTATTTTTCCTATGTTTGGTATCAAAACATGATCTCAGGTTCGAATCCCATAAAAGCACAAGTTCGAGTTAAATTTCCCTTACAAGAGACAGATTGATACAACCGAGGTAAGTACCATCCCAGGGCCTATTGTTGTGGGTAATCTTTGGGTTATTTCCAATGGTCATTTAGAATGTCTTGTGTGCTGCATAAGGGGGTAACATCCTCGTGACTTGGTGAGACTTTTGAACGAAGATTAAGTGTGATAGTTAAAGCATCCCGTATTGAAAGCTTAAGCTTTAGGTAGGAAGGATTAGCTATTTTTCCTATGTTTGGTATCAAAACATGATCTCAGGTTCGAATCCCATAAAAGTATAAGTTCGAGGTAAATTTCCCTTACAAGAGACAGATTGATCCAACCGAGGTAAGTACCATCTCTGGGCCTATTGTTTTGTGTAATCTTTGTGTTATTTCCAATGGTCATTTAGAATGACTTGTGTGGTGCATAGGGGGTAAAATCCTCGTGACATGGTGTGAATTTTGAACGAGGATTAAGTGTGACTGTTGAAGCGTACCGTATTGAAAGCTTAAGCTTTAGGTAGTAAGATTCGCTATTTTTCCTTCGTTTGTTATCAAAACATGATCTCAGGTTCGAATCCTATAAAAGCGCAAGTTCGAGGTAAATTTCCCTTACAAGAGACAGAATGATACAACCGAGGTAAGTACCATCCCTGGGCCTATTGTTGTGGGTAATCTTTGTGTTATTTCTAAGGGTCATTTAGAATGACTTGTGTGGTGCATGGGGGGTAACATCCTCGTGACTTGGTATGAGCTTTAAACGAGGATTAAGTATGACAGTTACAGCGCCCCGTATTGAAAGCTTAAGCTTTAGGTAGGAAGGATTAGCTATTTTTCCTATGTTTGGTATCAAAACATGATCTCAGGTTCGAATCCTATAAAAGCACAAGTTCGAGTCAAATTTCCCTTACAAGAGACAGATTGATACAACCGAGGTAAGTACCATCCCTGGGCCTATTGTTGTGGGTAATCTTTGGGTTATTTCCAATGGTCATTTAGAATGTCTTGTGTGGTGCATAAGGGGGTAACATTCTCGTGACTTGGTGTGAGCTTCGAACGAAGATTAAGTGTGATAGTTAAAGCATCCCGTATTGAAAGCTTAAGCTTTAGGTAGGGAGGATTAGCTATTTTTCCTATGGTTGGTATCAAAACATGATCTCAGGTTCGAATTCCATAAAAGCCCAAGTTCGAGATATTTTTCCCTTAAAAGAGACAGAATTATGCAACCGAGTTAAGTACCATCCCTGGCCTTGTTGTTGTGTGTAACCTTTTGGTGTTATTTCGAAGGGACAATTAGAATGACTTGGGTGGTGCATGAGGGGTAACAACCTCTTGACTTGGTATGAGCTTTGAACGAGGATTACGTGTGATAGTTAAAGCATCCCGTATTTAAAAGCTTAAGCTTTAGGTAGGAAGGATTAGCTATTTTTCCTATGGTTGGTATCAAAACTAGATCTCAGGTTCGAATCCCATAAAAGCACAAATTCGAGGTTAATTTCCCTTAGAAGAGACAGAATGATACAACCGAGTTAAGTACCATCCCTGGGCTTATTGTTGTAGATAACCTTTCTATGTTGTTTCCAAGGGTCATTTAAAATGACTTGTGTGGTGCATGGGGGGTAACATCCTCGTGACTTGGTGTGAGCTTTAAACGAGGATTAAGTATGACAGTTCAAGCTCCTCGTATTGAAAGCTTAAGCTTTAGGTAGGAAGGATTAGCTATTTTTCCTATTTTTGGTATCAAAACATGATCTCAGGTTCGAATCCCATAAAAGCACAAGTTCGAGTTAAATTTCCCTTACAAGAGACAGATTGATACAACCGAGGTAAGTACCATCCCTGGGCCTATTGTTGTGGGTAATCTTTGGGTTATTTCCAATGGTCATTTAGAATGCCTTGTGTGGTGCATAAGGGGGTAACATTCTCGTGACTTGGTGTGAGCTTTGAACGAGGATTAAGTGTGATAGTTAAAGCATCCCGTATTGAAAGCTTAAGCTTTAGGTTGGAAGGATTAGCTATTTTTCCTATGGTTGGTATCAAAACATGATCTCAGGTTCGAATCCCATAAAAGGCCAAGTTCGAGATGTATTTCCCTTAAAAGAGACAGAATTATGCAACCGAGTTAAGTACCATCCCGGGGCTTATTGTTGTGTGTAACCTTTTTGTGTTATTTTCAAGCGACAATTAGAATGACTTGGGTGGTGCATGAGGGGTAACAACCTCTTGACTTGGTGTGAGCTTTGAACGAGGATTACGTGTGACAGTTCAAGCGTCCCATATTGAAAGCTTAAGCTTTAGGTAGGAAGGATTAGCTATTTTGCCAATGTTTGGTATGAAAACATGATCCTAGGTTCGAATCCCATAAAAGCACAAATTCGAGGTTAATTTCCCTTACAAGAGACAGAATTATGCAACCGAGTTAAGTATCATCCCTGGGCTTAGTGTTGTAGGTAACATTTCTATTTCATTTCCAAGGGTCAGTTAGAATGACTTGTGTGGTGCATGGGGGGTAACATCCTCGTGACTTGGTGTGAGCTTTAAACGAGGATTAAGTATGATAGTTCAAGCGCCCCTTATTTAAAGCTTAAGCTTTAGGTAGGAAGGATTAGCTATTTTTCCTTCGTTTTCGTATCAAAATATGATAACATGTTCGAATCCCATAAAAGTACAAGTTCGAGATGTATTTCCCTTAAAAGAGACATAATTATGCAACTGAGTTAGTACCATCCCTGGGCTTATTGTTGTGTGTAACCTTTTTGTGTTATTTCGAAGGGACAATTAGAATGACTTGGGTGGTGCATGAGGGGTAACAACCTCTTGACTTTGTGTGAGATTTGAACGAGGATTACGTGTGACAGTTCAAGCGTCCCGTATTGAAAGCTTAAACTTTAGGTAGGAAGGATTAGTTATTTTGCCTATGTTTGGTATGAAAACATGATCTCAGGTTCGAATCCCATAAAAGCACAAATTCGAGGTTAATTTCCCTTACAAGAGACAGAATGATACAACCGAGTTAAGTACCATCCCTGGGCTTATTGTTGTAGGTAACCTTTCTATGTTGTTTCCAAGGGTCATTTAAAATGACTTGTGTGGTGCTTGGGGGGTAACATCCTCGTGACTTTGTGTGAGCATTGAACGAGGATTAAGTGTGACAGTTGAAGCGTCCCGTATTGAAAGCTTAATCTTTAGGTAGGAAGGATTAGGTATTTTTCCTATGTTTGGTATCAAAATATGATCTCATGTTCCAATCCCATTAAAGCACAAGTTCGAGGTGAATTTCCCTTAAAAGAGACAGAATGATGCAACCAAGGTAAGTACCATCCCAGGGCCTATTGTTGTGGGTAATATGTGTTATTTCCGAGGGTCATTTAGAATGTCTTGTGTGGTGCATAGGGGGTAACATTCTCGTGACTTGGTTTGAGCATTGAACGAGGATTAAGTGTGACAGTTGAAGCGTCTCGTATTGAAAGCTTAAGATTTAGGTAGGAAGGATTAGCTATTTTTCCTTCATTTGGTATCAAAACATGATCTCATTTTCGAATCCCATAAAAGCACAAGTTCGAGTTGAATTTCCCTTAAAAGTGACGGAATGATGCAACCAAGGTAAGTAGCATCCCAGGGCCTATTGTTGTGGGTAATATGTGTTATTTCCAAGGGTCATTTAGAATGACTTGTGTGGTGCATAGAGGGTAAAATCCTCGTGACTTGGTGTGACTTTTGAACGAGGATTAAGTGTGACAGTTGAAGCGTACCGTATTGAAAGCTTAAGCTTTAGGTAGAAGGATTCGCTATAATTCCTTCGTTTGTTATCAAAACATGATCTCAGGTTCGAATCCCATAAAAGCCCAAGTTCGAGATGTATTTCCCTTAAAAGAGACAGAATTATGCAACCGAGTTAAGTACCATCCCTGGGCTTATTGTTGTGTGTAACCTTTTTGTGTTATTTCGAAGGGACAATTAGAATGACTTGGGTGGTGCATGAGGGGTAACAACCTCTTGACTTGGTGTGAGCTTTGAACGAGGATTACGTGTTACAGTTCAAGCGTCCCGTATTGAAAGCTTAAACTTTAGGTAGGAAGGATTAGTTATTTTGCCTATGTTTGGTATGAAAACATGATCTCAGGTTCGAATCCCATAAAAGCACAAATTCGAGGTTAATTTCCCTTACAAGAGACAGAATGATACAACCGAGTTAAGTACCATCCCTGGGCTTATTGTTGTAGGTAACCTTTCTATGTTGTTTCCAAGGGTCATTTAAAATGACTTGTGTGGTGCATGGGGGGTAACATCCTCGTGACTTGGTGTGAGCTTTAAACGTGGATTAAGTATGACAGTTCAAGCGCCCCGTATTCAAAGCTTTAGCTTTAGGTAGGAAGGATTAGCTATTTTTCCTATGTTTGGTATCCAGCAGGATCTCATGTTCGAATCCCATAAAAGCACAACGTCGAGATGAATTTCCCTTAAAAGAGACAGAATTATGCAATCGAGTTAAGTACCAACCCTGAGCCTATTGTTGTGGGTAATCTTTGTTTATTTCCGAGGGTCATTTAGAATGTCTTGTGTGGTGCATAGGGGGTAACATTCTCGTGACTTGGTGTGAGCATTGAACGAGGATTAAGTGTGACAGTTGAAGCGTCCCGTATTGAAAGCTTAAGCTTTAGGTAGGAAGGATTAGGTATTTTGCCTATGTTTGGTATCAAAACATGATCTCATGTTCCAATCCCATAAAAGCACAAGTTCGATGTGAATTTCTCTTAAAAGAGACGGAATGATGCAACCAAGGTAAGTATCATCCCAGGGCTTATTGTAGTGGGTAATATGTGTTATTTCCAAGGGTCATTTAGAATGACTTGTGTGGTGCATAGAGGGTAAAATCCTCGTGACTTGGTGTGACTTTTGAACGAGGATTAAATGTGACAGTTGAAGCGTCCCGTATTGAAAGCTTAAGCTTTAGGTAGGAAGGATTAGCTATTTTTCCTTCGTTTGGTATCAAAACAAGATCTCATGTTCGAATCCCATAAAAGCACAAGTTCGAGGTGAATTTCCCTTAAAAGTGACGGAATGATGCAACCAAGGTAAGTAGCATCCCAGGGCCTATTGTTGTGGGTAATATGTGTTATTTCCAAGGGTCATTTAGAATGACTTGTATGGTGCATAGAGGGTAAAATCCTCGTGAGTTGGTGTGACTTTTGAACGAGGATTAAGTGTGACAGTTCAAGCGTACCGTATTGAAAGCTTAAGGTTTATGTAGAAGGATTCGCTATTTTTCCTTCGTTTGTTATCAAAACATGATCTCAGGTTCGAATCCTATAAAAGCACAAGTCCGAGGTAAATTTCCCTTACAAGAGACAGAATGATACAACCGAGGTAAGTACCATCCCTGGGCCTATTGTTGTGGGTAATCTTTGTGTTATTTCCAAGGGTCATTTAGAATGACTTGTGTGGTGCATGAGGGGTAACATCCTCGTGACTTGGTATGAGCTTTAAACGAGGATTAAGTATTACAGTTCAAGCGCCCCGTATTGAAAGCTTAAACTTTAGGTAGGAAGGATTAGCTATTTTTCTAATGTTTGGTATCAAAACATGATCTCAGGTTCGAATCCCATAAAAGCACAAGTTTGAGTTAAATTTCCCTTACAAGAGACAGATTGATACAACCGAGGTAAGTACCATCCCTGGGCCAATTGTTGTGGGTAATCTTTGGGTTATTTCCAATGGTCATTTAGAATGTCTTGTGTGGTGCATAAAGGGGTAACATTCTCGTGATTTGGTGTGAGCTTTGAACGAGGATTAAGTGTGATAGTTAAAGCATCCCGTATTGAAAGCTTAAGCTTTAGGTAGGAAGGATTAGCTATTTTTCCTATGGTTGGTATCAAAACATGATCTCAAGTTCGCATCCCATAAAAACACAAGTTCGAGTTAAATTTCCCTTACAAGAGACAGATTGATACAACCGAGGTAAGTACCATCCCTGGGCCTATTGTTATGGATAATCTTTTTGTTATTTTCGAGGATCATTTAGAATGTCTTGTGTGGTGCATAGGGGGTAACATTCTCGTGACATGGTGTGAGCTTTGAACGAGGATTAAGTGTGACAGTTCAAGCGTCCTGTATTGAAAGCTTAAGCTTTAGGTTGGAAGGATAAGCTATTTTTCCTATGTTTGGTATCAAAACATGATCTCATGTTCGAATCCCATAAAAGCACAAGTTCGAGGTAAATTTCCCTTACAAGAGACAGAATGATACAACCGAGGTAAGTACTATCCCTGGGCCTATTGTTGTGGGAAATCTTTGTGTTATTTCCAAGGGTCATTTAGAATGACTTGTGTGGTGCATAGAGAGTAACATCCTCGTGACTTGGTGTGACTTTTGAACGAGGATTAAGTATGACAGTTCAAGCGCCCCGTATTGAAAGCTTAAGCTTTAGGTAGGAAGGATTAGCTATTTTTCCTATGTTTGGTATCAAAACATGATCTCAGGTTCGAATCCCATAAAAGCAGAATTCGAGTTAAATTTCCCTTACAAGAGACAGATTGATACAACCGAGGTAAGTACCATCCCTGGGCCTATTGTTGTGGGTAATCTTTGGGTTATTTCCAACGGTCATTTAGAATGTCTTGTGTGGTGCATAAGGGGGTAACATTCTCGTGACTTGGTGTGAGCTTTGAACGAGGATTAAGTGTGATAGTTAAAGCATCCCGTATTTAAAGCTTAAGCTTTAGGTAGGAAGTATTAGCTATTTTTCCTATGGTTGGTATGAAAACATGATCTCAGGTTCGAATCCCATAAAAGCCCAAGTTCGAGATGTATTTCCCTTAAAAGAGACAGAATTATGCAACCGAGTTAAGTACCATCCCTGGGCTTATTGTTGTGTGTAACCTTTTTGTGTTATTTCGAAGGGACAATTAGAATGACTTGGGAACAACCTCTTGACTTGGTATGAGCTTTGAACGAGGATTACGTGTGATAGTTAAAGCATCCCGTATTGAAAGCTTAAGCTTTAGATAGGAAGGATTAGCTATTTTTCCTATGGTTGGTATCAAAACATGATCTCAGGTTCGAATCCGATAAAAGCACAAATTCGAGGTTAATTTCCCTTAGAAGAGACAGAATGATACAACCGAGTTAAGTACCATCCCTGGGCTTATTGTTGTAGGTAACCTTTATATGTTATTTCCAAGGGTCATTTAAAATGACTTGTGTGGTGCATGGGGGGTAACATCCTCGTGACTTGGTGTGAGCTTTAAATGAGGATTAAGTATGATAGTTCAAGCTCCCCGTATTGAAAGCTTAAGCTTTAGGTAGGAAGGATTAGCTATTTTTCCTATGTTTGGTATCAAAACATGATCTCAGGTTCGAATCCCATAAAAGCACAAGTTCGAGTTAAATTTCCCTTACAAGAGACAGATTGATACAACCGAGGTAAGTACCATCCCTGGGCCTATTGTTGTGGGTAATCTTTGGGTTATTTCCAATGGTCATTTAGAATGTCTTGTGTGGTGCATAAGGGGGTAACATTCTCGTGACTTGGTGTGAGTTTTGAACGAGGATTAAGTGTGATAGTTAAAGCATCCCGTATTGAAAGCTTAAGCATTAGGTAGGAAGGATTAGCTATTTTTCCTTCGTTTTCGTATCAAAATATGATCACAGGTTCGAATCCCATAAAAATACAAGTTCGAGATATTTTTCCCTTAAAAGAGACAGAATTATGCAACCGAGTTAAGTACCATCCCTGGGCTTATTGTTGTGTGTAACCTTTTTGTGTTATTTCGAATGGACAATTAGAATGACTTGGGTGGTGCATGAGGGGTAACAACCTCTTGACTTGGTGTGAGCTTTGAACGAGGATAACGTGTGACAGTTCAAGCGTCCCGCATTGAAAGCTTAAGCTTTAGGTAGGAAGGATTAGGTATTTTGCCTATGTTTGGTATCAAAACATGATCTCATGTTCCAATCCCATAAAAGCACAAGTTCGAGGTGAATTTCCCTTAAAAGAGACGGAATGATGCAACCAAGGTAAGTACCATCCCAGGGCCTATTGTTGTGGGTAATATGTGTTATTTCCATGGGTCATTTAGAATGACTTGTGTGGTGCATAGAGGGTAAAATCCTCGTGACTTGGTGTGTCTTTTGAACGAGGATTAAGTGTGATAGTTGAAGCGTCCCGAATTGAAAGCTTAAGATTTAGGTAGGAAGGATTAGCTATTTTTCCTTCGTTTGGTATCAAAACATGATCTCATTTTCGAATCCCATAAAAGCACAAGTTCGAGGTGAATTTCCCTTAAAAGAGACGGAATGATGCAACCAAGGTAAGTAGCATCCCAGGGCCTATTGTTGTGGGTAATATGTGTTATTTCCAAGGGTCTTTTAGAATGACTTATGTGGTGCATAGAGGGTAAAATTCTCGTAACTTGGTGTGACTTTTGAACGAGGATTAAGTGTGACAATTGAAGCGTACCGTATTGAAAGCTTAAGCTTTAGGTAGAAGGATTCTTTATTTTTCCTTCGTTTGTTATCAAAACATGATCTCAGGTTCGAATCCTATAAAAGCACAAGTTCGAGGTAAATTTCCCTTACAAGAGACAGAATGATACAACCGAGGTAAGTACTATCCCTGGGCCTATTATTGTGGGTAATCTTTGTGTTATTTCCAAAGGTCATTTAGAATGACTTGTGTGGTGCATGGGGGGTAACATCCTCGTGACTTTGTATGAGCTTTAAACGAGGATTAAGTATGACAGTTTAAGCGCCTCGTATTGAAAGCTTAAGCTTTAGGTAGGAAGAATTAGCTATTTTTCCTATGTTTGGTATCAAAACATAATCTCAGGTTCGAATCCCATAAAAGCACAAGTTCGAGTTAAATTTCCCTTACAAGAGACAGATTGATACAACCGAGGTAAGTACCATCCCTGGGTCTATTGTTGTGGGTAATCATTGGGTTATTTCCAATGGTCATTTAGAATGTCTTGTGTGGTGCATAAGGGGGTAACATTCTCGTGACTTGGTGTGAGCTTTGAACGAGGATTAAGTGTGATAGTTAAAGCATCCCGTATTGAAAGCTTAAGCTTTAGGTAGGAAGGATTAGCTATTTTTCCTATGGTTGGTATCAAAACATGATCTCCGGTTCGAATCCCATAAAAGCACAAGTTCGAGTTAAATTTCCCTTACAAGAGACAGATTGATACAACCGAGGTAAGTACCATCCCTGGGCCTATTGTTGTGGGGTAATCTTTGGGTTATTTCCAATGGTCATTTAGAATGTCTTGTGTGGTGCATAAGGGGGTAACATTCTCGTGACTTGGTGTGAGCTTTGAACGAGGATTAAGTATTACAGTTCAAGCGCCCCGTATTGAAAGCTTAAGCTTTAGGTAGGAAGGATTACCTATTTTTCCTATGTTTGGTATCAAAACATGATCTCAGGTTCGAATCCCATAAAAGCCCAAGTTCGAGATGTATTTCCCTTAAAAGAGACAGAATTATGCAACCAAGTTTAGTAGTATCCCGGGGCTTATTGTTGTGTGTAACCTTTTTGTGTTATTTTCAAGGGACAATTAGAATGACTTGGGTGGTGCATGAGGGGTAACAACCTCTTGACTTGGTGTGAGCTTTGAACGAGGATTACGTGTGACAGTTCAAGCGTCCCATATTGAAAGCTTAAGCTTTAGGTAGGAAGGATTAGCTATTTTGCCAATGTTTGGTATGAAAACATGATCCTAGGTTCGAATCCCATAAAAGCACAAATTCGAGGTTAATTTCCCTTACGAGAGACAGAATTATGCAACCGAGTTAAGTATCATCCCTGGGCTTATTGTTGTAGGTAACATTTCTATTTCATTTCCAAGGGTCATTTAGAATGACTTGTGTGGTGCATGGGGGGTAACATCCTCGTGACTTGGTGTGAGCTTTAAACGAGGATTAAGTATGATAGTTCAAGCGCCCCTTATTTAAAGCTTAAGCTTTAGGTAGGAAGGATTAGCTATTTTTCCTTCGTTTTCGTATCAAAATATGATCACAGGTTCGAATCCCATAAAAATACAAGTTCGAGATATTTTTCCCTTAAAAGAGATAGAATTATGCAACCGAGTTAAGTACCATCCCTTAAAAGAGACAGAATGATACAACCGAGTTAAGTACCATCCCTGGGCTTATTGTTGTAGGTAACCTTTCTATGTTGTTTCCAAGGGTCATTTAAAATGACTTGTGTGGTGCATGGGGGGTAACATCCTCGTGACTTGGTGTGAGCTTTAAACGTGGATTAAGTATGACAGTTCAAGCGCCCCGTATTCAAAGCTTTAGCTTTAGGTAGGAAGGATTAGCTATTTTTCCTATGTTTGGTATCCAGCAGGATCTCATGTTCGAATCCCATAAAAGCACAACGTCGAGATGAATTTCCCTTAAAAGAGACGGAATGATGCAACCAAGGTAAGTACCATCCCAGGGCCTATTGTTGTGGGTAATATGTGTTATTTCCAAGGGTCATTTAGAATGACTTGTGTGGTGCATAGAGGGTAAAATCCTCGTGACTTGGTGTGTCTTTTGAACGAGGATAAAGTGTGATAGTTGAAGCGTCCCGAATTGAAAGCTTAAGATTTAGGTAGGAAGGATTAGCTATTTTTCCTTCGTTTGGTATCAAAACATGTTCTCATTTTCGAATCCCATAAAAGCACAAGTTCGAGGTGAATTTCCCTTAAAAGAGACGGAATGATGCAACCAAGGTAAGTAGCATCGCAGGGCCTTTTGTTGTGGTTAATATGTGTTATTTCCAAAGGTCATTTAGAATGACTTGTGTGGTGCATAGAGGGTAAAATCCTCGTGACTTGGTGTGACTTTTGAACGAGGATTAAGTGTGACAATTGAAGCGTACCGTATTGAAAGCTTAAGCTTTAGGTAGAAGGATTCGCTATTTTTCCTTCGTTTGTTATCAAAACATGATCTCAGGTTCGAATCCTATAAAAGCACAAGTTCGACGTAAATTTCCCTTACAATAGACAGAATGATACAACCGAGGTAAGTACTATCCCTGGGCCTATTGTTGTGGGTAATCTTTGTGTTATTTCCAAAGGTCATTTAGAATGACTTGTGTGGTGCATGGGGGGTAACATCCTCGTGACTTGGTATGAGCTTTAAACGAGGATTAAGTATGACAGTTCAAGCGCCTCGTATTGAAAGCTTAAGCTTTAGGTAGGAAGAATTAGCTATTTTTCCTATGTTTGGTATCAAAACATAATCTCAGGTTCGAATCCCATAAAAGCACAAGTTCGAGTTAAATTTCCCTTACAAGAGACAGATTGATACAACCGAGGTAAGTACCATCCCTGGGTCTATTGTTGTGGGTAATCTTTGGGTTATTTCCAATGGTCATTTAGAATGTCTTGTGTGGTGCATAAGGGGGTAACATTCTCGTGACTTGGTGTGAGCTTTGAACGAGGATTAAGTGTGATAGTTAAAGCATCCCGTATTGAAAGCTTAAGCTTTAGGTAGGAAGGATTAGCTATTTTTCCTATGGTTGGTATCAAAACATGATCTCCGGTTCGAATCCCATAAAAGCAAAAGTTCGAGTTAAATTTCCCTTACAAGAGACAGATTGATACAACCGAGGTAAGTACCATCCCTGGGCCTATTGTTGTGGGGTAATCTTTGGGTTATTTCCAATGGTCATTTAGAATGTCTTGTGTGGTGCATAAGGGGGTAACATTCTCGTGACTTGGTGTGAGCTTTGAACGAGGATTAAGTGTGATAGTTAAAGCATCCCGTATTGAAAGCTTAAGCTTTAGGTAGGAAGGATTAGCTATTTTTCCTATGTTTGGTATCAAAACATGATCTCAGGTTCGAATCCCATAAAAGCACAAGTTCGAGGAAAATTTCCCTTACAAGAGACAGAATGATACAACCGAGGTAATTACCATCCCTGGGCCTATTGTTGTGGGTAATCTTTGTGTTATTTCTAATGGTCATTTAGAATGTCTTGTGTGTTACATAGGGGGTAACATTCTCGTGACTTGGTGTGAACTTTGAACGAGGATTAAGTGTGATAGTTAAACAATCCCGTATTGAAAGCTTAAGCTTTAGGTAGGAAGGATTAGCTATTTTTCCTATGGTTGGTATCAAAACATGATCTCTGGTTCGAATCCCATAAAAGCACAAGTTCGAGTTAAATTTCCCTTACAAGAGACAGATTGATACAACCGAGGTAAGTACCATCCCTGGGCCTATTGTTGTGGGGTAATCTTTGGGTTATTTCCAATGGTCATTTAGAATGTCTTGTGTGGTGCATAAGGGGTTAACATTCTCGTGACTTGGTGTGAGCTTTGAACAAGGATTAAGTGTGATAGTTAAAGCATCCCGTATTGAAAGCTTAAGCTTTAGGTAGGAAGGATTAGCTATTTTTCCTATGGTTGGTATCAAAACATGATCTCCGGTTCGAATCCCATAAAAGCACAAGTTCGAGTTAAATTTCCCTTACAAGAGACAGATTGATACAACCGAGGTAAGTACCATCACTGGGCCTATTGTTGTGAGGTAATCTTTGGGTTATTTCCAATGGTCATTTAGAATGTCTTGTGTGGTGCATAAGGGGGTAACATTCTCGTGACTTGGTGTGAGCTTTGAACGAGGATTAAGTGTGATAGTTAAAGCATCCCGTATTGAAAGCTTAAGCTTTAGGTAGGAAGGATTACCTATTTTTCCTATGGTTGGTATCAAAACATGATCTCAGGTTCGAATCCCATAAAAGCACAAGTTCGAGATGAATTTCCCTTAAAAGAGACAGAATTATGCAACCGAGTTAAGTACCATCCCTGGGCCTATTGTTATGGATAATCTTTTTGTTATTTCCGAGGGTCATTTAGAATGTCTTGTGTGGTGCATAGGGGGTAACATTCTCGAGACATGGTGTGAGCTTTGAACGAGGATTAAGTGTGACAGTTCAAGCGTCTCGTATTGAAAGCTAAAGCTTTAGGTTGGAAGGATAAGCTATTTTTCCTATGTTTGGTATCAAAACATGATCTCATGTTCGAATCCCATAAAAGCACAAGTTCGAGGTAAATTTCACTTACAAGAGACAGAATGATACAACCGAGGTAAGTACTATCCCTGGGCCTATTGTTGTGTGTAATCTTTGTGTTATTTCCAAGGGTCATTTAGAATGACTTGTGTGGTGCATAGAGGGTAACATCCTCGTGACTTGGTCTGACTTTTGAACGAGGATTAAGTATGACAGTTCAAGCGCCCCGTATTGAAAGCTTAAGCTTTAGGTATGAAGGATTAGCTATTTTTCCTATGTTTGGTATCAAAACATGATCTCAGGTTCGAATCCCATAAAAGCACAAGTTCGAGTTAAATTTCCCTTACAAGAGACAGATTGATACAACCGAGGTAAGTACCATCCCTGGGCCTATTGTTGTGGGTAATCTATGGGTTATTTCCAATGGTCATTTAGAATGTCTTGTGTGGTGCATAAGGGGGTAACATTCTCGTGACTTGGTGTGAGCTTTGAACGAGGATTAAGTGTGATAGTTAAAGCATCCCGTATTGAAAGCTAAAGCTTTAGGTAGGAAGGATTAGCTATTTTTCCTATGGTTGGTATCAAAACATGATCTCAGGTTCGAATCCCATAAAAGCCCAAGTTCGAGATGTATTTCCCTTAAAAGAGACAGAATTATGCAACCGAGTTAAGTACCATCCCTGGGCTTATTGTTGTGTGTAACCTTTTTGTGTTATTTCGAAGGGACAATTAGAATGACTTGGGTGGTGCATGAGGGGTAACAACCTCTTGACTTGGTATGAGCTTTGAACGAGGATTACGTGTGATAGTTAAAGCATCCCGTATTGAAAGCTTAAGCTTTAGGTAGGAAGGATTAGCTATTTTTCCTATGGTTGGTATCAAAACATGATCTCAGGTTCGAATCCCATAAAAGCACAAATTCGAGGTTAATTTCCCTTAGAAGAGACAGAATGATACAACCGAGTTAAGTACCATCCCTGGGCTTATTGTTGTAGATAACCTTTCTATGTTGTTTCCAAGGGTCATTTAAAATGACTTGTGTGGTGCATGGGGGGTAACATCCTCGTGACTTGGTGTGAGCTTTAAACGAGGATTAAGTATCACAGTTCAAGCTCCTCGTATTGAAAGCTTAAGCTTTAGGTAGGAAGGATTAGCTATTTTTCCTATGTTTGGTATCAAAACATGATCTCAGGTTCGAATCCCATAAAAGCACAAGTTCGAGTTAAATTTCCCTTACAAGAGACAGATTGATACAACCGAGGTAAGTACCATCCCTGGGCCTACTGTTGTGGGTAATCTTTGGGTTATTTCCAATGGTCATTTAGAATGTCTTGTGTGGTGCATAAGGGGGTTACATTCTCGTGACTTGGTGTGAGCTTTGAACGAGGATTAAGTGTGATAGTTAAAGCATCCCTTATTGAAAGCTTAAGCTTTAGGTAGGAAGGATTAGCTATTTTTCCTATGGTTGGTATCAAAACATGATCTCAGGTTCGAATCCCATAAAAGGCCAAGTTCGAGATGTATTTCCCTTAAAAGAGATAGAATTATGCAACCGAGTTAAGTACCATCCCGGGGCTTATTGTTGTGGGTAACCTTTTTGTGTTATTTCGAAGGGACAATTAGAATGACTTGGGTGGTGCATGAGGGGTAACAACCTCTTGACTTGGTATGAGCTTTGAACGAGGATTACGTGTGATAGTTAAAGCATCCCGTATTGAATGCTTAAGCTTTAGGTAGGAAGGATTAGCTATTTTTCCTATGGTTGGTATCAAAACATGATCTCAGGTTCGAATCCCATAAAAGCACAAGTTCGAGATGAATTTACCTTAAAAGAGACAGAATTATGCAAACGAGTTAAGTACCATCCCTGGGCCTATTGTTATGGATAATCTTTTTGTTATTTCCGAGGGTCATTTAGAATGTCTTGTGTGGTGCATAGGGGGTAACATTCTCGTGACATGGTGTGAGCTTTGAACGAGGATTAAGTGTGACAGTTCAAGCGTCCCGTATTGAAAGCTTAAGATTTAGGTTGGAAGGATAAGCTATTTTTCCTATGTTTGGTATCAAAACATGATCTCATGTTCGAATCCCATAAAAGCACAAGTTCGAGGTGAATTTCTCTTAAAAGAGACGGAATGATGCAACCAAGGTAAGTTGCATCCCAGGGCCTATTGTTGTGGGTAATATGTGTTATTTCCAAGGGTCATTTAGAATGACTTGTGTGGTGCATAGAGGGTAAAATCCTCGTGACTTGGTGTGACTTTTGAACGAGGATTAAGTGTAACAGTTGAAGCATACCGTATTGAAAGCTTAAGCTTTAGGTAGGAAGGATTCGCTATTTTTCCTTCGTTTGTTATCAAAACATGATCTCAGGTTCGAATCTTATAAAAGCACAACTTCGAGGTAAATTTCCCTTTCAAGCGATAGAATGATACAACCGAGGTAAGTACCATCCCTGGGCCTATTGTTGTGAGTAATCTTTGTGTTATTTCCAAGTGTCATTTAGAATGACTTGTGTGGTGCATGGGGGGTAACATCCTCGTGACTTGGTGTGAGCATTGAACGAGGATTAAGTGTTACAGTTGAAGCGTCCCGTATTGAAACTTTAAGCTTTAGGTTGGAAGGATTAGGTATTTTGCCTATGTTTGGTATCAAAACATGATCTCATGTTCCAATCTCATAAAAGCACAAGTTCGAGGTGAATTTCCCTTAAAAGAGACGGAATGATGCAACCAAGGTAAGTACCATCCCAGGGCCTATTGTTGTGGGTAATATGTGTTATTTCCAAGGGTCATTTAGAATGACTTGTGTGGTGCATAGAGGGTAAAATCCTCGTGACTTGGTGTGACTTTTGAACGAGGATTAAGTGTGACAGTTGAAGCGTCCCGTATTGAAAGCTTAAGATTTAGGTGGAAGGATTAGCTATTTTTCCTTCGTTTGGTATCAATACATGATCTCATTTTCGAATCCCATGAAAGCACAAGTTCGAGGTGAATTTCTCTTAAAAGTGACGGAATGATGCAACCAAGGTAAGTAGCATCCCAGGGCCTATTGTTGTGGGTAATATGTGTTATTTCCAAGGGTCATTTAGAATGACTTGTGTGGTGCATAGAGGGTAAAATCCTCGTGACTTGGTGTGACTTTTGAACGAGGATTAAGTGTGACAGTTGAAGCGTACCGTATTGAAAGCTTAAGCTTTAGGTAGAAGGATTCGCTATTTTTCCTTCGTTTGTTATCAAAACATGATCTCAGGTTCCAATCTTATAAAAACACAAGTTCGAGGTAAATTTCCCTTACAAGAGACAGAATGATACAACCGAGGTAAGTACCATCCCTGGGCCTATTGTTGTGGGTAATCTTTGTGTTATTTCCAAGGGTCATTTAGAATGACTTGTGTGGTGCATGGGGGGTAACATCCTCGTGACTTGGTGTGACTTTTGAACGAGAATTAAGTATGACAGTTTAAGCGCCCCGTATTGAAAGCTTAAGCTTTAGGTAGGAAGGATTAGCTATTTTTCCTATGTTTGGTATCAAAACATGATCTCAGGTTCGAATCCCATAACAGCACAAGTTCGAGGTAAATTTCCCTTACAAGAGACAGAATGATACAACCGAGGTAATTACCATCCCTGGGCCTATTGTTGTGGGTAATCTTTGTGTTATTTCCAATAGTCATTTAGAATGTCTTGTGTGGTGCATAGGGGGTAACATTCTCGTGACTTGGTGTGAACTTTGAACGAGGATTAAGTGTGACAGTTCAAGCATCCTTTATTGAAAGCTTAAGCTTTAGGTAGGAAGGATTAGCTATTTTTCCTATGTTTGGTATCAAAACATGATCTCAGGTTCGAATCCCATAAAAGCCCAAGTTCGAGATGTATTTCCCTTAAAAGAGAAAGAATTATGCTACCAAGTTTAGTAGTATCCCGGGGCTTATTGTCGTGTGTAACCTTTTTGTGTTATTTTCAAGGGACAATTAGAATGACTTGGGTGGTGCATGAGGGGTAACAACCTCTTGACTTGGTGTGAGCTTTGAACGAGGATTACGTGTGACAGTTCAAGCGTCCCGTATTGAAAGCTTAAGCTTTAGGTTGGAAGGATTAGCTATTTTGCCTATGTTTGGTATGAAAACATGATCCTAGGTTCGAATCCCATAAAAGCACAAATTCGAGGTTAATTTCCATTACAAGAGACAGAATTATGCAACCGAGTTAAGTATCATCCCTGGGCTTATTGTTGTAGGTAACATTTCTATTTCATTTCCAAGAGTCATTTAGAATGACTTGTTTGGTGCATGGGGGGTAACATCCTCGTGACTTGGTGTGAGCTTTAAACGAGGATTAAGTATGATAGTTCAAGCGCCCCTTATTTAAAGCTTAAGCTTTAGGTAGGAAGGATTAGCTATTTTTCCTTCGTTTGGTATCAAAATATGATCACAGGTTCGAATCCCATAAAAGCCCAAGTTCGAGATATTTTTCCCTTAAAAGAGACAGAATTATGCAACCGAGTTAAGTACCATCCCTGGGCTTATTGTTGTGTGTAACTTTTTTGTGTTATTTCGAATGGACAATTAGAATGACTTGGGTGGTGCATGAGGGGTAACAACCCCTTGACTTGGTGTGAGCTTTGAACGAGGATTACGTGTGACAGTTCAAGCGTCCCGCATTGAAAGCTTAAACATTAGGTAGGAAGGATTAGTTATTTTGCCTATGTTTGGTATGAAAACATGATCTCAGGTTCGAATCCCATAAAAGCACAAATTCGAGGTTAATTTCCCTTACAAGAGACAGAATGATACAACCGAGTTAAGTACCATTCCTGGGCTTATTGTTGTAGGTAACCTTTCTATGTTGTTTCCAAGGGTCATTTAAAATGACTTGTGTGGTGCATGGGGGGTAACATCCTCGTGACTTGGTGTGAGCATTGAACGAGGATTAAGTGTGACAGTTGAAGCGTCCCGTATTGAAAGCTTAAGCTTTAGGTAGGAAGGATTAGGTATTTTGCCTATGTTTGCTATCAAAACATGATCTCATGTTCCAATCCCATAAAAGCACAAGTTCGAGGTGAATTTCCCTTAAAAGAGACGGAATGATGCAACCAAGGTAAGTACCATCCCATGGCCTATTGTTGTGGGTAATATGTGTTATTTCCAAGGGTCATTTAGAATGACTTGTGTGGTGCATAGAGGGTAAAATCCTCGTGACTTGGTGTGACTTTTGAACGAGGATTAAGTGTGACAGTTGAAGCGTCCCGTATTGAAAGCTTAAGATTTAGGTATGAAGGATTAGCTATTTTTCCTTCGTTTGGTATCAAAACATGATCTCATTTTCGAATCCCATAAAAGCACAAGTTCGAGGTGAATTTCCCTTAAAAGTGACGGAATGATGCAACCAAAGTAAGTACCATCCCAGGGCCTATTGTTGTGGGTAATCTGTGTTATTTCCAAGAGTCATTTAGAATGACTTGTGTGGTGCATAGAGGGTAAAATCCTCGTGACTTGGTGTGACTTTTGAACGAGGATTAAGTGTGACAGTTGAAGCGTACCGTATTGAAAGCTTAAGGTTTAGGTAGAAGGATTCGCTATTTTTCCTTCGTTTGTTATCAAAACATGATCTCATTTTCGAATCCCATAAAAGCACAAGTTCGAGGTGAATTTCCCTTAAAAGTGACGGAATGATGCAACCAAGGTAAGTACCATCCCTGGGCCTATTGTTGTGGGTAATCTTTGTGTTATTTCCAAGGGTCATTTAGAATGACTTGTGTGGTGCATGGGGTGTAACATCCTCGTGACTTGGTGTGACTTTTGAACGAGGATTAAGTGTGACAGTTGAAGCGTACCGTATTGAAAGCTTAAGCTTTAGGTAGGAAGGATTAGCTATTTTTCCTATGGTTGGTGTCCAAACATGATCTCAGGTTCGAATCCCCTAAAAGCCCAAGTTCGAGATGTATTTCCCTTAAAAGAGACAGAATTATGCAACCGAGTTAAGTACCATCCCTGGGCTTATTGTTGTGTGTAACCTTTTTGTGTTATTTCGAAGGGACAATTACATTGACTTGGGTGGTGCATGAGGGGTAACAACCTCTTGACTTGGTGTGTGCTTTGAACGAGGATTACGTGTGACAGTTCAAGCGTCCCGCATTGAAAGCTTAAACTTTAGGTAGGAAGGATTAGTTATTTTGCCTATGTTTGGTATGAAAACATGATCTCAGGTTCGAATCTCATAAAAGCACAAATTCGAGGTTAATTTCCCTAAGAAGAGACAGAATGATACAACCGAGTTAAGTACCATCCCTGGGCTTATTGTTGTAGGTAACCTTTCTATGTCGTTTCCAAGGGTCATTTAAAATGACTTGTGTGGTGCATGGGGGGTAACATCCTCGTGACTTGGTGTGAGCTTTAAACGTGGATTAAGTATGACAGTTCAAGCGCCCCGTATTCAAAGCTTTAGCTTTAGGTAGGAAGGATTAGCTATTTTTCCTATGTTTGGTATCCAGCAGGATCTCATGTTCGAATCCCATAAAGGCACAACGTCGAGATGCATTTCCCTTAAAAGAGACAGAATTATGCAATCGAGTTAAGTACCAACCCTGGGCCTATTGTTGTGGGTAATCTTGGTTTATTTCCGAGGGTCATTTAGAATGTCTTGTGTGGTGCATAGGGGGTAACATTCTCGTGACTTGGTGTGAGCATTGAACGAGGATTAAGTGTGACAGTTGAAGCGTCCCGTATTGAAAGTTTAATCTTTAGGTAGGAAGGATTAGGTATTTTGCCTATGTTTGGTATCAAAACATGATCTCATGTTCCAATCCCATAAAACACAAGTTCGAGGTGAATTTCCCTTAAAAGAGACGGAATGATGCAACCAAGGTAAGTACCATCCCAGGGTCTATTGTTGTGGGTAATATGTGTTATTTCCATGGGTCATTTAGAATGACTTGTGTGGTGCATAAAGGGTAAAATCCTCGTGACTTGGTGTGTCTTTTGAACGAGGATTAAGTGTGACAGTTGAAGCGTCCCGTATTGAAAACTTAAGATTTAGGTAGGAAGGATTAGCTATTTTTCCTTCGTTTGGTATCAAAACATGATCTCATTTTCGAATCCCATAAAAGCACAAGTTCGAGGTGAATTTCCCTTAAAAGTGACGGAATGATGCAACCAAGGTAAGTAGCATCCCAGGGCCTATTGTTGTGGGTAATATGTGTTATTTCCAAGGGTCATTTAGAATGACTTGTGTGGTGCATAGAGGGTAAAATCCTCGTGACTTGGTGTGACTTTTGAACGAGGATTAAGTGTGACAGTTGAAGCGTACCGTATTGAAAGCTTAAGCTTTAGGTAGAAGGATTCGCTATTTTTCCTTCGTTTGTTATCAAAACATGATCTCAGGTTCGAATCCTATAAAAGCACAAGTTCGAGGAAAATTTCCCTTACAAGAGACAGAATGATACAACCGAGGTAAGTACCATCCCTGGGCCTATTGTTGTGGGTAATCTTTGTGTTATTTCCAAGGGTCATTTAGAATGACTTGTGTGGTGCATGGGGGGTAACATCCTCGTGACTTGGTGTGACTTTTGAACGAGAATTAAGTATGACAATTTAAGCGCCCCGTATTGACAGCTTAAGCTTTAGGTAGGAAGGATTAGCTATTTTTCCTATGTTTGGTATCAAAACATAATCTCAGGTTCGAATGCCATAAAAGCACAAGGTCGAGATGAATTTCCCTTAAAAGAGACAGAATTATGCAATCGAGTTAAGTACCAACCCTGGGCCTATTGTTGTGGGTAATCTTTGTTTATTTCCGAGGGTCATTTAGAATGGCTTGTGTGGTGCATAGGGGGTAACATTCTCGTGACTTGGTGTGAGCATTGAACGAGGATTAAGTGTGACAGTTGAAGCGTCCCGTATTGAAAACTTAAGCTTTAGGTAGGAAGGATTAGGTATTTTGCCTATGTTTGGTATCAAAACATGATCACATGTTCCAATCCCATAAAAGCACAAGTTCGAGGTGAATTTCCCTTAAAAGAGACGGAATGATGCAACCAAGGTAAGTACCATCCCAGGGCCTATTGTTGTGGGTAATATGTGTTATTTCCAAGGGTCATTTAGAATGACTTGTGTGGTGCATAGAGGGTAAAATACTCGTGACTTGGTGTGACTTTTGGACGATGATTAAGTGTGACAGTTGAAGCGTCCCGTATTGAAAGCTTAAGCTTTAGGGAGGAAGGATTAGCTATTTTTCCTTCGTTTGGTATCAAAACATGATCTCATGTTCGAATCCCATAAAAGCCCAAGTTCGAGATGTATTTCCCTTAAAAGAGACAGAATTATGCAACCGAGTTAAGTAACATCCCTGGGCTTATTGTTGTGTGTAACCTTTTTGTGTTATTTCGAAGGGACAATTAGAATGACTTGGGTGGTGCATGAGGGGTAACAACCTCTTGACTTGGTATGAGCTTTGAACGAGGATTACGTGTGATAGTTAAAGCATCCCTTATTGAAAGCTTAAGCTTTAGGTAGGAAGGATTAGCTATTTTTCCTATGGTTGGTATCAAAACATGATCTCAGGTTCGAATCCCATAAAAGCACAAGTTCGAGATGAATTTCCCTTAAAAGAGACAGAATTATGCAACCGAGTTAAGTACCATCCCTGGGCCTATTGTTGTGGGTAATCTTTGTGTTATTTCCAAGGGTCATTTAGAATGACTTGTATGGTGCATGGGGGGTAACATCCTCGTGACTTGGTATGAGCTTTAAACGAGGATTAAGTATGACAGTTCAAGCGCCCCGTATTGAAAGCTTAAGCTTTAGGTAGGAAGGATTAGCTATTTTTCCTATGTTTGGTATCAAAACATGATCTCATGTTCCAATCTCATAAAAGCACAAGTTCGAGGTGAATTTCCCTTAAAAGAGACGGAATGATGCAACCAAGGTAAGTACCATCCCAGGGCCTATTGTTGTGGGTAATATGTGTTATTTCCAAGGGTCATTTAGAATGACTTGTGTGGTGCATAGAGGGTAAAATCCTCGTGACTTGGTGTGACTTTTGAACGAGGATTAAGTGTGACAGTTGAAGCGTCCCGTATTGAAAGCTTAAGATTTAGGTGGAAGGATTAGCTATTTTTCCTTCGTTTGGTATCAATACATGATCTCATTTTCGAATCCCATGAAAGCACAAGTTCGAGGTGAATTTCTCTTAAAAGTGACGGAATGATGCAACCAAGGTAAGTAGCATCCCAGGGCCTATTGTTGTGGGTAATATGTGTTATTTCCAAGGGTCATTTAGAATGACTTGTGTGGTGCATAGAGGGTAAAATCCTCGTGACTTGGTGTGACTTTTGAACGAGGATTAAGTGTGACAGTTGAAGCGTACCGTATTGAAAGCTTAAGCTTTAGGTAGAAGGATTCGCTATTTTTCCTTCGTTTGTTATCAAAACATGATCTCAGGTTCCAATCTTATAAAAACACAAGTTCGAGGTAAATTTCCCTTACAAGAGACAGAATGATACAACCGAGGTAAGTACCATCCCTGGGCCTATTGTTGTGGGTAATCTTTGTGTTATTTCCAAGGGTCATTTAGAATGACTTGTGTGGTGCATGGGGGGTAACATCCTCGTGACTTGGTGTGACTTTTGAACGAGAATTAAGTATGACAGTTTAAGCGCCCCGTATTGAAAGCTTAAGCTTTAGGTAGGAAGGATTAGCTATTTTTCCTATGTTTGGTATCAAAACATGATCTCAGGTTCGAATCCCATAACAGCACAAGTTCGAGATGTATTTCCCTTAAAAGAGACAGAATTATGCAACCGAGTTAAGTAACATCCCTGGGCTTATTGTTGTGTGTAACCTTTTTGTGTTATTTCGAAGGGACAATTAGAATGACTTGGGTGGTGCATGAGGGGTAACAACCTCTTGACTTGGTATGAGCTTTGAACGAGGATTACGTGTGATAGTTAAAGCATCCCTTATTGAAAGCTTAAGCTTTAGGTAGGAAGGATTAGCTATTTTTCCTATGGTTGGTATCAAAACATGATCTCCGGTTCGAATCCCATAAAAGCACAAGTTCGAGTTAAATTTCCCTTACAAGAGACAGATTGATACAACCGAGGTAAGTACCATCCCTGGGCCTATTGTTGTGGGGTAATCTTTGGGTTATTTCCAATGGTCATTTAGAATGTCTTGTGTGGTGCATAAGGGGGTAACATTCTCGTGACTTGGTGTGAGCTTTGAACGAGGATTAAGTGTGATAGTTAAAGCATCCCGTATTGAAAGCTTAAGCTTTAGGTAGGAAGGATTAGCTATTTTTCCTATGTTTGGTATCAAAACATGATCTCAGGTTCGAATCCCATAAAAGCACAAGTTCGAGTTAAATTTCCCTTACAAGAGACAGATTGATACAACCGAGGTAAGTACCATCCCTGGGCCTATTGTTGTGGGTAATCTTTGGGTTATTTCCAATGGTCATTTAGAATGTCTTGTGTGGTGCATAAGGGGGTAACATTCTCGTGACTTGGTGTGAGCTTTGAACGAGGATTAAGTGTGATAGTTAAAGCATCCCGTATTGAAAGCTTAATGTCACGTCCCGCTCCGAATGTCCCGAAAAATCCAAAAGAAATGGTGGTTGCCTAAGGGATCTAGACTATCCTACAAGGAAAGTTCTAGAGTTGCCTAGAGATGTCTAGAAAGAGCTAGAGTTGGATGGACTCAACTCAAGCTAGAAGACCCTAGAATGTTCCAGAGCACGCTGGATAGTGCTAGAATAGGCTGGAATGTTCTAGAACGTGCCGGATGGTTTGGGAAGGATGTAGAAGCTGCTGGAAGCTTGCGGAACATCCCGGAAGGCGCATGAAGGAACTAGACAAACCTAGAAGATTCTAGAGTTGGCTAGAAGGTCCTAGACCCTTGTGGCATATTGTACATAGTTCTAGAATTCTCTTGTACATTCTAGACTAGGAATACTCTAGAAAGTTGTGGCATACTCTTAAGCTTAGAAGCCACACTATAAATAGACCACTTGGTCTTCATTTGTATTCATCCTTGGGAAATTGTAAGATAATCTCTCTCTAGAGCAATACAAAGCATTCTTTGCAAACTATCTCTCTATTCTCTTTGGAGTTTCATTCGGTTTCAAAGGCAGGCTTAGTGCAACGGACGGTGCTAAGTGCCGCACGATCGCTACTTGAAAAATAAGGTCGTGACATTAAGCTTTAGGTAGGAAGGATTAGCTATTTTTCCTATGGTTGGTATCAAAACAAGATCTCAGGTTCGAATCCCATAAACGCCCAAGTTCGAGATGTATTTCCCTTAAAAGAGACAGAATTATGCAACCGAGTTAAGTACCATCCCTGGGCTTATTGTTGTGTGTAACCTTTTTGTGTTATTTCGAAGGGACAATTAGAATGACTTGGGTGGTGCATGAGGGGTAACAACCTCTTGACTTGGTATGAGCTTTGAACGAGGATTACGTGTGATAGTTAAAGCATCCCGTATTGAAAGTTTAAGCTTTAGGTAGGAAGGATTAGCTATTTTTCCTATGGTTGGTATCAAAACAGGATCTCAGGTTCGAATCCCATAAAAGCACAAGTTCGAGATGAATTTCCCTTAAAAGAGACAGAATTATGCAACCGAGTTAAGTACCATCCCTGGGCCTATTGTTATGGACAATCTTTTTGTTATTTCCGAGGGTCATTTAGAATGTCTTGTGTGGTGCATAGGGGGTAACATTCTCGTGACATGGTGTGAGCTTTGAACGAGGATTAAGTGGGACAGTTCAAGCGTCCCGTATTGAAAGCTTAAGCTTTAGGTTGCAAGGATAAGCTATTTTTCCTATGTTTGGTATCAAAACATGATCTCATGTTCGAATCCCATAAAAGCACAAGTTCGAGGTGAATTTCTCTTAAAAGAGACGGAATGATGCAACCAAGGTAAGTTGCATCCCAGGGCCTATTGTTGTGGGTAATATGTGTTATTTCCAAGGGTCTTTTAGAATGACTTGTGTGGTGCATAGAGGGTAAAATCCTCGTGACTTGGTGTGACTTTTGAACGAGGATTAAGTGTTACAGTTGAAGCGTCCCGTATTGAAAGCTTAAGCTTTAGGTAGGAAGGATTAACTATTTTTCCTTCGTTTGGTATCAAAACATGATCTCATGTTCGAATCCCATAAAAGCACAAGTTCGAGGTGAATTTCCCTTAAAAGAGACGGAATGATGCAACCAAGGTAAGTAGCATCCCAGGGCCTATTGTTGTTGGTAATATGTGTTATTTCCAAGGGTCATTTAGAATGACTTGTGTGGTGCATAGAGGGTAAAATCCTCGTGACTTGGTGTGACTTTTGAACGAGGATTAAGTGTGACAGTTGAAGCGTCCCGTATTGAAAGCTTAAGATTTAGGTAGGAAGGATTAGCTATTTTTCCTTCATTTGGTATCAAAACATGATCTCATTTTCGAATCCCATAAAAGCACAAGTTCGAGGTGAATTTCCCTTAAAAGTGAAGGAATGATGCAACCAAGGTAAGTAGCATCACAGGGCCTATTGTTGTGGGTAATATGTGTTATTTCCAAGGGTCATTTAGAATGACTTGTGTGGTGCATGGGGGGTAACATCCTCGTGACTTGGTATGAGCTTTAAACGAGGATTAAGTATGACAGTTCAAGCGCCCCGTATTGAAAGCTTAAGCTTTAGGTAGGAAGGATTAGCTATTTTTCCTATGGTTGGTATCAAAACATGATCTCAGGTTCGAATCCCATAAAAGCACAAGTTCGAGATGAATTTCCCTTAAAAGAGACAGAATTATGCAACCGAGTTAAGTACCATCCCTGGGCCTATTGTTATGGATAATCTTTTTGTTATTTCCGAGGGTCATTTAGAATGTCTTGTGTGGTGCATAGGGGGTAACATTCTCGTGACATGGTGTGAGCTTTGAACGAGGATTAAGTGGGACAGTTCAAGCGTCCCGTATTGAAAGCTTAAGCTTTAGGTTGGAAGGATAAGCTATTTTTCCTATGTTTGGTATCAAAACATGATCTCATGTTCGAATCCCATAAAAGCACAAGTTCGAGGTGAATTTCTCTTAAAAGAGACGGAATGATGCAACCAAGGTAAGTTGCATCCCAGGGCCTATTGTTGTGGGTAATATGTGTTATTTCCAAGGGTCTTTTAGAATGACTTGTGTGGTGCATAGAGGGTAAAATCCTCGTGACTTGGTGTGACTTTTGAACGAGGATTAAGTGTTACAGTTGAAGCGTCCCGTATTGAAAGCTTAAGCTTTAGGTAGGAAGGATTAGCTATTTTTCCTTCGTTTGGTATCAAAACATGATCTCATGTTCGAATCCCATAAAAGCACAAGTTCGAGGTGAATTTCCCTTAAAAGAGACGGAATGATGCAACCAAGGTAAGTAGCATCCCAGGGCCTATTGTTGTTGGTAATATGTGTTATTTCCAAGGGTCATTTAGAATGACTTGTGTGGTGCATAGAGGGTAAAATCCTCGTGACTTGGTGTGACTTTTGAACGAGGATTAAGTGTGACAGTTGAAGCGTCCCGTATTGAAAGCTTAAGATTTAGGTAGGAAGGATTAGCTATTTTTCCTTCGTTTGGTATCAAAACATGATCTCATTTTCGAATCCCATAAAAGCACAAGTTCGAGGTGAATTTCCCTTAAAAGTGAAGGAATGATGCAACCAAGGTAAGTAGCATCACAGGGCCTATTGTTGTGGGTAATATGTGTTATTTCCAAGGGTCATTTAGAATGACTTGTGTGGTGCATGGGGGGTAACATCCTCGTGACTTGGTATGAGCTTTAAACGAGGATTAAGTATGACAGTTCAAGCGCCCCGTATTGAAAGCTTAAGCTTTAGGTAGGAAGGATTAGCTATTTTTCCTATGGTTGGTATCAAAACATGATCTTAGGTTCGAATCCCATAAAAACACAAGTTCGAGATGAATTTCCCTTAAAAGAGACAGAATTATGCAACCGAGGTAATTACCATCCCTGGGCCTATTGTTGTGGGTAATCTTTGTGTTATTTCCAATGGTCATTTAGAATGTCTTGTGTGATGCATAGGGGGTAACATTCTCGTGACTTGGTGTGAACTTTGAACGAGGATTAAGTGTGACAGTTCAAGCATCACTTATTGAAAGCTTAAGCTTTAGGTAGGAAGGATTAGCTATTTTTCCTATGTTTGGTATCAAAACATGATCTCAGGTTCGAATCACATAAAAGCCCAAGTTCGAGATGTATTTCGCTTAAAAGAGACAGAATTATCAACCGAGTTAAGTACCATCCCTGGGCTTATTGTTGTGTGTAACCTTTTTGTGTTATTTTCAAGGGACAATTAGAATGACTTGGGTGGTGCATGAGGGGTAACAACCTCTTGACTTGGTGTGAGCTTTGAACGAGGATTACGTGTGACAGTTCAAGCGTCCCGTATTGAAAGCTTAAGCTTTAGGTAGGAAGGATTAGCTATTTTGCCTATGTTTGGTATGAAAACATGATCCTAGGTTCGAATCCCATAAAAGCACAAATTCGAGGTTAATTTCCCTTACAAGAGACAGAATAATGCAACCGAGTTAAGTATCATCCCTGGGCTTATTGTTGTAGGTAACCTTTCTATGTTATTTCCAAGGGTCATTTAGAATGACTTGTGTGGTGCATGGAGGGTAACATTCTCGTGACTTGGTGTGACTTTTGAACGAGGATTAAGTATGACAGTTCAAGCACCCCGTATTGAAAGCTTAAGCTTTAGGTAGGAAGCATTAGCTATTTTTGCTTCGTTTGGTATCAAAACATGATCTCATGTTCGAATCCCATAAAAGCACAAGTTCGAGGTGAATTTCCCTTAAAAGAGACAGAATTATGCAACCGAGTTAAGTACCATCCCTGTGCCTATTGTTACGGATAATCTTTTTGTTATTTCCGAGGGTCATTTAGAATGTCTTGTGTGGTGCATAGGGGGTAACATTCTCGTGACATGGTGTGAGCTTTGAACGAGGATTAAGTGTGACAGTTCAAGCGTCCCGTATTGAAAGCTTAATCTTTAGGTCGGAAGGATTAGCTATTTTTCCTATGTTTGGTATCAAAACATGATCTCATGTTCCAATCCCATAAAAGCACAAGTTCGACGTGAATTTCCCTTAAAAGAGACGGAATGATGCAACCAAGGTAAGTAGCATCCCAGGGCCTATTGTTGTGGGTAATATGTGTTATTTCCAAGGGTCTTTTAGAATGACTTGTGTGGTGCATAGAGGGTAAAATTCTCGTGACTTGGTGTGACTTTTGAACGAGGATTAAGTGTGACAATTGAAGCGTACCGTATTGAAAGCTTAAGCTTTAGGTAGGAAGGATTTGCTATTTTTCCTTCGTTTGTTATCAAAACATGATCTCAGGTTCGAATCCTATAAAAGCACAACTTCGAGGTAAATTTCCCTTACAAGAGACAGAATGATACAACCGAGGTAAGTACCATCCCTGGGCCTATTGTTGTGGGAAATCTTTGTGTTATTTCCATGGGTCATTTAGAATGACTTGTGTGGTGCATGGGGGGTAACATCCTCGTGACTTGGTGTGAGCTTTAGACGAGAATTAAGTATGACAGTTCAAGCGCCCCGTATTGAAAGCTTAAGCTTTAGGTAGAAAGGATTAGCTATTTTTCCTATGTTTGGTATCAAAACATGATCTCAGGTTCGAATCCCATAAAAGCACAAGTTCGAGGTAAATTTCCCTTACAAGAGACAGAATGATACAACCGAGGTAATTACCATCCCTGGGCCTATTGTTGTGGGTAATCTTTGTGTTATTTCCAATGGTCATTTAGAATGTCTTGTGTGGTGCATAGGGGGTAACATTCTCGTGACTTGGTGTGAACTTTGAACGAGGATTAAGTGTGACAGTTCAAGCATCCCTTATTGAAAGCTTAAGCTTTAGGTAGGAAGGATTAGCTATTTTTCCTATGTTTGGTATCAAAACATGATCTCAGGTTCGAATCCCATAAAAGCACAAATTCGAGGTTAATTTCCCTTACAAGAGACAGAATGATCCAACCAAGGAAAGTACCATCCCTGGGCCTATTGTTGTGGGTAATCTTTGTGTTATTTCTAAAGGTCATTTAGAATGTCTTGTGTGGTGCATAGGGGATAACATTCTCGTGACTTGGTATAAGCTTTGAACGAGGATTAAGTGTGACAGTTTAAGCGTCCCGTATTGAAAGCTTAAGCTTTAGGTAGGAAGGATTAGCTATTTTTCCTATGTTTGGTATGAAAACATGATCTCATGTTTGAATCCCATAAAAGCACAAGTTCGAGGTGAATTTCCCTTAAAAGAGACGGAATGATGCAACCAAGGTAAGTACCATTCCAGGGCCTATTGTTGTGGGTAATATGTGTTATTTCCAAGTGTCATTTAGAATGACTTGTGTGGTGCGTAGAGGGTAAAATCCTCGTGACTTGGTGTCACTTTTGAACGCGGATTAAGTGTGACAGTTCAAGAGTCCCGTATTAAAAGCTTAAGATTTAGGTAGGAAGGATTAGCTATTTTTCCTATGTTTGGTATCAAAACATGATCTTAGGTTTGAATCCCATAAAAGCAAAAGTTCGAGGTAAATTTTCCTTACAAGAGACAGAATTATGCAACCGAGTTAAGTACAATCCCTGGGCTTATTGCTGTGTTTAACCTTTTTGTGTTATTTTCAAGGGTCATTTAGAATGACTTGGGTGGTGCATGAGGAGTAACATCCTCTTGACTTGGTGTGAGCTTTGAACGAGGATTACGTGTGATAGTTCAAGCGTCCCGTATTGAAAGCTTAAGCTTTAGGTAGGAAGGATTAGCTATATTGCCTATGTTTGGTATGAAAACATGATCTTAAGTTCGAATCCCATAATAGCACAAATTCGAGGTTAATTTCCCATACAAGAGACAGAATGATACAACCGAGTTAAGTACCATCCCGGGGCGTATTGTTGTAGGTAACCTTTCTATGTTGTTTCCAATGGTCATTTAGAATGACTTGTGTGGTGCATAGGGGGTAACATTCTCGTGACTTGGTGTGAGCTTTAAACGAGGATTAAGCATGACAGTTCAAGCCCCCCATATTCAAAGCTTTAGCTTTAGGTAGGAAGGATTAGCTATTTTTCCTATGTTTGGTATCAAAACATGATCTCATGTTCGAATCCCATAAAAGCGCAAGTTCGAGATGAATTTCCCTTAAAAGATACAGAATTATGCAACCGAGTTAAGTACAATCCCTGGGCCTATTGTTGTGGGTAATCTTTGTGTTATTTCCGAGGGTCATTTAGAATATCTTGTGTGGTGCATAGGGGGTAACATTCTCGTGAATTGGTATGAGCTTTGAAAGAGGATTAAGTGTGACAATTGAAGCGTACCGTATTGAAAGCTTAAGCTTTAGGTAGGAAGGATTTGCTATTTTTCCTTCGTTTGTTATCAAAACATGATCTCAGGTTTGAATCCCAATAAAGCCCAAGTTCGAGATGAATTTCCCTTAAAAGAGACAGAATTATGCAACCGAGTTAAGTACCATCTCTGGGCTTATTGTTGTGTGTAACCTTTTTGTGTTATTTCGAAGGGATAATTAGAATGACTTGGGTGGTGCATGAGGGGTAACAACCTCTTGACTTGGTGTGCGCTTTGAACGAGGATTATGCATGACAGTTCAAGCGTCCCGTATTGAAAGCTTAACCTTTAGGTAGGAAGGATTAGCTATTTTTCCTATGTTTGTTATGAAAACATGATCTCAGGTTCGAAACTCATAAAAGCACAAATTCGAGGTTAATTTCCCTTACAATAGACAGAATGATACAACCGAGTTAAGTACCATCCATGGGCTTATTGTTGTAGGTAACCTTTCTATGTTGTTTCCAAGGGTCATTTAGAATGACTTTTGTGGTGCATAACATCCTCGTGACTTGGTGTGAGCTTTAAACGAGGATTAAGTGTGACAGTTCAACCATCCTGTATTGAAAGCTTAAGCTTTAGGTAGGAAGGATCAGCTATTTTTCCTTCGTTTGGTATCAAAATATGATCTCATGTTCGAATCCCATAAAAGCACAAGTTCGAGGTAAATTTCCCCTACACGAGACAGAATGATCCAACCGAGGTAAGTACCATCCCTGGGCCTATTGTTGTGGGTAATCTTTGTGTTATTTCCAATGGTCATTTAGAATGTCTTGTGTGGTGCATAGGGGGTAACATTCTCGTGACTTGGTGTGAGCTTTGAACGAGGATTAAGTGTAACAGTTGAAGCGTACCGTATTAAAAGCTTAAGCTCTAGGTAGGAAGGATTAGCTATTTTCCCTACGTTTGGTATCAAAACATGATCTCATGTTCGAATCCCATAAAAGCAGAAGTTCGAGGTGAATTTCCCTTAAAAGAGACCTAATGATGCAACCAAGGTAAGTACCATCCTAGGGCCTATTGTTGTGGGTAATATGTGTTATTTCCAAGGGTCATTTAGAATGACTTGTGTGCTGCATAGAGGGTTAAATCCTCGTGACTTGGTGTGACTTTTGAACGAGGATTAAGTGTGACAGTTGAAGCGTCCCGTATTGAAAGCTTAAGCTTTAGGTAGGAAGGATTAGCTATTTTTCCTTTTTTTTGTTATCAAAACATGATCTTAGGTTCGAATCCCATAAAAGCACAAGTTCGAGGTAAATTTCACTTACAAGAGACAGAATGATACAACCGAGTTAAGTACCATCACTAGGCCTATTGTTGTGGGTAATCTTTGTGTTATTTCCAACGGTTATTTAGAATGTCTTGTGTGGTGCATAGGGGGTAACATTCTCGTGACTTGGTGTGAACTTTGAACGAGGATTAAGTGTGATAGTTCAAGCATCCCGTATTGAAAGCTTAAGCTTTACGTTGGAAGGATTAGCTATTTTTCTTATGTTTGGTATCAAAACATGATCTCAGGTTCGAATCCCATAAAAAAGCACAAGTTCGAGTTAAATTTCCCTTACAAGAGACAGATTGATACAACCGAGGTAAGTACCATCCCTAAGCCTATTGTTGTGGGTAATCTTTGGGTTATTTCCAATGGTCATTTAGAATGTCTTGTGTGGTGCATAAGGGGGTAACATTCTCGTGACTTGGTGTGAGCTTTGAACGAGGATCAAGTGTGATAGTTAAAGCATCCCGTATTGAAATCTTAAGATTTAGGTAGGAAGGATTAGCTATTTTTCCTATGGTTAGTATCAACACATGATCTCAGGTTCGAATCCCATAAAAGCCCAAGTTCGAGATGTATTTCCATTAAAAGAGACAGAAATATGCAACCGAGTTAAGTACCATCCCTGGGCTTATTGTTGTGTGTAACCTTTTTGTGTTATTTCGAAGGGACAATTAGAATGACTTGGGTGGTGCATGAGGGGTAACAACCTCTTGACTTGGTGTGAGCTTTGAACGAGGATAACATGTGATAGTTCAAGCGTCCTGTATTGAGAGCTTAAGCTTTAGGTAGGAAGGATTAGCTATTTTTCCTATGTTTGGTATGAAAACACGATCTCAGGTTCGAATCCCATAAAAGCACAAATTCGAGGTTAATTTCCCTTACAAGAGAAAGAATGATGCAACCGAGTTTAGTACCATCCATGGGCTTATTGTTGTAGGTAACCTTTCTATGTTGTTTCCAAGGGTCATTTAGAATGACTTGTGTGGTGCATGGGACATCCTCGTGACTTGGTGTGAGCTTTAAACGAGGATTAAGTGTGACAGTTCAACCTTCCCGTATTGAAAGCTTAAGCTTTAGGTAGGAAGGATCAGCTATTTTTCCTACGTTTGGTATCAAAATATGATCTCAGGTTCGAATCCCATAAAAGCACAAGTTCGAGGTAAATTTCCCCTACACGAGACAGAATGATCCAACCGAGGTAAGTACCATCCCTGGACCTATTGTTGTGGGTAATCTTTGTGTTATTTCCAATGGTCATTTAGAATGTCTTGTGTGGTGCATAGTGGGTAACATTCTCGTGACTTGTTGTGAGCTTTGAACGAGGATTAAGTGTAACAGTTGAAGCGTCCCGTATTGAAAGCTTAAGCTTTAGGTAGGAAGGATTAGCTATTTTCCCTACGTTTGGTATCAAAACATGATCTCATGTTCGAATCCCATAAAAGCAGAAGTTCGAGGTGAATTTCCCTTAAAAGAGACGGAATGATGCAACCAAGGTAAGTACCATCCCAGGGCCTATTGTTGTGGGTAATCTTTGTGTTATTTCCAAGGGTCATTTAGAATGAATTGTGTGGTGCATAGGGGGTAACATTCTCGTGACTTGGTGTGACTTTTGAACGAGGATTAAGTGTGATAGTTCAAGCATCCCGTATTGAAAGCTTAAGCTTTAGGTGGGAAGGATTAGCTATTTTTCCTATGTTTGGTATCAAAACATGATCTCAGGTTCGAATCCCATAAAAAAGCACAAGTTCGAGTTAAATTTCCCTTACAAGAGACAGATTGATACAACCGAGGTAAGTACCATCCCTAAGCCTATTGTTGTGGGTAATCTTTGGGTTATTTCCAATGGTCATTTAGAATGTCTTGTGTGGTGCATAGGGGATAACATTCTCGTGACTTGGTGTAAGCTTTGAACGAGGATTAAGTGCGAAAGTTCAAGCGTCCCATATTGAAAGCTTAAGCTTTAGGTAGGAAGGATTAGCTATTTTTCCTATGGTTAGTATCAAAACATGATCTCAGGTTCGAATCCCATAAAAGCCCAAGTTCGAGATGTATTTCCCTTAAAAGAGACAGAAATATGCAACCGAGTTAAGTACCATCCCTGGGCTTATTGTTGTGTGTAACCTTTTTGTGTTATTTCGAAGGGACAATTAGAATGACTTGGGTGGTGCATGAGGGGTAACAACCTCTTGACTTGGTGTGAGCTTTGAACGAGGATTACGTGTGATAGTTCAAGCGTCCTGTATTGAGAGCTTAAGCTTTAGGTAGGAAGGATTAGATATTTTTCCTATGTTTGGTATGAAAACATGATCTCAGGTTCGAATCCCATAAAAGCACAAATTCGAGGTTAATTTCCCTTACAAGAGACAGAATGATGCAACCGAGTTAAGTACCATCCATGGGCTTATTGTTGTAGGTAACCTTTCTATGTTGTTTCCAAGGGTCATTTAGAATGACTTGTGTGGTGCATGGGGGGTAACATCCTCGTGACTTGGTGTGAGCTTTAAACGAGGATTAAGTGTGACAGTTCAACCATCCTGTATTGAAAGCTTAAGCTTTAGGTAGGAAGGATCAGCTATTTTTCCTTCGTTTGGTATCAAAATATGATCTCAGGTTCGAATCCCATAAAAGTACAAGTTCGAGGTAAATTTCCCTTACACGAGACAGAATGATCCAACCGAGGTAAGTACCATCCCTGGGCCTATTGTTGTGGGTAATCTTTGTGTTATTTCCAATGGTCATTTAGAATGTCTTGTGTGGTGCATAGGGCGTAACATTCTCGTGACTTGGTGTGAGCTTTGAACGAGGATTAAGTGTGACAGTTGAAGCGTCCCATATTGAAAGCTTAAGCTTTATGTAGGAAGGATTAGCTATTTTCCCTACGTTTGGTATCAAAACATGATCTAATGTTCGAATCCCATAAAAGCAGAAGTTCGAGGTGAATTTCCCTTAAAAGAGACGGAATGATGCAACCAAGGTAAGTACCTTCCCAGGGCCTATTTTTGTGGGTAATATGTGTTATTTCCAAGGGTCATTTAGAAGGAATTGTGTGGTGCATAGGGGGTAACATTCTCGTGACTTGGTGTGACTTTTGAACAAGGATTAAGTGTGACAGTTCAAGCGTCCCGTATTGAAAGCTTAAGCTTTAGGTAGGAAGGATTAGCTATTTTTCCTATGTTTGGTATCAAAACATGATCTCATGTTCGAATCCCATAAAAGCACAAGTTCGAGGTGAATTTCCCTAAAAAGAGACGGAATGATGCAACCAAGGTAAGTACCATCCCAGAGCCTATTGTTGTGGGTAATATGTGTTATTTCCAAGGGTCATTTAGAATGACTTGTGTGCTGCATAGAGGGTAAAATCCTCGTGACTTGGTGTGACTTTTGAATGAGGATTAAGTGTGACAGTTGAAGCGTCCCGTATTGAAAGCTTAAGCTTTAGGTAGGAAGGATTAGCTATTTTTCCTTTTTTTGTTATCAAAACATGATCTTAGGTTCGAATCCCATAAAAGCACAAGTTCGAGGTAAATTTCACTTACAATATACAGAATGATACAACTGATGTAAGTACCATCACTGGGCCTATTGTTGTGGGTAATCTTTGTGTTATTTCCAAGGGTCATTTAGAATGTCTTGTGTGGTGCATAGGGGGTAACATTCTCGTGACTTGGTGTGAACTTTGAACGAGGATTAAGTGTGATAGTTCAAGCATCCCGTATTGAAAGCTTAATCTTTAGGTAGGAAGGATTAGCTATTTTTCCTATGGTTAGTATCAAAACAGGATCTCAGGTTCGAATCCCATAAAAGCCCAAGTTCGAGATGTATTTCCCTTAAAAGAGACAGAAATATGCAACCGAGTTAAGTACCATCTCTGGGCTTATTGTTGTGTGTAACCTTTTTGTGTTATTTCGAAGGGATAATTAGAATGACTTGGGTGGTGCATGAGGGGTAACAACCTCTTGACTTGGTGTGCGCTTTGAACGAGGATTATGCATGACAGTTCAAGCGTCCCGTATTGAAAGCTTAACCTTTAGGTAGGAAGGATTAGCTATTTTTCCTATGTTTGTTATGAAAACATGATCTCAGGTTCGAATCTCATAAAAGCACAAATTCGAGGTTAATTTCCCTTACAAGAGACAGAATGATACAACCGAGTTAAGTACCATCCATGGGCTTATTGTTGTAGGTAACCTTTCTATGTTGTTTCCAAGGGTCATTTAGAATGACTTTTGTGGTGCATAACATCCTCGTGACTTGGTGTGAGCTTTAAACGAGGATTAAGTGTGACAGTTCAACCATCCTGTATTGAAAGCTTAAGCTTTAGGTAGGAAGGATCAGCTATTTTTCCTTCGTTTGGTATCAAAATATGATCTCATGTTCGAATCCCATAAAAGCACAAATTCGAGGTAAATTTCCCCTACACGAGACAGAATGATCCAACCGAGGTAAGTACCATCCCTGGGCCTATTGTTGTGGGTAATCTTTGTGTTATTTCCAATGGTCATTTAGAATGTCTTGTGTGGTGCATAGGGGGTAACATTCTCGTGACTTGGTGTGAGCTTTGAACGAGGATTAAGTGTAACAGTTGAAGCGTACCGTATTGAAAGCTTAAGCTTTAGGTAGGAAGGATTAGCTATTTTCCCTACGTTTGGTATCAAAACATGATCTCATGTTCGAATCCCATAAAAGCAGAAGTTCGAGGTGAATTTCCCTTAAAAGAGACCTAATGATGCAACCAAGGTAAGTACCATCCTAGGGCCTATTGTTGTGGGTAATATGTGTTATTTCCAAGGGTCATTTAGAATGACTTGTGTGGTGCATAGAGGGTTAAATCCTCGTGACTTGGTGTGACTTTTGAACGAGGATTAAGTGTGACAGTTGAAGCGTCCCGTATTGAAAGCTTAAGCTTTAGGTAGGAAGGATTAGCTATTTTTCCTTTTTTTTATTATCAAAACATGATCTTAGGTTCGAATCCCATAAAAGCACAAGTTCGAGGTAAATTTCACTTACAAGAGACAGAATGATACAACCGAGTTAAGTACCATCACTAGGCCTATTGTTGTGGATAATCTTTGTGTTATTTCCAAGGGTTATTTAGAATGTCTTGTATGGTGCATAGGGGGTAACATTCTCGTGACTTGGTGTGAACTTTGAACGAGGATTAAGTGTGATAGTTCAAGCATCCCGTATTGAAAGCTTAAGCTTTAGGTTGGAAGGATTAGCTATTTTTCTTATGTTTGGTATCAAAACATGATCTCAGGTTCGAATCCCATAAAAAAGCACAAGTTCGAGTTAAATTTCCCTTACAAGAGACAGATTGATACAACCGAGGTAAGTACCATCCCTAAGCCTATTGTTGTGGGTAATCTTTGGGTTATTTCCAATGGTCATTTAGAATGTCTTGTGTGGTGCATAAGGGGGTAACATTCTCGTGACTTGGTGTGAGCTTTGAACGAGGATCAAGTGTGATAGTTAAAGCATCCCGTATTGAAATCTTAAGATTTAGGTAGGAAGGATTAGCTATTTTTCCTATGGTTAGTATCAAAACATGATCTCAGGTTCGAATCCCATAAAAGCCCAAGTTCGAGATGTATTTCCATTAAAAGAGACAGAAATATGCAACCGAGTTAAGTACCATCCCTGGGCTTATTGTTGTGTGTAACCTTTTTGTGTTATTTCGAAGGGACAATTAGAATGACTTGGGTGGTGCATGAGGGGTAACAACCTCTTGACTTGGTGTGAGCTTTGAACGAGGATAACATGTGATAGTTAAAGCGTCCTGTATTGAGAGCTTAAGCTTTAGGTAGGAAGGATTAGCTATTTTTCCTATGTTTGGTATGAAAACACGATCTCATGTTCGAATCCCATAAAAGCACAAATTCGAGGTTAATTTCCCTTACAAGAGAAAGAATGATGCAACCGAGTTAAGTACCATCCATGGGCTTATTGTTGTAGGTAACCTTTCTATGTTGTTTCCAAGGGTCATTTAGAATGACTTGTGTGGTGCATGGGACATCCTCGTGACTTGGTGTGAGCTTTAAACGAGGATTAAGTGTGACAGTTCAACCTTCCCGTATTGAAAGCTTAAGCTTTAGGTAGGAAGGATCAGCTATTTTTCCTACGTTTGGTATCAAAATATGATCTCAGGTTCGAATCCCATAAAAGCACAAGTTCGAGGTAAATTTCCCCTACACGAGACAGAATGATCCAACCGAGGTAAGTACCATCCCTGGGCCTATTGTTGTGGGTAATCTTTGTGTTATTTCCAATGGTCATTTAGAATGTCTTGTGTGGTGCATAGTGGGTAACATTCTCGTGACTTGTTGTGAGCTTTGAACGAGGATTAAGTGTAACAGTTGAAGCGTCCCGTATTGAAAGCTTAAGCTTTAGGTAGGAAGGATTAGCTATTTTCCCTACGTTTGGTATCAAAACATGAGCTCATGTTCGAATCCCATAAAAGCAGAAGTTCGAGGTGAATTTCCCTTAAAAGAGACGGAATGATGCAACCAAGGTAAGTACCATCCCAGGGCCTATTGTTGTGGGTAATCTTTGTGTTATTTCCAAGGGTCATTTAGAATGAATTGTGTGGTGCATAGGGGGTAACATTCTCGTGACTTGGTGTGACTTTTGAACGAGGTTTAAGTGTGATAGTTCAAGCATCCCGTATTGAAAGCTTAAGCTTTAGGTGGGAAGGATTAGCTATTTTTCCTATGTTTGGTATCAAAACATGATCTCAGGTTCGAATCCCATAAAAAAGCACAAGTTCGAGTTAAATTTCCCTTACAAGAGACAGATTGATACAACCGAGGTAAGTACCATCCCTAAGCCTATTGTTGTGGGTAATCTTTGGGTTATTTCCAATGGTCATTTAGAATGTCTTGTGTGGTGCATAAGGGGGTAACATTCTCGTGACTTGGTGTGAGCTTTGAACGAGGATTAAGTGTGATAGTTAAAGCATCCCGTATTAAAAGCTTAAGATTTAGGAAGGAAGGATTAGCTATTTTTCCTTTTTTTGTTATCAAAACATGATCTTAGGTTCGAATCCCATAAAAGCACAAGTTCGAGGTAAATTTCACTTACAATAGACAGAATGATACAACTGAGGTAAGTACCATCACTGGGCCTATTGTTGTGGGTAATCTTTGTGTTATTTCCAAGGGTCATTTAGAATGTCTTGTGTGGTGCATAGGGGGTAACATTCTGGTGACTTGGTGTGAACTTTGAACGAGGATTAAGTGTGATAGTTCAAGTATCCCGTATTGAAAGCTTAAGCTTTAGGTAGGAAGGATTAGCTATTTTTCCTATGTTTCGTATCAAAACATGATCTCAGGTTCGAATCCCATAAAAAAGCACAAGTTCGAGTTAAATTTCCCTTACAAGAGACAGATTGATACAACCGAGGTAAGTACCATCCCTAGGCCTATTGTTGTGGGTAATCTTTGGGTTATTTCCAATGGTCATTTAGAATGTTTTGTGTGGTGCATAGGGGATAACATTCTCGTGACTTGGTGTAAGCTTTGAACGAGGATTAAGTGTGACAGTTCAAGCGTCCCATATTGAAAGCTTAAGCTTTAGGTTGGAAGGATTAGCTATTTTTCCTTTGTTTGCTATGAAAACATGATCTCAGGTTCGAATCCCATAAAAGCACAATTTCGAGGTTAATTACCCTTACACGAGACAGAATGATCCAACCGAGGTAAGTACCATCCCTTGGTCTATTGTTTTGGGTAATCTTTGTGTTATTTCCAATGGTCATTTAGAATGTCTTGTGTGGTGCATAGGGGGTAACATTCTTGTGACTTGGTGTGAGCTTTGAACGAGGATTAAATGTGACAATTCAAGCGCCCCGTATTGAAAGCTTTAGCTTTAGGTAGGAAGGATTAGCTATTTTTCCTATGTTTGGTATCAAAACATGATCTCATACTCGAATCCCATAAAAGAAGAAGTTCGAGGTGAATTTCCCTTAAAAGAGACGGAATAATGCAACCAAGGTAAGTACCATCCCAGGGCCTATTGTTGTGGGCAATCTTTGTGTTATTTCCAAGGGTCATTTAGAATGACTTGTGTGGTGCATAGAGGGTAAAATCCTCGTGACTTGGTGTGACTTTTGAACGAGAATTGAGTATGACAGTTGAAGCGTCCCGTATTGAAAGCTTAAGCTTTAGGTTGGAAGGATTAGCTATTTTTCCTTCGTTTGTTATCAACATATGATCTCAGGTTCAAATCCCATAAAAGCACAAATTCGAGGTAAATTTCCCTTAAAAGAGACAGAATGATACAATCGAGGTAAGTACCATCCCTGGGCCTATTGTTGTGGGTAATCTTTGTGTTATTTCCAAGGGTCAATTAGAATGACTTGTGTGGTGCATAGAGGGTAAAATCCTCGTGACTTGCTGTGACTTTTGAACTAGGATTAAGTGTGACAGTTCAAGCGTCCCGTATTAAAAGCTTAATATTTAGATAGGAAGGATTAGCTATTTTTCCTATGTTTGGTATCAAAACATGATCTTAGGTTCGAATCCCATAAAAGCACAAGTTGGAGGTAAATTTCCCTTACAAGAGACAGAATGATGCAACCGAGGTAAGTACCATCCCTGGGCCTATTGTTGTGGGTAATATGTGTTATTTCCAAGGGTCATTTAGAATGACTTGTGTGCTGTATAGAGGGTAAAATCCTCGTGACTTGGTTTGACTTTTGAACGAGGATTAAGTGTGACAGTTGAAGCGTCCCGTATTGAATGCTTAAGCTTTAAGTAGGAAGGATTAGCTATTTTTCCTTTTTTTGTTATCAAAACATGATCTTAGGTTCGAATCACATAAAAGCACAAGTTCGAGGTAAATTTCACTTACAAGAGACAGAATAATACAACCGAGGTAAGTACCATCACTGGTCCTATTGTTGTGGGTAATCTTTGTGTTATTTCCAAGGGTCATTTTGAATGTCTTGTATGGTGCATAGGGGGTAACATTCTCGTGACTTGGTGTGAACTTTGAACGAGGATTAAGTGTGATAGTTCAAGCATCCCGTATTGAAAGCTTAAGCTTTAGGTGGGAAGGATTAGCTATTTTTCCTATATTTGGTATCAAAACATGATCTCAGGTTCGAATCCCATAAAAAAGCACAAGTTCGAGTTAAATTTCCCTTACAAGAGACAGATTGATACAACCGAGGTAAGTACCATCCCTAAGCCTATTGTTGTGGGTAATCTTTGGGTTATTTCCAATGGTCATTTAGAATGTCTTGTGTGGTGGATAAGGGGGTAACATTCTCGTGACTTGGTGTGAGCTTTGAACGAGGATCAAGTGTGATAGTTAAAGCATCCCGTATTGAAAGCTTAAGATTTAGGTAGGAAGGATTAGCTATTTTTCCTATGGTTAGTATCAAAACATGATCTCAGGTTCGAATCCCATAAAAGGCCAAGTTCGAGATGTATTTCCCTTAAAAGAGACAGAAATATGCAACCGAGTTAAGTACCATCCCTGGGCTTATTGTTGTGTGTAACCTTTTTGTGTTATTTCGAAGGGACAATTAGAATGACTTGGGTGGTGCATGAGGGGTAACAACCTCTTGACTTGGTGTGAGCTTTGAACGAGGATTACGTGTGATAGTTCAAGCGTCCTGTATTGAGAGCTTAAGCTTTAGGTAGGAAGGATTAGATATTTTTCCTATGTTTGGTATGAAAACATGATCTCAGGTTCGAATCCCATAAAAGCACAAATTCGAGGTTAATTTCCCTTACAAGAGACAGAATGATACAACCGAGTTAAGTACCATCCATGGGCTTATTGTTGTAGGTAACCTTTCTATGTTGTTTCCAAGGGTCATTTAGAATGACTTGTGTGGTGCATGGGGGGTAACATCCTCGTGACTTGGTGTGATCTTTAAACGAGGATTAAGTGTGACAGTTCAACCATCCTGTATTGAAAGCGTAAGCTTTAGGTAGGAAGGATCAGCTATTTTTCCTTCGTTTGGTATCAAAATATGATCTCAGGTTCGAATCCCATAAAAGTACAAGTTCGAGGTAAATTTCCCTTACACGAGACAGAATGATCCAACCGAGGTAAGTACCATCCCTGGGCCTATTGTTGTGGGTAATCTTTGTGTTATTTCCAATGGTCATTTAGAATGTCTTGTGTGGTGCATAGGGCGTAACATTCTCGTGACTTGGTGTGAGCTTTGAACGAGGATTAAGTGTGACAGTTGAAGCGTCCCATATTGAAAGCTTAAGCTTTATGTAGGAAGGATTAGCTATTTTCCCTACGTTTGGTATCAAAACATGATCTAATGTTCGAATCCCATAAAAGCAGAAGTTCGAGGTGAATTTCCCTTAAAAGAGACGGAATGATGCAACCAAGGTAAGTAACTTCCCAGGGCCTATTGTTGTGGGTAATATGTGTTATTTCCAAGGGTCATTTAGAAAGAATTGTGTGGTGCATAGGGGGTAACATTCTCGTGACTTGGTGTGACTTTTGAACGAGGATTAAGTGTGACAGTTCAAGCGTCCCGTATTGAAAGCTTAAGCTTTAGGTAGGAAGGATTAGCTATTTTTCCTATGTTTGGTATCAAAACATGATCTCATGTTCGAATCCCATAAAAGCACAAGTTCGAGGTGAATTTCCCTAAAAAGAGACGGAATGATGCAACCAAGGTAAGTACCATCCCAGAGCCTATTGTTGTGGGTAATATGTGTTATTTCCAAGGGTCATTTAGAATGACTTGTGTGCTGCATAGAGGGTAAAATCCTCGTGACTTGGTGTGACTTTTGAATAAGGATTAAGTGTGACAGTTGAAGCGTCCCGTATTGAAAGCTTAAGCTTTAGGTAGGAAGGATTAGCTATTTTTCCTTTTTTTGTTATCAAAACATGATCTTAGGTTCGAATCCCATAAAAGCACAAGTTCGAGGTAAATTTCACTTACAATAGACAGAATGATACAACTGAGGTAAGTACCATCACTGGGCCTATTGTTGTGGGTAATCTTTGTGTTATTTCCAAGGGTCATTTAGAATGTCTTGTGTGGTGCATAGGGGGTAACATTCTCGTGACTTGGTGTGAACTTTGAACGAGGATTAAGTGTGATAGTTCAAGCATCCCGTATTCAAAGCTTAAGCTTTAGGTAGGAAGGATTAGCTATTTTTCCTATGTTTGGTATCAAAACATGATCTCAGGTTCGAATCCCATAAAAAAGCACAAGTTCGAGTTAAATTTCCCTTACAAGAGACAGATTGATACAACCGAGGTAAGTACCATCCCTAGGCCTATTGTTGTGGGTAATCTTTGGGTTATTTCCAATGGTCATTTAGAATGTCTTGTGTGGTGCATAGGGGATAACATTCTCGTGACTTGGTGTAAGCTTTGAACGAGGATTAAGTGTGACAGTTCAAGCGTCCCATATTGAAAGCTTAAGCTTTAGGTAGGAAGGATTAGCTATTTTTCCTATGTTTGGTATCAAAACATGATCTCAGGTTCGAATCCCATAAAAAAGCACAAGTTCGAGTTAAATTTCCCTTACACGAGACAGAATAATCCAACCGAGGTAAGTACCATCCCTGGGCCTATTGTTTTGGGTAATCTTTGTGTTATTTCCAATGGTCATTTAGAATGTCTTGTGTGGTGCATAGGGGGTAACATTCTTGTGACTTGGTGTGAGCTTTGAACGAGGATTAAATGTGACAGTTCAAGCGCCCCGTATTGAAAGCTTCTTTAGGTAGGAAGGATTAGCTATTTTTCCTATGTTTGGTATCAAAACATGATCTCATATTCGAATCCCATAAAAGCACAAGTTCGAGGTGAATTTCCCTTAAAAGAGACGGAATAATGCAACCAAGGTAAGTACCATCCCAGGGCCTATTGTTGTGGGCAATCTTTGTGTTATTTCCAAGGGTCATTTAGAATGACTTGTGTGGTGCATAGAGGGTAAAATCCTCGTGACTTGGTGTGACTTTTGAACGAGAATTGAGTATGACAGTTGAAGCGTCCCGTATTGAAAGCTTAAGCTTTAGGTTTGAAGGATTAGCTATTTTTCCTTCGTTTGTTATCAAAACATGATCTTAGGTTCGAATCCCATAAAAGCACAAATTCGAGGTAAATTTCACTTACAAGAGACAGAATGATACAATCGAGATAAGTACCATCCCTGGGCCTATTGTTGTGGGTAATCTTTGTGTTATTTCCAAGGGTTATTTAGAATGACTTGTGTGGTGCATAGAGGGTAAAATCCTCGTGACTTGCTGTGACTTTTGAACTAGGATTAAGTGTGACAGTTCAAGCGTCCCGTATTAAAAGCTTAATATTTAGGTAGGAAGGATTAGCTATTTTTCCTATGTTTGGTATCAAAACATGATCTCAGGTTCGAATCCCATAAAAAAGCACAAGTTCGAGTTAAATTTCCCTTACAAGAGACAGATTGATACAACCGAGGTAAGTACCATCCCTAAGCCTATTGTTGTGGGTAATCTTTGGGTTATTTCCAATGGTCATTTAGAATGTCTTGTGTGGTGGATAAGGGGGTAACATTCTCGTGACTTGGTGTGAGCTTTGAACGAGGATCAAGTGTGATAGTTAAAGCATCCCGTATTGAAAGCTTAAGATTTAGGTAGGAAGGATTAGCTATTTTTCCTATGGTTAGTATCAAAACATGATCTCAGGTTCGAATCCCATAAAAGCCCAAGTTCGAGATGTATTTCCCTTAAAAGAGACAGAAATATGCAACCGAGTTAAGTACCATCCCTGGGCTTATTGTTGTGTGTAACCTTTTTGTGTTATTTCGAAGGGACAATTAGAATGACTTGGGTGGTGCATGAGGGGTAACAACCTCTTGACTTGGTGTGAGCTTTGAACGAGGATTACGTGTGATAGTTCAAGCGTCCTGTATTGAGAGCTTAAGCTTTAGGTAGGAAGGATTAGATATTTTTCCTATGTTTGGTATGAAAACATGATCTCAGGTTCGAATCCCATAAAAGCACAAATTCGAGGTTAATTTCCCTTACAAGAGACGGAATGATACAACCGAGTTAAGTACCATCCATGGGCTTATTGTTGTAGGTAACCTTTCTATGTTGTTTCCAAGGGTCATATAGAATGACTTGTGTGGTGCATGGGGGGTAACATCCTCGTGACTTGGTGTGAGCTTTAAACGAGGATTAAGTGTGACAGTTCAACCATCCTGTATTTAAAGCTTAAGCTTTAGGTAGGAAGGATCAGCTATTTTTCCTTCGTTTGGTATCAAAATATGATCTCAGGTTCGAATCCCATAAAAGCACAAGTTCGAGGTAAATTTCCCCTACACGAGACAGAATGATCCAACCGAGGTAAGTACCATCCCTGGGCCTATTGTTGTGGGTAATCTTTGTGTTATTTCCAATGGTCATTTAGAATGTCTTGTGTGGTGCATAGGGCGTAACATTCTCGTGACTTGGTGTGAACTTTGAACGAGGATTAAGTGTGACAGTTCAAGCGTCCCATATTGAAAGCTTAAGCTTTAGTTAGGAAGGATTAGCTATTTTTACTATGTTTGGTATGAAAACATGATCTCAGGTTCGAATCGCATAAAAGCACAAATTCGAGGTTAATTACCCTTACACGAGACAGAATGATCCAACCGAGGTAAGTACCATCCCTGGGCCTATTGTTTTGGGTAATCTTTGTGTTATTTCCAATGGTCATTTAGAATGTCTTGTGTGGTGCATAGGGGGTAACATTCTCGTGACTTGGTGTGAGCTTTGAACGAGGATTAAGTGTAACAGTTGAAGCGTCCCGTATTGAAAGCTTAAGCTTTAGGTAGGAAGGATTAGCTATTTTCCCTACGTTTGGTATCAAAACATGATCTCATGTTCGAATCCCATAAAAGCAGAAGTTCGAGGTATATTTCCCTTAAAAGAGACGGAATGATGCAACCAAGGTAAGTACCATCCCAGGGCCTATTGTTGTGGGTAATCTTTGTGTTATTTCCAAGGGTCATTTAGAATGAATTGTGTGGTGCATAGGGGGTAACATTCTCGTGACTTGGTGTGACTTTTGAATGAGGATTAAGTGTGACAGTTGAAGCGTCACGTATTGAAAGCTTAAGCTTTAGGTAGGAAGGATTAGCTATTTTTCCTTTTTTTGTTATCAAAACATGATCTTAGGTTCGAATCCTATAAAAGCACAAGTTCGAGGTAAATTTCACTTACAATAGACAGAATGATACAACTGAGGTAAGTACCATCACTGGGCCTATTGTTGTGGGTAATCTTTGTGTTATTTCCAAGGGTCATTTAGAATGTCTTGTGTGGTGCATAGGGGGTAACATTCTCGTGACTTGGTGTGAACTTTGAACGAGGATTAAGTGTGATAGTTCAACCATCCCGTATTGAAAGCTTAAGCTTTAGGTAGGAAGGATTAGCTATTTTTCCTATGTTTGGTATCAAAACATGATCTCAGGTTCGAATCCCATAAAAAAGCACAAGTTCGAGGTGAATTTCCCTTAAAAGAGACAGAATGATGCAACTGAGGTAAGTACCATCACTGGGCCTATTGTTGTGGGTAATCTTTGTGTTATTTCCAAGGGTCATTTAGAATGTCTTGTGTGGTGCATAGGGGGTAACATTCTCGTGACTTGGTGTGAACTTTGAACGAGGATTAAGTGTAACAGTTGAAGCGTCCCGTATTGAAAGCTTAAGCTTTAGGTAGGAAGGATTAGCTATTTTCCCTACGTTTGGTATCAAAACATGATCTCATGTTCGAATCCCATAAAAGCAGAAGTTCGAGGTATATTTCCCTTAAAAGAGACGGAATGATGCAACCAAGGTAAGTACCATCCCAGGGCCTATTGTTGTGGGTAATCTTTGTGTTATTTCCAAGGGTCATTTAGAATGAATTGTGTGGTGCATAGGGGGTAACATTCTCGTGACTTGGTGTGACTTTTGAACGAGGATTAAGTGTGACAGTTGAAGCGTCACGTATTGAAAGCTTAAGCTTTAGGTAGGAAGGATTAGCTATTTTTCCTTTTTTTGTTATCAAAACATGATCTTAGGTTCGAATCCTATAAAAGCACAAGTTCGAGGTAAATTTCACTTACAATAGACAGAATGATACAACTGAGGTAAGTACCATCACTGGGCCTATTGTTGTGGGTAATCTTTGTGTTATTTCCAAGGGTCATTTAGAATGTCTTGTGTGGTGCATAGGGGGTAACATTCTCGTGACTTGGTGTGAACTTTGAACGAGGATTAAGTGTGATAGTTCAAGCATCCCGTATTGAAAGCTTAAGCTTTAGGTAGGAAGGATTAGCTATTTTTCCTATGTTTGGTATCAAAACATGATCTCAGGTTCGAATCGCATAAAAGCACAAATTCGAGGTTAATTACCCTTACACGAGACAGAATGATCCAACCGAGGTAAGTACCATCCCTGGGCCTATTGTTTTGGGTAATCTTTGTGTTATTTCCAATGGTCATTTAGAATGTCTTGTGTGGTGCATAGGGGGTAACATTCTCGTGACTTGGTGTGAGCTTTGAACGAGGATTAAGTGTAACAGTTGAAGCGTCCCGTATTGAAAGCTTAAGCTTTAGGTAGGAAGGATTAGCTATTTTCCCTACGTTTGGTATCAAAACATGATCTCATGTTCGAATCCCATAAAAGCAGAAGTTCGAGGTATATTTCCCTTAAAAGAGACGGAATGATGCAACCAAGGTAAGTACCATCCCAGGGCCTATTGTTGTGGGTAATCTTTGTGTTATTTCCAAGGGTCATTTAGAATGAATTGTGTGGTGCATAGGGGGTAACATTCTCGTGACTTGGTGTGACTTTTGAATGAGGATTAAGTGTGACAGTTGAAGCGTCACGTATTGAAAGCTTAAGCTTTAGGTAGGAAGGATTAGCTATTTTTCCTTTTTTTGTTATCAAAACATGATCTTAGGTTCGAATCCTATAAAAGCACAAGTTCGAGGTAAATTTCACTTACAATAGACAGAATGATACAACTGAGGTAAGTACCATCACTGGGCCTATTGTTGTGGGTAATCTTTGTGTTATTTCCAAGGGTCATTTAGAATGTCTTGTGTGGTGCATAGGGGGTAACATTCTCGTGACTTGGTGTGAACTTTGAACGAGGATTAAGTGTGATAGTTCAACCATCCCGTATTGAAAGCTTAAGCTTTAGGTAGGAAGGATTAGCTATTTTTCCTATGTTTGGTATCAAAACATGATCTCAGGTTCGAATCCCATAAAAAAGCACAAGTTCGAGGTGAATTTCCCTTAAAAGAGACAGAATGATGCAACTGAGGTAAGTACCATCACTGGGCCTATTGTTGTGGGTAATCTTTGTGTTATTTCCAAGGGTCATTTAGAATGTCTTGTGTGGTGCATAGGGGGTAACATTCTCGTGACTTGGTGTGAACTTTGAACGAGGATTAAGTGTAACAGTTGAAGCGTCCCGTATTGAAAGCTTAAGCTTTAGGTAGGAAGGATTAGCTATTTTCCCTACGTTTGGTATCAAAACATGATCTCATGTTCGAATCCCATAAAAGCAGAAGTTCGAGGTATATTTCCCTTAAAAGAGACGGAATGATGCAACCAAGGTAAGTACCATCCCAGGGCCTATTGTTGTGGGTAATCTTTGTGTTATTTCCAAGGGTCATTTAGAATGAATTGTGTGGTGCATAGGGGGTAACATTCTCGTGACTTGGTGTGACTTTTGAACGAGGATTAAGTGTGACAGTTGAAGCGTCACGTATTGAAAGCTTAAGCTTTAGGTAGGAAGGATTAGCTATTTTTCCTTTTTTTGTTATCAAAACATGATCTTAGGTTCGAATCCTATAAAAGCACAAGTTCGAGGTAAATTTCACTTACAATAGACAGAATGATACAACTGAGGTAAGTACCATCACTGGGCCTATTGTTGTGGGTAATCTTTGTGTTATTTCCAAGGGTCATTTAGAATGTCTTGTGTGGTGCATAGGGGGTAACATTCTCGTGACTTGGTGTGAACTTTGAACGAGGATTAAGTGTGATAGTTCAAGCATCCCGTATTGAAAGCTTAAGCTTTAGGTAGGAAGGATTAGCTATTTTTCCTATGTTTGGTATCAAAACATGATCTCAGGTTCGAATCGCATAAAAGCACAAATTCGAGGTTAATTACCCTTACACGAGACAGAATGATCCAACCGAGGTAAGTACCATCCCTGGGCCTATTGTTTTGGGTAATCTTTGTGTTATTTCCAATGGTCATTTAGAATGTCTTGTGTGGTGCATAGGGGGTAACATTCTCGTGACTTGGTGTGAGCTTTGAACGAGGATTAAGTGTAACAGTTGAAGCGTCCCGTATTGAAAGCTTAAGCTTTAGGTAGGAAGGATTAGCTATTTTCCCTACGTTTGGTATCAAAACATGATCTCATGTTCGAATCCCATAAAAGCAGAAGTTCGAGGTATATTTCCCTTAAAAGAGACGGAATGATGCAACCAAGGTAAGTACCATCCCAGGGCCTATTGTTGTGGGTAATCTTTGTGTTATTTCCAAGGGTCATTTAGAATGAATTGTGTGGTGCATAGGGGGTAACATTCTCGTGACTTGGTGTGACTTTTGAATGAGGATTAAGTGTGACAGTTGAAGCGTCACGTATTGAAAGCTTAAGCTTTAGGTAGGAAGGATTAGCTATTTTTCCTTTTTTTGTTATCAAAACATGATCTTAGGTTCGAATCCTATAAAAGCACAAGTTCGAGGTAAATTTCACTTACAATAGACAGAATGATACAACTGAGGTAAGTACCATCACTGGGCCTATTGTTGTGGGTAATCTTTGTGTTATTTCCAAGGGTCATTTAGAATGTCTTGTGTGGTGCATAGGGGGTAACATTCTCGTGACTTGGTGTGAACTTTGAACGAGGATTAAGTGTGATAGTTCAAGCATCCCGTATTGAAAGCTTAAGCTTTAGGTAGGAAGGATTAGCTATTTTTCCTATGTTTGGTATCAAAACATGATCTCAGGTTCGAATCCCATAAAAAAGCACAAGTTCGAGGTGAATTTCCCTTAAAAGAGACAGAATGATGCAACTGAGGTAAGTACCATCACTGGGCCTATTGTTGTGGGTAATCTTTGTGTTATTTCCAAGGGTCATTTAGAATGTCTTGTGTGGTGCATAGGGGGTAACATTCTCGTGACTTGGTGTGAACTTTGAACGAGGATTAAGTGTAACAGTTGAAGCGTCCCGTATTGAAAGCTTAAGCTTTAGGTAGGAAGGATTAGCTATTTTCCCTACGTTTGGTATCAAAACATGATCTCATGTTCGAATCCCATAAAAGCAGAAGTTCGAGGTATATTTCCCTTAAAAGAGACGGAATGATGCAACCAAGGTAAGTACCATCCCAGGGCCTATTGTTGTGGGTAATCTTTGTGTTATTTCCAAGGGTCATTTAGAATGAATTGTGTGGTGCATAGGGGGTAACATTCTCGTGACTTGGTGTGACTTTTGAATGAGGATTAAGTGTGACAGTTGAAGCGTCACGTATTGAAAGCTTAAGCTTTAGGTAGGAAGGATTAGCTATTTTTCCTTTTTTTGTTATCAAAACATGATCTTAGGTTCGAATCCTATAAAAGCACAAGTTCGAGGTAAATTTCACTTACAATAGACAGAATGATACAACTGAGGTAAGTACCATCACTGGGCCTATTGTTGTGGGTAATCTTTGTGTTATTTCCAAGGGTCATTTAGAATGTCTTGTGTGGTGCATAGGGGGTAACATTCTCGTGACTTGGTGTGAACTTTGAACGAGGATTAAGTGTGATAGTTCAAGCATCCCGTATTGAAAGCTTAAGCTTTAGGTAGGAAGGATTAGCTATTTTTCCTATGTTTGGTATCAAAACATGATCTCAGGTTCGAATCCCATAAAAAAGCACAAGTTCGAGGTGAATTTCCCTTAAAAGAGACAGAATGATGCAACTGAGGTAAGTACCATCACTGGGCCTATTGTTGTGGGTAATCTTTGTGTTATTTCCAAGGGTCATTTAGAATGTCTTGTGTGGTGCATAGGGGGTAACATTCTCGTGACTTGGTGTGAACTTTGAACGAGGATTAAGTGTGATAGTTCAAGCATCCCGTATTGAAAGCTTAAGCTTTAGGTTTGAAGGATTAGCTATTTTTCCTTCGTTTGTTATCAAAATATGATCTCAGGTTCAAATCCCATAAAAGCACAAATTCGAGGTAAATTTCCCTTAAAAGAGACGGAATGATACAATCGAGGTAAGTACCATCCCTGGGCCTATTGTTGTGGGTAATCTTTGTGTTATTTCCAAGGGTCATTTAGAATGACTTGTGTGGTGCATAGAGGGTAAAATCCTCGTGACTTGCTGTGACTTTTGAACTAGGATTAAGTGTGACAGTTCAAGCGTCCCGTATTAAAAGCTTAATATTTAGGTAGGAAGGATTAGCTATTTTTCCTATGTTTGGTATGAAAACATGATCTCAGGTTCGAATCCCATAAAAGCACAAATTCGAGGTTAATTACCCTTACACGAGACAGAATGATCCAACCGAGGTAAGTACCATCCCTGGGCCTATTGTTTTGGGTAATCTTTGTGTTATTTCCAAGGGTCATTTAGAATGTCTTGTGTGGTGCATAAGAGGTAACATTCTCGTGACTTGGTGTGAACTTTGAACGAGGATTAAGTGTGATAGTTCAAGCATCCCGTATTGAAAGCTTAAGCTTTAGGTGGGAAGGATTAGCTATTTTTCCTATGTTTGGTATCAAAACATGATCTCAGGTTCGAATCCCATAAAAAAGCACAAGTTCGAGTTAAATTTCCCTTACAAGAGACAGATTGATACAACCGAGGTAAGTACCATCCCTAAGCCTATTGTTGTGGGTAATCTTTGGGTTATTTCCAATGGTCATTTAGAATGTCTTGTGTGGTGCATAAGGGGGTAACATTCTCGTGACTTTGTGTGAGCTTTGAACGAGGATCAAGTGTGATAGTTAAAGCATCCCGTATTGAAAGCTTAAGATTTAGGTAGGAAGGATTAGCTATTTTTCCTATGGTTAGTATCAAAACATGATCTCAGGTTCGAATCCCATAAAAGCCCAAGTTCGAGATGTATTTCCCTTAAAAGAGACAGAAATATGCAACCGAGTTAAGTACCATCCCTGGGCTTATTGTTGTGTGTAACCTTTTTGTGTTATTTCGAAGGGACAATTAGAATAACTTGGGTGGTGCATGAGGGGTAACAACCTCTTGACTTGGTGTGAGCTTTGAACGAGGATTACGTGTGATAGTTCAAGCGTCCTGTATTGAGAGCTTAAGCTTTAGGTAGGAAGGATTAGCTATTTTTCCTATGTTTGGTATGAAAACATGATCTAAGGTTCGAATCCCATAAAAGCACAAATTCGAGGTTAATTTCCCTCACAAGAGACAGAATGATACAACCGAGTTAAGTACCATCCATGGGCTTATTGTTGTAGGTAACCTTTCTATGTTGTTTCCAAGGGTCATTTAGAATGACTTGTGTGGTGCATGGGGGGTAACATCCTCGTGACTTGGTGTGAGCTTTAAACGAGGATTAAGTGTGACAGTTCAACCATCCTGTATTGAAAGCTTAAGCTTTAGGTAGGAAGGATCAGCTATTTTTCCTTCGTTTGGTATCAAAATATGATCTCAGGTTCGAATCCCATAAAAGCACAAGTTCGAGGTAAATTTTCCTTACACGAGACAGAATGATCCAACCGAGATAAGTACCATCCCTGGGCTTATTGTTGTGGGTAATCTTTGTGTTATTTCCAATGGTCATTTAGAATGTCTTGTGTGGTGCATAGGGGGTAACATTCTCGTGACTTGGTGTGAACTTTGAACGAGGATTAAGTGTGACAGTTGAAGCGTCCCATATTGAAAGCTTAAGCTTTATGTAGGAAGGATTAGCTATTTTCCCTACGTTAGGTATCAAAACATGATCTAATGTTCGAATCCCATAAAAGCAGAAGTTCGAGGTGAATTTCCCTTAAAAGAGACGGAATGATACAACTGAGGTAAGTACCATCACTGGGCCTATTGTTGTGGGTAATCTTTGTGTTATTTCCAAGGGTCATTTAGAATGTCTTGTGTGGTGCATAGGGGGTAACATTCTCGTGACTTGGTGTGAACTTTGAACGAGGATTAAGTGTGATAGTTCAAGCATCCCGTATTGAAAGCTTAAGCTTTAGGTAGGAAGGATTAGCTATTTTTCCTATGTTTGGTATCAAAACATGATCTCAGGTTCGAATCGCATAAAAGCACAAATTCGAGGTTAATTACCCTTACACGAGACAGAATGATCCAACCGAGGTAAGTACCATCCCTGGGCCTATTGTTTTGGGTAATCTTTGTGTTATTTCCAATGGTCATTTAGAATGTCTTGTGTGGTGCATAGGGGGTAACATTCTCGTGACTTGGTGTGAGCTTTGAACGAGGATTAAGTGTAACAGTTGAAGCGTCCCGTATTGAAAGCTTAAGCTTTAGGTAGGAAGGATTAGCTATTTTCCCTACGTTTGGTATCAAAACATGATCTCATGTTCGAATCCCATAAAAGCAGAAGTTCGAGGTATATTTCCCTTAAAAGAGACGGAATGATGCAACCAAGGTAAGTACCATCCCAGGGCCTATTGTTGTGGGTAATCTTTGTGTTATTTCCAAGGGTCATTTAGAATGAATTGTGTGGTGCATAGGGGGTAACATTCTCGTGACTTGGTGTGACTTTTGAATGAGGATTAAGTGTGACAGTTGAAGCGTCACGTATTGAAAGCTTAAGCTTTAGGTAGGAAGGATTAGCTATTTTTCCTTTTTTTGTTATCAAAACATGATCTTAGGTTCGAATCCTATAAAAGCACAAGTTCGAGGTAAATTTCACTTACAATAGACAGAATGATACAACTGAGGTAAGTACCATCACTGGGCCTATTGTTGTGGGTAATCTTTGTGTTATTTCCAAGGGTCATTTAGAATGTCTTGTGTGGTGCATAGGGGGTAACATTCTCGTGACTTGGTGTGAACTTTGAACGAGGATTAAGTGTGATAGTTCAAGCATCCCGTATTGAAAGCTTAAGCTTTAGGTAGGAAGGATTAGCTATTTTTCCTATGTTTGGTATCAAAACATGATCTCAGGTTCGAATCCCATAAAAAAGCACAAGTTCGAGGTGAATTTCCCTTAAAAGAGACAGAATGATGCAACTGAGGTAAGTACCATCACTGGGCCTATTGTTGTGGGTAATCTTTGTGTTATTTCCAAGGGTCATTTAGAATGTCTTGTGTGGTGCATAGGGGGTAACATTCTCGTGACTTGGTGTGAACTTTGAACGAGGATTAAGTGTAACAGTTGAAGCGTCCCGTATTGAAAGCTTAAGCTTTAGGTAGGAAGGATTAGCTATTTTCCCTACGTTTGGTATCAAAACATGATCTCATGTTCGAATCCCATAAAAGCAGAAGTTCGAGGTATATTTCCCTTAAAAGAGACGGAATGATGCAACCAAGGTAAGTACCATCCCAGGGCCTATTGTTGTGGGTAATCTTTGTGTTATTTCCAAGGGTCATTTAGAATGAATTGTGTGGTGCATAGGGGGTAACATTCTCGTGACTTGGTGTGACTTTTGAATGAGGATTAAGTGTGACAGTTGAAGCGTCACGTATTGAAAGCTTAAGCTTTAGGTAGGAAGGATTAGCTATTTTTCCTTTTTTTGTTATCAAAACATGATCTTAGGTTCGAATCCTATAAAAGCACAAGTTCGAGGTAAATTTCACTTACAATAGACAGAATGATACAACTGAGGTAAGTACCATCACTGGGCCTATTGTTGTGGGTAATCTTTGTGTTATTTCCAAGGGTCATTTAGAATGTCTTGTGTGGTGCATAGGGGGTAACATTCTCGTGACTTGGTGTGAACTTTGAACGAGGATTAAGTGTGATAGTTCAAGCATCCCGTATTGAAAGCTTAAGCTTTAGGTAGGAAGGATTAGCTATTTTTCCTATGTTTGGTATCAAAACATGATCTCAGGTTCGAATCCCATAAAAAAGCACAAGTTCGAGGTGAATTTCCCTTAAAAGAGACAGAATGATGCAACTGAGGTAAGTACCATCACTGGGCCTATTGTTGTGGGTAATCTTTGTGTTATTTCCAAGGGTCATTTAGAATGTCTTGTGTGGTGCATAGGGGGTAACATTCTCGTGACTTGGTGTGAACTTTGAACGAGGATTAAGTGTGATAGTTCAAGCATCCCGTATTGAAAGCTTAAGCTTTAGGTTTGAAGGATTAGCTATTTTTCCTTCGTTTGTTATCAAAATATGATCTCAGGTTCAAATCCCATAAAAGCACAAATTCGAGGTAAATTTCCCTTAAAAGAGACGGAATGATACAATCGAGGTAAGTACCATCCCTGGGCCTATTGTTGTGGGTAATCTTTGTGTTATTTCCAAGGGTCATTTAGAATGACTTGTGTGGTGCATAGAGGGTAAAATCCTCGTGACTTGCTGTGACTTTTGAACTAGGATTAAGTGTGACAGTTCAAGCGTCCCGTATTAAAAGCTTAATATTTAGGTAGGAAGGATTAGCTATTTTTCCTATGTTTGGTATGAAAACATGATCTCAGGTTCGAATCCCATAAAAGCACAAATTCGAGGTTAATTACCCTTACACGAGACAGAATGATCCAACCGAGGTAAGTACCATCCCTGGGCCTATTGTTTTGGGTAATCTTTGTGTTATTTCCAAGGGTCATTTAGAATGTCTTGTGTGGTGCATAAGGGGTAACATTCTCGTGACTTGGTGTGAACTTTGAACGAGGATTAAGTGTGATAGTTCAAGCATCCCGTATTGAAAGCTTAAGCTTTAGGTGGGAAGGATTAGCTATTTTTCCTATGTTTGGTATCAAAACATGATCTCAGGTTCGAATCCCATAAAAAAGCACAAGTTCGAGTTAAATTTCCCTTACAAGAGACAGATTGATACAACCGAGGTAAGTACCATCCCTAAGCCTATTGTTGTGGGTAATCTTTGGGTTATTTCCAATGGTCATTTAGAATGTCTTTGTGTGGTGCATAAGGGGGTAACATTCTCGTGACTTTGTGTGAGCTTTGAACGAGGATCAAGTGTGATAGTTAAAGCATCCCGTATTGAAAGCTTAAGATTTAGGTAGGAAGGATTAGCTATTTTTCCTATGGTTAGTATCAAAACATGATCTCAGGTTCGAATCCCATAAAAGCCCAAGTTCGAGATGTATTTCCCTTAAAAGAGACAGAAATATGCAACCGAGTTAAGTACCATCCCTGGGCTTATTGTTGTGTGTAACCTTTTTGTGTTATTTCGAAGGGACAATTAGAATAACTTGGGTGGTGCATGAGGGGTAACAACCTCTTGACTTGGTGTGAGCTTTGAACGAGGATTACGTGTGATAGTTCAAGCGTCCTGTATTGAGAGCTTAAGCTTTAGGTAGGAAGGATTAGCTATTTTTCCTATGTTTGGTATGAAAACATGATCTAAGGTTCGAATCCCATAAAAGCACAAATTCGAGGTTAATTTCCCTCACAAGAGACAGAATGATACAACCGAGTTAAGTACCATCCATGGGCTTATTGTTGTAGGTAACCTTTCTATGTTGTTTCCAAGGGTCATTTAGAATGACTTGTGTGGTGCATGGGGGGTAACATCCTCGTGACTTGGTGTGAGCTTTAAACGAGGATTAAGTGTGACAGTTCAACCATCCTGTATTGAAAGCTTAAGCTTTAGGTAGGAAGGATCAGCTATTTTTCCTTCGTTTGGTATCAAAATATGATCTCAGGTTCGAATCCCATAAAAGCACAAGTTCGAGGTAAATTTTCCTTACACGAGACAGAATGATCCAACCGAGATAAGTACCATCCCTGGGCTTATTGTTGTGGGTAATCTTTGTGTTATTTCCAATGGTCATTTAGAATGTCTTGTGTGGTGCATAGGGGGTAACATTCTCGTGACTTGGTGTGAACTTTGAACGAGGATTAAGTGTGACAGTTGAAGCGTCCCATATTGAAAGCTTTAGCTTTATGTAGGAAGGATTAGCTATTTTCCCTACGTTAGGTATCAAAACATGATCTAATGTTCGAATCCCATAAAAGCAGAAGTTCGAGGTGAATTTCCCTTAAAAGAGACGGAATGATACAACCAAGGTAAGTACCATCCCAGGGCCTATTGTTGTGGGTAATATATGTTATTTCGAAGGGTCATTTAGAATGAATTGTGTGGTGCATAGGGGGTAACATTCTCGTGACTTGGTGTGACTTTTGAACGAGGATTAAGTGTGACAGTTCAAGCGTCCCGTATTGAAAGCTTAAGCTTTAGGTAGGAAGGATTAGCTATTTTTCCTATGTTTGGTATCAAAACATGATCTCATGTTCGAATCCCATAAAAGCACAAGTTCGAGGTGAATTTCCCTAAAAAGAGACGGAATGATGCAACCAAGGTAAGTACCATCCCAGAGCATATTGTTGTGGGTAATATGTGTTATTTCCAAGGGTCATTTACAATGACTTGTGTGCTGCATAGAGGGTAAAATCCTCGTGACTTGGTGTGACTTTTGAATGAGGATTAAGTGTGACAGTTAAAGCGTCCCGTATTGAAAGCTTAAGCTTTAGGTAGGAAGGATTAGCTATTTTTCCTTTTTTTGTTATCAAAACATGATCTTAGGTTCGAATCCCATAAAAGCACAAGTTCGAGGTAAATTTCACTTACAATAGACAGAATGATACAACTGAGGTAAGTACCATCACTGGGCCTATTGTTGTGGGTAATCTTTGTGTTATTTCCAAGGGTCATTTAGAATGTCTTGTGTGGTGCATATGGGGTATAATTCTCGTGACTTGGTGTGAACTTTGAACGAGGATTAAGTGTGATAGTTCAAGCATCCCGTATTGAAAGCTTAAGCTTTAGGTAGGAAGGATTAGCTATTTTTCCTATGTTTCGTATCAAAACATGATCTCAGGTTCGAATCCCATAAAAAAGCACAAGTTCGAGTTAAATTTCCCTAACAAGAGACAGATTGATACAACCGAGGTAAGTACCATCCCTAGGCCTATTGTTGTGGGTAATCTTTGGGTTATTTCCAATGGTCATTTAGAATGTCTTGTGTGGTGCATAGGGGATAACATTCTCGTGACTTGGTGTAAGCTTTGAACGAGGATTAAGTGTGACAGTTCAAGCGTCCCATATTGAAAGCTTAAGCTTTAGGTAGGAAGGATTAGCTATTTTTACTATGTTTGGTATGAAAACATGATCTCAGGTTCGAATCCCATAAAAGCACAAATTCGAGGTTAATTACCCTTACACGAGACAGAATGATCCAACCGAGGTAAGTACCATCCCTGGGCCTATTGTTTTGGGTAATCTTTGTGTTATTTCCAATGGTCATTTAGAATGTCTTGTGTGGTGCATAGGGGGTAACATTCTCGTGACATGGTGTGAGCTTTGAACGAGGATTAAGTGTGACAGTTCAAGCGTCCCGTATTGAAAGCTTAATCTTTAGGTAGGAAGGATTAGCTATTTTTCCTATGTTTGGTATCAAAACATGATCTCATGTTCCAATCCCATAAAAGCACAAGTTTGAGGTGAATTTCCCTTAAAAGAGACAGAATGATGCAACCAAGGTAAGTAGCATCCCAGGGCCTATTGTTGTGGGTAATATGTGTTATTTCCAAGGGTCTTTTAGAATGACTTGTGTGGTGCATAGAGGGTAAAATTCTCGTGACTTGGTGTGACTTTTGAACGAGGATTAAGTGTGACAGTTGAAGCGTACCGTATTGAAAGCTTAAGCTTTAGGTAGGAAGGATTCGCTATTTTTCCTTCGTTTGTTATCAAAACATGATCTCAGGTTCGAATCCGATAAAAGCACAACTTCGAGGTAAATTTCCCTTACAAGAGACAGAATGATACAACCGAGGTAAGTACCATCCCTGGGCCTATTGTTTTGGGTAATCTTTGTGTTATTTCCAATGGTCATTTAGAATGTCTTGTGTGGTGCATAGGGGGTAACATTCTCGTGACATGGTGTGAGCTTTGAACGAGGATTAAGTGTGACAGTTCAAGCGTCCCGTATTGAAAGCTTAATCTTTAGGTAGGAAGGATTAGCTATTTTTCCTATGTTTGGTATCAAAACATGATCTCATGTTCCAATCCCATAAAAGCACAAGTTCGAGGTGAATTTCCCTTAAAAGAGACAGAATGATGCAACCAAGGTAAGTAGCATCCCAGGGCCTATTGTTGTGGGTAATATGTGTTATTTGCAAGGGTCTTTTAGAATGACTTGTGTGGTGCATAGAGGGTAAAATCCTCGTGACTTGGTGTGACTTTTGAACGAGAATTGAGTATGACAGTTGAAGCGTCCCGTATTGAAAGCTTAAGCTTTAGGTTTGAAGGATTAGCTATTTTTCCTTCGTTTGTTATCAAAATATGATCTCAGGTTCAAATCCCATAAAAGCACAAATTCGAGGTAAATTTCCCTTAAAAGAGACAGAATGATACAATCGAGGTAAGTACCATCCCTGGGCCTATTGTTGTGGGTAATCTTTGTGTTATTTCCAAGGGTCATTTAGAATGACTTGTGTGGTGCATAGAGGGTAAAATCCTCGTGACTTGCTGTGACTTTTGAACTAGGATTAAGTGTGACAGTTCAAGCGTCCCGTATTAAAAGCTTAATATTTAGGTAGGAAGGATTAGCTATTTTTCCTATGTTTGGTATGAAAACATGATCTCAGGTTCGAATCCCATAAAAGCACAAGTTCGAGGTAAATTTCCCTTACAAGAGACAGAATGATACAACCGAGGTAATTACCATCCCTGGGCCTATTGTTGTGGGTAATCTTTGTGTTATTTCCAATGGTCATTTAGAATGTCTTGTGTGGTGCATAGGGGGTAACATTCTCGTGACTTGGTGTGAACTTTGAACGAGGATTAAGTGTGATAGTTCAAGCATCCCGTATTGAAAGCTTAAGCTTTAGGTGGGAAGGATTAGCTATTTTTCCTATGTTTGGTATCAAAACATGATCTCAGGTTCGAATCCCATAAAAAAGCACAAGTTCGAGTTAAATTTCCCTTACAAGAGACAGATTGATACAACCGAGGTAAGTACCATCCCTAAGCCTATTTTTGTGGGTAATCTTTGGTTTATTTCCAATGGTCATTTAGAATGTCTTGTGTGGTGCATGGGGGGTAACATCCTCGTGACTTGGTGTGAGCTTTAAACGAGGATTAAGTGTGACAGTTCAACCTTCCCGTATTGAAAGCTTAAGCTTTAGGTAGGAAGGATCAGCTATTTTTCCTACGTTTGGTATCAAAATATGATCTTAGGTTCGAATCCCATAAAAGCACAAGTTCGAGGTAAATTTCCCCTACACGAGACAGAATGATCCAACCGAGGTAAGTACCATCCCTGGGCCTATTGTTGTGGGTAATCTTTGTGTTATTTCCAATGGTCATTTAGAATGTCTTGTGTGGTGCATAGGGGGTAACATTCTCGTGACTTGGTGTGAGCTTTGAACGAGGATTAAGTGTAACAGTTGAAGCGTCCCGTATTGAAAGCTTAAGCTTTAGGTAGGAAGGATTAGCTATTTTCCCTACGTTTGGTATCAAAACATGATCTCATGTTCGAATCCCATAAAAGCAGAAGTTCGAGGTGAATTTCACTTAAAAGAGACGGAATGATGCAACCAAGGTAAGTACCATCCCAGGGCCAATTGTTGTGGGTAATCTTTGTGTTATTTCCAAGGGTCATTTAGAATGTCTTGTGTGGTGCATAGGGGGTAACATTCTCGTAACTTGGTGTGAACTTTGAATGAGGATTAAGTGTGATAGTTCAAGCATCCCGTATTGAAGCTTAAGCTTTAGGTGGGAAGGATTAGCTATTTTTCCTATGTTTGGTATCAAAACATGATCTCAGGTTCGAATCCCATAAAAAAGCACAAGTTCGAGTTAAATTTCCCTTACAAGAGACAGATTGATACAACCGAGGTAAGTACCATCCCTAAGCCTATTGTTGTGGGTAATCTTTGGTTTATTTCCAATGGTCATTTAGAATGTCTTGTGTGGTGCATAAGGGGGTAACATTCTCGTGACTTGGTGTGAGCTTTGAACGAGGATTAAGTGTGATAGTTAAAGCATCCCGTATTAAAAGCTTAAGATTTAGGTAGGAAAGATTAGCTATTTTTCCTATGGTTAGTATCAAAACATGATCTCAGGTTCGAATCCCATAAAAGCCCAAGTTCGATATGTATTTCCCTTAAAAGAGACAAAATATGCAACCGAGTTAAGTACCATCCCTGGGCTTATTGTTGTGTGTAACCTTTTTGTGTTATTTCGAAGGGACAATTAGAATGACTTGGGTGGTGCATGAGGGGTAACAACCTCTTGACTTGGTGTGAGCTTTGAACGAGGATTACGTGTGATAGTTCAAGCGTCCTGTATTGAGAGCTTAAGCTTTTGGTAGGAAGGATTAGCTATTTTTCCTATGTTTGGTATGAAAACATGATCTCAGGTTCGAATCCCATAAAAGTACAAATTCGAGGTTAATTTCCCTCACAAGAGACAGAATGATACAACCGAGTTAAGTACCATCCATGGGCTTATTGTTGTAGGTAACCTTTCTATGTTGTTTCCAAGGGTCATTTAGAATGACTTGTGTGGTGCATGGGGAGTAACATCCTCGTGACTTGGTGTGAGCTTTAAACGAGGATTAATTGTGACAGTTCAACCTTCCCGTATTGAAAGCTTAAGCTTTAGGTAGGAAGGATCAGCTATTTTTCCTACGTTTGGTATCAAAATATGATCTCAGGTTCGAATCCCATAAAAGCTCAAGTTCGAGGTAAATTCCCCTACACGAGACAGAATGATCCAACCGAGGTAAGTACCATCCCTGGGCCTATTGTTGTGGGTATCTTTGTGTTATTTCCAATGGTCATTTAGAATGTCTTGTGTGGTGCATAGGGGGTAACATTCTCGTGACTTGGTGTGAGCTTTGAAAGAGGATTAAGTGTAACAGTTGAAGCGTCCCGTATTGAAAGCTTAAGCTTTAGGTAGGAAGGATTAGCTATTTTCCCTACGTTTGGTAATAAAACATGATCTCATGTTCGAATCCCATAAAAGCAGAAGTTCGAGGTGAATTTCCCTTAAAAGAGACGGAATGATGCAACCAAGGTAAGTACCATCCCAGGGCCTATTGTTGTGGGTAATCTTTGTGTTATTTCCAAGGGTCATTTAGAATGTCTTGTGTGGTGCATAGGGGGTAACATTCTCGTGACTTGGTGTGAACTTTGAACGAGGATTAAGTGTGATAGTTCAAGCATCCCGTATTGAAAGCTTAAGCTTTAGGTAGGAAGGATTAGCTATTTTTCCTATGTTTGGTATCAAAACATGATCTCGTGTTCGAATCCCATAAAAGCACAAGTTCGAGGTGAATTTCCCTAAAAAGAGACGGAATGATGCAACCAAGGTAAGTACCATCCGAGAGCCTATTGTTGTGGGTAATATGTGTTATTTCCAAGGGTCATTTAGAATGACTTGTGTGCTGCATAGAGGGTAAAATCCTCGTGACTTGGTGTGACTTTTGAATGAGGATTAAGTGTGACAGTTGAAGCGTCCCGTATTGAAAGCTTAAGCTTTAGGTAGGAAGGATTAGCTATTTTTCCTTTTTTTGTTATCAAAACATGATCTTAGGTTCGAATCCCATAAAAGCACAAGTTCGAGGTAAATTTCACTTACAATAGATAGAATGATACAACTGAGGTAAGTACCATCACTGGGCCTATTGTTGTGGGTAATCTTTGTGTTATTTCCAAGGGTCATTTAGAATGTCTTGTGTGGTGCATAGGGGGTAACATTCTCGTGACTTGGTGTGAACTTTGAACGAGGATTAAGTGTGATAGTTCAAGCATCCCGTATTGAAAGCTTAAGCTTTAGGTAGGAAGGATTAGCTATTTTTCCTATGTTTGGTATCAAAACATGATCTCAGGTTCGAATCCCATAAAAAAGCACAAGTTCGAGTTAAATTTCCCTTACACGAGACAGAATAATCCAACCGAGGTAAGTACCATCCCTGGGCCTATTGTTTTGGGTAATCTTTGTGTTATTTCCAATGGTCATTTAGAATGTCTTGTGTGGTGCATAGGGGGTAACATTCTTGTGACTTGGTGTGAGCTTTGAACGAGGATTAAATGTGACAGTTCAAGCGCCCCGTATTGAAAGCTTTAGCTTTAGGTAGGAAGGATTAGCTATTTTTCCTATGTTTGGTATCAAAACATGATCTCATATTCGAATCCCATAAAAGCACAAGTTCGAGGTGAATTTCCCTTAAAAGAGACGGAATAATGCAACCAAGGTAAGTACCATCCCAGGGCCTATTGTTGTGGGCAATCTTTGTGTTATTTCCAAGGGTCATTTAGAATGACTTGTGTGGTGCATAGAGGGTAAAATCCTCGTGACTTGGTGTGACTTTTGAACTAGAATTGAGTATGACAGTTGAAGCGTCCCGTATTGAAAGCTTAAGCTTTAGGTTTGAAGGATTAGCTATTTTTCCTTCGTTTGTTATCAAAATATGATCTCAGGTTCAAATCCCATAAAAGCACAAATTCGAGGTAAATTTCCCTTAAAAGAGACAGAATGATACAATCGAGGTAAGTACCATCCCTGGGCCTATTGTTGTGGGTAATCTTTGTGTTATTTCCAAGGGTCATTTAGAATGACTTGTGTGGTGCATATGGGGTAACATTCTCGTGACTTGGTGTGAACTTTGAACGAGGATTAAGTGTGATAGTTCAAGCATCCCGTATTGAAAGCTTAAGCTTTAGGTGGGAAGGATTAGCTATTTTTCCTATGTTTGGTATCAAAACATGATCTCAGGTTCGAATCCCATAAAAAAGCACAAGTTCGAGTTAAATTTCCCTTACAAGAGACAGATTGATACAACCGAGGTAAGTACCATCCCTGGGCCTATTGTTGTGGGTAATCTTTGTGTTATTTCCAAGGGTCATTTAGAATGACTTGTGTGGTGCATATGGGGTAACATTCTCGTGACTTGGTGTGAACTTTGAACGAGGATTAAGTGTGATAGTTCAAGCATACCGTATTGAAAGCTTAAGCTTTAGGTAGGAAGGATTCGCTATTTTTCCTTCGTTTGTTATCAAAACATGATCTCAGGTTCGAATCCGATAAAAGCACAACTTCGAGGTAAATTTCCCTTACAAGAGACAGAATGATACAACCGAGGTAAGTACCATCCCTGGGCCTATTGTTTTGGGTAATCTTTGTGTTATTTCCAATGGTCATTTAGAATGTCTTGTGTGGTGCATAGGGGGTAACATTCTCGTGACATGGTGTGAGCTTTGAACGAGGATTAAGTGTGACAGTTCAAGCGTCCCGTATTGAAAGCTTAATCTTTAGGTAGGAAGGATTAGCTATTTTTCCTATGTTTGGTATCAAAACATGATCTCATGTTCCAATCCCATAAAAGCACAAGTTCGAGGTGAATTTCCCTTAAAAGAGACAGAATGATGCAACCAAGGTAAGTAGCATCCCAGGGCCTATTGTTGTGGGTAATATGTGTTATTTGCAAGGGTCTTTTAGAATGACTTGTGTGGTGCATAGAGGGTAAAATCCTCATGACTTGGTGTGACTTTTGAACGAGAATTGAGTATGACAGTTGAAGCGTCCCGTATTGAAAGCTTAAGCTTTAGGTTTGAAGGATTAGCTATTTTTCCTTCGTTTGTTATCAAAATATGATCTCAGGTTCAAATCCCATAAAAGCACAAATTCGAGGTAAATTTCCCTTAAAAGAGACAGAATGATACAATCGAGGTAAGTACCATCCCTGGGCCTATTGTTGTGGGTAATCTTTGTGTTATTTCCAAGGGTCATTTAGAATGACTTGTGTGGTGCATAGAGGGTAAAATCCTCGTGACTTGCTGTGACTTTTGAACTAGGATTAAGTGTGACAGTTCAAGCGTCCCGTATTAAAAGCTTAATATTTAAGTAGGAAGGATTAGCTATTTTTCCTATGTTTGGTATGAAAACATGATCTCAGGTTCGAATCCCATAAAAGCACAAGTTCGAGGTAAATTTCCCTTACAAGAGACAGAATGATACAACCGAGGTAATTACCATCCCTGGGCCTATTGTTGTGGGTAATCTTTGTGTTATTTCCAATGGTCATTTAGAATGTCTTGTGTGGTGCATAGGGGGTAACATTCTCGTGACTTGGTGTGAACTTTGAACGAGGATTAAGTGTGATAGTTCAAGCATCCCGTATTGAAAGCTTAAGCTTTAGGTGGGAAGGATTAGCTATTTTTCCTATGTTTGGTATCAAAACATGATCTCAGGTTCGAATCCCATAAAAAAGCACAAGTTCGAGTTAAATTTCCCTTACAAGAGACAGATTGATACAACCGAGGTAAGTACCATCCCTAAGCCTATTTTTGTGGGTAATCTTTGGTTTATTTCCAATGGTCATTTAGAATGTCTTGTGTGGTGCATGGGGGGTAACATCCTCGTGACTTGGTGTGAGCTTTAAACGAGGATTAAGTGTGACAGTTCAACCTTCCCGTATTGAAAGCTTAAGCTTTAGGTAGGAAGGATCAGCTATTTTTCCTACGTTTGGTATCAAAATATGATCTTAGGTTCGAATCCCATAAAAGCACAAGTTCGAGGTAAATTTCCCCTACACGAGACAGAATGATCCAACCGAGGTAAGTACCATCCCTGGGCCTATTGTTGTGGGTAATCTTTGTGTTATTTCCAATGGTCATTTAGAATGTCTTGTGTGGTGCATAGGGGGTAACATTCTCGTGACTTGGTGTGAGCTTTGAACGAGGATTAAGTGTAACAGTTGAAGCGTCCCGTATTGAAAGCTTAAGCTTTAGGTAGGAAGGATTAGCTATTTTCCCTACGTTTGGTATCAAAACATGATCTCATGTTCGAATCCCATAAAAGCAGAAGTTCGAGGTGAATTTCACTTAAAAGAGACGGAATGATGCAACCAAGGTAAGTACCATCCCAGGGCCAATTGTTGTGGGTAATCTTTGTGTTATTTCCAAGGGTCATTTAGAATGTCTTGTGTGGTGCATAGGGGGTAACATTCTCGTAACTTGGTGTGAACTTTGAATGAGGATTAAGTGTGATAGTTCAAGCATCCCGTATTGAAGCTTAAGCTTTAGGTGGGAAGGATTAGCTATTTTTCCTATGTTTGGTATCAAAACATGATCTCAGGTTCGAATCCCATAAAAAAGCACAAGTTCGAGTTAAATTTCCCTTACAAGAGACAGATTGATACAACCGAGGTAAGTACCATCCCTAAGCCTATTGTTGTGGGTAATCTTTGGTTTATTTCCAATGGTCATTTAGAATGTCTTGTGTGGTGCATAAGGGGGTAACATTCTCGTGACTTGGTGTGAGCTTTGAACGAGGATTAAGTGTGATAGTTAAAGCATCCCGTATTAAAAGCTTAAGATTTAGGTAGGAAAGATTAGCTATTTTTCCTATGGTTAGTATCAAAACATGATCTCAGGTTCGAATCCCATAAAAGCCCAAGTTCGATATGTATTTCCCTTAAAAGAGACAAAATATGCAACCGAGTTAAGTACCATCCCTGGGCTTATTGTTGTGTGTAACCTTTTTGTGTTATTTCGAAGGGACAATTAGAATGACTTGGGTGGTGCATGAGGGGTAACAACCTCTTGACTTGGTGTGAGCTTTGAACGAGGATTACGTGTGATAGTTCAAGCGTCCTGTATTGAGAGCTTAAGCTTTTGGTAGGAAGGATTAGCTATTTTTCCTATGTTTGGTATGAAAACATGATCTCAGGTTCGAATCCCATAAAAGTACAAATTCGAGGTTAATTTCCCTCACAAGAGACAGAATGATACAACCGAGTTAAGTACCATCCATGGGCTTATTGTTGTAGGTAACCTTTCTATGTTGTTTCCAAGGGTCATTTAGAATGACTTGTGTGGTGCATGGGGAGTAACATCCTCGTGACTTGGTGTGAGCTTTAAACGAGGATTAATTGTGACAGTTCAACCTTCCCGTATTGAAAGCTTAAGCTTTAGGTAGGAAGGATCAGCTATTTTTCCTACGTTTGGTATCAAAATATGATCTCAGGTTCGAATCCCATAAAAGCTCAAGTTCGAGGTAAATTCCCCTACACGAGACAGAATGATCCAACCGAGGTAAGTACCATCCCTGGGCCTATTGTTGTGGGTATCTTTGTGTTATTTCCAATGGTCATTTAGAATGTCTTGTGTGGTGCATAGGGGGTAACATTCTCGTGACTTGGTGTGAGCTTTGAAAGAGGATTAAGTGTAACAGTTGAAGCGTCCCGTATTGAAAGCTTAAGCTTTAGGTAGGAAGGATTAGCTATTTTCCCTACGTTTGGTAATAAAACATGATCTCATGTTCGAATCCCATAAAAGCAGAAGTTCGAGGTGAATTTCCCTTAAAAGAGACGGAATGATGCAACCAAGGTAAGTACCATCCCAGGGCCTATTGTTGTGGGTAATCTTTGTGTTATTTCCAAGGGTCATTTAGAATGTCTTGTGTGGTGCATAGGGGGTAACATTCTCGTGACTTGGTGTGAACTTTGAACGAGGATTAAGTGTGATAGTTCAAGCATCCCGTATTGAAAGCTTAAGCTTTAGGTAGGAAGGATTAGCTATTTTTCCTATGTTTGGTATCAAAACATGATCTCGTGTTCGAATCCCATAAAAGCACAAGTTCGAGGTGAATTTCCCTAAAAAGAGACGGAATGATGCAACCAAGGTAAGTACCATCCGAGAGCCTATTGTTGTGGGTAATATGTGTTATTTCCAAGGGTCATTTAGAATGACTTGTGTGCTGCATAGAGGGTAAAATCCTCGTGACTTGGTGTGACTTTTGAATGAGGATTAAGTGTGACAGTTGAAGCGTCCCGTATTGAAAGCTTAAGCTTTAGGTAGGAAGGATTAGCTATTTTTCCTTTTTTTGTTATCAAAACATGATCTTAGGTTCGAATCCCATAAAAGCACAAGTTCGAGGTAAATTTCACTTACAATAGATAGAATGATACAACTGAGGTAAGTACCATCACTGGGCCTATTGTTGTGGGTAATCTTTGTGTTATTTCCAAGGGTCATTTAGAATGTCTTGTGTGGTGCATAGGGGGTAACATTCTCGTGACTTGGTGTGAACTTTGAACGAGGATTAAGTGTGATAGTTCAAGCATCCCGTATTGAAAGCTTAAGCTTTAGGTAGGAAGGATTAGCTATTTTTCCTATGTTTGGTATCAAAACATGATCTCAGGTTCGAATCCCATAAAAAAGCACAAGTTCGAGTTAAATTTCCCTTACACGAGACAGAATAATCCAACCGAGGTAAGTACCATCCCTGGGCCTATTGTTTTGGGTAATCTTTGTGTTATTTCCAATGGTCATTTAGAATGTCTTGTGTGGTGCATAGGGGGTAACATTCTTGTGACTTGGTGTGAGCTTTGAACGAGGATTAAATGTGACAGTTCAAGCGCCCCGTATTGAAAGCTTTAGCTTTAGGTAGGAAGGATTAGCTATTTTTCCTATGTTTGGTATCAAAACATGATCTCATATTCGAATCCCATAAAAGCACAAGTTCGAGGTGAATTTCCCTTAAAAGAGACGGAATAATGCAACCAAGGTAAGTACCATCCCAGGGCCTATTGTTGTGGGCAATCTTTGTGTTATTTCCAAGGGTCATTTAGAATGACTTGTGTGGTGCATAGAGGGTAAAATCCTCGTGACTTGGTGTGACTTTTGAACTAGAATTGAGTATGACAGTTGAAGCGTCCCGTATTGAAAGCTTAAGCTTTAGGTTTGAAGGATTAGCTATTTTTCCTTCGTTTGTTATCAAAATATGATCTCAGGTTCAAATCCCATAAAAGCACAAATTCGAGGTAAATTTCCCTTAAAAGAGACAGAATGATACAATCGAGGTAAGTACCATCCCTGGGCCTATTGTTGTGGGTAATCTTTGTGTTATTTCCAAGGGTCATTTAGAATGACTTGTGTGGTGCATATGGGGTAACATTCTCGTGACTTGGTGTGAACTTTGAACGAGGATTAAGTGTGATAGTTCAAGCATCCCGTATTGAAAGCTTAAGCTTTAGGTGGGAAGGATTAGCTATTTTTCCTATGTTTGGTATCAAAACATGATCTCAGGTTCGAATCCCATAAAAAAGCACAAGTTCGAGTTAAATTTCCCTTACAAGAGACAGATTGATACAACCGAGGTAAGTACCATCCCTAAGCCTATTGTTGTGGGTAATCTTTGGTTTATTTCCAATGGTCATTTAGAATGTCTTGTGTGGTGCATAAGGGGGTAACATTCTCGTGACTTGGTGTGAGCTTTGAACGAGGATTAAGTGTGATAGTTAAAGCATCCCGTATTGAAAGCTTAAGATTCAGGTAGGAAAGATTAGCTATTTTTCCTATGGTTAGTATCAAAACATGATCTCAGGTTCGAATCCCATAAAAGCCCAAGTTCGAGATGTCTTTCCCTTAAAAGAGACAGAAATATGCAACCGAGTTAAGTACCATCCCTGGGCTTATTGTTGTGTGTAACCTTTTTGTGTTATTTCGAAGGGACAATTAGAATGACTTGGGTGGTGCATGAGGGGTAACAACCTCTTGACTTGGTGTGAGCTTTGAACGAGGATTACGTGTGATAGTTCAAGCGTCCTGTATTGAGAGCTTAAGCTTTAGGTAGGAAGGATTAGATATTTTTCCTATGTTTGGTATGAAAACATGATCTCAGGTTCGAAACTCATAAAAGCACAAATTCGAGGTTAATTTCCCTTACAAGAGACAGAATGATACAACCGAGTTAAGTACCATCCATGGGCTTATTGTTGTAGGTAACGTTTCTATGTTGTTTCCAAGGGTCATTTAGAATGACTTGTGTGGTGCATCGGGGGTAACATCCTCGTGACTTGGTGTGAGCTTTAAACGAGGATTAAGTGTGACAGTTCAACCATCCTGTATTGAAAGCTTAAGCTTTAGGTAGGAAGGATCAGCTATTTTTCCTTCGTTTGGTATCAAAATATGATCTCAGGTTCGAATCCCATAAAAGCACAAGTTCGAGGTAAATTTCCCTTACACGAGACAGAATGATCCAACCGAGGTAAGTACCATCCCTGGGCCTATTGTTGTGGGTAATCTTTGTGTTATTTTGGTCATTTAGAATGTCTTGTGTGGTGCATAGGGGGTAACATTCTCGTGAGTTGGTGTGAGCTTTGAACGAGGATTAAGTGTGACAGTTGAAGCGTCCCATATTGAAAGCTTAAGCTTTATGTAGGAAGGATTAGCTATTTTCGGTACGTTTGGTATCAAAACATGATCTAATGTTCGAATCCCATAAAAGCAGAAGTTCGTGGTGAATTTCCCTTAAAAGAGACGGAATGATGCAACCAAGGTAAGTACCATCCCAGGGCCTATTGTTGTCTGTAATATGTGTTATTTCCAAGGGTCATTTAGAATGAATTGTGTGGTGCATAGGGGGTAACATTCTCGTGACTTGGTGTGACTTTTGAACGAGGATTAAGTGTGACAGTTCAAGCGTCCCGTATTGAAAGCTTAAGCTTTAGGTAGGAAGGATTAGCTATTTTTCCTATGTTTGGTATCAAAACATGATCTCGTGTTCGAATCCCATAAAAGCACAAGTTCGAGGTGAATTTCCCTAAAAAGAGACGGAATGATGCAACCAAGGTAAGTACCATCCGAGAGCCTATTGTTGTGGGTAATATGTGTTATTTCCAAGGGTCATTTAGAATGACTTGTGTGCTGCATAGAGGGTAAAATCCTCGTGACTTGGTGTGACTTTTGAATGAGGATTAAGTGTGACAGTTGAAGCGTCCCGTATTGAAAGCTTAAGCTTTAGGTAGGAAGGATTAGCTATTTTTCCTTTTTTTGTTATCAAAACATGATCTTAGGTTCGAAACCCATAAAAGCACAAGTTCGAGGTAAATTTCACTTACTATAGACAGAATGATACAACTGAGGTAAGTACCATCACTGGGCCTATTGTTGTGGGTAATCTTTGTGTTATTTCCAAGGGTCATTTAGAATGTCTTGTGTGGTGCATAGGGGGTAACATTCTCGTGACTTGGTGTGAACTTTGAACGAGGATTAAGTGTGATAGTTCAAGCATCCCGTATTGAAAGCTTAAGCTTTAGGTAGGAAGGATTAGCTATTTTTCCTATGTTTGGTATCAAAACATGATCTCAGGTTCGAATCCCATAAAAAAGCACAAGTTCGAGTTAAATTTCCCTTACAAGAGACAGATTGATACAACCGAGGTAAGTACCATCCCTAGGCCTATTGTTGTGGGTAATCTTTGGGTTATTTCCAATGGTCATTTAGAATGTCTTGTGTGGTGCATAGGGGATAACATTCTCGTGACTTGGTGTAAGCTTTGAACGAGGATTAAGTGTGACAGTTCAAGCGTCCCATATTGAAAGCTTAAGCTTTAGGTAGGAAGGATTAGCTATTTTTCCTATGTTTGGTATGAAAACATGATCTCAGGTTCGAATCCCATAAAAGCACAAATTCGAGGTTAATTACCCTTACACGAGACAGAATGATCCAACCGAGGTAAGTACCATCCCTGGGCCTATTGTTTTGGGTAATCTTTGTGTTATTTCCAATGGTCATTTAGAATGTCTTGTGTGGTGCATAGGGGGTAACATTCTTGTGACTTGGTGTGAGCTTTGAACGAGGATTAAATGTGACAGTTCAAGCGCCCCGTATTGAAAGCTTTAGCTTTAGGTAGGAAGGATTAGCTATTTTTCCTATGTTTGGTATCAAAACATGATCTCATATTCGAATCCCATAAAAGCACAAGTTCGAGGTGAATTTCCCTTAAAAGAGACGGAATAATGCAACCAAGGTAAGTACCATCCCAGGGCCTATTGTTGTGGGCAATCTTTGTGTTATTTCCAAGGGTCATTTAGAATGACTTGTGTGGTGCATAGAGGGTAAAATCCTCGTGACTTGGTGTGACTTTTGAACGAGAATTGAGTATGACAGTTGAAGCGTCCCGTATTGAAAGCTTAAGCTTTAGGTTTGAAGGATTAGCTATTTTTCATTCGTTTGTTATCAAAATATGATCTCAGGTTCAAATCCCATAAAAGCACAAATTCGAGGTAAATTTCCCTTAAAAGAGACAGAATGATACAATCGAGGTAAGTACCATCCCTGGGCCTATTGTTGTGGGTAATCTTTGTGTTATTTCCAAGGGTCATTTAGAATGACTTGTGTGGTGCATAGAGGGTAAAATCCTCGTGACTTGCTGTGACTTTTGAACTAGGATTAAGTGTGACAGTTCAAGCGTCCCGTATTAAAAGCTTAATATTTAGGTAGGAAGGATTAGCTATTTTTCCTATGTTTGGTATCAAAACATGATCTTAGGTTCGAATCCCATAAAAGCACAAGTTGGAGGTAAATTTCCCTTACAAGAGACAGAATGATGCAACCGAGGTAAGTACCATCCCTGGGCCTATTGTTGTGGGTAATATGTGTTATTTCCAAGGGTCATTTAGAATGACTTGTGTGCTGTATAGAGGGTAAAATCCTCGTGACTTGGTTTGACTTTTGAACGAGGATTAAGTGTGACAGTTGAAGCGTCCCGTATTGAAAGCTTAAGCTTTAGGTAGGAAGGATTAGCTATTTTTCCTTTTTTTGTTATCAAAACATGATCTCATGTTCGAATCCCATAAAAGCAGAAATTCGAGGTGAATTTCCCTTAAAAGAGACGGAATGATACAACTGAGGTAAGTACCATCCCAGGGCCTATTGTTGTGGGTAATCTTTGTGTTATTTCCAAGGGTCATTTAGAATGTCTTGTGTGGTGCATAGGGGGTAACATTCTCGTGACTTGGTGTGAACTTTGAACGAGGATTAAGTGTGATAGTTCAAGCATCCCGTATTGAAAGCTTAAGCTTTAGGTGGGAAGGATTAGCTATTTTTCCTATGTTTGGTATCAAAACATGATCTCAGGTTCGAATCCCATAAAAAAGCACAAGTTCGAGTTAAATTTCCCTTACAAGAGACAGATTGATACAACCGAGGTAAGTACCATCCCTAGGCCTATTGTTGTGGGTAATCTTTGGTTTATTTCCAATGGTCATTTAGAATGTCTTGTGTGGTGCATAAGGGGGTAACATTCTCGTGACTTGGTGTGAGCTTTGAACGAGGATTAAGTGTGATAGTTAAAGCATCCCGTATTGAAAGCTTAAGATTTAGGTAGGAAGGATTAGCTATTTTTCCTATGGTTAGTATCAAAACATGATCTCAGGTTCGAATCCCATAAAAGCCCAAGTTCGAGATGTATTTCCCTTAAAAGAGACAGAAATATGCAACCGAGTTAAGTACCATCCCTGGGCTTATTGTTGTGTGTAACCTTTTTGTGTTATTTCGAAGGGACAATTAGAATGACTTGGGTGGTGCATGAGGGGTAACAACCTCTTGACTTGGTGTGAGCTTTGAACGAGGATTACGTGTGACAGTTCAAGCGTCCCGTATTGAAAGCTTAAACTTTAGGTAGGAAGGATTAGATATTTTTCCTATGTTTGGTATGAAAACATGATCTCAGGTTCGAATCCCATAAAAGCACAAATTCGAGGTTAATTTCCCTTACAAGAGACAGAATGATACAACGGAGTTAAGTACCATCCATGGGCTTATTGTTGTAGTTAACCTTTCTATGTTGTTTCCAAGGGTCATTTAGAATGACTTGTGTGGTGCATGGGGGTAACATCCTCGTGACTTGGTGTGAGCTTTAAACGAGGATTAAGTGTGACAGTTCAACCATCCTGTATAGAAAGCTTAAGCTTTAGGTAGGAAGGATCAGCTATTTTTCCTTCGTTTGGTATCAAAATATGATCTCAGGTTCGAATCCCATAAAAGCACAAGTTCGAGGTAAATTTCCCTTACACGAGACAGAATGATCCAACCGAGGTAAGTACCATCCCAGGGCCTATTGTTGTGGGTAATCTTTGTGTTATTTCCAAGGGTCATTTAGAATGACTTGTGTGGTGCATAGAGGGTAAAATCCTCGTGACTTGGTGTGACTTTTGAACGAGGATTAAGTGTGACAGTTGAAGTGTCCCGTATTGAAAGCTTAAGCTTTAGGTAGGAAGGATTAGCTATTTTTCCTTCTTTTGTTATCAAAACATGATCTTATGTTCGAATCTCATAAAAGCACAAGTTCGAGGTAAATTTCACTTACAAGAGACAGAATGATACAACCGAGGTGAGTACCATTCCTGGGTCTATTGTTGTGGGCAATCTTTGTGTTATTTCCAATGGTCATTTAGAATGGCTTGTGTGGTGCATAGGGGGTAACATTTTCGTGAGTTGGTGTGAACTTTGAACCAGGATTAAGTGTGACAGGTCAAGCATCCCGTATTGAAAGCTTAAGCTTTTGGTAGGAAGGATTAGCTATTTTTCCTATGTTTGGTATCAAAACATGATTTCAGGTTTGAATCACAATAAAGCCCAAGTTCGAGATGAATTTCCCTTAAAAGAGACAGAATTATGCAACCGAGTTAAGTACCATCCCTGGGGTTATTGTTGTGTGTAACCTTTTTGTGTTATTTCGAAGGGACAATTAGAATGACGTGCGTGGTGCATGAGGGGTAACAACCTGTTGACTTCGTGTGCGCTTTGAACGAGGATTACGCGTGACAGTTCAAGCGTCCCGTATTGAAAGCTTAACATTTAGGTAGGAAGGATTAGCTATTTTGCCTATGTTTGGTATGAAAACATGATCTCAGGTTCGAATCACATAATAGCACAAATTCGAGGTTAATTTCCCTTACAAGAGGCAGAATGATACAACCGAGTTAAGTACCATCTCTGGGCTTATTGTTGTAGGTAACCTTTCTATGTTGTTTCTAAGGGTTATTTAGAATGACTTGTGTGGTGTCTAGAGGGTAACATTCTCGTGACTTGGTGTGAGCTTTAAACGAGGATTAAGCATTACAGTTCAAGCTCCCCGTATTTAAACTTTATCTTTAGGTAGGGAGTATTAGCTATTTTTCTTATGTTTGGTATCAAAACATGATCTCATGTTCGAATCCCATAAAAGCGCAAGTTCGAGATGAATTTCCCTTAAAAGAGACAGAATTATGCAACCGAGTTAAGTACAATCCCTGGGCCTATTGTTGTGGGTAATCTTTGTGTTATTTCCGAATGTCATTTAGAATATCTTGTGTGGTGCATAGGGGGTATCATTCTCGTGACTTGGTGTGAGCTTTGAAAGAGGATTAAGTGTGACAGTTCAAGCGTCCCGTATTGAAAGCTTAAGCTTTAGGTAGGAAGGATTAGCTATTTTTCCTATGTTTGGTATCAAAACATGATCTCATGTTCGAATCCCATAAAAGCACAAGTTCGAGGTGAATTTCCCTAAAAAGAGACGGAATGATGCAACCAAGGTAAGTACCATCCCAGGGCCTATTGTTGTGGGTAATATGTGTTATTTCCAAGGGTCATTTAGAATGACTTGTGTGCTGCATAGAGGGTAAAATCCTCGTGACTTGGTGTGACTTTTGAATGAGGATTAAGTGTGACAGTTGAAGCGTCCCGTATTGAAAGCTAAAGCTTTAGGTAGGAAGGATTAGCTATTTTTCCTTTTTTTGTTATCAAAACATGATCTTAGGTTCGAATCCCATAAAAGCACAAGTTCGAGGTAAATTTCACTTACAATAGACAGAATGATACAACTGAGGTAAGTACCATCACTGGGCCTATTGTTGTGGGTAATCTTTGTGTTATTTCCAAGGGTCATTTAGAATGTCTTGTGTGGTGCATTGGGGGTAACATTCTCGTGACTTGGTGTGAACTTTGAACGAGGATTAAGTGTGATAGTTCAAGCATCCCATATTGAAAGTTTAAGCTTTAGGTAGGAAGGATTAGCTATTTTTCCTATGTGTGGTATGAAAACATGATCTCAGGTTCGAATCTCATAATAGCACAAATTCGAGGTTAATTTCCCTTACAAGAGACAGAATGATACAACCGAGTTAAGTACCATCCCTGGGCTTATTGTTGTAGGTAACTTTTCTATGTTGTTTCCAAGGGTCATTTAGAATGACTTGTGTGGTGCATGGGGGTAACATTCTCGTGACTTGGTGTGAGCTTTAAACGAGGATTAAGTATGACAGTTCAAGCGCCCCGTATTCAAAGCTTTAGCTTTAGGTAGCAAGGATTAGCTATTTTTCCTATGTTTGGTATCAAAACATGATCTCATGTTCGAATCTCATAAAAGCACATGATAAGAACCAAGGGTTTATGACCTAGCTAATTTCAGATTATATAGCAAAGGGTTTCTGCACAAATCAATGGATATTACTCACCATTTTTCTGAGGAGGAAAGACGCCACAAGGAGCTGCTAATTCCTTGATAAGTCTAGCAAAAATGACACCCTAACAAGTATGGATATTACTCACCACAAATGCTTGGATGCTAAACAACGCCACAAAGGTTGCCAATCCCTTGATAAATTGCTTGAAGAGGAACAAAGAGCTAGAATGAGCTCTCAAATGATCTGAATATTCAAACTTCATTCAAAATTATGTTTTACAGCAGCTGAGCTGCTCTTAAAAGGATTCAAACCAACCCTAAGCTATAATACATCATAGCCCTTGATCTCATCCAAGGGTTGAAAATAAACACAGCCAAAAAGCAGAAAAGGTAGCAGCAAACATTGACCAAAATACATGGAAAAATTGGGGCAGCTGACCACAAAGCAATCCCATAAAGTATTACATCTTAACCCTTGATTTCATCCAAGGGCTGAAAAGAGAGCTGCCCAAAATCAGTCCAAATGGCACTCCAAAATTGGAGCAAAACATGGGGCAGCTGAGAACAAAAGAAACCCTATAAAATATTACATCTTGACCCTTGTTTCCATCTAAGGGCTGAAATTGAAGCTGCCCAAAAAGTCCAAATTGCACAACAATGTGCCTAGTTTTATTTTGCCAATTTTGCCCTAATTTCCATCCTAGGATTGTCCCAATCCTTGCACTCCCAATTTAGGTCCTCTTGATTATGAATGACCTCTTGAATGATCCTATTTAAAGCCTTTTCGACTTCTGCCTTCCTAGACCTTGTGATTGGTCCACTTGGAATTTGTAGCGCTCTATGATTCTCATCATTCCCCCTCTCTTCAAGAGGATTCGTCCTCGAATCATCACCTGCATAATCAAAAGGAGATAAATCAGAAACATTAAAAGAGGTACTAACATTATACTCACCAGGAAGATCAATTTTGTAGGCATTGTCATTGATTCGCTCAATCACTTGAAAGGGTCCATCTCCCCGAGGTTGCAACTTGGACCGTCTTTTTTCAGGAAACCGTTCCTTTCTCATATGCACCCAAACCCAATCACCAGGCTCAAAAATGACTCTTCGCCTCCCTTTGTTGGCTCTGTAAGCATAATCCTTATTTCTCTTCTCAATTTGCTCATGAATGCGTTCATGGAGCTTCTTCACCATTTCAGCCTTCCTTGCACCATCTAAGTTAGTTTTCTCTGAAATAGGAATAGGTAATAAGTCCAAAGGAGTTAGTGGATTGAAACCATAAACAATTTCAAATGGAGAATGATCAGTAGTTGAATGCACACTCCGGTTATAAGCAAATTCAACAAAAGGTAAACAATCCTCCCAATTTTTCAAATTCCTTTTTATTACCACCCTAAGCAACGTGGACAGAGTACTATTGACTACCTTAGCATAAAAATTCACATTTTTTTTCTCTAGTATTTTTCCACTCTCCTCTCCTTTTTCTTCACTCTTTTTTTTTCTTTCACTCTTTTTTTCTTTTTCATTCTTCTCTTTTTTTTCTTTTCCCTAACCATCCTCAATTGATCTTCAAAGACTTGCTTTGGTGAAAGGGGTACAAGTGTGATGTTTCTACCATTCTTCACAAACGAATACTTGTTTCTATATCCGTCATGTGTAACCCTCCTATCATATTGCCAAGGCCTACCTAGCAAGATGTGTCCAGCTTGCATGGGTACCAGATCACACATCACCTCATCCTTGTACTTTCCAATGGAGAAGCTCACTAATACTTGCTTATTAACCTTCACTTCCCCACTATAATTTAACGATTGCAACTTGTAAGGCTTAGGGTGTTCAAATGTGGGCAACCCTAATTTCTCAACTAAGGTAGTACTAGCCACATTGGTGCAACTTCCCCCATCTATAATAACACTACACACTTTGTTACTCACATGACATCTTGTGTGGAAGATGTTATCTCTTTGTTGTTCAAGGTCATCCTCCTTGACTTGAGTGCTCAAAGATCGCCTTATTACAAATGCTTCCCCATCCACGGGTCCTATCTCCTCTTCACTAACTTCCCCTACAGATGGCGTCTCATCTTCTTCACTTTCATTATCGGTTCCAACCTCACCACTTGCTAAGGTGATCATTACCTTCTTATTGGGACATTGAGAGGCTATATGACCATTACCAAGACACCGAAAACACCTTAAGTCACGATTACGAATTGGAGTGTCGATTTTACCTTTGTCCTTGCTAGCCCCCATCTCTTTGGCTTTGTAAGGCTCAAATCTTGGTTTGGATGTAGCTATTTCATCTTTTTTCTCATTGGACTTCCAAGGACTAGTAAGGTTTGTTTTTTTTGAGTAATGGGACTAGACCTTAATGGTTGGGATCGAAAACTCCGTTTCTTTAATTGTCTTTCCACCTTGATTGCCATATGGACCATGTCCTCCATCTCCACATAATGATGAAGTTCCACAATGTTGGCAATGTCTGGATTCAACCCACTAAGAAACCTAGCCATGGTTGCCTCTCTATCTTCCTCAACATTAGCTCTTGCCATAGCCACTTCCATTTCCTTGTAGTACTCATCAACACATTTATATCCTTGAATCAATCTTTGTAAGCGTTGGTGTAACTCTCTATAGTAGTAGCTAGGCACAAACCTCTTTCTCATGATAGCCTTCATGTCCTCCCAATTATCTATGGGCCTTTCACGGTTTCTCCTCCTACTAATGACCAATTGATCCCACCAATTCAATGCATAGTCATAAAACTCAATTACAGCAAGTTTTACTTTTTTCTCCGTGGAGTAGTTGTGACATTCAAAAATATGCTCCACTTTCTTCTCCCACTCCAAATACAACTCCGGGTCATTCTTTCCTTGGAATTGTGGTATCTTCATTTTTATACTACTTAGATCTCTGTCAACTCCATCTTGAGCTCTAGGTGGGGGTCTCCACATACCTCCTCTACCATTTCTTCCACCTCTATTCCCATTTCTTCCTCCTCTAGGCATTCTTTCCCCCTCTTCCTCCAATTCTTCTTCCCAATCTTCTTCCTCTATATCATCCCCAACATGAGCTTGCCTATTAACCCTCCTAACATTGGGTGGAGGTGTCCCTCGTTGTAAAGCTGCTATGGAATTTTCTTGCCTTTCCAATCTTTCATTCATATCAACTACCAAGTTGTTCATCCTTTCAAATGATTGTTGCAGCGCCCTCATCATGAACATCATATCCGGTCTTCCTTCGGGACTACTGTTTGACATTTTTTTTTCAATTCTACACAACAATAGGTTAGTGTAATAAAATAGAACTAATGTAAATTCACAGAATACCTCACGTGTTTAGCGCTCGGATTGATCGCTCAAACCCTCTTAGTTCCTAATTAAAGCAACCAAATCCAGGAATTCCAACCAATTTGTAGAATTATCAAACACCCAAAAAAAACAAATAGTTCACAATATCCCACTTGTTAAAGCACAAAGGAAACTAACTCAAAGTGTTTAGAGGAGTAAGCACAAGAAAAAGCAATAGAACAACATGATTGGAAAAACAACAATTTCCCCAAAGGAACTAAGCACACAATGGAATATTTATAATCAAAGTGTAAAATCCTTGAAACTATGAGTTCTAATACTCTCTAGAAATTAGCAATTGCAATTTGGCCAATCTGTTTTTTTTTCTGTTTTTTTTTTCGAATTACTTCTGGCCACTCTTTTTTTTTCTGTTTTTTTTTCTTTTTGGGACAATTATGCTAATAACTCTAGAGTAAATCAATACAATACTTTCAATATGAGTTTAAGTGATGTTTAAGATTGGTAAAATAGCACATAAATTATGACACAAAGGGAAAATGAAATTTCTGCAGGAACTACCACAGAAATACTAGAAAACAACCAAAAACTGCAGAATATTTCAGATTTTGTAGAATAAGCAAGGAAAGTACAGAATAGATTCAGTAATAGCAGAATTTGCAAGAAAAATGCAGAAAAAACGTGGAAACAAAGAAGAGCAATATTTTTAGGGTATGGAGAATAAATTTCAGCAAGAACACAGCAGAATGATATTTATTTTTTCGTTTTTTTTTTTGTGTCAGAAATACAACAAGAACACAAGAACAAGAACACAAGAACAAGAACAAATATAAAGGATAGGAATCTGAAAATTAGCACCAAAAGCTCTGATACCAAATGATAAGAACCAAGGGTTTAGGACCTAGCTAATTTCAGATTATATAGCAAAGGGTTTCTCCACAAATCAATGGATATTACTCACCATTTTTCTGAGGAGAAAAGACGCCACAAGGAGCTGCTAATTCCTTGATAAGTCTAGCATAAATGACACCCTAACAAGTATGGATATTACTCACCACAAATGCTTGGATGCTAAACAACGCCACAAAGGTTGCCAATCCCTTGAAAAGTTGCTTGAAGAGGAACAAAGAGCTAGAATGAGCTCTCAAATGATCTGAATATTCAAACTTCATTCAAAATTATGTTTTACAGCAGCTGAGCTGCTCTTAAAAGGATTCAAACCAACCCTAAGCTATAATACATCATAGCCCTTGATCTCATCCAAGGGTTGAAAATAAACACAGCCAAAAAGCAGAAAAGGTAGCAGCAAACATTGACCAAAATACATGGAAAAATTGGGGCAGCTGACCACAAAGCAATCCCATAAAGTATTACATCTTAACCCTTGATTTCATCCAAGGGCTGAAAAGAGAGCTGCCCAAAATCAGTCCAAATGGCACTCCAAAATTGGAGCAAAACATGGGGCAGCTGAGAACAAAAGAAACCCTATAAAATATTACATCTTGACCCTTGTTTCCATCTAACGGCTGAAATTGAAGCTGCCCAAAAAGTCCAAATGGCACAACAATGTGCCTAGTTTTATTTTGCCAATTTTGCCCTAATTTCCATCCTAGGATTGTCCCAATCCTTGCACTCCCAATTTAGGTCCCCTTGATTATGAATGACCTCTTGAATGATCCCAATTAAAGCCTTTTCGAGTTCTGCCTTCCTAGACCTTGTGATTGGTCCACTTGGAATTTGTAGCGCTCTATGATTCTCAACAGCACAAGTTCGAGATGAATTTCCCTTAAAAGAGACAGAATTATGCAACCGAGTTAAGTACCATCCCTGGGCCAATTGTTGTGGGTAATCTTTGTGTTATTTCCGAGGGTCATTTAGAATGTCTTGTGTAGTGCATAGGGGGTAACATTCTCTTGACTTAGTGTGAGCTTTGAACAAGGATTAAGTTTGACAGTTCAAGCGTCCCGTATTGAAAGCTTAAGCTTTAGGTAGGAAGGATTAGCTATTTTTTAGATCTTTGGTATCAAAACATGATCTCATATTCGAATCCCATAAAAGCACAAGTTCGAGGTGAATTTCCCTTAAAAGAGACGGAATGATGCAACCAAGGTAAGTACCTTCCCAGGGCTTATTGTTGTGGGTAATGTGTTATTTCCTAGGGTCAATTAGAATAACTTGTGTGGTACATAGAGGGTAAAATCCTCGTGACTTGGTGTGACTTTTGAACGAGGATTAAGTGTGACAGTTGAAGGGTTCCGTATTTAAAGGTTAAGCTTTAGGTTGGAAGGATTAGCTATTTTTTCTTCGTTTGTTATCAAAACATGATCTCAGTTTCGAATCCCATAAAAGCACAAGTTCGAGCTAAATTTCCCTTAAAAGAGACAGAATGATACAACCGAGGTAAGTACCATCCCTGGGACTATTGTTGTGGGTAATCTTTGTGTTATTTCCAATGGTCAATTAGAATGTCTTGTGTGGTGCATAGGGGGTAACATTCTCGTGAAATGGTGTGAACTTTGAACGACGATTAAGTGTGACAGTTCAAGCATCCCGTATTGAAAGCTTAAGCTTTCGGTAGGAAGGATTAGCTATTTTCCCTATGTTTGGTATGAAAACATGAACTCAGGTTCGAATCCCATAAAAGCCCAAGTTCGAGATGAGTTTCCCTTAAAAGAGACAGAATTATGCAACCGAGTTAAGTACCATCCCAGGGCTTATTGTTGTGTGTAACCTTTTTGTGTTATTTCCAAGGGTCATTTAGAATGACTTGGGTGGTGCATGAGGGGTAACATCCTCTTGACTTGGTGTGAGCTTTGAACGAGGATTACGTGTGATTGTTCAAGCGTCCCGTATTGAAAGCTTAAGCTTTAGCTAGGAAGGATTAGCTATTTTGCCTATGTTTGGTATGAAAACATGATCTCAGGTTCGAATCCCATAAAAGCACAAGTCCGAGGTGAATTTCCCTTAAAAGAGACGGAATGATGCAATCAAGGTAAGTACCATCCCAGGGCCTATTGTTGTACGTAATATTTGTGTTATTTCAAAGGGTCATTTAGAATTTCTTGTGTGGTGTATAGGGGGTAACATTCTCGTGACTTGGTGTGAGCTTTGAACGAGGATTAAGTGTGACAGTTCAAGCATCTCGTATTGAATGCTTAAGCTTTAGGTAGGAAGGATTAGCTATTTTTCTTATGTTTGGTATCAAAACATTATCTCAGGTTCTAATCCCATAAAAGCAAAAGTTCGAGGTCAATTTCCCTTACAAGAGATAGAATGATGCAACCGAGGTAAGTACCATCCTTGGGCCTATTGTTGTGGGTAATCTTTGTGTTATTTCCAAGGGGCATTTAGAATGTCTCGTCTGGTGCATATGGGGTAACATTCTCGTGACTTGGTGTGAGCTTTGAACGAGGATTAAGTATGACAGTTCAAGCTCCCCGTATTGAAAGCTTAAGCTTTAGGTAGGAAGGATTAGCTATTTTTCCTATGTTTGGTATCAAAACATGATCTCAGGTTCGAATCCCATAAAAGCACAAGTTCGAGGTAAATTTCCCTTACAAGAGACAGAATGATGCAACCGAGTTAAGTACCATCCCAGGGATTATTATTGTGTGTAACCTTTTTGTGTTATTTCCAAAGGTCATTTAGAATGACTTGGGTGGTGCATGAGGGGTAACATCCTCTTCACTTAGTGTGAGCTTTGAACGAGGATTACGTGTGACAGTTCAAGCGCCCCGTATTGAAAGCTTAAGCTTTAGGTAGGAAGGATTAGCTATTTTTCCTATGTTTGGTATCAAAACATGATCTCATGTTAGAATCCCATAAAAGCACAAGTTCGAGGTTAATTTCCCTTACAAGAGACAGAATGATGCAACCAAGGTAAGTACCATCCCAGGGCCTATTGGTGTGGGTAATCTTTGTGTTATTTCCAATGGTAATTTAGAATGACTTGTGTGGTGCATATAGGGTAAAATCCTCGTGACTTGGTGTGAATTTTGAACGTGGATTAAGTGTGACAGTTCAAGCGTCCCGTATTGAAAGCTTAAGCTTTAGGTAGGAAGGATTAGCTATTTTTCCTATGTTTGGTATGAAAACATGATCTCAGGTTCGAATCACATTAAAGCACAAGTTTAAGATGAATTTCCCTTAAAAGAGACGGAATGATGCAACCGAAGTAAGTACCATCCCTGGGTTTATTGGTGTAGGTAACCTTTTTATGTTGTTTCTAAGGGTCATTTAGAATGACTTGTGTGGTGCATGGGGGGTAAAATCCTCGTGACTTGGTGTGACTTTTGAACGAGGATTAAGTATGACAGTTCAAGCGCCTCATATTGAAAGCTTAAGCTTTAGGTAGGATGGATTAGCTATTTTTCCTATGTTTGGTATCAAAACATGATCTCAGGTTCGAATCACATAAAAGCACAAGTTCGAGGTAAATGTCCCTTACAAGAGACAGAATGATGCAACCGAGTTATATACCATCCCAGGGCTTATTGTTGTGTGTAACCTTTTTGTGTTATTTCCAAGGGTCATTTAGAATGACTTGCGTGGTGCATGAGGGGTAACATCCTCTTGACTTGGTGTGAGCTTTGAACGAGGATTACGTGTGATAGTTCAAGCGTCCCGTATTGAAAGCTTAACCTTTAGGTAGGAAGGATTAGCTATTTTGCCTATGTTTGGTATGAAAACATGAACTCAGGTTTGAATCTCTTAAAAGCACAAGTTTGAGGTAAATCCCCTTAAAAGAGACGGAATGATGCAACCGAGGTAATTACCATCCTAGGGCCTATTGTTGTGGGTAATCTTTGTGTTATTTCCAAGGTTCATTTAGAATTTCTTGTGTGGTACATAGGGGGTAACTTTCTCGTGACTTGGTGTGAGCTTTGAATGAGGATTAAGTGTGACAGTTCAAGCGTCCCATATTGAAAGCTTAAGCTTTAGGTAGGAAGGATTAGCTATTTTTCCTATGTTTGGTATCAAAACATGATCTCAGGTTCGAATCACATTAAAGCACAAGTTTGAGGTGAAGTTCCCTTAAAAGAGACGGAATGATGCAACCGAGGTAAATACCATCCCCTCGGCTTATTGTTGTAGGTAATCTTTCTATGTTGTTTCCAAGGGTCATTTAGAATGACTTGTGTGGTGCATGGGGGGTAAAATCCTCGTGACTTGGTGTGACTTTTGTACGAGGATTAAGTATCACAGTTCAAGCGCCCCGTATTGAAAGCTTAAGCGTTAGGTAGGAAGGATTAGCTATTTTTCCTATGTTTGGTATCAAAACATGATCTCAGGTTCGAATCCCATAAAAGCACAAATTCGAGGTTAAATTCCCTTACAAGAGACAGAATGATGCAACCGAGTTAAGTACCATCTCAGGGCTTATTGTTGTGTGTAACCTTTTTGTGTTATTTCCAAGGGTCATTTAGAATGACTTGGGTGGTGCATGAGGGGTAACATCCTCTTGACTTGGTGTGAACTTTGAACGAGGATTACGTGTGATAGTTCAAGCGTCCCGTATTGAAACCTTAAGCTTTAGGTAGGAAGGATTAGCTATTTTGCCTATGTTTGGTATGAAAACATGATATCAGGTTCGAATCCCATAATAGAACAAATTCTAGGTTAATTTCCCTTAAAAGTGACAGAATGATCCAACCGAGTTAAGTACCATCCCTGGGCTTATTGTTGTAGTTAACCTTTCTATGTTGTTTCCAAAGGTCATTTAGAATGACTTGTGTGGTGCATGGGGGGTAACATCCTCGTGAATTGGTGTGAGCTTTAAACGAGGATTAAGTATGACTGTTCAAGCGCTCCGTATTCAAAGCTTTAGCTTTAGGTAGGAAGGATTCGCTATTTTTCCTATGTTTGGTATCAAAACATGATCTCAGGTTCGAATCCCACAAAAGCCCAAGTTCGAGATGAATTTCCCTTAAAAGAGACGGAATTATGCAACCGAGTTAAGTACCATCGCAGGGCTTATTGTTGTGTGTAACCTTTTTGTGTTATTTCCAAGGGTCATCTAGAATGACTTGGGTGGTGCATGAGGGGTAACATCCTCTTGACTTGGGGTTAGCTTTGAATAAGGATTACGTGTGATAGTTCAAGCGCCCCGTATTGAAAGCTTAAGCGTTAGGTAGGAAGGATTAGCTATTTTTCCTATGTTTGGTATCAAAACATGATCTCAGGTTCGAATCCCATAAAAGCACAAGTTCGAGGTAAATTTCCCTTACAAGAGACAGAATGATGCAACCGAGTTAAGTACCATCCCAGGGATTATTATTGTGTGTAACCTTTTTGTGTTATTTCCAAAGGTCATTTAGAATGACTTGGGTGGTGCATGAGGGGTAACATCCTCTTGACTTAGTGTGAGCTTTGAACGAGGATTACGTGTGACAGTTCAAGCGCCCCGTATTGAAAGCTTAAGCTTTAGGTAGGAAGGATTAGCTATTTTTCCTATGTTTGGTATCAAAACATGATCTCATGTTGGAATCCCATAAAAGCACAAGTTCGAGGTGAATTTCCCTTAAAAGAGACGGAATGATGCAACCAAGGTAAGTAACATCCCAGGGCCTATTGGTGTGGGTAATCTTTGTGTTATTTCCAATGGTCATTTAGAATGACTTGTGTGGTGCATATAGGGTAAAATCCTCGTGACTTGGTGTGAATTTTGAACGTGGATTAAGTGTGACAGTTCAAGCGTCCCGTATTGAAAGCTTAAGCTTTAGGTAGGAAGGATTAGCTATTTTTCCTATGTTTGGTATGAAAACATGATCTCAGGTTCGAATCACATTAAAGCACAAGTTTAAGATGAATTTCCCTTAAAAGAGATGGAATGATGCACCCGAAGTAAGTACCATCCCTGGGTTTATTGGTGTAGGTAACCTTTTTATGTTGTTTCCAAGGGTCATTTAGAATGACTTGTGTGGTGCATAGGGGGTAAAATCCTCGTGACTTGGTGTGACTTTTGAACGAGGATTAAGTATGACAGTTCAAGCGCCTCATATTGAAAGCTTAAGCTTTAGGTAGGATGGATTAGCTATTTTTCCTATGTTTGGTATCAAAACATGATCTCAGGTTCGAATCCCATAAAAGCACAAGTTCGAGGTAAATGTCCCTTACAAGAGACAGAATGATGCAACCGAGTTAAGTACCATCCCAGGGCTTATTGTTGTGTGTAACCTTTTTGTGTTATTTCCAAGGGTCATTTAGAATGACTTGCGTGGTGCATGAGGGGCAACATCCTCTTGACTTGGTGTGAGCTTTGAACGAGGATTATGTGTGATAGTTCAAGCGTCCCGTATTGAAAGCTTAACCTTTAGGTAGGAAGGATTAGCTATTTTGCCTATGTTTGGTATGAAAACATGAACTCAGGTTTGAATCTCTTAAAAGCACAAGTTTGAGGTAAATTCCCTTAAAAGAGACGGAATGATGCAACCGAGGTAAGTACCATCCTAAGGCCTATTGTTGTGGGTAATCTTTGTGTTATTTCCAAGGTTCATTTAGAATTTCTTGTGTGGTACATAGGGGGTAACTTTCTCGTGACTTGGTGTGAGCTTTGAATGAGGATTAAGTGTGACAGTTCAAGCGTCCCATATTGAAAGCTTAAGCTTTAGGTAGGAAGGATTAGCTATTTTTCCTATGTTTGGTATCAAAACATGATCTCAGGTTCGAATCACATTAAAGCATAAGTTTGAGGTGAAGTTCCCTTAAAAGAGACGGAATGATGCAACCGAGGTAAATACCATCCCCTCGGCTTATTGTTGTAGGTAATCTTTCTATGTTGTTTCCAAGGGTCATTTAGAATGACTTGTGTGGTGCATGGGGGGTAAAATCCTCGTGACTTGGTGTGACTTTTGTACGAGTATTAAGTATCACAGTTCAAGCGCCCCGTATTGAAAGCTTAAGCGTTAGGTAGGAAGGATTAGCTATTTTTCCTATGTTTGGTATCAAAACATGATCTCAGGTTCGAATCCCATAAAAGCACAAATTCGAGGTTAAATTCCCTTACAAGAGACAGAATGATGCAACCGAGTTAAGTACCATCTCAGGGCTTATTGTTGTGTGTAACCTTTTTGTGTTATTTCCAAGGGTCATTTAGAATGACTTGCGTGGTGCATGAGGGGTAACATCCTCTTGACTTGGTGTGAGCTTTGAACGAGGATTACGTGTGATAGTTCAAGCGTCCCGTATTGAAAGCTTAACCTTTAGGTAGGAAGGATTAGCTATTTTGCCTATGTTTGGTATGAAAACATGAACTCAGGTTTGAATCTCTTACAAGCACAAGTTTGAGGTAAATTCCCTTAAAAGAGACGGAATGATGCAACCGAGGTAAGTACCATCCTAAGGCCTATTGTTGTGGGTAATCTTTGTGTTATTTCCAAGGTTCATTTAGAATTTCTTGTGTGGTACATAGGGGGTAACTTTCTCGTGACTTGGTGTGAGCTTTGAATGAGGATTAAGTGTGACAGTTCAAGCGTCCCATATTGAAAGCTTAAGCTTTAGGTAGGAAGGATTAGCTATTTTTCCTATGTTTGGTATCAAAACATGATCTCAGGTTCGAATCACATTAAAGCACAAGTTTGAGGTGAAGTTCCCTTAAAAGAGACGGAATGATGCAACCGAGGTAAATACCATCCCCTCGGCTTATTGTTGTAGGTAATCTTTCTATGTTGTTTCCAAGGGTCATTTAGAATGACTTGTGTGGTGCATGGGGGGTAAAATCCTCGTGACTTGGTATGACTTTTGTACGAGGATTAAGTATCACAGTTCAAGCGCCCCGTATTGAAAGCTTAAGCGTTAGGTAGGAAGGATTAGCTATTTTTCCTATGTTTGGTATCAAAACATGATCTCAGGTTCGAATCCCATAAAAGCACAAATTCGAGGTTAAATTCCCTTACAAGAGACAGAATGATGCAACCGAGTTAAGTACCATCTCAGGGCTTATTGTTGTGTGTAACCTTTTTGTGTTATTTCCAAGGGTCATTTAGAATGACTTGGGTGGTGCATGAGGGGTAACATCCTCTTGACTTTGTGTGAACTTTGAATGAGGATTAGGTGTGATAGTTCAAGCGTCCCGTATTGAAACCTTAAGCTTTAGGTAGGAAGGATTAGCTATTTTGCCTATGTTTGGTATGAAAACATGATATCAGGTTCGAATCCCATAATAGAACAAATTCTAGGTTAATTTCCCTTAAAAGTGACAGAATGATCCAACCGAGTTAAGTACCATCCCTGGGCTTATTGTTGTAGGTAACCTTTCTATGTTGTTTCCAAAGGTCATTTAGAATGACTTGTGTGGTGCATGGGGGGTAACATCCTCGTGACTTGGTGTGAGCTTTAAACGAGGATTAAGTATGACTGTTCAAGCGCTCCGTATTCAAAGCTTTAGCTTTAGGTAGGAAGGATTCGCTATTTTTCCTATGTTTGGTATCAAAACATGATCTCAGGTTCGAATCCCACAAAAGCCCAAGTTCGAGATGAATTTCCCTTAAAAGAGACGGAATTATGCAACCGAGTTAAGTACCATCCCAGGGCTTATTGTTGTGTGTAACCTTTCTATCTTGTTTCCAAGGGTCATTTAGAATGACTTGGGTGGTGCATGAGGGGTAACATCCTCGTGACTTGGTGTGAGCTTTAAACGAGGATTAAGTATGACAGTTCAAGCACTCCGTATTCAAAGCTTTAGCTTTAGGTAGGAAGGATTAGCTATTTTTCCTATGTTTGGTATGAAAACATGATCTCAGGTTCGAATCACATTAAAGCACAAGTTTGAGGTGAATTTCCCTTAAAAGAGACAGAATGATGCAACCGAGGTAAGCACCATCCCTGGGCTTATTGTTGTAGGTAACCTTTCTATGTTGTTTCCAAGGGTCATTTAGAATGACTTGTGTGGTGCATGGGGGGTAAAATCCTCGTGACATGGTGTGACTTTTGAACGAGGATTAAGTATTACAGTTCAAGCGCCCCGTATTGAAAGCTTAAGCTTTAGGTAGGAAGGATTTGCTATTTTTCCTATGTTTGGTATCAAAACATGATCTCAGGTTCGAATCCCATAAAAGCACAAGTTCGAGGTAAATTTCCCTTACAAGAGACAGAATGATGCAACCGAGTTAAGTACCATCCTAGGGCTTATTCTTGTGTGTAACCTTTCTATCTTGTTTCCAAGGGTCATTTAGAATGACTTGGGTGGTGCATGAGGGGTAACATCCTCGTGACTTGGTGTGAGCTTTAAACGAGGATTAAGTATGACAGTTCAAGTACTCCGTATTCAAAGCTTTAGCATTAGGTAGGAAGGATTAGCTATTTTTCCTATGTTTGGTATGAAAACATGATCTCAGGTTCGAATCACATTAAAGCACAAGTTTGAGGTGAATTTCCCTTAAAAGAGACAGAATGATGCAACCGAGGTAAGCACCATCCCTGGGCTTATTGTTGTAGGTAACCTTTCTATGTTGTTTCCAAGGGTCATTTAGAATGACTTGTGTGGTGCATGGGGGGTAAAATCCTCGTGACTTGGTGTGACTTTTGAACGAGAATTAAGTATTACAGTTCAAGCGTCCCGTATTGAAACCTTAAGCTTTAGGTAGGAAAGATTAGCTATTTTGCCTATGTTTGGTATGAAAACATGATATCAGGTTCGAATCCCATAATAGCACAAATTCTAGGTTAATTTCCCTTAAAAGTGACAGAATGATCCAACCAAGTTAAGTACCATCCATGGGCTTATTGTTGTAGGTAACCTTTCTATGTTGTTTCCAAAGGTCATTTAGAATGACTTGTGTGGTGCATGGGGGGTAACATCCTCGTGACTTGGTGTGAGCTTTAAACGAGGATTAAGTATGACTGTTCAAGCGCTCCGTATTCAAAGCTTTAGCTTTAGGTAGGAAGGATTCGCTATTTTTCCTATGTTTGGTATCAAAACATGATCTCAGGTTCGAATCCCACAAAAGCCCAAGTTCGAGATGAATTTCCCTTAAAAGAGACGGAATTATGCAACCGAGTTAAGTACCATCCTAGGGCTTATTGTTGTGTGTAACCTTTCTATCTTGTTTCCAAGGGTCATTTAGAATGACTTGGGTGGTGCATGAGGGGTAACATCCTCGTGACTTGGTGTGAGCTTTAAACGAGGATTAAGTATGACAGTTCAAGTACTCCGTATTCAAAGCTTTAGCATTAGGTAGGAAGGATTAGCTATTTTTCCTATGTTTGGTATGAAAACATGATCTCATGTTCGAATCACATTAAAGCACAAGTTCGAGGTAAATTTCCCTTACAAGAGACAGAATGATGCAACCGAGTTAAGTACCATCCCAGGGCTTATTGTTGTGTGTAACCTTTCTATCTTGTTTCCAAGGGTCATTTAGAATGACTTGGTATGACTTTTGAACGAGAATTAAGTATTACAGTTCAAGCGCCCCGTATTGAAAGCTTAAGCGTTAGGTAGGAAGGATTTGCTATTTTTCCTATGTTTGGTATCAAAACATGATCTCAACTTCGAATCCCATAAAAGCACAAGTTCGAGGTAAATTTCCCTTACAAGAGACAGAATGATGCAACCGAGTTAAGTATCATCCCAGGGCTTATTGTTGTGTGTAACCATTTTTAGTTATTTCCAAGGGTCATTTAGAATGACTTTGGTGGTGCATGAGGGGTAACATCCTCTTGACTTAGTGTGAGCTTTGAACGAGGATTACGTGTGATAGTTCAAGCGTCCTGTATTGAAAGCTTAAGCTTTAGGTAGGAAGGATTAGCTATTTTGCCTATGTTTGGTATGAAAACATGATCTCAGGTTCGAATCCCATAATTGCACAAATTCGAGGTTAATTTCCCTTAAAAGTGACAGAATGATCCAACCGAGTTAAGTACCATCCCTGGGCTTATTGTTGTAGGTAACCTTTCTATGTTGTTTCCAAAGGTCATTTAGAATGACTTGTGTGGTGCATGGGGGGTAACATCCTCGTGACTTGGTGTGAGCTTTAAACGAGGATTAAGTATGACTGTTCAAGCGCTCCGTATTCAAAGCTTTAGCTTTAGGTAGGAAGGATTCGCTATTTTTCCTATGTTTGGTATCAAAACATGATCTCAGGTTCGAATCCCACAAAAGCCCAAGTTCGAGATGAATTTCCCTTAAAAGAGACGGAATTATGCAACCGAGTTAAGTACCATCCTAGGGCTTATTGTTGTGTGTAACCTTTCTATCTTGTTTCCAAGGGTCATTTAGAATGACTTGGGTGGTGCATGAGGGGTAACATCCTCGTGACTTGGTGTGAGCTTTAAACGAGGATTAAGTATGACAGTTCAAGCACTCCGTATTCAAAGCTTTAGCTTTAGGTAGGAAGGATTAGCTATTTTTCCTATGTTTGGTATGAAAACATGATCTCAGGTTCGAATCACATTAAAGCACAAGTTTGAGGTGAATTTCCCTTAAAAGAGACAGAATGATGCAACCGAGGTAAGCACCATCCCTGGGCTTATTGTTGTAGGTAACCTTTCTATGTTGTTTCCAAGGGTCATTTAGAATGACTTGTGTGGTGCATGGGGGGTAAAATCCTCGTGACTTGGTGTGACTTTTGAACGAGGATTAAGTATTACAGTTCAAGCGCCCCGTATTGAAAGCTTAAGCTTTAGGTAGGAAGGATTAGCTATTTTTCCTATGTTTGGTATCAAAACATGATCTCAATTTCGAATCCCATAAAAGCACAAGTTCGAGGTAAATTTCCCTTACAAGAGACAGAATGATGCAACCGAGTTAAGTACCATCCCAGGGCTTATTGTTGTGTGTAACCATTTTTAGTTATTTCCAAGGGTCATCTAGAATGACTTGGGTGGTGCATGAGGGGTAACATCCTCTTGACTTAGTGTGAGCTTTGAACTAGGATTACGTGTGATAGTTCAAGCGTCCCGTATTGAAACCTTAAGCTTTAGGTAGGAAGGATTAGCTATTTTGCCTATGTTTGGTATGAAAACATGATATCAAGTTCGAATCCCATAATAGAACAAATTCTAGGTTAATTTCCCTTAAAAGTGACAGAATGATCCAACCGAGTTAAGTACCATCCCTGGGCTTATTGTTGTAGGTAACCTTTCTATGTTGTTTCCAAAGGTCATTTAGAATGACTTGTGTGGTGCATGGGGGGTAACATCCTCGTGACTTGGTGTGAGCTTTAAACGAGGATTAAGTATGACTGTTCAAGCGCTCCGTATTCAAAGCTTTAGCTTTAGGTAGGAAGGATTCGCTATTTTTCCTATGTTTGGTATCAAAACATGATCTCAGGTTCGAATCCCACAAAAGCCCAAGTTCGAGATGAATTTCCCTTAAAAGAGACGGAATTATGCAACCGAGTTAAGTACCATCCCAGGGCTTATTGTTGTGTGTAACCTTTCTATCTTGTTTCCAAGGGTCATTTAGAATGACTTGGGTGGTGCATGAGGGGTAACATCCTCGTGACTTGGTGTGAGCTTTAAACGAGGATTAAGTATGACAGTTCAAGCACTCCGTATTCAAAGCTTTAGCTTTAGGTAGGAAGGATTAGCTATTTTTCCTATGTTTGGTATGAAAACATGATCTCAGGTTCGAATCACATTAAAGCACAAGTTTGAGGTGAATTTCCCTTAAAAGAGACAGAATGATGCAACCGAGGTAAGCACCATCCCTGGGCTTATTGTTGTAGGTAACCTTTCTATGTTGTTTCCAAGGGTCATTTAGAATGACTTGTGTGGTGCATGGGGGGTAAAATCCTCGTGACTTGGTGTGACTTTTGAACGAGGATTAAGTATTACAGTTCAAGCGCCCCGTATTGAAAGCTTAAGCTTTAGGTAGGAAGGATTAGCTATTTTTCCTATGTTTGGTATCAAAACATGATCTCAATTTCGAATCCCATAAAAGCACAAGTTCGAGGTAAATTTCCCTTACAAGAGACAGAATGATGCAACCGAGTTAAGTACCATCCCAGGGCTTATTGTTGTGTGTAACCATTTTTAGTTATTTCCAAGGGTCATCTAGAATGACTTGGGTGGTGCATGAGGGGTAACATCCTCTTGACTTAGTGTGAGCTTTGAACGAGGATTACGTGTGATAGTTCAAGCGTCCCGTATTGAAACCTTAAGCTTTAGGTAGGAAAGATTAGCTATTTTGCCTATGTTTGGTATGAAAACATGATATCAGGTTCGAATCCCATAATAGCACAAATTCTAGGTTAATTTCCCTTAAAAGTGACAGAATGATCCAACCAAGTTAAGTACCATCCATGGGCTTATTGTTGTAGGTAACCTTTCTATGTTGTTTCCAAAGGTCATTTAGAATGACTTGTGTGGTGCATGGGGGGTAACATCCTCGTGACTTGGTGTGAGCTTTAAACGAGGATTAAGTATGACTGTTCAAGCGCTCCGTATTCAAAGCTTTAGCTTTAGGTAGGAAGGATTCGCTATTTTTCCTATGTTTGGTATCAAAACATGATCTCAGGTTCGAATCCCACAAAAGCCCAAGTTCGAGATGAATTTCCCTTAAAAGAGACGGAATTATGCAACCGAGTTAAGTACCATCGCAGGGCTTATTGTTGTGTGTAACCTTTTTGTGTTATTTCCAAGGGTCATCTAGAATGTCTTGGGTGGTGCATGAGGGGTAACATCCTCTTGACTTGGGGTTAGCTTTGAATAAGGATTACGTGTGATAGTTCAAGCGCCCCGTATTGAAAGCTTAAGCGTTAGGTAGGAAGGATTAGCTATTTTTCCTATGTTTGGTATCAAAACATGATCTCAGGTTCGAATCCCATAAAAGCACAAGTTCGAGGTAAATTTCCCTTACAAGAGACAGAATGATGCAACCGAGTTAAGTACCATCCCAGGGATTATTATTGTGTGTAACCTTTTTGTGTTATTTCCAAAGGTCATTTAGAATGACTTGGGTGGTGCATGAGGGGTAACATCCTCTTGACTTAGTGTGAGCTTTGAACGAGGATTACGTGTGACAGTTCAAGCGCCCCGTATTGAAAGCTTAAGCTTTAGGTAGGAAGGATTAGCTATTTTTCCTATGTTTGGTATCAAAACATGATCTCATGTTGGAATCCCATAAAAGCACAAGTTCGAGGTGAATTTCCCTTAAAAGAGACGGAATGATGCAACCAAGGTAAGTAACATCCCAGGGCCTATTGGTGTGGGTAATCTTTGTGTTATTTCCAATGGTCATTTAGAATGACTTGTGTGGTGCATATAGGGTAAAATCCTCGTGACTTGGTGTGAATTTTGAACGTGGATTAAGTGTGACAGTTCAAGCGTCCCGTATTGAAAGCTTAAGCTTTAGGTAGGAAGGATTAGCTATTTTTCCTATGTTTGGTATGAAAACATGATCTCAGGTTCGAATCACATTAAAGCACAAGTTTAAGATGAATTTCCCTTAAAAGAGATGGAATGATGCACCCGAAGTAAGTACCATCCCTGGGTTTATTGGTGTAGGTAACCTTTTTATGTTGTTTCCAAGGGTCATTTAGAATGACTTGTGTGGTGCATAGGGGGTAAAATCCTCGTGACTTGGTGTGACTTTTGAACGAGGATTAAGTATGACAGTTCAAGCGCCTCATATTGAAAGCTTAAGCTTTAGGTAGGATGGATTAGCTATTTTTCCTATGTTTGGTATCAAAACATGATCTCAGGTTCGAATCCCATAAAAGCACAAGTTCGAGGTAAATGTCCCTTACAAGAGACAGAATGATGCAACCGAGTTAAGTACCATCCCAGGGCTTATTGTTGTGTGTAACCTTTTTGTGTTATTTCCAAGGGTCATTTAGAATGACTTGCGTGGTGCATGAGGGGCAACATCCTCTTGACTTGGTGTGAGCTTTGAACGAGGATTATGTGTGATAGTTCAAGCGTCCCGTATTGAAAGCTTAACCTTTAGGTAGGAAGGATTAGCTATTTTGCCTATGTTTGGTATGAAAACATGAACTCAGGTTTGAATCTCTTAAAAGCACAAGTTTGAGGTAAATTCCCTTAAAAGAGACGGAATGATGCAACCGAGGTAAGTACCATCCTAAGGCCTATTGTTGTGGGTAATCTTTGTGTTATTTCCAAGGTTCATTTAGAATTTCTTGTGTGGTACATAGGGGGTAACTTTCTCGTGACTTGGTGTGAGCTTTGAATGAGGATTAAGTGTGACAGTTCAAGCGTCCCATATTGAAAGCTTAAGCTTTAGGTAGGAAGGATTAGCTATTTTTCCTATGTTTGGTATCAAAACATGATCTCAGGTTCGAATCACATTAAAGCATAAGTTTGAGGTGAAGTTCCCTTAAAAGAGACGGAATGATGCAACCGAGGTAAATACCATCCCCTCGGCTTATTGTTGTAGGTAATCTTTCTATGTTGTTTCCAAGGGTCATTTAGAATGACTTGTGTGGTGCATGGGGGGTAAAATCCTCGTGACTTGGTGTGACTTTTGTACGAGTATTAAGTATCACAGTTCAAGCGCCCCGTATTGAAAGCTTAAGCGTTAGGTAGGAAGGATTAGCTATTTTTCCTATGTTTGGTATCAAAACATGATCTCAGGTTCGAATCCCATAAAAGCACAAATTCGAGGTTAAATTCCCTTACAAGAGACAGAATGATGCAACCGAGTTAAGTACCATCTCAGGGCTTATTGTTGTGTGTAACCTTTTTGTGTTATTTCCAAGGGTCATTTAGAATGACTTGTGTGGTGCATGAGGGGTAACATCCTCTTGACTTGGTGTGAGCTTTGAACGAGGATTACGTGTGATAGTTCAAGCGTCCCGTATTGAAAGCTTAACCTTTAGGTAGGAAGGATTAGCTATTTTGCCTATGTTTGGTATGAAAACATGAACTCAGGTTTGAATCTCTTACAAGCACAAGTTTGAGGTAAATTCCCTTAAAAGAGACGGAATGATGCAACCGAGGTAAGTACCATCCTAAGGCCTATTGTTGTGGGTAATCTTTGTGTTATTTCCAAGGTTCATTTAGAATTTCTTGTGTGGTACATAGGGGGTAACTTTCTCGTGACTTGGTGTGAGCTTTGAATGAGGATTAAGTGTGACAGTTCAAGCGTCCCATATTGAAAGCTTAAGCTTTAGGTAGGAAGGATTAGCTATTTTTCCTATGTTTGGTATCAAAACATGATCTCAGGTTCGAATCACATTAAAGCACAAGTTTGAGGTGAAGTTCCCTTAAAAGAGACGGAATGATGCAACCGAGGTAAATACCATCCCCTCGGCTTATTGTTGTAGGTAATCTTTCTATGTTGTTTCCAAGGGTCATTTAGAATGACTTGTGTGGTGCATGGGGGGTAAAATCCTCGTGACTTGGTATGACTTTTGTACGAGGATTAAGTATCACAGTTCAAGCGCCCCGTATTGAAAGCTTAAGCGTTAGGTAGGAAGGATTAGCTATTTTTCCTATGTTTGGTATCAAAACATGATCTCAGGTTCGAATCCCATAAAAGCACAAATTCGAGGTTAAATTCCCTTACAAGAGACAGAATGATGCAACCGAGTTAAGTACCATCTCAGGGCTTATTGTTGTGTGTAACCTTTTTGTGTTATTTCCAAGGGTCATTTAGAATGACTTGGGTGGTGCATGAGGGGTAACATCCTCTTGACTTTGTGTGAACTTTGAATGAGGATTAGGTGTGATAGTTCAAGCGTCCCGTATTGAAACCTTAAGCTTTAGGTAGGAAGGATTAGCTATTTTGCCTATGTTTGGTATGAAAACATGATATCAGGTTCGAATCCCATAATAGAACAAATTCTAGGTTAATTTCCCTTAAAAGTGACAGAATGATCCAACCGAGTTAAGTACCATCCCTGGGCTTATTGTTGTAGGTAACCTTTCTATGTTGTTTCCAAAGGTCATTTAGAATGACTTGTGTGGTGCATGGGGGGTAACATCCTCGTGACTTGGTGTGAGCTTTAAACGAGGATTAAGTATGACTGTTCAAGCGCTCCGTATTCAAAGCTTTAGCTTTAGGTAGGAAGGATTCGCTATTTTTCCTATGTTTGGAATCAAAACATGATCTCAGGTTCGAATCCCACAAAAGCCCAAGTTCGAGATGAATTTCCCTTAAAAGAGACGGAATTATGCAACCGAGTTAAGTACCATCCCAGGGCTTATTGTTGTGTGTAACCTTTCTATCTTGTTTCCAAGGGTCATTTAGAATGACTTGGGTGGTGCATGAGGGGTAACATCCTCGTGACTTGGTGTGAGCTTTAAACGAGGATTAAGTATGACAGTTCAAGCACTCCGTATTCAAAGCTTTAGCTTTAGGTAGGAAGGATTAGCTATTTTTCCTATGTTTGGTATGAAAACATGATCTCAGGTTCGAATCACATTAAAGCACAAGTTTGAGGTGAATTTCCCTTAAAAGAGACAGAATGATGCAACCGAGGTAAGCACCATCCCTGGGCTTATTGTTGTAGGTAACCTTTCTATGTTGTTTCCAAGGGTCATTTAGAATGACTTGTGTGGTGCATGGGGGGTAAAATCCTCGTGACTTGGTGTGACTTTTGAACGAGGATTAAGTATTACAGTTCAAGCGCCCCGTATTGAAAGCTTAAGCTTTAGGTAGGAAGGATTTGCTATTTTTCCTATGTTTGGTATCAAAACATGATCTCAGGTTCGAATCCCATAAAAGCACAAGTTCGAGGTAAATTTCCCTTACAAGAGACAGAATGATGCAACCGAGTTAAGTACCATCCTAGGGCTTATTCTTGTGTGTAACCTTTCTATCTTGTTTCCAAGGGTCATTTAGAATGACTTGGGTGGTGCATGAGGGGTAACATCCTCGTGACTTGGTGTGAGCTTTAAACGAGGATTAAGTATAACAGTTCAAGTACTCCGTATTCAAAGCTTTAGCATTAGGTAGGAAGGATTAGCTATTTTTCCTATGTTTGGTATGAAAACATGATCTCAGGTTCGAATCACATTAAAGCACAAGTTTGAGGTGAATTTCCCTTAAAAGAGACAGAATGATGCAACCGAGGTAAGCACCATCCCTGGGCTTATTGTTGTAGGTAACCTTTCTATGTTGTTTCCAAGGGTCATTTAGAATGACTTGTGTGGTGCATGGGGGGTAAAATCCTCGTGACTTGGTGTGACTTTTGAACGAGAATTAAGTATTACAGTTCAAGCGTCCCGTATTGAAACCTTAAGCTTTAGGTAGGAAAGATTAGCTATTTTGCCTATGTTTGGTATGAAAACATGATATCAGGTTCGAATCCCATAATAGCACAAATTCTAGGTTAATTTCCCTTAAAAGTGACAGAATGATCCAACCAAGTTAAGTACCATCCATGGGCTTATTGTTGTAGGTAACCTTTCTATGTTGTTTCCAAAGGTCATTTAGAATGACTTGTGTGGTGCATGGGGGGTAACATCCTCGTGACTTGGTGTGAGCTTTAAACGAGGATTAAGTATGACTGTTCAAGCGCTCCGTATTCAAAGCTTTAGCTTTAGGTAGGAAGGATTCGCTATTTTTCCTATGTTTGGTATCAAAACATGATCTCAGGTTCGAATCCCACAAAAGCCCAAGTTCGAGATGAATTTCCCTTAAAAGAGACGGAATTATGCAACCGAGTTAAGTACCATCCTAGGGCTTATTGTTGTGTGTAACCTTTCTATCTTGTTTCCAAGGGTCATTTAGAATGACTTGGGTGGTGCATGAGGGGTAACATCCTCGTGACTTGGTGTGAGCTTTAAACGAGGATTAAGTATGACAGTTCAAGTACTCCGTATTCAAAGCTTTAGCATTAGGTAGGAAGGATTAGCTATTTTTCCTATGTTTGGTATGAAAACATGATCTCATGTTCGAATCACATTAAAGCACAAGTTCGAGGTAAATTTCCCTTACAAGAGACAGAATGATGCAACCGAGTTAAGTACCATCCCAGGGCTTATTGTTGTGTGTAACCTTTCTATCTTGTTTCCAAGGGTCATTTAGAATGACTTGGTATGACTTTTGAACGAGAATTAAGTATTACAGTTCAAGCGCCCCGTATTGAAAGCTTAAGCGTTAGGTAGGAAGGATTTGCTATTTTTCCTATGTTTGGTATCAAAACATGATCTCAACTTCGAATCCCATAAAAGCACAAGTTCGAGGTAAATTTCCCTTACAAGAGACAGAATGATGCAACCGAGTTAAGTATCATCCCAGGGCTTATTGTTGTGTGTAACCATTTTTAGTTATTTCCAAGGGTCATTTAGAATGACTTTGGTGGTGCATGAGGGGTAACATCCTCTTGACTTAGTGTGAGCTTTGAACGAGGATTACGTGTGATAGTTCAAGCGTCCTGTATTGAAAGCTTAAGCTTTAGGTAGGAAGGATTAGCTATTTTGCCTATGTTTGGTATGAAAACATGATCTCAGGTTCGAATCCCATAATTGCACAAATTCGAGGTTAATTTCCCTTAAAAGTGACAGAATGATCCAACCGAGTTAAGTACCATCCCTGGGCTTATTGTTGTAGGTAACCTTTCTATGTTGTTTCCAAAGGTCATTTAGAATGACTTGTGTGGTGCATGGGGGGTAACATCCTCGTGACTTGGTGTGAGCTTTAAACGAGGATTAAGTATGACTGTTCAAGCGCTCCGTATTCAAAGCTTTAGCTTTAGGTAGGAAGGATTCGCTATTTTTCCTATGTTTGGTATCAAAACATGATCTCAGGTTCGAATCCCACAAAAGCCCAAGTTCGAGATGAATTTCCCTTAAAAGAGACGGAATTATGCAACCGAGTTAAGTACCATCCTAGGGCTTATTGTTGTGTGTAACCTTTCTATCTTGTTTCCAAGGGTCATTTAGAATGACTTGGGTGGTGCATGAGGGGTAACATCCTCGTGACTTGGTGTGAGCTTTAAACGAGGATTAAGTATGACAGTTCAAGCACTCCGTATTCAAAGCTTTAGCTTTAGGTAGGAAGGATTAGCTATTTTTCCTATGTTTGGTATGAAAACATGATCTCAGGTTCGAATCACATTAAAGCACAAGTTTGAGGTGAATTTCCCTTAAAAGAGACAGAATGATGCAACCGAGGTAAGCACCATCCCTGGGCTTATTGTTGTAGGTAACCTTTCTATGTTGTTTCCAAGGGTCATTTAGAATGACTTGTGTGGTGCATGGGGGGTAAAATCCTCGTGACTTGGTGTGACTTTTGAACGAGGATTAAGTATTACAGTTCAAGCGCCCCGTATTGAAAGCTTAAGCTTTAGGTAGGAAGGATTAGCTATTTTTCCTATGTTTGGTATCAAAACATGATCTCAATTTCGAATCCCATAAAAGCACAAGTTCGAGGTAAATTTCCCTTACAAGAGACAGAATGATGCAACCGAGTTAAGTACCATCCCAGGGCTTATTGTTGTGTGTAACCATTTTTAGTTATTTCCAAGGGTCATCTAGAATGACTTGGGTGGTGCATGAGGGGTAACATCCTCTTGACTTAGTGTGAGCTTTGAACGAGGATTACGTGTGATAGTTCAAGCGTCCCGTATTGAAACCTTAAGCTTTAGGTAGGAAGGATTAGCTATTTTGCCTATGTTTGGTATGAAAACATGATATCAAGTTCGAATCCCATAATAGAACAAATTCTAGGTTAATTTCCCTTAAAAGTGACAGAATGATCCAACCGAGTTAAGTACCATCCCTGGGCTTATTGTTGTAGGTAACCTTTCTATGTTGTTTCCAAAGGTCATTTAGAATGACTTGTGTGGTGCATGGGGGGTAACATCCTCGTGACTTGGTGTGAGCTTTAAACGAGGATTAAGTATGACTGTTCAAGCGCTCCGTATTCAAAGCTTTAGCTTTAGGTAGGAAGGATTCGCTATTTTTCCTATGTTTGGTATCAAAACATGATCTCAGGTTCGAATCCCACAAAAGCCCAAGTTCGAGATGAATTTCCCTTAAAAGAGACGAAATTATGCAACCGAGTTAAGTACCATCCCAGGGCTTATTGTTGTGTGTAACCTTTCTATCTTGTTTCCAAGGGTCATTTAGAATGACTTGGGTGGTGCATGAGGGGTAACATCCTCGTGACTTGGTGTGAGCTTTAAACGAGGATTAAGTATGACAGTTCAAGCACTCCGTATTCAAAGCTTTAGCTTTAGGTAGGAAGGATTAGCTATTTTTCCTATGTTTGGTATGAAAACATGATCTCAGGTTCGAATCACATTAAAGCACAAGTTTGAGGTGAATTTCCCTTAAAAGAGACAGAATGATGCAACCGAGGTAAGCACCATCCCTGGGCTTATTGTTGTAGGTAACCTTTCTATGTTGTTTCCAAGGGTCATTTAGAATGACTTGTGTGGTGCATGGGGGGTAAAATCCTCGTGACTTGGTGTGACTTTTGAACGAGGATTAAGTATTACAGTTCAAGCGCCCCGTATTGAAAGCTTAAGCTTTAGGTAGGAAGGATTTGCTATTTTTCCTATGTTTGGTATCAAAACATGATCTCAGGTTCGAATCCCATAAAAGCACAAGTTCGAGGTAAATTTCCCTTACAAGAGACAGAATGATGCAACCGAGTTAAGTACCATCTTAGGGCTTATTCTTGTGTGTAACCTTTCTATCTTGTTTCCAAGGGTCATTTAGAATGACTTGGGTGGTGCATGAGGGGTAACATCCTCGTGACTTGGTGTGAGCTTTAAACGAGGATTAAGTATGACAGTTCAAGTACTCCGTATTCAAAGCTTTAGCATTAGGTAGGAAGGATTAGCTATTTTTCCTATGTTTGGTATGAAAACATGATCTCAGGTTCGAATCACATTAAAGCACAAGTTTGAGGTGAATTTCCCTTAAAAGAGACAGAATGATGCAACCGAGGTAAGCACCATCCCTGGGCTTATTGTTGTAGGTAACCTTTCTATGTTGTTTCCAAGGGTCATTTAGAATGACTTGTGTGGTGCATGGGGGGTAAAATCCTCGTGACTTGGTGTGACTTTTGAACGAGAATTAAGTATTACAGTTCAAGCGCCCCGTATTGAAAACTTAAGCTTTAGGTAGGAAGGATTTGCTATTTTTCCTATGTTTGGTATCAAAACATGATCTCAACTTCGAATCCCATAAAAGCACAAGTTCGAGGTAAATTTCCCTTACAAGAGACAGAATGATGCAACCGAGTTAAGTATCATCCCAGGGCTTATTGTTGTGTGTAACCATTTTTAGTTATTTCCAAGGGTCATTTAGAATGACTTTGGTGGTGCATGAGGGGTAACATCCTCTTGACTTAGTGTGAGCTTTGAACGAGGATTACGTGTGATAGTTCAAGCGTCCCGTATTGAAACCTTAAGCTTTAGGTAGGAAAGATTAGCTATTTTGCCTATGTTTGGTATGAAAACATGATATCAGGTTCGAATCCCATAATAGCACAAATTCTAGGTTAATTTCCTTAAAAGTGACAGAATGATCCAACCAAGTTAAGTACCATCCATGGGCTTATTGTTGTAGGTAACCTTTCTATGTTGTTTCCAAAGGTCATTTAGAATGACTTGTGTGGTGCATGGGGGGTAACATCCTCGTGACTTGGTGTGAGCTTTAAACGAGGATTAAGTATGACTGTTCAAGCGCTCCGTATTCAAAGCTTTAGCTTTAGGTAGGAAGGATTCGCTATTTTTCCTATGTTTGGTATCAAAACATGATCTCAGGTTCGAATCCCACAAAAGCCCAAGTTCGAGATGAATTTCCCTTAAAAGAGACGGAATTATGCAACCGAGTTAAGTACCATCCTAGGGCTTATTGTTGTGTGTAACCTTTCTATCTTGTTTCCAAGGGTCATTTAGAATGACTTGGGTGGTGCATGAGGGGTAACATCCTCGTGACTTGGTGTGAGCTTTAAACGAGGATTAAGTATGACAGTTCAAGTACTCCGTATTCAAAGCTTTAGCATTAGGTAGGAAGGATTAGCTATTTTTCCTATGTTTGGTATGAAAACATGATCTCATGTTCGAATCACATTAAAGCACAAGTTCGAGGTAAATTTCCCTTACAAGAGACAAAATGATGCAACCGAGTTAAGTACCATCCCAGGGCTTATTGTTGTGTGTAACCTTTCTATCTTGTTTCCAAGGGTCATTTAGAATGACTTGGGTGGTGCATGAGGGGTAACATCCTCGTGACTTGGTGTGAGCTTTAAACGAGGATTAAGTATGACAGTTCAAGTACTCCGTATTCAAAGCTTTAGCATTAGGTAGGAAGGATTAGCTATTTTTCCTATGTTTGGTATGAAAACATGATCTCATGTTCGAATCACATTAAAGCACAAGTTCGAGGTAAATTTCCCTTACAAGAGACAGAATGATGCAACCGAGTTAAGTACCATCCCAGGGCTTATTGTTGTGTGTAACCTTTCTATCTTGTTTCCAAGGGTCATTTAGAATGACTTGGGTGGTGCATGAGGGGTAACATCCTCGTGACTTGGTGTGAGCTTTAAACGAGGATTAAGTATGACAGTTCAAGTACTCCGTATTCAAAGCTTTAGCATTAGGTAGGAAGGATTAGCTATTTTTCCTATGTTTGGTATGAAAACATGATCTCATGTTCGAATCACATTAAAGCACAAGTTTGAGGTGAATTTCCCTTAAAAGAGACAGAATGATGCAACCGAGGTAAGCACTATCCCTGGGCTTATTGTTGTAGGTAACCTTTCTATGTTGTTTCCAAGGGTCATTTAGAATGACTTGTGTGGTGCATGGGGGGTAAAATCCTCGTGACTTGGTGTGACTTTTGAACGAGAATTAAGTATTACAGTTCAAGCGCCCCGTATTGAAAGCTTAAGCTTTAGGTAGGAAGGATTTGCTATTTTTCCTATGTTTGGTATCAAAACATGATCTCAACTTCGAATCCCATAAAAGCACAAGTTTGAGGTGAATTTCCCTTAAAAGAGACAGAATGATGCAACCGAGGTAAGCACCATCCCTGGGCTTATTGTTGTAGGTAACCTTTCTATGTTGTTTCCAAGGGTCATTTAGAATGACTTGTGTGGTGCATGGGGGGTAAAATCCTCGTGACTTGGTGTGACTTTTGAACGAGAATTAAGTATTACAGTTCAAGCGCCCCGTATTGAAAACTTAAGCTTTAGGTAGGAAGGATTTGCTATTTTTCCTATGTTTGGTATCAAAACATGATCTCAACTTCGAATCCCATAAAAGCACAAGTTCGAGGTAAATTTCCCTTACAAGAGACAGAATGATGCAACCGAGTTAAGTATCATCCCAGGGCTTATTGTTGTGTGTAACCATTTTTAGTTATTTCCAAGGGTCATTTAGAATGACTTTGGTGGTGCATGAGGGGTAACATCCTCTTGACTTAGTGTGAGCTTTGAACGAGGATTACGTGTGATAGTTCAAGCGTCCTGTATTGAAAGCTTAAGCTTTAGGTAGGAAGGATTAGCTATTTTGCCTATGTTTGGTATGAAAACATGATCTCAGGTTCGAATCCCATAATTGCACAAATTCGAGGTTAATTTCCCTTAAAAGTGACAGAATGATCCAACCGAGTTAAGTACCATCCCTGGGCTTATTGTTGTAGGTAACCTTTCTATGTTGTTTCCAAAGGTCATTTAGAATGACTTGTGTGGTGCATGGGGGGTAACATCCTCGTGACTTGGTGTGAGCTTTAAACGAGGATTAAGTATGACTGTTCAAGCGCTCCGTATTCAAAGCTTTAGCTTTAGGTAGGAAGGATTCGCTATTTTTCCTATGTTTGGTATCAAAACATGATCTCAGGTTCGAATCCCACAAAAGCCCAAGTTCGAGATGAATTTCCCTTAAAAGAGACGGAATTATGCAACCGAGTTAAGTACCATCCTAGGGCTTATTGTTGTGTGTAACCTTTCTATCTTGTTTCCAAGGGTCATTTAGAATGACTTGGGTGGTGCATGAGGGGTAACATCCTCGTGACTTGGTGTGAGCTTTAAACGAGGATTAAGTATGACAGTTCAAGCACTCCGTATTCAAAGCTTTAGCTTTAGGTAGGAAGGATTAGCTATTTTTCCTATGTTTGGTATGAAAACATGATCTCAGGTTCGAATCACATTAAAGCACAAGTTTGAGGTGAATTTCCCTTAAAAGAGACAGAATGATGCAACCGAGGTAAGCACCATCCCTGGGCTTATTGTTGTAGGTAACCTTTCTATGTTGTTTCCAAGGGTCATTTAGAATGACTTGTGTGGTGCATGGGGGGTAAAATCCTCGTGACTTGGTGTGACTTTTGAACGAGGATTAAGTATTACAGTTCAAGCGCCCCGTATTGAAAGCTTAAGCTTTAGGTAGGAAGGATTAGCTATTTTTCCTATGTTTGGTATCAAAACATGATCTCAGGTTCGAATCCCATAAAAGCACAAGTTCGAGGTAAATTTCCCTTACAAGAGACAGAATGATGCAACCGAGTTAAGTACCATCCCAGGGCTTATTGTTGTGTGTAACCATTTTTAGTTATTTCCAAGGGTCATCTAGAATGACTTGGGTGGTGCATGAGGGGTAACATCCTCTTGACATAGTGTGAGCTTTGAACGAGGATTACGTGTGATAGTTCAAGCGTCCCGTATTGAAACCTTAAGCTTTAGGTAGGAAGGATTAGCTATTTTGCCTATGTTTGGTATGAAAACATGATATCAGGTTCGAATCCCATAATAGAACAAATTCTAGGTTAATTTCCCTTAAAAGTGACAGAATGATCCAACCGAGTTAAGTACCATCCCTGGGCTTATTGTTGTAGGTAACCTTTCTATGTTGTTTCCAAAGGTCATTTAGAATGACTTGTGTGGTGCATGGGGGGTAACATCCTCGTGACTTGGTGTGAGCTTTAAACGAGGATTAAGTATGACTGTTCAAGCGCTCCGTATTCAAAGCTTTAGCTTTAGGTAGGAAGGATTCGCTATTTTTCCTATGTTTGGTATCAAAACATGATCTCAGGTTCGAATCCCACAAAAGCCCAAGTTCGAGATGAATTTCCCTTAAAAGAGACGGAATTATGCAACCGAGTTAAGTACCATCCCAGGGCTTATTGTTGTGTGTAACCTTTCTATCTTGTTTCCAAGGGTCATTTAGAATGACTTGGGTGGTGCATGAGGGGTAACATCCTCGTGACTTGGTGTGAGCTTTAAACGAGGATTAAGTATGACAGTTCAAGCACTCCGTATTCAAAGCTTTAGCTTTAGGTAGGAAGGATTAGCTATTTTTCCTATGTTTGGTATGAAAACATGATCTCAGGTTCGAATCACATTAAAGCACAAGTTTGAGGTGAATTTCCCTTAAAAGAGACAGAATGATGCAACCGAGGTAAGCACCATCCCTGGGCTTATTGTTGTAGGTAACCTTTCTATGTTGTTTCCAAGGGTCATTTAGAATGACTTGTGTGGTGCATGGGGGGTAAAATCCTCGTGACTTGGTGTGACTTTTGAACGAGGATTAAGTATTACAGTTCAAGCGCCCCGTATTGAAAGCTTAAGCTTTAGGTAGGAAGGATTTGCTATTTTTCCTATGTTTGGTATCAAAACATGATCTCAGGTTCGAATCCCATAAAAGCACAAGTTCGAGGTAAATTTCCCTTACAAGAGACAGAATGATGCAACCGAGTTAAGTACCATCCTAGGGCTTATTCTTGTGTGTAACCTTTCTATCTTGTTTCCAAGGGTCATTTAGAATGACTTGGGTGGTGCATGAGGGGTAACATCCTCGTGACTTGGTGTGAGCTTTAAACGAGGATTAAGTATGACAGTTCAAGTACTCCGTATTCAAAGCTTTAGCATTAGGTAGGAAGGATTAGCTATTTTTCCTATGTTTGGTATGAAAACATGATCTCAGGTTCGAATCACATTAAAGCACAAGTTTGAGGTGAATTTCCCTTAAAAGAGACAGAATGATGCAACCGAGGTAAGCACCATCCCTGGGCTTATTGTTGTAGGTAACCTTTCTATGTTGTTTCCAAGGGTCATTTAGAATGACTTGTGTGGTGCATGGGGGGTAAAATCCTCGTGACTTGGTGTGACTTTTGAACGAGAATTAAGTATTACAGTTCAAGCGCCCCGTATTGAAAACTTAAGCTTTAGGTAGGAAGGATTTGCTATTTTTCCTATGTTTGGTATCAAAACATGATCTCAACTTCGAATCCCATAAAAGCACAAGTTCGAGGTAAATTTCCCTTACAAGAGACAGAATGATGCAACCGAGTTAAGTATCATCCCAGGGCTTATTGTTGTGTGTAACCATTTTTAGTTATTTCCAAGGGTCATTTAGAATGACTTTGGTGGTGCATGAGGGGTAACATCCTCTTGACTTAGTGTGAGCTTTGAACGAGGATTACGTGTGATAGTTCAAGCGTCCCGTATTGAAACCTTAAGCTTTAGGTAGGAAGGATTAGCTATTTTGCCTATGTTTGGTATGAAAACATGATATCAGGTTCGAATCCCATAATAGAACAAATTCTAGGTTAATTTCCCTTAAAAGTGACAGAATGATCCAACCGAGTTAAGTACCATCCCTGGGCTTATTGTTGTAGGTAACCTTTCTATGTTGTTTCCAAAGGTCATTTAGAATGACTTGTGTGGTGCATGGGGGGTAACATCCTCGTGACTTGGTGTGAGCTTTAAACGAGGATTAAGTATGACTGTTCAAGCGCTCCGTATTCAAAGCTTTAGCTTTAGGTAGGAAGGATTCGCTATTTTTCCTATGTTTGGTATCAAAACATGATCTCAGGTTCGAATCCCACAAAAGCCCAAGTTCGAGATGAATTTCCCTTAAAAGAGACGGAATTATGCAACCGAGTTAAGTATCATCCCAGGGCTTATTGTTGTGTGTAACCTTTCTATCTTGTTTCCAAGGGTCATTTAGAATGACTTGGGTGGTGCATGAGGGGTAACATCCTCGTGACTTGGTGTGAGCTTTAAACGAGGATTAAGTATGACAGTTCAAGCACTCCGTATTCAAAGCTTTAGCTTTAGGTAGGAAGGATTAGCTATTTTTCCTATGTTTGGTATGAAAACATGATCTCAGGTTCGAATCACATTAAAGCACAAGTTTGAGGTGAATTTCCCTTAAAAGAGACAGAATGATGCAACCGAGGTAAGCACCATCCCTGGGCTTATTGTTGTAGGTAACCTTTCTATGTTGTTTCCAAGGGTCATTTAGAATGACTTGTGTGGTGCATGGGGGGTAAAATCCTCGTGACTTGGTGTGACTTTTGAACGAGGATTAAGTATTACAGTTCAAGCGCCCCGTATTGAAAGCTTAAGCTTTAGGTAGGAAGGATTTGCTATTTTTCCTATGTTTGGTATGAAAACATGATCTCATGTTCGAATCACATTAAAGCACAAGTTTGAGGTGAATTTCCCTTAAAAGAGACAGAATGATGCAACCGAGGTAAGCACTATCCCTGGGCTTATTGTTGTAGGTAACCTTTCTATGTTGTTTCCAAGGGTCATTTAGAATGACTTGTGTGGTGCATGGGGGGTAAAATCCTCGTGACTTGGTGTGACTTTTGAACGAGAATTAAGTATTACAGTTCAAGCGCCCCGTATTGAAAGCTTAAGCTTTAGGTAGGAAGGATTTGCTATTTTTCCTATGTTTGGTATCAAAACATGATCTCAACTTCGAATCCCATAAAAGCACAAGTTTGAGGTGAATTTCCCTTAAAAGAGACAGAATGATGCAACCGAGGTAAGCACCATCCCTGGGCTTATTGTTGTAGGTAACCTTTCTATGTTGTTTCCAAGGGTCATTTAGAATGACTTGTGTGGTGCATGGGGGGTAAAATCCTCGTGACTTGGTGTGACTTTTGAACGAGAATTAAGTATTACAGTTCAAGCGCCCCGTATTGAAAACTTAAGCTTTAGGTAGGAAGGATTTGCTATTTTTCCTATGTTTGGTATCAAAACATGATCTCAACTTCGAATCCCATAAAAGCACAAGTTCGAGGTAAATTTCCCTTACAAGAGACAGAATGATGCAACCGAGTTAAGTATCATCCCAGGGCTTATTGTTGTGTGTAACCATTTTTAGTTATTTCCAAGGGTCATTTAGAATGACTTTGGTGGTGCATGAGGGGTAACATCCTCTTGACTTAGTGTGAGCTTTGAACGAGGATTACGTGTGATAGTTCAAGCGTCCTGTATTGAAAGCTTAAGCTTTAGGTAGGAAGGATTAGCTATTTTGCCTATGTTTGGTATGAAAACATGATCTCAGGTTCGAATCCCATAATTGCACAAATTCGAGGTTAATTTCCCTTAAAAGTGACAGAATGATCCAACCGAGTTAAGTACCATCCCTGGGCTTATTGTTGTAGGTAACCTTTCTATGTTGTTTCCAAAGGTCATTTAGAATGACTTGTGTGGTGCATGGGGGGTAACATCCTCGTGACTTGGTGTGAGCTTTAAACGAGGATTAAGTATGACTGTTCAAGCGCTCCGTATTCAAAGCTTTAGCTTTAGGTAGGAAGGATTCGCTATTTTTCCTATGTTTGGTATCAAAACATGATCTCAGGTTCGAATCCCACAAAAGCCCAAGTTCGAGATGAATTTCCCTTAAAAGAGACGGAATTATGCAACCGAGTTAAGTACCATCCTAGGGCTTATTGTTGTGTGTAACCTTTCTATCTTGTTTCCAAGGGTCATTTAGAATGACTTGGGTGGTGCATGAGGGGTAACATCCTCGTGACTTGGTGTGAGCTTTAAACGAGGATTAAGTATGACAGTTCAAGCACTCCGTATTCAAAGCTTTAGCTTTAGGTAGGAAGGATTAGCTATTTTTCCTATGTTTGGTATGAAAACATGATCTCAGGTTCGAATCACATTAAAGCACAAGTTTGAGGTGAATTTCCCTTAAAAGAGACAGAATGATGCAACCGAGGTAAGCACCATCCCTGGGCTTATTGTTGTAGGTAACCTTTCTATGTTGTTTCCAAGGGTCATTTAGAATGACTTGTGTGGTGCATGGGGGGTAAAATCCTCGTGACTTGGTGTGACTTTTGAACGAGGATTAAGTATTACAGTTCAAGCGCCCCGTATTGAAAGCTTAAGCTTTAGGTAGGAAGGATTAGCTATTTTTCCTATGTTTGGTATCAAAACATGATCTCAATTTCGAATCCCATAAAAGCACAAGTTCGAGGTAAATTTCCCTTACAAGAGACAGAATGATGCAACCGAGTTAAGTACCATCCCAGGGCTTATTGTTGTGTGTAACCATTTTTAGTTATTTCCAAGGGTCATCTAGAATGACTTGGGTGGTGCATGAGGGGTAACATCCTCTTGACTTAGTGTGAGCTTTGAACGAGGATTACGTGTGATAGTTCAAGCGTCCCGTATTGAAACCTTAAGCTTTAGGTAGGAAGGATTAGCTATTTTGCCTATGTTTGGTATGAAAACATGATATCAGGTTCGAATCCCATTATTGCACAAATTCTAGGTTAATTTCCCTTAAAAGTGACAGAATGATCCAACCGAGTTAAGTACCATCCCTGGGCTTATTGTTGTAGGTAACCTTTCTATGTTGTTTCCAAAGGTCATTTAGAATGACTTGTGTGGTGCATGGGGGGTAACATCCTCGTGACTTGATGTGAGCTTTAAACGAGGATTAAGTATGACTGTTCAAGCGCTCCGTATTCAAAGCTTTAGCTTTAGGTAGGAAGGATTCGCTATTTTTCCTATGTTTGGTATCAAAACATGATCTCAGGTTCGAATCCCACAAAAGCCCAAGTTCGAGATGAATTTCCCTTAAAAGAGACGGAATTATGCAACCGAGTTAAGTACCATCCCAGGGCTTATTGTTGTGTGTAACCTTTTTGTGTTATTTCCAAGGGTCATTTAGAATGACTTGGGTGGTGCATGAGGGGTAACATCCTCTTGATTTGGGGTTAGCTTTGAATGAGGATTACGTGTGATAGTTCAAGCGTCTCGTATTGAAAGCTTAAGCTTTAGGTAGGAAGGATTAGCTATTTTGCCTATGTTTGGTATGAAAACATGATCTCAGGTTCGAATCCCATAATAGCACAAATTCGAGGTTAATTTCCATTAAAAGTGACAGAATGATCCAACCGAGTTAAGTACCATCCCTGGGCTTATTGTTGTAGATAACCTTTCTATGTTGTTTCCAAGGGTCATTTAGAATGACTTGTGTGGTGCATGGGGGGTAACATCCTCGTGACTTGTGTGGTGCATGGGGGGTAACATCCTCGTGACTTGGTGTGACTGTTGAACGAGGATTACGTGTGATAGTTCAAGCGTCCCGTATTGAAAGCTTAAGCTTTAGGTAAGAAGGATTAGCTATTTTGCCTATGTTTGGTATGAAAACATGATATCAGGTTCGAATCCCATAATAGCACAAATTCTAGGTTAATTTCTCTTAAAAGTGACAGAATATCCAACCGAGTTTAGTACCGTCCCTGGGCTTATTGTTGTAGGTAACCTTTCTGTGTTGTTTCCAAAGGTCATTTAGAATGACTTGTGTGGTGCATGGGGGGTAACATCCTCGTGACTTGGTGTGAGCTTTAAACGAGGATTAAGTATGACTGTTCAAGCGCTCCGTATTCAAAGCTTTAGCTTTAGGTAGGAAGGATTGGCTATTTTTCCTATGTTTGGTATCAAAACATGATCTCTGGTTCGAATCCCACAAAAGCCCAAGTTCTAGATGAATTTCCCTTAAAAGAGACGGAATTATGCAACCGAGTTAAGTACCATCCCAGGGCTTATTGTTGTAGGTAACCTTTCTATGTTGTTTCCAAGGGTCATTTAGAATGACTTGTGTGGTGCATGGGGGGTAACATCCTCGTGACTTGGTGTGAGCTTTAAACGAGGATTAAGTATGACAGTTCAAGCGCCCTGTATTGAAAGCTTAAGCTTTAGGTAGGAAGGATTAGCTATTTTTCCTATGTTTGGTATCAAAACATGATCTCAGGTTCGAATCCCATAAAAGCACAAGTTCGAGGTAAATTTCCCTTACAAGAGACAGAATGATGCAACCGAGTTAAGTACCATCCCAGGGCTTATTGTTGTGTGTAACCATTTTTAGTTATTTCCAAGGGTCATTTAGAATGACTTGGGTGGTACATGAGGGGTAACATCCTCTTGACTTAGTGTGAGCTTTGAACGAGGATTACGTGTGATAGTTCAAGCGTCCCGTATTGAAAGCTTAAGCTTTAGGTAGGAAGGATTAGCTATTTTGCCTATGTTTGTTATGAAAACATGATATCAGGTTCGAATCCCATAATAGCACAAATTCTAGGTTAATTTCCCTTAAAAGTGACAGAATGATCCAACCGAGTTAAGTACCATCCCTGGGCTTATTGTTGTAGGTAACCTTTCTATGTTGTTTCCAAAGGTCATTTAGAATGACTTGTGTGGTGCATGGGGGGTAACATCCTCGTGACTTGGTGTGAGCTTTAAAAGAGGATTAAGTATGACTGTTCAAGCGCTCCGTATTCAAAGCTTTAGCTTTAGGTAGGAAGGATTCGCTATTTTTCCTATGTTTGGTATCAAAACATGATCTCAGGTTCGAATCCCACAAAAGCCCAAGTTCGAGATGAATTTCCCTTAAAAGAGACGGAATTATGCAACCGAGTTAAGTACCATCACAGGGCTTATTGTTGTGTGTAACCTTTCTATGTTGTTTCCAAGGGTCATTTAGAATGACTTGGGTGGTGCATGAGGGGTAACATCCTCGTGACTTGGTGTGAGCTTTAAACGAGGATTAAGTATGACAGTTCAAGCACTCCGTATTCAAAGCTTTAGCTTTAGGTAGGAAGGATTAGCTATTTTTCCTATGTTTGGTATGAAAACATGATCTCAGGTTCGAATCACATTAAAGCACAAGTTTGAGGTGAATTTCCCTTAAAAGAGACAAAATGATGCAACCGAGGTAAGCACCATCCCTGGGCTTATTGTTGAAGGTAACCTTTCTATGTTGTTTCCAAGGGTCATTTAGAATGACTTGTGTGGTGCATGGGGGGTAAAATCCTCGTGACTTGGTGTGACTTTTGAACGAGGATTAAGTATTACAGTTCAAGCGCCCCGTATTGAAAGCTTAAGCTTTAGGTAGGAAGGATTAGCTATTTTTCCTATGTTTGGTATCAAAACATGATCTCATGTTCGAATCCCATAAAAGCACAAGTTCGAGGTAAATTTCCCTTACAAGAGACAGAATGATGCAACCGAGTTAAGTACCATCCCAGGGCTTATTGTTGTGTGTAACCATTTTTAGTTTTTTCCAAGGGTCATTTAGAATGACTTGGGTGGTGCATGAGGGGTAAATCCTCTTGACTTAGTGTGAGCTTTGAACGAGGATTACGTGTGATAGTTCAAGCGTCCCGTATTGAAACCTTAAGCTTTAGGTAGGAAGGATTAGCTATTTTGCCTATGTTTGGTATGAAAACATGATATCAGGTTCGAATCCCATAATAGCACAAATTCTAGGTTAATTTCCCTTAAAAGTGACAGAATGATCCAACCGAGTTAAGTACCATCCCTGGGCTTATTGTTGTAGAGAACCTTTCTATGTTGTTTCCAAGGGTCATTAAGAATGACTTGTGTGGTGCATGGGGGGTAACATCCTCGTGACTTGTGTGGTGCATGGGGGGTAACATCCTCGTGACTTGTGTGGTGCATGGGGGGTAACATCCTCGTGACTTGTGTGGTGCATGGGGGGTAACATCCTCGTGACTTGGTGTGAGCTTTAAACGAGGATTAAGTATGACAGTTCAAGCGCCCTGTATTGAAAGCTTAAGCTTTAGGTAGGAAGGATTAGCTATTTTTCCTATGTTTGTTATCAAAACATGATCTCAGGTTCGAATCCCATAAAAGCACAAGTTCGAGGTAAATTTCCCTTACAAGAGACAGAATGATGCAACCGAGTTAAGTACCATCCCAGGGCTTATTGTTGTGTGTAACCATTTTTAGTTATTTCCAAGGGTCATTTAGAATGACTTGGGTGGTACATGAGGGGTAACATCCTCTTGACTTAGTGTGAGCTTTGAACGAGGATTACGTGTGATAGTTCAAGCGTCCCGTATTGAAAGCTTAAGCTTTAGGTAGGAAGGATTAGCTATTTTGCCTATGTTTGTTATGAAAACATGATATCAGGTTCGAATCCCATAATAGCACAAATTCTAGGTTAATTTCCCTTAAAAGTGACAGAATGATCCAACCGAGTTAAGTACCATCCCTGGGCTTATTGTTGTAGGTAACCTTTCTATGTTGTTTCCAAAGGTCATTTAGAATGACTTGTGTGGTGCATGGGGGGTAACATCCTCGTGACTTGGTGTGAGCTTTAAACGAGGATTAAGTATGACTGTTCAAGCGCTCCGTATTCAAAGCTTTAGCTTTAGGTAGGAAGGATTCGCTATTTTTCCTATGTTTGGTATCAAAACATGATCTCAGGTTCGAATCCCACAAAAGCCCAAGTTCGAGATGAATTTCCCTTAAAAGAGACGGAATTATGCAACCGAGTTAAGTACCATCCCAGGGCTTATTGTTGTGTGTAACCTTTCTATGTTGTTTCCAAGGGTCATTTAGAATGACTTGGGTGGTGCATGAGGGGTAACATCCTCGTGACTTGGTGTGAGCTTTAAACGAGGATTAAGTATGACAGTTCAAGCACTCCGTATTCAAAGCTTTAGCTTTAGGTAGGAAGGATTAGCTATTTTTCCTATGTTTGGTATGAAAACATGATCTCAGGTTCGAATCACATTAAAGCACAAGTTTGAGGTGAATTTCCCTTAAAAGAGACAAAATGATGCAACCGAGGTAAGCACCATCCCTGGGCTTATTGTTGAAGGTAACCTTTCTATGTTGTTTCCAAGGGTCATTTAGAATGACTTGTGTGGTGCATGGGGGGTAAAATCCTCGTGACTTGGTGTGACTTTTGAACGAGGATTAAGTATTACAGTTCAAGCGCCCCGTATTGAAAGCTTAAGCTATAGGTAGGAAGGATTAGCTATTTTTCCTATGTTTGGTATCAAAACATGATCTCAGGTTCGAATCCCATAAAAGCACAAGTTCGAGGTAAATTTCCCTTACAAGAGACAGAATGATGCAACCGAGTTAAGTACCATCCCAGGGCTTATTGTTGTGTGTAACCATTTTTAGTTTTTCCAAGGGTCATTTAGAATGACTTGGGTGGTGCATGAGGGGTAAATCCTCTTGACTTAGTGTGAGCTTTGAACGAGGATTACGTGTGATAGTTCAAGCGTCCCGTATTGAAACCTTAAGCTTTAGGTAGGAAGGATTAGCTATTTTGCCTATGTTTGGTATGAAAACATGATATCAGGTTCGAATCCCATAAGAGCACAAATTCTAGGTTAATTTCCCTTAAAAGTGACAGAATGATCCAACCGAGTTAAGTACCATCCCTGGGCTTATTGTTGTAGGTAACCTTTCTATGTTGTTTCCAAAGGTCATTTAGAATGACTTGTGTGGTGCATGGGGGGTAACATACTCGTGACTTGGTGTGAGCTTTAAACGAGGATTAAGTATGACTGTTCAAGCGCTCCGTATTCAAAGCTTTAGCTTTAGGTAGGAAGGATTCGCTATTTTTCCTATGTTTGGTATCAAAACATGATCTCAGGTTCGAATCCCACAAAAGCCCAAGTTCGAGATGAATTTCCCTTAAAAGAGATGGAATTATGCAACCGACTTAAGTACCATCCCAGGGCTTATTGTTGTGTGTAACCTTTTTGTGTTATTTCCAAGGGTCATTTAGAATGACTTGGGTGGTGCATGAGGGGTAACATCCTCTTGACTTGGGGTTAGCTTTGAACGAGGATTACGTGTGATAGTTCAAGCGTCTCGTATTGAAAGCTTAAGCTTTAGGTAGGAAGGATTAGCTATTTTGCCTATGTTTGGTATGAAAACATGATCTCAGGTTCGAATCCCATAATAGCACAAATTCGAGGTTAATTTCCCTTACAAGTGACAGAATGATCCAACCGAGTTAAGTACCATCCCTGGGCTTATTGTTGTAGGTAACCTTTCTATGTTGTTTCCAAGGGTCATTTAGAATGAATTGTGTGGTGCATGGGGGGTAACATGCTCATGACTTGGTGTGAGCTTTGAACGAGGATTACGTGTGATAGTTCAAGCGTCCCGTATTGAATGCTTAAGCTTTAGGTAGGAAGAATTAGCTATTTTGCCTATGTTTGGTATGAAAACATGATCTCAGGTTCGAATCCCATAATATCACAAATTTGAGGTTAATTTCCCTTAAAAGTGACAGAATGATCCAACCGAGTTAAGTACCATCCCTGGGCTTATTGTTGTAGATAACCTTTCTATGTTGTTTCCAAGGGTCATTAAGAATGACTTGTGTGGTGCATGGGGGGTAACATTCTCGTGACTTGTGTGGTGCATGGAAGGTAACATCCTCCTGACTTGGTGTGAGCTTTAAACGAGGATTAAGTATGACAGTTCAAGCGCCCTGTATTGAAAGCTTAAGCTTTAGGTAGGAAGGATTAGCTATTTTTCCTATGTTTGGTATCAAAACATGATCTCAGGTTCGAATCTCATAAAAGCACAAGTTCAAGGTAAATTTCCCTTACAAGAGACAGAATGATGCAACCGAGTTAAGTACCATCCCAGGGCTTATTGTTGTGTGTAACCATTTTTAGTTATTTCCAAGGGTCATTTAGAATGACTTGGGTGGTGCATGAGGGGTAACATCCTTTTGACTTAGTGTAAGCTTTGAACGAGGATTACGTGTGATAGTTCAAGCGTCCCGTATTGAAAGCTTAAGCTTTAGGTAGGAAGGATTAGCTATTTTGCCTATGTTTGGTATGAAATCATGATATCAGTTTCGAATCCCATAATAGCACAAATTCTAGGTTAATTTCCCTTAAAAGTGACAGAATGATCCAACCGAGTTAAGTACCATCCCTGGGATTATTGTTGTAGGTAACCTTTCTATGTTGTTTCCAAAGGTCATTTAGAATGACTTGTGTGGTGCATGGGGGGTAACATCCTCGTGACTTGTGTGGTGCATGGGGGGTAACATCCTCGTGACTTGTGTGGTGCATGGGGGGTAACATCCTCGTGACTTGGTGTGAGCTTTAAACGAGGATTAAGTATGACAGTTCAAGCGCCCTGTATTGAAAGCTTAAGCTTTAGGTAGGAAGGATTAGCTATTTTTCCTATGTTTGGTATCAAAACATGATCTCAGGTTCGAATCCCATAAAAGCACAAGTTCGAGGTAAATTTCCCTTACAAGAGACAGAATGATGCAACCGAGTTAAGTACCATCCCAGGGCTTATTGTTGTGTGTAACCATTTTTAGTTATTTCCAAGGGTCATTTAGAATGACTTGGGTGGTACATGAGGGGTAACATCCTCTTGACTTAGTGTGAGCTTTGAACGAGGATTACGTGTGATAGTTCAAGCGTCCCGTATTGAAAGCTTAAGCTTTAGGTAGGAAGGATTAGCTATTTTGCCTATGTTTGTTATGAAAACATGATATCAGGTTCGAATCCCATAATAGCACAAATTCTAGGTTAATTTCCCTTAAAAGTGACAGAATGATCCAACCGAGTTAAGTACCATCCCTGGGCTTATTGTTGTAGGTAACCTTTCTATGTTGTTTCCAAAGGTCATTTAGAATGACTTGTGTGGTGCATGGGGGGTAACATCCTCGTGACTTGGTGTGAGCTTTAAAAGAGGATTAAGTATGACTGTTCAAGCGCTCCGTATTCAAAGCTTTAGCTTTAGGTAGGAAGGATTCGCTATTTTTCCTATGTTTGGTATCAAAACATGATCTCAGGTTCGAATCCCACAAAAGCCCAAGTTCGAGATGAATTTCCCTTAAAAGAGACGGAATTATGCAACCGAGTTAAGTACCATCACAGGGCTTATTGTTGTGTGTAACCTTTCTATGTTGTTTCCAAGGGTCATTTAGAATGACTTGGGTGGTGCATGAGGGGTAACATCCTCGTGACTTGGTGTGAGCTTTAAACGAGGATTAAGTATGACAGTTCAAGCACTCCGTATTCAAAGCTTTAGCTTTAGGTAGGAAGGATTAGCTATTTTTCCTATGTTTGGTATGAAAACATGATCTCAGGTTCGAATCACATTAAAGCACAAGTTTGAGGTGAATTTCCCTTAAAAGAGACAAAATGATGCAACCGAGGTAAGCACCATCCCTGGGCTTATTGTTGAAGGTAACCTTTCTATGTTGTTTCCAAGGGTCATTTAGAATGACTTGTGTGGTGCATGGGGGGTAAAATCCTCGTGACTTGGTGTGACTTTTGAACGAGGATTAAGTATTACAGTTCAAGCGCCCCGTATTGAAAGCTTAAGCTTTAGGTAGGAAGGATTAGCTATTTTTCCTATGTTTGGTATCAAAACATGATCTCATGTTCGAATCCCATAAAAGCACAAGTTCGAGGTAAATTTCCCTTACAAGAGACAGAATGATGCAACCGAGTTAAGTACCATCCCAGGGCTTATTGTTGTGTGTAACCATTTTTAGTTTTTTCCAAGGGTCATTTAGAATGACTTGGGTGGTGCATGAGGGGTAAATCCTCTTGACTTAGTGTGAGCTTTGAACGAGGATTACGTGTGATAGTTCAAGCGTCCCGTATTGAAACCTTAAGCTTTAGGTAGGAAGGATTAGCTATTTTGCCTATGTTTGGTATGAAAACATGATATCAGGTTCGAATCCCATAATAGCACAAATTCTAGGTTAATTTCCCTTAAAAGTGACAGAATGATCCAACCGAGTTAAGTACCATCCCTGGGCTTATTGTTGTAGAGAACCTTTCTATGTTGTTTCCAAGGGTCATTAAGAATGACTTGTGTGGTGCATGGGGGGTAACATCCTCGTGACTTGTGTGGTGCATGGGGGGTAACATCCTCGTGACTTGTGTGGTGCATGGGGGGTAACATCCTCGTGACTTGTGTGGTGCATGGGGGGTAACATCCTCGTGACTTGGTGTGAGCTTTAAACGAGGATTAAGTATGACAGTTCAAGCGCCCTGTATTGAAAGCTTAAGCTTTAGGTAGGAAGGATTAGCTATTTTTCCTATGTTTGTTATCAAAACATGATCTCAGGTTCGAATCCCATAAAAGCACAAGTTCGAGGTAAATTTCCCTTACAAGAGACAGAATGATGCAACCGAGTTAAGTACCATCCCAGGGCTTATTGTTGTGTGTAACCATTTTTAGTTATTTCCAAGGGTCATTTAGAATGACTTGGGTGGTACATGAGGGGTAACATCCTCTTGACTTAGTGTGAGCTTTGAACGAGGATTACGTGTGATAGTTCAAGCGTCCCGTATTGAAAGCTTAAGCTTTAGGTAGGAAGGATTAGCTATTTTGCCTATGTTTGTTATGAAAACATGATATCAGGTTCGAATCCCATAATAGCACAAATTCTAGGTTAATTTCCCTTAAAAGTGACAGAATGATCCAACCGAGTTAAGTACCATCCCTGGGCTTATTGTTGTAGGTAACCTTTCTATGTTGTTTCCAAAGGTCATTTAGAATGACTTGTGTGGTGCATGGGGGGTAACATCCTCGTGACTTGGTGTGAGCTTTAAACGAGGATTAAGTATGACTGTTCAAGCGCTCCGTATTCAAAGCTTTAGCTTTAGGTAGGAAGGATTCGCTATTTTTCCTATGTTTGGTATCAAAACATGATCTCAGGTTCGAATCCCACAAAAGCCCAAGTTCGAGATGAATTTCCCTTAAAAGAGACGGAATTATGCAACCGAGTTAAGTACCATCCCAGGGCTTATTGTTGTGTGTAACCTTTCTATGTTGTTTCCAAGGGTCATTTAGAATGACTTGGGTGGTGCATGAGGGGTAACATCCTCGTGACTTGGTGTGAGCTTTAAACGAGGATTAAGTATGACAGTTCAAGCACTCCGTATTCAAAGCTTTAGCTTTAGGTAGGAAGGATTAGCTATTTTTCCTATGTTTGGTATGAAAACATGATCTCAGGTTCGAATCACATTAAAGCACAAGTTTGAGGTGAATTTCCCTTAAAAGAGACAAAATGATGCAACCGAGGTAAGCACCATCCCTGGGCTTATTGTTGAAGGTAACCTTTCTATGTTGTTTCCAAGGGTCATTTAGAATGACTTGTGTGGTGCATGGGGGGTAAAATCCTCGTGACTTGGTGTGACTTTTGAACGAGGATTAAGTATTACAGTTCAAGCGCCCCGTATTGAAAGCTTAAGCTTTAGGTAGGAAGGATTAGCTATTTTTCCTATGTTTGGTATCAAAACATGATCTCAGGTTCGAATCCCATAAAAGCACAAGTTCGAGGTAAATTTCCCTTACAAGAGACAGAATGATGCAACCGAGTTAAGTACCATCCCAGGGCTTATTGTTGTGTGTAACCATTTTTAGTTTTTTCCAAGGGTCATTTAGAATGACTTGGGTGGTGCATGAGGGGTAAATCCTCTTGACTTAGTGTGAGCTTTGAACGAGGATTACGTGTGATAGTTCAAGCGTCCCGTATTGAAACCTTAAGCTTTAGGTAGGAAGGATTAGCTATTTTGCCTATGTTTGGTATGAAAACATGATATCAGGTTCGAATCCCATAAGAGCACAAATTCTAGGTTAATTTCCCTTAAAAGTGACAGAATGATCCAACCGAGTTAAGTACCATCCCTGGGCTTATTGTTGTAGGTAACCTTTCTATGTTGTTTCCAAAGGTCATTTAGAATGACTTGTGTGGTGCATGGGGGGTAACATCCTCGTGACTTGGTGTGAGCTTTAAACGAGGATTAAGTATGACTGTTCAAGCGCTCCGTATTCAAAGCTTTAGCTTTAGGTAGGAAGGATTCGCTATTTTTCCTATGTTTGGTATCAAAACATGATCTCAGGTTCGAATCCCACAAAAGCCCAAGTTCGAGATGAATTTCCCTTAAAAGAGATGGAATTATGCAACCGACTTAAGTACCATCCCAGGGCTTATTGTTGTGTGTAACCTTTTTGTGTTATTTCCAAGGGTCATTTAGAATGACTTGGGTGGTGCATGAGGGGTAACATCCTCTTGACTTGGGGTTAGCTTTGAACGAGGATTACGTGTGATAGTTCAAGCGTCTCGTATTGAAAGCTTAAGCTTTAGGTAGGAAGGATTAGCTATTTTGCCTATGTTTGGTATGAAAACATGATCTCAGGTTCGAATCCCATAATAGCACAAATTCGAGGTTAATTTCCCTTACAAGTGACAGAATGATCCAACCGAGTTAAGTACCATCCCTGGGCTTATTGTTGTAGGTAACCTTTCTATGTTGTTTCCAAGGGTCATTTAGAATGAATTGTGTGGTGCATGGGGGGTAACATGCTCATGACTTGGTGTGAGCTTTGAACGAGTAATTACGTGTGATAGTTCAAGCGTCCCGTATTGAATGCTTAAGCTTTAGGTAGGAAGAATTAGCTATTTTGCCTATGTTTGGTATGAAAACATGATCTCAGGTTCGAATCCCATAATATCACAAATTTGAGGTTAATTTCCCTTAAAAGTGACAGAATGATCCAACCGAGTTAAGTACTATCCCTGGGCTTATTGTTGTAGATAACCTTTCTATGTTGTTTCCAAGGGTCATTAAGAATGACTTGTGTGGTGCATGGGGGGTAACATTCTCGTGACTTGTGTGGTGCATGGAAGGTAACATCCTCCTGACTTGGTGTGAGCTTTAAACGAGGATTAAGTATGACAGTTCAAGCGCCCTGTATTGAAAGCTTAAGCTTTAGGTAGGAAGGATTAGCTATTTTTCCTATGTTTGGTATCAAAACATGATCTCAGGTTCGAATCTCATAAAAGCACAAGTTCAAGGTAAATTTCCCTTACAAGAGACAGAATGATGCAACCGAGTTAAGTACCATCCCAGGGCTTATTGTTGTGTGTAACCATTTTTAGTTATTTCCAAGGGTCATTTAGAATGACTTGGGTGGTGCATGAGGGGTAACATCCTTTTGACTTAGTGTAAGCTTTGAACGAGGATTACGTGTGATAGTTCAAGCGTCCCGTATTGAAAGCTTAAGCTTTAGGTAGGAAGGATTAGCTATTTTGCCTATGTTTGGTATGAAATCATGATATCAGTTTCGAATCCCATAATAGCACAAATTCTAGGTTAATTTCCCTTAAAAGTGACAGAATGATCCAACCGAGTTAAGTACCATCCCTGGGCTTATTGTTGTAGGTAACCTTTCTATGTTGTTTCTAAAGGTCATTTAGAATGACTTCTGTGGTGCATGGGGGGTAACATCCTCGTGACTTGGTGTGAGCTTTAAACGAGGATTAAGTATGACTGTCCAAGCGCTCCGTATTCAAAGCTTTAGCTTTAGGTAGGAAGGATTCGCTATTTTTCCTATGTTTGGTATCAAAACATGATCTCAGGTTCGAATCCCACAAAAGCCCAAGTTCGAGATGAATTTCCCTTAAAAGAGACGGAATTATGCAACCGAGTTAAGTACCATCCCAGGGCTTATTGTTGTGTGTAACCTTTTTGTGTTATTTCCAAGGGTCATTTAGAATGACTTGGGTGGTGCATGAGGGGTAACATCCTCTTGACTTGGGGTTAGCTTTGAACGAGGATTACGTGTGATAGTTCAAGCGTCTCGTATTGAAAGCTTAAGCTTTAGGTAGGAAGGATTAGCTATTTTGCCTATGTTTGGTATGAAAACATGATCTCAGGTTCGAATCCCATAATAGCACAAATTCGAGGTTAATTTCCCTTACAAGTGACAGAATGATCCAACCGAGTTAAGTACCATCCCTGGGCTTATTGTTGTAGGTAACCTTTCTATGTTGTTTCCAAGGGTCATTAAGAATGACTTGTGTGGTGCATGGGGGGTAACATTCTCGTGACTTGTGTGGTGCATGGGGGGTAACATCCTCGTGACTTGGTGTGAGCTTTAAACGAGGATTAAGTATGACAGTTCAAGCGCCCTGTATTGAAAGCTTAAGCTTTAGGTAGAAAGGATTAGCTATTTTTCCTATGTTTGGTATCAAAACATGATCTCAGGTTCGAATCCCATAAAAGCACAAGTTCGAGGTAAATTTCCCTTACAAGAGACAGAATGATGCAACCGAGTTAAGTACCATCCCAGGGCTTATTGTTGTGTGTAACCATTTTTAGTTATTTCCAAGGGTCATCTAGAATGACTTGGGTGGTGCATGAGGGGTAACATCCTCTTGACTTAGTGTGAGCTTTGAACGAGGATTACGTGTGATAGTTCAAGCGTCCCGTATTGAAACCTTAAGCTTTAGGTAGGAAGGATTAGCTATTTTGCCTATGTTTGGTATGAAAACATGATATCAGGTTCGAATCCCATAATTGCACAAATTCTAGGTTAATTTCCCTTAAAAGTGACAGAATGATCCAACCGAGTTAAGTACCATCCCTGGGCTTATTGTTGTAGGTAACCTTTCTATGTTGTTTCCAAAGGTCATTTAGAATGACTTGTGTGGTGCATGGGGGGTAACATCCTCGTGACTTGATGTGAGCTTTAAACGAGGATTAAGTATGACTGTTCAAGCGCTCCGTATTCAAAGCTTTAGCTTTAGGTAGGAAGGATTCGCTATTTTTCCTATGTTTGGTATCAAAACATGATCTCAGGTTCGAATCCCACAAAAGCCCAAGTTCGAGATGAATTTCCCTTAAAAGAGACGGAATTATGCACCCGAGTTAAGTACCATCCCAGGGCTTATTGTTGTGTGTAACCTTTTTGTGTTATTTCCAAGGGTCATTTAGAATGACTTGGGTGGTGCATGAGGGGTAACATCCTCTTGATTTGGGGTTAGCTTTGAATGAGGATTACGTGTGATAGTTCAAGCGTCTCGTATTGAAAGCTTAAGCTTTAGGTAGGAAGGATTAGCTATTTTGCCTATGTTTGGTATGAAAACATGATCTCAGGTTCGAATCCCATAATAGCACAAATTCGAGGTTAATTTCCATTAAAAGTGACAGAATGATCCAACCGAGTTAAGTACCATCCCTGGGCTTATTGTTGTAGATAACCTTTCTATGTTGTTTCCAAGGGTCATTTAGAATGACTTGTGTGGTGCATGGGGGGTAACATCCTCGTGACTTGTGTGGTGCATGGGGGGTAACATCCTCGTGACTTGGTGTGACTGTTGAACGAGGATTACGTGTGATAGTTCAAGCGTCCCGTATTGAAAGCTTAAGCTTTAGGTAGGAAGGATTAGCTATTTTGCCTATGTTTGGTATGAAAACATGATCTCAGGTTCGAATCCCATAATAGCACAAATTCGAGGTTAATTTCCCTTACAAGTGACAGAATGATCCAACCGAGTTAAGTACCATCCCTGGGCTTATTGTTGTAGGTAACCTTTCTATGTTGTTTCCAAGGGTCATTTAGAATGAATTGTGTGGTGCATGGGGGGTAACATGCTCATGACTTGGTGTGAGCTTTGAACGAGTAATTACGTGTGATAGTTCAAGCGTCCCGTATTGAATGCTTAAGCTTTAGGTAGGAAGAATTAGCTATTTTGCCTATGTTTGGTATGAAAACATGATCTCAGGTTCGAATCCCATAATATCACAAATTTGAGGTTAATTTCCCTTAAAAGTGACAGAATGATCCAACCGAGTTAAGTACCATCCCTGGGCTTATTGTTGTAGATAACCTTTCTATGTTGTTTCCAAGGGTCATTAAGAATGACTTGTGTGGTGCATGGGGGGTAACATTCTCGTGACTTGTGTGGTGCATGGAAGGTAACATCCTCCTGACTTGGTGTGAGCTTTAAACGAGGATTAAGTATGACAGTTCAAGCGCCCTGTATTGAAAGCTTAAGCTTTAGGTAGGAAGGATTAGCTATTTTTCCTATGTTTGGTATCAAAACATGATCTCAGGTTCGAATCTCATAAAAGCACAAGTTCAAGGTAAATTTCCCTTACAAGAGACAGAATGATGCAACCGAGTTAAGTACCATCCCAGGGCTTATTGTTGTGTGTAACCATTTTTAGTTATTTCCAAGGGTCATTTAGAATGACTTGGGTGGTGCATGAGGGGTAACATCCTTTTGACTTAGTGTAAGCTTTGAACGAGGATTACGTTTGATAGTTCAAGCGTCCCGTATTGAAAGCTTAAGCTTTAGGTAGGAAGGATTAGCTATTTTGCCTATGTTTGGTATGAAATCATGATATCAGTTTCGAATCCCATAATAGCACAAATTCTAGGTTAATTTCCCTTAAAAGTGACAGAATGATCCAACCGAGTTAAGTACCATCCCTGGGCTTATTGTTGTAGGTAACCTTTCTATGTTGTTTCTAAAGGTCATTTAGAATGACTTCTGTGGTGCATGGGGGGTAACATCCTCGTGACTTGGTGTGAGCTTTAAACGAGGATTAAGTATGACTGTCCAAGCGCTCCGTATTCAAAGCTTTAGCTTTAGGTAGGAAGGATTCGCTATTTTTCCTATGTTTGGTATCAAAACATGATCTCAGGTTCGAATCCCACAAAAGCCCAAGTTCGAGATGAATTTCCCTTAAAAGAGACGGAATTATGCAACCGAGTTAAGTACCATCCCAGGGCTTATTGTTGTGTGTAACCTTTTTGTGTTATTTCCAAGGGTCATTTAGAATGACTTGGGTGGTGCATGAGGGGTAACATCCTCTTGACTTGGGGTTAGCTTTGAACGAGGATTACGTGTGATAGTTCAAGCGTCTCGTATTGAAAGCTTAAGCTTTAGGTAGGAAGGATTAGCTATTTTGCCTATGTTTGGTATGAAAACATGATCTCAGGTTCGAATCCCATAATAGCACAAATTCGAGGTTAATTTCCCTTACAAGTGACAGAATGATCCAACCGAGTTAAGTACCATCCCTGGGCTTATTGTTGTAGGTAACCTTTCTATGTTGTTTCCAAGGGTCATTAAGAATGACTTGTGTGGTGCATGGGGGGTAACATTCTCGTGACTTGTGTGGTGCATGGGGGGTAACATCCTCGTGACTTGGTGTGAGCTTTAAACGAGGATTAAGTATGACAGTTCAAGCGCCCTGTATTGAAAGCTTAAGCTTTAGGTAGAAAGGATTAGCTATTTTTCCTATGTTTGGTATCAAAACATGATCTCAGGTTCGAATCCCATAAAAGCACAAGTTCGAGGTAAATTTCCCTTACAAGAGACAGAATGATGCAACCGAGTTAAGTACCATCCCAGGGCTTATTGTTGTGTGTAACCATTTTTAGTTATTTCCAAGGGTCATCTAGAATGACTTGGGTGGTGCATGAGGGGTAACATCCTCTTGACTTAGTGTGAGCTTTGAACGAGGATTACGTGTGATAGTTCAAGCGTCCCGTATTGAAACCTTAAGCTTTAGGTAGGAAGGATTAGCTATTTTGCCTATGTTTGGTATGAAAACATGATATCAGGTTCGAATCCCATAATTGCACAAATTCTAGGTTAATTTCCCTTAAAAGTGACAGAATGATCCAACCGAGTTAAGTACCATCCCTGGGCTTATTGTTGTAGGTAACCTTTCTATGTTGTTTCCAAAGGTCATTTAGAATGACTTGTGTGGTGCATGGGGGGTAACATCCTCGTGACTTGATGTGAGCTTTAAACGAGGATTAAGTATGACTGTTCAAGCGCTCCGTATTCAAAGCTTTAGCTTTAGGTAGGAAGGATTCGCTATTTTTCCTATGTTTGGTATCAAAACATGATCTCAGGTTCGAATCCCACAAAAGCCCAAGTTCGAGATGAATTTCCCTTAAAAGAGACGGAATTATGCACCCGAGTTAAGTACCATCCCAGGGCTTATTGTTGTGTGTAACCTTTTTGTGTTATTTCCAAGGGTCATTTAGAATGACTTGGGTGGTGCATGAGGGGTAACATCCTCTTGATTTGGGGTTAGCTTTGAATGAGGATTACGTGTGATAGTTCAAGCGTCTCGTATTGAAAGCTTAAGCTTTAGGTAGGAAGGATTAGCTATTTTGCCTATGTTTGGTATGAAAACATGATCTCAGGTTCGAATCCCATAATAGCACAAATTCGAGGTTAATTTCCATTAAAAGTGACAGAATGATCCAACCGAGTTAAGTACCATCCCTGGGCTTATTGTTGTAGATAACCTTTCTATGTTGTTTCCAAGGGTCATTTAGAATGACTTGTGTGGTGCATGGGGGGTAACATCCTCGTGACTTGTGTGGTGCATGGGGGGTAACATCCTCGTGACTTGGTGTGACTGTTGAACGAGGATTACGTGTGATAGTTCAAGCGTCCCGTATTGAAAGCTTAAGCTTTAGGTAAGAAGGATTAGCTATTTTGCCTATGTTTGGTATGAAAACATGATATCAGGTTCGAATCCCATAATAGCACAAATTCTAGGTTAATTTCTCTTAAAAGTGACAGAATATCCAACCGAGTTTAGTACCGTCCCTGGGCTTATTGTTGTAGGTAACCTTTCTGTGTTGTTTCCAAAGGTCATTTAGAATGACTTGTGTGGTGCATGGGGGGTAACATCCTCGTGACTTGGTGTGAGCTTTAAACGAGGATTAAGTATGACTGTTCAAGCGCTCCGTATTCAAAGCTTTAGCTTTAGGTAGGAAGGATTGGCTATTTTTCCTATGTTTGGTATCAAAACATGATCTCTGGTTCGAATCCCACAAAAGCCCAAGTTCTAGATGAATTTCCCTTAAAAGAGACGGAATTATGCAACCGAGTTAAGTACCATCCCAGGGCTTATTGTTGTAGGTAACCTTTCTATGTTGTTTCCAAGGGTCATTTAGAATGACTTGTGTGGTGCATGGGGGGTAACATCCTCGTGACTTGGTGTGAGCTTTAAACGAGGATTAAGTATGACAGTTCAAGCGCCCTGTATTGAAAGCTTAAGCTTTAGGTAGGAAGGATTAGCTATTTTTCCTATGTTTGGTATCAAAACATGATCTCAGGTTCGAATCCCATAAAAGCACAAGTTCGAGGTAAATTTCCCTTACAAGAGACAGAATGATGCAACCGAGTTAAGTACCATCCCAGGGCTTATTGTTGTGTGTAACCATTTTTAGTTATTTCCAAGGGTCATTTAGAATGACTTGGGTGGTGCATGAGGGGTAACATCCTCTTGACTTAGTGTGAGCTTTGAACGAGGATTACGTGTGATAGTTCAAGCGTCCCGTATTGAAAGCTTAAGCTTTAGGTAGGAAGGATTAGCTATTTTGCCTATGTTTGTTATGAAAACATGATATCAGGTTCGAATCCCATAATAGCACAAATTCTAGGTTAATTTCCCTTAAAAGTGACAGAATGATCCAACCGAGTTAAGTACCATCCCTGGGCTTATTGTTGTAGGTAACCTTTCTATGTTGTTTCCAAAGGTCATTTAGAATGACTTGTGTGGTGCATGGGGGGTAACATCCTCGTGACTTGTGTGGTGCATGGGGGGTAACATCCTCGTGACTTGTGTGGTGCATGGGGGGTAACATCCTCGTGACTTGGTGTGAGCTTTAAACGAGGATTAAGTATGACAGTTCAAGCGCCCTGTATTGAAAGCTTAAGCTTTAGGTAGGAAGGATTAGCTATTTTTCCTATGTTTGGTATCAAAACATGATCTCAGGTTCGAATCCCATAAAAGCAAAAGTTCGAGGTAAATTTCCCTTACAAGAGACAGAATGATGCAACCGAGTTAAGTACCATCCCAGGGCTTATTGTTGTGTGTAACCATTTTTAGTTATTTCCAAGGGTCATTTAGAATGACTTGGGTGGTACATGAGGGGTAACATCCTCTTGACTTAGTGTGAGCTTTGAACGAGGATTACGTGTGATAGTTCAAGCGTCCCGTATTGAAAGCTTAAGCTTTAGGTAGGAAGGATTATCTATTTTGCCTATGTTTGTTATGAAAACATGATATCAGGTTCGAATCCCATAATAGCACAAATTCTAGGTTAATTTCCCTTAAAAGTGACAGAATTATCCAACCGAGTTAAGTACCATCCCTGGGCTTATTGTTGTAGGTAACCTTTCTATGTTGTTTCCAAAGGTCATTTAGAATGACTTGTGTGGTGCATGGGGGGTAACATCCTCGTGACTTGGTGTGAGCTTTAAAAGAGGATTAAGTATGACTGTTCAAGCGCTCCGTATTCAAAGCTTTAGCTTTAGGTAGGAAGGATTCGCTATTTTTCCTATGTTTGGTATCAAAACATGATCTCAGGTTCGAATCCCACAAAAGCCCAAGTTCGAGATGAATTTCCCTTAAAAGAGACGGAATTATGCAACCGAGTTAAGTACCATCCCAGGGCTTATTGTTGTGTGTAACCTTTCTATGTTGTTTCCAAGGGTCATTTAGAATGACTTGGGTGGTGCATGAGGGGTAACATCCTCGTGACTTGGTGTGAGCTTTAAACGAGGATTAAGTATGACAGTTCAAGCACTCCGTATTCAAAGCTTTAGCTTTAGGTAGGAAGGATTAGCTATTTTTCCTATGTTTGGTATGAAAACATGATCTCAGGTTCGAATCACATTAAAGCACAAGTTTGAGGTGAATTTCCCTTAAAAGAGACAAAATGATGCAACCGAGGTAAGCACCATCCCTGGGCTTATTGTTGAAGGTAACCTTTCTATGTTGTTTCCAAGGGTCATTTAGAATGACTTGTGTGGTGCATGGGGGGTAAAATCCTCGTGACTTGGTGTGACTTTTGAACGAGGATTAAGTATTACAGTTCAAGCGCCCCGTATTGAAAGCTTAAGCTTTAGGTAGGAAGGATTAGCTATTTTTCCTATGTTTGGTATCAAAACATGATCTCATGTTCGAATCCCATAAAAGCACAAGTTCGAGGTAAATTTCCCTTACAAGAGACAGAATGATGCAACCGAGTTAAGTACCATCCCAGGGCTTATTGTTGTGTGTAACCATTTTTAGTTTTTTCCAAGGGTCATTTAGAATGACTTGGGTGGTGCATGAGGGGTAAATCCTCTTGACTTAGTGTGAGCTTTGAACGAGAATTACGTGTGATAGTTCAAGCGTCCCGTATTGAAACCTTAAGCTTTAGGTAGGAAGGATTAGCTATTTTGCCTATGTTTGGTATGAAAACATGATATCAGGTTCGAATCCCATAATAGCACAAATTCTAGGTTAATTTCCCTTAAAAGTGACAGAATGATCCAACCGAGTTAAGTACCATCCCTGGGCTTATTGTTGTAGAGAACCTTTCTATGTTGTTTCCAAGGGTCATTAAGAATGACTTGTGTGGTGCATGGGGGGTAACATCCTCGTGACTTGTGTGGTGCATGGGGGGTAACATCCTCGTGACTTGTGTGGTGCATGGGGGGTAACATCCTCGTGACTTGTGTGGTGCATGGGGGGTAACATCCTCGTGACTTGGTGTGAGCTTTAAACGAGGATTAAGTATGACAGTTCAAGCGCCCTGTATTGAAAGCTTAAGCTTTAGGTAGGAAGGATTAGCTATTTTTCCTATGTTTGTTATCAAAACATGATCTCAGGTTCGAATCCCATAAAAGCACAAGTTCGAGGTAAATTTCCCTTACAAGAGACAGAATGATGCAACCGAGTTAAGTACCATCCCAGGGCTTATTGTTGTGTGTAACCATTTTTAGTTATTTCCAAGGGTCATTTAGAATGACTTGGGTGGTACATGAGGGGTAACATCCTCTTGACTTAGTGTGAGCTTTGAACGAGGATTACGTGTGATAGTTCAAGCGTCCCGTATTGAAAGCTTAAGCTTTAGGTAGGAAGGATTAGCTATTTTGCCTATGTTTGTTATGAAAACATGATATCAGGTTCGAATCCCATAATAGCACAAATTCTAGGTTAATTTCCCTTAAAAGTGACAGAATGATCCAACCGAGTTAAGTACCATCTCTGGGCTTATTGTTGTAGGTAACCTTTCTATGTTGTTTCCAAAGGTCATTTAGAATGACTTGTGTGGTGCATGGGGGGTAACATCCTCGTGACTTGGTGTGAGCTTTAAACGAGGATTAAGTATGACTGTTCAAGCGCTCCGTATTCAAAGCTTTAGCTTTAGGTAGGAAGGATTCGCTATTTTTCCTATGTTTGGTATCAAAACATGATCTCAGGTTCGAATCCCACAAAAGCCCAAGTTCGAGATGAATTTCCCTTAAAAGAGACGGAATTATGCAACCGAGTTAAGTACCATCCCAGGGCTTATTGTTGTGTGTAACCTTTCTATGTTGTTTCCAAGGGTCATTTAGAATGACTTGGGTGGTGCATGAGGGGTAACATCCTCGTGACTTGGTGTGAGCTTTAAACGAGGATTAAGTATGACAGTTCAAGCACTCCGTATTCAAAGCTTTAGCTTTAGGTAGGAAGGATTAGCTATTTTTCCTATGTTTGGTATGAAAACATGATCTCAGGTTCGAATCACATTAAAGCACAAGTTTGAGGTGAATTTCCCTTAAAAGAGACAAAATGATGCAACCGAGGTAAGCACCATCCCTGGGCTTATTGTTGAAGGTAACCTTTCTATGTTGTTTCCAAGGGTCATTTAGAATGACTTGTGTGGTGCATGGGGGGTAAAATCCTCGTGACTTGGTGTGACTTTTGAACGAGGATTAAGTATTACAGTTCAAGCGCCCCGTATTGAAAGCTTAAGCTTTAGGTAGGAAGGATTAGCTATTTTTCCTATGTTTGGTATCAAAACATGATCTCAGGTTCGAATCCCATAAAAGCACAAGTTCGAGGTAAATTTCCCTTACAAGAGACAGAATGATGCAACCGAGTTAAGTACCATCCCAGGGCTTATTGTTGTGTGTAACCATTTTTAGTTTTTTCCAAGGGTCATTTAGAATGACTTGGGTGGTGCATGAGGGGTAAATCCTCTTGACTTAGTGTGAGCTTTGAACGAGGATTACGTGTGATAGTTCAAGCGTCCCGTATTGAAACCTTAAGCTTTAGGTAGGAAGGATTAGCTATTTTGCCTATGTTTGGTATGAAAACATGATATCAGGTTCGAATCCCATAATAGCACAAATTCTAGGTTAATTTCCCTTAAAAGTGACAGAATGATCTAACCGAGTTAAGTACCATCCCTGGGCTTATTGTTGTAGAGAACCTTTCTATGTTGTTTCCAAGGGTCATTAAGAATGACTTGTGTGGTGCATGGGGGGTAACATCCTCGTGACTTGTGTGGTGCATGGGGGGTAACATCCTCGTGACTTGTGTGGTGCATGGGGGGTAACATCCTCGTGACTTGGTGTGAGCTTTAAACGAGGATTAAGTATGACAGTTCAAGCGCCCTGTATTGAAAGCTTAAGCTTTAGGTAGGAAGGATTAGCTATTTTTCCTATGTTTGGTATCAAAACATGATCTCAGGTTCGAATCCCATAAAAGCACAAGTTCGAGGTAAATTTCCCTTACAAGAGACAGAATGATGCAACCGAGTTAAGTACCATCCCAGGGCTTATTGTTGTGTGTAACCATTTTTAGTTATTTCCAAGGGTCATTTAGAATGACTTGGGTGGTACATGAGGGGTAACATCCTCTTGACTTAGTGTGAGCTTTGAACGAGGATTACGTGTAATAGTTCAAGCGTCCCGTATTGAAAGCTTAAGCTTTAGGTAGGAAGGATTAGCTATTTTGCCTATGTTTGTTATGAAAACATGATATCAGGTTCGAATCCCATAATAGCACAAATTCTAGGTTAATTTCCCTTAAAAGTGACAGAATGATCCAACCGAGTTAAGTACCATCCCTGGGCTTATTGTTGTAGGTAACCTTTCTATGTTGTTTCCAAAGGTCATTTAGAATGACTTGTGTGGTGCATGGGGGGTAACATCCTCGTGACTTGGTGTGAGCTTTAAACGAGGATTAAGTATGACTGTTCAAGCGCTCCGTATTCAAAGCTTTAGCTTTAGGTAGGAAGGATTCGCTATTTTTCCTATGTTTGGTATCAAAACATGATCTCAGGTTCGAATCCCACAAAAGCCCAAGTTCGAGATGAATTTCCCTTAAAAGAGACGGAATTATGCAACCGAGTTAAGTACCATCCCAGGGCTTATTGTTGTGTGTAACCTTTCTATGTTGTTTCCAAGGGTCATTTAGAATGACTTGGGTGGTGCATGAGGGGTAACATCCTCGTGACTTGGTGTGAGCTTTAAACGAGGATTAAGTATGACAGTTCAAGCACTCCGTATTCAAAGCTTTAGCTTTAGGTAGGAAGGATTAGCTATTTTTCCTATGTTTGGTATGAAAACATGATCTCAGGTTCGAATCACATTAAAGCACAAGTTTGAGGTGAATTTCCCTTAAAAGAGACAAAATGATGCAACCGAGGTAAGCACCATCCCTGGGCTTATTGTTGAAGGTAACCTTTCTATGTTGTTTCCAAGGGTCATTTAGAATGACTTGTGTGGTGCATGGGGGGTAAAATCCTCGTGACTTGGTGTGACTTTTGAACGAGGATTAAGTATTACAGTTCAAGCGCCCCGTATTGAAAGCTTAAGCTTTAGGTAGGAAGGATTAGCTATTTTTCCTATGTTTGGTATCAAAACATGATCTCAGGTTCGAATCCCATAAAAGCACAAGTTCGAGGTAAATTTCCCTTACAAGAGACAGAATGATGCAACCGAGTTAAGTACCATCCCAGGGCTTATTGTTGTGTGTAACCATTTTTAGTTTTTTCCAAGGGTCATTTAGAATGACTTGGGTGGTGCATGAGGGGTAAATCCTCTTGACTTAGTGTGAGCTTTGAACGAGGATTACGTGTGATAGTTCAAGCGTCCCGTATTGAAACCTTAAGCTTTAGGTAGGAAGGATTAGCTATTTTGCCTATGTTTGGTATGAAAACATGATATCAGGTTCGAATCCCATAATAGCACAAATTCTAGGTTAATTTCCCTTAAAAGTGACAGAATGATCTAACCGAGTTAAGTACCATCCCTGGGCTTATTGTTGTAGAGAACCTTTCTATGTTGTTTCCAAGGGTCATTAAGAATGACTTGTGTGGTGCATGAGGGGTAACATCCTCGTGACTTGTGTGGTGCATGGGGGGTAACATCCTCGTGACTTGTGTGGTGCATGGGGGGTAACATCCTCGTGACTTGGTGTGAGCTTTAAACGAGGATTAAGTATGACAGTTCAAGCGCCCTGTATTGAAAGCTTAAGCTTTAGGTAGGAAGGATTAGCTATTTTTCCTATGTTTGGTATCAAAACATGATCTCAGGTTCGAATCCCATAAAAGCACAAGTTCGAGGTAAATTTCCCTTACAAGAGACAGAATGATGCAACCGAGTTAAGTACCATCCCAGGGCTTATTGTTCTGTGTAACCATTTTTAGTTATTTCCAAGGGTCATTTAGAATGACTTGGGTGGTACATGAGGGGTAACATCCTCTTGACTTAGTGTGAGCTTTGAACGAGGATTACGTGTAATAGTTCAAGCGTCCCGTATTGAAAGCTTAAGCTTTAGGTAGGAAGGATTAGCTATTTTGCCTATGTTTGTTATGAAAACATGATATCAGGTTCGAATCCCATAATAGCACAAATTCTAGGTTAATTTCCCTTAAAAGTGACAGAATGATCCAACCGAGTTAAGTACCATCCCTGGGCTTATTGTTGTAGGTAACCTTTCTATGTTGTTTCCAAAGGTCATTTAGAATGACTTGTGTGGTGCATGGGGGGTAACATCCTCGTGACTTGGTGTGAGCTTTAAACGAGGATTAAGTATGACTGTTCAAGCGCTCCGTATTCAAAGCTTTAGCTTTAGGTAGGAAGGATTCGCTATTTTTCCTATGTTTGGTATCAAAACATGATCTCAGGTTCGAATCCCACAAAAGCCCAAGTTCGAGATGAATTTCCCTTAAAAGAGACGGAATTATGCAACCGAGTTAAGTACCATCCCAGGGCTTATTGTTGTGTGTAACCTTTCTATGTTGTTTCCAAGGGTCATTTAGAATGACTTGGGTGGTGCATGAGGGGTAACATCCTCGTGACTTGGTGTGAGCTTTAAACGAGGATTAAGTATGACAGTTCAAGCACTCCGTATTCAAAGCTTTAGCTTTAGGTAGGAAGGATTAGCTATTTTTCCTATGTTTGGTATGAAAACATGATCTCAGGTTCGAATCACATTAAAGCACAAGTTTGAGGTGAATTTCCCTTAAAAGAGACAAAATGATGCAACCGAGGTAAGCACCATCCCTGGGCTTATTGTTGAAGGTAACCTTTCTATGTTGTTTCCAAGGGTCATTTAGAATGACTTGTGTGGTGCATGGGGGGTAAAATCCTCGTGACTTGGTGTGACTTTTGAACGAGGATTAAGTATTACAGTTCAAGCGCCCCGTATTGAAAGCTTAAGCTTTAGGTAGGAAGGATTAGCTATTTTTCCTATGTTTGGTATCAAAACATGATCTCAGGTTCGAATCCCATAAAAGCACAAGTTCGAGGTAAATTTCCCTTACAAGAGACAGAATGATGCAACCGAGTTAAGTACCATCCCAGGGCTTATTGTTGTGTGTAACCATTTTTAGTTTTTTCCAAGGGTCATTTAGAATGACTTGGGTGGTGCATGAGGGGTAAATCCTCTTGACTTAGTGTGAGCTTTGAACGAGGATTACGTGTGATAGTTCAAGCGTCCCGTATTGAAACCTTAAGCTTTAGGTAGGAAGGATTAGCTATTTTGCCTATGTTTGGTATGAAAACATGATATCAGGTTCGAATCCCATAAGAGCACAAATTCTAGGTTAATTTCCCTTAAAAGTGACAGAATGATCCAACCGAGTTAAGTACCATCCCTGGGCTTATTGTTGTAGGTAACCTTTCTATGTTGTTTCCAAAGGTCATTTAGAATGACTTGTGTGGTGCATGGGGGGTAACATCCTCGTGACTTGGTGTGAGCTTTAAACGAGGATTAAGTATGACTGTTCAAGCGCTCCGTATTCAAAGCTTTAGCTTTAGGTAGGAAGGATTCGCTATTTTTCCTATGTTTGGTATCAAAACATGATCTCAGGTTCGAATCCCACAAAAGCCCAAGTTCGAGATGAATTTCCCTTAAAAGAGATGGAATTATGCAACCGACTTAAGTACCATCCCAGGGCTTATTGTTGTGTGTAACCTTTTTGTGTTATTTCCAAGGGTCATTTAGAATGACTTGGGTGGTGCATGAGGGGTAACATCCTCTTGACTTGGGGTTAGCTTTGAACGAGGATTACGTGTGATAGTTCAAGCGTCTCGTATTGAAAGCTTAAGCTTTAGGTAGGAAGGATTAGCTATTTTGCCTATGTTTGGTATGAAAACATGATCTCAGGTTCGAATCCCATAATAGCACAAATTCGAGGTTAATTTCCCTTACAAGTGACAGAATGATCCAACCGAGTTAAGTACCATCCCTGGGCTTATTGTTGTAGGTAACCTTTCTATGTTGTTTCCAAGGGTCATTTAGAATGAATTGTGTGGTGCATGGGGGGTAACATGCTCATGACTTGGTGTGAGCTTTGAACGAGGATTACGTGTGATAGTTCAAGCGTCCCGTATTGAATGCTTAAGCTTTAGGTAGGAAGAATTAGCTATTTTGCCTATGTTTGGTATGAAAACATGATCTCAGGTTCGAATCCCATAATATCACAAATTTGAGGTTAATTTCCCTTAAAAGTGACAGAATGATCCAACCGAGTTAAGTACCATCCCTGGGCTTATTGTTGTAGATAACCTTTCTATGTTGTTTCCAAGGGTCATTAAGAATGACTTGTGTGGTGCATGGGGGGTAACATTCTCGTGACTTGTGTGGTGCATGGAAGGTAACATCCTCGTGACTTGGTGTGAGCTTTAAACGAGGATTAAGTATGACAGTTCAAGCGCCCTGTATTGAAAGCTTAAGCTTTAGGTAGGAAGGATTAGCTATTTTTCCTACGTTTGGTATCAAAACATGATCTCAGGTTCGAATCTCATAAAAGCACAAGTTCAAGGTAAATTTCCCTTACAAGAGACAGAATGATGCAACCGAGTTAAGTACCATCCCAGGGCTTATTGTTGTGTGTAACCATTTTTAGTTATTTCCAAGGGTCATTTAGAATGACTTGGGTGGTGCATGAGGGGTAACATCCTTTTGACTTAGTGTAAGCTTTGAACGAGGATTACGTGTGATAGTTCAAGCGTCCCGTATTGAAAGCTTAAGCTTTAGGTAGGAAGGATTAGCTATTTTGCCTATGTTTGGTATGAAATCATGATATCAGTTTCGAATCCCATAATAGCACAAATTCTAGGTTAATTTCCCTTAAAAGTGACAGAATGATCCAACCGAGTTAAGTACCATCCCTGGGCTTATTGTTGTAGGTAACCTTTCTATGTTGTTTCCAAAGGTCATTTAGAATGACTTCTGTGGTGCATGGGGGGTAACATCCTCGTGACTTGGTGTGAGCTTTAAACGAGGATTAAGTATGACTGTCCAAGCGCTCCGTATTCAAAGCTTTAGCTTTAGGTAGGAAGGATTCGCTATTTTTCCTATGTTTGGTATCAAAACATGATCTCAGGTTCGAATCCCACAAAAGCCCAAGTTCGAGATGAATTTCCCTTAAAAGAGACGGAATTATGCAACCGAGTTAAGTACCATCCCAGGGCTTATTGTTGTGTGTAACCTTTTTGTGTTATTTCCAAGGGTCATTTAGAATGACTTGGGTGGTGCATGAGGGGTAACATCCTCTTGACTTGGGGTTAGCTTTGAACGAGGATTACGTGTGATAGTTCAAGCGTCTCGTATTGAAAGCTTAAGCTTTAGGTAGGAAGGATTAGCTATTTTGCCTATGTTTGGTATGAAAACATGATCTCAGGTTCGAATCCCATAATAGCACAAATTCGAGGTTAATTTCCCTTACAAGTGACAGAATGATCCAACCGAGTTAAGTACCATCCCTGGGCTTATTGTTGTAGGTAACCTTTCTATGTTGTTTCCAAGGGTCATTTAGAATGAATTGTGTGGTGCATGGGGGGTAACATCCTCGTGACTTGGTGTGAGCTTTGAACGAGGATTACGTGTGATAGTTCAAGCGTCCCGTATTGAATGCTTAAGCTTTAGGTAGGAAGGATTAGCTATTTTGCCTATGTTTGGTATGAAAACATGATATTAGTTTCGAATCCCATAATAGCACAAATTCTAGGTTAATTTCCCTTAAAAGTGACAGAATGATCCAACCGAGTTAAGCACCATCCCTGGGCTTATTGTTGTAGGTAACCTTTCTTTGTTGTTTCCAAGGGTCATTTAGAATGACTTGTGTGGTGCATGGGTGGTAAAATCCTCGTGACTTGGTGTGACTTTTGAACGAGGATTAAGTATTACAGTTCAAGCGCCCCGTATTGAAAGCTTAAGCTTTAGGTAGGAAGGATTAGCTATTTTTCCTATGTTTGGTATCAAAACATGATCTCAGGTTCGAATCCCATAAAAGCACAAGTTCGAGGTAAATTTCCCTTACAAGAGACAGAATGATGCAACCGAGTTAAGTACCATCCCAGGGCTTATTGTTGTGTGTAACCATTTTTAGTTATTTCCAAGGGTCATTTAGAATGACTTGGGTGGTGCATGAGGGGTAACATCCTCTTGACTTAGTGTGAGCTTTGAACGAGGATTACGTGTGATAGTTCAAGCGTCCCGTATTGAAACCTTAAGCTTTAGGTAGGAAGGATTAGCTATTTTGCCTATGTTTGGTATGAAAACATGATATCAGGTTCGAATCCCATAATAGCACAAATTCTAGGTTAATTTCCCTTAAAAGTGACAGAATGATCCAACCAAGTTAAGTACCATCCATGGGCTTATTGTTGTAGGTAACCTTTCTATGTTGTTTCCAAAGGTCATTTAGAATGACTTGTGTGGTGCATGGGGGGTAACATCCTCGTGACTTGGTGTGAGCTTTAAACGAGGATTAAGTATGACTGTTCAAGCGCTCCGTATTCAAAGCTTTAGCTTTAGGTAGGAAGGATTCGCTATTTTTCCTATGTTTGGTATCAAAACATGATCTCAGGTTCGAATCCCACAAAAGCCCAAGTTCGAGATGAATTTCCCTTAAAAGAGACGGAATTATGCAACCGACTTAAGTACCATCCCAGGGCTTATTGTTGTGTGTAACCTTTTTGTGTTATTTCCAAGGGTCATTTAGAATGACTTGGGTGGTGCATGAGGGGTAACATCCTCTTGACTTGGGGTTAGCTTTGAACGAGGATTACGTGTGATAGTTCAAGCGTCTCGTATTAAAAGCTTAAGCTTTAGGTAGGAAGGATTAGCTATTTTGCCTATGTTTGGTATGAAAACATGATCTCAGGTTCGAATCCCATAATAGCACAAATTCGAGGTTAATTTCCCTTACAAGTGACAGAATGATCCAACCGAGTTAAGTACCATCCCTGGGCTTATTGTTGTAGGTAACCTTTCTATGTTGATTCCAAGGGTCATTTAGAATGAATTGTGTGGTGCATGGGGGGTAACATCCTCGTGACTTGGTGTGAGCTTTGAACGAGGATTACGTGTGATAGTTCAAGCGTCCCGTATTGAATGCTTAAGCTTTAGGTAAGAAGGATTAGCTATTTTGCCTATGTTTGGTATGAAAACATGATCTCAGGTTCGAATCCCATAATAGCACAAATTTGAGGTTAATTTCCCTTAAAAGTGACAGAATGATCCAACCGAGTTAAGTACCATCCCTGGGCTTATTGTTGTAGATAACCTTTCTATGTTGTTTCCAAGGGTCATTAAGAATGACTTGTGTGGTGCATGGGGGGTAACATTCTCGTGACTTGTGTGGTGCATGGGGGGTAACATACTCGTGACTTGGTGTGAGCTTTAAACGAGGATTAAGTATGACAGTTCAAGCGCCCTGTATTGAAAGCTTAAGCTTTAGGTAGAAAGGATTAGCTATTTTTCCTATGTTTGGTATCAAAACATGATCTCAGGTTCGAATCCCATAAAAGCACAAGTTCGAGGTAAATTTCCCTTACAAGAGACAGAATGATGCAACCGAGTTAAGTACCATCCCAGGGCTTATTGTTGTGTGTAACCATTTTTAGTTATTTCCAAGGGTCATTTAGAATGACTTGGGTGGTGCATGAGGGGTAACATCCTCTTGACTTAGTGTGAGCTTTGAACGAGAATTACGTGTGATAGTTCAAGCGTCCCGTATTGAAAGCTTAAGCTTTAGGTAGGAAGGATTAGCTATTTTGACTATGTTTGTTTTGAAAACATGATATCAGGTTCAGATCCCATAATAGCACAAATTCTAGGTTAATTTCCCTTAATAGTGACAGAATGATCCAACCGAGTTAAGTACCATCCCTGGGCTTATTGTTGTAGGTAACCTTTCTATGTTGTTTCCAAAGGTCATTTAGAATGACTTGTGTGGTGCATGGGGGTAACATCCTCGTGACTTAGTGTGAGCTTTAAACGAGGATTAAGTATGACTGTTCAAGCGCTCCGTATTCAAAGCTTTAGCTTTAGGTAGGAAGGATTCGCTATTTTTCCTATGTTTGGTATCAAAACATGAACTCAGGTTCGAAACCCACAAAAGCCCAAGTTCGAGATGAATTTCCCTTAAAAGAGACGGAATTATGCAACCGAGTTAAGTACCATCCCAGGGCTTATTGTTGTGTGTAACCTTTTTGTGTTATTTCCAAGGGTCATTTAGAATGACTTGGGTGGTGCATGAGGGGTAACATCCTCTTGAATTGGGGTTAGCTTTGAACGAGGATTACGTGTGATAGTTCAAGCGTCTCGTATTGAAAGCTTAAGCTTTAGGTAGGAAGGATTAGCTATTTTGCCTATGTTTGGTATGAAAACATGATCTCAGGTACGAATTCAATAATAGCACAAATTCGAGGTTAATTTCCCTTACAAGTGACAGAATGATCCAACCGAGTTAAGTACCATCCCTGGGCTTATTGTTGTAGGTAACCTTTCTATGTTGTTTCCAAGGGTCATTTAGAATGAATTGTGTGGTGCATGGGGGGTAACATCCTCGTGACTTAGTGTGAGCTTTGAACGAGGATTACGTGTGATAGTTCAAGCGTCCCGTATTGAATGCTTAAGCTTTAGGTAGGAAGGATTAGCTATTTTGCCTATGTTTGGTATGAAAACATGATCTCAGGTTCGAATCCCATAATAGCACAAATTCGAGGTTAATTTCCCTTACAAGTGACAGAATGATCCAACCGAGTTAAGTACCATCCCTGGGCTTATTGTTTTAGATAACCTTTCTATGTGGTTTCCTAGGGTCATTTAGAATGACTTGTGTGGTGCATGGGGGGTAACATACTCGTGACATGGTGTGAGCTTTAAACGAGGATTAAGTATGACAGTTCAAGCACTCCGTATTCAAAGCTTTAGCTTTAGGTAGGAAGGATTAGCTATTTTTCCTATGTTTGGTATCAAAACATGATCTCATGTTCGAATCTCATAAAAGCACAAGTTCGAGGTGCATTTCCCTTAAAAGAGACGGAATGATGCAACCAAGGTAAGTACATCCCAGGGCCTATTTTTGTGGGTAATCTTTGTGTTATTTCCAAGTGCCATTTAGAATGACTTTTGTGGTGCATAGGGGGTAACATCCTCGTGACTTGGTGTGACTGTTGAACGAGGATTAAGTGTGACAGTTCAAGCGTCCCGTATTGAAAGCTTAAGCTTTAGGTAGGAAGGATTAGCTATTTTTCCTATGTTTGGTATCAAAACATAATCTCAAGTTCGCATCACATTAAAGCACAAGTTTGAGGTGAATTTCCCTTAAAAGAGACCGAATGATGCAACCGAGGTAAATACCATCCCTGGGCTTATTGTTGTAGGTAACCTTTCTATGTTGTTTCCAAGGGTCATTTAGAATTACTTGTGTGGCGCATGGGGGGTAAAATCCTCGTGACTTGGTGTGACTTTTGAACGAGGATTAAGTATGACAGTTCAAGCGCCCCGTATTGAAAGCTTAAGCTTTAGGTAGGAAGGATTAGCTATTTTTCCTATGTTTGGTACCAAAACATGATCTCAGGTTCGAATCCCATAAAAGCACAAGTTCGAGGTAAATTTCCCTTACAAGAGACAGAATGATGCAACCGAGTTAAGTACCATCCCAGGGATTATTATTGTTTGTAATCTTTTTGTGTTATTTCTACGGGTCATTTAGAATGACTTGTGTGGTGCATGGGGGGTAACATCCTAGTGACTTGGTGTGCGCTTCCAACGAGGATTAATTGTGATAGTTCAAGCGTCACGTATTGAAAGTTTAAGCATTAGGTAGGAAGGATTACCTATTTTTCCTATGTTTGTTATCAAAACATGATCTCAGGTTCGAATCCCATAAAAGTACAAGATCGAGGTGAATTTCACTTACAAGAGACAGAATTATGCAACCGAGTTAAGTACTATTCCTGTGCTCATTGTTATGGGTAACCTTTTTGTGTTATTTCCTAGGATCTTTTAGAATGACTTGGGTGGTGCATGAGGGGTAACATCCTCTTGAATTGGGGTTAGCTTTGAACGAGGATTACGTGTGATAGTTCAAGCGTCCCGTATTGAAAGCTTAAGCTTTAGGTAGGAAGGATTAGCTATTTTGCCTATGTTTGGTATGAAAACATGATCTCAGGTTCGAATCCCATAATAGCACAAATTCGAGGTTAATTTCCCTTACAAGTGACAGAATGATCCAACCGAGTTAAGTACCATCCCTGGGCTTATTGTTGTAGATAACCTTTCTATGTTGTTTCCAAGGGTCATTTAGAATGACTTGTGTGGTGCATGGAGGGTAACATCCTCGTGACTTGTGTGGTGCATGGGGTGTAACATCCTCGTGACTTGGTGTGAGCTTTAAACGAGGATTAAGTATGACAGTTAAAGCGCCCTTTATTGAAAGCTTAAGCTTTAGGTAGGAAGGATTAGCTATTTTTCCTATGTTTGGTATCAAAACATGATCTCAGGTTCGAATCCCATAAAAGCACAAGTTCGAGGTAAATTTCCCTTACAAGAGACAGAATGATGCAACCGAGTTAAGTACCATCCCAGGGCTTATTGTTGTGTGTAACCATTTTTAGTTATTTCCAAGGGTCATTTAGAATGACTTGGGTGGTGCATGAGGGGTAACATCCTCTTGACTTAGTGTGAGCTTTGAACGAGGATTACGTGTGATAGTTCAAGCATCCCGTATTGAAAGCTTAAGCTTTAGGTAGGAAGGATTAGCTATTTTGCCTATGTTTGGTATGAAAACATGATATCAGGTTCGAATCCCATAATAGCACAAATTCTAGGTTAATTTCCCTTAAAAGTGACAGAATGATCCAACCGAGTTAAGTACCATCCCTGGGCTTATTGTTGTAGGTAACCTTTCTATGTTGTTTGCAAAGGTCATTTAGAATGACTTGTGTGGTGCATGTGGGGTAACATCCTCGTGACTTGGTGTGAGCTTTAAACGAGGATTAAGTATGACTGTTCAAGCGCTCCGTATTCAAAGCTTTAGCTTTAGGTAGGAAGGATTCGCTATTTTTCCTGTGTTTGGTATCCAAACATGATCTCAGGTTCGAATCCCACAAAAGCCCAAGTTCGAGATGAATTTCCCTTAGAAGAGACGGAATTATGCAACCGAGTTAAGTACCATCCCAGGGCTTATTGTTGTGTGTAACCTTTTTGTGTTATTTCCAAGGGTCATTTAGAATGACTTGGGTGGTGCATGAGGGGTAACATCCTCTTGACTTGGTGTGAGCTTTGAACGAGGATTACGTATGATAGTTCAAGCGTCCCGTATTGAAAGCTTAAGCTTTAGGTAGGAAGGATTAGCTATTTTGCCTATGTTTGGTATGAAAACATGATATCAGGTTCGAATCCCATAATAGCACAAATTCTAGGTTAATTTCCCTTAAAAGTGACAGAATGATCCAACCGAGTTAAGTACCATCCCTGGGCTTATTGTTGTAGGTAACCTTTCTATGTTGTTTCCAAAGGTCATTTAGAATGACTTGTGTGGTGCATGGGGGGTAACATCCTCGTGACTTGATGTGAGCTTTAAACGAGGATTAAGTATGACTGTTCAAGCGCTCCGTATTCAAAGCTTTAGCTTTAGGTAGGAAGGATTCGCTATTTTTCCTGTGTTTGGTATCCAAACATGATCTCAGGTTCGAATCCCACAAAAGCCCAAGTTCGAGATGAATTTCCCTTAAAAGAGACGGAATTATGCAACCGAGTTAAGTACCATCCCAGGGCTTATTGTTGTGTGTAACCTTTTTGTGTTATTTCCAAGGGTCATTTAGAATGACTTGGGTGGTGCATGAGGGGTAACATCCTCTTGAATTGGGGTTAGCTTTGAACGAGGATTACGTGTGATAGTTCAAGCGTCTCGTATTGAAAGCTTAAGCTTTAGGTAGGAAGGATTAGCTATTTTGCCTATGTTTGGTATGAAAACATGATCTCAGGTACGAATCCAATAATAGCACAAATTCGAGGTTAATTTCCCTTACAAGTGACAGAATGATCCAACCGAGTTAAGTACCATCCCTGGGCTTATTGTTGTAGGTAACCTTTCTATGTTGTTTCCAAGGGTCATTTAAAATGAATTGTGTGGTGCATGGGGGGTAACATCCTCGTGACTTAGTGTGAGCTTTGAACGAGGATTACGTGTGATAGTTCAAGCGTCCCGTATTGAATGCTTAAGCTTTAGGTAGGAAGGATTAGCTATTTTGCCTATGTTTGGTATGAAAACATGATCTCAGGTTCGAATCCCATAATAGCACAAATTCGAGGTTAATTTCCCTTACAAGTGACAGAATGATCCAACCGAGTTAAGTACCATCCCTGGGCTTATTGTTTTAGATAACCTTTCTATGTGGTTTCCTAGGGTAATTTAGAATGACTTGTGTGGTGCATGGGGGGTAACATACTCGTGACATGGTGTGAGCTTTAAACGAGGATTAAGTATGACAGTTCAAGCACTCCGTATTCAAAGCTTTAGCTTTAGGTAGGAAGGATTAGCTATTTTTCCTATGTTTGGTATCAAAACATGATCTCATGTTCGAATCTCATAAAAGCACAAGTTCGAGGTGCATTTCCCTTAAAAGAGACGGAATGATGCAACCAAGGTAAGTACATCCCAGGGCCTATTTTTGTGGGTAATCTTTGTGTTATTTCCAAGTGCCATTTAGAATGACTTTTGTGGTGCATAGGGGGTAACATCCTCGTGACTTGGTGTGACTGTTGAACGAGGATTAAGTGTGACAGTTCAAGCGTCCCGTATTGAAAGCTTAAGCTTTAGGTAGGAAGGATTAGCTATTTTTCCTATGTTTGGTATCAAAACATAATCTCAAGTTCGCATCACATTAAAGCACAAGTTTGAGGTGAATTTCCCTTAAAAGAGACCGAATGATGCAACCGAGGTAAATACCATCCCTGGGCTTATTGTTGTAGGTAACCTTTCTATGTTGTTTCCAAGGGTCATTTAGAATTACTTGTGTGGCGCATGGGGGGTAAAATCCTCGTGACTTGGTGTGACTTTTGAACGAGGATTAAGTATGACAGTTCAAGCGCCCCGTATTGAAAGCTTAAGCTTTAGGTAGGAAGGATTAGCTATTTTTCCTATGTTTGGTACCAAAACATGATCTCAGGTTCGAATCCCATAAAAGCACAAGTTCGAGGTAAATTTCCCTTACAAGAGACAGAATGATGCAACCGAGTTAAGTACCATCCCAGGGATTATTATTGTTTGTAATCTTTTTGTGTTATTTCTACGGGTCATTTAGAATGACTTGTGTGGTGCATGGGGGGTAACATCCTAGTGACTTGGTGTGCGCTTCCAACGAGGATTAATTGTGATAGTTCAAGCGTCACGTATTGAAAGTTTAAGCATTAGGTAGGAAGGATTACCTATTTTTCCTATGTTTGTTATCAAAACATGATCTCAGGTTCGAATCCCATAAAAGTACAAGATCGAGGTGAATTTCACTTACAAGAGACAGAATTATGCAACCGAGTTAAGTACTATTCCTGTGCTCATTGTTATGGGTAACCTTTTTGTGTTATTTCCTAGGATCTTTTAGAATGACTTGGGTGGTGCATGAGGGGTAACATCCTCTTGAATTGGGGTTAGCTTTGAACGAGGATTACGTGTGATAGTTCAAGCGTCCCGTATTGAAAGCTTAAGCTTTAGGTAGGAAGGATTAGCTATTTTGCCTATGTTTGGTATGAAAACATGATCTCAGGTTCGAATCCCATAATAGCACAAATTCGAGGTTAATTTCCCTTACAAGTGACAGAATGATCCAACCGAGTTAAGTACCATCCCTGGGCTTATTGTTGTAGATAACCTTTCTATGTTGTTTCCAAGGGTCATTTAGAATGACTTGTGTGGTGCATGGAGGGTAACATCCTCGTGACTTGTGTGGTGCATGGGGTGTAACATCCTCGTGACTTGGTGTGAGCTTTAAACGAGGATTAAGTATGACAGTTAAAGCGCCCTTTATTGAAAGCTTAAGCTTTAGGTAGGAAGGATTAGCTATTTTTCCTATGTTTGGTATCAAAACATGATCTCAGGTTCGAATCCCATAAAAGCACAAGTTCGAGGTAAATTTCCCTTACAAGAGACAGAATGATGCAACCGAGTTAAGTACCATCCCAGGGCTTATTGTTGTGTGTAACCATTTTTAGTTATTTCCAAGGGTCATTTAGAATGACTTGGGTGGTGCATGAGGGGTAACATCCTCTTGACTTAGTGTGAGCTTTGAACGAGGATTACGTGTGATAGTTCAAGCATCCCGTATTGAAAGCTTAAGCTTTAGGTAGGAAGGATTAGCTATTTTGCCTATGTTTGGTATGAAAACATGATATCAGGTTCGAATCCCATAATAGCACAAATTCTAGGTTAATTTCCCTTAAAAGTGACAGAATGATCCAACCGAGTTAAGTACCATCCCTGGGCTTATTGTTGTAGGTAACCTTTCTATGTTGTTTGCAAAGGTCATTTAGAATGACTTGTGTGGTGCATGTGGGGTAACATCCTCGTGACTTGGTGTGAGCTTTAAACGAGGATTAAGTATGACTGTTCAAGCGCTCCGTATTCAAAGCTTTAGCTTTAGGTAGGAAGGATTCGCTATTTTTCCTGTGTTTGGTATCCAAACATGATCTCAGGTTCGAATCCCACAAAAGCCCAAGTTCGAGATGAATTTCCCTTAGAAGAGACGGAATTATGCAACCGAGTTAAGTACCATCCCAGGGCTTATTGTTGTGTGTAACCTTTTTGTGTTATTTCCAAGGGTCATTTAGAATGACTTGGGTGGTGCATGAGGGGTAACATCCTCTTGACTTGGTGTGAGCTTTGAACGAGGATTACGTATGATAGTTCAAGCGTCCCGTATTGAAAGCTTAAGCTTTAGGTAGGAAGGATTAGCTATTTTGCCTATGTTTGGTATGAAAACATGATATCAGGTTCGAATCCCATAATAGCACAAATTCTAGGTTAATTTCCCTTAAAAGTGACAGAATGATCCAACCGAGTTAAGTACCATCCCTGGGCTTATTGTTGTAGGTAACCTTTCTATGTTGTTTCCAAAGGTCATTTAGAATGACTTGTGTGGTGCATGGGGGGTAACATCCTCGTGACTTGATGTGAGCTTTAAACGAGGATTAAGTATGACTGTTCAAGCGCTCCGTATTCAAAGCTTTAGCTTTAGGTAGGAAGGATTCGCTATTTTTCCTGTGTTTGGTATCCAAACATGATCTCAGGTTCGAATCCCACAAAAGCCCAAGTTCGAGATGAATTTCCCTTAAAAGAGACGGAATTATGCAACCGAGTTAAGTACCAACCCAGGGCTTATTGTTGTGTGTAACCTTTTTGTGTTATTTCCAAGGGTCATTTAGAATGACTTGGGTGGTGCATGAGGGTAACATCCTCTTGACTTGGTGTGAGCTTTGAACGAGGATTATGTATGATAGTTCAAGCGTCCCGTATTGAAAGCTTAAGCTTTAGGTAGGAAGGATTAGCTATTTTTCCTATGTTTGGTATCAAAACATGATCTCAGGTTCGCATCACATTAAAGCACAAGTTTGAGGTGAATTTCCCTTAAAAGAGACCGAATGATGCAACCGAGGTAAATACCATCCCTGGGCTTATCGTTGTAGGTAACCTTTCTATGTTATTTCCAAGGGTCATTTAGAATTACTTGTGTGGCGCATGGGGGGTAAAATCCTCGTGACTTGGTGTGACTTATGAACGAGGATTAAGTATGACAGTTCAAGCGCCCCGTATTGAAAGCTTAAGCTTTAGGTAGGAAGGATTAGCTATTTTTCCTATGTTTGGTACCAAAACATGATCTCAGGTTCGAATCCCATAAAATCACAAGTTCAAGGTAAATTTCCCTTAAAAGAGATGGAATGATGCAACCAAGGTAAGTACCATCCCAGGGCCTATTGTTGTGGGTAATCTTTGTGTTATTTCCTAGTGTCATTTAGAATGACTTTTGTGGTGCATAGGGGGTAACAACCTCGTGACTTGGTGTGACTGTTGAACGAGGATTAAGTGTGACAGTTCAAGCGTCCCGTATTGAAAGCTTAAGCTTTAGGTAGGAAGGATTAGCTATTTTTCCTAAGTTTGGTATCAAAACATGATCTCAGGTTCGAATCCCATAAAAGCACAAATTCGAGGTTAATTTCCCTTACAAGAGACAGAATGATGCAACCGAGTTAAGTACCATCCCAGGGCTTATTGTTGTGTGTAACCTTTTTGTGTTATTTCCAAGGGTCATTTAGAATGACTTGGGTGGTGCATTAGGGGTAACATCCTCTTGACTTGGTGTAAGCTTTGAACGAGGATTACGTGTGATAGTTTAAGCGTCCCGTATTGAAAGCTTAAGCTTTAGGTAGGAAGGATTAGCTATTTTGCCTATGTTTGGTATGAAAACATGATCTCAGGTTCGAATCCCATAATAGCACAAATTCGAGTTTAATTTCCCTTACAAGTGACAGAATGATCCAACCGAGTTAAGTACCATCCCTGGGCTTATTGTTGTAGATAACCTTTCTATGTTGTTTCCAAGGGTCATTTAGAATTACTTGTGTGGTGCATGGGGGGTAATATCCTCGTGACTTGTGTGGTGCATGGGGGGTAACATTCTCGTGACTTGGTGTGAGCTTTAAACGAGTATTAAGTATGACAGTTCAAGCGCTCCGTATTCAAAGCTTTAGCTTTAGGTAGGAAGGATTAGCTATTTTTCCTATGTTTGGTATGAAAACATGATCTCAGGTTCGAATCACATTAAAGCACAAGTTTGAGGTGAATTTCCCTTAAAAGAGACGGAATGATGCAACCGAGGTAAGTACCATCCTAGGGCTTATTGTTGTGGGTAACCTTTTTGTGTTATTTCCAAGGGTCATTTAGAATGAATTTTGTTTTGCATAGGGGGTAACATCCTCGTGACTTGGTGCGACTGTTGAACGAGGATTAAGTGTGACAGTTCAAGCGTCCCGTATTGAAAGCTTAAGCTTTAGGTAGGAAGGATTAGCTATTTTTCCTATGTTTGGTATCAAAACATGATCTCAGGTTCGCATCACATTAAAGCACAAGTTTGAGGTGAATTTCCCTTAAAAGAGACGGAATAATGCAACCGAGGTAAATACCATCCCTCGACTTATTGTTGTAGGTAACCTTTCTATGTTGTTTCCAAGGGTCATTTAGAATGACTTGTGTGGTGTATGGGGAGTAAAATCCTCGTGACTTGGTGTGACTTTTGAACGAGGATTAAGTATCACAGTTCAAGCGCCCCGTATTGAAAGCTCAAGCTTTAGGTAGGAAGGATTAGCTATTTTTCCTATGTTTGGTACCAAAACATGATCTCAGGTTCGAATCCCATAAAATCACAAGTTCAAGGTAAATTTCCCTTAAAAGAGACGGAATGATGCAACCAAGGTAAGTACCATCCCAGGGCCTATTGTTGTGGGTAATCTTTGTGTTATTTCCAAGTGTCATTTAGAATGACTTTTGTGGTGCATAGGGGGTAACAACCTCGTGACTTGGTGTGACTGTTGAACGAGGATTAAGTGTGACAGTTCAAGCGTCCCGTATTGAAAACTTAAGCTTTAGGTAGGAAGGATTAGCTATTTTTCCTATGTTTGGTATCAAAACATGATCTCAGGTTCGAATCCCATAAAAGCACAAATTCGAGGTTAATTTCCCTTACAAGAGACAGAATGATGCAACCGAGTTAAGTACCATCCCAGGGCTTATTGTTGTGTGTAAACTTTTTGTGTTATTTCCAAGGGTCATTTAGAATAACTTGGGTGGTGCATCAGGGGTAACATCCTCTTGACTTGGTGTGAGCTTTAAACGAGGATTACGTATGACAGTTCAAGCGCCCTGTATTGAAAGCTTAAGCTTTAGGTAGGAAGGATTAGCTATTTTTCCTATGTTTGGTATCAAAACATGATCTCAGGTTCGAATCCCATAAAAGCACAAGTTCGAGGTAAATTTCCCTTACAAGAGACAGAATGATGCAACCGAGTTAAGTACCATCCCAGGGCTTATTGTTGTGTGTAACCATTTTTAGTTATTTCCAAGGGTCATTTAGAATGACTTGGGTGGTGCATGAGGGGTAACATCCTCTTGACTTAGTGTGAGCTTTGAACGAGGATTACGTGTGATAGTTCAAGCATCCCGTATTGAAAGCTTAAGCTTTAGGTAAAAAGGATTAGCTATTTTGCCTATGTTTGGTATGAAAACATGATCTCAGGTTCGAATCCCATAATAGCACAAATTCGAGGTTAATTTCCCTTAAAAGTGACAGAATGATACAACCGAGTTAAGTACCATCCCTGGGCTTATTGTTGTAGGTTACCTTTCTATGTTTTTTCCAAGGGTTATTTAGAATGACTTGTGTGGTGCATGGGGGGTAACATCCTTGTGACTTGGTGTGAGCTTTGAACGAGGATTACGTGTGATAGTTCAAGCGTCCCGTATTGAAAGCTTAAGCTTTAGGTAGGAAGGATTAGCTATTTTGCCTATGTTTGGTATGAAAACATGATCTCAGGTTCGAATCCCATAATAGCTCAAATTCGAGGTTAATTTCCCTTAAAAGTGACAGAATGATCCAACCGAGTTAAGTACCATCCCTGGGCTTATTGTTGTAGATAACCTTTCTATGTTGTTTCCAAGGGTCATTTAGAATGACTTGTGTGGTGCATTGGGGGGTAACATCCTCGTGACTTGGTGTGAGCTTTAAACGAGGATTAAGTATGACAGTTAAAGCACTCCGTATTCAAAGCTTTAGCTTTAGGTAGGAAGGATTAGCTATTTTTCCTATGTTTGGTATGAAAACATGATCTCAGGTTCGAATCACATTAAAGCACAAGTTTGAGGTGAATTTCCCTTAAAAGAGACGGAATGATGCAACCGAGGTAAGTACCATCCTAGGGCTTATTGTTGTCGGTAACCTTTTTGTGTTATTTTGCAAGTGTCATTTAGAATGACTTTTGTTTTGCATAGGGGGTAACATCCTCGTGACTTGGTGTGACTGTTGAACGAGGATTAAGTGTGACAGTTCAAGCGTCCCGTATTGAAAGCTTAAGCTTTAGGTAGGAAGGATTAGCTATTTTTCCTATGTTTGGTATCAAAACATGATCTCAGGTTCGCATCACAATAAAGCACAAGTTTGAGGTGAATTTCCCTTAAAAGAGACGGAATAATGCAACCGAGGTAAATACCATCCCTCGGCTTATTGTTGTAGGTAACCTTTCTATGTTGTTTCCAAGGGTCATTTAGAATGACTTGTGTGGTGCATGGGGGGTAACATCCTCGTGACTTGGTGTGAGCTTTGAAAGAGGATTACGTGTGATAGTTCAAGCGTCCCGTATTGAAAGCTTAAGCTTTAGGTAGGAAGAATTAGCTATTTTGCCTATGTTTGGTATGAAAACATGATCTCAGGTTCGAATCCCATAATAGCACAAATTCGAGGTTAATTTCCCTTAAAAGTGACAGAATGATCCAACCGAGTTAAGTACCATCCCAGGGCTTATTGTTGTGTGTAACCATTTTTAGTTATTTCCAAGGGTCATTTAGAATGACTTGGGTGGTGCATGAGGGGTAACATCCTCTTGACTTAGTGTGAGCTTTGAACGAGGATTACGTGTGATAGTTCAAGCATCCCGTATTGAAAGCTTAAGCTTTAGGTAGGAAGGATTAGCTATTTTGCCTATGTTTGGTATGAAAACATGATCTCAGGTTCGAATCCTATAATAGCACAAATTCGAGGTTAATTTCCCTTAAAAGTGACAGAATGATACAACCGAGTTAAGTACCATCCCTGGGCTTATTGTTGTAGGTTACCTTTCTATGTTGTTTCCAAGGGTTATTTAGAATGACTTGTGTGGTGCATGGGGGGTAACATCCTTGTGACTTGGTGTGAGCTTTGAACGAGGATTACGTGTGATAGTTCAAGCGTCCCGTATTGAAAGCTTAAGCTTTAGGTAGGAAGGATTAGCTATTTTGCCTATGTTTGGTATGAAAACATGATCTCAGGTTCGAATCCCATAATAGCTCAAATTCGAGGTTAATTTCCCTTAAAAGTGACAGAATGATCCAACCGAGTTAAGTACCATCCCTGGGCTTATTGTTGTAGATAACCTTTCTATGTTGTTTCCAAGGGTCATTTAGAATGACTTGTGTGGTGCATTGGGGGGTAACATCCTCGTGACTTGGTGTGAGCTTTAAACGAGGATTAAGTATGACAGTTAAAGCACTCCGTATTCAAAGCTTTAGCTTTAGGTAGGAAGGATTAGCTATTTTTCCTATGTTTGGTATGAAAACATGATCTCAGGTTCGAATCACATTAAAGCACAAGTTTGAGGTGAATTTCCCTTAAAAGAGACGGAATGATGCAACCGAGGTAAGTACCATCCTAGGGCTTATTGTGGTCGGTAACCTTTTTGTGTTATTTTGCAAGTGTCATTTAGAATGACCTTTGTTTTGCATAGGGGGGTAACATCCTCGTGACTTGGTGTGACTGTTGAACGAGGATTAAGTGTGACAGTTCAAGCGTCCCGTATTGAAAGCTTAAGCTTTAGGTAGGAAGGATTAGCTATTTTTCCTATGTTTGGTATCAAAACATGATCTCAGGTTCGCATCACAATAAAGCACAAGTTTGAGGTGAATTTCCCTTAAAAGAGACGGAATAATGCAACCGAGGTAAATACCATCCCTCGGCTTATTGTTGTAGGTAACCTTTCTATGTTGTTTCCAAGGGTCATTTAGAATGACTTGTGTGGTGCATGGGGAGTAAAATCCTCGTGACTTGGTGTGACTTTTGAACGAGGATTAAGTATCACAGTTCAAGCGCCCCGTATTGAAAGCTTAAGCTTTAGGTAGGAAGGATTAGCTATTTTTCCTATGTTTGGTATCAAAATATGATCTCAGGTTCGAATCCCATAAAAGTACAAATTCTAGGTTAATTTCCCTTACAAGAGACAGAATTATGCAACCGAGTTAAGTACCATCCCAGGGCTTATTGTTGTGTGTAAACTTTTTGTGTTATTTCCAAGGGTCATTTAGAATGACTTGGGTGGTGCATGAGTGGTAACATCCTCTTGACTTGGTGTGAGCTTTAAACGAGGATTACGTGTGATAGTTCAAGCGTCCCGTATTGAAAGCTTAAGCTTTAGGTAGGAAGGATTAGCTATTTTGCCTATGTTTGGTATGAAAACATGATCTCAGGTTCGAATCCCATAATAGCACAAATTCGAGGTTAATTTCCCTTAAAAGTGACAGAATGATCCAACCGAGTTAAGTACCATCCCTGGGCTTATTGTTGTAGGTTACCTTTCTATGTTGTTTCCAAGGGTTATTTAGAATGACTTGTGTGGTGCATGGGGGGTAACATCCTTGTGACTTGGTGTGAGCTTTGAACGAGGATTACGTGTGATAGTTCAAGCGTCCCGTATTGAAAGCTTAAGCTTTAGGTAGGAAGGATTAGCTATTTTGCCTATGTTTGGTATGAAAACATGATCTCAGGTTCGAATCCCATAATAGCTCAAATTCGAGGTTAATTTCCCTTAAAAGTGACAGAATGATCCAACCGAGTTAAGTACCATCCCTGGGCTTATTGTTGTAGATAACCTTTCTATGTTGTTTCCAAGGGTCATTTAGAATGACTTGTGTGGTGCATTGGGGGGTAACATCCTCGTGACTTGGTGTGAGCTTTAAACGAGGATTAAGTATGACAGTTAAAGCACTCCGTATTCAAAGCTTTAGCTTTAGGTAGGAAGGATTAGCTATTTTTCCTATGTTTGGTATGAAAACATGATCTCAGGTTCGAATCACATTAAAGCACAAGTTTGAGGTGAATTTCCCTTAAAAGAGACGGAATGATGCAACCGAGGTAAGTACCATCCTAGGGCTTATTGTTGTGGGTAACCTTTTTGTGTTATTTCCAAGGGTCATTTAGAATGAATTTTGTTTTGCATAGGGGGTAACATCCTCGTGACTTGGTGTGACTGTTGAACGAGGATTAAGTGTGACAGTTCAAGCGTCCCGTATTGAAAGCTTAAGCTTTAGGTAGGAAGGATTAGCTATTTTTCCTATGTTTGGTATCAAAACATGATCTCAGGTTCGCATCACATTAAAGCACAAGTTTGAGGTGAATTTCCCTTAAAAGAGACGGAATAATGCAACCGAGGTAAATACCATCCCTCGGCTTATTGTTGTAGGTAACCTTTCTATGTTGTTTCCAAGGGTCATTTAGAATGACTTGTGTGGTGTATGGGGAGTAAAATCCTCGTGACTTGGTGTGACTTTTGAACGAGGATTAAGTATCACAGTTCAAGCGCCCCGTATTGAAAGCTCAAGCTTTAGGTAGGAAGGATTAGCTATTTTTCCTATGTTTGGTACCAAAACATGATCTCAGGTTCGAATCCCATAAAATCACAAGTTCAAGGTAAATTTCCCTTAAAAGAGACGGAATGATGCAACCAAGGTAAGTACCATCCCAGGGCCTATTGTTGTGGGTAATCTTTGTGTTATTTCCAAGTGTCATTTAGAATGACTTTTGTGGTGCATAGGGGGTAACAACCTCGTGACTTGGTGTGACTGTTGAACGAGGATTAAGTGTGACAGTTCAAGCGTCCCGTATTGAAAACTTAAGCTTTAGGTAGGAAGGATTAGCTATTTTTCCTATGTTTGGTATCAAAACATGATCTCAGGTTCGAATCCCATAAAAGCACAAATTCGAGGTTAATTTCCCTTACAAGAGACAGAATGATGCAACCGAGTTAAGTACCATCCCAGGGCTTATTGTTGTGTGTAAACTTTTTGTGTTATTTCCAAGGGTCATTTAGAATAACTTGGGTGGTGCATCAGGGGTAACATCCTCTTGACTTGGTGTGAGCTTTAAACGAGGATTACGTATGACAGTTCAAGCGCCCTGTATTGAAAGCTTAAGCTTTAGGTAGGAAGGATTAGCTATTTTTCCTATGTTTGGTATCAAAACATGATCTCAGGTTCGAATCCCATAAAAGCACAAGTTCGAGGTAAATTTCCCTTACAAGAGACAGAATGATGCAACCGAGTTAAGTACCATCCCAGGGCTTATTGTTGTGTGTAACCATTTTTAGTTATTTCCAAGGGTCATTTAGAATGACTTGGGTGGTGCATGAGGGGTAACATCCTCTTGACTTAGTGTGAGCTTTGAACGAGGATTACGTGTGATAGTTCAAGCGTCCCGTATTGAAAGCTTAAGCTTTAGGTAGGAAGGATTAGCTATTTTGCCTATGTTTGGTATGAAAACATGATCTCAGGTTCGAATCCCATAATAGCACAAATTCGAGGTTAATTTCCCTTAAAAGTGACAGAATGATCCAACCGAGTTAAGTACCATCCCTGGGCTTATTGTTGTAGGTTACCTTTCTATGTTGTTTCCAAGGGTTATTTAGAATGACTTGTGTGGTGCATGGGGGGTAACATCCTTGTGACTTGGTGTGAGCTTTGAACGAGGATTACGTGTGATAGTTCAAGCGTCCCGTATTGAAAGCTTAAGCTTTAGGTAGGAAGGATTAGCTATTTTGCCTATGTTTGGTATGAAAACATGATCTCAGGTTCGAATCCCATAATAGCTCAAATTCGAGGTTAATTTCCCTTAAAAGTGACAGAATGATCCAACCGAGTTAAGTACCATCCCTGGGCTTATTGTTGTAGATAACCTTTCTATGTTGTTTCCAAGGGTCATTTAGAATGACTTGTGTGGTGCATTGGGGGGTAACATCCTCGTGACTTGGTGTGAGCTTTAAACGAGGATTAAGTATGACAGTTAAAGCACTCCGTATTCAAAGCTTTAGCTTTAGGTAGGAAGGATTAGCTATTTTTCCTATGTTTGGTATGAAAACATGATCTCAGGTTCGAATCACATTAAAGCACAAGTTTGAGGTGAATTTCCCTTAAAAGAGACGGAATGATGCAACCGAGGTAAGTACCATCCTAGGGCTTATTGTTGTGGGTAACCTTTTTGTGTTATTTCCAAGGGTCATTTAGAATGAATTTTGTTTTGCATAGGGGGTAACATCCTCGTGACTTGGTGTGACTGTTGAACGAGGATTAAGTGTGACAGTTCAAGCGTCCCGTATTGAAAGCTTAAGCTTTAGGTAGGAAGGATTAGCTATTTTTCCTATGTTTGGTATCAAAACATGATCTCAGGTTCGCATCACATTAAAGCACAAGTTTGAGGTGAATTTCCCTTAAAAGAGACGGAATAATGCAACCGAGGTAAATACCATCCCTCGGCTTATTGTTGTAGGTAACCTTTCTATGTTGTTTCCAAGGGTCATTTAGAATGACTTGTGTGGTGTATGGGGAGTAAAATCCTCGTGACTTGGTGTGACTTTTGAACGAGGATTAAGTATCACAGTTCAAGCGCCCCGTATTGAAAGCTCAAGCTTTAGGTAGGAAGGATTAGCTATTTTTCCTATGTTTGGTACCAAAACATGATCTCAGGTTCGAATCCCATAAAATCACAAGTTCAAGGTAAATTTCCCTTAAAAGAGACGGAATGATGCAACCAAGGTAAGTACCATCCCAGGGCCTATTGTTGTGGGTAATCTTTGTGTTATTTCCAAGTGTCATTTAGAATGACTTTTGTGGTGCATAGGGGGTAACAACCTCGTGACTTGGTGTGACTGTTGAACGAGGATTAAGTGTGACAGTTCAAGCGTCCCGTATTGAAAACTTAAGCTTTAGGTAGGAAGGATTAGCTATTTTTCCTATGTTTGGTATCAAAACATGATCTCAGGTTCGAATCCCATAAAAGCACAAATTCGAGGTTAATTTCCCTTACAAGAGACAGAATGATGCAACCGAGTTAAGTACCATCCCAGGGCTTATTGTTGTGTGTAAACTTTTTGTGTTATTTCCAAGGGTCATTTAGAATAACTTGGGTGGTGCATCAGGGGTAACATCCTCTTGACTTGGTGTGAGCTTTAAACGAGGATTACGTATGACAGTTCAAGCGCCCTGTATTGAAAGCTTAAGCTTTAGGTAGGAAGGATTAGCTATTTTTCCTATGTTTGGTATCAAAACATGATCTCAGGTTCGAATCCCATAAAAGCACAAGTTCGAGGTAAATTTCCCTTACAAGAGACAGAATGATGCAACCGAGTTAAGTACCATCCCAGGGCTTATTGTTGTGTGTAACCATTTTTAGTTATTTCCAAGGGTCATTTAGAATGACTTGGGTGGTGCATGAGGGGTAACATCCTCTTGACTTAGTGTGAGCTTTGAACGAGGATTACGTGTGATAGTTCAAGCATCCCGTATTGAAAGCTTAAGCTTTAGGTAAAAAGGATTAGCTATTTTGCCTATGTTTGGTATGAAAACATGATCTCAGGTTCGAATCCCATAATAGCACAAATTCGAGGTTAATTTCCCTTAAAAGTGACAGAATGATACAACCGAGTTAAGTACCATCCCTGGGCTTATTGTTGTAGGTTACCTTTCTATGTTGTTTCCAAGGGTTATTTAGAATGACTTGTGTGGTGCATGGGGGGTAACATCCTTGTGACTTGGTGTGAGCTTTGAACGAGGATTACGTGTGATAGTTCAAGCGTCCCGTATTGAAAGCTTAAGCTTTAGGTAGGAAGGATTAGCTATTTTGCCTATGTTTGGTATGAAAACATGATCTCAGGTTCGAATCCCATAATAGCTCAAATTCGAGGTTAATTTCCCTTAAAAGTGACAGAATGATCCAACCGAGTTAAGTACCATCCCTGGGCTTATTGTTGTAGATAACCTTTCTATGTTGTTTCCAAGGGTCATTTAGAATGACTTGTGTGGTGCATTGGGGGGTAACATCCTCGTGACTTGGTGTGAGCTTTAAACGAGGATTAAGTATGACAGTTAAAGCACTCCGTATTCAAAGCTTTAGCTTTAGGTAGGAAGGATTAGCTATTTTTCCTATGTTTGGTATGAAAACATGATCTCAGGTTCGAATCACATTAAAGCACAAGTTTGAGGTGAATTTCCCTTAAAAGAGACGGAATGATGCAACCGAGGTAAGTACCATCCTAGGGCTTATTGTTGTCGGTAACCTTTTTGTGTTATTTTGCAAGTGTCATTTAGAATGACTTTTGTTTTGCATAGGGGGTAACATCCTCGTGACTTGGTGTGACTGTTGAACGAGGATTAAGTGTGACAGTTCAAGCGTCCCGTATTGAAAGCTTAAGCTTTAGGTAGGAAGGATTAGCTATTTTTCCTATGTTTGGTATCAAAACATGATCTCAGGTTCGCATCACAATAAAGCACAAGTTTGAGGTGAATTTCCCTTAAAAGAGACGGAATAATGCAACCGAGGTAAATACCATCCCTCGGCTTATTGTTGTAGGTAACCTTTCTATGTTGTTTCCAAGGGTCATTTAGAATGACTTGTGTGGTGCATGGGGGGTAACATCCTCGTGACTTGGTGTGAGCTTTGAAAGAGGATTACGTGTGATAGTTCAAGCGTCCCGTATTGAAAGCTTAAGCTTTAGGTAGGAAGAATTAGCTATTTTGCCTATGTTTGGTATGAAAACATGATCTCAGGTTCGAATCCCATAATAGCACAAATTCGAGGTTAATTTCCCTTAAAAGTGACAGAATGATCCAACCGAGTTAAGTACCATCCCAGGGCTTATTGTTGTGTGTAACCATTTTTAGTTATTTCCAAGGGTCATTTAGAATGACTTGGGTGGTGCATGAGGGGTAACATCCTCTTGACTTAGTGTGAGCTTTGAACGAGGATTACGTGTGATAGTTCAAGCATCCCGTATTGAAAGCTTAAGCTTTAGGTAGGAAGGATTAGCTATTTTGCCTATGTTTGGTATGAAAACATGATCTCAGGTTCGAATCCTATAATAGCACAAATTCGAGGTTAATTTCCCTTAAAAGTGACAGAATGATACAACCGAGTTAAGTACCATCCCTGGGCTTATTGTTGTAGGTTACCTTTCTATGTTGTTTCCAAGGGTTATTTAGAATGACTTGTGTGGTGCATGGGGGGTAACATCCTTGTGACTTGGTGTGAGCTTTGAACGAGGATTACGTGTGATAGTTCAAGCGTCCCGTATTGAAAGCTTAAGCTTTAGGTAGGAAGGATTAGCTATTTTGCCTATGTTTGGTATGAAAACATGATCTCAGGTTCGAATCCCATAATAGCTCAAATTCGAGGTTAATTTCCCTTAAAAGTGACAGAATGATCCAACCGAGTTAAGTACCATCCCTGGGCTTATTGTTGTAGATAACCTTTCTATGTTGTTTGCAAGGGTCATTTAGAATGACTTGTGTGGTGCATTGGGGGGTAACATCCTCGTGACTTGGTGTGAGCTTTAAACGAGGATTAAGTATGACAGTTAAAGCACTCCGTATTCAAAGCTTTAGCTTTAGGTAGGAAGGATTAGCTATTTTTCCTATGTTTGGTATGAAAACATGATCTCAGGTTCGAATCACATTAAAGCACAAGTTTGAGGTGAATTTCCCTTAAAAGAGACGGAATGATGCAACCGAGGTAAGTACCATCCTAGGGCTTATTGTGGTCGGTAACCTTTTTGTGTTATTTTGCAAGTGTCATTTAGAATGACTTTTGTTTTGCATAGGGGGTAACATCCTCGTGACTTGGTGTGACTGTTGAACGAGGATTAAGTGTGACAGTTCAAGCGTCCCGTATTGAAAGCTTAAGCTTTAGGTAGGAAGGATTAGCTATTTTTCCTATGTTTGGTATCAAAACATGATCTCAGGTTCGCATCACAATAAAGCACAAGTTTGAGGTGAATTTCCCTTAAAAGAGACGGAATAATGCAACCGAGGTAAATACCATCCCTCGGCTTATTGTTGTAGGTAACCTTTCTATGTTGTTTCCAAGGGTCATTTAGAATGACTTGTGTGGTGCATGGGGAGTAAAATCCTCGTGACTTGGTGTGACTTTTGAACGAGGATTAAGTATCACAGTTCAAGCGCCCCGTATTGAAAGCTTAAGCTTTAGGTAGGAAGGATTAGCTATTTTTCCTATGTTTGGTATCAAAATATGATCTCAGGTTCGAATCCCATAAAAGTACAAATTCTAGGTTAATTTCCCTTACAAGAGACAGAATTATGCAACCGAGTTAAGTACCATCCCAGGGCTTATTGTTGTGTGTAAACTTTTTGTGTTATTTCCAAGGGTCATTTAGAATGACTCGGGTGGTGCATGAGTGGTAACATCCTCTTGACTTGGTGTGAGCTTTAAACGAGGATTACGTGTGATAGTTCAAGCGTCCCGTATTGAAAGCTTAAGCTTTAGGTAGGAAGGATTAGCTATTTTGCCTATGTTTGGTATGAAAACATGATCTCAGGTTCGAATCCCATAATAGCACAAATTCGAGGTTAATTTCCCTTAAAAGTGACAGAATGATCCAACCGAGTTAAGTACCATCCCTGGGCTTATTGTTGTAGGTAACCTTTCTATGTTGTTTCCAAGGGTCATTTAGAATGACTTGTGTGGTGCATGGGGGGTAACATCCTCGTGACTTGGTGTGAGCTTTGAAAGAGGATTACGTGTGATAGTTCAAGCGTCCCGTATTGAAAGCTTAAGCTTTAGGTAGGAAGAATTAGCTATTTTGCCTATGTTTGGTATGAAAACATGATCTCAGGTTCGAATCCCATAATAGCACAAATTCGAGGTTAATTTCCCTTAAAAGTGACAGAATGATCCAACCGAGTTAAGTACCATCCCTGGGCTTATTGTTGTAGGTTACCTTTCTATGTTGTTTCCAAGGGTTATTTAGAATGACTTGTGTGGTGCATGGGGGGTAACATCCTTGTGACTTGGTGTGAGCTTTGAACGAGGATTACGTGTGATAGTTCAAGCGTCCCGTATTAAAAGCTTAACCTTTAGGTAGGAAGGATTAGCTATTTTGCCTATGTTTGGTATGAAAACATGATCTCAGGTTCGAATCCCATAATAGCTCAAATTCGAGGTTAATTTCCCTTAAAAGTGACAGAATGATCCAACCGAGTTAAGTACCATCCCTGGGCTTATTGTTGTAGATAACCTTTCTATGTTGTTTCCAAGGGTCATTTAGAATGACTTGTGTGCTGCATGGGGGGTAACATCCTCGTGACTTGTGTGGTGCATGGGGGGTAACATTCTCGTGACTTGGTGTGAGCTTTAAACGAGTATTAAGTATGACAGTTCAAGCGCTCCGTATTCAAAGCTTTAGCTTTAGGTAGGAAGGATTAGCTATTTTGCCTATGTTTGGTATGAAAACATGATCTCAGATTCGAATCTCATAATAGCACAAATTTGATGTTAATTTCCCTTACAAGTGACAGAATAATCCAACCGAGTTAAGTACCATCCCTGGGCTTATTGTTGTAGATAACCTTTCTATGTTGTTTCCAAGGGTCATTTAGAATGACTTGTGTGGTGCATTGGGGGGTAACATCCTCGTGACTTGGTGTGAGCTTTAAACGAGGATTAAGTATAACAGTTCAAGCACTCCGTATTCAAAGCTTTAGCTTTAGGTAGGAAGGATTAGCTATTTTTCCTATGTTTGGTATGAAAACATGATCTCAGGTTCGAATCACATTAAAGCACAAGTTTGAGGTGAATTTCCCTTAAAAGAGACGGAATGATGCAACCGAGGTAAGTACCATCCTAGGGCTTATTGTTGTCGGTAACCTTTTTGTGTTATTTTGCAAGGGTCATTTAGAATGACTTTTGTTTTGCATAGGGGGTAACATCCTCGTGACTTGGTGTGACTATTGAACGAGGATTAAGTGTGACAGTTCAAGCGTCCCGTATTGAAAGCTTAAGCTTTAGGTAGGAAGGATTACCTATTTTTCCTATGTTTGGTATCAAAACATGATCTCAGGTTCGAATCCCATAAAAGCACAACTTCGAGGTAAATTTCCCTTACAAGAGACAGAATGATGCAACCGAGGTAAGTACCATCCATGGGCCTACTATTGTGGGTAATCTTTGTGTTATTTCCAAGCGTCATTTAGAATGTCTTGTGTGGTGCATAGGGGGTAACATTCTCTTGACTTAGTGTGAGCTTTGAACGAGGATTAAGTGTGACATTTCAAGCATCCCGTATTGAAAGCTTAAGCTTTAGGTAGGAAGGATTAGCTATTTTTCCTATGTTTGGTATCAAAACATGATCTGATGTTCGAATCCCATAAAAGCCCAAGTGCGAGATGAATTTCCCTTAAAAGAGACAGAGTTATGCAACCAAGTTAGGTACCATCCATGGGCTTATTATTGTGTGTAACCTTTTTGTGTTATTTTCAAGGGTCATTTAGAATGACTTGTGTGGTACATGAGGGGTAACATCCTCTTGACTGGGTGTGAGCTTTGAACGTGGATTACGTGTGACAGTTCAAGCGTCCCGTATTGAAAGCTTAAGGTTTAGGTAGGAAGGATTAGCTATTTTGTGTATGTTTGGTATGAAATCATGATCTCAGGTTCGAATCCTATAAAAGCACAAATTCGAGGTTAATTTCCCTTACAAGAGACAGAATGATACAACCGAGTTAAGTACCATCCCTGCGCTTATTATTGTAGGTAACCTTTCTATGTTGTTTCCAATGGTCATTTAGAATGTCTTGTGTGGTGCATAGGGGGTAACATTCTCGTCACTTAGTATGAGCTTTGAACGAGGATGAAGTGTGACAATTCAAGCGTCCCGTATTGAAAGCTTAAGCTTTAGGTAGGAAGGATTAGCTATTTTTCCTATGTTTGGTATGAAAACATGATCTCAGGTTCAAATCACATAAAAGCACAAGTTCGAGGTAAATTTCCCTTACAAGAGGTAGAATGATACAACCGAGGTAAGTACCATCCCTGGACCTATTGTTGTGGGAAATCTTTGTGTTATTTCCAATGGTCATTTAGAATGTCTCGTGTGGTGCATAGGGGGTAACGTTAGCGTGACTTAGTGTGAGCTTTGAACGAGGATTAAGTGTGACAGTTCAAGCGTCCCGTATTGAAAGCTTAAGCTTTAGGTAGGAAGGATTAGCTATTTTTCCTATGTTTGGTATCAAAATATGATCTCATGTTCGAATCCCATAAAAGCACAAGTTCGAGGTGAATTTCCCTTAAAAGAGACGGAATGATGCAACCAAGGTAAGTACCATCCCAGGGCCTATTGTTGTGGGTAATCTTTGTATTATTTCCAAGGGTCATTTAGAATGACTTGTGCGGTGCATAGAGGGAAAAATCCTCTTGACTTGGTGTGACTTTTGAACGAGGATTAAGTGTGACAGTTCAAGCGTCCCGTATTGAAAGCTTAAGATTTAGGTAGGAAGGATTAGCTATTTTTCTTATGTTTGGTATCAAAACATGATCTCAGGTTCGAATCTTATAAAAGTACAAGTTCGAGGTGAATTTCCCTTAAAAGAGACGGAATGATGAAACCAAGGTAAGTACCATCCCAGGGCCTATTGTTGTGGGTAATCTTTGTGTTATTTCCAAGGGTCATTTAGAATGACTAGTGCGGTGCATAGAGGGAAAAATCCTCGTGACTTGGTGTGACTTTTGAACGAGGATTAAGTGTGACAGTTCAAGCGTCTCGTATTGAAAGCTTAAGATTTAGGTAGGAAGGTTTAGCTATTTTTGCTATGTTTGGTATCAAAACATGATCTCAAGTTCAAATCTCATAAAAGCACAAGTTCGAGGTAAATTTCCCTTACAAGAGACAGAATGATGCAACCGAGGTAAGTACCATCCCTGGGCCTACTGTTGTGGGTAATCTTTTCGTTATTTCCAAAGGGCATTTAGAATATCTCGTGTGGTGCATAGGAGGTAACATTCTCGTGACTTGGTCTAAGGTTTGAACGAGGATTAAGTATGACAGTTCAAGCTCCCCGTATTGAAAGCTTAAGCTTTAGGTAGGAAGGATTTGCAATTTTTCCTATGTTTGGTATCAAAACATGATCTCATGTTCGAATCCCATAAAAGCACAAGTTCGAGGTGAATTAGCATAAAAGAGACAGAATGATGCAACCAAGGTAAGTACCATCCCAGGGCCTATTGTTGTGGGTAATATTTGTGTTATTTCCAAGGGTCATTTAGAATGACTTGTGTGGTTCATAGAGGGTAAAATCCTCGTGACTTGGTGTGACTTTTGAACGAGGATTAAGTCTAACAGTTCAAGGGTCCCGTATTGAAAGCTTAAGATTTAGGTAGGAAGGATTAGCTATTTTTCCTATGTTTGGTATCAAAACATGATCTCAAGTTCGAATCTTATAAAAGCACAAGTTCGAGGTGAATTTCCCTTAAAAGAGACGGAATGATGAAACCAAGGTAAGTACCATCCCAGGGCCTATTGTTGTGGGTAATCTTTGTGTTATTTACAAGGGTCATTTAGAATGACTTGTGCGGTGCATAGAGGGAAAAATCCTCGTTACTTGGGGTGACTTTTGAACGAGGATTAAGTGTGACAGTTCAAGCGTCCTGTATTGAAAGCTTAAGCTTTAGGTAGGAAGGATTAGCTATTTTTCCTATGTTTGGTATCAAAACATGATCTCATGTTCGAATCCCATAAAAGCACAAGTTCGAGGTGAATTTCCCTTAAAAGAGACGTAATGATGCAACCAAGGTAAGTACCATCCCAGGGCCTATTGTTTTGGGTAATCTTTGTGTTATTTCCAAGGGTCATTTAGAATGACTTGTGCGGTGCATAGAGGGTAACATTCTCGTGACTTGGTGTGAGCTCTGAACGAGGATTAAGTGTGACAGTTCAAGCGTCCCGTATTGAAGGCTTAAGCTTTAGGTACGAAGGATTAGTTATTTCTCCTATGTTTGGTATCAAAACATGATCTCAGGTTCGAATCGCATAAAAGCACAAGTTCGAGGTAAATTTCCCTTACAAGAGACAGAATGATACAACCGAGGTAAGTAACATCCCTGGGTCTATTGTTGTGGGTTATCTTTGTGTTATTTCCAAGAGGCATTTAGAATGTCTCGTGTGGTGCATAGGGGGTAACATTCTGGTGACTTGGTCTAAGGTTTGAACGAGAATTAAGTATGACAGTTGAAGCGCCCCGTATTGAAAGCTTAAGCTTTAGGTAGGAAGGATTAGCAATTTTTCCTATGTTTGGTATCAAAACATGATCTCATATTCGAATCCCATAAAAGCACAAGTTCGAGGTGAATTTCCCTTAAAAGAGACGGAATGATGCAACCAAGGTAAGTGCCATCCCAGGTACTATTGTTGTGGGTAATATTTGTGTTATTTCCAAGGGTCATTTAGAATGACTTGTGTGGTTCATAGAGGGTAAAATCCTCGTGACTTGGTATGACTTTTGAACGAGGATTAAGTGTGACAGTTCAAGCGTCCCGTATTGAAAACTTAAGATTGAGGTAGGAAGGATTAGCTATTTTTCCTATGTTTGGTGTCAAAACATGATCTTAGGTTCGAATCCCATAAAAGCACATGTTTGAGGTAAATTTCCTTAAAAGAGACAGAATTATGCAACCGAGTTAAGTACCATCCCAGGGCTTATTGTTTTGTGTAACCTTTTTGTGTTATTTACAAGGGTCATTTAGAATGACTTGGGTGGTGCATGAGGGGTAACATCCTCTTGACTAGGTGTGAGCTTTGAACGAGGATTACGTGTGATAGTTCAAGCGTCCCGTATTGAAAGCTTAAGTTTTAGGTAGGAAGGATTAGCTATTTTGCCTACGTTTGCTATGAAAACATGATCTCAGGTTCGAATCCCATAATAGCACAAATTCGAGGTTAATTTCCCTTACAAGAGACAGAATGATACAACCGAGTTAAGTACCATCCCTGGGCTTATTGTTGTAGGTTACCTTTCTATGTTGTTTCCAAGGGTCATTTAGAATGACTTGTGTGGTGCATGGGGGGTAACATCCTCGTGACTTGGTGTGAGCTTTAAACGAGGATTAAGTATGACAGTTCAAGCGCTCCGTATTCAAAGCTTTAGCTTTAGGTAGGAAGGATTAGCTATTTTTCCTATGTTTGGTATCAAAACATGATATCATGTTCGAATCCCATAAAAGCACAAGTTCGAGGTGAATTTCCCTTAAAAGAGACGGAATGATGCAACCAAGGTAAGTACCATCTCAGGGCCTATTGTTGTGGGTAATCTTTGTGTCATTTTCAAGTGTCATTTAGAATGAATTCTGTGTTGCATAGGGGGTAACATCCTCGTGACTTGGTGTGACTCTCGAACGAGAATTAAGTGTGAAAGTTCAAGCGTCCCGTATTGAAAGCTTAAGATTTAGGTAGGAAGGATTAGCTATTTTTCCTATGTTTGGTATGAAAACATGATCTCAGGTTCAAATCACATTAAAGCACAAGTTTGAGGTGAATTTCCTTTAAAAGAGACGGAATGATGCAACCGAGGTAAGTACCATCCCTGGGCTTATTGGTGTGACTTTTGAACGAAGATTACGTGTTACAGTTCAAGCGTCCCGTATTGAAAGCTTAAGATTTAGGTTAGAAGGATTAGCTTTTTTCCAATGTTTGGTATCAAAACATGATCTCAGGTTCGAATCTCATAAAAGCACAAATTCGAGGTTAATTTCCCTTACAAGAGACAGAATGATACAACCGAGTTAAGTACCATCCCTAGGCTTATTGTTGTGGGTAATCTTTGTATTATTTCCAAGGGTCATTTTGTATGACTTGTGTGGTGCATAGATGGAAACATCCTCGTGACTTGGTGTGACTTTTGAACGAGGATTAAGTGTGACAGTTCAAGCGTCCCGTATTGAAAGCTTAAGATTTATGTAGGAAGGATTAGCTATTTTTCCTATGTTTGGTATCAAAACATGATCTCAGGTTCGAATCCAATAAAAGCACAAATTCGAGGTTAATTTTCCTTACAAGAGACAGAATGATACAACCGAGTTAAGTACCATCCCTAGGCTTATTTTTGTGGGTAATCTTTGTGTTATTTCCAAGGGTCATTTAGAATGACTTGTGTGGTGCATAGAGGGTAAAATCCCCGTGACTTGGTGTGACTTTTGAACGAGGATTAATGGTGACAGTTCAAGCGTCACGTATTGAAAGCTTAAGATTTAGGTAGGAAGGATTAGCTATTTTTCCTATGTTTGGTATCAAAACATGACCTCAGGTTCGAATCCCATAAAAGCACAAGTTCGAGGTAAATTTCCCTTACAAGAGACAGAATGATGCAACCGAGGTAAGTACCATCCCAGGGCCTATTCTTGTGTGTAATATTTGTGTTATTTCCAAGGGTCATTTAGAATGGCTTGTGCGGCGCATAGAGGGAAAAATCCTCATGACTTGGTGTGACTTTTGAACGAGGATTAAGTGTGACAGTTCAAGCGTCTCGTATTGAAAGCTTAAGATTTAGGTAGGAAGGTTTAGCTATTTTTGCTATGTTTGGTATCAAAACATGATCTGAGGTTCGAATCTTATAAAAGCATAAGTTCGAGGTGAATTTCCCTTAAAAGAGACGGAATGATGAAACCAAGGTAAGTACCATCCCAGGGGCTATTGTTGTGGGTAATCTTTGTGTTATTTCCAAGGGTCATTTAGAATGACTTGTGCGGTGCATAGAGGGAAAAATCCTCGTGACTTGGTGTGACTTTTGAACGAGGATTAAGTGTGACAGTTCAAGCGTCTCGTATTGAAAGCTTAAGATTTAGGTAGGAAGGTTTAGCTATTTTTGCTATGTTTGGTATGAAAACATGATCTCAATTTCAAATCTCATAAAAGCACAAGTTCGAGGTAAATTTCCCTTACAAGAGACAGAATGATGCAACCGAGGTAAGTACCATCCCTGGGCCTACTGTTGTGGGTAATCTTTTCGTTATTTCCAAGGGGAATTTAGAATGTCTCGTGTGGTGCATAGGAGGTAACATTCTCGTGACTTGGTCTAAGGTTTGAACGAGGATTAAGTATGACAGTTCAAGCGCCCCGTATTGAAAGCTTTAGCTTTAGGTAGGAAGGATTTGCAATTTTTCCTATGTTTGGTATCAAAACATGATCTCATGTTCGAATCCCATAAAAGCACAAGTTCGAGGTGAATTACCATAAAAGAGACAGAATGATGCAACCAAGGTAAGTACCATCCCAGGGCCTATTGTTGTGGGTAATATTTGTGTTATTTCCAAGGGTCATTTAGAATGACTTGTGTGGTTCATAGAGGGTAAAATCCTCGTGACTTGGTGTGACTTTTGAACGAGGATTAAGTCTAACAGTTCAAGGGTCCCGTATTGAAAGCTTAAGATTTAGGTAGGAAGGATTAGCTATTTTTCCTATGTTTGGTATCAAAACATGATCTCAAGTTCGAATCTTATAAAAGCACAAGTTCGAGGTGAATTTCCCTTAAAAGAGACGGAATGATGAAACCAAGGTAAGTACCATCCCAGGGCCTATTGTTGTGGGTAATCTTTGTGTTATTTACAAGGGTCATTTAGAATGACTTGTGCGGAGCATAGAGGGAAAAATCCTCGTTACTTGGTGTGACTTTTGAACGAGGATTAAGTGTGACAGTTCAAGCGTCCCGTATTGAAAACTTAAGATTGAGGTAGGAAGGATTAGCTATTTTTCCTATGTTTGGTATCAATACATGATCTTAGGTTCGAATCCCATAAAAGCACAAGTTTGAGGTAAATTTCCCTTAAAAGAGACTGAATGATGCAACCGAGGTAAGTACCATCCCTGGGCCTATTGTTGTGGGTAATCTTTGTGTTCTTTCCAAGGGGCATTTAGAATGTCTCGTGTGGTGCATAGGGGGTAACGTTAGCGTGACATAGTGTGAGCTTTGAACGAGGATTAAGTGTGACAGTTCAAGCGTCCCGTATTGAAAGCTTAAGCTTTAGGTAGGAAGGATTAGCTATTTTTCCTATGTTTGGTATCAAAACATGATCTCATGTTCGAATCCCATAAAAGCACAAGTTCGAGGTGAATTTCCCTTAAAAGAGACGGAATGATGCAACAAAGGAAAGTACCATCCCAGGGCCTATTGTTGTGGGTAATCTTTGTGTTATTTCCAAGGGTCATTTAGAATGACTTGTGCGGTGCATAGAGGGTAACATTCTTGTGACTTAGTGTGAGCTCTAAACGTGGATTAAGTGTGACAGTTCAAGAGTCCCGTATTGAAGGCTTAAACTTTAGGTACGAAGGATTAGTTATTTCTCCTATGTTTGGTATCAAAACATGATCTCAGGTTCGAATCGCATAAAATCACAAGTTCGAGGTAAATATCCCTTACAAGAGACAGAATGATACAACCGAGGTAAGTAACATCCCTAGGCCTATTGTTGTGGGTTATCTTTGTGTTATTTCCAAGGGGCATTTAGAATGTCTCGTGTGGTGCATAGGGGGTAACATTCTGGTGACTTGGTCTAAGGTTTGAACAAGGATTAAGTATGACAGTTGATGCGCCCCCTATTGAAAGCTTAAGCTTTAGGTAGGAAGGATTAACAATTTTTCCTATGTTTGGTATCAAAACATGATCTCATGTTCGAATCCCATAAAAGCACAAGTTCGAGGTGAATTTCCCTTAAAAGAGACGGAATGATGCAACCAAGGTAGGTACCATCCCAGGGAATATTGTTGTGGGTAATCTTTGTGTTATTTCCAAGGGTCATTTAGAATGACTTGTGTGGTGCATAGAGTGTAAACTCCTCGTGACTTGGTGTGACTTTTGAACAAGGATTAAGTGTGACAGTTCAAGCGTTCCGTATTGAAAGCTTAAGATTTAGGTAGGAAGGATTAGCTATTTTTCCTATGTTTGGTATCAAAACATGATCTCAGGTTCGAATCTTATAAAAGCACAAGTTCGAGGTGAATTTCCCTTAAAAGAGACGGAATGATGAAACCAAGGTAAGTACCATCCCAGGGGCTATTGTTGTGGGTAATATTTGTGTTATTTCCAAGGGTCATTTAGAATGACTTGTGTGGTTCATAGAGGGTAAAATCCTCGTGACTTGGTGTGACTTTTGAACGAGGATTAAGTCTAACAGTTCAAGGGTCCCGTATTGAAAGCTTAAGATTTAGGTAGGAAGGATTAGCTATTTTTCCTATGTTTGGTATCAAAACATGATCTCAGGTTCGAATCTTATAAAAGCACAAGTTCGAGGTGAATTTCCCTTAAAAGAGACGGAATGATGAAACCAAGGTAAGAACCATCCCAGGGCCTATTGTTGTGGGTAATCTTTGTGTTATTTCCAAGGGTCATTTAGAATGACTTGTGCGGAGCATAGAGGGAAAAATCCTCGTTACTTGGTGTGACTTTTGAACGAGGATTAAGTGTGACAGTTCAAGCGTCCCGTATTGAAAACTTAAGATTGAGGTAGGAAGGATTAGCTATTTTTCCTATGTTTGGTATCAATACATTATCTTAGGTTCGAATCCCATAAAACCACAAGTTTGAAGTAAATTTCCCTTAAAAGAGACAGAATGATGCAACCGAGGTAAGTACCATCCCTGGGCCTATTGTTGTGGGTAATCTTTGTGTTATTTCCAAGGGGCATTTAGAATGTCTCGTGTGTTGCATAGAGGGTAACATTCTTGTGACTTGGTGTGAGCTCTGAACGTGAATTAAGTGTGACAGTTCAAGCGCCCCGTATTGAAAGCTTAAGCTTTAGGTAGGAAGGATTTGCAATTTTTCCTATGTTTGGTATCAAAACATGATCTCATGTTCGAATCCCATAAAAGCACAAGTTCGAGGTGAATTTCCCTTAAAAGAGACAGAATGATGCAACCAAGGTAAGTACCATCCCAGGGCCTATTATTGTGGGTAATATTTGTGTTATTTCCAAGGGTCATTTAGAATGACTTGTGTGGTTCATAGAGGGTAAAATTCTCGTGACTTGGTGTGACTTTTGAACGAGGATTAAGTCTAACAGTTAAAGGGTCCCGTATTGAAAGCTTAAGATTTAGGTAGGAATGATTAGCTATTTTTCCTATGTTTGGTATCAAAACATGATCTCAGGTTCGAATCTTATAAAAGCACAAGTTCGAGGTGAATTTCCCTTAAAAGAGACGGAATGATGAAACCAAGGTAAGTACCATCCCAGGGCCTATTGTTGTGGGTAATCTTTGTGTTATTTCCAAGGGTCATTTAGAATGACTTGTGCGGAGCATAGAGGGAAAAATCCTCGTTACTTGGTGTGACTTTTGAACGAGGATTAAGTGTGACAGTTCAAGCGTCCCGTATTGAAAACTTAAGATTGAGGTAGGAAGGATTAGCTATTTTTCCTATGTTTGGTATCAATACATTATCTTAGGTTCGAATCCCATAAAACCACAAGTTTGAAGTAAATTTCCCTTAAAAGAGACAGAATGATGCAACCGAGGTAAGTACCATCCCTGGGCCTATTGTTGTGGGTAATCTTTGTGTTATTTCCAAGGGGCATTTAGAATGTCTCGTGTGTTGCATAGAGGGTAACATTCTTGTGACTTGGTGTGAGCTCTGAACGTGGATTAAGTGTGACAGTTCAAGCGTCCCGTATTGAAGGCTTAAACTTTAGGTACGAAGGATTAGTTATTTCTCCTATGTTTGGTATCAAAACATGATCTCAGGTTCGAATCGCATAAAAGCAATAGTTCGAGGTAAATTTCCCTTACAAGAGACAGAATGATACAACCGAGGTAAGTAACATCCCTGGGCCTATTGTTGTGGGTTATCTTTGTGTTATTTCCAAGGGGCATTTAGAATGTCTCGTGTGGTGCATAGGGGGTAACATTCTAGTGAATTGGTCTAAGGTTTGAACGAGGATTAAGTATGACAGTTGATGCGCCCCGTATTGAAAGCTTAAGATTTAGGTCGGAAGGATTAACAATTTTTCCTATGTTTGGTATCAAAACATGATCTCATGTTCGAATCCCATAAAAGCACAAGTTCGAGGTGAATTTCCCTTAAAAGAGACGGAATGATGCAACCAAGGTAGGTACCATCCCAGGGAATATTGTTGTGGGTAATCTTTGTGTTATTTCCAAGGGTCATTTAGAATGACTTGTGTGGTGCATAGAGTGTAAACTCCTCGTGACTTGGTGTGACTTTTGAACAAGGATTAAGTGTGACAGTTCAAGCGTCCCGTATTGAAAGCTTAAGATTTAGGTAGGAAGGATTAGCTATTTTTCCTATGTTTGGTATCAAAACATGATCTCAGGTTCGAATCTTATAAAAGCACAAGTTCGAGGTGAATTTCCCTTAAAAGAGACGGAATGATGAAACCAAGGTAAGTACCATCCCAGGGCCTATTGTTGTGGGTAATCTTTGTGTTATTTCCAAGGGTCATTTAGAATGACTTGTGCGGTGCATAGAGGGAAAAATCCTCGTGACTTGGTGTGACTTTTGAACGAGGATTAAGTGTGACAGTTCAAGCGTCCCGTATTGAGAGCTTAAGCTTTAGGTAGGAAAGATTAGCTATTTTTCCTATGGTTGGTATGAAAACATGATCTCAGGTTCGAATCTCATAAAAGCACAAGTTCGAGGTAAATTTCCCTTACAAGAGACAGAATGATGCAACCGAGGTAAGTACCATCCCTGGGCCTACTGTTGTGGGTAATCTTTTCGTTATTTCCAAGGGGCATTTAGAATGTCTCGTGTGGTGCATAGGAGGTAACATTCTCGTGACTTGGTCTAAGGTTTGAACGAGTATTAAGTATGACAGTTCAAGCGCCCCGTATTGAAAGCTTAAGCTTTAGGTAGGAAGGATTTGCAATTTTTCCTATGTTTGGTATCAAAACATGATCTCATGTTCGAATCCCATAAAAGCACAAGTTCGAGGTGAATTTCCCTTAAAAGAGACAGAATGATGCAACCGAGGTAAGTACCATCCCAGGGCCTATTATTGTGGGTAATATTTGTGTTATTTCCAAGGGTCATTTAGAATGACTTGTGTGGTTCATAGAGGGTAAAATTCTCGTGACTTGGTGTGACTTTTGAACGAGGATTAAGTCTAAAAGTTAAAGGGTCCCGTATTGAAAGCTTAAGATTTAGGTAGGAATGATTAGCTATTTTTCCTATGTTTGGTATCAAAACATGATCTCAGGTTCGAATCTTATAAAAGCACAAGTTCGAGGTGAATTTCCCTTAAAAGAGACGGAATGATGAAACCAAGGTAAGTACCATCCCAGGGCCTATTGTTGTGGGTAATCTTTGTGTTATTTCCAAGGGTCATTTAGAATGACTTGTGCGGAGCATAGAGGGAAAAATCCTCGTTACTTGGTGTGACTTTTGAACGAGGATTAAGTGTGACAGTTCAAGCGTCCCGTATTGAAAACTTAAGATTGAGGTAGGAAGGATTAGCTATTTTTCCTATGTTTGGTATCAATACATTATCTTAGGTTCGAATCCCATAAAACCACAAGTTTGAAGTAAATTTCCCTTAAAAGAGACAGAATGATGCAACCGAGGTAAGTACCATCCCTGGGCCTATTGTTGTGGGTAATCTTTGTGTTATTTCCAAGGGGCATTTAGAATGTCTCGTGTGTTGCATAGAGGGTAACATTCTTGTGACTTGGTGTGAGCTCTGAACGTGGATTAAGTGTGACAGTTCAAGCGTCCCGTATTGAAGGCTTAAACTTTAGGTACGAAGGATTAGTTATTTCTCCTATGTTTGGTATCAAAACATGATCTCAGGTTCGAATCGCATAAAAGCAATAGTTCGAGGTAAATTTCCCTTACAAGAGACAGAATGATACAACCGAGGTAAGTAACATCCCTGGGCCTATTGTTGTGGGTTATCTTTGTGTTATTTCCAAGGGGCATTTAGAATGTCTCGTGTGGTGCATAGGGGGTAACATTCTGGTGAATTGGTCTAAGGTTTGAACGAGGATTAAGTATGACAGTTGATGCGCCCCGTATTGAAAGCTTAAGATTTAGGTCGGAAGGATTAACAATTTTTCCTATGTTTGGTATCAAAACATGATCTCATGTTCGAATCCCATAAAAGCACAAGTTCGAGGTGAATTTCCCTTAAAAGAGACGGAATGATGCAACCAAGGTAGGTACCATCCCAGGGAATATTGTTATGGGTAATCTTTGTGTTATTTCCAAGGGTCATTTAGAATGACTTGTGTGGTGCATAGAGTGTAAACTCCTCGTGACTTGGTGTGACTTTTGAACAAGGATTAAGTGTGACAGTTCAAGCGTCCCGTATTGAAAGCTTAAGATTTAGGTAGGAAGGATTAGCTATTTTTCCTATGTTTGGTATCAAAACATGATCTCAGGTTCGAATCTTATAAAAGCACAAGTTCGAGGTGAATTTCCCTTAAAAGAGACGGAATGATGAAACCAAGGTAAGTACCATCCCAGGGCCTATTGTTGTGGGTAATCTTTGTGTTATTTCCAAGGGTCATTTAGAATGACTTGTGCGGTGCATAGAGGGCAAAATCCTCGTGACTTGGTGTGACTTTTGAACGAGGATTAAGTGTGACAGTTCAAGCGTCCCGTATTGAGAGCTTAAGCTTTAGGTAGGAAGGATTAGCTATTTTTCCTATGGTTGGTATGAAAACATGATCTCAGGTTCGAATCTCATAAAAGCACAAGTTCGAGGTGAATTTCCCTTAAAAGAGACAGAATGATGCAACCAAGGTAAGTACCATCCCAGGGCCTATTATTGTGGGTAATATTTGTGTTATTTCCAAGGGTCATTTAGAATGACTTGTGTGGTTCATAGAGGGTAAAATTCTCGTGACTTGGTGTGACTTTTAAACGAGGATTAAGTCTAACAGTTAAAGGGTCCCGTATTGAAAGCTTAAGATTTAGGTAGGAATGATTAGCTATTTTTCCTATGTTTGGTATCAAAACATGATCTCAAGTTCGAATCTTATAAAAGCACAAGTTCGAGGTGAATTTCCCTTACAAGAGACGGAATGATGAAACCAAGGTAAGTACCATCCTAGGGCCTATTGTTGTGGGTAATCTTTGTGTTATTTTCAAGGGTCATTTAGAATGACTTGTGCGGTGCATAGAGGGAAAAATCCTCGTTACTTGGTGTGACTTTTGAACGAGGATTAAGTGTGACAGTTCAAGCGTCCCGTATTGAAAGCTTAAGCTTTAGGTAGGAAGGATTAGCTATTTTTCCTTCGTTTGTTATCAAAACGTGATCTCAGGTTCGAATCCTATTAAAGCACAAGTTCGAGGTAAATTTCCCTTACAAGAGACAGAATGATACAACCGAGGTAAGTACCATCCCTGGGCGTATTGTTGTGGGTAATCTTTGTGTTATTTCCAATGGTCATTTAGAATGTCTCGTGTGGTGCATAGGGGGTAACGTTAGCGTGACTTAGTGTGAGCTTTGAACGAGGATTAAGTGTGACAGTTCAAGCGTCCCGTATTGAAGGCTTAAGCTTTAGGTACGAAGGATTAGTTATTTCTCCTATGTTTGGTATCAAAACATGATCCCAGGTTCGAATCGCATAAAAGCAAAAGTTCGAGGTAAATTTCCCTTACAAGAGACAGAATGATGCAACCGAGGTAAGTACCATCCCTGGGCCTACTGTTGTGGGTAATCTTTTCGTTATTTCCAAGGGGCATTTAGAATGTCTCGTGTGGTGCATAGGAGGTAAAATTCTCGTGACTTGGTCTAAGGTTTGAACGAGGATTAAGTATGACAGTTCAAGCGCCCCGTATTGAAAGGTTAAGCTTTAGGTAGGAAGGATTTGCAATTTTTCCTATGTTTGGTATCAAAACATGATCTCATGTTCGAATCCCATAAAAGCACAAGTTCGAGGTGAATTTCCCTTACAAGAGACAGAATGATGCAACCGAGGTAAGTACCATCCCTGGGCCTACTGTTGTGGGTAATCTTTTCGTTATTTCCAAGGGGCATTTAGAATGTCTCGTGTGGTGCATAGGAGGTAACATCCTCGTGACTTGGTCTAAGTTTTGAACGAGTATTAAGTGTGACAGTTCAAGCGTCCCGTATTGAAAGCTTAAGCTTTAGGTAGGAAGGATTAGCTATTTTTCCTATGTTTGGTATCAAAACATGATCTCAGATTCGAATCTTATAAAAGCACAAGTTCGAGGTGAATTTCCCTTAAAAGAGACGTAATGATGAAACCAAGGTAAGTACCATCCCAGGGCCTATTGTTGTGGGTAATCTTTGTGTTATTTCCAAGGGGCATTTAGAATGTCTCGTGTGTTGCATAGAGGGTAACATTCTTGTGACTTGGTGTGAGCTCTGAACGTGGATTAAGTGTGACAGTTCAAGCGTCCCGTATTGAAGGCTTAAACTTTAGGTACGAAGGATTAGTTATTTCTCCTATGTTTGGTATCAAAACATGATCTCAGGTTCGAATCGCATAAAAGCAATAGTTCGAGGTAAATTTCCCTTACAAGAGACAGAATGATACAACCGAGGTAAGTAACATCCCTGGGCCTATTGTTGTGGGTTATCTTTGTGTTATTTCCAAGGGGCATTTAGAATGTCTCGTGTGGTGCATAGGGGGTAACATTCTGGTGAATTGGTCTAAGGTTTGAACGAGGATTAAGTATGACAGTTGATGCGCCCCGTATTGAAAGCTTAAGATTTAGGTCGGAAGGATTAACAATTTTTCCTATGTTTGGTATCAAAACATGATCTCATGTTCGAATCCCATAAAAGCACAAGTTCGAGGTGAATTTCCCTTAAAAGAGACGGAATGATGCAACCAAGGTAGGTACCATCCCAGGGAATATTGTTGTGGGTAATCTTTGTGTTATTTCCAAGGGTCATTTAGAATGACTTGTGTGGTGCATAGAGTGTAAACTCCTCGTGACTTGGTGTGACTTTTGAACAAGGATTAAGTGTGACAGTTCAAGCGTCCCGTATTGAAAGCTTAAGATTTAGGTAGGAAGGATTAGCTATTTTTCCTATGTTTGGTATCAAAACATGATCTCAGGTTCGAATCTTATAAAAGCACAAGTTCGAGGTGAATTTCCCTTAAAAGAGACGGAATGATGAAACCAAGGTAAGTACCATCCCAGGGCCTATTGTTGTGGGTAATCTTTGTGTTATTTCCAAGGGTCATTTAGAATGACTTGTGCGGTGCATAGAGGGAAAAATCCTCGTGACTTGGTGTGACTTTTGAACGAGGATTAAGTGTGACAGTTCAAGCGTCCCGTATTGAGAGCTTAAGCTTTAGGTAGGAAGGATTAGCTATTTTTCCTATGGTTGGTATGAAAACATGATCTCAGGTTCGAATCTCATAAAAGCACAAGTTCGAGGTAAATTTCCCTTACAAGAGACAGAATGATGCAACCGAGGTAAGTACCATCCCTGGGCCTACTGTTGTGGGTAATCTTTTCGTTATTTCCAAGGGGCATTTAGAATGTCTCGTGTGGTGCATAGGAGGTAACATTCTCGTGACTTGGTCTAAGGTTTGAACGAGTATTAAGTATGACAGTTCAAGCGCCCCGTATTGAAAGCTTAAGCTTTAGGTAGGAAGGATTTGCAATTTTTCCTATGTTTGGTATCAAAACATGATCTCATGTTCGAATCCCATAAAAGCACAAGTTCGAGGTGAATTTCCCTTAAAAGAGACAGAATGATGCAACCAAGGTAAGTACCATCCCAGGGCCTATTATTGTGGGTAATATTTGTGTTATTTCCAAGGGTCATTTAGAATGACTTGTGTGGTTCATAGAGGGTAAAATTCTCGTGACTTGGTGTGACTTTTGAACGAGGATTAAGTCTAACAGTTAAAGGGTCCCGTATTGAAAGCTTAAGATTTAGGTAGGAATGATTAGCTATTTTTCCTATGTTTGGTATCAAAACATGATCTCAAGTTCGAATCTTATAAAAGCACAAGTTCGAGGTGAATTTCCCTTACAAGAGACGGAATGATGAAACCAAGGTAAGTACCATCCTAGGGCCTATTGTTGTGGGTAATCTTTGTGTTATTTTCAAGGGTCATTTAGAATGACTTGTGCGGTGCATAGAGGGAAAAATCCTCGTTACTTGGTGTGACTTTTGAACGAGGATTAAGTGTGACAGTTCAAGCGTCCCGTATTGAAAGCTTAAGCTTTAGGTAGGAAGGATTAGCTATTTTTCCTTCGTTTGTTATCAAAACGTGATCTCAGGTTCGAATCCTATTAAAGCACAAGTTCGAGGTAAATTTCCCTTACAAGAGACAGAATGATACAACCGAGGTAAGTACCATCCCTGGGCGTATTGTTGTGGGTAATCTTTGTGTTATTTCCAATGGTCATTTAGAATGTCTCGTGTGGTGCATAGGGGGTAACGTTAGCGTGACTTAGTGTGAGCTTTGAACGAGGATTAAGTGTGACAGTTCAAGCGTCCCGTATTGAAGGCTTAAGCTTTAGGTACGAAGGATTAGTTATTTCTCCTATGTTTGGTATCAAAACATGATCCCAGGTTCGAATCGCATAAAAGCAAAAGTTCGAGGTAAATTTCCCTTACAAGAGACAGAATGATGCAACCGAGGTAAGTACCATCCCTGGGCCTACTGTTGTGGGTAATCTTTTCGTTATTTCCAAGGGGCATTTAGAATGTCTCGTGTGGTGCATAGGAGGTAAAATTCTCGTGACTTGGTCTAAGGTTTGAACGAGGATTAAGTATGACAGTTCAAGCGCCCCGTATTGAAAGGTTAAGCTTTAGGTAGGAAGGATTTGCAATTTTTCCTATGTTTGGTATCAAAACATGATCTCATGTTCGAATCCCATAAAAGCACAAGTTCGAGGTGAATTTCCCTTACAAGAGACAGAATGATGCAACCGAGGTAAGTACCATCCCTGGGCCTACTGTTGTGGGTAATCTTTTCGTTATTTCCAAGGGGCATTTAGAATGTCTCGTGTGGTGCATAGGAGGTAACATCCTCGTGACTTGGTCTAAGTTTTGAACGAGTATTAAGTGTGACAGTTCAAGCGTCCCGTATTGAAAGCTTAAGCTTTAGGTAGGAAGGATTAGCTATTTTTCCTATGTTTGGTATCAAAACATGATCTCAGATTCGAATCTTATAAAAGCACAAGTTCGAGGTGAATTTCCCTTAAAAGAGACGTAATGATGAAACCAAGGTAAGTACCATCCCAGGGCCTATTGTTGTGGGTAATCTTTGTGTTATTTCCAAGGGGCATTTAGAATGTCTCGTGTGTTGCATAGAGGGTAACATTCTTGTGACTTGGTGTGAGCTCTGAACGTGGATTAAGTGTGACAGTTCAAGCGTCCCGTATTGAAGGCTTAAACTTTAGGTACGAAGGATTAGTTATTTCTCCTATGTTTGGTATCAAAACATGATCTCAGGTTCGAATCGCATAAAAGCAATAGTTCGAGGTAAATTTCCCTTACAAGAGACAGAATGATACAACCGAGGTAAGTAACATCCCTGGGCCTATTGTTGTGGGTTATCTTTGTGTTATTTCCAAGGGGCATTTAGAATGTCTCGTGTGGTGCATAGGGGGTAACATTCTGGTGAATTGGTCTAAGGTTTGAACGAGGATTAAGTATGACAGTTGATGCGCCCCGTATTGAAAGCTTAAGATTTAGGTCGGAAGGATTAACAATTTTTCCTATGTTTGGTATCAAAACATGATCTCATGTTCGAATCCCATAAAAGCACAAGTTCGAGGTGAATTTCCCTTAAAAGAGACGGAATGATGCAACCAAGGTAGGTACCATCCCAGGGAATATTGTTGTGGGTAATCTTTGTGTTATTTCCAAGGGTCATTTAGAATGACTTGTGTGGTGCATAGAGTGTAAACTCCTCGTGACTTGGTGTGACTTTTGAACAAGGATTAAGTGTGACAGTTCAAGCGTCCCGTATTGAAAGCTTAAGATTTAGGTAGGAAGGATTAGCTATTTTTCCTATGTTTGGTATCAAAACATGATCTCAGGTTCGAATCTTATAAAAGCACAAGTTCGAGGTGAATTTCCCTTAAAAGAGACGGAATGATGAAACCAAGGTAAGTACCATCCCAGGGCCTATTGTTGTGGGTAATCTTTGTGTTATTTCCAAGGGTCATTTAGAATGACTTGTGCGGTGCATAGAGGGAAAAATCCTCGTGACTTGGTGTGACTTTTGAACGAGGATTAAGTGTGACAGTTCAAGCGTCCCGTATTGAGAGCTTAAGCTTTAGGTAGGAAGGATTAGCTATTTTTCCTATGGTTGGTATGAAAACATGATCTCAGGTTCGAATCTCATAAAAGCACAAGTTCGAGGTAAATTTCCCTTACAAGAGACAGAATGATGCAACCGAGGTAAGTACCATCCCTGGGCCTACTGTTGTGGGTAATCTTTTCGTTATTTCCAAGGGGCATTTAGAATGTCTCGTGTGGTGCATAGGAGGTAACATTCTCGTGACTTGGTCTAAGGTTTGAACGAGTATTAAGTATGACAGTTCAAGCGCCCCGTATTGAAAGCTTAAGCTTTAGGTAGGAAGGATTTGCAATTTTTCCTATGTTTGGTATCAAAACATGATCTCATGTTCGAATCCCATAAAAGCACAAGTTCGAGGTGAATTTCCCTTAAAAGAGACAGAATGATGCAACCAAGGTAAGTACCATCCCAGGGCCTATTATTGTGGGTAATATTTGTGTTATTTCCAAGGGTCATTTAGAATGACTTGTGTGGTTCATAGAGGGTAAAATTCTCGTGACTTGGTGTGACTTTTGAACGAGGATTAAGTCTAACAGTTAAAGGGTCCCGTATTGAAAGCTTAAGATTTAGGTAGGAATGATTAGCTATTTTTCCTATGTTTGGTATCAAAACATGATCTCATATTCGAATCTTATAAAAGCACAAGTTCGAGGTGAATTTCCCTTAAAAGAGACGGAATGATGCAACCAAGGTAAGTACCATCCCAGGGCCTATTGTTGTGGGTAATCTTTGTGTTATTTCCAAGGGTCATTTAGAATGACTTGTGCGGTGCATAGAGGGAAAAATCCTCGTTACTTGGTGTGACTTTTGAACGAGGATTAAGTGTGACAGTTCAAGCGTCCCGTATTGAGAGCTTAAGCTTTAGGTAGGAAAGATTAGCTATTTTTCCTATGGTTGGTATGAAAACATGATCTCAGGTTCGAATCTCATAAAAGCACAAGTTCGAGGTAAATTTCCCTTACAAGAGACAGAATGATGCAACCGAGGTAAGTACCATCCCTGGGCCTACTGTTGTGGGTAATCTTTTCGTTATTTCCAAGGGGCATTTAGAATGTCTCGTGTGGTGCATAGGAGGTAACATTCTCGTGACTTGGTCTAAGGTTTGAACGAGTATTAAGTATGACAGTTCAAGCGCCCCGTATTGAAAGCTTAAGCTTTAGGTAGGAAGGATTTGCAATTTTTCCTATGTTTGGTATCAAAACATGATCTCATGTTCGAATCCCATAAAAGCACAAGTTCGAGGTGAATTTCCCTTAAAAGAGACAGAATGATGCAACCAAGGTAAGTACCATCCCAGGGCCTATTATTGTGGGTAATATTTGTGTTATTTCCAAGGGTCATTTAGAATGACTTGTGTGGTTCATAGAGGGTAAAATTCTCGTGACTTGGTGTGACTGTTAAACGAGGATTAAGTCTAACAGTTAAAGGGTCCCGTATTGAAAGCTTAAGATTTAGGTAGGAATGATTAGCTATTTTTCCTATGTTTGGTATCAAAACATGATCTCAAGTTCGAATCTTATAAAAGCACAAGTTCGAGGTGAATTTCCCTTACAAGAGACGGAATGATGAAACCAAGGTAAGTACCATCCTAGGGCCTATTGTTGTGGGTAATCTTTGTGTTATTTTCAAGGGTCATTTAGAATGACTTGTGCGGTGCATAGAGGGAAAAATCCTCGTTACTTGGTGTGACTTTTGAACGAGGATTAAGTGTGACAGTTCAAGCGTCCCGTATTGAGAGCTTAAGCTTTAGGTAGGAAAGATTAGCTATTTTTCCTATGGTTGGTATGAAAACATGATCTCAGGTTCGAATCTCATAAAAGCACAAGTTCGAGGTAAATTTCCCTTAAAAGAGACGGAATGATGCAACCAAGGTAAGTACCATCCCAGGGCCTATTGTTGTGGGTAATCTTTGTGTTATTTCCAAGGGTCATTTAGAATGACTTGTGCGGTGCATAGAGGGAAAAATCCTCGTGACTTGGTGTGACTTTTGAACGAGGATTAAGTGTGACAGTTCAAGCGTCCCGTATTGAGAGCTTAAGCTTTAGGTAGGAAAGATTAGCTATTTTTCCTAGGGTTGGTATGAAAACATGATCTCAGGTTCGAATCTCATAAAAGCACAAGTTCGAGGTAAATTTCCCTTACAAGAGACAGAATGATGCAACCGAGGTAAGTACCATCCCTGGGCCTACTGTTGTGGGTAATCTTTTCGTTATTTCCAAGGGGCATTTAGAATGTCTCGTGTGGTGCATAGGAGGTAACATTCTCGTGACTTGGTCTAAGGTTTGAACGAGTATTAAGTATGACAGTTCAAGCGCCCCGTATTGAAAGCTTAAGCTTTAGGTAGGAAGGATTTGCAATTTTTCCTATGTTTGGTATCAAAACATGATCTCATGTTCGAATCCCATAAAAGCACAAGTTCGAGGTGAATTTCCCTTAAAAGAGACAGAATGATGCAACCAAGGTAAGTACCATCCCAGGGCCTATTATTGTGGGTAATATTTGTGTTATTTCCAAGGGTCATTTAGAATGACTTGTGTGGTTCATAGAGGGTAAAATTCTCGTGACTTGGTGTGACTTTTAAACGAGGATTAAGTCTAACAGTTAAAGGGTCCCGTATTGAAAGCTTAAGCTTTAGGTAGGAAAGATTAGCTATTTTTCCTATGGTTGGTATGAAAACATGATCTCAGGTTCGAATCTCATAAAAGCACAAGTTCGAGGTAAATTTCCCTTAAAAGAGACGGAATGATGCAACCAAGGTAAGTACCATTCCAGGGCCTATTGTTGTGGGTAATCTTTGTGTTATTTCCAAGGGTCATTTAGAATGACTTGTGAGGTGCATAGAGGGAAAAATCCTCGTGCCTTGGTGTGACTTTTGAACGAGGATTAAGTGTGACAGTTCAAGCGTCCCGTATTGAGAGCTTAAGCTTTAGGTAGGAAAGATTAGCTATTTTTCCTATGGTTGGTATGAAAACATGATCTCAGGTTCGAATCTCAAAAAAGCACAAGTTCGAGGTAAATTTCCCTTACAAGAGACAGAATGATGCAACCGAGGTAAGTACCATCCCTGGGCCTACTGTTGTGGGTAATCTTTTCGTTATTTCCAAGGGGCATTTAGAATGTCTCGTGTGGTGCATAGGGGGTAACATTCTGGTGACTTGGTCTAAGGTTTGAACGAAGATTAAGTATGACAGTTGAAGCGCCCCGTATTGAAAGCTTAAGCTTTAGGTAGGAAGGATTAGCAATTTTTCCTATGTTTGCTATCAAAACATGATCTCATATTCGAATCCCATAAAAGCACAAGTTCGAGGTGAATTTCCCTTAAAAGAGACGGAATGATGCAACCAAGGTAAGTACCATCCCAGGGCCTATTGTTGTGGGTAATCTTTGTGTTATTTCCAAGGGTCATTTAGAATGACTTGTGCGGTGCATAGAGGGAAAAATCCTCGTGACTTGGTGTGACTTTTGAACGAGGATTAAGTGTGACAGTTCAAGCGTCCCGTATTGAGAGCTTAAGCTTTAGGTAGGAAAGATTAGCTATTTTTCCTATGGTTGGTATGAAAACATGATCTCAGGTTCGAATCTCATAAAAGCACAAGTTCGAGGTAAATTTCCCTTACAAGAGACAGAATGATGCAACCGAGGTAAGTACCATCCCTGGGCCTACTGTTGTGGGTAATCTTTTCGTTATTTCCAAGGGGCATTTAGAATGTCTCGTGTGGTGCATAGGAGGTAACATCCTCGTGACTTGGTCTAAGTTTTGAACGAGTATTAAGTGTGACAGTTCAAGCGTCCCGTATTGAAAGCTTAAGCTTTAGGTAGGAAGGATTAGCTATTTTTCCTTCGTTTGTTATCAAAACGTGATCTCAGGTTCGAATCCCATTAAAGCACAAGTTCGAGGTAAATTTCCCTTACAAGAGACAGAATGATACAACCGAGGTAAGTACCATCCCTGGGCGTATTGTTGTGGGTAATCTTTGTGTTATTTCCAATGGTCATTTAGAATGTCTCGTGTGGTGCATAGGGGGTAACGTTAGCGTGACTTAGTGTGAGCTTTGAACGAGGATTAAGTGTGACAGTTCAAGCGTCCCGTATTGAAGGCTTAAGCTTTAGGTACGAAGGATTAGTTATTTCTCCTATGTTTGGTATCAAAACATGATCCCAGGTTCGAATCGCATAAAAGCAAAAGTTCGAGGTAAATTTCCCTTACAAGAGACAGAATGATGCAACCGAGGTAAGTACCATCCCTAGGCCTACTGTTGTGGGTAATCTTTTCGTTATTTGCAAGGGGCATTTAGAATGTCTCGTGTGGTGCATAGGAGGTAAAATTCTCGTGACTTGGTCTAAGGTTTGAACGAGGATTAAGTATGACAGTTCAAGCGCCCCGTATTGAAAGCTTAAGCTTTAGGTAGGAAGGATTTGCAATTTTTCCTATGTTTGGTATCAAAACATGATCTCATGTTCGAATCCCATAAAAGCACAAGTTCGAGGTGAATTTCCCTTAAAAGAGACAGAATGATGCAACCAAGGTAAGTACCATCCCAGGGGCTATTGTTGTGGGTAATATTTGTGTTATTTCCAACGGTCATTTAGAATGACTTGTGTGGTTCATAGAGGGTAAAATCCTCGTGACTTGGTGTGACTTTTGAACGAGGATTAAGTCTAACATTTCAAGGGTCCCGTATTGAAAGCTTAAGATTTAGGTAGGAAGGATTAGCTATTTTTCCTATGTTTGGTATCAAAACATGATCTCAGATTCGAATCTTATAAAAGCACAAGTTCGAGGTGAATTTCCCTTAAAAGAGACGTAATGATGAAACCAAGGTAAGTACCATCCCAGGGCCTATTGTTGTGGGTATTCTTTGTGTTATTTCCAAGGGGCATTTAGAATGTCTCGTGTGGTGCATAGGGGGTAACATTCTGGTGAATTGGTCTAAGGTTTGAACGAGGATTAAGTATGACAGTTGATGCGCCCCGTATTGAAAGCTTAAGATTTAGGTCGGAAGGATTAACAATTTTTCCTATGTTTGGTATCAAAACATGATCTCATGTTCGAATCCCATAAAAGCACAAGTTCGAGGTGAATTTCCCTTAAAAGAGACGGAATGATGCAACCAAGGTAGTTACCATCCCAGGGAATATTGTTGTGGGTAATCTTTGTGTTATTTCCAAGGGTCATTTAGAATGACTTGTGTGGTGCATAGAGTGTAAACTCCTCGTGACTTGGTGTGACTTTTGAACAAGGATTAAGTGTGACAGTTCAAGCGTCCCGTATTGAAAGCTTAAGATTTAGGTAGGAAGGATTAGCTATTTTTCCTATGTTTGGTATCAAAACATGATCTCAAATTCGAATCTTATAAAAGCACAAGTTCGAGGTGAATTTCCCTTAAAAGAGACGGAATGATGAAACCAAGGTAAGTACCATCCCAGGGCCTATTGTTGTGGGTAATCTTTGTGTTATTTCCAAGGGTCATTTAGAATGACTTGTGCGGTGCATAGAGGGAAAAATCCTCGTGACTTGGTGTGACTTTTGAACGAGGATTAAGTGTGACAGTTCAAGCGTCCCGTATTGAGAGCTTAAGCTTTAGGTAGGAAGGATTAGCTATTTTTCCTATGGTTGGTATGAAAACATGATCTCAGGTTCGAATCTCATAAAAGCACTAGTTCGAGGTAAATTTCCCTTACAAGAGACAGAATGATGCAACCGAGGTAAGTACCATCCCTGGGCCTACTGTTGTGGGTAATCTTTTCGTTATTTCCAAGGGGCATTTAGAATGTCTCGTGTGGTGCATAGGAGGTAACATTCTCGTGACTTGGTCTAAGGTTTGAACGAGTATTAAGTATGACAGTTCAAGCGCCCCGTATTGAAAGCTTAAGCTTTAGGTAGGAAGGATTTGCAATTTTTCCTATGTTTGGTATCAAAACATGATCTCATGTTCGAATCCCATAAAAGCACAAGTTCGAGGTGAATTTCCCTTAAAAGAGACAGAATGATGCAACCAAGGTAAGTACCATCCCAGGGCCTATTATTGTGGGTAATATTTGTGTTATTTCCAAGGGTCATTTAGAATGACTTGTGTGGTTCATAGAGGGTAAAATTCTCGTGACTTGGTGTGACTTTTGAACGAGGATTAAGTCTAACAGTTAAAGGGTCCCGTATTGAAAGCTTAAGATTTAGGTAGGAATGATTAGCTATTTTTCCTATGTTTGGTATCAAAACATGATCTCAAGTTCGAATCTTATAAAAGCACAAGTTCGAGGTGAATTTCCCTTACAAGAGACGGAATGATGAAACCAAGGTAAGTACCATCCTAGGGCCTATTGTTGTGGGTAATCTTTGTGTTATTTCCAAGGGTCATTTAGAATGACTTGTGCGGTGCATAGAGGGAAAAATCCTCGTTACTTGGTGTGACTTTTGAACGAGGATTAAGTGTGACAGTTCAAGCGTCCCGTATTGAAAGCTTAAGCTTTAGGTAGGAAGGATTAGCTATTTTTCCTTCGTTTGTTATCAAAACGTGATCTCAGGTTCGAATCCCATTAAAGCACAAGTTCGAGGTAAATTTCCCTTACAAGAGACAGAATGATACAACCGAGGTAAGTACCATCCCTGGGCGTATTGTTGTGGGTAATCTTTGTGTTATTTCCAATGGTCATTTAGAATGTCTCGTGTGGTGCATAGGGGGTAACGTTAGCGTGACTTAGTGTGAGCTTTGAACGAGGATTAAGTGTGACAGTTCAAGCGTCCCGTATTGAAGGCTTAAGCTTTAGGTACGAAGGATTAGTTATTTCTCCTATGTTTGGTATCAAAACATGATCCCAGGTTCGAATCGCATAAAAGCAAAAGTTCGAGGTAAATTTCCCTTACAAGAGACAGAATGATGCAACCAAGGTAAGTACCATCCCTGGGCCTACTGTTGGGGGTAATCTTTTCGTTATTTCCAAGGGGCATTTAGAATGTCTCGTGTGGTGCATAGGAGGTAAAATTCTCGTGACTTGGTCTAAGGTTTGAACGAGGATTAAGTATGACAGTTCAAGCGCCCCGTATTGAAAGGTTAAGCTTTAGGTAGGAAGGATTTGCAATTTTTCCTATGTTTGGTATCAAAACATGATCTCATGTTCGAATCCCATAAAAGCACAAGTTCGAGGTGAATTTCCCTTAAAAGAGACAGAATGATGCAACCAAGGTAAGTACCATCCCAGGGGCTATTGTTGTGGGTAATATTTGTGTTATTTCCAAGGGTCATTTAGAATGACTTGTGTGGTTCATAGAGGGTAAAATCCTCGTGACTTGGTGTGGCTTTTGAACGAGGATTAAGTCTAACAGTTCAAGGGTCCCGTATTGAAAGCTTAAGATTTAGGTAGGAAGGATTAGCTATTTTTCCTATGTTTGGTATCAAAACATGATCTCAGATTCGAATCTTATAAAAGCACAAGTTCGAGGTGAATTTCCCTTAAAAGAGACGGAATGATGAAACCAAGGTAAGTACCATCCCAGGGCCTATTGTTGTGGGTAATCTTTGTGTTATTTCCAAGGGTCATTTAGAATGACTTGTGCGGAGCATAGAGGGAAAAATCCTCGTTACTTGGTGTGACTTTTGAACGAGGATTAAGTGTGACAGTTCAAGCGTCCCGTATTGAAAACTTAAGATTGAGGTAGGAAGGATTAGCTATTTTTCCTATGTTTGGTATCAATACATGATCTTAGGTTCGAATCCCATAAAAGCACAAGTTTGAGGTAAATTTCCCATAAAAGAGACAGAATGATGCAACCGAGGTAAGTACCATCCGTGGGCCTATTGTTGTGGGTAATCTTTGTGTTATTTCCAAGGGGCATTTAGAATGTCTCGTGTGTTGCATAGAGGGTAACATTCTTTTGACTTGGTGTGAGCTCTGAACGTGGATTAAGTGTGACAGTTCAAGCGTCCCGTATTGAAGGCTTAAACTTTAGGTACGAAGGATTAGTTATTTCTCCTATGTTTGGTATCAAAACATGATCTCAGGTTCGAATCGCATAAAAGCACAAGTTCGAGGTAAATTTCCCTTACAAGAGACAGAATGATACAACCGAGGTAAGTAACATCTCTGGGCCTATTGTTGTGGATTATCTTTGTGTTATTTCCAAGGGGCATTTAGAATGTCTCGTGTGGTGCATAGGGGGTAACATTCTGGTGACTTGGTCTAAGGTTTGAACGAGGATTAAGTATGACAGTTGATGCGCCCCGTATTGAAAGCTTAAGCTTTAGGTCGGAAGGATTAACAATTTTTCCTATTTTTGGTATCAAAACATGATCTCATGTTCGAATCCCATAAAAGCACAAGTTCGAGGTGAATTTCCCTTAAAAGAGACGGAATGATGCAACCAAGGTAGGTACCATCCCAGGGAATATTGTTGTGGGTAATCTTTGTGTTATTTCCAAGGGTCATTTAGAATGACTTGTGTGGTGCATAGAGTGTAAACTCCTCGTGACTTGGTGTGACTTTTGAACAAGGATTAAGTGTGACAGTTCAAGCGTCCCGTATTGAAAGCTTAAGATTTAGGTAGGAAGGATTAGCTATTTTTCCTATGTTTGGTATCAAAACATGATCTCAGGTTCGAATCTTATAAAAGCACAAGTTCGAGGTGAATTTCCCTTAAAAGAGACGGAATGATGAAACCAAGGTAAGTACCATCCCAGGGCCTATTGTTGTGGGTAATCTTTGTGTTATTTCCAAGGGTCATTTAGAATGACTTGTGCGGTGCATAGAGGGAAAAATCCTCGTGACTTGGTGTGACTTTTGAACGAGGATTAAGTGTGACAGTTCAAGCGTCCCGTATTGAGAGCTTAAGCTTTAGGTACGAAGGATTAGCTATTTTTCCTATGTTTGGTATGAAAACATGATCTCAGGTTCGAATCTCATAAAAGCACAAGTTCGAGGTAAATTTCCCTTACAAGAGACAGAATGATGCAACCTAGGTAAGTACCATCCCTGGGCCTACTGTTGTGGGTAATCTTTTCGTTATTTCCAAAGGGCATTTAGAATGTCTCGTGTGGTGCATAGGAGGTAACATTCTCGTGACTTGGTCTAAGGTTTGAACGAGGATTAAGTATGACAGTTCAAGCGCCCCGTATTGAAAGCTTAAGCTTTAGGTAGGAAGGATTTGCAATTTTTCCTATGTTTGGTATCAAAACATGATCTCATGTTCGAATCCCATAAAAGCACAAGTTCGAGGTGAGTTTCCCTTAAAAGAGACAGAATGATGCAACCAAGGTAAGTACCATCCCAGGGCCTATTGTTGTGGGTAATATTTGTGTTATTTACAAGCGTCATTTAGAATGACTTGTGTGGTTCATAGAGGGTAAAATTCTCGTGACTTGGTGTGACTTTTGAACGAGGATTAAGTCTAATAGTTAAAGGGTCCCGTATTGAAAGCTTAAGATTTAGGTAGGAAGGATTAGCTATTTTTCCTATGTTTGGTATCAAAACATGATCTCATGTTCGAATCTTATAAAAGCACAAGTTCGAGGTGAATTTCCCTTACAAGAGACGGAATGATGAAACCAAGGTAAGTACCATCCCAGGGCCTATTGTTGTGGGTAATCTTTGTGTTATTTACAAGGGTCATTTTGAATGACTTGTGCGGAGCATAGAGGGAAAAATCCTCGTTACTTGGTGTGACTTTTGAACGAGGATTAAGTGTGACAGTTCAAGCGTCCCGTATTGAAAACTTAAGATTGAGGTAGGAAGGATTAGCTATTTTTCCTATGTTTGGTATCAATACATGATCTTAGGTTCGAATCCCATAAAAGCACAAGTTTGAGGTAAATTTCCCATAAAAGAGACAGAATGATACAACCGAGGTAAGTACCATCCGTGGGCCTATTGTTGTGGGTAATCTTTGTGTTATTTCCAAGGGGCATTTAGAATGTCTCGTGTGTTGCATAGAGGGTAACATTCTTTTGACTTGGTGTGAGCTCTGAACGTGGATTAAGTGTGACAGTTCAAGCGTCCCGTATTGAAGGCTTAAACTTTAGGTACGAAGGATTAGTTATTTCTCCTATGTTTGGTATCAAAACATGATCTCAGGTTCGAATCGCATAAAAGCACAAGTTCGAGGTAAATTTCCCTTACAAGAGACAGAATGATACAACCGAGGTAAGTAACATCCCTGGGCCTATTGTTGTGGATTATCTTTGTGTTATTTCCAAGGGGCATTTAGAATGTCTCGTGTGGTGCATAGGGGGTAACATTCTGGTGACTTGGTCTAAGGTTTGAACGAGGATTAAGTATGACAGTTGATGCGCCCCGTATTGAAAGCTTAAGCTTTAGGTCGGAAGGATTAACAATTTTTCCTATTTTTGGTATCAAAACATGATCTCATGTTCGAATCCCATAAAAGCACAAGTTCGAGGTGAATTTCCCTTAAAAGAGACGGAATGATGCAACCAAGGTAGGTACCATCCCAGGGAATATTGTTGTGGGTAATCTTTGTGTTATTTCCAAGGGTCATTTAGAATGACTTGTGTGGTGCATAGAGTGTAAACTCCTCGTGACTTGGTGTGACTTTTGAACAAGGATTAAGTGTGACAGTTCAAGCGTTCCGTATTGAAAGCTTAAGCTTTAGGTAGGAAGGATTAGCTATTTTTCCTATGTTTGGTATCAAAACATGATCTCATGTTCGAATCCCATAAAAGCACAAGTTCGCGGTGAATTTCCCTTAAAAGAGTCGGAATGATGCAACCAAGGTAAGTACCATCCCAGGGCCTATTGTTGTGGGTAATCTTTGTGTTATTTCCAAGGGTCATTTAGAATGACTTGTGCGGTGCATAGAGGGTAACATTCTCGTGACTTGGTGTGAGCTCTGAACGAGGATTAAGTGTGACAGTTCAAGCGTCCCGTATTGAAGCTTTAAGCTTTAGGTATGAAGGATTAGTTATTTCTCCTATGTTTGGTATCAAAACATGATCTCAGGTTCGAATCGCATAAAAGCACAAGTTCGAGGTAAATTTCCCTTACAAGAGACAGAATGATACAACCGAGGTAAGTAACATATCTGGGTCTATTGTTGTGGGTTATCTTTGTGTTATTTCCAAGAGGCATTTAGAATGTCTCGTGTGGTGCATAGGGGGTAACATTCTGGTGACTTGGTCTAAGGTTTGAACGAAGATTAAGTATGACAGTTGAAGCGCCCCGTATTGAAAGCTTAAGCTTTAGGTAGGAAGGATTAGCAATTTTTCCTATGTTTGCTATCAAAACATGATCTCATATTCGAATCCCATAAAAGCACAAGTTCGAGGTGAATTTCCCTTAAAAGAGACGGAATGATGCAACCAAGGTAAGTACCATCCCAGGGCCTATTGTTGTGGGTAATCTTTGTGTTATTTCCATGGGTCATTTAGAATGACTTGTGCGGTGCATAGAGGGAAAAATCCTCGTTACTTGGTGTGACTTTTGAACGAGGATTAAGTGTGACAGTTCAAGCGTCCCGTATTGAAAACTTAAGATTGAGGTAGGAAGGATTAGCTATTTTTCCTATGTTTGGTATCAATACATGATCTTAGATTCGAATCCCATAAAAGCACAAGTTTGAGGTAAATTTCCCTTAAAAGAGACAGAATGATGCAACCGAGGTAAGTACCATCCCTGGGCCTATTGTTGTGGGTAATCTTTGTGTTATTTCCAAGGGGCATTTAGAATGTCTCGTGTGGTGCATAGGGGGTAACGTTAGCGTGACATAGTGTGAGCTTTGAACGAGGATTAAGTGTGACAGTTCAAGCGTCCCGTATTGAAAGCTTAAGCTTTAGGTAGGAAGGATTAGCTATTTTTCCTATGTTTGGTATCAAAACATGATCTCATGTTCGAATCCCATAAAAGCACAAGTTCGAGGTGAATTTCCCTTAAAAGAGACGGAATGATGCAACCAAGGTAAGTACCATCCCAGGGCCTATTGTTGTGGGTAATCTTTGTGTTATTTCCAAGGGTCATTTAGAATGACTTGTGCGGTGCATAGAGGGTAACATTCTTGTGACTTGATGTGAGCTCTGAACGTGGATTAAGTGTGACAGTTCAAGCGTCCCGTATTGAAGGCTTAAACTTTAGGTACGAAGGATTAGTCATTTCTCCCATGTTTGGTATCAAAACATGATCTCAAGTTCGAATCGCATAAAAGCACAAGTTCGAGGTAAATTTCCCTTACAAGAGACAGAATGATACAACCGAGGTAAGTAACATCCCTGGGCCTATTGTTGTGGGTTATCTTTGTGTTATTTCCAAGGGGCATTTAGAATGTCTCATGTGGTGCATAGGGGGTAACATTCTGGTGACTTGGTCTAAGGTTTGAACGAGGATTAAGTATGACAGTTGATGCGCCCCGTATTGAAAGCTTAAGCTTTAGGTAGGAAGGATTAACAATTTTTCCTATGTTTGGTATCAAAACATGATCTCATATTCGAATCCCATAAAAGCACAAGTTCGAGGTGAATTTCACTTAAAAGAGACAGAATGATGCAACCAAGGTAAGTACCATCCCAGGGCCTATTGTTGTGGGTAATATTTGTGTTATTTCCAAGGGTCATTTAGAATGACTTGTGTGGTTCATAGAGGGTAAAATCCTTGTGACTTGGTATAACTTTTGAACGAGGATTAAGTGTGACAGTTCAAGCTATTTTTCCTATGTTTGGTGTCAAGACATGATCTTAGGTTCGAATCCCATAAAAGCACAAGTTTGAGGTAAATTTCCTTAAAAGAGACAGAATTATGCAACCGAGTTAAGTACCATCCCAGGGCTTATTGTTTTGTGTAACCTTTTTGTGTTATTTACAAGGGTCATTTAGAATGACTTGGGTGGTGCATGAGGGGTAACATCCTCTTGACTAGGTGTGAGCTTTGAACGAGGATTACGTGTGATAGTTCAAGCGTCCCGTATTGAAAGCTTAAGTTTTAGGTAGGAAGGATTAGCTATTTTGCCTACGTTTGGTATGAAAACATGATCTCAGGTTCGAATCCCATAATAGCACAAATTCGAGGTTAATTTCCCTTACAAGAGACAGAATGATACAACCGAGTTAAGTACCATCCCTGGGCTTATTGTTGTAGGTTACCTTTCTATGTTGTTTCCAAGGGTCATGTAGAATGACTGGTGTGGTGCATGGGGGGTAACATTCTCGTGAATTGGTGTGAGCTTTAAACGAGGATTAAGTATGACAGTTCAAGCGCTCCGTATTCAAAGCTTTAGCTTTAGGTAGGAAGGATTAGCTATTTTTCCTATGTTTGTTATCAAAACATGATATCATGTTCGAATCCCATAAAAGCACAAGTTGAGGTGAATTTCCTTTAAAAGAGACGGAATGATGCAACCAAGGTAAGTACCATCCCAGGGCCTATTGTTGTGGGTAATCTTTGTGTCATTTTCAAGTGTCATTTAGAATGAATTCTGTGTTGCATAGAGGGTAACATCCTCGTGACTTGGTGTGACTCTCGAACGAGGATTAAGTGTGAAAATTCAAGCGTCCCGTATTGAAAGCTTAAGCTTTAGGTAGGAAGGATTAGCTATTTTTCCTATGTTTGGTATGAAAACATGATCTCAGGTTCAAATCACATTAAAGCACAAGTTTGAGGTGAATTTCCTTTAAAAGAGACGGAATGATGCAACCGAGGTAAGTACCATCCCTGGGCTTATTGTTGTAGGCAACCTTCCTATGTTGTTCCGTAAAATCCTCGTGACTTGGTGTGTCTTTTGAACGAAGATTAAGTGTTACAGTTCAAGCGTCCCGTATTGAAAGCTTAAGATTTAGGTTAGAAGGATTAGCTTTTTTCCTATGTTTGGTATCAAAACATGATCTCAGGTTCGAATCCCATAAAAGCACAAATTCGAGGTTAATTTCCCTTACAAGAGACAGAATGATACAACCGAGTTAAGTACCATCCCTAGGCTTATTGTTGTGTGTAATCTTTGTATTATTTCCAAGGGTCATTTAGTATGACTTGTGTGGTGCATAGAGGGAAACATCCTCGTGACTTGGTGTGACTTTTGAACGAGGATTAAGTGTGACAGTTCAAGCGTCCCGTATTGAAAGCTTAAGATTTAGGTAGGAAGGATTAGCTATTTTTCCTATGTTTGGTATCAAAACATGATCTCAGGTTCGAATCCAATAAAAGCACAAATTCGAGGTTAATTTCCCTTACAAGAGACAGAATGATACAACCGAGTTAAGTACCATCCCTAGTCTGATTTTTGTGGGTAATCTTTGTATTATTTCCAAGGGTCATTTAGAATGACTTGTGTGGTGCATAGAGGGAAAAATCCTCGTGACTTGGTGATACATTTGAACGAGGATTAAGTGTGACAGTTCAAGCGTCCCGTATTGAAAGCTTAAGATTTAGGTAGGAAGGATTAGCTATTTTTCCTATGTTCGGTATCAAAACATGATCTCAGGTTCGAATCCCATAAAAGCACAAGTTCGAGGTAAATTTCCCATACAAGAGACAAAATGATGCAACCGAGGTAAGTACCATCCCTGGGCGTATTGTTGTGGGTAATCTTTGTGTTCTTTCCAAGGGGCATTTAGAATGTCTCCTGGGGTGCATAGGGGGTAACATTCTCGTGACTTGGTGTGATCTCTGAACGAGGATTAAGAGTTACAGTTCAAGCGTCCCGTTTTGAAGGCTTAAGCTTTAGGTACGAAGGATTAGCTATTTCTCCTATGTTTGGTATCAAAATATGATCTCAGGTTCGAATCGCATAAAAGCACAAGTTCGAGGTAAATTTCCCTTATAAGAGACAGAATGATACAACCGAGGTAAGTAACATCCCTAGGCCTATTGTTGTGGGTTATCTTTGTGTTATTTCCAAGGGGCATTTAGAATGTCTCGTGTGGTGCATAGGGGGTAACATTCTGGTGACTTGGTCTAAGGTTTGAACGAGGATTAAGTATGACAGTTGAAGCGCCCCGTATTGAAAGCTTAAGCTTTAGGTAGGAAGGATTAGCTATTTTCCCTATTTTTGGTATCAAAACATGATCGCATGTTCGAATCCCATAAAAGCACAAGTTCGAGGTGAATTTTCCTTAAAATAGACGGAATGATGCAACCAAGGTAAGTACCATCCCAGGGCCTATTGTTGTGGGTAATCTTTGTGTTATTTCCAAGGGTCATTTAGAATGACTTGTGTGGTGCATGGGGGGCAAAATTCTCGGGACATGGTGTGACTTTTGAACGAGGATTAAGTGTGACAGTTAAAGCATCCCGTATTGAAAACTTAAGATTGAGGTAGGAAGGATTAGCTATTTTTCCTATGTTTGGTATCAAAACATGATCTTAGGTTCGACTCCCATAAAAGCACAAGTTTGAGGTAAATTTCCCTTAAAAGAGACAGAATGATGCAACCGAGGTAAGTACATTACCTGGGCCTATTGTTGTGTGTAACCATTTTGTGTTATTTCCAAGGGACAATTAGAATGACTTGGGTGGTGCATGAGGGGTAACATTCTCGTGACCTGGTGTGAGCTTTGAACGAGGATTAAGTGTGACAGTTCAAGCATCCCGTATTGAAAGCTTAAGCTTTAGGTAGGAAGGATTAGCTATTTTGCCTATGTTTGGTATGAAAACATGATCTTAGGATCGAATCCCATAAAAGCACAAATTCGAGATTAATTTCCCTTACAAGAGACAGAATGATACAACAGAGTTAAGTATCATCACAGGGCCTATTGTTGTGAGTAATCTTTGTGTTATTTCCAAGGGTCATTTAGAATGACTTGTGCGATACATAGAGGGAAAAATCCTCGTGACTTGGTGTGACTTTTGAACGAGGATTAAGTGTGACAGTTCAAGCGTCCCGTATTGAAAGCTTAAGATTTAGGTAGGAAGGTTTAGCTATTTTTGCAATATTTGGTATCAAAACATGATATCAGGTTCGAATCCCATAAAAGCACAAATTCGAGGTTAATTTACCTTACAAGAGACAGAATGATACAACCGAGTTCAGTACCATCCTTAGGCTTATTGTTGTGGGTAATCTTTGTATTATTTCCAAGGGTCATTTAGTATGACTTGTGTGGTGCATAGAGGGAAAAATCCTCGTGACTTGGTGTGACTTTTGAACGAGGATTAAGTGTGACAGTTCAAGCGTCCCGTATTGAAAGCTTAAGATTTAGGTAGGAAGGATTAGCTATTTTTCCTATGTTTGGTATCAAAACATGATCTCAGGTTCGAATCCCATAAAAGCTCAAGTTCGAGGTAAATTTCCCTTACAAGAGACAGAATGATACAACCAAGGTAAGTACCATCCTAGGGCCTATTGTTGTGGGTAATCTTTGTGTTATTTCCAAGGGTCATTTAGAATGACTTGTGTGGTGCATAGAGGGTAAAATCCTCGTGACTTGGTGTGACTTTTGAACGAGGATTAATAGTGACAGTTCAAGCGTCCCGTATTGAAAGCTTAAGATTTAGGTAGGAAGGATTAGCTATTTTTCCTATATTTGGTATCAAAACATGACCTCAGGTTCGAATCACATAAAAGCACAAGTTCGAGGTAAATTTCCCTTACAAGAGACAGAATGATGCAACCGAGGTAAGAACCATCCCAGGGCCTATTCTTGTGGGTAAATTTGTGTTATTTCCAAGGGTCATTTAGAATGACTTGTGTGGTGCATAGAGGGTAAAATCCTCGTGACTTGGTGTGACTTTTGAACGAGAATTAAGTATGACAGTTGAAGCACCCCGTATTGAAAGCTTAAGCTTTAGGTAGGAAGTATTAGCAATTTTTCCTATTTTTGGTATCAAAACATGATCTCATATTCGAATCACATAAAAGCAAAAGTTCAAGGTGAATTTCCCTTAAAAGAGATGGAATGATACAATCGAGTTAAGTAACATCCCTGGGCCTATTGTTTTGGGTAATATTTGTGTTATTTCGAAGGGTCATTTAGAATGACTTGTGTGGTTCATAGGGGGTAAAATCCTCGTGACTTGGTGTGACTTTTGAACGAGGATTAAGTGTGACAGTTCAAGCGTCACGTATTGAAAACTTAAGATTAAGGTAGGAAGGATTAGCTATTTTTCCTATGTTTGGTATCAAAACATGATCTTATGTTCGAATCCAATAAAAGCACAAGTTTGAGGTAAATTTCCCTTAAAAGAGACAGAATGATGCAACCGAGGTAAGTACCATCCCGGGGCCTATTGTTGTTGGTAATTTTTGTGTTATTTCCAAGGGGCATTTAGAATGTCTCGTGTGGTGCATAGGAGGTAACATTCTCGTGATTTAGTGTGAGCTCTGAACGAGGATTAAGTGTGACAGTTCAAGCGTCCCGTATTGAAGGCTTAAGCTTTAGGTACAAAGGATTAGCTATTTCTCCTATGTTTGGTATGAAAACATGATTTCAGGTTAAAATCCCATAAAAGCCCAAGTTCGTGATGTATTTCCCTTAAAAGAGACAGAATTATGCAACCGAGTTAAGTACCATCCCTGGGCTTATTGTTGTGTGTAACCATTTTGTGTTATTTCCAAGGGACAATTAGAATGACTTGGGTGGTGCATGAGGGGTAACAACCTCTTGACTTGGTGTGATCTTTGAATGAGGATTACGTGTGACAGTTCAAGCGTCCCGTATTAAAAGCTTAAGCTGTAGGTAAGTAGGATTAGCTATTTTGCCTATGTTTGGTATGAAAACATAATCTCAGGTTCGAATCCCATAAAAGCACAAATTCGAGGTTAATTTCCCATACAAGAGACAGAATGATACAACCGAGTTAAGTACCATCCCTGGGCTTATTGTTATAGGTAACCTTTCTATGTTATTTCCAAGGGTCATTTAGAATGACTTGTGTGGTGCATGGGGGGTAACATCCTCGTGACTTGGTGTGATTGTCGAACGAGGATTAAGTGTGATAGTTCAAGCGCCCCGTATTGAAAGCTTAAGCTTTAGGTAGGAAGGATTAGCAATTTTTCCTTCGTTTGGTATGAAAATATGATCTCAGGTACGAATCCCATAAAAGCTCAAGTTCGAGGTAAATTTCCCTTACAAGAGACAGAATGATACAACCGAGATAAATACCATCCCTGGGCCTATTGTTGTGGGTAATCTTTGTGTTAATTCCAATAGTCATTTAGAATGTCTTGTGTGGTGCATAGGGGGTAACATTCTGGTGACTTGGTGTGAGCTTTGAACGAGGATTAAGTGTGACAGTTCAAGCGTCACGTATTGAAAGCTTAAGCTTTAGGTAGGAAGGATTAGCTATTTTTCCTATGTTTGGTATCAAATCATGATCTTAGGTTCGAATCCCATAAAAGCACAAGTTTGAGGTAAATTTCCCTTAAAAGAGACAGAATGATGCAACCAAGGTAAGTACCATCCCAGGGCCTATTGTTGTGGGTAATCTTTGTGTTATTTCCAAGGGTCATTTAGAATGTCTTGTGTGGTGGATAGGGGGTAACATTCTCGTGACCTGATGTGAGCTTTGAACGAGGATTAAGTGTGACAGTTCAGGCATCCTGTATTGAAAGCTTAAGCTTTAGGTAGGAAGGATTAGCTATTTTTCCTATGTTTGGTATCAAAACATGATCTCAGGTTCGAATCCCATAAAAGCCCAAGTTCGAGATGAATTTTCCTTAAAAGAGACAGAATTATGCAACTGAGTTAATTACCATCCCAGGGCTTATTGTTTTGTGTAACCATTTTGTGTTATTTCCAAGGGACAATTAGAATGACTTGGGTGGTGCATGAGGGGTAACAACCTGTTGACTTGGTGTGAGCTTTGAACGAGGATTACGTGTGAAAGTTCAAGCGTCCCGTATTGAAAGCTTAAGCTTTAGGTAAGTAGGATTAGCTATTTTGCCTATGTTTGGTATGAAAACATGATCTCAGGTTCGAATCCCATAAAAGCACAAATTCGAGATTAATTTCCCTTACAAGAGACAGAATGATACAACAGAGTTAAGTACCATCCTTAGGCTTATTGTTGTGGGTAATCTTTGTATTATTTCCAAGGGTCATTTAGTATGACTTGTGTGGTGCATAGAGGGAAAAATCCTCGTAACTTGGTGTGACTTTTGAACGAGGATTAAGTGTGACAGTTCAAGCGTCCCGTATTGAAAGCTTAAGATTTAGGTAGGATGGATTAGCTATTTTTCCTATGTTTGGTATCAAAACATGATCTCAGGTTCGAATCTCATAAAAGCACAAGTTCGAGGTAAATTTCCCTTACAAGAGACAGAATGATGCAACCGAGGTAAGTACCATCCCTGGGCCTACTGTTGTGGGTAATCTTTTCGTTATTTCCAAGGGGCATTTAGAATGTCTCGTGTGGTGCATAGGAGGTAACATTCTCGTGACTTGGTCTAAGGTTTGAACGAGGATTAGGTATGACAGTTCAAGCGCCCCGTATTGAAAGCTTAAGCTTTAGGTAGGAAGGATTTGCAATTTTTCCTATGTTTGGTATCAAAACATGATCTCATGTTCGAATCCCATAAAAGCACAAGTTCGAGGTGAGTTTCCCTTAAAAGAGACAGAATGATGCAACCAAGGTAAGTACCATCCCAGGGCCTATTGTTGTGGGTAATATTTGTGTTATTTACAAGCGTCATTTAGAATGACTTGTGTGGTGCATAGAGGGTAAAATCCTCGTGACTTGGTGTGACTTTTGAACGGGAATTAAGTATGACAGTTGAAGCGCCCCGTATTGAAAGCTTAAGCTTTAGGTAGGAAGGATTAGCAATTTTTCCAATTTTTGGTATCAAAACATGATCTCATATTCGAATCCCATAAAAGAAAAAGTTCGAGATGAATTTCCCTTAAAAGAGATGGAATGATGCAACCAAGTTAAGTACCATCCCAGGGCCTATTCTTGTGGGTAATATTTGTGTTATTTCCAAGGGTCATTTAGAATGATTTGTGTGGTTCATAGAGGGAAAAATACTCGTTACTTGGTGTGACTTTTGAACGAGGATTAAGTGTGACAGTTCAAGCGTCCCGTATTGAAAGCTTAAGATTTAGGTAGGAAGCATTAGCTATTTTTCCTATGTTTGGTATCAAAACATGATCTCAGGTTCGAATCCCATAAAAGCTCAAGTTCGAGGTAAATTTCCCTTACAAGAGACAGAATGATACAACCAAGGTAAGTACCATCCTAGGGCCTATTGTTGTGGGTAATCTTTGTGTTATTTCCAAGGGTCATTTAGAATGACTTGTGTGGTGCATAGAGGGTAAAATCCTCGTGACTTGGTGTGACTTTTGAACGAGGATTAATGGTGACAGTTCAAGCGTCCCGTATTGAAAGCTTAAGATTTAGGTAGGAAGGATTAGCTATTTTTCCTATGTTTGGTATCAAAACATGACCTCAGGTTCGAATCCCATAAAAGCACAAGTTCGAGATAAATTTCCCTTACAAGAGACAGAATGATGCAACCGAGGTAAGTACCATCCCAGGGACTATTCTTGTGGGTAATATTTGTGTTATTTCCAAGGGTCATTTAGAATGACTTGTGTGGTGCATAGAGGGTAAAATCCTCGTGACTTGGTGTGACTTTTGAACGAGAATTAAGTATGACAGTTGAAGCGCCCCGTATTGAAAGCTTAAGCTTTAGGTAGGAAGGATTAGCAATTTTTCCTATTTTTGGTATCAAAACATGATCTCATATTCGAATCCCATAAAAGCAAAAGTTCGAGATGAATTTCCCTTAAAAGAGATGGAATGATGCAACCAAGTTAAGTACCATCCCAGGGCCTATTCTTGTGGGTAATATTTGTGTTATTCCCAAGGGTCATTTAGAATGACTTGTGTGGTTCATAGAGGGTAAAATCCTCGTGACTTGGTGTGACTTTTGAACGAGAATTAAGTGTGACAGTTCAAGTCTCCCGTATTGAAAACTTAAGAATAAGGTAGAAAGGATTAGCTATTTTTCCTATGTTTGGTATCAAAACATGATCTTATGTTCGAATCCAATAAAAGCAAAAGTTTGGGTAAATTTCCCTTAAAAGAGACAGAATGATGCAACCGAGGTAAGTACCAACCCTGGGCCTATTGTTGTGGGTAATCTTTGTGTTATTTCCAAGGGTCATTTAGAATGTCTTGTGTGGTGCATAGGGGGTAACATTCTCGTGACTTAGTGTGAGCTTTGAACGAGGATTAAATGTGACAGTTCAAGCATCTCATATTGAAAGCTTAAGCTTTAGGTAGGAAGGATTAGCTATTTTCCCTATGTTTGGTATCAAAACATGATCTCAGGTTCGAATCCCATAATAGCACAAATTCGAGGTTAATTTCCCTTACAAGAGACAGAATGATACAACCGAGTTAAGTACCATCCCTGGGCTTATTGTTGTAGGTTACCTTTCTATGTTGTTTCCAAGGGTCATTTAGAATGACTTGTGTGGTGCATGGGGGGTAACATCCTCGTGACTTGGTGTGAGCTTTAAACGAGGATTAAGTATGACAGTTCAAGCGCTCCGTATTAAAAGCTTTAGCTTTAGGTAGGAAGGATTAGCTATTTTTCCATTGTTTGGTATCAAAACATGATCTCATGTTCGAAACATATAAAAGCACAAGTTCGAGGTGAATTTCCCTTAGAAGAGACGGAATGATGCAACCAAGGTAAGTACCATCTCAGGGCCTATTGTTGTGGGTAACCTTCCTATGTTGTTCCGTAAAATCCTTGTGACTTGGTGTGACTTTTGAACGAGGATTAAGTGTTACAGTTCAAGCGTCCCGTATTGAAAGCTTAAGATTTAGGTAAGTAGGATTAGCTATTTTGCCTATGTTTGGTATGAAAACATGATCTTAGGTTCGAATCCCATAAAAGAACAAATTCGAGATTAATTTCCCTTACAAGAGACAGAATGATACAACCGAGTTAAGTACCATCCCTGGGGTTATTGTTGTAGGTAACCTTTCTATGTTATTTCCAAGGGTCATTTAGAATGACTTGTCTGGTGCATGGGGGTAACATTCTCGTGACTTGGTGTGACTGTCGAATGAGGATTAAGTATGACATTTCAAGCGTCCCGTATTGAAAACTTAAGATTGAGGTAGGAAGGATTAGCTATGTTTCCTATGTTTGGTATCAAAACATGATCTTATGTTCGAATCCAATAAAAGCACAAGTTTGAGGTAAATTTCCCTTAAAAGAGGCAGAATGATGCAACCGAGGTAAGTACCATCCCTGGGCCTATTGTTGTGGGTAATCTTTGTGTTATTTCCAAGGGTCATTTAGAATGTCTTGTGTGGTGCATAGGGGGTAACATTCTCGTGACTTAGTATGAGCTTTGAACGAGGATTAAGTGTGACAGTTCAAGCATCCTGTATTGAAAGCTTAAGCTTTAGGTAGGAAGGATTAGCTATTTTTCTTATATTTTGGTATCAAAAAATGATTTCAGCTTCGAATCCCATAAAAGCACAAATTCGAGGTTAATTTCCCTTACAAGAGACAGAATGATACAACCGAGTTAAGTACCATCCCTAGGCTTATTGTTGTCGGTAATCTTTGTATTATTTCCAAAGGTCATTTAGTATGACTTGTGTGGTGCATAGAGGGAAAAATACTCGTGACTTGGTGTGACTTTTGAACGAGGATTAAGTGTGACAGTTCAAGCGTCCCGTATTGAAAGCTTAAGATTTAGGTAGGAAGCATTAGCTATTTTTCCTATGTTTGGTATCAAAACATGATCTCAGGTTCGAATCCCATAAAAGCTCAAGTTCGAGGTAAATTTCCCTTACAAGTGACAGAATGATACAACCAAGGTAAGTACCATCCTAGGGCCTATTGTTGTGGGTAATCTTTGTGTTATTTCCAAGGGTCATTTAGAATGACTTGTGTGGTGCATAGAGGGTAAAATCCTCGTGACTTGTTGTGACTTTTGAACGAGGATTAATGGTGACAGTTCAAGCGTCCCGTATTGAAAGCTTAAGATTTAGGTAGGAAGGATTAGCTATTTTTCCTATGTTTGGTATCAAAACATGACCTCAGGTTCGAATCCCATAAAAGTACAAGTTCGAGATAAATTTCCCTTACAAGAGACAGACTGATGCAACCGAGGTAAGTACCATCCCAGGGACTATTCTTGTGGGTAATATTTGTGTTATTTCCAAGGGTCATTTAGAATGACTTGTGTGGTGCATAGAGGGTAAAATCCTCGTGACTTGGTGTGACTTTTGAACGAGAATTAAGTATGACAGTTCAAGCGCCCCGTATTGAAAGCTTAAGCTTTAGGTAGGAAGGATTAGCAATTTTTCCTATTTTTGGTATCAAAACATGATCTCATATTCGAATCCCATAAAAGCAAAAGTTCGAGATGAATTTCCCTTAAAAGAGATGGAATGATGCAACCGAGGTAAGTACCATCCCAGGGCCTATTCTTGTGGGTAATATTTGTGTTATTTCCAAGGGTCATTTAGAATGATTTGTGTGGTGCATAGAGGGTAAAATCCTCGTGACTTGGTGTGACTTTTGAACGAGGATTAAGTGTGACAGTTCAAGCCTCCCGTATTGAAAACTTAAGAATAAGGTAGGAAGGATTAGCTATTTTTCCTATGTTTGGTATCAAAACATGATCTTATGTTCGAATCCAATAAAAGCAAAAGTTTGAGGTAAATTTCCCTTAAAAGAGACAGAATGATGCAACCGAGGTAAGTACCAACCCTGGGCCTATTGTTGTGGGTAATCTTTGTGTTATTTCCAAGGATCATTTAGAATGTCTTGTGTGTGCATAGGTGGTAACATTCTCGTGACTTAGTGTGAGCTTTGAACGAGGATTAAGCGTGACAGTTCAAGCATCCCGTATTGAAAGCTTAAGCTTTAGGTAGGAAGGATTAGCTATTTTCCCTATGTTTCGTATCAAAACATGATCTCAGGTTCGAATCCCATAATAGCACAAATTCGAGGTTAATTTCCCTTACAAGAGACAGAATGATACAACCGAGTTAAGTACCATCCCTGGGCTTATTGTTGTAGGTTACCTTTCTATGTTGTTTCCAAGGGTCATTTAGAATGACTTGTGTGGTGCATGGGGGGTAACATCCTCGTGACTTGGTGTGAGCTTTAAACGAGGATTAAGTATGACAGTTCAAGCGCTCCGTATTAAAAGCTTTAGCTTTAGGTAGGAAGGATTAGCTATTTTTCCATTGTTTGGTATCAAAACATGATCTCATGTTCGAAACATATAAAAGCACAAGTTCGAGGTGAATTTCCCTTAGAAGAGACGGAATGATGCAACCAAGGTAAGTACCATCTCAGGGCCTATTGTTGTGGGTAACCTTCCTATGTTGTTCCGTAAAATCCTTGTGACTTGGTGTGACTTTTGAACGAGGATTAAGTGTTACAGTTCAAGCGTCCCGTATTGAAAGCTTAAGATTTAGGTAAGTAGGATTAGCTATTTTGCCTATGTTTGGTATGAAAACATGATCTTAGGTTCGAATCCCATAAAAGAACAAATTCGAGATTAATTTCCCTTACAAGAGACAGAATGATACAACCGAGTTAAGTACCATCCCTGGGGTTATTGTTGTAGGTAACCTTTCTATGTTATTTCCAAGGGTCATTTAGAATGACTTGTCTGGTGCATGGGGGTAACATTCTCGTGACTTGGTGTGACTGTCGAATGAGGATTAAGTATGACATTTCAAGCGTCCCGTATTGAAAACTTAAGATTGAGGTAGGAAGGATTAGCTATTTTTCCTATGTTTGGTATCAAAACATGATCTTATGTTCGAATCCAATAAAAGCACAAGTTTGAGGTAAATTTCCCTTAAAAGAGGCAGAATGATGCAACCGAGGTAAGTACCATCCCTGGGCCTATTGTTGTGGGTAATCTTTGTGTTATTTCCAAGGGTCATTTAGAATGTCTTGTGTGGTGCATAGGGGGTAACATTCTCGTGACTTAGTATGAGCTTTGAACGAGGATTAAGTGTGACAGTTCAAGCATCCTGTATTGAAAGCTTAAGCTTTAGGTAGGAAGGATTAGCTATTTTTCTTATATTTTGGTATCAAAAAATGATTTCAGCTTCGAATCCCATAAAAGCACAAATTCGAGGTTAATTTCCCTTACAAGAGACAGAATGATACAACCGAGTTAAGTACCATCCCTAGGCTTATTGTTGTCGGTAATCTTTGTATTATTTCCAAAGGTCATTTAGTATGACTTGTGTGGTGCATAGAGGGAAAAATACTCGTGACTTGGTGTGACTTTTGAACGAGGATTAAGTGTGACAGTTCAAGCGTCCCGTATTGAAAGCTTAAGATTTAGGTAGGAAGCATTAGCTATTTTTCCTATGTTTGGTATCAAAACATGATCTCAGGTTCGAATCCCATAAAAGCTCAAGTTCGAGGTAAATTTCCCTTACAAGTGACAGAATGATACAACCAAGGTAAGTACCATCCTAGGGCCTATTGTTGTGGGTAATCTTTGTGTTATTTCCAAGGGTCATTTAGAATGACTTGTGTGGTGCATAGAGGGTAAAATCCTCGTGACTTGTTGTGACTTTTGAACGAGGATTAATGGTGACAGTTCAAGCGTCCCGTATTGAAAGCTTAAGATTTAGGTAGGAAGGATTAGCTATTTTTCCTATGTTTGGTATCAAAACATGACCTCAGGTTCGAATCCCATAAAAGCACAAGTTCGAGATAAATTTCCCTTACAAGAGACAGACTGATGCAACCGAGGTAAGTACCATCCCAGGGACTATTCTTGTGGGTAATATTTGTGTTATTTCCAAGGGTCATTTAGAATGACTTGTGTGGTGCATAGAGGGTAAAATCCTCGTGACTTGGTGTGACTTTTGAACGAGAATTAAGTATGACAGTTCAAGCGCCCCGTATTGAAAGCTTAAGCTTTAGGTAGGAAGGATTAGCAATTTTTCCTATTTTTGGTATCAAAACATGATCTCATATTCGAATCCCATAAAAGCAAAAGTTCGAGATGAATTTCCCTTAAAAGAGATGGAATGATGCAACCGAGGTAAGTACCATCCCAGGGCCTATTCTTGTGGGTAATATTTGTGTTATTTCCAAGGGTCATTTAGAATGATTTGTGTGGTGCATAGAGGGTAAAATCCTCGTGACTTGGTGTGACTTTTGAACGAGGATTAAGTGTGACAGTTCAAGCCTCCCGTATTGAAAACTTAAGAATAAGGTAGGAAGGATTAGCTATTTTTCCTATGTTTGGTATCAAAACATGATCTTATGTTCGAATCCAATAAAAGCACAAGTTTGAGGTAAATTTCCCTTAAAAGAGACAGAATGATGCAACCGAGGTAAGTACCAACCCTGGGCCTATTGTTGTGGGTAATCTTTGTGTTATTTCTAAGGATCATTTAGAATGTCTTGTGTGTGCATAGGTGGTAACATTCTCGTGACTTAGTGTGAGCTTTGAACGAGGATTAAGCGTGACAGTTCAAGCATCCCGTATTGAAAGCTTAAGCTTTAGGTAGGAAGGATTAGCTATTTTCCCTATGTTTGGTATCAAAACATGATCTCAGGTTCGAATCCCATAATAGCACAAATTCGAGGTTAATTTCCCTTACAAGAGACAGAATGATACAACCGAGTTAAGTACCATCCCTGGGCTTATTGTTGTAGGTTACCTTTCTATGTTGTTTCCAAGGGTCATTTAGAATGACTTGTGTGGTGCATGGGGGGTAACATCCTCGTGACTTGGTGTGAGCTTTAAACGAGGATTAAGTATGACAGTTCAAGCGCTCCGTATTAAAAGCTTTAGCTTTAGGTAGGAAGGATTAGCTATTTTTCCATTGTTTGGTATCAAAACATGATCTCATGTTCGAATCATATAAAAGCACAAGTTCGAGGTGAATTTCCCTTAGAAGAGACGGAATGATGCAACCAAGGTAAGTACCATCACAGGGCCTATTGTTGTGGGTAACCTTCCTATGTTGTTCCGTAAAATCCTCGTGACTTGGTGTAACTTTTGAACGAGGATTAAGTGTTACAGTTCAAGCGTCCCGTATTGAAAGCTTAAGATTCAGGTAAGTAGGATTAGCTATTTTGCCTATGTTTGGTATGAAAACATGATCTTAGGTTCGAATCCCATAAAAGAACAAATTCGAGATTAATTTCCCTTACAAGAGACAGAATGATACAACCGAGTTAAGTACCATCCCTGGGGTTATTGTTGTAGGTAACCTTTCTATGTTATTTCGAAGGGTCATTTAGAATGACTTGTCTGGTACATGGGGGTAACATCCTCGTGAATTGGTGTGACTGTCGAACGAGAATTAAGTATGACAGTTCAAGCGTCCCGTATTGAAAACTTAAGCTTGAGGTAGGAAGGATTAGCTATTTTTCCTATGTTTGGTATCAAAACATTATCTTATGTTCGAATCCAATAAAAGCACAAGTTTGAGGTAAATTTCCCTTAAAAGAGACAGAATGATGCAACCGAGGTAAGTACCATCCCTGGGCCTATTGTTGTGGGTAATCTTTGTGTTATTTCCAAGGGTCATTTAGAATGTCTTGTGTGGTGCATAGGGCGTAACATTCTCGTGACTTAGTATGAGCTTTGAACAAGGATTAAGTGTGACAGTTCAAGCATCCGGTATTGAAAGCTTAAGCTTTAGGTAGGAAGGATTAGCTATTTTTCCTATATTTTGGTATCAAAAAATGATTTCAGCTACGAATCCCATCAAAGCACAAATTCGAGGTTAATTTCCCTTACAAGAGACAGAATGATACAACCGAGTTAAGTACCATCCCTAGGCCTATTGTTGTGGGTAATCTTTGTATTATTTCCAAGGGTCATTTAGTATGACTTGTGTGGTGCATAAAGGGAAAAATTGTCATGACTTGGTGTGACTCTTGAACGAGGATTAAGTGTGACAGTTCAAGCGTCCCGTATTGAAAGCTTAAGATTTAGGTATTAAGGATTAGCTATTTTTCCTATGTTTGGTATCAAAACATGATCTCAGGTTCGAATCCCATAAAAGCAGAAGTTCGAGGTAAATTTCCCTTACAAGTGACAGAATGATGCAACCGAGGTAAGTACCATCCCTGGGCCTATTGTTGTGGGTAATCTTTGTGTTATTTCCAAGGGGCATTTAGAATGTCTCGTGTGGTGCATAGGGGTTAACATTCTCGTGACTTGGTGTGAGCTCTGAACGAGGATTAAGTGTGACAGTTCAAGCGTCCCGTATTGAAAACTTAAGATTGAGGTAGGAAGGATTTGCTATTTTTCCTATGTTTGGTATGAAAACATCATCTTAGGTTCGAATCACATTAAAGCACAAGTTCGAGGTGAATTTCCCTTAAAAGAGACGGAATGATGCAACCGAGGTAAGTACCATCCCTGAGCTTATTGTTGTAGGTAACCTTTCTATGTTGTTTCCAAGGGTCATTTAGAATGACTAGTGTGGTGCATAGGGGGTAAAATCCTCGTGACATGGTTTGACTTTGAACGAGGATTAAGTGTGACAGTTCAAGCATCCCGTATTGAAAGCTTAAGCTTTAGGTAGGAAGAATTAGCTATTTTTCCTATGTTAGCTATCAAAACATGATCTCAGGTTCGAATCTTATAAAAGCACAAGTTCGAGGTGAATTTCCCTTAAAAGAGACAGAATGATGCAACCGAGGTAAGTATCATACCTGGGCCTATTCTTGTGGGTAATCTTTGTGTTATTTCCAAGGGTCATTTAGAATGTCTCGTGTGGTGCATAGGGGGTAACATTCTGGTGACTTGGTCTAAGGTTTGAACGAGGATTAAGTATGACAGTTCAAGCGCCCCGTATTGAAAGCTTAAGCTTTAGGTAGGAAGGATTAGCAATTTTTCCTATGTTTGGTATCAAAACATGATCTCATATTCGAATCCCATAGAAGAAAAAGTTCGAGGTGAATTTCTCTTAAAAGAGATGGAATGATGCAACCAAGTTAAGTACCATCCCAGGGCCTATTCTTGTGGGTAATATTTGTGTTATTTCCAATGGTCATTTAGAATGACTTGTGTGGTTCATAGAGGGTAAAATCCTCGTGACTTGGTGTGACTTTTGAACGACGATTAAGTGTAAAAGTTCAAGCGTCCCGTATTGAAAACATAAGATTGAGGTAGGAAGGATTAGCTATTTTTCCTATGTTAGGTATCAAAACATGATCTCAGGTTCGAATCTTATAAAAGCACAAGTTCGAGGTGAATTTCCCTTAAAAGAGACAGAATGATGCAACCGAGGTAAGTACCATACCTGGGCCTATTCTTGTGGGTAATCTTTGTGTTATTTCCAAGGGTCATTTAGAATGTCTTGTGTTGTGCATAGGGGGTAACATTCTCGTGACTTGGTGTGAGCTTTGTACGAGGATTAAGTGTGACAGTTCAAGCATCCCGTATTGAAAGCTTAAGCTTTAGGTAGGAAGGATTAGCTATTTTTCCTATGTTTGGTATCAAAACATGATCTCAGGTTCGAATCCCATAATAGCACATATTCGAGCTTAATTTCCCTTACAAGAGACAGAATGATACAACCAAGTTAAGTACCATCCCTGGGCTTATTGTTGTAGGTTACCTTTCTATGTTGTTTCCAAGGGTCATTTAGAATGACTTGTGTGGTGCATGGGGGGTAACATCCTCGTGACTTGGTGTGAGCTTTAAACGAGGATTAAGTATGACAGTTCAAGCGCTCCGTATTAAAAGCTTTCGCTTTAGGTAGGAAGGATTAGCTATTTTTCCATTGTTTGGTATCAAAACATGATCTCATGTTCGAATCCCATAAAAGCAAAAGTTCGAGGTGAATTTCCCTTAGAAGAGACGGAATGATGCAACCAAGGTAAGTACCATCACAGGGCCATTTGTTGTGGGTAACCTTCCTATGTTGTTCCGTAAAATCCTCGTGACTTGGTGTGACTTTTGAACGAGGATTAAGTGTTACAGTTCAAGCGTCCTGTATTGAAAGCTTAAGATTTAGGTAGGAATGATTAGCTATTTTTCCTATGTTTGGTATCAAAACATGATCTCAGGTTGGAATCCCATAAAAGCACAAATTCGAGGTTAATTTCCCTTACAAGAGACAGAATGATACATCCGAGTTAAGTACCATCCCTAGGCTTATTGTTGTGGGTAATCTTTGTATTATTTCCAAGGGTCATTTAGTATGACTTGTGTGGTGCATAGCGGGAAAAATCCTCGTGACTTGGTGTTACTTTTGAACGAGGATTAAGTGTTACAGTTTAAGCGTCCCGTATTGAAAGCTTAAGATTTAGGTAGGAAGGATTAGCTATTTTTCCTATGTTTGGTATCAAAACATGATCTCAGGTTCGAATCCCATAAAAGCACAAATTCGAGGATAATTTCCCTTACAAGAGATCGAATGATACAACCGAGTTAAGTACCATCCTTAGGCTTATTGTTGTGGGTAATCTTTGTATTATTTCCAAGGGTCGTTTAGAATGACTTGTGTGGTGCATAGAGGGAAAAAATCCTCGTGACTTGGTGTGACTTTTGAACGAGCATTAAGTGTGACAGTTCAAGCGTCCCGTATTGAAAGCTTAAGATTTAGGTAGGAAGGATTAGCTATTTTTCCTATGTTTGGTATCAAAACATAATCTCAGGTTCTAATCGTATTAAAGCACAAGTTCGAGGTAAATTTCCCTTACAAGAAACAGAATGATACAACCGAGGTAAGTAACATCCTTGGGCCTATTGTTGTGGGTTGTCTTTGTGTTATTTCCAAGGGGCATTTAGAATGTCTCGTGTGGTGCATAAAGGGTAACATTCTAGTGACTTGGTCTAAGGTTTGAACGAGGATTAAGTATGACAGTTCAAGCGCCCCGTATTGAAAGCTTAAGCTTTAGGTAGGAAGGATTAGCAATTTTTCCTATGTTTGGTATCAAAACATGATCTCATATTCGAATCCAATAAAAGCAAAAGTTCGAGGTGAATTTCCCTTAAAAGAGATGGAATGATGTAACCAAGTTAAGTACCATCCCATGTCCTATTCTTGTGGGTAATATTTGTGTAATTTCCAAGGGTCATTTAGAATGACTTGTGTGGTTCATAGAGGGTAAAATCCTCGTGACTTGGTGTGACTTTTGAACGAGGATTAAGTGTAAAAGTTCAAGCATCCCGTATTGAAAACTTAAGATTGAGGTAGGAAGGATTAGCTATTTTTCCTATGTTAGGTATCAAAACATGATCTCAGGTTCGAATCCAATAAAAGCACAAGTTTGAGGTAAATTTCCCTTAAAAGAGACAGAATGATGCAACCGAGGTAAGTACCATACTTGGGCCTATTGTTGTGGGTAATCTTTGTATTATTTCCAAGGGTCATTTAGTATGACTTGTGTGGTGCATAAAGGGAAAAATTGTCATGACTTGGTGTGACTCTTGAACGAGGATTAAGTGTGACAGTTCAAGCGTCCCGTATTGAAAGCTTAAGATTTAGGTATTAAGGATTAGCTATTTTTCCTATGTTTGGTATCAAAACATGATCTCAGGTTCGAATCCCATAAAAGCAAAAGTTCGAGGTAAATTTCCCATACAAGAGACAGAATGATGCAACCGAGGTAAGTACCATCCCTGGGCCTATTGTTGTGGGTAATCTTTGTGTTATTTCCAAGGGGCATTTAGAATGTCTCGTGTGGTGCATAGGGGGTAACATTCTCGTGACTTGGTGTGAGCTCTGAACGAGGATTAAGTGTGACAGTTCAAGCGTCCCGTATTGAAGGCTTAAGCTTTAGGTACAAAGGATTAGCTATTTCAGCTATGTTTGGTATCAAAACATGATCTCAGGTTCGAATCCCATAAAAGAAAAAGTTCGAGGTGAATTTCCCTTAAAAGAGATGGAATGATGCAACCAAGTTAAGTACCATCCCAGGGCCTATTCTTGTGGGTAATATTTGTGTTATTTCCAAGGGTCATTTAGAATGACTTGTGTGGTTCATAGAGGGTAAAATCCTCGTGACTTGGTGTGACTTTTGAACGAGGATTAAGTGTAAAAGTTCAAGCGTCCCGTATTGAAAACTTAAGATTGAGGTAGGAAGGATTAGCTATTTTTCCTATGTTAGCTATCAAAACATGATCTCAGGTTCGAATCTTATAAAAGCACAAGTTCGAGGTGAATTTCCCTTAAAAGAGACAGAATGATGCAACCGAGGTAAGTATCATACCTGGGCCTATTCTTGTGGGTAATCTTTGTGTTATTTCCAAGGGTCATTTAGAATGTCTTGTGTTGTGCATAGGGGGTAACATTCTCGTGGCTTGGTGTGAGCTTTGAACGAGGATTAAGTGTGACAGTTCAAGCATCCCGTAATGAAAGCTTAAGCTTTAGGTAGGAAGGATTAGCTATTTTTCCTATGTTTGGTATCAAAACATGATCTCAGGTGCGAATCCCATAATAGCACATATTCGAGCTTAATTTCCCTTACAAGAGACAGAATGATACAACCGAGTTAAGTACCATCCCTGGGCTTATTGTTGTAGGTTACCTTTCTATGTTGTTTCCAAGGGTCATTTAGAATGACTTGTGTGGTGCATGGGGGGTAACATCCTCGTGACTTGGTGTGAGCTTTAAACGAGGATTAAGTATGACAGTTCAAGCGCTCCGTATTAAAAGCTTTAGCTTTAGGTAGGAAGGATTAGCTATTTTTCCATTGTTTGGTATCAAAACATGATCTCATGTTCGAATCCCATAAAAGCAAAAGTTCGAGGTGAATTTCCATTAGAAGAGACGGAATGATGCAACCAAGGTAAGTACCATCACAGGGCCATTTGTTGTGGGTAACCTTCCTATGTTGTTCCGTAAAATCCTCGTGACTTGGTGTGACTTTTGAACGAGGATTAAGTGTTACAGTTCAAGCGTCCTGTATTGAAAGCTTAAGATTTAGGTAGGAATGATTAGCTATTTTTCCTATGTTTGGTATCAAAACATGATCTCAGGTTGGAATCCCATAAAAGCACAAATTCGAGGTTAATTTCCCTTACAAGAGACAGAATGATACATCCGAGTTAAGTACCATCCCTAGGCTTATTGTTGTGGGTAATCTTTGTATTATTTCCAAGGGTCATTTAGTATGACTTGTGTGGTGCATAGCGGGAAAAATCCTCGTGACTTGGTGTTACTTTTGAACGAGGATTAAGTGTTACAGTTTAAGCGTCCCGTATTGAAAGCTTAAGATTTAGGTAGGAAGGATTAGCTATTTTTCCTATGTTTGGTATCAAAACATGATCTCAGGTTCGAATCCCATAAAAGCACAAATTCGAGGATAATTTCCCTTACAAGAGATCGAATGATACAACCGAGTTAAGTACCATCCTTAGGCTTATTGTTGTGGGTAATCTTTGTATTATTTCCAAGGGTCGTTTAGAATGACTTGTGTTGTGCATAGAGGGAAAAAATCCTCGTGACTTGGTGTGACTTTTGAACGAGCATTAAGTGTGACAGTTCAAGCGTCCCGTATTGAAAGCTTAAGATTTAGGTAGGAAGGATTAGCTATTTTTCCTATGTTTGGTATCAAAACATAATCTCAGGTTCTAATCGTATTAAAGCACAAGTTCGAGGTAAATTTCCCTTACAAGAAACAGAATGATACAACCGAGGTAAGTAACATCCTTGGGCCTATTGTTGTGGGTTGTCTTTGTGTTATTTCCAAGGGGCATTTAGAATGTCTCGTGTGGTGCATAGGGGGTAACATTCTAGTGACTTGGTCTAAGGTTTGAACGAGGATTAAGTATGACAGTTCAAGCGCCCCGTATTGAAAGCTTAAGCTTTAGGTAGGAAGGATTAGCAATTTTTCCTATGTTTGGTATCAAAACATGATCTCATATTCGAATCCAATAAAAGCAAAAGTTCGAGGTGAATTTCCCTTAAAAGAGATGGAATGATGTAACCAAGTTAAGTACCATCCCATGTCCTATTCTTGTGGGTAATATTTGTGTAATTTCCAAGGGTCATTTAGAATGACTTGTGTGGTTCATAGAGGGTAAAATCCTCGTGACTTGGTGTGACTTTTGAACGAGGATTAAGTGTAAAAGTTCAAGCATCCCGTATTGAAAACTTAAGATTGAGGTAGGAAGGATTAGCTATTTTTCCTATGTTAGGTATCAAAACATGATCTCAGGTTCGAATCCAATAAAAGCACAAGTTTGAGGTAAATTTCCCTTAAAAGAGACAGAATGATGCAACCGAGGTAAGTACCATACTTGGGCCTATTGTTGTGGGTAATCTTTGTATTATTTCCAAGGGTCATTTAGTATGACTTGTGTGGTGCATAAAGGGAAAAATTGTCATGACTTGGTGTGACTCTTGAACGAGGATTAAGTGTGACAGTTCAAGCGTCCCGTATTGAAAGCTTAAGATTTAGGTATTAAGGATTAGCTATTTTTCCTATGTTTGGTATCAAAACATGATCTCAGGTTCGAATCCCATAAAAGCAAAAGTTCGAGGTAAATTTCCCATACAAGAGACAGAATGATGCAACCGAGGTAAGTACCATCCCTGGGCCTATTGTTGTGGGTAATCTTTGTGTTATTTCCAAGGGGCATTTAGAATGTCTCGTGTGGTGCATAGGGGGTAACATTCTCGTGACTTGGTGTGAGCTCTGAACGAGGATTAAGTGTGACAGTTCAAGCGTCCCGTATTGAAGGCTTAAGCTTTAGGTACAAAGGATTAGCTATTTCAGCTATGTTTGGTATCAAAACATGATCTCAGGTTCGAATCCCATAAAAGAAAAAGTTCGAGGTGAATTTCCCTTAAAAGAGATGGAATGATGCAACCAAGTTAAGTACCATCCCAGGGCCTATTCTTGTGGGTAATATTTGTGTTATTTCCAAGGGTCATTTAGAATGACTTGTGTGGTTCATAGAGGGTAAAATCCTCGTGACTTGGTGTGACTTTTGAACGAGGATTAAGTGTAAAAGTTCAAGCGTCCCGTATTGAAAACTTAAGATTGAGGTAGGAAGGATTAGCTATTTTTCCTATGTTAGCTATCAAAACATGATCTCAGGTTCGAATCTTATAAAAGCACAAGTTCGAGGTGAATTTCCCTTAAAAGAGACAGAATGATGCAACCGAGGTAAGTATCATACCTGGGCCTATTCTTGTGGGTAATCTTTGTGTTATTTCCAAGGGTCATTTAGAATGTCTTGTGTTGTGCATAGGGGGTAACATTCTCGTGGCTTGGTGTGAGCTTTGAACGAGGATTAAGTGTGACAGTTCAAGCATCCCGTAATGAAAGCTTAAGCTTTAGGTAGGAAGGATTAGCTATTTTTCCTATGTTTGGTATCAAAACATGATCTCAGGTGCGAATCCCATAATAGCACATATTCGAGCTTAATTTCCCTTACAAGAGACAGAATGATACAACCGAGTTAAGTACCATCCCTGGGCTTATTGTTGTAGGTTACCTTTCTATGTTGTTTCCAAGGGTCATTTAGAATGACTTGTGTGGTGCATGGGGGGTAACATCCTCGTGACTTGGTGTGAGCTTTAAACGAGGATTAAGTATGACAGTTCAAGCGCTCCGTATTAAAAGCTTTAGCTTTAGGTAGGAAGGATTAGCTATTTTTCCATTGTTTGGTATCAAAACATGATCTCATGTTCGAATCCCATAAAAGCACAAGTTCGAGGTGAATTTCCCTTAGAAGAGATGGAATGATGCAACCAAGGTAAGTACCATCCCAGGGCCATTTGTTGTGGGTAACCTTCCTATGTTGTTCCGTAAAATCCTCGTGACTTGGTGTGACTTTTGAACGAGGATTAAGTGTTACAGTTCAAGCGTCCTGTATTGAAAGCTTAAGATTTAGGTAGGAATGATTAGCTATTTTTCCTATGTTTGGTATCAAAACATGATCTCAGGTTGGAATCCCATAAAAGCACAAATTCGAGGTTAATTTCCCTTACAAGAGATCGAATGATACAACCGAGTTAAGTACCATCCCTAGGCTTATTGTTGTGGGTAATCTTTGTATTATTTCCAAGGGTCATTTAGTATGACTTGTGTGGTGCATAGAGGGAAAAATCCTCGTGACTTGGTGTGACTTTTGAACGAGCATTAAGTGTGACAGTTCAAGCGTCCCGTATTGAAAGCTTAAGATTTAGGTAGGAAGGATTAGCTATTTTTCCTATGTTTGGTATCAAAACATGATCTCAGGTTCGAATCCCATAAAAGACAAATTCGAGGATAATTTCCCTTACAGGAGATCGAATGATACAACCGAGTTAAGTACCATCCCTAGGCTTATTGTAATGGGTAATCTTTGTATTATTTCCAAGGGTCGTTTAGAATGACTTGTATGGTGCATAGAGGGAAAAAATATTCGTGACTTGGTGTGACTTTTGAACGAGCATTAAGTGTGACAGTTCAAGCGTCCCGTATTGAAAGCTTAAGATTTAGGTAGGAAGGATTAGCTATTTTTCCTATGTTTGGTATCAAAACATAATCTCAGGTTCTAATCGTATTAAAGCACAAGTTCGAGGTAAATTTCCCTTACAAGAAACAGAATGATACAACCGAGGTAAGTAACATCCTTGGGCCTATTGTTGTGGGTTGTCTTTGTGTTATTTCCAAGGGGCATTTAGAATGTCTCGTGTGGTGCATAGGGGGTAACATTCTAGTGACTTGGTCTAAGGTTTGAACGAGGATTAAGTATGACAGTTGAAGCGCCCCGTATTGAAAGCTTAAGCTTTAGGTAGGAAGGATTAGCAATTTTTCCTATGTTTGGTATCAAAACATGATCTCATATTCGAATCCAATAAAAGCAAAAGTTCGAGGTGAATTTCCCTTAAAAGAGATGGAATGATGTAACCAAGTTAAGTACCATCCCATGTCCTATTCTTGTGGGTAATATTTGTGTAATTTCCAAGGGTCATTTAGAATGACTTGTGTGGTTCATAGAGGGTAAAATCCTCGTGACTTGGTGTGACTTTTGAACGAGGATTAAGTGTAAAAGTTCAAGCATCCCGTATTGAAAACTTAAGATTGAGGTAGGAAGGATTAGCTATTTTTCCTATGTTAGGTATCAAAACATGATCTCAGGTTCGAATCCAATAAAAGCACAAGTTTGAGGTAAATTTCCCTTAAAAGAGACAGAATGATGCAACCGAGGTAAGTACCATACCTGGGCCTATTGTTGTGGGTAATCTTTGTGTTATTTCCAAGGGTCATTTAGAATGTCTTGTGTGGTGCATAGGTGGTAACATTCTCGTGACTTAGTGTGAGCTTTGTACGAGGATTAAGTGTAACAGTTCAAGCATCCCGTATTGAAAGCTTAAGCTTTAGGTAGGAAGGATTAGCTATTTTTCCTATGTTTGGTATCAAAACATTATCTCAGGTTCGAATCCCATAATAGCACAAATTCCAGGTTAATTTCCCTTACAATAGACAGAATGATACAACCGAGTTAAGTACCATCCTTGGGCTTATTGTTGTAGGTTACCTTTCTATGTTGTTTCCAAGGGTCATTTAGAATGACTTGTGTGGTGCATGGGGGTAACATACTCGTGACTTGGTGTGTGCTTTAAACGAGGATTAAGTATGACAGTTCAAGCGCTCCGTATTAAAAGCTTTAGCTTTAGGTAGGAAGGATTAGCTATTTTTCCATTGTTTGGTATCAAAACATGATCTCATGTTCGAATCCCATAAAAGCACAAGTTCGAGGTGAATTTCCCTTAGAAGAGACGGAATGATGCAACCAAGGTAAGTACCATCCCAGGGCCTATTGTTGTGGGTAACCTTCCTATGTTGTTCCGTAAAATCCTCATGACTTGGTGTGACTTTTGACCGAGGATTAAGTGTTACAGTTCAAGCGTCCCGTATTGAAACCTTAAGATTTAGGTAGGAAGGATTAGCTATTTTTCCTATGTTTGGTATCAAAACATGATCTCAGGTTGGAATCCCATAAAAGCACAAATTCGAGGTTAATTTCCCTTACAAGAGATCGAATGATACAACCGAGTTAAGTACCATCCCTAGGCTTATTGTTGTGGGTAATCTTTGTATTATTTCCAAGGGTCATTTAGTATGACTTGTGTGGTGCATAGCGGGAAAAATCCTCGTGACTTGGTGTTACTTTTGAACGAGGATTAAGTGTTACAGTTTAAGCGTCCCGTATTGAAAGCTTAAGATTTAGGTAGGAAGGATTAGCTATTTTTCCTATGTTTGGTATCAAAACATGATCTCAGGTTCGAATCCCATAAAAGCACAAATTCGAGGATAATTTCCCTTACAGGAGATCGAATGATACAACCGAGTTAAGTACCATCCCTAGGCTTATTGTAATGGGTATTCTTTGTATTATTTCCAAGGGTCGTTTAGAATGACTTGTGTGGTGCATAGAGGGAAAAAATCCTCGTGACTTGGTGTGACTTTTGAACGAGCATTAAGTGTGACAGTTCAAGCGTCCCGTAATGAAAGCTTAAGATTTAGGTAGGAAGGATTAGCTATTTTTCCTCTGTTTGGTATCAAAACATGATCTCAGGTTCAAATCGTATAAAACCCCAAGTTCGAGGTAAATTTCCCTTACAAGAGACAGAATGATACAATCGAGGTAAGTAACATCCCTGGGCCTATTGTTGTGGGTTGTCTTTGTGTTATTTCCAAGGGTCATTTAGAATGTCTCGTGTGGTGCATAGGGGGTAACATTCTAGTGACTTGGTCTAAGGTTTGAACGAGGATTAAGTATGACAGTTCAAGCGCCCCGTATTGAAAGCTTAAGCTTTAGGTAGGAAGGATTTGCAATTTTTCCTATGTTTGGTATCAAAACATGATCTCATGTTCGAATCCCATAAAAGCACAAGTTCGAGGTGAATTTCCCTTAAAAGAGACAGAATGATGCAACCAAGGTAAGTACCATCCCAGGGGCTATTGTTGTGGGTAATATTTGTGTTATTTCCAACGGTCATTTAGAATGACTTGTGTGGTTCATAGAGGGTAAAATCCTCGTGACTTGGTGTGACTTTTGAACGAGGATTAAGTCTAACATTTCAAGGGTCCCGTATTGAAAGCTTAAGATTTAGGTAGGAAGGATTAGCTATTTTTCCTATGTTTGGTATCAAAACATGATCTCAGATTCGAATCTTATAAAAGCACAAGTTTGAGGTAAATTTCCCTTAAAAGAGACAGAATGATGCAACCGAGGTAAGTACCATACCTGGGCCTATTGTTGTGGGTAATCTTTGTGTTATTTCCAAGGGTCATTTAGAATGTCTTGTGTGGTGCATAGGTGGTAACATTCTCGTGACTTGGTGTGAGCTTTGAACGAGGATTAAGTGTAACAGTTCAAGCATCCCGTATTGAAAGCTTAAGCTTTAGGTAGGAAGGATTAGCTATTTTTCCTATGTTTGGTATCAAAACATGATCTCAGGTTCGAATCCCATAATAGCACAAATTCGAGGTTAATTTCCCTTACAATAGACAGAATGACACAACCGAGTTAAGTACCATCCTTGGGCTTATTGTTGTAGGTTACCTTTCTATGTTGTTTCCAAGGGTCATTTAGAATGACTTGTGTGGTGCATGGGGGTAACATACTCGTGACTTGGTGTGTGCTTTAAACGAGGATTAAGTATGACAGTTCAAGCGCTCCGTATTAAAAGCTTTAGCTTTAGGTAGGAAGGATTAGCTATTTTTCCATTGTTTGGTATCAAAACATGATCTCATGTTCGAATCCCATAAAAGCACAAGTTCGAGGTGAATTTCCCTTAGAAGAGACGGAATGATGCAACCAAGGTAAGTACCAGCCCAGGGCCATTTGTTGTGGGTAACCTTCCTATGTTGTTCCGTAAAATCCTCGTGACTTGGTGTGACTTTTGAACGAGGATTAAGTGTTACAGTTCAGGCGTCCTGTATTGAAAGCTTAAGATTTAGGTAGGAAGGATTAGCTATTTTTCCTATGTTTGGTATCAAAACATGATCTCAGGTTGGAATCCCATAAAAGCACAAATTCGAGGTTAATTTCCCTTACAAGAGACAGAATTATACAACCGAGTTAAGTACCATCCCTAGGCTTATTGTTGTGGGTAATCTTTTTATTATTTCCAAGGGTCATTTAGTATGACTTATGTGGTGCATAGAGGGAAAAATCCTCGTGACTTGGTGTGACTTTTGAATGAGGATTAAGTGTTACAGTTTAAGCGTCCCGTATTGAAAGCTTAAGATTTAGGTAGGAAGGATTAGCTATTTTTCCTATGTTTGGTATCAAAACATGATCTCAGGTTCGAATCCCATAAAAGCACAAATTCAAGGTTAATTTCCCTTACAAGAGACAGAATGATACAACCGAGTTAAGTACCATCCCTACGCTTATTGTTGTGGGTAATCTTTGTATTATTTCTAAGGGTCGTTTAGAATGACTTGAGTGGTGCATAGAGGGAAAAAATCCTCGTGACTTGGTGTGACTTTTGAACGAGCATTAACTGTGACAGTTCAAGCGTCCCGTAATGAAAGCTTAAGATTTAGGTAGAAAGGATTAGCTATTTTTCCTATGTTTGGTATCAAAGCATGATCTCAGGTTCAAATCGTATAAAACCCCAAGTTCGAGGTAAATTTCCCTTACAAGAGACAGAATGATACAACCGAGGTAAGTAACATCCTTGGGCCTATTGTTGTGGGTAATCTTTGTGTTATTTCCAAGGGGCATTTAGAATGTCTCGTGTGGTGCATAGGGGGTAACATTCTAGTGACTTGGTCTAAGGTTTGAACGAGGATTAAGTATGACAGTTCAAGCGTCCCGTATTGAAAGCTTAAGCTTTAGGTAGGAAGGATTAGCAAATTTTCCTATGTTTGGTATCAAAACATGATCTCATATTCGAATCCCATAAAAACAAAAGTTCGAGGTGAATTTCCCTTAAAAGAGATGGAATGATGCAACCAAGTTAAGTACCATCCCAGGGCCTATTCTTGTGGGTAATATTTGTGTTATTTCCAAGGGTCATTTAGAATGACTTGTGTGGTTCATAGAGGGTAAAATCCTCGTGACTTGGTGTGACTTTTGAACGAGGATTAAGTGTAAAAGTTCAAGCGTCCCGTATTGAAAACTTAAGATTGAGGTAGGAAGGATTAGCTATTTTTCCTATGTTTGGTATCAAAACATGATCTCAGGTTCGAATCTTATAAAAGCACAAGTTCGAGGTGAATTTCCCTTAAAAGAGACAGAATGATGCAACCGAGGTAAGTACCATACCTGGGCCTATTCTTGTGGGTAATCTTTGTGTTATTTCCAAGGGTCATTTAGAATGTCTTGTGTTGTGCATAGGGGGTAACATTCTCGTGACTTGGTGTGAGCTTTGAACGAGGATTAAGTGTGACAGTTCAAGAATCCCGTATTGAAAGCTTAAGCTTTAGGTAGGAAGGATTAGCTATTTTTCCTATGTTTGGTATCAAAACATGATCTCAGGTTCGAATCCCATAATAGCACATATTCGAGCTTAATTTCCCTTACAAGAGACAGAATGATACAACCGAGTTAAGTACCATCCCTGGGCTTATTGTTGTAGGTTACCTTTCTATGTTGTTTCCAAGGGTCATTTAGAATGACTTGTGTGGTGCATGTGGGGTAACATACTCGTGACTTGGTGTGAGCTTTAAACGAGGATTAAGTATGACAGTTCAAGCGCTCCGTATTAAAAGCTTTAGCTTTAGGTAGGAAGGATTAGCTATTTTTCCATTGTTTGGTATCAAAACATGATCTCATGTTCGAATCCCATAAAAGCACAAGTTCGAGGTGAATTTCCCTTAGAAGAGACGGAATGATGCAACCAAGGTAAGTACCAGCCCAGGGCCATTTGTTGTGGGTAACCTTCCTATGTTGTTCCGTAAAATCCTCGTGACTTGGTGTGACTTTTGAACGAGGATTAAGTGTTACAGTTCAGGCGTCCTGTATTGAAAGCTTAAGATTTAGGTAGGAAGGATTAGCTATTTTTCCTATGTTTGGTATCAAAACATGATCTCAGGTTGGAATCCCATAAAAGCACAAATTCGAGGTTAATTTCCCTTACAATAGATAGAATGATACAACCGAGTTAAGTACCATCCCTAGGCTTATTGTTGTGGGTAATCTTTGTATTATTTCCAAGGGTCATTTAGTATGACTTGTGTGGTGCATAGAGGGAAAAATCCTCGTGACTTGGTGTGAATTTTGAACGAGGATTAAGTGTTACAGTTTAAGCGTCCCGTATTGAAAGCTTAAGATTTAGGTAGGAAGGATTAGCTATTTTCCCTATGGTTGGTATCAAAACATGATCTCAGGTTCGAATCCCAAAAAAGCACAAATTCGAGGTTAATTTCCCTTACAAGAGATCGAATGATACAACCGAGGTAAGTACCATCCCTAGCCTTATTGTTGTGGGTAATCTTTGTATTATTTCCAACGGTCGTTTAGAATGACTTGTGTGGTGCATAGAGAGAAAAAATCCTCGTGACTTGGTGTGACTTTTGAACGAGCATTAAGTGTGACAGTTCAAGCGTTCCGTATTGAAATCTTAAGATTTAGGTAGGAAGGATTAGCTATTTTTCCTATGTTTGGTATCAAAACATGATCTCAGGTTCGAATCGTATAAAACCCCAAGTTCGAGGTAAATTTCCCTTACAAGAGACAGAATGATACAACCGAGGTAAGTAACATCCCTGGGCCTATTGTTGTGGGTAATCTTTGTGTTATTTCCAAGGGGCATTTAGAATGTCTCGTGTGGTGCATAGGGGGTAACATTCTGGTGACTTGGTCTAAGGTTTGAACGAGGATTAAGTATGACAGTTCAAGCGCCCCGTATTGAAAGCTTAAGCTTTAGGTAGGAAGGATTAGCAATTTTTCCTATGTTTGGTATCAAAACATGATCTCATATTCGAATCCAATAAAAGCAAAAGTTCGAGGTGAATTTCCCTTAAAAGAGATGGAATGATGTAACCAAGTTAAGTACCATCCCAGGGCCTATTCTTGTGGGTAATATTTGTGTTATTTCCAAGGGTCATTTAGAATGACTTGTGTGGTTCATAGAGGGTAAAATCCTGGTGACTTGGTGTGACTTTTGAACGACGATTAAGTGTAAAAGTTCAAGCGTCCCGTATTGAAAACTTAAGATTGAGGTAGGAAGGATTATCTATTTTTCCTATGTTTGGTATCAAAACATGATCTCAGGTTCGAATCTTATAAAAGCACAAGTTCGAGGTGAATTTCCCTTAAAAGAGACAGAATGATGCAACCGAGGTAAGTACCATACCTGGGCCTATTCTTGTGGGTAATCTTTGTGTTATTTCCAAGGGTCATTTAGAATGTCTTGTGTTGTGCATAGGGGGTAACATTCTCGTGACTTGGTGTGAGCTTTGAACGAGGATTAAGTATGACAGTTCAAGCGCTCCGTATTAAAAGCTTTAGCTTTAGGTAGGAAGGATTAGCTATTTTTCCATTGTTTGGTATCAAAACATGATCTCATGTTCGAATCCCATAAAAGCACAAGTTCGAGGTGAATTTCCCTTAGAAGAGACGGAATGATGCAACCAAGGTAAGAACAATCCCAGGGCCTATTGTTGTGGGTAACCTTCCTATGTTGTTCCGTAAAATCCTCGTGACTTGGTGTGACTTTTGAACGAGGATTAAGTGTTACAGTTCAAGCGTCCCGTATTGAAAGCTTAAGATTTAGGTAGGAAGGATTAGCTATTTTTCCTATGTTTGGTATCAAAACATGATCTCAGGTTGGAATCCCATAAAAGCACAAATTCGAGGTTAATTTCCCTTACAAGAGACAGAATGATACAACCGAGTTAAGTACCATCCCTAGGCTTATTGTTGTGGGTAATCTTTGTATTATTTCCAAGGGTCATTTAGTATGACTTGTGTGGTGCATAGAGGGAAAAATCCTCGTGACTTGGTGTGACTTTTGAACGAGGATTAAGTGTTACAGTTTAAGCGTCCCGTTGAAAGCTTAAGATTTAGGTAGGAAGGATTAGCTATTTTTCCTATGTTTGGTATCAAAACATGATCTCAGGTTCGAATCCCATAAAAGCACAAATTCGAAGTTAATTTCCCTTACAAGAGACAGAATGATACAACCGAGTTAAGTACCATCCCTAGGCTTATTGTTGTGGGTAATCTTTGTATTATTTCCAAGGGTCGTTTAGAATGACTTGTGTGGTGCATAGAGGGGAAAAATCCTCGTGACTTGGTGTGACTTTTGAACGAGCATTAAGTGTGACAGTTCAAGCGTCCCGTATTGAAAGCTTAAGATTTAGGTAGGAAGGATTAGCTATTTTTCCTATGTTTGGTATCAAAACATGATCTCAGGTTGGAATCCCATAAAAGCACAAATTCGAGGTTAATTTCCCTTACAAGAGACAGAATGATACAACCGAGTTAAGTACCATCCCTAGGCTTATTGTTGTGGGTAATCTTTGTATTATTTCCAAGGGTCATTTAGTATGACTTGTGTGGTGCATAGAGGGAAAAATCCTCGTGACTTGGTGTGACTTTTGAACGAGGATTAAGTGTTACAGTTTAAGCGTCCCGTATTGAAAGCTTAAGATTTAGGTAAGAATGATTAGCTATTTTTCCTATGTTTGGTATCAAAACATGATCTCAGGTTCGAATCCCATAAAAGCACAAATTCGAGGTTAATTTCCCTTACAAGAGACAGAATGATACAACCGAGTTAAGTACCATTCCTAGGCTTATTGTTGTGGGTAATCTTTGTATTATTTCCAAGGGTCGTTTAGAATGACTTGTGTGGTGCATAGAGGGAAAAAATCCTCGTGACTTGGTGTGACTTTTGAACGAGCATTAAGTGTGACAGTTCAAGCGTCCCGTATTGAAAGCTTAAGATTTAGGTAGGAAGGATTAGCTATTTTTCCTATGTTTGGTATCAAAACATGATCTCAGGTTCGAATCGTATAAAACCCCAAGTTCGAGGTAAATTTCCCTTACAAGAGACAGAATGATACGACCGAGGTAAGTAACATCCCTGGGCCTATTGTTGTGGGTAATCTTTGTGTTATTTCCAAGGGGCAATTAGAATGTCTCGTGTGTTGCATAGGGGGTAACATTCTAGTGACTTGGTCTAAGGTTTGAACGAGGATTAAGTATGACAGTTCAAGCGCCCAGTATTGAAAGCTTAAGCTTTAGGTAGGAAGGATTAGCAATTTTTCCTATGTTTGGTATCAAAACATGATCTCATATTCGAATCCCATAAAAGCAAAAGTTCGAGGTGAATTTCCCTTAAAAGAGATGGAATGATGCAACCAAGTTCAGTACCATCCCAGGGCCTATTCTTGTGGGTAATATTTGTGTTATTTCCTAGGGTCATTTAGAATGACTTGTGTGGTTCATAGAGGGTAAAATCCTCGTGACTTGGTGTGACTTTTGAACGAGGATTAAGTGTGACAGTTCAAGCGTCCCGTATTAAAAACTTAAGATTGAGGTAGGAAGGATTAGCTATTTTTCCTATGTTTGGTATCAAGACATGATCTTAGGTTCGAATCCAATAAAAGCACAAGTTTGAGGTAAATTTCCCTTAAAAGAGACAGAATGATGCAACCGAGGTAAGTACCATACCTAGACTATTGTTTTGGGTAATCTTTGTTTTATTTCCAAGGGTCATTTAGAATGTCTTGTGTGGTGCATAGGGGGTAACATTCTCGTGACTTAGTGTGAGCTTTGAACGAGGATTAAGTGTATCAGTTCAAGCATCCCGTATTGAAAGCTTAAGCTTTAGGTAGGAAGGATTAGCTATTTTTCCTATGTTTGGTATCAAAACATGATCTCAGGTTCGAATCCCATAATAGCACATATACGAGCTAAATTTCCCTTACAAGAGACAGAATGATACAACCGAGTTAAGTACCATCCCTGGGCTTATTGTTGTAGGTTACCTTTCTATGTTGTTTCCAAGGGTCATTTAGAATGACTTGTGTGGTGCATGGGGGGTAACATCCTCGTGACTTGGTATGAGCTTTAAACGAGGATTAAGTATGACAGTTCAAGCGCTCCGTATTAAAAACTTTAGCTTTAGGTAGGAAGGATTAGCTATTTTTCCATTGTTTGGTATCAAAACATGATCTCATGTTCGAATCCAATAAAAGCACAAGTTCGAGGTGAATTTCCCTTAGAAGAGACGGAATGATGCAACCAAGGTAAGTACCATCCCAGGGCCTATTGTTGTGGGTAACCTTCCTATGTTGTTCCGTAAAATCCTCGTGACTTGGTGTGACTTTTGAACGAGGATTAAGTGTTACAGTTCAAGCGTCCCGTATTGAAAGCTTAAGATTTAGGTAGGAAGGATTAGCTATTTTTCCTATGGTTGGTATCAAAACATGATCTCAGGTTCGAATCCCAAAAAAGCACAAATTCGAGGTTAATTTCCCTTACAAGAGACAGCATGATACAACCGAGTTAAGTACCATCCCTAGGCTTATTGTTGTGGGTAATCTTTGTATTATTTCCAAGGGTCATTTAGTATGACTTGTGTGGTGCATAGAGGAAAAAATCCTCGTGACTTGGTGTGACTTTTGAACGAGGATTAAGTGTGACAGTTCAAGCGTCCCGTATTGAAAGCTTAAGATTTAGGTATTAAGGATTAACTATTTTTCCTATGTTTGGTATCAAAACATGATCTCAGGTTCGAATCCCATAAAAGCACAAATTCGAGGTAAATTTCCCTTACAAGAGACAGAATGATGCAACTGAGGTAAGTACCATCCCTGGGCCTATTGTTGTGGGTAATCTTTGTGTTATTTCCAAGGGTCATTTAGAATGTCTTGTGTGGTGCATAGGGGTAACATTCTCGTGACATGGTGTGACTTTGAACGAGGATTAAGTGTGACAGTTCAAGCATCCCGTATTGAAAGCTTAAACTTTAGGTAGGAAGGATTAGCTATTTTTCCTATGTTTGGTATCCAAACATGATCTCAGGTTCGATCCCATAAAACCTCAAGTTCGAGATGAATTTCCCTTAAAAGAGACAGAATGATACAACCGAGGTAAGTAACATCCCTGGGCCTATTGTTGTGGGTAATCTTTGTGTTATTTCGAAGGGGCATTTAGAATGTCTCGTGTGGTGCATAGGGGGTAACATTCTGGTGACTTGGTCTAAGGTTTGAACGAGGATTAAGTATGACAGTTCAAGCGCCCCGTATTGAAAGCTTAAGCTATAGGTAGGAAGGATTAGCAATTTTTCCTATGTTTGGTATCAAAACATGATCTCATATTCGAATCCCATAAAAGAAAAAGTTCGAGGTGAATTTCCCTTAAAAGAGATGGAATGATGCAACCAAGTTAAGTACCATCCCAGGGCCTATTCTTGTGGGTAATATTTGTGTTATTTCCAAGGGTCATTTAGAATGACTTGTGTGGTTCATAGAGGGTAAAATCCTCGTGACTTGGTGTGACTTTTGAACGAGGATTAAGTGTAAAATTTCAAGCGTCCCGTATTGAAAACTTAAGATTGAGGTAGGAAGGATTAGCTATTTTTCCTATGTTTGGTATCAAAACATGATCTCAGGTTCGAATCTTATAAAAGCACAAGTTCGAGGTGAATTTCCCTTAAAAGAGACAGAATGATGCAACCGAGGTAAGTACCATACCTGGGCCTATTCTTGTGGGAATTCTTTGTGTTATTTACAAGGGTCATTTAGAATGTCTTGTGTTGTGCATAGGGGGTAACATTCTCGTGACTTGGTGTGAGCTTTGAACGAGGATTAAGTGTGACAGTTCAAGCATCCCGTATTGAAAGCTTAAGCTTTAGGTATGAAGGATTAGCTATTTTTCCTATGTTTGGTATCAAAACATGATCTCAGGTTCGAATCCCATAATAGCACATATTCGCGCTTAATTTCCCTTACAAGAGACAGAATGATACAACCGAGTTAAGTACCATCTCTGGGCTTATTGTTGTAGGTTACCTTTCTATGTTGTTTCCAAGGGTCATTTAGTATGACTTGTGTGGTGCATAGAGGGAAAAATCCTCGTGACTTGGTGTGACTTTTGAACGAGGATGAAGTGTTACAGTTTAAGCGTTCCGTATTGAAAGCTTAAGATTTAGGTAGGAAGGATTAACTATTTTTCCTATGTTTGGTATCAAAACATGATCTCAGGTTCGAATCCCATAAAAGCACAAATTCGAGGTTAATTTCCCTTACAAGAGATCGAATGATACAACCGAGTTAAGTACCATCCCTAGGCTTATTGTTGTGGGTAATCTTTGTATTATTTCCAAGGGTCCTTTAGAATGACTTGTGTGGTGCATAGAGGGAAACAATCCTCGTGACTTGGTGTGACTTTTGAACGAGCATTAACTGTGACAGTTCAAGCGTCCCGTATTGAAAGCTTAAGATTTAGGTAGGAAGGATTTGCTATTTTTCCTGTGTTTGGTATCAAAACATGATCTCAGGTTCGAATCGTATTAAAGCACAAGTTCGAGGTAAATTTCCCTTACAAGAGACAGAATTATACAACCGAGGTAAGTAATATCCCTGGGCCTATTGTTGTGGGTAATCTTTGTGTTATTTCCAAGGGGCATTTAGAATGTCTCGTGTGGTGCATAGGGGGTAACATTCTAGTGACTTGGTCTAAGGTTTGAACGAGGATTAAGTATGATAGTTCAAGCGCCCCGTATTGAAAGCTTAAGCTTTAGGTAGGACGGATTAGCAATTTTTCCTATGTTTGGTATCAAAACATGATCTCATATTCGAATCCAATAAAAGCAAAAGTTCGAGGTGAATTTCCCTTAAAAGAGATGGAATGATGCAACCAAGTTCAGTACCATCCCAGGGCCTATTCTTGTGGGTAATATTTGTGTTATTTCCAAGGGTCATTTAGAATGACTTGTGTGGTTCATAGAGGGGAAAATCCTCGTGACTTGGTGTGACTTTTGAACGAGGATTAAGTGTGACAGTTCAAGCGTCCCGTATTGAAAACTTAAGATTGAGGTAGGAAGGATTAGCTATTTTTCCTATGTTTGGTATCAAAACATGATGATGAGAATCATAGAGCGCTACAAATTCCAAGTGGACCAATCACAAGGTCTAGGAAGGCACAACTCAAAAAGGCTTTAAATGGGATCATTCAAGAGGTCATTCATAATCAAGGGGACCTAAATTGGGAGTGCAAGGATTGGGACAATCCTAGGATGGAAATTAGGGCAAAATTGGCAAAATAAAACTAGGCACATTGTTGTGCCATTTGGACTTTTTGGGCAGCTTCAATTTCAGCCCTTAGATGGAAACAAGGGTCAAGATGTAATATTTTATAGGGTTTCTTTTGTTCTCAGCTGCCCCATGTTTTGCTCCAATTTTGGAGTGCCATTTGGACTGATTTTGGGCAGCTCTCTTTTCAGCCCTTGGATGAAATCAAGGGTTAAGATGTAATACTTTATGGGATTGCTTTGTGGTCAGCTTCCCCAATTTTTCCATGTATTTTGGTCAATGTTTGCTGCTACCTTTTCTGTTTTTTGGCTGTGTTTATTTTCAACCCTTGGATGAGATCAAGGGCTATGATGTATTATAGCTTAGGGTTGGTTTGAATCCTTTTAAGAGCAGCTCAGCTGCTGTAAAACATAATTTTGAATGAAGTTTGAATATTCAGATCATTTGAGAGCTCATTCTAGCTCTTTGTTCCTCTTCAAGCAACTTATCAAGGGATTGGCAACCTTTGTGGCGTTGTTTAGCATCCAAGCAGTTGTGGTGAGTAATATCCATACTTGTTAGGGTGTCATTTATGCTAGACTTATCAAGGAATTAGCAGCTCCTTGTGGCGTCTTTTCTCCTCAGAAAAAGGGTGAGTAATATCCATTGATTTGTGGAGAAACCCTTTGCTATATAATCTGAAATTAGCTAGGTCCTAAACCCTTGGTTCTTATCACATGATCTTAGGTTCGAATCCAATAAAAGCACAAGTTTGAGGTAAATTTCCCTTAAAAGAGACAGAATAATGCAACCGAGGTAAGTACCATACCTGGGCCTATTGTTGTGGGTAATCTTTGTGTTATTTCCAAGGGTCATCTAGAATGTCTTGTATGGTGCATAGGGGGTAACATTCTCGTGACTTGGTGTGAGCTTTGAACGAGGATTAAGTGTGACAGTTCAAGAATCCCGTATTGAAAGCTTAAGCTTTAGGTAGGAAGGATTAGCTATTTTTCCTATGTTTGGTATCAAAACATGATCTCAGGTTCGAATCCCATAATAGCACATATTCGAGCTTAATTTCCCTTACAAGAGACAGAATGATACAACCGAGTTAAGTACCATCCCTGGGCTTATTGTTGTAGGTTACCTTTCTATGTTGTTTCCAAGGGTCATTTAGAATGACTTGTGTGGTGCATGGGGGGTAACATCCTCGTGACTTGGTGTGAGCTTTAAACGAGGATTAAGTATGACAGTTCAAGCGCTCCGTATTAAAAGCTTTAGCTTTAGGTAGGAAGGATTAGCTATTTTTCCATTGTTTGGTATCAAAACATGATCTCATGTTCGAATCCCATAAAAGCACAAGTTCGAGGTGAATTTCCCTTAGAAGAGACGGAATGATACAACCAAGGTAAGAACAATCCCAGGGCCTATTGTTGTGGGTAACCTTCCTATGTTGTTCCGTAAAATCCTCGTGACTTGGTGTGACTTTTGAACGAGGATTAAGTGTTACAGTTCAAGCGTCCTGTATTGAAAGCTTAAGATTTAGGTAGGAAGGATTAGCTATTTTTCCTATTTTTGGTATCAAAACATGATCTCAGGTTGGAATCCCATAAAAGCACAAATTCGAGGTTAATTTCCCTTACAAGAGACAGAATGATACAACCGAGTTAAGTACCATCCCTAGGCTTATTGTTGTGGGTAATCTTTGTATTATTTCCAAGGGTCATTTAGTATGACTTGTGTGGTGCATAGAGGGAAAAATCCTCGTGACTTGGTGTGACTTTTGAACGAGGATTAAGTGTGACAGTTCAAGCGTCCCGTATTGAAAGCTTAAGATTTAGGTATTAAGGATTAGCTATTTTTCCTATGTTTGGTATCAAAACATGATCTCAGGTTCGAATCCCATAAAAGCACAAATTCGAGGTAAATTTCCCTTACAAGAGACATAATGATGCAACCGAGGTAAGTAACATCCCTGGGCCTATTGTTGTGGGTAATCTTTGTGTTATTTCCAAGGGGCATTTAGAATGTCTCGTGTGGTGCATAGGGGGTAACATTCTCGTGACTTGGTGTGAGCTGTGAACGAGGATTAAGTGTGACAGTTCAAGCGTCCCGTATTGAAGGCTTAAGCTTTAGGTACAAAGGATTAGCTATTTCAGCTATGTTTGGTATCAAAACATGATCTCAGGTTCGAATCCCATAAAAGCCCAAGTTCGTGATATATTTCCCTTAAAAGAGATAGAATTATGCAACCGAGTTAAGTACCATCCCTGGGCTTATTGTTGTGTGTAAGTATTTTGTGTTATTTCCTAGGGACAATTACAATGACTTGGGTGGTGCATGAGGGGTAACAACCTCTTGACTTGGTGTGAGCTTTGAACGAGGATTACTTGTGACAGTTCAAGCGTCCCGTATTGAAAGCTTAAGCTTTAGGTAAGTAGGATTAGCTATTTTGCCTATGTTTGGTATAAAAACATGATCTTAGGTTTGAATCCCACAAAAGCACAAATTCGAGATTAATTTCCCTTACAAGAGACAGAATGATACAACCGAGTTAAGTACCATCCCTGGGGTTATTGTTGTAGGTAACTTTTCTATGTTATTTCCAAGGGTCATTTAGAATGACTTGTGTGGTGCATGGGGGTAACATACTCGTGACTTGGTGTGACTGTCGAACGAGGATTAAGTATGACAGTTCAAGCGCCCCGTATTGAAAGCTTAAGCTTTAGGTAGGAAGGATTAGCTATTTTTCCTTCGTTTGGTATGAAAATATGATCTCAGGTTCAAATCCCATAAAAGCTCAAGTTCGAGGTAAATTTCCCTTACAAGAGACAGAATGATACAACCAAGGTAAGTACCATCCTAGGGCCTATTGTTGTGGGTCATCTTTGTGTTATTTCCAAGGGTCATTTAGAATGACTTGTGTGGTGCATAGAGGGTAAAATCCTCGTGACTTGGTGTGACTTTTGAACGAGGATTAAGTGTGACAGTTCAAGCGTCACGTATTGAAAGCTTAAGATTTAGGTAGGAAGGATTAGCTATTTTCCCTATGTTTGGTATCAAAACATGACCTCAGGTTCGAATCCCATAAAACCACAAGTTCGAGGTAAATTTCCCTTACAAGAGACAGAATTATGCAACCGAGGTAAGTACCATCCCTGGGCCTATTGTCGTGGGGAATCTTTGTGTTATTTCCAAGGTTCATTTAGAATGTCTGGTGTGGTACATAGGGGGTAACATTCTGGTGACTTGGTGTGAGCTTTGAACGAGGATTAAGTGTGACAGTTCACGCGTCCCGTATTGAAAGCTTAAGCTTTTAATACGGGACGCTTGAACTGTTACACTGAATCCTCGTTGAAAGCTCACACCAAGTCACGAGAATGTTACCCCTCAGGCACCACACAAGTCATTCTAAAAGATCCTAGGAAATAACACAAAAAGGTTACCCACAACAATGAGCCCAGGGATAGTACTTAACTAGATTGCATAATTCTCTCTCTTGTAAGGGAAATTCACCTCGAACTTATGCTTTTATGGGATTCGAACTTGAGATCATGTTTTGATAACAAATATAGGAAAAATAGCTAATCCTTCCAACCTAATGCTAAAGCTTTCAATGCGGGACACTTGAACTGTCACACTTAATCGTCGTTGAAAGCTCACACCAAGTCACGAGGATGTTACCCCCCATGCACCACACAAGTCATTCTAAAAGACCCTAGGAAATAACACAAAAAAGTAACTCACAACAATGAGCCCAGGGATAGTACTTAACTTGGTTGCATAATTCTGTCTCTTGTAAGGGAAATTCATCTCGAACTGGTGCTTTTATGGGATTCGAACCTGAGATCATGTTTTGATAACAAACATAGGAAAAATAGTTAATCCTTCCTACTTAATGGCTATGCTTTCAATACATGACGTTTGAACTGTCACACTTTATCCTCGTTTAAAGCTCACACCAAGTCACGAGGATGTTACCCCTCATGCACCACACTAGTCATTCTAAAAGATCCTAGGAAATAACACAAAAAGGTTACCCACAACAATGAGCCCAGGGATAGTACTTAGCTCGGTTGCATAATTCTGTCTCTTGTAAGGGAAATTCACCTTGAACTTGTGCTTTTAGAGAATTCGAACCTGAGATCATGTTTTGATAAAAAACATAGGAAAAATAGGTAATCCTTCCTACCTAATGCTTAAGCTTTTAATACGGGACGCTTGAACTATCACACTTAATCCTCGTTGAAAACTCACACCAAGTCACGAGGATGTTACCCCCAATGAATCACACAAGTCATTATAAATGACCCTTGGAAATAAAACAGAAAGGTTACCCACAACAATAAGCCCAAGGATAGTACTTAACTCTGTTGCATAATTCTGTCTCTTGTAAGGGAAATTCATCTGAAACTTGTGCTTTTATGAGATTCGAACATGAGATCATGTTTTGATAACAAACATAGGAAAAATAGGTAATCCTTCCTACCTAATGCCTATGCTTTCAATACGGGACGCTTGAACTATCACACTAAATCCTCGTTGAAAGCTCACACCAAGTCACGAGGATGTTACCCCCCACGCACCACACAAGTCATTCTAAAAGATCCTAGGAAATAACACAAAAAGGTTACCCACAACAATGAGCCCAGGGATTGTATTTAACTCGATTGCATAATTCTGTCTCTTGTAAGGGAAACTCACCTCGAACTTGTGCTTTTGTGGGATTCGAACCTGAGATCATGTTTTGATAACAAATATAGGAAAAATAGCTAATCCATCCTACCTAATGAAAAAGCTTTCAATACGGGATGCTTGAACTATCACACTTAATCCTCGTTGAAAGCTCAAACCAAGTCACGAGGATGTTACCCCCATGCACCTCACAAGTCATTCTAAAAGACCTTAGGAAATAACACAAAAAGGTTACCCATAACAATGAGCCCAGGGATAGTACTTAACTCGGTTGCATACTTTCTGTCTCTTGTAAGGGAAATTCATCTCGAACTTGTGCTTTTATGGGATTCGAACCTGAGATCATGTTTTGATAACAAAAATAGGAAAAATAGGTAATCCTACCAACCTAATGCCTATGCTTTCAATACGGGACGCTTGAACTATAACACTTACTCCTCGTTGAAACCCCACACCAACTCACGAGGATGTTACCCCCCATGAATCTAACAAGTCATTATAAATGACCCTTGGAAATAAAACAGAAAGGTTACCCACAACAATAAGCCCAAGGATAATACTTAACTCGGTTGCATAATTCTGTCTCTAGTAAGGGAAATTCACCTTGAACTTGTGCTTTTATAGAATTCGAACCTGAGATCATGTTTTGATAACAAACATAGGAAAAATAGGTAATCCTTCCTACCTAATGCTTAAGCTTTTAATACGGGACGCTTGAACTGTTACATTGAATCCTCGTTGAAAGCTCACACCAAGTCACGAGGATGTTACCCCCCAGGCACCACACAAGTCATTCTAAAAGACCCTAGGAAATAACACAAAAAGGTTACCCACAACAATGAGCCCAGGGATTGTATTTAACTCGATTGCATAATTCTGTCTCTTGTAAGGGAAACTCACCTCGAACTTGTGCTTTTGTGGGATTCGAACCTGAGATCATGTTTTGATAACAAATATAGGAAAAATAGCTAATCCATCCTACCTAATGAAAAAGCTTTCAATACGGGATGCTTGAACTATCACACTTAATCCTCGTTGAAAGCTCAAACCAAGTCACGAGGATGTTACCCCCATGCACCTCACAAGTCATTCTAAAAGACCTTAGGAAATAACACAAAAAGGTTACCCATAACAATGAGCCCAGGGATAGTACTTAACTCGGTTGCATACTTTCTGTCTCTTGTAAGGGAAATTCATCTCGAACTTGTGCTTTTATGGGATTCGAACCTGAGATCATGTTTTGATAACAAAAATAGGAAAAATAGGTAATCCTACCAACCTAATGCCTATGCTTTCAATACGGGACGCTTGAACTATAACACTTACTCCTCGTTGAAACCCCACACCAACTCACGAGGATGTTACCCCCCATGAATCTAACAAGTCATTATAAATGACCCTTGGAAATAAAACAGAAAGGTTACCCACAACAATAAGCCCAAGGATAATACTTAACTCGGTTGCATAATTCTGTCTCTAGTAAGGGAAATTCACCTTGAACTTGTGCTTTTATAGAATTCGAACCTGAGATCATGTTTTGATAACAAACATAGGAAAAATAGGTAATCCTTCCTACCTAATGCTTAAGCTTTTAATACGGGACGCTTGAACTGTTACATTGAATCCTCGTTGAAAGCTCACACCAAGTCACGAGGATGTTACCCCCCAGGCACCATACAAGTCATTCTAAAAGACCCTAGGAAATAACACAAAAAAGTAACTCACAACAATGAGCCCAGGGATAGTACTTAACTTGGTTGCATAATTCTGTCTCTTGTAAGGGAAATTCATCTCGAACTGTTGCTTTTATGGGATTCGAACCTGAGATTATGTTTTGATAACAAACATAGGAAAAATAGGTAATCCTTCCTACCTAATGGCTATGCTTTCAATACATAACGTTTGAACTGTCACACTTTATCCTCGTTTAAAGCTCACACCAAGTCACGAGGATGTTACACCTCATGCACCACACAAGTCATTCTAAAAGATCGTAGGAAATAACACAAAAAGGTTACCCACAACAATGAGCCCAGGGATAGTACTTAGCTCGGTTGCATAATTCTGTCTCTTGTAAGGGAAATTCACCTTGAACTTGTGCTTTTAGAGAATTCGAACCTGAGATCATGTTTTGATAAAAAACATAGGAAAAATAGGTAATCCTTCCTACCTAATGCTTAAGCTTTCAATACGGGACGCTTGAACTATCACACTTAATCCTCGTTGAAAGCTCACACCAAGTCACGAGAATGTTACCCCCCATGAATCACACAAGTCATTATAAATGACCCTTGGAAATAAAACAGAAAGGTTACCCACAACAATAAGCCCAAGGATAGTACTTAACTCGGTTGCATAATTCTGTCTCTTGTAAGGGAAATTCACCTGGAACTTGTGCTTTTATGAGATTCGAACATGAGATCATGCTTTGATAACAAATATAGGAAAAATAGCTAATCCTTCCAACCTAATGCTAATGCTTTCAATACGGGACGCTTGAACTATCACACTAAATCCTCGTTGAAAGCTCACACCAAGTCACGAGTATGTTACCCCCCAGGCACCACACAAGTCATTCTAAAAGATCCTAGGAAATAACACAAAAAGGTTACCCACAACAATGAGCCCAGGGATTGTATTTAACTCGATTGCATAATTCTATCTCTTGTAAGGGAAACTCACCTCGAACTTGTGCTTTTGTGGGATTCGAACCTGAGATCATGTTTTGATAACAAATATAGGAAAAATAGCTAATCCTTCCTACCTAATGCTAAAGCTTTCCATACGGGATAATTGAACTACCACACTTAATCCTCGTTGAAAGCTCAAACCAATTCACGAGGATGTTACCCCCATGCACCACACAAGTCGTTCTAAAAGACCTTAGGAAATAACACAAAAAGGTTACCCATAACAAAGAGCCCAGGGATAGTACTTAACTCGGTTGCATACTTTCTATCTCTTGTAAGGGAAATTCATCTCGAACTTGTGCTTTTATGGGATTCTAACTTGAGATCATGTTTTGATAACAAACATAGGAAAAATAGGTAATCCTTTCTACCTAATGCCTATGCTTTCAATACGTGACGTTTGAACTGTCACACTTAATCCTCGTTTAAAGCTCACACCAAGTCACGAGGATGTTACCCCCCATGCACCACACAAGTCATGCTAAAAGATCCTAGGAAATAACACAAAAAGGTTACCCACAACAATGAGCCCAGGGATAGTACTTAGCTCGGTTGCATAATTCTGTCTCTTGTAAGGGAAATTCACCTTGAACTTGTGCTTTTATAGAATTCGAACCTGAGATCATGTTTTGATAACATACATAGGAAAAATAGGTAATCCTTCCTACCTAATGCTTAAGCTTTCAATACGGGACGCTTGAACTATAACACTTAATCCTCGTTGAAAGCTCACACCAACTCACGAGGATGTTACCCCCCATGAATCTAACAAGTCATTATAAATGACCCTTGGAAATAAAACAGAAAGGTTACCCACATCAATAAGCCCAAGGATAGTACTTAACTCGGTAGCATAATTCTGTCTCTAGTAAGGGAAATTCACCTTGAACTTGTGCTTTTATAGAATTCGAACCTGAGATCATGTTTTGATAACAAACATAGGAAAAATAGCAAATTCGTCCTACCTAATGCTAAAGCTTTCAATACGGGACGTTTGAACTGTCACACTTAATCCTCGTTCAAAGCTCACACCAAGTCACGAGAATGTTACCCCCCAGGCACCACACAAGTCATTCTAAAAGATCCTAGGAAATAACACAAAAGGTTACCCATAACAATGAGCCCAGGGATAGTACTTAACTCGATTGCATAATTCTGTCTCTTGTAAGGTAAATTCACCTCGAACTTGTGCTTTTATGGGATTCGAACCTCAGATCATGTTTTGATAACAAATATAGGAAAAATAGCTAATTCTTCCTACCTAATCCTAAAGCTTTCAATGCGGGACGCTTGAACTGTCACACTTAATCCTCTGTGAAAGCTCACACCAAGTCAAGAGGATGTTACCCCCCATGCACCACACAAGTCATTCTAAAAGACCCTAGGAAATAACACAAAAAGGTTACCCAGAACAATGAGCCCAGGGATAGTACTTAACTAGATTGCATAATTCTGTCTCTTGTAATGGAAATTCACCTTGAACTTGAGCTTTTATGGGATTCGAACCTGAGATCATGTTTTGATAACAAACATAGGAAAAATAGCTAATCCTTCCTACCTAATCCTAAAGCTTTCAATACGGGATAATAGAACTATCACACTTAATCCTCGTTGAAAGCTCAAACCAATTCACGAGGATGTTACCCCCATCCACCACACAAGTCATTCTAAAAGACCTTAGGAAATAACACAAAAAGGTTACCCATAACAAAGAGCCCAGGGATAGTACTTAACTCGGTTGCATACTTTCTGTCTCTTGTAAGGGAAATTCATCTCGAACTTGTGCTTTTATGGGATTCTAACTTGAGATCATGTTTTGATAACAAACATAGGAAAATAGGTAATCCTTTCTACCTAATGCCTATGCTTTCAATACGTGACGTTTGAACTGTCACACTTAATCCTCGTTTAAAGCTCACACCAAGTCACGAGGATGTTACCCCTCATGCACCACACAAGTCATTCTAAAAGATCCTAGGAAATAAAACACAAAGGTTACCCACAGTAATAAGCCCAGGGATAGTACTTAACTCGGTTGCATAATTCTGTCTCTAGTAAGGGAAATTCACCTTGAACTTGTGCTTTTATGGAATTCGAACCTGAGATCATGTTTTGATAACAAACATAGGAAAAATAGCTAATTCGTCCTACCTAATGCTTAAGCTTTCAATACGGGACGCTTGAACTGTCACACTTAATCCTCGTTCAAAGCTCACACCAAGTCACGAGGATGTTACCCCCTATGCACCACACAAGTCATTCTAAATGACCCTTGCAAACAACACAAAAAAGTAACTCACAACAATGAGCCCAGGGATAGTACTTAACTTGGTTGCATAATTCTGTCTCTTGTAAGGGAAATTCATCTCGAACTTGTGCTTTTATGGGATTCGAATCTGAGATCATGTTTTGATAACAAACATAAGAAAAATAGGTAATCCTTCCTACCTAATGCCTATGCTTTCAATACATGACGTTTGAACTGTCACACTTAATCCTCGTTTAAAGCTCACACCAAGTCACGAGGATGTTACCCCCCATGCACCACACAAGTCATTCTAAAAGATCCTAGGAAATAACACAAAAAGGTTACCCACAACAATGAGCCCAGGGATAGTACTTAGCTCGGTTGCATAATTCTGTCTCTTGTAAGGGAAATTCACCTTGAACTTGTGCTTTTATAGAATTCGAACCTGAGATCATGTTTAGATAACAAACATAGGAAAAATAGGTAATCCTTCCTACCTAATGCTTAAGCTTTCAATACGGGACACTTTAACTGTCACACTTAATCCTCATTGAAAGCGCACACCAAGTCACGAGGATGTTACCCCCATGCACCACAAAAGTCATTCTAAAAGATCCTAGGAAATAAAACAAAAAGGTTACCCACAACAATGAGCGCAGGGATAGTACTTAACTCGGTTGCATAATTCTGTTTCTTGTAAGGGAAATTCACCTGGAACTTGTGCTTTTGTGGGATTCGAACCTGAGATCATGATTTGATAACAAACATAGGAAAAATAGGTAATCCTTCCTACCTAATGCCTATGCTTTCAATACGGGACGCTTGAACTATCACACTAAATCCTCGTTGAAAGCGCACACCAAGTCACGAGGATGTTACCCCCCAGGCACCACACAAGTCATTCTAAAAGATCCTAGGAAATAACACAAAAAGGTTACCTACAACAATGAGCCCAGGGATTGTATTTAACTCGATTGCATAATTCTATCTCTTGTAAGGGAAACTCACCTCGAACTTGTGCTTTTGTGGGATTCGAACCTGAGATCATGTTTTGATAACAAATATAGGAAAAATAGCTAATCCTTCCTACCTAATGCTAAAGCTTTCAATACGTGATAATTGAACTATCACACTTAATCCTCGTTGAAAGCTCAAACCAAGTCACGAGGATGTTACCCCCATGCACCACACAAGTCATTCTAAAAGACCTTAGGAAATAACACAAAAAGGTTACCCATAACAATGAGCCCAGGGATAGTACTTAACTCGGTTGCATACTTTCTGTCTCTTGTAAGGGAAATTCATCTCGAACTTGTGCTTTTATGAGATTCGAACCTGAGATCATGTTTTGATAACAAAAAAAGGAAAAATAGGTAATCCTTCCTACCTAATGCTTATGCTTTCAATACGGGACGCTTGAACTGTCACACTAAATCCACGTTGAAAGCTCACACCAAGTCACGAGGATGTTACCCCCCATGCACCCTACAAGTCATTCAAAAAGATCCTAGGATATAACACAAAAAGGTTACCCATAACAATGAGCCCAGGGATAGTACTTAGCTCGGTTGCATAATTCTGTCTCTTGTTAGGGATATTCACCTTGAACTTGTGCTTTTATAGAATTCGAACCTGAGATCATGTTTTGATAACAAACATAGGAAAAATAGGTAATCCTTCCTACCTAATGCTTAAGCTTTTAATACGGGACGCTTGAACTGTTACACTGAATCCTCGTTGAAAGCTCACACCAAGTCACGAGGATGTTACCCCCCAGGCACCACACAAGTCATTCTAAAAGATCCTAGGAAATAACACAAAAAGGTTACCCACAACAATGAGCCCAGGGATAGTACTAAACTATATTGCATAATTCTGTCTCTTGTAAGGGAAATTCACCTCGAACTTGTGCTTTTATAGGATTCTAACTTGAGATCATGCTTTGATAACAAATATAGGAAAAATAGCTAATCCTTCCAACCTAATGCTTCAATGCGGGACACTTGAACTGTCACACTTAATCCTCGTTGAAAGCTCACACCAAGTCACGAGGATGTTACCCCCCATGCACCACACAAGTCATTCTAAAAGACCCTAGGAAATAACACAAAAAAGTTACCCACAACAATGAGCCCAGGGATAGTACTTAACTCGGTTGCATAATTCTGTCTCTTGTAAGGGAAATTCATCTCGAACTTGTGTTTTTAATGGATTCGAACCTGAGATCATGTTTTGATAACAAACATAGGAAAAATAGGTAATCCTTCCTACCTAATGCCTATGCTTTCAATACGTGACGTTTGAACTGTCACACTTAATGCTCGTTTAAAGCTCACACCAAGTCACGAGGATGTTACCCCCCATGCACCACACAAGTCATTATAAATGATCCTAAGAAATAACACAAAAAGGTTACCCACAACAATGACCCCAGGGATAGTACTTAGCTCGGTTGCATAATTCTATCTCTTGTAAGGGAAATTTACCTTGAACTTGTGCTTTTATAGAATTCGAACCTGAGATCATGTTTTGATAACAAACATAGGAAAAATAGGTAATCCTTCCTACCTAATGCTTAAGCTTTTAAATACGGGACGCTTGAACTATCACACTTAATCCTCGTTGAAAGCTCACACCAAGTCACGAGAATGTTACCCCCCATGAATCACACAAGTCATTATAAATGACCCTTGGAAATAAAACAGAAAGGTTACCCACAACAATAAGCCCAAGGATAGTACTTAACTCGGTTGCATAATTCTGTCTCTAGTAAGGGAAATTCACCTTGAACTTGTGCTTTTATAGAATTCGAACCTGAGATCATGTTTTGATAACAAACATAGGAAAAATAGCTAATTCGTCCTACCTAATGCTTAAGATTTTAATACGGGACGCTTGAAATGTCACACTGAATCCTCGTTCAAAGCTCACACCAAGTCACGAGGATGTTACCCCCCAGGCACCACACAAGTCATTCTAAATCATCCTAGGAAATAACACAAAAAGGTTACCCACAACAATGAGCCCAGGGATAGTACTTAACTCGATTGCATAATTCTGTCTCTTGTAAGGGAAATTCACCTCGAACTTGTGCTTTTATGGGATTCGAACCTGAGATCATGTTTTGATAACAAATATAGGAAAAATAGCTAATTCTTCCTACCTAATGCTAAAGCTTTCAATGTGGGACGCTTGAACTGTCACACTTAATCCTCGTTGAAAGCTCACACCAAGTCAATAGGATGTTACCCCCCATGCACCACACAAGTCATTCTAAAAGACCCTAGGAAATGACACAAAAAGGTTACCCACAACAATGAGCCCAGGGATAGTACTTAAATCGATTGCATAATTCTGTCTCTTGTAATGGAAATTCACCTTGAACTTGTGCTTTTATGGGATTCGAACCTGAGGTCATGTTTTGATAACAAACATAGGAAAAATAGCTAATTCGTCTAACCTAATGCTTAAGCTTTCAATACGGGATGCTTGAACTATCACACTTAATCCTCGTTGAAAGCTCACACCAAGTCACGAGGATGTTACCCCCCATGCACCACACAAGTCATTCTAAAAGATCCTAGGAAATAACACAAAAAGGTTACCCACAACAATGAGCCCAGGGATAGTACTTAGCTCGGTTGCATAATTCTGTCTCTTGCAAGGGAAATTCACCTTTAACTTGTGCTTTTATAGAATTCGAACCTGAGATCATGTTTTGATAACATACATAGGAAAAATAGGTAATCCTTCCTACCTAATGCTTAAGCTTTCAATACGGGACGCTTGAACTATAACACTTAATCCTCGTTGAAAGCTCACACCAACTCACGAGGATGTTACCCCCCATGAATCTAACAAGTCATTATAAATGACCCTTGGAAATAAAACAGAAAGGTTACCCACAACAATAAGCTTAAGGATAGTACTTAACTCGGTTGCATAATTCTGTCTCTAGTAAGGGAAATTCACCTTGAACTTGTGCTTTTATAGAATTCGAACCTGAGATCATGTTTTGATAACAAACATAGGAAAAATAGCTAATTCGTCCTACCTAATGCTTAAGCTTTCAATACGGGACGCTTGAACTGTCACACTGAATCCCCGTTCAAAGCTCACACCAAGTCACGAGGATGTTACCCCCCAGGCACCACACAAGTCATTCTAAAAGATCCTAGGAAATAACACAAAAAGGTTACCCACAACAATGAGCCCAGGGATAGTACTTAACTCGATTGCATAATTCTGTCTCTTGTAAGGGAAATTCACCTCGAACTTGTGCTTTTATGTGATTCGAACCTGAGATCATGTTTTGATAGCAAATATAGGAAAAATAGCTAATTCTTCCTACCTAATGCTAAAGCTTTCAATGCGGGACGCTTGAACTGTCACACTTAATCCTCGTTGAAAGCTCACACCAAGTCAATAGGATGTTACCCCCCATGCACCACACAAGTCATTCTAAAAGACCCTAGGAAATGACACAAAAAGGTTACCCACAACAATAAGCCCAGGGATAGTACTTAACTCGGTTGCATCATTCTGTCTCTTGTAAGGGAAATTCACCTTGAACTTGTGCTTTTATGGAATTCGAACCTGAGATCATGTTTTGATAACAAACATAGGAAAAATAGCTAATTCGTCCTACCTAATGCTTAAGCTTTCAATACGGGACGCTTGAACTGTCACACTTAATTCTCGTTCAAAGCTCACACCAAGTCATGAGGATGTTACCCCCTATGCACCACACAAGTCATTCTAAATGACCCTTGGAAACAACACAAAAAAGTAACTCATAACAATGAGCCCAGGGATAGTACTTAACTCGGTTGCATAATTCTGTCTCTTGTAAGGGAAATTCATCTCGAACTTGTGCTTTTATGAGATTCGAACATGAGATCATGTTTTGATAACAAACATAGGAAAAATAGGTAATCCATCCTACCTAATGCCTATGCTTTCAATACGTGACGTTTGAACTGTCACACTTAATCCTCGTTGAAAGCTCACACCAAGTCAAGAGGATGTTACCCCCTATGCACCACACAAGTCATTCTAAAAGATCCTAGGAAATAACACAAAAAGGTTACCCACAACAATGAGCCCAGGGATAGTACTTAACTCGATTGCATAATTCTATCTCTTGTAAGGGAAATTCATCTCGAACTTGTGCTTTTATGAGATTCGAACATGAGATCATGTTTTGATAACAAACATAGGAAAAATAGGTAATCCATCCTACCTAATGCCTATGCTTTCAATACGTGACGTTTGAACTGTCACACTTAATCCTCGTTTAAAGCTCACACCAAGTCAAGAGGATGTTACCCCCTATGCACCACACAAGTCATTCTAAAAGATCCTAGGAAATAACACAAAAAGGTTACCCACAACAATGAGCCCAGGGATAGTACTTAACTCGATTGCATAATTCTGTCTCTTGTAAGGGAAATTCATCTCGAACTTGTGCTTTTATGAGATTCGAACATGAGATCATGTTTTGATAACAAACATAGGAAAAATAGGTAATCCATCCTACCTAATGCCTATGCTTTCAATACGTGACGTTTGAGCTGTCACACTTAATCCTCGTTGAAAGCTCACACCAAGTCACGAGGATGTTACCCCCCATGCACCACACAAGTCATTCTAAAAGACCCTAGGAAATAACACAAAAAGGTTACCCACAACAATTAGTCCAGGGATAGTACTTAACTCGGTTGCATAATTGTGTCTCTTGTAAGGGAAATTCATCTCGAACTTGTATTTTTATGGGATTCGAACCTGAGATCATGTTTTGATAACAAACATAGGAAAAATAGGTAATCCTTTCTACCTAATGCCTATGCTTTCAATACGTGACGTTTGAACTGTCACACTTAATCCTCGTTTAAAGCTCACACCAAGTCACGAGGATGTTACCCCCCATGAATCACACAAGTCATTATAAATGACCCTTGGAAATAAAATAGAAAGGTTACCCACAACAATAAGCCCAGGGATAGTACTTCACTCGGTTGCATAATTTTGTCTCTTGTAAGGGAAATTCACCTCGAACTTGTGGTTTTATGGGATTCGAACCTGAGATAATGTTTTGATAACAAACATAGGAAAAATAGGTAATCCTTCCTACCTAATGCTTAAGCTTTCAATGCGGGACACTTGAACTGTCACACTTAATCCTCGTTGAAAGCTCACACCAAGTCAATAGGATGTTACCCCCCATGAATCACACAAGTCATTATAAATGACCCTTGGAAATAAAACAGAAAGGTTACCCACAACAATAAGCCCAGGGATAGTACTTCACTCGGTTGCATAATTCTGTCTCTTGTAAGGGAAATTCACCTTGAACTTGTGCTTTTATGGAATTCGAACCTGAGATCATGTTTTGATAACAAACATAGGAAAAATAGCTAATTCGTCCTACCTAATGCTTAAGCTTTCAATACGGGACGCTTGAACTGTCACACTTAATCCTCGTTGAAAGCTCACACCAAGTCAATAGGATGTTACCCCCCATGCACCACACAAGTCATTCTAAAAGACCCTAGGAAATGACACAAAAAGGTTACCCACAACAATGAGCCCAGGGATAGTACTTAACTCGATTGCATAATTCTGTCTCTTGTAATGGAAATTCACCTTGAACTTGTGCTTTTATGGGATTCGAACCTGAGATCATGTTTTGATAACAAACATAGGAAAAATAGGTAATCCTTCCTACCTAATGCTTAAGCTTTCAATACGGAATGCTTGAACTATCACACTTAATCCTCGTTGAAAGCTCACACCAAGTCACGAGGATGTTACCTCCCATGCACCACACAAGTCATTCTAAAAGATCCTAGGAAATAAAACACAAAGGTTACCCACAACAATGAGCCCAGGGATAGTACTTAACTCGATTGCATAATTCTGTCTCTTGTAAGGGAAATTCACCTCGAACTTGTGCTTTTATGGGATTCGAACCTGAGATCATGTTTTGATAACAAATATAGGAAAAATAGCTAATTCTTCCTACCTAATGCTAAAGTTTTCAATGCGGGACACTTGAACTGTCACACTTAATCCTCGTTGAAAGCTCACACCAAGTCAATAGGATGTTACCCCCCATGCACCACACAAGTCATTCTAAAAGACCCTAGGAAATGACACAAAAAGGTTACCCACAACAATGAGCCCAGGGATAGTACTTAACTCGATTGCATAATTCTGTCTCTTGTAATGGAAATTCACCTTGAACTTGTGCTTTTATGGGATTCGAACCTGAGATCATGTTTTGATAACAAACATAGGAAAAATAGGTAATCTTTCCTACCTAATGCTTAAGCTTTCAATACGGGATGCTTGAACTATCACACTTAATCCTCGTTGAAAGCTCACACCAAGTCACGAGGATGTTACCCCCCATGCACCACACAAGTCATTCTAAAAGATCCTAGGAAATAAAACACAAAGGTTACCCACAACAATAAGCCCAGGGATAGTACTTAACTCCGTTGCATAATTCTGTCTCTTGTAAGGGAAATTCACCTTGAACTTGTGCTTTTATGGAATTCGAACCTGAGATCATGTTTTGATAACATACATAGGAAAAATAGCTAATTCGTCCAACCTAATGCTTAAGCTTTCAATACGGGACGCTTGAACTGTCACACTTAATCCTCGTTCAAAGCTCACACCAAGTCACGAGGATGTTACCCCCTATGCACCACACAAGTCATTCTAAATGACCCTTGGAAACAACATAGAAAGCTTACCCACAACAACGAGCCTCGGGATCGTACTTACCTTGGTTGCGTTATTCCGTCTGTTTTAAGGGAAATTCATCTCGAACTTGGGCTTTAATGGTATTCGAACCTGAGATAATGTTTTAATACCAAACATAGGAAAAATAGCTAATCCTTCCTACCTAATGCTAAATCTTTTAATACGGGACGTTGAACTGTCACACTTAATCCTCGTTCAAAGCTCACACCAAGTCACGAGGATGTTACCCCCCATGCACCACACAAGTCATTCTAAATGACCCTTGGAAACAACATAGAAAGTTTACACACATCAACGAGCTCCGGGATGGTACTTACCTTGGTTGTGTCATTCCGTCTCTTTTAAGGGAAATTCATCTCGAACTTGGGCTTTAATGGTATTCGAACCTGAGATAATGTTTTAATACCAAACATAGTAAAAATAGCTAATCCTTCCTACCTAATGCTAAATATTTTAATACGGGACGCTTGAACTGTCACACTTAATCCTCGTTTAAAGCTCACACCAAGTCACGAGAATGTTATCCCCCATCCAACACACAAGTCATTTTAAACGATCCTTGGAAACAACCCACAAATGTTACCCACAACAACGAACCCCGGGATCGTACTTACCTTGGTTGCTTCATTCCGTCTCTTTTAAGGGAAATTCATCTCAAACTTGGGCTTTAATGGTATTCGAACCTGAGATAATGTTTTAATAACAGACATAGGAAAAAAAGCTAATCCTTCTTACCTAATGCTAAAGCTTTCAATACGGGACGCTTGAACAGTCACACTTAATGCTCATTGAAAGCTCACACCAAGTCACGAGGATGTTACCCCCCATGCACCACACAAGTCATTCTAAAAGATCCTAGGAAATAAAACACAAAGGTTACCCACAACAATAAGCCCAGGGATAGTACTTAACTCGGTTGCATAATTCTGTCTCTTGTAAGGGAAATTCACCTTGAACTTGTGCTTTTATGGAATTCGAACCTGAGATCATGTTTTGATAACATACATAGGAAAAATAGCTAATTTGTCCAACCTAATTCTTAAGCTTTCAATACGGGACGCTTGAACTGTCACACTTAATCCTCGTTCAAAGCTCACACCAAGTGACGAGGATGTTACCCCCTATGCACCACACAAGTCATTCTAAATGACCCTTGGAAACAACATAGAAAGCTTACCCACAACAACGAGCCTCGGGATCGTACTTACCTTGGTTGCGTTATTCCGTCTGTTTTAAGAGAAATTTATCTCGAACTTGGGCTTTACTGGTATTCGAACCTGAGATAATGTTTTAATATCAAACATAGGAAAAATAGCTAATCCTTCCTACTTAATGCTAAATCTTTTAATACGGGACGTTGAACTGTCACACTTAATCCTCGTTCAAAGCTCACACCAAGTCACGAGGATGTTACCCCCCATGCACCACACAAGTCATTCTAAATGATCCTTGGAAACAACATAGAAAGTTTACCCACATCAACGAGCTCCGGGATGGTACTTACCTTGGTTGCGTCATTCCGTCTCTTTTAAGGGAAATTCATCTCGAACTTGGGCTTTAATGGTATTCGAACCTGAGATAATGTTTTAATACCAAACATAGGAAAAATAGCTAATCCTTCCTACCTAATGCTAAATCTTTTAATACGGGACGCTTGAACTGTCACACTTAATCCTCGTTTAAAGCTCACACCAAGTCACGAGAATGTTACCCCCCATCCAACACACAAGTCATTTTAAACGATCCTTGGAAACAACCCACAAATGTTACCCACAACAACGAACCCCGGGATCGTACTTACCTTCGTTGCTTCATTCCGTCTCTTTTAAGGGAAATTCATCTCAAACTTGGGCTTTAATGGTATTCGAACCTGAGATAATGTTTTGATAACAGACATAGGAAAAAAAGTTAATCCTTCTTACCTAATGCTAAAGCTTTCAATACGGGACGCTTGAACAGTCACACTTAATCTTCATTGAAAGCTCACACCAACTCACGAGGATGTTACCCCCCATGCACCACACAAGTCATTCTAAAAGATCCTAGGAAATAAAACACAAAGGTTACCCACAACAATAAGCCTAGGGATAGTACTTAACTCGGTTGCATAATTCTGTCTCTTGTAAGGGAAATTCACCTGGAACTTGTGCTTTTATAGAATTCGAACCTGAGATCATGTTTTGATAACAAACATAGGAAAAATAGGTAATCCTTCCTACCTAATTCTTAAGCTTTCAATACGGGACCCTTGAACTATCACACTTAATCCTCGTTGAATGCTCACACCAAGTCACAAGAATGTTATCCCCCATCCAGCACACAAGTCAGTTTAAACGATCCTTGGAAACAACCCACAAATGTTACCCACAACAACGAACCCCGGGATCGTACTTACCTTGGTTGCTTAATTCCGTCTCTTTTAAGGGAAATTCATCTCAAACTTGGGCTTTAATGGTATTCGAACCTTAGATAATGTTTTGATAACAGACATAGGAAGAAAAGCTAATCCTTCTTATCTAATGCTAAAGCTTTCAATACGGGACGCTTGAACAGTCACACTTAATCCTCATTGAAAGCTCACACTAAGTCACGAGGATGTTACCCCCCATGCACCACACAAGTCATTCTAAAAGATCCTTGGAAACAACATAGAAAGGTTACCCATAACAACTAGGCCAGGGATGCTACTTACCTTGGTTGCATCATTCCGTCTCCTTCAAGGGAAATTCATCTCAAACTTGGGCTTTAATGGTATTCGAACCTGAGATAATGTTTTAATAACAGACATAGGAAAAAAAGCTAATCCTTCTTACCTAATGCTAAAGCTTTCAATACGGGACGCTTGAACAGTAACACTTAATCCTCATTGAAAGCTCACACCAAGTCACGAGGATGTTACCCCCCATGCACCACACAAGTCATTCTAAAAGATCCTAGGAAATAAAACACAAAGGTTACCCACAACAATAAGCCCAGGGATAGTACTTAACTCGGTTGCATAATTCTGTCTCTTGTAAGGGAAATTCACCTTGAACTTATGCTTTTATGGAATTGGAACCTGAGATCATGTTTTGATAACATACATAGGAAAAATAGCTAATCCGTCCTACCTAATGCTTAAGCTTTCAATACGGGACGCTTGAACTGTCACACTTAATCCTCGTTCAAAGCTCACACCAAGTCACGAGGATGTTACCCCCTATGCACCACACAAGTCATTCTAAATGACCCTTGGAAACAACATAGAAAGCTTACCCACAACAACGAGCCTCGGGATCGTACTTACCTTGGTTGCGTTATTCCGTCTGTTTTAAGGGAAATTTATCTCGAACTTGGGCTTTACTGGTATTCGAACCTGAGATAATGTTTTAATACCAAACATAGGAAAAATAGCTAATCCTTCCTACCTAATGCTAAATCTTTTAATACGGGACGTTGAACTGTCACACTTAATCCTCGTTCAAAGCTCACACCAAGTCACGAGGATGTTACCCCCCATGCACCACACAAGTCATTCTAAATGACCCTTGGAAACAACATAGAAAGTTTACCCACATCAACGAGCTCCGGGATGGTCCTTACCTTGGTTGCGTCATTCCTTCTCTTTTAAGGGAAATTCATCTCGAACTTGTGCTTTAATGGTATTCGAACCTGAGATAATGTTTTAATACCAAACATAGGAAAAATAGCTAATCCTTCCTACCTAATGCTAAATCTTTTAATACGGGACGCTTGAACTGTCACACTTAATCCTCGTTTAAAGCTCACACCAAGTCACGAGAATGTTACCCCCCATCCAACACACAAGTCATTTTAAACGATCCTTGGAAACAACCCACAAATGTTACCCACAACAACGAACCCTGGGATCGTACTTACCTTGGTTGCTTCATTCCGTCTCTTTTAAGGGAAATTCATCTCAAACTTGGGCTTTAATGGTATTCGAACCTGAGATAATGTTTTGATACCAAACATAGGAAAAATAGCTAATCCTTCCTACCTAATGCTAAAGCTTTCAATAAGGGACGCTTTAACTATCACACTTATTCCTCGTTGAAAGTTCACACTAAGTCACGAGGATGTTACCCCCCATGCACCACACAAGTCATTCTAAAAGATCCTAGGAAATAAAACACAAAGGTTACCCACAACAATAAGCCCAGGGATAGTACTTAACTCGGTTGCATAATTCTGTCTCTTGTAAGGGAAATTCACCTTGAACTTGTGCTTTTATGGGATTCGAACCTGAGATCATGTTTTGATAACAAACATAGGAAAAACAGGTAAGCCTTCCTACCTAATGCTTAAGCTTTCAATACGGGACCCTTGAACTATCACACTTAATCCTCGTTCAATGCTCACACCAAGTCAAAAGAATGTTATCCCCCATCCAACACACAAGTCAGTTTAAACGATCCTTGGAAACAACCCACAAATGTTACCCACAACAACGAACCCCGGGATCGTACTTACCTTGGTTGCTTAATTCCGTCTCTTTTAAGGGAAATTCATCTCAAACTTGGGCTTTAATGGTATTCGAACCTTAGATAATGTTTTGATAACAGACATAGGAAAAAAAGCTAATCCTTCTTATCTAATGCTAAAGCTTTCAATACGGGACGCTTGAACAGTCACACTTAATCCTCATTGAAAGCTCACACCAAGTCACGAGGATGTTACCCCCCATGCACCACACAAGTCATTCAAAAAGATCCTAGGAAATAAAACACAAAGGTTACCCACAACAATAACCCCAGGGATAGTACTTAACTCGGTTGCATAATTCTGTCTCTTGTAAGGGAAATTCACCTTGAACTTGTGCTTTTATGGGATTCGAACCTGAGATCATGTTTTGATAACAAACATAGGAAAAATAGGTAAGCCTTCCTACCTAATGCTTAAGCTTTCAATACGGGACGCTTGAACTATCACACTTAATCCTCGTTGAAAGCTCACACCAAGTCACGAGGATGTTATCTCCCATGCATCATAAAAGTCATTCTAAATGACCCTTGGAAATAAAACTAAAAGTTTACCCACAACAATGAGCCCAGGGATAGTACTTAACTCGGTTACATAATTCTGTCTCTTGTAAGGGAAATTCACCTTGAACTTGTGCTTTTATGGTATTCGAACCTGAGATCATGTTTTGATAACAAACATAGGAAAAATAGGTAATCCTTCCTACCTAATGCTTAAGCTTTCTATACGGGACGCTTGAACTCTCACACTTAAACCTCGTTCAAAGCTCACACCAAGTCACGAGGATGTTACTCCCCATGCACGACAGAAGTCATTCTAAATGACCTTTGGAAACAACATAGAAAGGTTACCCACAACAACGAGCCCCGGGATGGTACTTACCTTGGTTGCGTCATTCCGTCTCTTTTAAGGGAAATTCATCTCAAACTTGGGCTTTAATGGTATTCGAACCTGAGATAATGTTTTGATACCAAACATAGGAAAAATAGCTAATCCTTCCTACCTAATGCTAAAGCTTTCAATACGGGACGCTTGAACTGTCACACTTAATCCTCGTTGGAAGCTCACACCAAGTCACGAGTATGTTACCCCCCATGCACAACACAAGTCATTCTAAAAGACCATAGGAAATAATACAAAAAGGTTACCCACAACAATGAGCCCAGGGATAGTACTTAACTCGGTTGCATAATTCTGTCTCTTGTAAGGGAAATTCACCTCGAACTTGTGCTTTTATGGTATTCGAACCTGAGATCATGTTTTGATAACAAACATAGGAAAAATAGGTAATCCTTCCTACCTAATGCTTAAGTTTTTAATACGGGATGCTTGAACTGTTACACTTAATCCTCGTTGAAAGCTCACACCAAGTCACGAGGATGTTACCCCCCAGGCACCACACAAGTCATTCCAAAAGATCCTAGGAAATAACACAAAGAGGTTACCCACAACAATGAGCCCAGGGATAGTACTTAACTCGATTGCATAATTCTGTCTCTTGTAACGGAAATTCACCTCGAACTTGTGCTTTTGTGTGATTCGAACCTGAGATCAGTTTTTGGTAACAAACATAGGAAAAATAGCTAATCCGTCCTATCTAATGCCTAAGCTTTCTATACGGGACGCTTGAACTCTCACACTTAATCCTAGTTCAAAGCTCACACCAAGTCACGAGGATGTTACCCCCCATGCACCACACAAGTCATTATAAATGACCCTTGGAAATAAAACAGAAAGGTTACCCTCAACAATGAGACCAGGGATAGTACTTAACTCGATTGCTTCATTCCATCTCTTTTAAGGGAAATTCATCTAGAACTTGGGATTTAATAGTATTCGAACCTGAGATAATATTTTGATACCAAACATAGGAAAAATAGCTAATCCTTCATACCTAATGCTATAGCTTTCAATATGGGACGCTTGAACTATCACACTTAATCCTCGTTGAAAGCTCACACCAAGTCACGAGGATGTTACCCCCCATGCATCACACAAGTTATTCTAAATGCCCCTTGGAAATAAAACAGAAAGGTTACCAACAACAATAAGCCCAGGGGTAGTACTTAACTCGGTTGCATAATTTTGTCTCTTGTAAGGGAAATTCACCTCGAACTTGTGCTTTTATGGAATTCGAACCTGAGATAATGTTTTGATACCAAACATAGGAAAAATAGCTAATCCTTCCTACCTAATGCCTAAGCTTTCAATACGGGACGCTTTAACTATCACACTTAATCCTCGTTGAAAGCTCACACTAAGTCACGAGGATGTTACCCCCCATGCATCACACAAATCATTCTAAATGACCCTTGGAAATAAAACAGAAAGGTTACCCACAACAATGAGCCCAGGGATGGTACTTAACTCGGTTGCATAATTCTGTCTCTTTTAAGGGAAATTCATCTCGAACTTGGGCTTTAATGGGATTCGAACCTCAGATCATGTTTTTATAACAAACATAGGAAAAATAGCTAATCCTTCCAACCTAATGCTAAACCTTTCAATACGGAACGCTTTAACTATCACACTTAATCCTCGTTGAAAGCTCACACTAAGTCACGAGGATGTTACTCCCCATGCATCACACAAGTCATTCTAAATGACCCTTGGAAATAAAATAGAAATGTTACCCACAACAATAAGTCCAGGGATAGTACTTCACTCGGTTGCATAATTCTGTCTCTTGTAAGGGAAATTCATCTCAAACTTGGGCTTTAATGGTATTCGAACCTGAGATAATGTTTTGATAACAAACATAGGAAAAATAGCTAATCCTTCCTACCTAATGCTAAAGCTTTCAATACGGGACGCTTGAACTGTCACACTTAATCCTCGTTGAAAGCTCACACCACGTCACGAGGATGTTACCCCCCATGCACAACACAAGTCATTCTAAATGACCCTTGGAAATAAAACAGAAAGGTTACCCACAACAATTAGCCCAGGGATAGTACTTAACTCGGTTGCATAATTCTGTCTCTTGTAAGGGAAATTCACCTCGAACTTGTGCTTTTATGGTATTCGAACCTGAGATCATGTTTTGATAACAAACATAGGAAAAATAGGTAATCCTTCCTACCTAATGCTTAAGCTTTCAATACGTGACGCTTGAACTGTCACACTTAATCCTCGTTGAAAGCTCACACCAAGTCAAGAGGATGTTACCCCCTATGCACCACACAAGTCATTCTAAAAGATCCTAGGAAATAACACAAAAAGGTTACCCACAACAATGAGACCAGGGATAGTACTTAACTCGATTGCATAATTCTGTCTCTTGTAAGGGAAATTCACCTCGAACTTTTGCTTTTATGGGATTCGAACCTGAGATCATGTTTTGATAGCAAACATAGGAAAAATAGCTAATCCTTCGTACCTAATGCTAAAGCTTTCAATACGGGATGCTTGAACTGTCACACTTAATCCTCGTTAAAAAGCTCACACCAAGTAACGATGATGTTACCCCCCATGCACCACACAAGAAATTCTAAAAGACCCTAGGAAATAACACAAAAAGGTTACCCATAACAATGAGCCCAATGATAGTACTTAACTCGGTTGCATAATTCTGTCTCTTGTAAGGGAAATTCACCTCGAACTTGTGCTTTTATGGGATTCGAACCTGAGATCATTTTTTGATAACAAACATAGGAAAAATAGGTAATCCTTCCAACCTAATGCCTAAGATTTCAATACGGGATGCTTGAACTGTCACACTAAATCCTTGTTGAAAGCTCACACCAAGTCACGACGATGTTACCCCCATGCATCACACAAGTCTTCTAAACGATCCTTGGAAACAACCCACAAATGTTACCCACAACAACGAACCCCGGGATCGTACTTACCTTGGTTGCTTCATTCCGTCTCTTTTAAGGGAAATTCATCCCGAACTTGGGCTTTAATGGTATTCAAAGCTGAGATATTGTTTTGATAACAGATATAAGAAAAAAAGCTAATCCTTCCTACCTAATGCTAAAGCTTTCAATACGGGACGCTTGAACTGTCACACTTAATCCTCATTGAAAGCTCACACCAAGTCACGAGGATGTTACCCCCCATGCACCACACAAGTCATTCTAAAAGACCCTAGGAAATAACATAAAAAGGTTACTCACAACAATTAGCTCAGGGATAGTACTTAACTCGGTTGCATAATTCTGTCACTGGTAAAGGAAATTCACCTTGAACTTGTGCTTTTATGGGATTCGAACCTGAGATCATGTTTTGATAACAAACATAGGAAAAATAGGTAATCCTTCCCACCTAATGCTTAAGCTTTCAATACGGGACGCTTGAACTATCACACTTAATCCTCGTTGAAAGCTCACACCAAGTCACGAGGATGTTACCCCCAGGCACCACAAAAGTCATTCTAAATGATCCTAGGAAATAACACAAAAAGGTTACAGACAACAATGAGCCCAGGGATAGTACTTAACTCGGTTGTATAATTCTGTCTCTTGTAAAGGAAATTCACCTTGAACTTGTGCTTTTATAGAATTCGAACATGAGATCATGTTTTGATAACAAACATAGGAAAAATAGGTAATCCTTCCTACCTAATGCAGCTTTCAATACGGAACGCTTTAACTGTTACACTTAATCCGCGTTGAAAGCTCACACCAAGTCACGAGGAAGTTACCCCCAGGCACCACACAAGTCATTCTAAAAGATCCTAGGAAATAACACAAAAAGGTTATAGACAACAATGAGCCGAGGGATTAACTCCATTGCATAATTCTGTCTCTTGTAACGGAAATTCACCTCGAACTTGTGCTTTTATGAGGTTAGAACCTGAGATCATGTTTTGATAACAAACATAGGAAAAATAGGTAATCCTTCCTACCTAATGCCTAAGCTTTCTATACGGGATGCTTGAACTGTCACACTAAATCCTCGTTGAAAGCTCACACCAAGTCACGAGGATGTTACCCCCCATGCATCACAAAAGTCATTCTCAAAGATCCTAGGAAATAACACAGAAAGGTTACCCACAACAATGAGCCCAGGGATAGTACTTCACTCGGTTGCATAATTCTGTCTCTTGTAAGGGAAATTCACCTCGAACTTGGGCTTTAATGGTATTCGAACCTGAGATAATGTTTTGATAACAAACATAGGAAAAATAGCTAATCCTTCCTACCTAATGCTAAAGCTTTCAATACGGGACGCTTGAACTGTCACACTTAATCCTCGTTGAAAGCTCACACCACGTCACGAGGATGTTACCCCCCATGCACAACACAAGTCATTCTAAATGACCCTTGGAAATAAAACAGAAAGGTTACCCACAACAATTAGCCCAGGGATAGTACTTAACTCGGTTGCATAATTCTGTCTCTTGTAAGGGAAATTCACCTCGAACTTGTGCTTTTATGGTATTCGAACCTGAGATCATGTTTTGATAACAAACATAGGAAAAATAGGTAATCCTTCCTACCTAATGCTTAAGCTTTCAATACGTGACGCTTGAACTGTCACACTTAATCCTCGTTGAAAGCTCACACCAAGTCAAGAGGATGTTACCCCCTATGCACCACACAAGTCATTCTAAAAGATCCTAGGAAATAACACAAAAAGGTTACCCACAACAATGAGACCAGGGATAGTACTTAACTCGATTGCATAATTCTGTCTCTTGTAAGGGAAATTCACCTCGAACTTTTGCTTTTATGGGATTCGAACCTGAGATCATGTTTTGATAGCAAACATAGGAAAAATAGCTAATCCTTCGTACCTAATGCTAAAGCTTTCAATACGGGATGCTTGAACTGTCACACTTAATCCTCGTTAAAAAGCTCACACCAAGTAACGATGATGTTACCCCCCATGCACCACACAAGAAATTCTAAAAGACCCTAGGAAATAACACAAAAAGGTTACCCATAACAATGAGCCCAATGATAGTACTTAACTCGGTTGCATAATTCTGTCTCTTGTAAGGGAAATTCACCTCGAACTTGTGCTTTTATGGGATTCGAACCTGAGATCATTTTTTGATAACAAACATAGGAAAAATAGGTAATCCTTCCAACCTAATGCCTAAGATTTCAATACGGGATGCTTGAACTGTCACACTAAATCCTTGTTGAAAGCTCACACCAAGTCACGACGATGTTACCCCCATGCATCACACAAGTCTTCTAAACGATCCTTGGAAACAACCCACAAATGTTACCCACAACAACGAACCCCGGGATCGTACTTACCTTGGTTGCTTCATTCCGTCTCTTTTAAGGGAAATTCATCCCGAACTTGGGCTTTAATGGTATTCAAAGCTGAGATATTGTTTTGATAACAGATATAAGAAAAAAAGCTAATCCTTCCTACCTAATGCTAAAGCTTTCAATACGGGACGCTTGAACTGTCACACTTAATCCTCATTGAAAGCTCACACCAAGTCACGAGGATGTTACCCCCCATGCACCACACAAGTCATTCTAAAAGACCCTAGGAAATAACATAAAAAGGTTACTCACAACAATTAGCTCAGGGATAGTACTTAACTCGGTTGCATAATTCTGTCACTGGTAAAGGAAATTCACCTTGAACTTGTGCTTTTATGGGATTCGAACCTGAGATCATGTTTTGATAACAAACATAGGAAAAATAGGTAATCCTTCCCACCTAATGCTTAAGCTTTCAATACGGGACGCTTGAACTATCACACTTAATCCTCGTTGAAAGCTCACACCAAGTCACGAGGATGTTACCCCCAGGCACCACAAAAGTCATTCTAAATGATCCTAGGAAATAACACAAAAAGGTTACAGACAACAATGAGCCCAGGGATAGTACTTAACTCGGTTGTATAATTCTGTCTCTTGTAAAGGAAATTCACCTTGAACTTGTGCTTTTATAGAATTCGAACATGAGATCATGTTTTGATAACAAACATAGGAAAAATAGGTAATCCTTCCTACCTAATGCAGCTTTCAATACGGAACGCTTTAACTGTTACACTTAATCCGCGTTGAAAGCTCACACCAAGTCACGAGGAAGTTACCCCCAGGCACCACACAAGTCATTCTAAAAGATCCTAGGAAATAACACAAAAAGGTTATAGACAACAATGAGCCGAGGGATTAACTCCATTGCATAATTCTGTCTCTTGTAACGGAAATTCACCTCGAACTTGTGCTTTTATGAGGTTAGAACCTGAGATCATGTTTTGATAACAAACATAGGAAAAATAGGTAATCCTTCCTACCTAATGCCTAAGCTTTCTATACGGGATGCTTGAACTGTCACACTAAATCCTCGTTGAAAGCTCACACCAAGTCACGAGGATATTACCCCCCATGCATCACAAAAGTCATTCTCAAAGATCCTATGAAATAACACAGAAAGGTTACCCACAACAATGAGCCCAGGGATAGTACTTAACTCGGTTGCATAATTCTGTCTCTTGTAAGGGAAATTCACCTCGAACTTGTGCTTTTATGTGATTCGAACCTGAGATCAGGTTTTGATAACAAACATAGGAAAAATAGATAATCCTTCCTACCTAATGCTTAAGCTTTCAATACGGGACGCTTGAACTGTCACACTTAATCCTCGTTGAAAGCGCACACTACGTCACGAGGATGTTACCCCCCATGCATCACACAAATCATTCTAAATGATCCTAGGAAATAACACAAAAAGGTTACCCACAACAATGAGCCCAAGGATAGTACTTACCTTGGTTGCTTCATTCCATCTCTTTTAAGGGAAATTCATCTAGAACTTGGGCTTTAATGGTATTCGAACCTAAGATAATGTTTTGATACCAAACATAGGAAAAATAGCTAATCCTTCATACCTAATGCTATAGCTTTCAATATGGGACGCTTGAACTATCACACTTAATCCTCGTTGAAAGCTCACACCAAGTCACGAGGATGTTACCCCCCATGCATCACACAAGTCATTCTAAATGACCCTTGGAAATAAAACAGAAAGGTTACCAACAACAATAAGCCCAAGGGTAGTACTTAACTCGGTTGCATAATTTTGTCTCTTGTAAGGGAAATTCACCTCGAACTTGTGCTTTTATGGAATTCGAACCTGAGATAATGTTTTGATACCAAACATCGGAAAAATAGCTAATCCTTCCTAATTAATGCTAAAGCTTTCAATACGGGACGCTTTAACTATCACACTTAATCCTCGTTGAAAGCGCACACTACGTCACGAGGATGTTACCCCCCATGCATCACACAAATCATTCTAAATGATCCTAGGAAATAACACAAAAAGGTTACCCACAACAATGAGCCCAAGGATAGTACTTACCTTGGTTGCTTCATTCCATCTCTTTTAAGGGAAATTCATCTAGAACTTGGGCTTTAATGGTATTCGAACCTAAGATAATGTTTTGATACCAAACATAGGAAAAATAGGTAATCCTTCCTACCTAATGCTATAGCTTTCAATATGGGACGCTTGAACTATCACACTTAATCCTCGTTGAAAGCTCACACCAAGTCACGAGGATGTTACCCCCCATGCATCACACAAGTCATTCTAAATGACCCTTGGAAATAAAACAGAAAGGTTACCAACAACAATAAGCCCAAGGGTAGTACTTAACTCGGTTGCATAATTTTGTCTCTTGTAAGGGAAATTCACCTCGAACTTGTGCTTTTATGGAATTCGAACCTGAGATAATGTTTTGATACCAAACATCGGAAAAATAGCTAATCCTTCCTAATTAATGCTAAAGCTTTCAATACGGGACGCTTTAACTATCACACTTAATCCTCGTTGAAAGCGCACACTACGTCACGAGGATGTTACCCCTCATGCATCACACAAATCATTCTAAATGACCCTAGGAAATAAAACAGAAAGGTTACCAACAACAATAAGCCCAGGGGTAGTACTTAACTCGGTTGCATAATTTTGTCTCTTGTAAGGGAAATTCACCTCGAACTTGTGCTTTTATGGAATTCGAACCTGAGATAATGTTTTGATACCAAACATCGGAAAAATAGCTAATCCTTCCTAATTAATGCTAAAGCTTTCAATACGGGACGCTTTAACTATCACACTTAATCCTCGTTGAAAGCTCACACTAAGTCACGAGGATGTTACCCCCCATGCATCACACAAATCATTCTAAATGACCCTTGGAAATAAAACAGAAAGGTTACCCACAACAATGAGCCCAGGGATGGTACTTAACTCGGTTGCATAATTCTGTCTCTTTTAAGGGAAATTCATCTCGAACTTGGGCTTTAATGGGATTCGAACCTCAGATCATGTTTTTATAACAAACATAGGAAAAATAGCTAATCCTTCCAACCTAATGCTAAAGCTTTCAATACGGAACGCTTTAACTATCACACTTAATCCTCGTTGAAAGCTCACACTAAGTCACGAGGATGTTACCCCCCATGCATCACACAAGTCATTCTAAATGACCCTTGGAAATAAAACAGAAAGGTTACCCACAACAATAAGTCCAGGGATAGTACTTCACTCGGGTGCATAATTCTGTCTCTTGTAAGGGAAATTCACCTTGAACTTGTGCTTTTATGAGATTCGAACCTGAAATCATGTTTTGATAACAAACATAGGAAAAATAGATAATCCTTCCTACCTAATGCTTAAGCTTTCAATACGGGACGCTTGAACTGTCACACTTAATCCTCGTTGAAAGCGCACACTACGTCACGAGGATGTTACCCCCCATGCATCACACAAATCATTCTAAATGACCCTAGGAAATAACACAAAAAGGTTACCCACAACAATGAGCCCAAGGATAGTACTTACCTTGGTTTCTTCATTCCATCTCTTTTAAGGGAAATTCATCTAGAACTTGGGCTTTAATGGTATTCGAACCTGAGATAATGTTTTGATACCAAACATAGGAAAAATAGCTAATCATTCATACCTAATGCTATAGCTTTCAATATGGGACGCTTGAACTATCACACTTAATCCTCGTTGAAAGCTCACACCAAGTCACGAGTATGTTACCCCCCATGCATCACACAAGTCATTCTAAATGACCCTTGGAAATAAAACAGAAAGGTTACCAACAACAATAAGCCCAGGGGTAGTACTTAACTCGGTTGCATAATTTTGTCTCCTGTAAGGGAAATTCACCTCGAACTTGTGCTTTTATGGAATTCGAACCTGAGATCATGTTTTGATACCAAACATAGGAAAAATAGCTAATCCTTCCTACCTAATGCTAAAGCTTTCAATACGGGATGCTTTAACTATCACACTTAATCCTCGTTGAAAGCTCACACTAAGTCACGAGGATGTTACCCCCCATGCATCACACAAATCATTCTAAATGACCCTAGGAAATAACACAAAAAGGTTACCCACAACAATGAGCCCAAGGATATTACTTACCTTGGTTTCTTCATTCCATCTCTTTTAAGGGAAATTCATCTAGAACTTGGGCTTTAATGGTATTCGAACCTGAGATAATGTTTTGATACCAAACATAGGAAAAATAGCTAATCCTTCATACCTAATGCTATAGCTTTCAATATGGGACGCTTGAACTATCACACTTAATCCTCGTTGAAAGCTCACACCAAGTCACGAGTATGTTACCCCCCATGCATCACACAAGTCATTCTAAATGACCCTTGGAAATAAAACAGAAAGGTTACCAACAACAATAAGCCCAGGGGTAGTACTTAACTCGGTTGCATAATTTTGTCTCCTGTAAGGGAAATTCACCTCGAACTTGTGCTTTTATGGAATTCGAACCTGAGATCATGTTTTGATACCAAACATAGGAAAAATAGCTAATCCTTCCTACCTAATGCTAAAGCTTTCAATACGGGATGCTTTAACTATCACACTTAATCCTCGTTGAAAGCTCACACTAAGTCACGAGGATGTTACCCCCCATGCATCACACAAATCATTCTAAATGACCCTAGGAAATAACACAAAAAGGTTACCCACAACAATGAGCCCAAGGATAGTACTTACCTTGGTTTCTTCATTCCATCTCTTTTAAGGGAAATTCATCTAGAACTTGGGCTTTAATGGTATTCGAACCTGAGATAATGTTTTGATACCAAACATAGGAAAAATAGCTAATCCTTCATACCTAATGCTATAGCTTTCAATATGGGACGCTTGAACTATCACACTTAATCCTCGTTGAAAGCTCACACCAAGTCACGAGTATGTTACCCCCCATGCATCACACAAGTCATTCTAAATGACCCTTGGAAATAAAACAGAAAGGTTACCAACAACAATAAGCCCAGGGGTAGTACTTCACTCGGTTGCATAATACTGTCTCTTGTAAGGGAAATTCACCTTGAACTTGTGCTTTTATGGGATTCGAACCTGAGATCATGTTTTGATAACAAACATAGGAAAAATAGGTAATCCTTCCCACCTAATGCTTAAGCTTTCAATACAGGACTCTTTAATTATCACACTTAATCCTCGTTGAAAGCTCACACCAAGTCACGAGGATGTTAGCCCCCATGCACCACACAAGTCATTCTAAAAGATCCTAGGAAATAAAACACAAAGGTTACCCACAACAATAAGCCCAGGGATAGTACTTAACTCGGTTGCATAATTCTGTCTCTTGTAAGGGAAATTCACCTTGAACTTGTGCTTTTATGGGATTCGAACCTGAGATCATGTCTTGATAACAAACATAGGAAAAATAGGTAATCCTTCCTACCTAATGCTTAAGCTTTCAATACGGGACGCTTGAACTGTCACACTTAATCCTCGTTGAAAGCGCACACCAAGTCACGAGGATGTTACCCCCATGCATCACACAAGTCATTCTAAATGACCCTTGGAAAAAAAACAGAAAGGTTACCCACAATAATAAGCCCAAGTATAGTACTTAACTCGGTTGCATTATTCTGTCTCTTGTAAGGAAAATTCACCTTAAACTTGTGCTTTTATGGTATTCGAACCTGAGATCATGTTTTGATAACAAACATAAGAAATATAGCTAATCCGTCCTACCTAATGCTTAAGCTTTCTATACGAGACGCTTGAACTGTCACACTTAATCCTCGTTGAAAGCTCACACCAAGTCACGAGGATGTTACCCCCCATGCACCACACAAGTCATTCTAAATGACCCTTGGAAACAAGATAGAAAGGTTACCCACAACAACGAGCACCGGGATGGTACTTCACTCGGTTGCATAATTCTGTCTCTTGTAAGTGAAATTCACCTTGAAATTGTGCTTTTATGGGATTCGAACCTAAAATCATATTTTGATAACAAACATAGGAAAAATAGGTAATCCTTCCTACCTAATGCTTAATCTTTCAATACGGGATGCTTGAACTATCACACTTAATCCTTGTTTTCAAGCTCACACCAAGTCACAAGGATGTTACCCCCCATGCATCACACAAGTCATTCTAAATGACCCTTGGAAATAAAACACAAAGGTTACCCACAACAATAAGCCCAGGGATAGTACTTAACTCGGTTGCATAATTCTGTCTCTTATAAGGGAAATTCACATTGAACTTGTGCTTTTATGGGATTCGAACCTGAGATCATGTCTTGATAACAAACATAGGAAAAATAGGTAATCCTTCCTACCTAATGCTTAAGCTTTCAATACGGGACGCTTGAACTGTCACACTTAATCCTCGTTGAAAGCGCACACCAAGTCACGAGGATGTTACCCCCATGCATCACACAAGTCATTCTAAATGACCCTTGGAAAAAAAACAGAAAGGTTACCCACAATAATAAGCCCAAGTATAGTACTTAACTCGGTTGCATTATTCTGTCTCTTGTAAGGAAAATTCACCTTGAACTTGTGCTTTTATGTAATTCGAACCTGTGATCATGTTTTGATAACAAACCTAGGAAATATAGCTAATCCGTCCTTCCTAATGCTTAAGCTTTCTATACGGGACGCTTGAACTGTCACACTTAATCCTCGTTGAAAGCTCACACCAAGTCACAAGGATGTTACCCCCATGCACCACACAAGTCATTCTAAATGACCCTTGGAAACAACATAGAAAGGTTACCCACAACAACGAACCCCGGGATGGTACTTACCTTGGTTGCGTCATTCCGTCTTTTTTAAGGCAAATTCATCTCAAACTTGGGCTTTAATGGTATTCGAACCTGAGATAATGTTTTGATACCAAACATAGGAAAAATAGCTAATCCTTCCTACCTAATGCTAAAGCTTTCAATACGGGACGCTTTAACTATAACACTTAATCCTCGTTGAAAGCTCACACTAAGTCACGAGGATGTTACCCCCCATGCATCACACAAATCATTCTAAATGACCCTTCGAAATAAAACAGAAAGGTTACCAACAACAATGAGCCCAGGGATAGTACTTAACTCGGTTGCATAATTCTGTCTCTTTTAAGGGAAATTCATCTCGAACTTGGGCTTTAATGGGATTCGAACCTCAGATCATGTTTTTATAACAAACATAGCAAAAATAGCTAATCCTTCCTACCTAATGCTAAAGCTTTCAATACGGGACGCTTTAACTATCACACTTAATCCTCGTTGAAAGCTAACACTAAGGCACGAGGATGTTACCCCCTATGCATCACACAAATCATTCTAAATGTCCCTTGGAAATAAAACAGAAAGGTTACCCACAACAATAAGTCCAGGGATAGTACTTCACTCGGTTGCATAATTCTGTCTCTTGTAAGGGAAATTCTCCTTGAACTTGTGCTTTTATGGGATTCGAACCTGAGATCATGTTTTGATAACAAACATAGGAAAAATAGCTAATCCTTCCTACCTAATGCTTAAGCTTTCAATACGGGACGCTTGAACTGTCACACTTAATCCTCGTTGAAAGCTCACACCAAGTCACGAGGATGTTACCCCCCATGCATCACACAAATCATTCTAAATGACCCTTCGAAATAAAACAGAAAGGTTACCAACAACAATGAGCCCAGGGATAGTACTTAACTCGGTTGCATAATTCTGTCTCTTTTAAGGGAAATTCATCTCGAACTTGGGCTTTAATGGGATTCGAACCTCAGATCATGTTTTTATAACAAACATAGCAAAAATAGCTAATCCTTCCTACCTAATGCTAAAGCTTTCAATACGGGACGCTTTAACTATCACACTTAATCCTCGTTGAAAGCTAACACTAAGGCACGAGGATGTTACCCCCTATGCATCACACAAATCATTCTAAATGTCCCTTGGAAATAAAACAGAAAGGTTACCCACAACAATAAGTCCAGGGATAGTACTTCACTCGGTTGCATAATTCTGTCTCTTGTAAGGGAAATTCTCCTTGAACTTGTGCTTTTATGGGATTCGAACCTGAGATCATGTTTTGATAACAAACATAGGAAAAATAGCTAATCCTTCCTACCTAATGCTAAAGCTTTCAATACGGGACGCTTTAACTATCACACTTAATCCTCGTTGAAAGCTCACACTAAGTCACGAGGATGTTACCCCCCATGCATCACACAAATTATTCTAAGTGACCCTTGGAAACAAAACAGAAAGGTTACCCACAACAATGAGCCCAGGGATAGTACTTAACTCGGTTGCATAATTCTGTCTCGTTTAAGGGAAATTCATCTCGAACTTGGCCTTTAATGGGATTCGAACCTCAGATCATGTTTTTATAACAAACATAGGAAAAATAGCTAATCCTTCCTTCCTAATGCTAAAGCTTTCAATACGGGACACTTTAACTATCACACTTAATCCTCGTTGAAAGCTCACACTAAGTCACGAGGATGTTACCCCCCATGCACCACACAAGTCATTCTAAATGACCCTTGGAAACAACATAGAATTGTTACCCACAACAACGAGCACCGGGATGGTACTTCACTCGGTTGCATAATTCTGTCTCTTGTAATTGAAATTCACCTTGAACTTGTGTTTTTATGGGATTCGAACCTAAAATCATGTTTTGATAACAAACATAGGAAAAATAGGTAATCCTTCCTACCTAATGCTTAAGCTTTCAATACGGGACGCTTGAACTGTCAAACTAAATCCTCGTTGAAAGCTCACACCAAGTCACGAGGATGTTACCACCCATGCATCACACAAGTCATTCTAAATGACCCTTGGAAATTAAACAAAAAGGTTACCCACAACAATAAGCCCAGGGATAGTACTTAACTCGGTTGCATAATTCTGTCTCTTTTAAGGAAATTCACCTCGAACTTGTGCTTTTATGGGATTCGAACCTGAGATCATGGTTTGATAACAAACATAGGAAAAATAGCTAATCCTTCCTACCTAATGCTTAAGCTTTCAATACGGGACGCTTGAACTATCACACTTAATCCTCGTTGAAAGCTCACACCAAGTCACGAGGATGTTACCCCCCATGCATCACACAAATCTTTCTAAATGACCCTTGGAAATAAAACAGAAAGGTTACCCACAACAATAAGCCCAGGGATAGTACTTCACTTGGGTGCATAATTCTGTCTCTTGTAAGGGAAATTAACCTTGAACTTGGGCTTTTATGGGATTCGAACCTGAGATCTTGTTTTGATAACAAACATAGGAAAAAATATGTAATCCTTCCTACCTAATGCTTAAGCTTTCAATACGGGACGCTTGAACTATCACTCTTAATCCTCGTTAAAAGCTCACACCAAGTCACGAGGATATTACCCCCATGCATCACACAAGTCATTCTAAATGACCCTTGGAAATAAAACACAAAGGTTACCCACAACAATAAGCCCAGGGATAGTATTTCACTTGGGTGCATAATTCTGTCTCTTGTAAGGGAAATTAACCTTGAACTTGTGCTTTTATGGGATTCGAACCTGAGATCTTGTTTTGATAACAAATATAGGAAAAAATATGTAATCCTTCCTACCTAATGCTTAAGCTTTCAATACGGGACGCTTGAACTTTCACTCTTAATCCTCGTTAAAACCTCACACCAAGTCACGAGGATGTTACCCCCCATGCATCACAGAAGTCATTCTAAATGACCCTTGGAAAAAAAACAGAAAGGTTACCCACAACAATAAGCTCAAGGATAGTACTTAACTCGGTTGCATAATTCTGTCTATTGTAAGGAAAATTCACCTTGAACTTGTGCTTTTAAGTAATTCGAACCTGTGATCATGTTTTGATAACAAACCTAGGAAATATAGCTAATCCATCCTACCTAATGGTTAAGCTTTCTATACGGGACGCTTGAACTGTCACACTTAATCCTCGTTGAAAGCTCACACCAAGTCACAAGGATGTTACCCCCATGCACCACACAAGTCATTCTAAATGACCCTTGGAAACAACATAGAAAGGTTACCCATAACAACGAACCCCGGGATGGTACTTACCTAGGTTGCGTCATTCCGTCTTTTTTAAGGGAAATTCATCTCAAACTTGGGCTTTAATGGTATTCGAACCTGAGATAATGTTTTGATACCAAACATTGGAAAAATAGCTAATGGTTAAGCTTTCTATACGGGACGCTTGAACTGTCACACTTAATCCTCGTTGAAAGCTCACACCAAGTCACAAGGATGTTACCCCCATGCACCACACAAGTCATTCTAAATGACCCTTGGAAACAACATAGAAAGGTTACCCATAACAACGAACCCCGGGATGGTACTTACCTAGGTTGCGTCATTCCGTCTTTTTTAAGGGAAATTCATCTCAAACTTGGGCTTTAATGGTATTCGAACCTGAGATAATGTTTTGATACCAAACATTGGAAAAATAGCTAATCCTTCCTACCTAACGCTAAAGCTTTCAATACGGGACACTTTAACTCTCACACTTAATCCTCGTTGAAGCTCACACTAAGTCACGAGGATGTTACCCCCCATCCATCACACAAATCATTCTAAATGACCCTTGGAAATAAAACAGAAAGGTTACCCACAACAATGAGCCCAGGGATAGTACTTAACTCGGTTGCATAATTCTGTCTCTTTTAAGGGAAATTCATCTCGAACTTGGGCTTTAATGGGATTCGAACCTCAGATCATGTTTTTATAACAAACATTGGAAAAATAGCTAATCCTTCCTACCTAATGCGTAAGCTTTCAATACGGGACGCTTGAACTGTCACACTTAATCCTCGTTGAAAGCTCACACCAAGTCACGAGTATGTTACCCCCCATGCATCACAGAAGTCATTCTAAATGACCCTTGGAAATAAAACAAAAAGGTTACCCCTAACAATAAGCCCAGGGATAGTACTTAACTCGGTTGCATAATTCTGTCTCTTTTAAGGAAATTCACCTCGAACGTGTGCTTTTATGGGATTCGAACCTGAGATCATGGTTTGATAATAAACATAGGAAAAATAGCTAATCCTTCCTACCTAATGCGTAAGCTTTAAATACGGGACGCTTGAACTGTCACACTTAATCCTCGTTGAAAGCTCACACCAAGTCACGAGGATGTTACCCCCCATGGATCACAGAAGTCATTCTAAATGACCCTTGGAAATAAAACAAAAAGGTTACCTATAACAATAAGCCCAGGGATAGTACTTAACTCGGTTGCATAATTCTGTCTCTTTTAAGGAAATTCCCCTCGAACGTGTGCTTTTATGGGATTCGAACCTGAGATCATGGTTTGATAATAAACATAGGAAAAATAGCTAATCCTTCCTACCTAATGCTTAAGCTTTCAATACGGGACGCTTGAACTATCACACTTAATCCTCGTTGAAAGCACACACCAAGTCACGAGGATGTTACCCCCCATGCATCACACAAATCTTTCTAAATGACCCTTGGAAATAAAACAGAAAGGTTACCCACAACAATAAGCCCAGGGATAGTACTTCACTTGGGTGCATAATTCTGTTTCTTGTAAGGGAAATTAACCTTGAACTTGTGCTTTTATGGGATTCGAACCTGAGATCTTGTTTTGATAACAAACATAGGAAAAAATATGTAATCCTTCCTACCTAATGCTTAAGCTTTCAATACGGGACGCTTGAACTATCACTCTTAATCCTCGTTAAAAGCTCACACCAAGTCACGAGGATATTACCACCCATGCATCACACAAGTCATTCTAAATGACCCTAGGAAATGACACAAAAAGGTTACCCACAACAATGAGCCCAGGGATAGTACGTAACTCGGTTGCATAATTCTGTGTCTTGTAAGGGAAATTCACCTTAAACTTGTGCTTTTATGGTATTCGAACCTGAGATCATGTTTTGATAACAAACATAGGAAAAATAGCTAATACTTCCTACCTAATGCTTAAGCTTTCAATACGGGACGCTTGAACTGTCACACTTAATCCTCGTTGAAAGCTCACACCAAGTCACGAGGTTGTTACCCCCCATGCATCACAGAAGTCATTCTAAATGACCCTTGGAAAAAAAAACAGAAAGGTTACCCACAACAATAAGCCCAAGGATAGTACTTAACTCGGTTGCATAATTCTGTCTCTTTTAAGGAAATTCACCTCGAACGTGTGCTTTTATGGGATTCGAACCTGAGATCATGGTTTGATAATAAACATAGGAAAAATAGCTAATCCTTCCTACCTAATGCGTAAGCTTTAAATACGGGACGCTTGAACTGTCACACTTAATCCTCGTTGAAAGCTCACACCAAGTCACGAGGATGTTACCCCATGCATCACAGAAGTCATTCTAAATGACCCTTGGAAATAAAACAAAAAGGTTACCCATAACAATAAGCCCAGGGATAGTACTTAACTCAGTTGCATAATTCTGTCTCTTTTAAGGAAATTCACCTCGAACGTGTGCTTTTATGGGATTCGAACCTGAGATCATGGTTTGATAATAAACATAGGAAAAATAGCTAATCCTTCCTACCTAATGCTAAAGCTTTCAATACGGGACGCTTTAACTATCACACTTAATCCTCATTGAAAGCTCACACTAAGTCACGAGGATGTTACCCCCCATCCATCACACAAATCATTCTAAATGACCCTTGGAAATAAAACAGAAAGGTTACCCACAACAATGAGCCCAGGGATAGTACTTAACTCGTTTGCATAATTATGTCTATTTTAAGAGAAATTCATCTCGAACTTGGGCTTTAATGGGATTCGAACCTCAGATCATGTTTTTATAACAAACATTGGAAAAATAGCTAATCTTTCCTACCTAATGCTAAAGCTTTCAATACGGGACGCTTGAACTGTCACACTTAATCCTCGTTGAAAGCTCACACTAAGTCACGAGGATGTTACCCCCCATCCATCACACAAATCATTCTAAATGACCCTTGGAAATAAAACAGAAAGGTTACCCACAACAATGAGCCCAGGGATAGTACTTAACTCGGTTGCATAATTCTGTCTCTTTTAAGGGAAATTCATCTCGAACTTGGGCTTTAATGGGATTCGAACCTCAGATCATGTTTTTATAACAAACATTGGAAAAATAGGTAATCCTTCCTACCTAATGCGTAAGCTTTCAAAACGGGACGCTTGAACTGTCACACTTAATCCTCGTTCAAAGCTCACACCAAGTCACGAGGATGTTACCCCCATGCACCAAAAAAGTCATTCTAAAAGATCCTAGGAAATAACACAAAAAGGTTACCCACAAAAATGAGCCCAGGGATAGTACTTAACTCGGTTGTATAATTCTGTCTCTTGTAAGGGAAATTCACATTAAACTTGTGCTTTTATGGGATTCGAACCTGAGATCATGGTTTGATAACAAACATAGGAAAAATAGCTAACCCTTCCTACCTAATGCTTAAGCTTTCAATATGGGACGCTTGAACTATCACACTTAATCCTCGTTGAAAGCTCACACCAAGTCACGAGGATGTTACCCCCATGCACCACAAAAGTCATTCTAAAACATCCTAGGAAATAACACAAAAAGGTTACCCACAACAATGAGCCCAGGGATAGTACTTAACTCCGTTGCATAATTCTGTCTCTTGTAAGGGAAATTCACCTTGAACTTGTGCTTTTATGGGATTCGAACCTGAGATCATGTTTTGATAACAAACATAGGAAAAATAGGTAATCCTTCCTACCTAATGCTTAAGCTTTCTATACGGGACGCTTGAACTGTCACACTTAATCCTCGTCGAAAGCTCACACCAAGTCACAAGGATGTTACCACCATGCACCACACAAGTCATTCTAAATGACCCTTGGAAACAACATAGAAAGGTTACCCACAACAACGAGCCCGGGATGGTACTTACCTTGGTTGCGTCATTCCGTCTCTTTTAAGGGAAAACCATCTCAAACTTGGGCTTTAATGGTATTCGAACCTGAGATAATATTTTGATACCAAACATAGGAAAAATAGCTAATCCTTCCTACCTAATGCTAAAGCTTTCAATACTAGACGCTTTAACTATCACACTTAATTCTCGTTGAAAGCTCACACTAAGTCACGAGGATGTTACCCCCCATGCATCACACAAATCATTCTAAATGACCCTTGGAAATAAAACAGAAAGGTTACCCACAACAATGAGCCCAGGGATAGTACTTAACTCGGTAGCATAATTCTGTCTCTTTTAAGAGAAATTCATCTCGAACTTGGGCTTTAATGGGATTCGAACCTCAGATCATGTTTTTATAACAAACATAGGAAAAATAGCTAATCCTTCCTACCTAATGCGTAAGCTTCCAATACGGGACGCTTGAACTGTCACACTTAATCCTCGTTGAAAGCTCACACCAAGTCACGAGGATGTTACCCCCATGCACCAAAAAAGTCATTCTAATAGATCCTAGGAAATAACACAAAAAGGTTACCCACAACAATGAGCCCAGGGATAGTACTTAACTCGGTTGCATAATTCTGTCTCTTGTAAGGGAAATTCACCTCGAACTTGTGCTTTTATGGGATTCGAACCTGAGATCATGTTTTGATAACAAACATAGGAAAAATAGGTAATCCTTCCTACCTAATGCTTAAGCTTTCAATACGGGACGCTTGAACTATCACACTTAATCCTCGTTGGAAACGCACACCAAGTCACGAGGATGTTACCCCCCATGCATCACACAAGTAATTCTAAATGACCCTTGGAAAAAAAACAGAAAGGTTACCCATAACAATAAGCCCAAGGATAGTACTTACCTCGGTTGCATAATTCTGTCTCTTGTAAGGAAAATTCACCTTGAACTTGTGCTTTTATGTAATTCGAACCTGAGATCATGTTTTGATAACAAACATAGGAAATATAGCTAATCTGTTCTACCTAATGCTTAAGCTTTCAATACGGGACGCTTGAACTTTCACACTTAATCCTCCTTGAAAGCTCACACCAAGTCACGAGGATGTTACCCCCATGCACCACAAAAGTCATTCTAAAAGATCCTAGGAAATAACAAAAAAAGGTTACCCATAACAATGAGCCGAGGGATAGTACTTAACTCGGTTGCATAATTCTGTCTCTTGTAAGGGAAATTCACCTTGAACTTGTGCTTTTATGGGATTCAAACCTGAGATCATGTTTTGATAAGAAACATAGGAAAAATAGCTAATCCTTCCTACCTAATGCTTAAGCTTTCAATACGGGACGCTTGAACTGTCACACTTATTCCTCGTTGAAAGCGCACACCACGTCACGATGATGTTACCCCCCATGCATCACACAAGTGATTCTAAATGACCCTTGGAAATAAAACAGAAAGGTTACCCACAACAATGAGCCCAGGGATAGTACTTAACTCGGTTGTATAATTCTGTCTCTTGTAAGGGAAATTCACCTTAAACTTGTGCTTTTATGGGATTCGAACCTGAGATCATGTTTTGATAACAAACATAGGAAATATAGCTAATCTGTTCTACCTAATGCTTAAGCTTTCAATACGGGACGCTTGAACTTTCACACTTAATCCTCGTTGAAAGCTCACACCAAGTCACGAGGATGTTACCCCCATGCACCACAAAAGTCATTCTAAAACATCCTAGGAAATAACACAAAAAGGTTACCCACAACAATGAGCCCAGGGATAGTACTTAACTCGGTTGCATAATTCTGTCTCTTGTAAGGGAAATTCACCTCGAACTTGTGCTTTTATGGGATTCGAACCTGAGATCATGTTTTGATAACAAACATAGGAAAAATAGGTAATCCTTCCTACCTAATGCTTAAGCTTTCAATACGGGACGCTTGAACTATCACACTTAATCCTCGTTGGAAACGCACACCAAGTCACGAGGATGTTACCCCCCATGCATCACACAAGTAATTCTAAATGACCCTTGGAAAAAAAACAGAAAGGTTACCCACAACAATAAGCCCAAGGATAGTACTTACCTCGGTTGCATAATTCTGTCTCTTGTAAGGAAAATTCACCTTGAACTTTGCTTTTATGTAATTCGAACCTGAGATCATGTTTTGATAACAAACATAGGAAATATAGCTAATCTGTTCTACCTAATGCTTAAGCTTTCAATACGGGACGCTTGAACTTTCACACTTAATCCTCGTTGAAAGCTCACACCAAGTCACGAGGATGTTACCCCCATGCACCACAAAAGTCATTCTAAAAGATCCTAGGAAATAACAAAAAAAGGTTACCCACAACAATGAGCCGAGGGATAGTACTTAACTCGGTTGCATAATTCTGTCTCTTGTAAGGAAAATTCACCTTGAACTTGTGCTTTTATGTAATTCGAACCTGAGATCATGTTTTGATAACAAACATAGGAAATATAGCTAATCTGTTCTACCTAATGCTTAAGCTTTCAATACGGGACGCTTGAACTTTCACCCTTAATCCTCGTTGAAAGCTCACACCAAGTCACGAGGATGTTACCCCCATGCACCACAAAAGTCATTCTAAAAGATCCTAGGAAATAACAAAAAAAGGTTACCCACAACAATGAGCCGAGGGATAGTACTTAACTCGGTTGCATAATTCTGTCTCTTGTAAGGGAAATTCACCTTGAACTTGTGCTTTTATGGGATTCGAACCTGAGATCATGTTTTGATAACAAACATAGGTAAAATAGCTAATCCTTCCTACCTAATGATTAAGCTTTCAATACAGGACGCTTGAACTGTCACACTTATTCCTCGTTGAAAGCGCACACCACGTCACGATGATGTTACCCCCCATGCATCACACAAGTGATTCTAAATGACCCTTGGAAATAAAACAGAAAGGTTACCCACAATAATGAGCCTAGGGATAGTACTTAACTCGGTTGTATAATTCTGTCTCTTGTAAGGGAAATTCACCTTAAACTTGTGCTTTTATGGAATTCGAACCTGAGATCATGGTTTGATAACAAACATAGGAAAAATAGCTAACCCTTCCTACCTAATGCTTAAGCTTTCAATATGGGACGCTTGAACTATCACACTTAATCCTCGTTGAAAGCTCACACCAAGTCACGAGGATGTTACCCCCATGCACCACAAAAGTCATTCTAAAACATCCTAGGAAATAACACAAAAAGTTTACCCACAACAATGAGCCCAAGGATAGTACTTAACTCCGTTGCATAATTCTGTCTCTTGTAAGGGAAATTCACCTTGAACTTGTGCTTTTATGGGATTCGAACCTGAGATCATGTTTTGATAACAAACATAGGAAAAATAGGTAATCCTTCCTACCTAATGCTTAAGCTTTCTATACGGGACGCTTGAACTGTCACACTTAATCCTCGTTGAAAGCTCACACCAAGTCACAAGGATGTTACCACCATGCACCACACAAGTCATTCTAAATGACCCTTGGAAACAACATAGAAAGGTTACCCACAACAACGAGCCCGGGATGGTACTTACCTTGGTTGCGTCATTCCGTCTCTTTTAAGGGAAATTCATCTCAAACTTGGGCTTTAATGGTATTCGAACCTGAGATAATATTTTGATACCAAACATAGGAAAAATAGCTAATCCTTCCTACCTAATGCTAAAGCTTTCAATACTGGACGCTTTAACTATCACACTTAATTCTCGTTTAAAGCTCACACTAAGTCACGAGGATGTTACCCCCCATGCATCACACAAATCATTCTAAATGACCCTTGGAAATAAAACAGAAAGGTTACCCACAACAATGAGCCCAGGGATAGTACTTAACTCGGTTGCATAATTCTGTCTCTTTTAAGAGAAATTCATCTCGAACTTGGGCTTTAATGGGATTCGAACCTCAGATCATGTTTTTATAACAAGCATAGGAAAAATAGCTAATCCTTCCTACCTAATGCGTAAGCTTCCAATACGGGACGCTTGAACTGTCACACTTAATCCTCGTTGAAAGCTCACACCAAGTCACGAGGATGTTACCACCCATGCATCCCACAAGTCATTCTAAATGACCCTTGGAAATAAAACAAAAAGGTTACCGACAACAATAAGCAAAGGGATAGTACTTAACTCGGTTGAATAATTCTGTCTCTTTTAAGGAAATTCACCTCGAACTTGTGCTTTTATGTGATTCGAACCTGAGATCATGTTTTGATAACAAACATTGGAAAAATAGGTAATCCTTCCTACCTAATGCTTAAACATTCAATACGGGATGCTTGAACTATCACACTTAATCCTCGTTGAAAGCTTACACCAAGTCACGAGGATGTTACCCCCCATGCATCACACAAGTAATTCTAAATGACCCTTGGAAAAAAAACACAAAGGTTACCCACAACAATAAGCCCAAGGATAGTACTTAACTCGGTTGCATAATTCTGTCTCTTGTAAGGAAAATTCACCTTGAACTTGTGCTTTTATGTAATTCGAACCTGAGATCATGTTTTGATAACAAACATAGGAAATATAGCTAATCCGTCCTACCTAATAGTTAAGCTTTCAATACGGGACGCTTGAACTGTCACACTTAATCCTCGTTGAAAGCTCAAACCAAGTCACGAGGATGTTACCCCCCATGCACCACAAAAGTCATTCTAAAAGATCCTAGGAAATAACACAAAAAGGTTACCCACAACAATGAGCCCAGGGATAGTACTTAACTCGGTTGCATAATTCTGTCTCTTGTAAGGGAAATTCACCTTGAACTTGTGCTTTTATGGGATTCGAACCTGAGATCATGTTTTGATAACAAACATAGGAAAAATAGGTAATCCTTCCTACCTAATGCTTAAGATTTCAATACGGGACGCTTTAATTATCACACTTGATCCTCGTTGAAAGCTCACACCAAATCACGAGGATGTTACCCCCCATGCATCACACAAATCATTCTAAATGACCCTTGGAAATAAAACAGAAAGGTTACCCACAAAAATAAGGCCATGGATAGTACTTCACTTGATTGCATAATTCTGTCTCTTGTAAGGGAAATTAACCTTGAACTTTTGCTTTTATGGGATTCGAACCTGAGATCATGTTTTGATAACAAACATAGGAAAAATAGGTAATCCTTCCTACCTAATGCCTAAGCTTTCAATACGGGACGCTTGAACTGTCACACTAAATCCTCGTTGAAAGCTCACACCAAGTAACGAGAATGTTACCCCCCAGGCACCACACAAGTTATTCTAAAAGATCCTAAGAAATAACACAAAAAGGTTACCCACAACAATGAGCCCAGGGATAGTACTTAACTCGGTTCCATAATTCTGTCTCTTTTCAGGAAATTCATCTCGAACTTGGGCTTTAATGGGATTCGAACCTGAGATCATGTTTTTATAACAAACATAGGAAAAATAGGTAATCCTTCCTACCTATTGCTTAAACTTTCAATACGGTACGTTTAACTATCACACTTAATCCTCGTTGAAAGCTCACACTAAGTCACGAGGATGTTACCCCCCATGCATCACACAAATCATTCTAAATGACCCTTGGAAATAAAACAGAAAGGTTACCCACAACAATAAGCAAAGGGATAGTACTTCACTCGGTTGCATAATTCTGTATCTTGTAAGGGAAATTCACCTTGCACTTGTGCTTTTATGGGATTCGAACCTGAGATCATGTTTTGATAACAAACATAGGAAAAATAGGTAATACTTCCTACCTAATGCTTAAGCTTTCAATACGGGACACTTGAACTATCACTCTTAATCCTCGTAGCGCACACCAAGTCACGAGGATGGTACCCCCCATGTTTCACAGAAGTCATTCTAAATGACCCTTGGAAAAAAAAACAGAAAGGTTACCCACAACAATAAGCCCAAGGATAGTACTTAACTCGGTTGCATAATTTTGTCTCTTTTAAGGAAATTCACCTCGAACTTGTGCTTTTATGGGATTCGAACCTGAGATCATGTTTTGATAACAAACATAGGAAAAATAGGTAATCCTTCCTACCTAATGCTTAAGCTTTGAATACGGGACCCTTGAACTGTCACACTAAATCCTCGTTGAAAGCTCACACCAAGTCACGAGGATGTTACCCCACATGTATCACACAAGTAATTCTAAATGACCCTTGGAAAAAAAACACAAAGGTTACCCACAACAATAAACCCAAGGATAGTACTTAACTCGGTTGCATAATTCTGTCTCTTGTAAGGAAAATTCATCTTGAACTTGTGCTTTTATGAGATTCGAACCTGAGATCATGTTTTGATAACAAACATAGGAAAAATAGGTAATCCTTCCTACCTAATGCCTAAGCTTTCAATACGGGACGCTTGAACTATCACACTAAATCCTCGTTGAAAGCTCACACCAAGTAACGAGGATGTTACCCCCCAGGCACCACACAAGTCATTCTAAAAGATCATAGGAAATAACACAAAAAGGTTACCCACAACAATAAGCCCAGGGATAGTACTTAACTCGGTTCCCTAATTCTGTCTCTTTTCAAGAAATTCATCTCGAACTTGGGCTTTAATATGATTCGAACCTGAGATCATGTTTTTATAACAAACATAGGAAAAATAGGTAATCCTTCCTACCTATTGCTTAAACTTTCAATACGGTACGTTTAAATATCACACTTAATCCTCGTTGAAAGCTCACACTAAGTCACGAGGATGTTACCCCCCATGCATCACACAAATCATTCTAAATGACCCTTGTAAATAAAACAGAAAGGTTACCCACAACAATAAGCAAAGGGATAATACTTCACTCGGTTGCATAATTCTGTATCTTGTAAGGGAAATTCACGTTGAACTTGTGCTTTTATGGGATTCGAACCTGAGATCATGTTTTGATAACAAACCTAGGAAATATATCTAATCCGTCCTACCTAATGGTTAAGCTTTCAATACGGGACGCTTGAACTGTCACACTTAATCCTCGTTGAAAGCTCACACCAGGTCACGAGGATGTTACCCCCCATGCACCACAAATGTCATTCTAATAGATCCTAGGAAATAACACAAAAAGGTTACCCACAACAATGAGCCCAGGGATAGTACTTAACTCGGTTGCATAATTCTGTCTCTTGTAAGGGAAATTCACCTCGAACTTGTGCTTTTATGGGATTCGAACCTGAGATCATGTTTTGATAACAAACATAGGAAAAATAGGTAATCCTTCCTACCTTATGCTTAAGCTTTCAATACGGGACGCTTGAACTATCACACTTAATTCTCGTGGAAAGCGCACACCAAGTCACGAGGATGTTACCCCCTATGCATCACACAAGTAATTCTAAAAGACCCTTAGAAAAAAAACACAAAGGTTACCCACAACAATAAGCCCAGGGATAGTACTTAACTCGGTTGCAAAATTCTGTCTCTTGTAAGGAAAATTCACCTTGAACTTGTGCTTTTATGTAATTCGAACCTGTGATCATGTTTTGATAACAAACCTAGGGAATATAGCTAATCCGTCCTACCTAATGCTTAAGCTTTCTATACGGGACGCTTGAACTGTCACACTTAATCCTCGTTGAAAGCTCACACCAAGTCACAAGGATGTTACCCCCATGCACCACACAAGTCATTCTAAAAGACCCTTGGAAACAACATAGAAAGGTTACCCACAACAACGAGCCCCGGGATGGTACTTACCTTGGTTGCGTCATTCCGTCTCTTTTAAGGGAAATTCATCTCAAACTTGGGCTTTAATGGTATTCGAACCTGAGATAATGTTTTGATACCAAATATAGGAAAAATAGCTAATCCTTCCTACCTAATGCTAAAGCTTTCAATACGGGACGCTTTAACTATCACACTTAATCCTCGTTGAAAGCTCACACTAAGTCACGAGGATGTTACCCTACATGCATCACACAAATGATTCTAAATGACCCTTGGAAATAAAACAGAAAGGTTACCCACAACAATGAGCCCAGGGATAGTACTTAACTCGGTTGCATAATTATGTCTCTTTTAAGGGAAATTCATCTCGAACTTGGGCTTTAATGGGATTCGAACCTCAGATCATGTTTTTATAACAAACATAGGAAAAATAGCTAATCTTTCCTACCTAATGCTAAAGCTTTCAATACGGGACGTTTTAACTATCACACTTAATCCTCGTTGAAAGCTCACACTAAGTCACGAGGATGTTACCCCCCATGCACCACACAAATCATTCTAAATGACCCTTTGAAATAAAATAGAAATGTTACCCAGAACAATAAGTCCAGGGATAGTACTTCACTCGGTTGCATAATTCTGTCTCTTGTAAGGGAAATTTACCTTGAAGTTGTGCTTTTATGGGATTCGAACCTCAGATCATGTTTTGATAACAAACATAGGAAAAATAGCTAATCCTTCCTACCTAATGCGTAAGCTTTCAATACGGGACGCTTGAACTGTCACACTTAATGCTCGTTTAAAGCTCACACCAAGTCACGAGGATGATACCCCCATGCACCAAAAAAGTCATTCTAAAAGATCCTAGGAAATAACACAAAAAGGTTACCCGCAACAATGAGCCCAGGGATAGTACTTAACTCGGTTGCATAATTCTGTCTCTTTTAAGGGAAATTCAACTCGAACTTGTGCTTTTATGGTATTCGAACCTGAGATCATGTTTTGATAACAAACATAGGAAAAATAGGTAATCCTTCCTACCCAATGCTTAAACTTTCTATACGAGACGTTTTAACTATCACACTTAATTATCGTTGAAAGTTCACACTAAGTCACGAGGATGTTACCCCCCATGCATCACACAAATCATTCTAAATGACCCTTGGAAATAAAACAGAAAGGTTACCCACTACAATAAGCCCAGGGATAATACTTCACTCGTTTGCATAATTCTGTCTCTTGTAAGGGAAATTCACGTTGAACTTGTGCTTTTATGGGATTCGAACCTGAGATCATGTTTTGATAACAAACATAGGAAAAATAGGTAATCCTTCCTACCTAATGCGTAAGCTTTAAATACGGGACGCTTGAACTGTCAGACTTAATCCTCTTTTAAAGCTCACACCAAGTCACGAGAATGATACCCCCATGCACCAAAAAAGTCATTCTAAAAGATCCTAGGAAATAACACAAAAAGGTTACCCGCAACAATAAGCCTAGGGATAGTACTTAACTCGGTGGCATAATTCTGTCTCTTTTAAGGGAAATTCAACTCGAATTTGTGCTTTTATGATATTCGAACCTGAGATCATGTTTTGATAACAAACATAGGAAAAATAGGTAATCCTTCCTACCTAATGCTTAAGCTTTCAATACGGGATGCTTGAACTATCACACTTAATCCTCATTGAAAGCTCACACCAAGTCACGAGGATGTTACCCCCAATGCATCACACAAGTAATTCTAAATGACCCTTAGAAAAAAAACACAAAGGTTACCCACAACAATAAGCCCAAGGATAGTACTTAACTCGGTTGCATAATTCTGTCTCTTGTAAGGAAAATTCACCTTGAACTTGTGCTTTTATGTAATTCGAACCTGAGATCATGTTTTGATAACAAACATAGGAAATATAGCTAATTCGTCCTACCTAATGGTTAAGCTTTCAATACGGGACGCTTGAACTGTCACACTTAATCCTTGTTGAAAGCTCACACCAAGTCACGAGGATGTTACCCTCAATGCACCACAAAAGTCATTCTAAAAGATCCTAGGAAATAACACAAAAAGGTTACCCACAACAATGAGCCCAGGGATAGTACTTAACTCAGTTGCATAATTCTGTCTCTTGTAAGGGAAATTCACCTTGAACTTGTGCTTTTATGGGATTCGAACCTGAGATCATGTTTTGATAACAAACATAGGAAAATTAGGGAATCCTTCCTACCTAATGCTTAAGATTTCAATACGGGACGCTTTAATTATCACACTTAATCCTCGTTGAAAGCTCACCCTAAGTCACGAGGATGTTACCCCCCATGCATCACACAAATCATTCTAAATGACCCTTGGAAATAAAACAGAAAGGTTACCCACAACAATAAGCCCAGGGATAGTACTTCACTTGATTGCATAATTCTGTCTCTTGTAAGGGAAATTAACCTTGAACTTGTGCTTTTATGAGATTCGAACCTGAGATCATGTTTTGATAACAAACATAGGAAAAATAGGTAATCCTTCCTACCTAATGCCTAAGCTTTCAATACGGGACGCTTGAACTGTCACACTAAATCCTCGTTGAAAGCTCACACCAAGTAACGAGGATGTTACCCCCCAGGCACCACACAAGTCATTCTAAAAGATCCTAGGAAATAACACAAAAAGGTTACCCACAACAATAAGCCCAGGGATAGTACTTAACTTGGTTCCCTAATTCTGTCTCTTTTCAAGAAATTCATCTCGAACTTGGGCTTTAATATGATTCGAACCTGAGATCATGTTTTTATAACAAACATAGGAAAAATAGGTAATCCTTCCTACCTATTGCTTAAACTTTCAATACGGTACGTTTAAATATCACACTTAATCCTCGTTGAAAGTTCACACTAAGTCACGAGGATGTTACCCCCCATGCATCACACAAATTATTCTAAATGACCCTTGGAAATAAAACAGAAAGGTTACCCACAACAATAAGCAAAGGTATAGTACTTCACTCGGTTGCATAATTCTGTATCTTGTAAGGGAAATTCACCTTGAACTTGTGCTTTTATGGGATTCGAACCTAAGATCATGTTTTGATAACAAACATAGGAAAAATAGGTAATACTTCCTACCTAATGCTTAAGCTTTCAATACGGGACGCTTGAACTATCACTCTTAATCCTCGGTAAAAGCTCACACCAAGTCACGAGGATGTTACCCCCCATGCATCACACAAGTCATTCTAAATAACCCTTGGAAATAAAACAAAAAGGTTACCCACAACAATAAGCCCAGGGATAGTACTTAACTCGGTTGCATAATTCTGTCTCTTGTAAGGAAAATTCACCTTGAACTTGTGCTTTTATGTAATTCGAACCTGTGATCATGTTTTGATAACAAACCTAGGAAATATAGCTAATCCGTCCTACCTAATGGTTAAGCTTTCAATACGGGACGCTTGAACTATCACACTTAATCCTCGTTGAAAGCTCACACCAGGTCACGAGGATGTTACCCCCCATGCATCACACAAGTAATTCTAAAAGACCCGTGGAAAAAAAACACAAAGGTTACCCACAACAATAAGCCCAGGGATAGTACTTAACTCGGTTGCAAAATTCTGTCTCTTGTAAGGAAAATTCACCTTGAACTTGTGCTTTTATGTAATTCGAACGTGTGATCATGTTTTGATAACAAACCTAGGAAATATAGCTAATCTGTCCTACCTAATGCTTAAGCTTTTTATACGGGACGCTTGAACAGTCACACTTAATCCTCGTTGAAAGCTCACACCAAGTCACAAGGATGTTACCCCCATGCACCACACATGTCATTCTAAATGACCCTTGGAAACAAAATAGAAAGGTTACCCACAACAACGAGCCCCGGGATGGTACTTACCTTGGTTGCGTAATTCCGTCTCTTTTAAGGGAAATTCATCTCAAACTTGGGCTTTAATGGTATTCGAACCTGAGATAATGTTTTGATACCAAACATAGGAAAAATAGCTAATCCTTCCTACCTAATGCTAAAGCTTTCAATACGGGACGCTTTAACTATCACATTTATTCCTCGTTGAAAGTTCACACTAAGTCACGAGGATGTTACCCTACATGCATCAAACAAATCATTCTAAATGACCCTTGGAAATAAAACAGAAAGGTTACCCACAACAATGAGCCCAGGGATAGTACTTAACTCAGTTGCATAATTATGTCTCTTTTAAGAGAAATTCATCTCGAACTTGGGCTTTAATGAGATTCGAACCTCAGATCATGTTTTAATAACAAACATAGGAAAAATAGCTAATCTTTCCTACCTAATGCTAAAGCTTTCAATACGGGACGTTTTAACTATCACACTTAATCCTCGTTGAAAGCTCACACTAAGTCACGAGGATGTTACCCCCCATGCACCACACCAATCATTCTAAATGACCCTTGAAAATAAAATAGATATGCTACCCAGAATAATAAGTCCAGGGATAGTACTTTACTCGGTTGCATAATTATGTCTCTTGTAAGGGAAATTTACCTTGAACTTGTGCTTTTATGGGATTCGAACCTCAGATCATGTTTTGATAACAAACATAGGAAAAATAGCTAATCCTTCCTACCTAATGCGTAAGCTTTAAATACGGGACGCTTGAACTGTCAGACTTAATCCTCTTTTAAAGCTCACACCAAGTCACGAGAATGATACCCCCATGCACCAAAAAAGTCATTCTAAAAGATCCTAGGAAATAACACAAAAAGGTTACCCGCAACAATAAGCCTAGGGATAGTACTTAACTCGGTGGCATAATTCTGTCTCTTTTAAGGGAAATTCAACTCGAATTTGTGCTTTTATGATATTCGAACCTGAGATCATGTTTTGATAACAAACATAGGAAAAATAGGTAATCCTTCCTACCTAATGCTTAAGCTTTCAATACGGGATGCTTGAACTATCACACTTAATCCTCATTGAAAGCTCACACCAAGTCACGAGGATGTTACCCCCAATGCATCACACAAGTAATTCTAAATGACCCTTGAAAAAAAAACAGAAAGGTTACCCACAACAATAGGCCCAAGGATAGTACTTAACTCGGTTGCATAATTCTGCTCTTGTAAGGAAAACTCACCTTGAACTTGTGCTTTTATGTAATTCGAACCTGAGATCATGTTTTGATAACAAACATAGGAAATATAGCTAATCCTCCTACCTAATGCTTAAGCTTTCAATACGGGACGCTTGAACTGTCACACTTAATCCTCGTTGAAAGCTCACACCAAGTCACTAGGATGTTACCCCTATGCACCACAAAAGTCATTCTAAAAGATCCTAGGAAATAACACAAAAAGGTTACCCACAACAATGAGCCCAGGGATAGTACTTAACTCGGTTGCATAATTCTGTCTCTTGTAAGGGAAATTCACCTTGAACTTGTGCTTTTATGGGATTCGAACCTGAGATCATGTTTTGATAACAAACATAGGAAAAATAGGCAATCCTTCCTACCTAATGCTTAAGCTTTCAATACGGGACACTTGAACTATCACACTTAATCCTCGTTGAAAGCGCACACCAAGGCACGAGGATGGTACCCCCCATGCATCACAGAAGTCATTCTAAATGACCCTTGGAAAAAAAACAGAAATGTTACCCACAACAATAAGCCCAAGGATAGTACTTCACTCGATTGCATAATTCTGTCTCATGTAAGGAAAATTCACCTTGAACTTGTGCTTTTATGTAATTCGAACCTGTGATGATGTTTTGATAACAAACCTAGGGAATATAGCTAATCCGTCCTACCTAATGCTTAAGCTTTCTATACGGGACGCTTGAACTGTCACACTTAATCCTCGTTGAAAGCTCACACCAAGTCACAAGGATGTTACCCCCATGCACCACACAAGTCATTCTAAAAGACCCTTGGAAACAACATAGAAAGGTTACCTACAACAACGAGCCCCGGGATGGTACTTACCTTGGTTGCGTCATTCCGTCTCTTTTAAGGGAAATTCATCTCAAACTTGGGCTTTAATGGTATTCGAACCGGATATAATGTTTTGATACCAAATATAGGAAAAATAGCTAATCCTTCCTACCTAATGCTAAAGCTTTCAATACGGGACGCTTTAACTATCACACTTAATCCTCGTTGAAAGCTCACACTAAGTCACGAGGATGTTACCCTACATGCATCACACAAATCATTCTAAATGACCCTTGGAAATAAAACAGAAAGGTTACCCACAACAATGAGCCCAGGGATAGTACTTAACTCGGTTGCATAATTATGTCTCTTTTAAGGGAAATTCATCTCGAACTTGGGCTTTAATGGGATTCGAACCTCAGATCATGTTTTTATAACAAACATAGGAAAAATAGCTAATCTTTCCTACCTAATGCTAAAGCTTTCAATACGGGACGTTTTAACTATCACACTTAATCCTCGTTGAAAGCTCACACTAAGTCACGAGGATGTTACCCCCCATGCACCACACAAATCATTCTAAATGACCCTTTGAAATAAAATAGAAATGTTACCCAGAACAATAAGTCCAGGGATAGTACTTCACTCGGTTGCATAATTCTGTCTCTTGTAAGGGAAATTTACCTTGAAGTTGTGCTTTTATGGGATTCGAACCTCAGATCATGTTTTGATAACAAACATAGGAAAAATAGCTAATCCTTCCTACCTAATGCGTAAGCTTTCAATACGGGACGCTTGAACTGTCACACTTAATGCTCGTTTAAAGCTCACACCAAGTCACGAGGATGATACCCCCATGCACCAAAAAAGTCATTCTAAAAGATCCTAGGAAATAACACAAAAAGGTTACCCGCAACAATGAGCCCAGGGATAGTACTTAACTCGGTTGCATAATTCTGTCTCTTTTAAGGGAAATTCAACTCGAACTTGTGCTTTTATGGTATTCGAACCTGAGATCATGTTTTGATAACAAACATAGGAAAAATAGGTAATCCTTCCTACCCAATGCTTAAACTTTCAATACGGGACGCTTTAACTATCACACTTAATCCTCGTTGAAAGTTCACACTAAGTCACGAGGATGTTACCCCCCATGCATCACACAAATCATTCTAAATGACACTTGGAAATAAAACAGAAAGATTACCCACAACAATAAGCCCAGGGATAGTACTTCACTCGTTTGCATAATTCTGTCTCTTGTAAGGGAAATTCACGTTGAATTGTGCTTTTATGGGATTCGAACCTGAGATCATGTTTTGATAACAAACATAGGAAAAATAGGTAATCCTTCCTACCCAATGCTTAAACTTTCTATACGAGACGTTTTAACTATCACACTTAATTATCGTTGAAAGTTCACACTAAGTCACGAGGATGTTACCCCCCATGCATCACACAAATCATTCTAAATGACCCTTGGAAATAAAACAGAAAGGTTACCCACTACAATAAGCCCAGGGATAGTACTTCACTCGTTTGCATAATTCTGTCTCTTGTAAGGGAAATTCACGTTGAACTTGTGCTTTTATGGGATTCGAACCTGAGATCATGTTTTGATAACAAACATAGGAAAAATAGGTAATCCTTCCTACCTAATGCTTAAGCTTTCAATACGGGACGCTTGAACTGTCAAACTTAATCCTCGATGAAAGCTCATACCAAGTCACGAGGATGTTACCCCCCATGCACCACACAAGTCATTCTAAATAACCCTTGGATATAAAACACAAAGGTTACCCACAACAATGAGCCCAGGGATAGTACTTAACTCGGTTGCATAATTCTGTCTCTTGTAAGGGAAATTCACCTTGAACTTGTGCTTTTATGGGATTCGAACCTGAGATCATATTTTTATAACAAACATAGGAAAAATAGGTAATCCTTCCTACCTAATCTTAAGCTTTCAATACGGGATTCTTGAACTATCACACTTAATCCTCGTTGAAAGTTCACACCAAGTCACGAGGATGTTACCCCCCATGCATCACACAAGTAATTCTAAATGACCCTTGGAAAAAAACAGAAAGGTTACCCACAACAATAAGCCCAAGGATAGTACTTAACTCGGTTGCATAATTCTGTCTCTTGTAAGGAAAATTCACCTTGAACTTGTGCTTTTATGTAATTCGAACCTTAGATCATGTTTTGATAACAAACATAGGAAATATAGCTAATCCGTTCTACCTAATGCTTAAGCTTTCAATACGGGACGGTTGAACTTTCACACTTAATCCTCGTTGAAAGCTCACACCAAGTCACGAGGATGTTACCCCCCATGCACTACAAAAGTCATTCTAAAAGATCCTAGGAAATAACACAAAAAGGTTACCCACAACAATTAGCCCAGGGATAGTACTTAACTCGGTTGCATAATTCTGTCTCTTGTAAGAGAAATTCACCTTGAACTTGTGCTTTTATGGGATTCGAACTTGAGATCATGTTTTGATAACAAACATAGGAAAAATAGCTAATCCTTCCTACCTAATGCTTAAGCTTTCAATACGGGACGCTTGAACTGTCACAATTAATCCTCGTTGAAAGCGCACACCACGTCACGAGGATGTTACCCCCCATGCATCACACAAGTGATTCTAAATGACCCTTGGAAATAAAACAGAAAGGTTACCCACAACAATAAGCCCAGGGATAGTACTTAACTCGGTTGCATAATTCTGTCTCTTGTAAGGGAAATTCACCTCGAACTTGTGCTTTTATGGTATTCGAACCTGAGATGATGTTTTGATAACAAACATAGGAAAAATAGGTAATCCTTCCTACCTAATGCTTAAACTTTCAATACTGGACGCTTGAACTATCACACTTAATCCTCGTTGGAAGCTCACACCAAGTCACAAGGATGTTACCCCACATGCATCACACAAGTCATTCTAAATGACCCTTGAAAAAAAAAAGAAAGGTTACCCACAACAATAAGCCCAGGGATAGTACTTCACTCGGTTGCATAATTCTGTCTCTTGTAACGGAAATTCACCTTGAACTTGTGCTTTTATGGGATTCGAACCTGAGATCATGTTTTGATAACAAACATAGGAAAAATAGCTAATCCTTCCTACCTAATGTTTAAGCTTTCAATACGGGACGCTTGAACTGTCACACTTAATCCTCGTTTAAAGCTCACACCAAGTCACGAGGATGTTACCCCATGCACCACAAAAGTCATTCTAAAAGATCCTAGGAAATAACACAAAAAGGTTACCCACAACAATGAGCCCAGGGATAGTATTTAACTCGGTTGCATAATTCTGTCTCTTTTAAGGGAAATTCAACTCGAACTTGTCCTTTTATGGTATTCGAACCTGAGATCATGTTTTGATAACAAACATAGGAAAAATAGGTAATCCTTCCTACCCAATGCTTAAACTTTCAATACGGGACGCTTTAACTATCACACTTAATCCTCGTTGAAAGTTCAAACTAAGTCACGAGGATGTTACCCCCCATGCATCACACAAATCATTCTAAATGTCACTTGGAAATAAAACAGAAAGATTACCCACAACAATAAGCCCAGGGATAGTACTTCACTCGTTTGCATAATTCTGTCTCTTGTAAGGGAAATTCACCTTGAACTTGTGCTTTTATGGGATTCGAACCTGAGATCATGTTTTGATAACAAACATAGGAAAAATAGGTAATCCTTCCTACCTAATGCTTTAGCTTTCAATACGGGACGCTTGAACTGTCAAACTTAATCCTCGATGAAATCTCATACCAAGTCACGAGGATGTTACCCCCCATGCACCACACAAGTCATTCTAAATAACCCTTGGATATAAAACACAAAGGTTACCCACAACAATGAGCCCAGGGATAGTACTTAACTCGGTTGCATAATTCTGTCTCTTGTAAGGGAAATTCACCTTGAACTTGTGCTTTTATGGGATTCGAACCTGAGATCATATTTTTATAACAAACATAGGAAAAATAGGTAATCCTTCCTACCTAATCTTAAGCTTTCAATACGGGATTCTTGAACTATCACACTTAATCCTCGTTGAAAGTTCACACCAAGTCACGAGGATGTTACCCCCCATGCATCACACAAGTAATTCTAAATGACCCTTGGAAAAAAACAGAAAGGTTACCCACAACAATAAGCCCAAGGATAGTACTTAACTCGGTTGCATAATTCTGTCTCTTGTAAGGAAAATTCACCTTGAACTTGTGCTTTTATGTAATTCGAACCTGAGATCATGTTTTGATATCAAACATAGGAAATATAGCTAATCCGTTCTACCTAATGCTTAAGCTTTCAATACGGGACGGTTGAACTTTCACACTTAATCCTCGTTGAAAGCTCACACCAAGTCACGAGGATGTTACCCCCCATGCACCACAAAAGTCATTCTAAAAGATCCTAGGAAATAACACAAAAAGGTTACCCACAACAATTAGCCCAGGGATAGTACTTAACTCGGTTGCATAATTCTTGTTCTTGTAAGAGAAATTCACCTAGAACTTGTGCTTTTATGGGATTCGAACTTGAGATCATGTTTTGATAACAAACATAGGAAAAATAGCTAATCCTTCCTACCTAATGCTTAAGCTTTCAATACGGGACGCTTGAACTGTCACAATTAATCCTCGTTGAAAGCGCACACCACGTCACGAGGATGTTACCCCCAATGCATCACACAAGTGATTCTAAATGACCCTTGGAAATAAAACAGAAAGGTTACCCACAACAATAAGCCCAGGGATAGTACTTAACTCGGTTGCATAATTCTGTCTCTTGTAAGGAAAATTCACCTTGAACTTGTGCTTTTATGTAATTCGAACCTGTGATCATGTTTTGATAACAAACCTAGGAAATATAGCTAATCCGTCCTACCTAATGGTTAAGCTTTCAATACGGGACGCTTGAACTGTCACACTTAATCCTCGTTAAAAGCTCACACCAGGTCACGAGGATGTTACAACAATAAGCCCAGGGATAGTACTTAACTCGGTTGCATAATTCTGTCTCTTGTAAGGAAAATTCACCTTGAACTTGTGCTTTTATGTAATTCGAACCTGTGATCATGTTTTGATAACAAACCTAGGAAATATAGCTAATCCGTCCTACCTAATGGTTAAGCTTTCAATACGGGACGCTTGAACTGTCACACTTAATCCTCGTTAAAAGCTCACACCAGGTCACGAGGATGTTACCCCCCATGCACCACAAAAGTCATTCTAAAAGATCCTAGGAAATAACACAAAAAGGTTACCCACAACAATGAGCCCAGGGATAGTACTTAACTCGGTTGCATAATTCTGTCTCTTGTAAGGGAAATTCACCTCGAACTTGTGCTTTTATGGGATTCGAACCTGAGATCATGTTTTGATAACAAACATAGGAAATATAGCTAATCCGTCCTACCTAATGCTTAAGCTTTCAATATGGGACGCTTGAACTGTCACACTTAATCCTCGTTGAAAGCTCACACCAAGTCACGAGGATGTTACCCCTATGCACCACAAAAGTCTTTCTAAAAGATCCTAGGAAATAACACAAAAAGGTTACACACAACAATGAACCCAGGGATAGTACTTAACTCGGTTGCATAATTCTGTCTCTTGTAAGGGAAATTCACCTTGAACTTGTGCTTTTATGGGATTCGAAACTGAGATCATGTTTTGATAACAAACATAGGAAAAATAGGTAATCCTTCCTACCTAATGCTTAAGCTTTCAATACGAGAGGCTTGAACTGTGAATCTTAATCCTCGTTAAAAGCTCACACTAAGTCACGAGGATGTTACCCCCCATGCACCACACAAGTCATTCTAAAAGATCCTAGGAAATAACACAAAAAGGTTACCCACAACAATGAGCCCAGGGATAGTACTTAACTCGGTTTAATAATTCTATCTCTTGTAAGGGAAATTCACCTTGAACTTGTGCTTTTATGGGATTCGAAACTGAGATCATGTTTTGATAACAAACATAGGAAAAATAGGTAATCCTTCCTACCTAATGCTTAAGCTTTCAATACGGGACGCTTGAACTGTGAATCTTAATCCTCGTTAAAAGCTCACACTAAGTCACGAGGATGTTACCCCCCATGCACCACACAAGTCATTCTAAAAGATCCTAAGAAATAACACAAAAAGGTTACCCACAACAATGAGCCCAGGGATAGTACTTAACTCGGTTTAATAATTCTATCTCTTGTAAGGGAAATTCACCTCGAACTTGTGCTTTAATGGGATTCGAACTTGAGATCATGTTTTGATAACAAACATAGGAAATATAGCTAATCCGTCCTACCTAATGGTTAAACTTTCAATATGGGACGCTTGAACTATCACACTTAATCCTCGTTGAAAGCTCACACCAAGTCACGAGGATGTTACCCCTATGCACCACAAAAGTCATTCTAAAAGATCCTAGGAAATAACACAAAAAGGTTACCCATAACAATGAACCCAGGGATAGTACTTAACTCGGTTGCATAATTCTGTCTCTTGTAAGGGAAATTCACCTTGAACTTGTGCTTTTATGAGATTCGAACCTGAGATCATATTTTCATAACAAACATAGGAAAAATAGGTAATCCTTCCTACCTAATGCTTAAGCTTTCAATACGGGACGCTTGAACTGTGAAACTTAATCCTCGTTGAAAGCTCACACCAAGTCACGAGGATGTTACGCCCCATGCACCACACAAGTCATTCTAAATGACCCTGGAAAATAACACAGAAAGGTTACCCACAACAATAAGCCCAGGGATAGTACTTCACTCGGTTGCATAATTCTGTCTCTTGTAACGGAAATTTACCTTGAACTTTTGCTTTTATGGGATTCGAACCTGAGATCATGTTTTGATAACAAACAAAGGAAAAATAGCTAATCCTTCCTACCTAATGCTTAAGTTTTCAATACGGGACGCTTTAAGTATCACACTTAATCCTCGTTGAAAGCTCACACTAAGTCACGAGGATGTTACCCCACATGCATCATACAAATCATTCTAAATGACCCTAGGAAATAACACAAAAAGGTTATCCACAACAATGAGCCCAAGGATAGTACTTAACTCGGTTGCATAATTCTGTCTCTTGTAAGGGAAATTCACCTTGAACTTGTGCTTTTATGGGATTCGAACCTGAGATCATGTTTTGATAACAAACATAGGAAAAATAGGTAATCCTTCCTACCTAATGCTTAAGCTTTCAATACGGGACGCTTGAACTTTCACACTTAATCCTCGTTGAAAGCTCACACTAAGTCACGAGGATGTTACCCCCATGCACCACAAAAGTCATTCTAAAAGATCCTAGGAAATAACACAAAAAGGTTACCCACAACAATGAGCCCAGGGATAGTACTTCACTCGGTTGCATAATTCTGTCTCTTGTAAGGGAAATTCACCTCGAACTTGTGCTTTTATGGGATTCGAACCTGAGATCATGTTTTGATAACAAACATAGGAAATATAGCTAATCCGTTCTACCTAATGCTTAAGCTTTCAATACGGGACGCTTGAACTTTCACACTTAATCGTCGTTGAAAGCTCACACCAAGTCACGAGGATGTTACCCCCATGCACCACAAAAGTCATTCTAAAAGATCCTAGGAAATAACACAAAAAAGTTACCCACAACAATGATCCCAGGGATAGTACTTAACTCGGTTGCATAATTCTGTCTCTTGTAAGGGAAATTCACCTTGAACTTGTGCTTTTATGGGATTCGAACCTGAGATCATGTTTTGATAACAAACATAGGAAAAATAGGTAATCCTTCCTACCTAATGCTTAAACTTTCAATACGGGACGCTTGAACTTTCACACTTAATCCTCGTTGAAAGCTCACACTAAGTCACGAGGATGTTACCCCACATGCATCATACAAATCATTCTAAATGACCCTAGGAAATAACACAAAAAGGTTACCCACAACAATGAGCCGAGGGATAGTACTTAGGTCGGTTGCATAATTCTGTCTCTTATAAGGGAAATTCACCTTGAACTTGTGCTTTTATGGGATTCGAACCTGAGATCATGTTTTGATAACAAACATAGGAAAAATAGGTAATCCTTCCTACCTAATGCTTAAGCTTTCAATACGGGACGCTTGAACTTTCACACTTAATCCTCGTTGAAAGCTCACACTAAGTCACGAGGATGTTACCCCCATGCACCACAAAAGTCATTCTAAAAGATCCTAGGAAATAACACAAAAAGGTTACCAACAACAATGAGCCCAGGGATAGTACTTCACTCGGTTGCATAATTCTGTCTCTTGTAAGGGAAATTCACCTTGAACTTGTGCTTTTATGGGATTCAAACCTGAGATCATGTTTTGATAACAAACATAGGAAAAATAGGTAATCCTTCCTACCTAATGCTTAAGCTTTCAATACGGAATGCTTGAACTATCACACTTAATCCTCGTTAGAAGCGCATACCAAGTCACAAGGATGTTACCCCCCATGCATCACACAAGTCATTCTAAATGACCCTTGAAAAAAAAGAGAAAGGTTACCCACAACAATATGCCCAGGGATAGTACTTCACTCGGTTGCATAATTCTGTCTCTTGTAACGGAAATTCACCTTGAACTTGTGCTTTTATGGGATTCGAACCTCAGATCATGTTTTGATAACAAACATAGGAAAAATAGCTAATCCTTCCTACCTAATGCTTAAGCTTTCAATACGGGACGCTTGAACTGTCACAATTAATCCTCGTTGAAAGCTCACACCAAGTCACGAGGATGTTACCCCCCATGAATCACACAAGTATAGAACTTAACTCGGTTGAATAATTTTGTCTCTTGTAAGGAAAATTCACCTTCAAACTTGTGCTTTTATGTAATTCGAACCTGATATCATGTTTTGATAACAAACATAGGAAATATATCTAATCCGTTCTACCTAATGCTTAAGCTTTCAATACGGGACGCTTGAACTTTCACACTTAATCGTCGTTGAAAGCTCACACCAAGTCACGAGGATGTTACCCCCATGCACCACAAAAGTCATTCTAAAAGATCCTAGGAAATAACACAAAAAAGTTACCCACAACAATGATCCCAGGGATAGTACTTAACTCGGTTGCATAATTCTGTCTCTTGTAAGGGAAATTCACCTTGAACTTGTGCTTTTATGGGATTCGAACCTGAGATCATGTTTTGATAACAAACATAGGAAAAATAGGTAATCCTTCCTACCTAATGCTTAAACTTTCAATACGGGACGCTTGAACTTTCACACTTAATCCTCGTTGAAAGCTCACACTAAGTCACGAGGATGTTACCCCACATGCATCATACAAATCATTCTAAATGACCCTAGGAAATAACACAAAAAGGTTACCCACAACAATGAGCCGAGGGATAGTACTTAGGTCGGTTGCATAATTCTGTCTCTTGTAAGGGAAATTCACCTTGAACTTGTGCTTTTATGGGATTCGAACCTGAGATCATGTTTTGATAACAAACATAGGAAAAATAGGTAATCCTTCCTACCTAATGCTTAAGCTTTCAATACGGGACGCTTGAACTTTCACACTTAATCCTCGTTGAAAGCTCACACTAAGTCACGAGGATGTTACCCCCATGCACCACAAAAGTCATTCTAAAAGATCCTAGGAAATAACACAAAAAGGTTACCAACAACAATGAGCCCAGGGATAGTACTTCACTCGGTTGCATAATTCTGTCTCTTGTAAGGGAAATTCACCTTGAACTTGTGCTTTTATGGGATTCAAACCTGAGATCATGTTTTGATAACAAACATAGGAAAAATAGGTAATCCTTCCTACCTAATGCTTAAGCTTTCAATACGGGATGCTTGAACTATCACACTTAATCCTCGTTAGAAGCGCATACCAAGTCACGAGGATGTTACCCCCCATGCATCACACAAGTCATTCTAAATGACCCTTGAAAAAAAAGAGAAAGTTTACCCACAACAATAAGCCCAGGGATAGTACTTCACTCGGTTGCATAATTCTGTCTCTTGTAACGGAAATTCACCTTGAACTTTAGCTTTTATGGGATTCGAACCTCAGATCATGTTTTGATAACAAACATAGGAAAAATAGCTAATCCTTCCTACCTAATGCTTAAGCTTTCAATACGGGACGCTTGAACTGTCACAATTAATCCTCGTTGAAAGCTCACACCAAGTCACGAGGATGTTACCCCCAATGAATCACACAAGTATAGAACTTAACTCGGTTGAATAATTTTGTCTCTTGTAAGGAAAATTCACCTTCAAACTTGTGCTTTTATGTAATTCGAACCTGATATCATGTTTTGATAACAAACATAGGAAATATAGCTAATCCGTTCTACCTAATGCTTAAGCTTTCAATACGGGACGCTTGAACTTTCACACTTAATCGTCGTTGAAAGCTCACACCAAGTCACGAGGATGTTACCCCCATGCACCACAAAAGTCATTCTAAAAGATCCTAGGAAATAACACAAAAAGGTTACCCACAACAATGATCCCAGGGATAGTACTTAACTCGGTTGCATAATTCTGTCTCTTGTAAGGGAAATTCACCTTGAACTTGTGCTTTTATGGGATTCGAACCTGAGATCATGTTTTGATAACAAACATAGGAAATATAGCTAATCCGTTCTACCTAATGCTTAAGCTTTCAATACGGGACGCTTGAACTTTCACACTTAATCGTCGTTGAAAGCTCACACCAAGTCACGAGGATGTTACCCCCATGCACCACAAAAGTCATTCTAAAAGATCCTAGGAAATAACACAAAAAAGTTACCCACAACAATGATCCCAGGGATAGTACTTAACTCGGTTGCATAATTCTGTCTCTTGTAAGGGAAATTCACCTTGAACTTGTGCTTTTATGGGATTCGAACCTGAGATCATGTTTTGATAACAAACATAGGAAAAATAGGTAATCCTTCCTACCTAATGCTTAAACTTTCAATACGGGACGCTTGAACTTTCACACTTAATCCTCGTTGAAAGCTCACACTAAGTCACGAGGATGTTACCCCACATGCATCATACAAATCATTCTAAATGACCCTAGGAAATAACACAAAAAGGTTACCCACAACAATGAGCCGAGGGATAGTACTTAGGTCGGTTGCATAATTCTGTCTCTTATAAGGGAAATTCACCTTGAACTTGTGCTTTTATGGGATTCGAACCTGAGATCATGTTTTGATAACAAACATAGGAAAAATAGGTAATCCTTCCTACCTAATGCTTAAGCTTTCAATACGGGACGCTTGAACTTTCACACTTAATCCTCGTTGAAAGCTCACACTAAGTCACGAGGATGTTACCCCCATGCACCACAAAAGTCATTCTAAAAGATCCTAGGAAATAACACAAAAAGGTTACCAACAACAATGAGCCCAGGGATAGTACTTCACTCGGTTGCATAATTCTGTCTCTTGTAAGGGAAATTCACCTTGAACTTGTGCTTTTATGGGATTCAAACCTGAGATCATGTTTTGATAACAAACATAGGAAAAATAGGTAATCCTTCCTACCTAATGCTTAAGCTTTCAATACGGAATGCTTGAACTATCACACTTAATCCTCGTTAGAAGCGCATACCAAGTCACAAGGATGTTACCCCCCATGCATCACACAAGTCATTCTAAATGACCCTTGAAAAAAAAGAGAAAGGTTACCCACAACAATATGCCCAGGGATAGTACTTCACTCGGTTGCATAATTCTGTCTCTTGTAACGGAAATTCACCTTGAACTTGTGCTTTTATGGGATTCGAACCTCAGATCATGTTTTGATAACAAACATAGGAAAAATAGCTAATCCTTCCTACCTAATGCTTAAGCTTTCAATACGGGACGCTTGAACTGTCACAATTAATCCTCGTTGAAAGCTCACACCAAGTCACGAGGATGTTACCCCCCATGAATCACACAAGTATAGAACTTAACTCGGTTGAATAATTTTGTCTCTTGTAAGGAAAATTCACCTTCAAACTTGTGCTTTTATGTAATTCGAACCTGATATCATGTTTTGATAACAAACATAGGAAATATATCTAATCCGTTCTACCTAATGCTTAAGCTTTCAATACGGGACGCTTGAACTTTCACACTTAATCGTCGTTGAAAGCTCACACCAAGTCACGAGGATGTTACCCCCATGCACCACAAAAGTCATTCTAAAAGATCCTAGGAAATAACACAAAAAAGTTACCCACAACAATGATCCCAGGGATAGTACTTAACTCGGTTGCATAATTCTGTCTCTTGTAAGGGAAATTCACCTTGAACTTGTGCTTTTATGGGATTCGAACCTGAGATCATGTTTTGATAACAAACATAGGAAAAATAGGTAATCCTTCCTACCTAATGCTTAAACTTTCAATACGGGACGCTTGAACTTTCACACTTAATCCTCGTTGAAAGCTCACACTAAGTCACGAGGATGTTACCCCACATGCATCATACAAATCATTCTAAATGACCCTAGGAAATAACACAAAAAGGTTACCCACAACAATGAGCCGAGGGATAGTACTTAGGTCGGTTGCATAATTCTGTCTCTTGTAAGGGAAATTCACCTTGAACTTGTGCTTTTATGGGATTCGAACCTGAGATCATGTTTTGATAACAAACATAGGAAAAATAGGTAATCCTTCCTACCTAATGCTTAAGCTTTCAATACGGGACGCTTGAACTTTCACACTTAATCCTCGTTGAAAGCTCACACTAAGTCACGAGGATGTTACCCCCATGCACCACAAAAGTCATTCTAAAAGATCCTAGGAAATAACACAAAAAGGTTACCAACAACAATGAGCCCAGGGATAGTACTTCACTCGGTTGCATAATTCTGTCTCTTGTAAGGGAAATTCACCTTGAACTTGTGCTTTTATGGGATTCAAACCTGAGATCATGTTTTGATAACAAACATAGGAAAAATAGGTAATCCTTCCTACCTAATGCTTAAGCTTTCAATACGGGATGCTTGAACTATCACACTTAATCCTCGTTAGAAGCGCATACCAAGTCACGAGGATGTTACCCCCCATGCATCACACAAGTCATTCTAAATGACCCTTGAAAAAAAAGAGAAAGTTTACCCACAACAATAAGCCCAGGGATAGTACTTCACTCGGTTGCATAATTCTGTCTCTTGTAACGGAAATTCACCTTGAACTTTAGCTTTTATGGGATTCGAACCTCAGATCATGTTTTGATAACAAACATAGGAAAAATAGCTAATCCTTCCTACCTAATGCTTAAGCTTTCAATACGGGACGCTTGAACTGTCACAATTAATCCTCGTTGAAAGCTCACACCAAGTCACGAGGATGTTACCCCCAATGAATCACACAAGTATAGAACTTAACTCGGTTGAATAATTTTGTCTCTTGTAAGGAAAATTCACCTTCAAACTTGTGCTTTTATGTAATTCGAACCTGATATCATGTTTTGATAACAAACATAGGAAATATAGCTAATCCGTTCTACCTAATGCTTAAGCTTTCAATACGGGACGCTTGAACTTTCACACTTAATCGTCGTTGAAAGCTCACACCAAGTCACGAGGATGTTACCCCCATGCACCACAAAAGTCATTCTAAAAGATCCTAGGAAATAACACAAAAAGGTTACCCACAACAATGATCCCAGGGATAGTACTTAACTCGGTTGCATAATTCTGTCTCTTGTAAGGGAAATTCACCTTGAACTTGTGCTTTTATGGGATTCGAACCTGAGATCATGTTTTGATAACAAACATAGGAAAAATAGGTAATCCTTCCTACCTAATGCTTAAACTTTCAATACGGGACGCTTGAACTTTCACACTTAATCCTCGTTGAAAGCTCACACTAAGTCACGAGGATGTTACCCCCATGCACCACAAAAGTCATTCTAAAAGATCCTAGGAAATAACACAAAAAGGTTACCCACAACAATGAGCTCAGGGATAGTACTTAGGTCGGTTGCATAATTCTGTCTCTTGTAAGGGAAATTCATCTCGAACTTGTGCTTTTATGGGATTCGAACCTGAGATCATGTTTTCATAACAAACATAGGAAAAATAGGTAATCCTTCCTACCTAATGCTTAAGCTTTCAATACGGGACGCTTGAACTGTGAAACTTAATCCTCGTTGAAAGCTCACACCAAGTCACGAGGATGTTACGCCCCATGCACCACACAAGTCATTCTAAATGACCCTGGAAAATAAAACAGAAAGGTTACCCACAACAATAAGCCCAGGGAGAGTACTTCACTCGGTTGCATAATTCTGTCTCTTGTAACGGAAATTCACCTTGAACTTTTGCTTTTATGGGATTCGAACCTGAGATCATGTTTTGATAACAAACAAAGGAAAAATAGCTAATCCTTCCTACCTAATGCTTAAGTTTTCAATACGGGACGCTTTAAGTATCACACTTAATCCTCGTTGAAAGCTCACACTAAGTCACGAGGATGTTACCCCACATGCATCATACAAATCATTCTAAATGACCCTAGGAAATAACACAAAAAGGTTACCCACAACAATGAGCCCAAGGATAGTACTTAACTCGGTTGCATAATTCTGTCTCTTGTAAGGGAAATTCACCTTGAACTTTTGCTTTTATGGGATTCGAACCTGAGATCATGTTTTGATAACAAACATAGGAAAAATAGGTAATCCTTCCTACCTAATGCTTAAGCTTTCAATACGGGACGCTTGAACTTTCACACTTAATCCTCGTTGAAAGCTCACACTAAGTCACGAGGATGTTACCCCCATGCACCACAAAAGTCATTCTAAAAGATCCTAGGAAATAACACAAAAAGGTTACCCACAACAATGAGCCCAGGGATAGTACTTCACTCGGTTGCATAATTCTGTCTCTTGTAAGGGAAATTCACCTCGAACTTGTGCTTTTATGGGATTCGAACCTGAGATCATGTTTTGATAACAAACATAGGAAATATAGCTAATCCGTCCTACCTAATGCTTAAGCTTTCAATATGTGACGCTTGAACTGTCACACTTAATCCTCGTTGAAAGCTCACACCAAGTCACGAGGATGTTACCCCTATGCACCACAAAAGTCTTTCTAAAAGATCCTAGGAAATAACACAAAAAGGTTACACACAACAATGAACCCAGGGATAGTACTTAACTCGGTTGCATAATTCTGTCTCTTGTAAGGGAAATTCACCTTGAACTTGTGCTTTTATGGGATTGGAAACTGAGATCATGTTTTGATAACAAACATAGGAAAAATAGGTAATCCTTCCTACCTAATGCTTAAGCTTTCAATACGGGACGCTTGAACTGTGAATCTTAATCCTCGTTGAAAGCTCACACTAAGTCACGAGGATGTTACCCCCCATGCACCACACAAGTCATTCTAAAAGATCCTAGGAAATAACAGAAAAAGGTTACCCACAACAATGAGCCCAGGGATAGTACTTAACTCGGTTTCATAATTCTGTCTCTTGTAAGGGAAATTCACCTCGAACTTGTGCTTTAATGGGATTCGAACCTGAGATCATGTTTTGATAATAAACACAGGAAAAATAGCTAATCCTTCCTACCTAATGCTTAAGCTTTCAATACGGGACGCTTGAACTGTCACACTTAATCCTCGTTGAAAGCTCACACCAAGTCACGAGGATGTTACCCCTATGCACCACAAAAGTCATTCTAAAAGATCCTAGGAAATAACACAAAAAGGTTACCCATAACAATGAACCCAGGGATAGTACTTAACTCGGTTGCATAATTCTGTCTCTTGTAAGGGAAATTCACCTTGAACTTGTGCTTTTATGAGATTCGAACCTGAGATCATGTTTTCATAACAAACATATGAAAAATAGGTAATCCTTCCTACCTAATGCTTAAGCTTTCAATACGGGACGCTTGAACTGTGAAACTTAATCCTCGTTGAAAGCTCTCACCAAGTCACGAGGATGTTACGCCCCATGCATCACACAAGTCATTCTAAATGACCCTGGAAAATAAAACAGAAAGGTTACCCACAACAATAAGCCCAGGGATAGTACTTCACTCGGTTGCATAATTCTGTCTCTTGTAACGGAAATTCACCTTGAACTTTTGCTTTTATGGGATTCGAACCTGAGATCATGTTTTGATAACAAACAAAGGAAAAATAGCTAATCCTTCCTACCTAATGCTTAAGTTTTCAATACGGGACGCTTTAAGTATCACACTTAATCCTCGTTGAAAGCTCACAATAAGTCACGAGGATGTTACCCCACATGCATCATACAAATCATTCTAAATGACCCTAGGAAATAACACAAAAAGGTTACCCACAACAATGAGCCCAAGGATAGTACTTAACTCGGTTGCATAATTCTGTCTCTTGTAAGGGAAATTCACCTTGAACTTGTGCTTTTATGGGATTCGAACCTGAGATCATGTTTTGATAACAAACATAGGAAAAATAGGTAATCCTTCCTACCTAATGCTTAAGCTTTCAATACGGGACGCTTGAACTTTCACACTTAATCCTCGTTGAAAGCTCACACTAAGTCACGAGGATGTTACCCCCATGCACCACAAAAGTCATTCTAAAAGATCCTAGGAAATAACACAAAAAGGTTACCCACAACAATGAGCCCAGGGATAGTACTTCACTCGGTTGCATAATTCTATCTCTTGTAACGGAAATTCACCTTGAACTTGTGCTTTTATGGGATTCGAACCTCAGATCATGTTTTGATAACAAACATAGGAAAAATAGCTAATCCTTCCTACCTAATGCTTAAGCTTTCAATACGGGACGCTTGAACTGTCACACTTAATCCTCGTTGAAAGCTCACACCAAGTCACGAGGATGTTACCCCTTATGAATCACACAAGTAATTCTAAATGACCCTTGGAAAAAAAACAGAAAGGTTACCCACAACAATAAGCCCAAGGATAGTACTTAACTCGGTTGCATAATTTTGTCTCTTGTAAGGAAAATTCACCTTGAACTTGTGCTTTTATGTAATTCGAACCTGATATCATGTTTTGATAACAAACATAGGAAATATAGCTAATCCTTCCTACCTAATGCTTAAGTTTTCAATACGGGACGCTTTAAGTATCACACTTAATCCTCGTTGAAAGCTCACACTAAGTCACGAGGATGTTACCCCACATGCATCATACAAATCATTCTAAATGACCCTAGGAAATAACACAAAAAGGTTACCCACAACAATGAGCCCAAGGATAGTACTTAACTCGGTTGCATAATTCTGTCTCTTGTAAGGGAAATTCACCTTGAACTTTTGCTTTTATGGGATTCGAACCTGAGATCATGTTTTGATAACAAACATAGGAAAAATAGGTAATCCTTCCTACCTAATGCTTAAGCTTTCAATACGGGACGCTTGAACTTTCACACTTAATCCTCGTTGAAAGCTCACACTAAGTCACGAGGATGTTACCCCCATGCACCACAAAAGTCATTCTAAAAGATCCTAGGAAATAACACAAAAAGGTTACCAACAACAATGAGCCCAGGGATAGTACTTCACTCGGTTGCATAATTCTGTCTCTTGTAAGGGAAATTCACCTTGAACTTGTGCTTTTATGGGATTCAAACCTGAGATCATGTTTTGATAACAAACATAGGAAAAATAGGTAATCCTTCCTACCTAATGCTTAAGCTTTCAATACGGGATGCTTGAACTATCACACTTAATCCTCGTTAGAAGCGCATACCAAGTCACGAGGATGTTACCCCCCATGCATCACACAAGTCATTCTAAATGACCCTTGAAAAAAAAGAGAAAGTTTACCCACAACAATAAGCCCAGGGATAGTACTTCACTCGGTTGCATAATTCTGTCTCTTGTAACGGAAATTCACCTTGAACTTTAGCTTTTATGGGATTCGAACCTCAGATCATGTTTTGATAACAAACATAGGAAAAATAGCTAATCCTTCCTACCTAATGCTTAAGCTTTCAATACGGGACGCTTGAACTGTCACAATTAATCCTCGTTGAAAGCTCACACCAAGTCACGAGGATGTTACCCCCAATGAATCACACAAGTATAGAACTTAACTCGGTTGAATAATTTTGTCTCTTGTAAGGAAAATTCACCTTCAAACTTGTGCTTTTATGTAATTCGAACCTGATATCATGTTTTGATAACAAACATAGGAAATATAGCTAATCCGTTCTACCTAATGCTTAAGCTTTCAATACGGGACGCTTGAACTTTCACACTTAATCGTCGTTGAAAGCTCACACCAAGTCACGAGGATGTTACCCCCATGCACCACAAAAGTCATTCTAAAAGATCCTAGGAAATAACACAAAAAGGTTACCCACAACAATGATCCCAGGGATAGTACTTAACTCGGTTGCATAATTCTGTCTCTTGTAAGGGAAATTCACCTTGAACTTGTGCTTTTATGGGATTCGAACCTGAGATCATGTTTTGATAACAAACATAGGAAATATAGCTAATCCGTTCTACCTAATGCTTAAGCTTTCAATACGGGACGCTTGAACTTTCACACTTAATCGTCGTTGAAAGCTCACACCAAGTCACGAGGATGTTACCCCCATGCACCACAAAAGTCATTCTAAAAGATCCTAGGAAATAACACAAAAAAGTTACCCACAACAATGATCCCAGGGATAGTACTTAACTCGGTTGCATAATTCTGTCTCTTGTAAGGGAAATTCACCTTGAACTTGTGCTTTTATGGGATTCGAACCTGAGATCATGTTTTGATAACAAACATAGGAAAAATAGGTAATCCTTCCTACCTAATGCTTAAACTTTCAATACGGGACGCTTGAACTTTCACACTTAATCCTCGTTGAAAGCTCACACTAAGTCACGAGGATGTTACCCCACATGCATCATACAAATCATTCTAAATGACCCTAGGAAATAACACAAAAAGGTTACCCACAACAATGAGCCGAGGGATAGTACTTAGGTCGGTTGCATAATTCTGTCTCTTGTAAGGGAAATTCACCTTGAACTTGTGCTTTTATGGGATTCGAACCTGAGATCATGTTTTGATAACAAACATAGGAAAAATAGGTAATCCTTCCTACCTAATGCTTAAGCTTTCAATACGGGACGCTTGAACTTTCACACTTAATCCTCGTTGAAAGCTCACACTAAGTCACGAGGATGTTACCCCCATGCACCACAAAAGTCATTCTAAAAGATCCTAGGAAATAACACAAAAAGGTTACCAACAACAATGAGCCCAGGGATAGTACTTCACTCGGTTGCATAATTCTGTCTCTTGTAAGGGAAATTCACCTTGAACTTGTGCTTTTATGGGATTCAAACCTGAGATCATGTTTTGATAACAAACATAGGAAAAATAGGTAATCCTTCCTACCTAATGCTTAAGCTTTCAATACGGAATGCTTGAACTATCACACTTAATCCTCGTTAGAAGCGCATACCAAGTCACAAGGATGTTACCCCCCATGCATCACACAAGTCATTCTAAATGACCCTTGAAAAAAAAGAGAAAGGTTACCCACAACAATATGCCCAGGGATAGTACTTCACTCGGTTGCATAATTCTGTCTCTTGTAACGGAAATTCACCTTGAACTTGTGCTTTTATGGGATTCGAACCTCAGATCATGTTTTGATAACAAACATAGGAAAAATAGCTAATCCTTCCTACCTAATGCTTAAGCTTTCAATACGGGACGCTTGAACTGTCACAATTAATCCTCGTTGAAAGCTCACACCAAGTCACGAGGATGTTACCCCCCATGAATCACACAAGTATAGAACTTAACTCGGTTGAATAATTTTGTCTCTTGTAAGGAAAATTCACCTTCAAACTTGTGCTTTTATGTAATTCGAACCTGATATCATGTTTTGATAACAAACATAGGAAATATATCTAATCCGTTCTACCTAATGCTTAAGCTTTCAATACGGGACGCTTGAACTTTCACACTTAATCGTCGTTGAAAGCTCACACCAAGTCACGAGGATGTTACCCCCATGCACCACAAAAGTCATTCTAAAAGATCCTAGGAAATAACACAAAAAAGTTACCCACAACAATGATCCCAGGGATAGTACTTAACTCGGTTGCATAATTCTGTCTCTTGTAAGGGAAATTCACCTTGAACTTGTGCTTTTATGGGATTCGAACCTGAGATCATGTTTTGATAACAAACATAGGAAAAATAGGTAATCCTTCCTACCTAATGCTTAAACTTTCAATACGGGACGCTTGAACTTTCACACTTAATCCTCGTTGAAAGCTCACACTAAGTCACGAGGATGTTACCCCACATGCATCATACAAATCATTCTAAATGACCCTAGGAAATAACACAAAAAGGTTACCCACAACAATGAGCCGAGGGATAGTACTTAGGTCGGTTGCATAATTCTGTCTCTTGTAAGGGAAATTCACCTTGAACTTGTGCTTTTATGGGATTCGAACCTGAGATCATGTTTTGATAACAAACATAGGAAAAATAGGTAATCCTTCCTACCTAATGCTTAAGCTTTCAATACGGGACGCTTGAACTTTCACACTTAATCCTCGTTGAAAGCTCACACTAAGTCACGAGGATGTTACCCCCATGCACCACAAAAGTCATTCTAAAAGATCCTAGGAAATAACACAAAAAGGTTACCAACAACAATGAGCCCAGGGATAGTACTTCACTCGGTTGCATAATTCTGTCTCTTGTAAGGGAAATTCACCTTGAACTTGTGCTTTTATGGGATTCAAACCTGAGATCATGTTTTGATAACAAACATAGGAAAAATAGGTAATCCTTCCTACCTAATACTTAAGCTTTCAATACGGGATGCTTGAACTATCACACTTAATCCTCGTTAGAAGCGCATACCAAGTCACGAGGATGTTACCCCCCATGCATCACACAAGTCATTCTAAATGACCCTTGAAAAAAAAGAGAAAGTTTACCCACAACAATAAGCCCAGGGATAGTACTTCACTCGGTTGCATAATTCTGTCTCTTGTAACGGAAATTCACCTTGAACTTTAGCTTTTATGGGATTCGAACCTCAGATCATGTTTTGATAACAAACATAGGAAAAATAGCTAATCCTTCCTACCTAATGCTTAAGCTTTCAATACGGGACGCTTGAACTGTCACAATTAATCCTCGTTGAAAGCTCACACCAAGTCACGAGGATGTTACCCCCAATGAATCACACAAGTATAGAACTTAACTCGGTTGAATAATTTTGTCTCTTGTAAGGAAAATTCACCTTCAAACTTGTGCTTTTATGTAATTCGAACCTGATATCATGTTTTGATAACAAACATAGGAAATATAGCTAATCCGTTCTACCTAATGCTTAAGCTTTCAATACGGGACGCTTGAACTTTCACACTTAATCGTCGTTGAAAGCTCACACCAAGTCACGAGGATGTTACCCCCATGCACCACAAAAGTCATTCTAAAAGATCCTAGGAAATAACACAAAAAGGTTACCCACAACAATGATCCCAGGGATAGTACTTAACTCGGTTGCATAATTCTGTCTCTTGTAAGGGAAATTCACCTTGAACTTGTGCTTTTATGGGATTCGAACCTGAGATCATGTTTTGATAACAAACATAGGAAAAATAGGTAATCCTTCCTACCTAATGCTTAAACTTTCAATACGGGACGCTTGAACTTTCACACTTAATCCTCGTTGAAAGCTCACACTAAGTCACGAGGATGTTACCCCCATGCACCACAAAAGTCATTCTAAAAGATCCTAGGAAATAACACAAAAAGGTTACCCACAACAATGAGCTCAGGGATAGTACTTAGGTCGGTTGCATAATTCTGTCTCTTGTAAGGGAAATTCATCTCGAACTTGTGCTTTTATGGGATTCGAACCTGAGATCATGTTTTCATAACAAACATAGGAAAAATAGGTAATCCTTCCTACCTAATGCTTAAGCTTTCAATACGGGACGCTTGAACTGTGAAACTTAATCCTCGTTGAAAGCTCACACCAAGTCACGAGGATGTTACGCCCCATGCACCACACAAGTCATTCTAAATGACCCTGGAAAATAAAACAGAAAGGTTACCCACAACAATAAGCCCAGGGAGAGTACTTCACTCGGTTGCATAATTCTGTCTCTTGTAACGGAAATTCACCTTGAACTTTTGCTTTTATGGGATTCGAACCTGAGATCATGTTTTGATAACAAACAAAGGAAAAATAGCTAATCCTTCCTACCTAATGCTTAAGTTTTCAATACGGGACGCTTTAAGTATCACACTTAATCCTCGTTGAAAGCTCACACTAAGTCACGAGGATGTTACCCCACATGCATCATACAAATCATTCTAAATGACCCTAGGAAATAACACAAAAAGGTTACCCACAACAATGAGCCCAAGGATAGTACTTAACTCGGTTGCATAATTCTGTCTCTTGTAAGGGAAATTCACCTTGAACTTTTGCTTTTATGGGATTCGAACCTGAGATCATGTTTTGATAACAAACATAGGAAAAATAGGTAATCCTTCCTACCTAATGCTTAAGCTTTCAATACGGGACGCTTGAACTTTCACACTTAATCCTCGTTGAAAGCTCACACTAAGTCACGAGGATGTTACCCCCATGCACCACAAAAGTCATTCTAAAAGATCCTAGGAAATAACACAAAAAGGTTACCCACAACAATGAGCCCAGGGATAGTACTTCACTCGGTTGCATAATTCTGTCTCTTGTAAGGGAAATTCACCTCGAACTTGTGCTTTTATGGGATTCGAACCTGAGATCATGTTTTGATAACAAACATAGGAAATATAGCTAATCCGTCCTACCTAATGCTTAAGCTTTCAATATGTGACGCTTGAACTGTCACACTTAATCCTCGTTGAAAGCTCACACCAAGTCACGAGGATGTTACCCCTATGCACCACAAAAGTCTTTCTAAAAGATCCTAGGAAATAACACAAAAAGGTTACACACAACAATGAACCCAGGGATAGTACTTAACTCGGTTGCATAATTCTGTCTCTTGTAAGGGAAATTCACCTTGAACTTGTGCTTTTATGGGATTGGAAACTGAGATCATGTTTTGATAACAAACATAGGAAAAATAGGTAATCCTTCCTACCTAATGCTTAAGCTTTCAATACGGGACGCTTGAACTGTGAATCTTAATCCTCGTTGAAAGCTCACACTAAGTCACGAGGATGTTACCCCCCATGCACCACACAAGTCATTCTAAAAGATCCTAGGAAATAACAGAAAAAGGTTACCCACAACAATGAGCCCAGGGATAGTACTTAACTCGGTTTCATAATTCTGTCTCTTGTAAGGGAAATTCACCTCGAACTTGTGCTTTAATGGGATTCGAACCTGAGATCATGTTTTGATAATAAACACAGGAAAAATAGCTAATCCTTCCTACCTAATGCTTAAGCTTTCAATACGGGACGCTTGAACTGTCACACTTAATCCTCGTTGAAAGCTCACACCAAGTCACGAGGATGTTACCCCTATGCACCACAAAAGTCATTCTAAAAGATCCTAGGAAATAACACAAAAAGGTTACCCATAACAATGAACCCAGGGATAGTACTTAACTCGGTTGCATAATTCTGTCTCTTGTAAGGGAAATTCACCTTGAACTTGTGCTTTTATGAGATTCGAACCTGAGATCATGTTTTCATAACAAACATATGAAAAATAGGTAATCCTTCCTACCTAATGCTTAAGCTTTCAATACGGGACGCTTGAACTGTGAAACTTAATCCTCGTTGAAAGCTCTCACCAAGTCACGAGGATGTTACGCCCCATGCATCACACAAGTCATTCTAAATGACCCTGGAAAATAAAACAGAAAGGTTACCCACAACAATAAGCCCAGGGATAGTACTTCACTCGGTTGCATAATTCTGTCTCTTGTAACGGAAATTCACCTTGAACTTTTGCTTTTATGGGATTCGAACCTGAGATCATGTTTTGATAACAAACAAAGGAAAAATAGCTAATCCTTCCTACCTAATGCTTAAGTTTTCAATACGGGACGCTTTAAGTATCACACTTAATCCTCGTTGAAAGCTCACAATAAGTCACGAGGATGTTACCCCACATGCATCATACAAATCATTCTAAATGACCCTAGGAAATAACACAAAAAGGTTACCCACAACAATGAGCCCAAGGATAGTACTTAACTCGGTTGCATAATTCTGTCTCTTGTAAGGGAAATTCACCTTGAACTTGTGCTTTTATGGGATTCGAACCTGAGATCATGTTTTGATAACAAACATAGGAAAAATAGGTAATCCTTCCTACCTAATGCTTAAGCTTTCAATACGGGACGCTTGAACTTTCACACTTAATCCTCGTTGAAAGCTCACACTAAGTCACGAGGATGTTACCCCCATGCACCACAAAAGTCATTCTAAAAGATCCTAGGAAATAACACAAAAAGGTTACCCACAACAATGAGCCCAGGGATAGTACTTCACTCGGTTGCATAATTCTATCTCTTGTAACGGAAATTCACCTTGAACTTGTGCTTTTATGGGATTCGAACCTCAGATCATGTTTTGATAACAAACATAGGAAAAATAGCTAATCCTTCCTACCTAATGCTTAAGCTTTCAATACGGGACGCTTGAACTGTCACACTTAATCCTCGTTGAAAGCTCACACCAAGTCACGAGGATGTTACCCCTTATGAATCACACAAGTAATTCTAAATGACCCTTGGAAAAAAAACAGAAAGGTTACCCACAACAATAAGCCCAAGGATAGTACTTAACTCGGTTGCATAATTTTGTCTCTTGTAAGGAAAATTCACCTTGAACTTGTGCTTTTATGTAATTCGAACCTGATATCATGTTTTGATAACAAACATAGGAAATATAGCTAATCCGTTCTACCTAATGCTTAAGCTTTCAATACGGGACGCTTGAACTGTCACAATTAATCCTCGTTGAAAGCTCACACCAAGTCACGAGGATGTTACCCCCCATGAATCACACAAGTATAGAACTTAACTCGGTTGAATAATTTTGTCTCTTGTAAGGAAAATTCACCTTCAAACTTGTGCTTTTATGTAATTCGAACCTGATATCATGTTTTGATAACAAACATAGGAAATATAGCTAATCCGTCCTACCTAATAGTTAAGCTTTCAATACGGGACGCTTGAACTGTCACACTTAATCCTCGTTGAAAGCTCAAACCAAGTCACGAGGATGTTACCCCCCATGCACCACAAAAGTCATTCTAAAAGATCCTAGGAAATAACACAAAAAGGTTACCCACAACAATGATCCCAGGGATAGTACTTAACTCGGTTGCATAATTCTGTCTCTTGTAAGGGAAATTCACCTTGAACTTGTGCTTTTATGGGATTCGAACCTGAGATCATGTTTTGATAACAAACATAGGAAAAATAGGTAATCCTTCCTACCTAATGCTTAAACTTTCAATACGGGACGCTTGAACTTTCACACTTAATCCTCGTTGAAAGCTCACACTAAGTCACGAGGATGTTACCCCCATGCACCACAAAAGTCATTCTAAAAGATCCTAGGAAATAACACAAAAAGGTTACCCACAACAATGAGCCCAAGGATAGTATTTCACTCGGTTGCATAATTCTGTCTCTTGTAACGGAAATTCACGTTGAACTTGTGCTTTTTTGGGATTCGAACCTCAGATCATGTTTTGATAACAAACATAGGAAAAATAGCTAATCCTTCCTACCTAATGCTTAAGCTTTCAATACGGGACGCTTGAACTGTCACACTTAATCCTCGTTAAAAGCTCACACCAAGTCACGAGGATGTTACCCCTTATGAATCACACAAGTAATTCTAAATGACCCTTGGAAAAAAAACAGAAAGGTTACCCACAACAATAAGCCCAAGGATAGTACTTAACTCGGTTGCATAATTTTGTCTCTTGTAAGGAAAATTCACCTTGAACTTGTGCTTTTATGTAATTCGAACCTGATATCATGTTTTGATAACAAACATAGGAAATATAGCTAATCCGTTCTACCTAATGCTTAAGCTTTCAATACGGGACGCTTGAACTTTTACACTTAATCCTCGTTGAAAGCTCACACCAAGTCACGAGGATGTTACCCCCATGCACCACAAAAGTCATTCTAAAAGATCCTAGGAAATAACACAAAAAGGTTACCCATAACAATGATCCCAGGGATAGTACTTAACTCGGTTGCATAATTCTGTCTCTTGTAAGGGCAATTCACCTTGAACTTGTGCTTTTATGAGATTCGAACCTGAGATCATGTTTTCCTAACAAACATAGGAAAAATAGGTAATCCTTCCTACCTAATGCTTAAGCTTTCAATACGGGACGCTTGAACTGTGAAACTTAATCCTCGTTGAAATCTCACACCAAGTCACGAGGATGTTACCCCCCATGCACCACACAAGTCATTCTAAATGACCCTTGAAAATAAAACAGAAAGGTTACCCACAACAATAAGCCTAGGGATAGTACTTCACTCGGTTGCATAATTCTGTCTCTTGTAACGGAAATTCACCTTGAACTTTTGCTTTTATGGGATTCAAACCTGAGATCATGTTTTGATAACAAACAAAGGAAAAATAGCTAATCCTTCCTACCTAACGCTTAAGCTTTCAATACGGGACGCTTTAAGTATCACACTTAATCCTCGTTGAAAGCTCACACTAAGTCACGAGGATGTTACCCCACATGCATCATACAAATCATTCTAAATGACCCTAGGAAATAACACAAAAAGGTTACCCACAACAATGAGCCGAGGGATAGTACTTAACTCGGTTGCATAATTCTGTCTCTTGTAAGGGAAATTCACCTTGAACTTGTGCTTTTAAGGGATTCGAACCTGAGATCATGTTTTGATAACAAACATAGGAAAAATAGGTAATCCTTCCTACCTAATGCTTAAGCTTTCAATACGGGACGCTTGAACTTTCACACTTAATCCTCGTTGAAAGCTCACACTAAGTCACGAGGATGTTACCCCCATGCACCACAAAAGTCATTCTAAAAGATCCTAGGAAATAACACAAAAAGGTTACCAACAACAATGAGCCCAGGGATAGTACTTCACTCGGTTGCATAATTCTGTCTCTTGTAAGGGAAATTCACCTTGAACTTGTGCTTTTATGGGATTCAAACCTGAGATCATGTTTTGATAACAAACATAGGAAAAATAGGTAATCCTTCCTACCTAATGCTTAAGCTTTCAATACGGGATGCTTGAACTATCACACTTAATCCTCGTTAGAAGCGCATACCAAGTCACGAGGATGTTACCCCCCATGCATCACACAAGTCATTCTAAATGACCCTTGAAAAAAAAGAGAAAGGTTACCCACAACAATAAGCCCAGGGATAGTACTTCACTCGGTTGCATAATTCTATCTCTTGTAACGGAAATTCACCATGAACTTGTGCTTTTATGGGATTCGAACCTCAGATCATGTTTTGATAACAAACATAGGAAAAATAGCTAATCCTTCCTACCTAATGCTTAAGCTTTCAATACGGGACGCTTGAACTGTCACAATTAATCCTCGTTGAAAGCTCACACCAAGTCACGAGGATGTTACCCCCCATGAATCACACAAGTATAGAACTTAACTCGGTTGAATAATTTTGTCTCTTGTAAGGAAAATTCACCTTCAAACTTGTGCTTTTATGTAATTCGAACATGATATCATGTTTTGATATCAAACATAGGAAATATAGCTAATCCGTTCTACCTAATGCTTAAGCTCTCAATACGGGACGCTTGAACTTTCACACTTAATCGTCGTTGAAAGCTCACACCAAGTCACGAGGATGTTACCCCCATGCACCACAAAAGTCATTCTAAAAGATCCTAGGAAATAACACAAAAAGGTTACCCACAACAATGATCCCAGGGATAGTACTTAACTCGGTTGCATAATTCTGTCTCTTGTATGGGAAATTCACCTTGAACTTGTGCTTTTATGGGATTCGAACCTGAGTTCATGTTTTGATAACAAACATAGGAAAAATAGGTAATCCTTCCTACCTAATGCTTAAACTTTCAATACGGGACGCTTTAACTATCACACTTAATCCTCGTTGAAAGCTCACACTAAGTCACGAGGATGTTACCCCCCATGCATCACACAAGTCATTCTAAATAACCATTGGAAATAAAACACAAAGGTTACCCACAACAATAAGCCTAGGGATAGTACTTAACTCGGTTGCATAATTCTGTCTCTTGTAATGGAAATTCACCTTTAACTTGTGCTTTTATGGGATTCGAACCTGAGATCATGTTTTGATAACAAACATAGGAAAAATAGGTAATCCTTCCTACCTAATGCTTAAGCTTTCAATACGGGATGCTCGAACTATCACACTTAAGCCTCGTTGAAAGCTCACACCAAGTCACGAGGATGTTACCCCCCATGCATCACACAAGTAATTCTAAATGACGCTTGGAAAAAAAACAGAATGGTTACCCACAACAATAAGCCCAAGGATAGTACTTAACTCGGTTGCATAATTCTGTCTCTTGTAAGGAAAATTCACCTTGAACTTGTGCTTTTATATAATTCGAACCTCAGATCATGTTTTGATAACAAACATAGGAAATATAGCTAATCCGTTCTACCTAATGCTTAAGCTTTCAATACGGGACGCTTGAACTTTCACACTTAATCCTCGTTGAATGCTCACACCAAGTCATGAGGATGTTACCCTCATGCACCACAAAAGTCATTCTAAAAGATCCTAGGAAATAACACAAAAAGGTTACCCACAACAATGAGCCCAGGGATAGTACTTAACTCGGTTGCATAATTCTATCTCTTGTAAGGGAAATTCACCTCGAACTTGTGCTTTTATGGGATTCGAACCTGAGATCATGTTTTGATAACAAACATAGGAAAAATAGGTAATCCTTCCTACCTAATGCTTAAACTTTCAATACGGGACGCTTGAACTATCACACTTAATCCTCGTTGGAAGCGCACACCAAGTCACGAGGATGTTACCCCCAATGAATCACACAAGTCATTCTAAATGACCCTTGAAAAAATAACAGAAAGGTTACCCAAAACAATAAGCCCAAGGATAGTACTTCACTCTGTTGCATAATTCTGTCTCTTGTAACGAAAATTCACCTTGAACTTGTGCTTTTATGGGATTCGAACCTGAGATCATGTTTTGATAACAAACATAGGAAATATAGCTAATCCGTTCTACCTAATGCTTAAGCTTTCAATACGGGACGCTTGAACTTTCACACTTAATCCTCGTTGAAAGCTCACACCAAGTCATGAGGATGTTACCCCCATGCACCACAAAAGTCATTCTAAAAGATCCCAGGAAATAACACAAAAAGGTTACCCACAACAATGAGCCCAGTGATAGTACTTAACTCGGTTGCATAATTCTATCTCTTGTAAGGGAAATTCACCTTGAACTTGTGCTTTTATGGGATTCGAACCTGAGAGCATGTTTTGATAACAAACATAGGAAAAATAGGTAATCCTTCCTACCTAATGCTTAAGCTTTCAATACGGGACGCTTGAACTGTCAAACTTAATCCTCGTTGAAAGCTCACACCAAGTCACGAGGATGTTACCCCATGCACCACAAAAGTCATTCTAAAAGATCCTAGGAAATAACATAAAAAGGTTACCCACAACAATGAGCCCAAGGATAGTACTTAACTCGGTTGCATAATTCTGTCTCCTGTAACGGAAATTCACCTCGAACTTGTGCTTTTATGGGATTCGAACCTGAGATCATGTTTTGATAACAAACATAGGAAAAATAGGTAATCCTTCCTATCTAATGCTTAAACTTTCAATACGGGACGCTTTAACTATCACACTTAATCCTCGTTGAAAGCTCACACTAAGTCACGAGGATGTTACCCACCATGCATCACACAAATCATTCTAAATGACCCTTGGAAATAAAACAGAAAGGTTACACACAACAATAAGCCCAGGGATAGTACTTCACTCGGTTGCATAATTCTGTCTCTTGTAAGGGATATTCACCTTGAACTTGTGCTTTTATGGGATTTCGAACCTGAGATCATGTTTTGATAACAAACATAGGAAATATAGCTAATCCGTCCTACCTAATAGTTAAGCTTTCAATACGGGACGCTTGAACTGTCACACTTAATCCTCGTTGAAAGCTCAAACCAAGTCACGAGGATGTTACCCCCCATGCACCACAAAAGTCATTCTAAAAGATCCTAGGAAATAACACAAAAAGGTTACCCACAACAATGATCCCAGGGATAGTACTTAACTCGGTTGCATAATTCTGTCTCTTGTAAGGGAAATTCACCTTGAACTTGTGCTTTTATGGGATTCGAACCTGAGATCATGTTTTGATAACAAACATAGGAAAAATAGGTAATCCTTCCTACCTAATGCTTAAACTTTCAATACGGGACGCTTGAACTTTCACACTTAATCCTCGTTGAAAGCTCACACTAAGTCACGAGGATGTTACCCCCATGCACCACAAAAGTCATTCTAAAAGATCCTAGGAAATAACACAAAAAGGTTACCCACAACAATGAGCCCAAGGATAGTATTTCACTCGGTTGCATAATTCTGTCTCTTGTAACGGAAATTCACGTTGAACTTGTGCTTTTTTGGGATTCGAACCTCAGATCATGTTTTGATAACAAACATAGGAAAAATAGCTAATCCTTCCTACCTAATGCTTAAGCTTTCAATACGGGACGCTTGAACTGTCACACTTAATCCTCGTTAAAAGCTCACACCAAGTCACGAGGATGTTACCCCTTATGAATCACACAAGTAATTCTAAATGACCCTTGGAAAAAAAACAGAAAGGTTACCCACAACAATAAGCCCAAGGATAGTACTTAACTCGGTTGCATAATTTTGTCTCTTGTAAGGAAAATTCACCTTGAACTTGTGCTTTTATGTAATTCGAACCTGATATCATGTTTTGATAACAAACATAGGAAATATAGCTAATCCGTTCTACCTAATGCTTAAGCTTTCAATACGGGACGCTTGAACTTTTACACTTAATCCTCGTTGAAAGCTCACACCAAGTCACGAGGATGTTACCCCCATGCACCACAAAAGTCATTCTAAAAGATCCTAGGAAATAACACAAAAAGGTTACCCATAACAATGATCCCAGGGATAGTACTTAACTCGGTTGCATAATTCTGTCTCTTGTAAGGGCAATTCACCTTGAACTTGTGCTTTTATGAGATTCGAACCTGAGATCATGTTTTCCTAACAAACATAGGAAAAATAGGTAATCCTTCCTACCTAATGCTTAAGCTTTCAATACGGGACGCTTGAACTGTGAAACTTAATCCTCGTTGAAATCTCACACCAAGTCACGAGGATGTTACCCCCCATGCACCACACAAGTCATTCTAAATGACCCTTGAAAATAAAACAGAAAGGTTACCCACAACAATAAGCCTAGGGATAGTACTTCACTCGGTTGCATAATTCTGTCTCTTGTAACGGAAATTCACCTTGAACTTTTGCTTTTATGGGATTCAAACCTGAGATCATGTTTTGATAACAAACAAAGGAAAAATAGCTAATCCTTCCTACCTAACGCTTAAGCTTTCAATACGGGACGCTTTAAGTATCACACTTAATCCTCGTTGAAAGCTCACACTAAGTCACGAGGATGTTACCCCACATGCATCATACAAATCATTCTAAATGACCCTAGGAAATAACACAAAAAGGTTACCCACAACAATGAGCCGAGGGATAGTACTTAACTCGGTTGCATAATTCTGTCTCTTGTAAGGGAAATTCACCTTGAACTTGTGCTTTTAAGGGATTCGAACCTGAGATCATGTTTTGATAACAAACATAGGAAAAATAGGTAATCCTTCCTACCTAATGCTTAAGCTTTCAATACGGGACGCTTGAACTTTCACACTTAATCCTCGTTGAAAGCTCACACTAAGTCACGAGGATGTTACCCCCATGCACCACAAAAGTCATTCTAAAAGATCCTAGGAAATAACACAAAAAGGTTACCAACAACAATGAGCCCAGGGATAGTACTTCACTCGGTTGCATAATTCTGTCTCTTGTAAGGGAAATTCACCTTGAACTTGTGCTTTTATGGGATTCAAACCTGAGATCATGTTTTGATAACAAACATAGGAAAAATAGGTAATCCTTCCTACCTAATGCTTAAGCTTTCAATACGGGATGCTTGAACTATCACACTTAATCCTCGTTAGAAGCGCATACCAAGTCACGAGGATGTTACCCCCCATGCATCACACAAGTCATTCTAAATGACCCTTGAAAAAAAAGAGAAAGGTTACCCACAACAATAAGCCCAGGGATAGTACTTCACTCGGTTGCATAATTCTATCTCTTGTAACGGAAATTCACCATGAACTTGTGCTTTTATGGGATTCGAACCTCAGATCATGTTTTGATAACAAACATAGGAAAAATAGCTAATCCTTCCTACCTAATGCTTAAGCTTTCAATACGGGACGCTTGAACTGTCACAATTAATCCTCGTTGAAAGCTCACACCAAGTCACGAGGATGTTACCCCCCATGAATCACACAAGTATAGAACTTAACTCGGTTGAATAATTTTGTCTCTTGTAAGGAAAATTCACCTTCAAACTTGTGCTTTTATGTAATTCGAACATGATATCATGTTTTGATATCAAACATAGGAAATATAGCTAATCCGTTCTACCTAATGCTTAAGCTCTCAATACGGGACGCTTGAACTTTCACACTTAATCGTCGTTGAAAGCTCACACCAAGTCACGAGGATGTTACCCCCATGCACCACAAAAGTCATTCTAAAAGATCCTAGGAAATAACACAAAAAGGTTACCCACAACAATGATCCCAGGGATAGTACTTAACTCGGTTGCATAATTCTGTCTCTTGTATGGGAAATTCACCTTGAACTTGTGCTTTTATGGGATTCGAACCTGAGTTCATGTTTTGATAACAAACATAGGAAAAATAGGTAATCCTTCCTACCTAATGCTTAAACTTTCAATACGGGACGCTTTAACTATCACACTTAATCCTCGTTGAAAGCTCACACTAAGTCACGAGGATGTTACCCCCCATGCATCACACAAGTCATTCTAAATAACCATTGGAAATAAAACACAAAGGTTACCCACAACAATAAGCCTAGGGATAGTACTTAACTCGGTTGCATAATTCTGTCTCTTGTAATGGAAATTCACCTTTAACTTGTGCTTTTATGGGATTCGAACCTGAGATCATGTTTTGATAACAAACATAGGAAAAATAGGTAATCCTTCCTACCTAATGCTTAAGCTTTCAATACGGGATGCTCGAACTATCACACTTAAGCCTCGTTGAAAGCTCACACCAAGTCACGAGGATGTTACCCCCCATGCATCACACAAGTAATTCTAAATGACGCTTGGAAAAAAAACAGAATGGTTACCCACAACAATAAGCCCAAGGATAGTACTTAACTCGGTTGCATAATTCTGTCTCTTGTAAGGAAAATTCACCTTGAACTTGTGCTTTTATATAATTCGAACCTCAGATCATGTTTTGATAACAAACATAGGAAATATAGCTAATCCGTTCTACCTAATGCTTAAGCTTTCAATACGGGACGCTTGAACTTTCACACTTAATCCTCGTTGAATGCTCACACCAAGTCATGAGGATGTTACCCTCATGCACCACAAAAGTCATTCTAAAAGATCCTAGGAAATAACACAAAAAGGTTACCCACAACAATGAGCCCAGGGATAGTACTTAACTCGGTTGCATAATTCTATCTCTTGTAAGGGAAATTCACCTCGAACTTGTGCTTTTATGGGATTCGAACCTGAGATCATGTTTTGATAACAAACATAGGAAAAATAGGTAATCCTTCCTACCTAATGCTTAAACTTTCAATACGGGACGCTTGAACTATCACACTTAATCCTCGTTGGAAGCGCACACCAAGTCACGAGGATGTTACCCCCAATGAATCACACAAGTCATTCTAAATGACCCTTGAAAAAATAACAGAAAGGTTACCCAAAACAATAAGCCCAAGGATAGTACTTCACTCTGTTGCATAATTCTGTCTCTTGTAACGAAAATTCACCTTGAACTTGTGCTTTTATGGGATTCGAACCTGAGATCATGTTTTGATAACAAACATAGGAAATATAGCTAATCCGTTCTACCTAATGCTTAAGCTTTCAATACGGGACGCTTGAACTTTCACACTTAATCCTCGTTGAAAGCTCACACCAAGTCATGAGGATGTTACCCCCATGCACCACAAAAGTCATTCTAAAAGATCCCAGGAAATAACACAAAAAGGTTACCTACAACAATGAGCCCAGTGATAGTACTTAACTCGGTTGCATAATTCTATCTCTTGTAAGGGAAATTCACCTTGAACTTGTGCTTTTATGGGATTCGAACCTGAGAGCATGTTTTGATAACAAACATAGGAAAAATAGGTAATCCTTCCTACCTAATGCTTAAGCTTTCAATACGGGACGCTTGAACTGTCAAACTTAATCCTCGTTGAAAGCTCACACCAAGTCACGAGGATGTTACCCCATGCACCACAAAAGTCATTCTAAAAGATCCTAGGAAATAACATAAAAAGGTTACCCACAACAATGAGCCCAAGGATAGTACTTAACTCGGTTGCATAATTCTGTCTCCTGTAACGGAAATTCACCTCGAACTTGTGCTTTTATGGGATTCGAACCTGAGATCATGTTTTGATAACAAACATAGGAAAAATAGGTAATCCTTCCTATCTAATGCTTAAACTTTCAATACGGGACGCTTTAACTATCACACTTAATCCTCGTTGAAAGCTCACACTAAGTCACGAGGATGTTACCCACCATGCATCACACAAATCATTCTAAATGACCCTTGGAAATAAAACAGAAAGGTTACACACAACAATAAGCCCAGGGATAGTACTTCACTCGGTTGCATAATTCTGTCTCTTGTAAGGGATATTCACCTTGAACTTGTGCTTTTATGGGATTTCGAACCTGAGATCATGTTTTGATAACAAACATAGGAAAAATAGGTAATCCTTCCTACCTAATGCTTAAACTTTCAATACGGGACGCTTGAACTTTCACACTTAATCCTCGTTGAAAGCTCACACTAAGTCACGAGGATGTTACCCCCATGCACCACAAAAGTCATTCTAAAAGATCCTAGGAAATAACACAAAAAGGTTACCCACAACAATGAGCCCAGGGATAGTACTTCACTCGGTTGCATAATTCTGTCTATTGTAAGGGCAATTCACCTTGAACTTGTGCTTTTATGAGATTCGAACCTGAGATCATGTTTTGATAACAAACATAGGAAAAATAGGTAATCCTTCCTACCTAATGCTTAAGCTTTCAATACGGGATGCTCGAACTATCACACTTAAGCCTCGTTGAAAGCTCACACCAAGTCACGAGGATGTTACCCCCCATGCATCACACAAGTAATTCTAAATGACGCTTGGAAAAAAAACAGAATGGTTACCCACAACAATAAGCCCAAGGATAGTACTTAACTCGGTTGCATAATTCTGTCTCTTGTAAGGAAAATTCACCTTGAACTTGTGCTTTTATATAATTCGAACCTCAGATCATGTTTTGATAACAAACATAGGAAATATAGCTAATCCGTTCTACCTAATGCTTAAGCTTTCAATACGGGACGCTTGAACTTTCACACTTAATCCTCGTTGAATGCTCACACCAAGTCATGAGGATGTTACCCTCATGCACCACAAAAGTCATTCTAAAAGATCCTAGGAAATAACACAAAAAGGTTACCCACAACAATGAGCCCAGGGATAGTACTTAACTCGGTTGCATAATTCTATCTCTTGTAAGGGAAATTCACCTCGAACTTGTGCTTTTATGGGATTCGAACCTGAGATCATGTTTTGATAACAAACATAGGAAAAATAGGTAATCCTTCCTACCTAATGCTTAAACTTTCAATACGGGACACTTGAACTATCACACTTAATCCTCGTTGGAAGCGCACACCAAGTCACGAGGATGTTACCCCCCATGAATCACACAAGTCATTCTAAATGACCCTTGAAAAAATAAGAGAAAGGTTACCCAAAACAATAAGCCCAAGGATAGTACTTCACTCTGTTGCATAATTCTGTCTCTTGTAACGAAAATTCACCTTGAACTTGTGCTTTTATGGGATTCGAACCTGAGATCATGTTTTGATAACAAACATAGGAAATATAGCTAATCCGTTCTACCTAATGCTTAAGCTTTCAATACGGGACGCTTGAACTTTCACACTTAATCCTCGTTGAAAGCTCACACCAAGTCATGAGGATGTTACCCCCATGCACCACAAAAGTCATTCTAAAAGATCCCAGGAAATAACACAAAAAGGTTACCCACAACAATGAGCCCAGTGATAGTACTTAACTCGGTTGCATAATTCTATCTCTTGTAAGGGAAATTCACCTTGAACTTGTGCTTTTATGGGATTCGAACCTGAGAGCATGTTTTGATAACAAACATAGGAAAAATAGGTAATCCTTCCTACCTAATGCTTAAGCTTTCAATACGGGACGCTTGAACTGTCAAACTTAATCCTCGTTGAAAGCTCACACCAAGTCACGAGGATGTTACCCCATGCACCACAAAATTCATTCTAAAAGATCCTAGGAAATAACATAAAAAGGTTACCCACAACAATGAGCCCAAGGATAGTACTTAACTCGGTTGCATAATTCTGTCTCCTGTAACGGAAATTCACCTCGAACTTGTGCTTTTATGGGATTCGAACCTGAGATCATGTTTTGATAACAAACATAGGAAAAATAGGTAATCCTTCCTATCTAATGCTTAAACTTTCAATACGGGACGCTTTAACTATCACACTTAATCCTCGTTGAAAGCTCACACTAAGTCACGAGGATGTTACCCACCATGCATCACACAAATCATTCTAAATGACCCTTGGAAATAAAACAGAAAGGTTACACACAACAATAAGCCCAGGGATAGTACTTCACTCGGTTGCATAATTCTGTCTCTTGTAAGGGATATTCACCTTGAACTTGTGCTTTTATGGGATTTCGAACCTGAGATCATGTTTTGATAACAAACATAGGAAAAATAGGTAATCCTTCCTACCTAATGCTTAAACTTTCAATACGGGACGCTTGAACTTTCACACTTAATCCTCGTTGAAAGCTCACACTAAGTCACGAGGATGTTACCCCCATGCACCACAAAAGTCATTCTAAAAGATCCTAGGAAATAACACAAAAAGGTTACCCACAACAATGAGCCCAGGGATAGTACTTCACTCGGTTGCATAATTCTGTCTCTTGTAACGGAAATTCACCTTGAACTTGTGCTTTTATGGGATTCGAACCTCAGATCATGTTTTGATAACAAACATAGGAAAAATAGCTAATCCTTCCTACCTAATGCTTAAGCTTTCAATACGGGACGCTTGAACTGTCACACTTAATCCTCGTTGAAAGCTCACACCAAGTCACGAGTATGTTACCCCTTATGAATCACACAAGTAATTCTAAATGACCCTTGGAAAAAAAACAGAAAGGTTACCCACAACAATAAGCCCAAGGATAGTACTTAACTCGGTTGCATAATTTTGTCTCTTGTAAGGAAAATTCACCTTGAACTTGTGATTTTATGTAATTCGAACCTGATATCATGTTTTGATAACAAACATAGGAAATATAGCTAATCCGTTCTACCTAATGCTTAAGCTTTCAATACGGGACGCTTGAACTTTTACACTTAATCCTCGTTGAAAGCTCACACCAAGTCACGAGGATGTTACCCCCATGCACCACAAAAGTCATTCTAAAAGATCCTAGGAAATAACACAAAAAGGTTACCCACAACAATGATCCCAGGGATAGTACTTAACTCGGTTGCATAATTCTGTCTATTGTAAGGGCAATTCACCTTGAACTTGTGCTTTTATGAGATTCGAACCTGAGATCATGTTTTCATAACAAACATAAGAAAAATAGGTAATCCTTCCTACCTAATGCTTAAGCTTTCAATACGGGACGCTTGAACTATGAAACTTAATCCTCGTTGAAAGCTCACACCAAGTCACGAGGATGTTACCCCCCATGCACCACACAAGTCATTCTAAATGACCCTTGAAAATAAAACAGAAAGGTTACCCACAACAATAAGCCTAGGGATAGTACTTCACTCGGTTGCATAATTCTGTCTCTTGTAACGGAAATTCACCTTGAACTTTTGCTTTTATGGGATTCAAACCTGAGATCATGTTTTGATAACAAACAAAGGAAAAATAGCTAATCCTTCCTACCTAATGCTTAAGCTTTCAATACGGGACGCTTTAAGTATCACACTTAATCCTCGTTGAAAGCTCACACTAAGTCACGAGGATGTTACCCCACATGCATCATACAAATCATTCTAAATGACCCTAGGAAATAACACAAAAAGGTTACCCACAACAATGAGCCGAGGGATAGTACTTAACTCGGTTGCATAATTCTGTCTCTTGTAAGGGAAATTCACCTTGAACTTATGCTTTTATGGGATTCGAACCTGAGATCATGTTTTGATAACAAACATAGGAAAAATAGGTAATCCTTCCTACCTAATGCTTAAGCTTTCAATACGGGACGCTTGAACTTTCACACTTAATCCTCGTTGAAAGCTCACACTAAGTCACGAGGATGTTACCCCCATGCACCACAAAAGTCATTCTAAAAGATCCTAGGAAATAACACAAAAAGGTTACCAACAACAATGAGCCCAGGGATAGTACTTCACTCGGTTGCATAATTCTGTCTCTTGTAAGGGAAATTCACCTTGAACTTGTGCTTTTATGGGATTCAAACCTGAGATCATGTTTTGATAACAAACATAGGAAAAATAGGTAATCCTTCCTACCTAATGCTTAAGCTTTCAATACGGGACGCTTGAACTTTTACACTTAATCCTCGTTGAAAGCTCACACCAAGTCACGAGGATGTTACCCCCATGCACCACAAAAGTCATTCTAAAAGATCCTAGGAAATAACACAAAAAGGTTACCCACAACAATGATCCCAGGGATAGTACTTAACTCGGTTGCATAATTCTGTCTATTGTAAGGGCAATTCACCTTGAACTTGTGCTTTTATGAGATTCGAACCTGAGATCATGTTTTCATAACAAACATAAGAAAAATAGGTAATCCTTCCTACCTAATGCTTAAGCTTTCAATACGGGACGCTTGAACTGTGAAACTTAATCCTCGTTGAAAGCTCACACCAAGTCACGAGGATGTTACCCCCCATGCACCACACAAGTCATTCTAAATGACCCTTGAAAATAAAACAGAAAGGTTACCCACAACAATAAGCCTAGGGATAGTACTTCACTCGGTTGCATAATTCTGTCTCTTGTAACGGAAATTCACCTTGAACTTTTGCTTTTATGGGATTCAAACCTGAGATCATGTTTTGATAACAAACAAAGGAAAAATAGCTAATCCTTCCTACCTAATGCTTAAGCTTTCAATACGGGACGCTTTAAGTATCACACTTAATCCTCGTTGAAAGCTCACACTAAGTCACGAGGATGTTACCCCACATGCATCATACAAATCATTCTAAATGACCCTAGGAAATAACACAAAAAGGTTACCCACAACAATGAGCCGAGGGATAGTACTTAACTCGGTTGCATAATTCTGTCTCTTGTAAGGGAAATTCACCTTGAACTTGTGCTTTTATGGGATTCGAACCTGAGATCATGTTTTGATAACAAACATAGGAAAAATAGGTAATCCTTCCTACCTAATGCTTAAGCTTTCAATACGGGACGCTTGAACTGTCAAACTTAATCCTCGTTGAAAGCTCACACCAAGTCACGAGGATGTTACCCCATGCACCACAAAAGTCATTCTAAAAGATCCTAGGAAATAACATAAAAAGGTTACCCACAACAATGAGCCCAAGGATAGTACTTAACTCGGTTGCATAATTCTGTCTCCTGTAACGGAAATTCACCTCGAACTTGTGCTTTTATGGGATTCGAACCTGAGATCATGTTTTGATAACAAACATAGGAAAAATAGGTAATCCTTCCTATCTAATGCTTAAACTTTCAATACGGGACGCTTTAACTATCACACTTAATCCTCGTTGAAAGCTCACACTAAGTCACGAGGATGTTACCCACCATGCATCACACAAATCATTCTAAATGACCCTTGGAAATAAAACAGAAAGGTTACACACAACAATAAGCCCAGGGATAGTACTTCACTCGGTTGCATAATTCTGTCTCTTGTAAGGGATATTCACCTTGAACTTGTGCTTTTATGGGATTTCGAACCTGAGATCATGTTTTGATAACAAACATAGGAAAAATAGGTAATCCTTCCTACCTAATGCTTAAACTTTCAATACGGGACGCTTGAACTTTCACACTTAATCCTCGTTGAAAGCTCACACTAAGTCACGAGGATGTTACCCCCATGCACCACAAAAGTCATTCTAAAAGATCCTAGGAAATAACACAAAAAGGTTACCCACAACAATGAGCCCAGGGATAGTACTTCACTCGGTTGCATAATTCTGTCTCTTGTAACGGAAATTCACCTTGAACTTGTGCTTTTATGGGATTCGAACCTCAGATCATGTTTTGATAACAAACATAGGAAAAATAGCTAATCCTTCCTACCTAACGCTTAAGCTTTCAATACGGGACGCTTGAACTGTCACACTTAATCCTCGTTGAAAGCTCACACCAAGTCACGAGTATGTTACCCCTTATGAATCACACAAGTAATTCTAAATGACCCTTGGAAAAAAAACAGAAAGGTTACCCACAACAATAAGCCCAAGGATAGTACTTAACTCGGTTGCATAATTTTGTCTCTTGTAAGGAAAATTCACCTTGAACTTGTGATTTTATGTAATTCGAACCTGATATCATGTTTTGATAACAAACATAGGAAATATAGCTAATCCGTTCTACCTAATGCTTAAGCTTTCAATACGGGACGCTTGAACTTTTACACTTAATCCTCGTTGAAAGCTCACACCAAGTCACGAGGATGTTACCCCCATGCACCACAAAAGTCATTCTAAAAGATCCTAGGAAATAACACAAAAAGGTTACCCACAACAATGATCCCAGGGATAGTACTTAACTCGGTTGCATAATTCTGTCTATTGTAAGGGCAATTCACCTTGAACTTGTGCTTTTATGAGATTCGAACCTGAGATCATGTTTTCATAACAAACATAAGAAAAATAGGTAATCCTTCCTACCTAATGCTTAAGCTTTCAATACGGGACGCTTGAACTATGAAACTTAATCCTCGTTGAAAGCTCACACCAAGTCACGAGGATGTTACCCCCCATGCACCACACAAGTCATTCTAAATGACCCTTGAAAATAAAACAGAAAGGTTACCCACAACAATAAGCCTAGGGATAGTACTTCACTCGGTTGCATAATTCTGTCTCTTGTAACGGAAATTCACCTTGAACTTTTGCTTTTATGGGATTCAAACCTGAGATCATGTTTTGATAACAATCAAAGGAAAAATAGCTAATCCTTCCTACCTAATGCTTAAGCTTTCAATACGGGACGCTTTAAGTATCACACTTAATCCTCGTTGAAAGCTCACACTAAGTCACGAGGATGTTACCCCACATGCATCATACAAATCATTCTAAATGACCCTAGGAAATAACACAAAAAGGTTACCCACAACAATGAGCCGAGGGATAGTACTTAACTCGGTTGCATAATTCTGTCTCTTGTAAGGGAAATTCACCTTGAACTTATGCTTTTATGGGATTCGAACCTGAGATCATGTTTTGATAACAAACATAGGAAAAATAGGTAATCCTTCCTACCTAATGCTTAAGCTTTCAATACGGGACGCTTGAACTTTCACACTTAATCCTCGTTGAAAGCTCACACTAAGTCACGAGGATGTTACCCCCATGCACCACAAAAGTCATTCTAAAAGATCCTAGGAAATAACACAAAAAGGTTACCAACAACAATGAGCCCAGGGATAGTACTTCACTCGGTTGCATAATTCTGTCTCTTGTAAGGGAAATTCACCTTGAACTTGTGCTTTTATGGGATTCAAACCTGAGATCATGTTTTGATAACAAACATAGGAAAAATAGGTAATCCTTCCTACCTAATGCTTAAGCTTTCAATACGGGACGCTTGAACTTTTACACTTAATCCTCGTTGAAAGCTCACACCAAGTCACGAGGATGTTACCCCCATGCACCACAAAAGTCATTCTAAAAGATCCTAGGAAATAACACAAAAAGGTTACCCACAACAATGATCCCAGGGATAGTACTTAACTCGGTTGCATAATTCTGTCTATTGTAAGGGCAATTCACCTTGAACTTGTGCTTTTATGAGATTCGAACCTGAGATCATGAATTCATAACAAACATAGGAAAAATAGGTAATCCTTCCTACCTAATGCTTAAGCTTTCAATACGGGACGCTTGAACTGTGAAACTTAATCCTCGTTGAAAGCTCACACCAAGTCACGAGGATGTTACCCCCCATGCACCACACAAGTCATTCTAAATGACCCTTGAAAATAAAACAGAAAGGTTACCCACAACAATAAGCCTAGGGATAGTACTTCACTCGGTTGCATAATTCTGTCTCTTGTAACGGAAATTCACCTTGAACTTTTGCTTTTATGGGATTCAAACCTGAGATCATGTTTTGATAACAAACAAAGGAAAAATAGCTAATCCTTCCTACCTAATGCTTAAGCTTTCAATACGGGACGCTTTAAGTATCACACTTAATCCTCGTTGAAAGCTCACACTAAGTCACGAGGATGTTACCCCACATGCATCATACAAATCATTCTAAATGACCCTAGGAAATAACACAAAAAGGTTACCCACAACAATGAGCCGAGGGATAGTACTTAACTCGGTTGCATAATTCTGTCTCTTGTAAGGGAAATTCACCTTGAACTTGTGCTTTTATGGGATTCGAACCTGAGATCATGTTTTGATAACAAACATAGGAAAAATAGGTAATCCTTCCTACCTAATGCTTAAGCTTTCAATACGGGACGCTTGAACTTTCACACTTAATCCTCGTTGAAAGCTCACACTAAGTCACGAGGATGTTACCCCCATGCACCACAAAAGTCATTCTAAAAGATCCTAGGAAATAACACAAAAAGGTTACCAACAACAATGAGCCCAGGGATAGTACTTCACTCGGTTGCATAATTCTGTCTCTTGTAAGGGAAATTCACCTTGAACTTGTGCTTTTATGGGATTCAAACCTGAGATCATGTTTTGATAACAAACATAGGAAAAATAGGTAATCCTTCCTACCTAATGCTTAAGCTTTCAATACGGGATGCTTGAACTATCACACTTAATCCTCGTTAGAAGCGCATACCAAGTCACGAGGATGTTACCCCCCATGCATCACACAAGTCATTCTAAATGACCCTTGAAAAAAAAGAGAAAGGTTACCCACAACAATAAGCCCAGGGATAGTACTTCACTCGGTTGCATAATTCTGTCTCTTGTAACGGAAATTCACCTTGAACTTGTGCTTTTATGGGATTCGAACCTCAGATCATGTTTTGATAACAAACATAGGAAAAATAGCTAATCCTTCCTACCTAATGCTTAAGCTTTCAATACGGGACGCTTGAACTGTCACAATTAATCCTCGTTGAAAGCTCACACCAAGTCATGAGGATGTTACCCCCCATGAATCACACAAGTATAGAACTTAACTCGGTTGAATAATTTTGTCTCTTGTAAGGAAAATTCACCTTCAAACTTGTGCTTTTATGTAATTCGAACCTGATATCATGTTTTGATAACAAACATAGGAAATATAGCTAATCCGTTCTACCTAATGCTTAAGCTTTCAATACGGGACGCTTTAACTTTCACACTTAATCCTCGTTGAAAGCTCACACCAAGTCACGAGGATGTTACCCCCATGCACCACAAAAGTCATTCTAAAAGATCCTAGGAAATAACACAAAAAGGTTACCCACAACAATGATCCCAGGGATAGTACTTAACTCGGTTGCATAATTCTGTCTCTTGTATGGGAAATTCACCTTGAACTTGTGCTTTTATGGGATTCGAACCTGAGATCATGTTTTGATAACAAACATAGGAAATATAGGTAATCCTTCCTACCTAATGCTTAAACTTTCAATACGGGACGCTTTAACTATCACACTTAATCCTCGTTGAAAGCTCACACTAAGTCACGAGGATGTTACCCACCATGCATCACACAAATCATTCTAAATGACCCTTGGAAATAAAACAGAAAGGTTACACACAACAATAAGCCCAGGGATAGTACTTAACTCGGTTGCATAATTCTGTCTCTTGTAATGGAAATTCACCTTGAACTTGTGCTTTTATGTGATTCGAACCTGAGATCATGTTTTGATAACAAACATAGGAAAAATAGGTAATCCTTCCTACCTATTGCTTAAGCTTTCAATACGGGATGCTCGAACTATCACACTTAAGCCTCGTTGAAAGCTCACACCAAGTCACGAGGATGTTACCCCCCATGCATCACACAAGTAATTCTAAATGACGCTTGGAAAAAAAACAGAATGGTTACACACAACAATAAGCCCAAGGATAGTACTTAACTCGGTTGCATAATTCTGTCTCTTGTAAGGAAAATTCACCTTGAACTTGTGCTTTTATGTAATTCGAACCTGAGATCATGTTTTGATAACAAACATAGGAAATATAGCTAATCTGTTCTACCTAATGCTTAAGCTTTCAAAACGGGACGCTTGAACTTTCACACTTAATCCTTGTTGAAAGCTCACACCAAGTCACGAGGATGTTACCCCCATGCACCACAAAAGTCATTCTAAAAGATCCTAGGAAATAACACAAAAAGGTTACCCACAACAATGAGCCCAGGGATAGTACTTAACTCGGTTGCATAATTCTATCTCTTGTAAGGGAAATTCACCTCGAACTTGTGCTTTTATGGGATTCGAACCTGAGATCATGTTTTGATAACAAACATAGGAAAAATAGGTAATCCTTCCTACCTAATGCTTAAACTTTCAATACGGGACGCTTGAACTATCACACTTAATCCTCGTTGGAAGCGCACACCAAGTCACGAGGATGTTACCCCCCATGAATCACACAAGTCATTCTAAATGACCCTTGGAAATAAAACAGAAAGGTTACACACAACAATAAGCCCAGGGATAGTACTTCACTCGGTTGCATAATTCTGTCTCTTGTAACGGAAATTCACCTTGAACTTGTGCTTTTATGGGATTCGAACCTGAGATCATGTTTTGATAACAAACATAGGAAATATAGCTAATCCGTTCTACCTAATGCTTAAGCTTTCAATACGGGACGCTTGAACTTTCACACTTAATCCTCGTTGAAAGCTCAAACCAAGTCATGAGGATGTTACCCCCATGCACCACAAAAGTCATTCTAAAAGATCCTAGGAAATAACACAAAAAGGTTACCCACAACAATGAGCCCAGTGATAGTACTTAACTCGGTTGCATAATTCTATCTCTTGTAAGGGAAATTCACCTTGAACTTGTGCTTTTATGGGATTCGAACCTGAGAGCATGTTTTGATAACAAACATAGGAAAAATAGGTAATCCTTCCTACCTAATGCTTAAACTTTCAATACGGGACGCTTGAACTTTCACACTTAATCCTCGTTGAAAGCTCACACTAAGTCACGAGGATGTTACCCCTATGCACCACAAAAGTCATTCTAAAAGATCCTAGGAAATAACACAAAAAGGTTACCCACAACAATGAGCCCAGGGATAGTACTTCACTCGGTTGCATAATTCTGTCTCTTGTAACGGAAATTCACCTTGAACTTGTGCTTTTATGGGATTCGAACCTCAGATCATGTTTTGATAACAAACATAGGAAAAATAGCTAATCCTTCCTACCTAATGCTTAAGCTTTCAATACGGGACGCTTGAACTGTCACACTTAATCCACGTTGAAAGCTCACACCAAGTCACGAGTATGTTACCCCTTATGAATCACACAAGTAATTCTAAATGACCCTTGGAAAAAAAACAGAAAGGTTACCCACAACAATAAGCCCAAGGATAGTACTTAACTCGGTTGCATAATTTTGTCTCTTGTAAGGAAAATTCACCTTGAACTTGTGCTTTTATGTAATTCGAACCTGATATCATGTTTTGATAACAAACATAGGAAATATAGCTAATCCATTCTACCTAATGCTTAAGCTTTCAATACGGGACGCTTGAACTTTTACACTTAATCCTCGTTGAAAGCTCACACCAAGTCACGAGGATGTTACCCCCATGCACCACAAAAGTCATTCTAAAAGATCCTAGGAAATAACACAAAAAGGTTACCCACAACAATGATCCCAGGGATAGTACTTAACTCGGTTGCATAATTCTGTCTATTGTAAGGGCAATTCACCTTGAACTTGTGCTTTTATGAGATTCGAACCTGAGATCATGTTTTCATAACAAACATAGGAAAAATAGGTAATCCTTCCTACCTAATGCTTAAGCTTTCAATACGGGACGCTTGAACTGTGAAACTTAATCCTCGTTGAAAGCTCACACCAAGTCACGAGGATGTTACCCCCCATGCACCACACAAGTCATTCTAAATGACCCTTGAAAATAAAACAGAAAGGTTACCCACAACAATAAGCCTAGGGATAGTACTTCACTCGGTTGCATAATTCTGTCTCTTGTAACGGAAATTCACCTTGAACTTTTGCTTTTATGGGATTCAAACCTGAGATCATGTTTTGATAACAAACAAAGGAAAAATAGCTAATCCTTCCTACCTAATGCTTAAGCTTTCAATACGGGACGCTTTAAGTATCACACATAATTCTCGTTGAAAGCTCACACTAAGTCACGAGGATGTTACCCCACATGCATCATACAAATCATTCTAAATGACCCTAGGAAATAACACAAAAAGGTTACCCACAACAATGAGCCGAGGGATAGTACTTAACTCGGTTGCATAATTCTGTCTCTTGTAAGGGAAATTCACCTTGAACTTGTGCTTTTATAGGATTCGAACCTGAGATCATGTTTTGATAACAAACATAGGAAAAATAGGTAATCCTTCCTACCTAATGCTTAAGCTTTCAATACGGGACGCTTGAACTTTCACACTTAATCCTCGTTGAATGCTCACACTAAGTCACGAGGATGTTACCCCCATGCACCACAAAAGTCATTCTAAAAGATCCTAGGAAATAACACAAAAAGGTTACCAACAACAATGAGCCCAGGGATAGTACTTCACTCGGTTGCATAATTTTGTCTCTTGTAAGGGAAATTCACCTTGAACTTGTGCTTTTATAGGATTCAAACCTGAGATCATGTTTTGATAACAAACATAGGAAAAATAGGTAATCCTTCCTACCTAATGCTTAAGCTTTCAATACGGGATGCTTGAACTATCACACTTAATCCTCGTTAGAAGCGCATACCAAGTCACGAGGATGTTACCCCCCATGCATCACACAAGTCATTCTAAATGACCCTTGAAAAAAAAGAGAAAGGTTACCCACAACAATAAGCCCAGGGATAGTACTTCACTCGGTTGCATAATTCTGTCTCTTGTAACGGAAATTCACCTTGAACTTGTGCTTTTATGGGATTCGAACCTCAGATCATGTTTTGATAACAAACATAGGAAAAATAGCTAATCCTTCCTACCTAATGCTTAAGCTTTCAATACGGGACGCTTGAACTGTCACAATTAATCCTCGTTGAAAGCTCACACCAAGTCATGAGGATGTTACCCCCCATGAATCACACAAGTATAGAACTTAACTCGGTTGAATAATTTTGTCTCTTGTAAGGAAAATTCACCTTCAAACTTGTGCTTTTATGTAATTCGAACCTGATATCATGTTTTGATAACAAACATAGGAAATATAGCTAATCCGTTCTACCTAATGCTTAAGCTTTCAATACGGGACGCTTTAACTTTCACACTTAATCGTCGTTGAAAGCTCACACCAAGTCACGAGGATGTTACCCCCATGCACCACAAAAGTCATTCTAAAAGATCCTAGGAAATAACACAAAAAGGTTACCCACAACAATGATCCCAGGGATAGTACTTAACTCGGTTGCATAATTCTGTCTCTTGTATGGGAAATTCAACTTGAACTTGTGCTTTTATGGGATTCGAACCTGAGATCATGTTTTGATAACAAATATAAGAAAAATAGGTAATCCTTCCTACCTAATGCTTAAACTTTCAATACGGGACGCTTTAACTATCACACTTAATCTTCGTTGAAAGCTCACACTAAGTCACGATGATGTTACCCCCCATGCATCACACAAGTCATTCTAAATAACCCTTGGAAATAAAACACAAAGGTTACCCACAACAATAAGCCTAGGGATAGTACTTAACTCGGTTGCATAATTCTGTCTCTTGTAATGGAAATTCACCTTGAACTTGTGCTTTTATGGGATTCGAACCTGAGATCATGTTTTGATAACAAACATAGGAAAAATAGGTAATCCTTCCTACCTAATGCTTAAGCTTTCAATACGGGATGCTCGAACTATCACACTTAAGCCTCGTTGAAAGCTCACACCAAGTCACGAGGATGTTACCCCCCATGCATCACACAAGTAATTCTAAATGACGCTTGGAAAAAAAAACAGAATGGTTACCCACAACAATAAGCCCAAGGATAGTACTTAACTCGGTTGCATAATTCTGTCTCTTGTAAGGGATATTCACCTTGAACTTGTGCTTTTATGGGATTTCGAACCTGAGATCATGTTTTCATAACAAACATAGGAAAAATAGGTAATCCTTCCTACCTAATGCTTAAGCTTTCAATACGGGACGCTTGAACTTTCACACTTAAGCCTCGTTGAAAGCTCACACCAAGTCACGAGGATGTTACCCCCCATGCATCACACAAGTAATTCTAAATGACGCTTGGAAAAAAAACAGAATGGTTACACACAACAATAAGCCCAAGGATAGTACTTAACTCGGTTGCATAATTCTGTCTCTTGTAAGGAAAATTCACCTTGAACTTGTGCTTTTATGTAATTCGAACCTGAGATCATGTTTTGATAACAAACATAGGAAATATAGCTAATCTGTTCTACCTAATGCTTAAGCTTTCAAAACGGGACGCTTGAACTTTCACACTTAATCCTTGTTGAAAGCTCACACCAAGTCACGAGGATGTTACCCCCATGCACCACAAAAGTCATTCTAAAAGATCCTAGGAAATAACACAAAAAGGTTACCCACAACAATGAGCCCAGGGATAGTACTTAACTCGGTTGCATAATTCTATCTCTTGTAAGGGAAATTCACCTCGAACTTGTGCTTTTATGGGATTCGAACCTGAGATCATGTTTTGATAACAAACATAGGAAAAATAGGTAATCCTTCCTACCTAATGCTTAAACTTTCAATACGGGACGCTTGAACTATCACACTTAATCCTCGTTGGAAGCGCACACCAAGTCACGAGGATGTTACCCCCCATGAATCACACAAGTCATTCTAAATGACCCTTGGAAATAAAACAGAAAGGTTACACACAACAATAAGCCCAGGGATAGTACTTCACTCGGTTGCATAATTCTGTCTCTTGTAACGGAAATTCACCTTGAACTTGTGCTTTTATGGGATTCGAACCTGAGATCATGTTTTGATAACAAACATAGGAAATATAGCTAATCCGTTCTACCTAATGCTTAAGCTTTCAATACGGGACGCTTGAACTTTCACACTTAATCCTCGTTGAAAGCTCAAACCAAGTCATGAGGATGTTACCCCCATGCACCACAAAAGTCATTCTAAAAGATCCTAGGAAATAACACAAAAAGGTTACCCACAACAATGAGCCCAGTGATAGTACTTAACTCGGTTGCATAATTCTATCTCTTGTAAGGGAAATTCACCTTGAACTTGTGCTTTTATGGGATTCGAACCTGAGAGCATGTTTTGATAACAAACATAGGAAAAATAGGTAATCCTTCCTACCTAATGCTTAAACTTTCAATACGGGACGCTTGAACTTTCACACTTAATCCTCGTTGAAAGCTCACACTAAGTCACGAGGATGTTACCCCTATGCACCACAAAAGTCATTCTAAAAGATCCTAGGAAATAACACAAAAAGGTTACCCACAACAATGAGCCCAGGGATAGTACTTCACTCGGTTGCATAATTCTGTCTCTTGTAACGGAAATTCACCTTGAACTTGTGCTTTTATGGGATTCGAACCTCAGATCATGTTTTGATAACAAACATAGGAAAAATAGCTAATCCTTCCTACCTAATGCTTAAGCTTTCAATACGGGACGCTTGAACTGTCACACTTAATCCACGTTGAAAGCTCACACCAAGTCACGAGTATGTTACCCCTTATGAATCACACAAGTAATTCTAAATGACCCTTGGAAAAAAAACAGAAAGGTTACCCACAACAATAAGCCCAAGGATAGTACTTAACTCGGTTGCATAATTTTGTCTCTTGTAAGGAAAATTCACCTTGAACTTGTGCTTTTATGTAATTCGAACCTGATATCATGTTTTGATAACAAACATAGGAAATATAGCTAATCCATTCTACCTAATGCTTAAGCTTTCAATACGGGACGCTTGAACTTTTACACTTAATCCTCGTTGAAAGCTCACACCAAGTCACGAGGATGTTACCCCCATGCACCACAAAAGTCATTCTAAAAGATCCTAGGAAATAACACAAAAAGGTTACCCACAACAATGATCCCAGGGATAGTACTTAACTCGGTTGCATAATTCTGTCTATTGTAAGGGCAATTCACCTTGAACTTGTGCTTTTATGAGATTCGAACCTGAGATCATGTTTTCATAACAAACATAGGAAAAATAGGTAATCCTTCCTACCTAATGCTTAAGCTTTCAATACGGGACGCTTGAACTGTGAAACTTAATCCTCGTTGAAAGCTCACACCAAGTCACGAGGATGTTACCCCCCATGCACCACACAAGTCATTCTAAATGACCCTTGAAAATAAAACAGAAAGGTTACCCACAACAATAAGCCTAGGGATAGTACTTCACTCGGTTGCATAATTCTGTCTCTTGTAACGGAAATTCACCTTGAACTTTTGCTTTTATGGGATTCAAACCTGAGATCATGTTTTGATAACAAACAAAGGAAAAATAGCTAATCCTTCCTACCTAATGCTTAAGCTTTCAATACGGGACGCTTTAAGTATCACACATAATTCTCGTTGAAAGCTCACACTAAGTCACGAGGATGTTACCCCACATGCATCATACAAATCATTCTAAATGACCCTAGGAAATAACACAAAAAGGTTACCCACAACAATGAGCCGAGGGATAGTACTTAACTCGGTTGCATAATTCTGTCTCTTGTAAGGGAAATTCACCTTGAACTTGTGCTTTTATAGGATTCGAACCTGAGATCATGTTTTGATAACAAACATAGGAAAAATAGGTAATCCTTCCTACCTAATGCTTAAGCTTTCAATACGGGACGCTTGAACTTTCACACTTAATCCTCGTTGAATGCTCACACTAAGTCACGAGGATGTTACCCCCATGCACCACAAAAGTCATTCTAAAAGATCCTAGGAAATAACACAAAAAGGTTACCAACAACAATGAGCCCAGGGATAGTACTTCACTCGGTTGCATAATTTTGTCTCTTGTAAGGGAAATTCACCTTGAACTTGTGCTTTTATAGGATTCAAACCTGAGATCATGTTTTGATAACAAACATAGGAAAAATAGGTAATCCTTCCTACCTAATGCTTAAGCTTTCAATACGGGATGCTTGAACTATCACACTTAATCCTCGTTAGAAGCGCATACCAAGTCACGAGGATGTTACCCCCCATGCATCACACAAGTCATTCTAAATGACCCTTGAAAAAAAAGAGAAAGGTTACCCACAACAATAAGCCCAGGGATAGTACTTCACTCGGTTGCATAATTCTGTCTCTTGTAACGGAAATTCACCTTGAACTTGTGCTTTTATGGGATTCGAACCTCAGATCATGTTTTGATAACAAACATAGGAAAAATAGCTAATCCTTCCTACCTAATGCTTAAGCTTTCAATACGGGACGCTTGAACTGTCACAATTAATCCTCGTTGAAAGCTCACACCAAGTCATGAGGATGTTACCCCCCATGAATCACACAAGTATAGAACTTAACTCGGTTGAATAATTTTGTCTCTTGTAAGGAAAATTCACCTTCAAACTTGTGCTTTTATGTAATTCGAACCTGATATCATGTTTTGATAACAAACATAGGAAATATAGCTAATCCGTTCTACCTAATGCTTAAGCTTTCAATACGGGACGCTTTAACTTTCACACTTAATCGTCGTTGAAAGCTCACACCAAGTCACGAGGATGTTACCCCCATGCACCACAAAAGTCATTCTAAAAGATCCTAGGAAATAACACAAAAAGGTTACCCACAACAATGATCCCAGGGATAGTACTTAACTCGGTTGCATAATTCTGTCTCTTGTATGGGAAATTCAACTTGAACTTGTGCTTTTATGGGATTCGAACCTGAGATCATGTTTTGATAACAAATATAAGAAAAATAGGTAATCCTTCCTACCTAATGCTTAAACTTTCAATACGGGACGCTTTAACTATCACACTTAATCTTCGTTGAAAGCTCACACTAAGTCACGATGATGTTACCCCCCATGCATCACACAAGTCATTCTAAATAACCCTTGGAAATAAAACACAAAGGTTACCCACAACAATAAGCCTAGGGATAGTACTTAACTCGGTTGCATAATTCTGTCTCTTGTAATGGAAATTCACCTTGAACTTGTGCTTTTATGGGATTCGAACCTGAGATCATGTTTTGATAACAAACATAGGAAAAATAGGTAATCCTTCCTACCTAATGCTTAAGCTTTCAATACGGGATGCTCGAACTATCACACTTAAGCCTCGTTGAAAGCTCACACCAAGTCACGAGGATGTTACCCCCCATGCATCACACAAGTAATTCTAAATGACGCTTGGAAAAAAAAACAGAATGGTTACCCACAACAATAAGCCCAAGGATAGTACTTAACTCGGTTGCATAATTCTGTCTCTTGTAAGGGATATTCACCTTGAACTTGTGCTTTTATGGGATTTCGAACCTGAGATCATGTTTTCATAACAAACATAGGAAAAATAGGTAATCCTTCCTACCTAATGCTTAAGCTTTCAATACGGGACGCTTGAACTTTCACACTTAATCCTCGTTGAAAGCTCACACCAAGTCACGAGGATGTTACCCCCATGCACCACAAAAGTCATTCTAAAAGATCCTAGGAAATAACACAAAAAGGTTACCCACAACAATGAGCCCAGGGATAGTACTTAACTCGGTTGCATAATTCTATCTCTTATAAGGGAAATTCACCTTGAACTTGTGCTTTTATGTGATTCGAACCTGAGAGCATGTTTTGATAACAAACATAGGAAAAATAGGTAATCCTTCCTACCTAATGCTTAAGCTTTCAATACGGGACGCTTGAACTGTCAAACTTAATCCTCGTTGAAAGCTCACACCAAGTCACGAGGATGTTACCCCATGCACCACAAAAGTCATTCTAAAAGATCCTAGGAAATAACATAAAAAGGTTACCCACAACAATGAGCCCAAGGATAGTACTTAACTCGGTTGCATAATTCTGTCTCCTGTAACGGAAATTCACCTCGAACTTGTGCTTTTATGGGATTCGAACCTGAGATCATGTTTTGATAACAAACATAGGAAAAATAGGTAATCTTTCCTACCTAATGCTTAAACTTTCAATACGGGACGCTTTAACTATCACACTTAATCCTCGTTGAAAGCTCACACTAAGTCACGAGGATGTTACCCACCATGCATCACACAAATCATTCTAAATGACCCTTGGAAATAAAACAGAAAGGTTACACACAACAATAAGCCCAGGGATAGTACTTCACTCGGTTGCATAATTCTGTCTCTTGTAAGGGATATTCACCTTGAACTTGTGCTTTTATGGGATTTCGAACCTGAGATCATGTTTTCATAACAAACATAGGAAAAATAGGTAATCCTTCCTACCTAATGCTTAAACTTTCAATACGGGACGCTTGAACTTTCACACTTAATCCTCGTTGAAAGCTCACACTAAGTCACGAGGATGTTACCCCCATGCACCACAAAAGTCATTCTAAAAGATCCTAGGAAATAACACAAAAAGGTTACCCACAAAAATGAGCCCAGGGATAGTACTTCACTCGGTTGCATAATTCTGTCTCTTGTAACGGAAATTCACCTTGAACTTGTGCTTTTATGGGATTCGAACCTCAGATCATGTTTTGATAACAAACATAGGAAAAATAGCTAATCCTTCCTACCTAATGCTTAAGCTTTCAATACGGGACGCTTGAACTGTCACACTTAATCCTCGTTGAAAGCTCACACCAAGTCACGAGGATGTTACCCCTTATGAATCACACAACTAATTCTAAATGACCCTTGGAAAAAAAACAGAAAGGTTACCCATAACAATAAGCCCAAGGATAGTACTTAACTCGGTTGCATAATTTTGTCTCTTGTAAGGAAAATTCACCTTGAACTTGTGCTTTTATGTAATTCGAACCTCAGATCATGTTTTGATAACAAACATAGGAAATATAGCTAATCCGTTCTACCTAATGCTTAAGCTTTCAATACGGGACGCTTGAACTTTCACAATTAATCCTCGTTGAAAGCTCACACCAAGTCACGAGGATGTTACCCCCCATGAATCACACAAGTATAGAACTTAACTCGGTTGAATAATTTTGTCTCTTGTAAGGAAAATTCACCTTCAAACTTGTGCTTTTATGTAATTCGAACCTGATATCATGTTTTGATAACAAACATAGGAAATATAGCTAATCCGTTTTACCTAATGCTTAAGCTTTCAATACGGGACGCTTGAACTTTCACACTTAATCGTCGTTGAAAGCTCACACCAAGTCACGAGGATGTTACCCCCATGCACCACAAAAGTCATTCTAAAAGATCCTAGGAAATAACACAAAAAGGTTACCCACAACAATGATCCCAGGGATAGTACTTAACTCGGTTGCATAATTCTGTCTCTTGTAAGGGAAATTCACCTTGAACTTGTGCTTTTATGGGATTCGAACCTGAGATCATGTTTTGATAACAAACATAGGAAAAATAGGTAATCCTTCCTACCTAATGCTTAAACTTTCAATACGCGAAGCTTTAACTATCACACTTAATCCTCGTTGAAAGCTCACACTAAGTCACGAGGATGTTACCCCCCATGCATCACACAAGTCATTCTAAATAACCCTTGGAAATAAAACACAAAGGTTACCCACAACAATAAGCCTAGGGATAGTACTTAACTCGGTTGCATAATTCTGTCTCTTGTAATGGAAATTCACCTTCAACTTGTGCTTTTATGGGATTCGAAACTGAGATCATGTTTTGATAACAAACATAGGAAAAATAGGTAATCCTTCCTACCTAATGCTTAAGCTTTCAATACGGGATGCTCGAACTATCACACTTAAGCCTCCTTGAAAGCTCACACCAAGTCACGAGGATGTTACCCCCCATGCATCACACAAGTAATTCTAAATGACGCTTGGAAAAAAAACAGAATGGTTACCCACAACAATAAGCCCAAGGATAGTACTTAACTCGGTTGCATAATTCTGTCTCTTGTAAGGAAAATTCACCTTGAACTTGTGCTTTTATATAATTCGAACGTCAGATCATGTTTTGATAACAAACATAGGAAATATAGCTAATCCGTTCTACCTAATGCTTAAGCTTTCAATACGGGACGCTTGAACTTTCACACTTAATCCTCGTTGAAAGCTCACACCAAGTCACGAGGATGTTACCCCCATGCACCACAAAAGTCATTCTAAAAGATCCTAGGAAATAACACAAAAAGGTTACCCACAACAATGAGCCCAGGGATAGTACTTAACTCGGTTGCATAATTCTATCTCTTGTAAGGGAAATTCACCTCGAACTTGTGCTTTAATGGGATTCGAACCTGAGATCATGTTTTGATAACAAACATAGGAAAAATAGGTAATCCTTCCTACCTAATGCTTAAACTTTCAATACGGGACACTTGAACTATCACACTTAATCCTCGTTGGAAGCGCACACCAAGTCACGAGGATGTTACCCCCCATGAATCACACAAGTCATTCTAAATGACCCTTGAAAAAATAAGAGAAAGGTTACCCAAAACAATAAGCCCAAGGATAGTACTTCTCTCTGTTGCATAATTCTGTCTCTTGTAACGGAAATTCACCTTGAACTTGTGCTTTTATGGGATTCGAACCTGAGATCATGTTTTGATAACAAACATAGGAAATATAGCTAATCCGTTCTACCTAATGCTTAAGCTTTCAATACGGGACGCTTGAACTTTCACACTTAATCCTCGTTGAAAGCTCACACCAAGTCATGAGGATGTTACCCCCATGCAACACAAAAGTCATTCTAAAAGATCCTAGGAAATAACACAAAAAGGTTACCCACAACAATGAGCCCAGTGATAGTACTTAACTCGGTTGCATAATTCTATCTCTTGTAAGGGAAATTCACCTTGAACTTGTGCTTTTATGGGATTCGAACCTGAGAGCATGTTTTGATAACAAACATAGGAAAAATAGGTAATCCTTCCTACCTAATGCTTAAGCTTTCAATACGGGACGCTTGAACTGTCACACTTAATCCTCGTTGAAAGCTCACACCAAGTCAGGAGGATGTTACCCCATGCACCACAAAAGTCATTCTAAAAGATCCTAGGAAATAACATAAAAAGGTTACCCACAACAATGAGCCGAAGGATAGTACTTAACTCGGTTGCATAATTCTGTCTCCTGTAACGGAAATTCACCTCGAACTTGTGCTTTTATGGGATTCGAACCTGAGATCATGTTTTGATAACAAACATAGGAAAAATAGGTAATCCTTCCTACCTAATGCTTAAACTTTCAATACGGGACGCTTCAACTATCACACTTAATCCTCGTTGGAAGAGCACACCAAGTCACGAGGATGTTACCCCCCATGCACCACAAAAGTCATTCTAAAAGATCCTTGGAAATAACACAAAAAGGTTACCCACAACAATTAGCCTAGGGATAGTACTTAACTCGGTTGCATAATTCTATCTCTTGTAAGGGAAATTCACCTTGAACTTGTGCTTTTATGGGATTCGAACCTGAGAGCATGTTTTGATAACAAACATAGGAAAAATAGGTAATCTGTTCTACCTAATGCTTAAGCTTTCAATACGAGACGCTTGAACTGTCACACTTAGTCCTCGTTGGAAGAGCACACCAAGTCACAAGGATGTTACCCCCATGCACCACAAAAGTCATTCTAAAAGATCCTAGGAAATAACATAAAAAGGTAACCCACAACAATGAGCCCAAGGATAGTACTTAACTCGGTTGCATAATTCTGTCTCCTGTAACGGAAATTCACCTCGAACTTGTGCTTTTATGGGATTCGAACCTGAGATCATGTTTTGATAACAAACATAGGAAAAATAGGTAATCCTTCCTACCTAATGCTTAAACTTTCAATACGGGACGCTTTAACTATCACACTTAATCCTCGTTGAAAGCTCACACTAAGTCACGAGGATGTTACCCACCATGCATCACACAAATCATTCTAAATGACCCTTGGAAATAAAACAGAAAGGTTACACACAACAATGAGCCCAGGGATAGTACTTCACTCGGTTGCATAATTCTGTCTCTTGTAAGGGATATTCACCTTGAACTTGTGCTTTTATGGGATTTCGAACCTGAGATCATGTTTTGATAACAAACATAGGAAAAATAGCAAATCTTTCCTACCTAAAGCTTAAGCTTTCAATACGGGACGCATGAACTGTCACACTAAATCCTCGTTGAAAGCTCACACTAATTCACGAGGATGTTACCCCCATGCACCACAAAAGTCATTTTAAAAGATCGTAAGAAATAACACAAAAAGGTTACCCACAACAATGAGCCCAGGGATAGTACTTCACTCGGTTGCATAATTCTGTCTCTTGTAAGGGAAATTCACCTTGAACTTGTGCTTTTATGGGATTCGAACCTCAGATCATGTTTTGATAACAAACATAGGAAAAATAGGTAATCCTTCCTACCTAATGCTTAAGCTTTCAATACGGGACGCTTGAACTGTCACACTTAATCCTCGTTGAAAGCTCACACCAAGTCACGAGGATATTACCCCCCAATGAATCACACAAGTAATTCTAAATGACCCTTGGAAAAAAAAGAGAAAGGTTACCCAGAACAATAAGCCCAAGGATAGTACTTAACTCGGTTGCATAATTTTGTCTCTTGTAAGGAAAATTCACCTTGAACTTGTGTTTTTATGTAATTCGAACCTGATATCATATTTTGATAACAAACATAGGAAATATAGCTAATCCGTTCTACCTAATGCTTAAGCTTACAATACGGGACGCTTGAACTTTCACACTTAATCCTCGTTGAAAGCTCACACCAAGTCACAAGAATGTTACCCCCATGCACCACAAAAGTCATTCTAAAAGATCCTAGGAAATAACACAAAAAGGTTACCCACAACAATGATCCCAGGGATAGTACTTAACTCGGTTGCATAATTCTGTCTCTTGTATGGGAAATTCACCTTGAACTTGTGCTTTTATGGGATTCGAACCTGAGATCATGTTTTGATAACAAACATAGGAAAAATAGGTAATCTGTTCTACCTAATGCTTAAGCTTTCAATACGAGACGCTTGAACTGTCACACTTAATCCTCGTTGGAAGAGCACACCAAGTCACAAGGATGTTACCCCCATGCACCACAAAAGTCATTCTAAAAGATCCTAGGAAATAACATAAAAAGGTAACCCACAACAATGAGCCCAAGGATAGTACTTAACTCGGTTGCATAATTCTGTCTCCTGTAACGGAAATTCACCTCGAACTTGTGCTTTTATGGGATTCGAACCTGAGATAATGTTTTGATAACAAACATAGGAAAAATAGGTAATCCTTCCTACCTAATGCTTAAACTTTCAATACGGGACGCTTTAACTATCACACTTAATCCTCGTTGAAAGCTCACACTAAGTCACGAGGATGTTACCCACCATGCATCACACAAATCATTCTAAATGACCCTTGGAAATAAAACAGAAAGGTTACACACAACAATGAGCCCAGGGATAGTACTTCACTCGGTTGCATAATTCTGTCTCTTGTAAGGGATATTCACCTTGAACTTGTGCTTTTATGGGATTTCGAACCTGAGATCATGTTTTGATAACAAACATAGGAAAAATAGCAAATCTTTCCTACCTAAAGCTTAAGCTTTCAATACAGGACGCTTGAACTTTCACACTTAATCCTCGTTGAAAGCTCACACCAAGTCATGAGGATGTTATCCCCATGCACCAAAAAAGTCATTCTAAAAGATCCTAGGAAATAACACAAAAAGGTTACCCACAACAATGAGCCCAGGGATAGTACTTAACTCGGTTGCATAATTCTATCTCTTGTAAGGGAAATTGACCTCGAACTTGTGCTTTAATGGGATTCGAACCTGAGATCATGTTTTGATAACAAACATAGGAAAAATAGGTAATCCTTCCAACCTAATGCTTAAACTTTCAATACGGGATGCTTCAACTATCACACTTAATCCTCGTTGGAAGAGCACACCAAGTCACGAGGATGTTACCCCCCATGCACCACAAAAGTCATTCTAAAAGATCCTTGGAAATAACACAAAAAGGTTACCCACAACAATTAGCCCAGGGATAGTACTTAACTCTGTTGCATAATTCTATCTCTTGTAAGGGAAATTCACCTTGAACTTGTGCTTTTATGGGATTCGAACCTGAGAGCATGTTTTGATAACAAACATAGGAAAAATAGGTAATCTGTTCTACCTAATGCTTAAGCTTTCAATACGGGACGCTTGAACTGTCACACTTAATCCTCGTTGGAAGAGCACACCAAGTCACAAGGATGTTACCCCCATGCACCACAAAAGTCATTCTAAAAGATCCTAGGAAATAACATAAAAAGGTAACCCACAACAATGAGCCCAAGGATAGTACTTAACTCGGTTGCATAATTCTGTCTCCTGTAACGGAAATTCACCTCGAACTTGTGCTTTTATGGGATTCGAACCTGAGATCATGTTTTGATAACAAACATAGGAAAAATAGGTAATCCTTCCTACCTAATGCTTAAACTTTCAATACGGGACGCTTTAACTATCACACTTAATCCTCGTTGAAAGCTCACACTAAGTCACGAGGATGTTACCCACCATGCATCACACAAATCATTCTAAATGACCCTTGGAAATAAAACAGAAAGGTTACACACAACAATGAGCCCAGGGATAGTACTTCACTCGGTTGCATAATTCTGTCTCTTGTAAGGGATATTCACCTTGAACTTGTGCTTTTATGGGATTTCGAACCTGAGATCATGTTTTGATAACAAACATAGGAAAAATAGCAAATCTTTCCTACCTAAAGCTTAAGCTTTCAATACGGGACGCATGAACTGTCACACTAAATCCTCGTTGAAAGCTCACACTAAGTCACGAGGATGTTACCCCCATGCACCACAAAAGTCATTTTAAAAGATCGTAAGAAATAACACAAAAAGGTTACCCACAACAATGAGCCCAGGGATAGTACTTCACTCGGTTGCATAATTCTGTCTCTTGTAAGGGAAATTCACCTTGAACTTGTGCTTTTATGGGATTCGAACCTCAGATCATGTTTTGATAACAAACATAGGAAAAATAGGTAATCCTTCCAACCTAATGCTTAAACTTTCAATACGGGACGCTTCAACTATCACACTTAATCCTCGTTGGAAGAGCACACCAAGTCACGAGGATGTTACCCCCCATGCACCACAAAAGTCATTCTAAAAGATCCTTGGAAATAACACAAAAAGGTTACCCACAACAATTAGCCGAGGGATAGTACTTAACTCGGTTGCATAATTCTATCTCTTGTAAGGGAAATTCACCTTGAACTTGTGCTTTTATGGGATTCGAACCTGAGAGCATGTTTTGATAACAAACATAGGAAAAATAGGTAATCTGTTCTACCTAATGCTTAAGCTTTCAATACGTGACGCTTGAACTGTCACACTTAATCCTCATTGGAAGAGCACACCAAGTCACAAGGATGTTACCCCCATGCACCACAAAAGTCATTCTAAAAGATCCTAGGAAATAACATAAAAAGGTAACCCACAACAATGAGCCAAAGGATAGTACTTAACTCGGTTGCATAATTCTGTCTCCTGTAACGGAAATTCACCTCGAACTTGTGCTTTTATGGGATTCGAACCTGAGATCATGTTTTGATAACAAACATAGGAAAAATAGGTAATCCTTCCTACCTAATGCTTAAACTTTCAATACGGGACGCTTTAACTATCACACTTAATCCTCGTTGAAAGCTCACACTAAGTCACGAGGATGTTACCCACCATGCATCACACAAATCATTCTAAATGACCCTTGGAAATAAAACAGAAAGGTTACACACAACAATAAGCCCAGGGATAGTACTTCACTCGGTTGCATAATTCTGTCTCTTGTAAGGGATATTCACCTTGAACTTGTGCTTTTATGGGATTTCGAACCTGAGATCATGTTTTGATAACAAACATAGGAAAAATAGCAAATCTTTCCTACCTAAAGCTTAAGCTTTCAATACGGGACGCATGAACTGTCACACTAAATCCTCGTTGAAAGCTCACACTAAGTCACGAGGATGTTACCCCCATGCACCACAAAAGTCATTTTAAAAGATCGTAAGAAATAACACAAAAAGGTTACCCACAACAATGAGCCCAGGGATAGTACTTCACTCGGTTGCATAATTCTGTCTCTTGTAAGGGAAATTCACCTTGAACTTGTGCTTTTATGGGATTCGAACCTCAGATCATGTTTTGATAACAAACATAGGAAAAATAGCTAATCCTTCCTACCTAATGCTTAAGCTTACAATACGGGACGCTTGAACTGTCACACTTAATCCTCGTTGAAAGCTCACACCAAGTCACGAGGATGTTACCCCCATGCACCACAAAAGTCATTCTAAAAGATCCTAGGAAATAACACAAAAAGGTTACCCACAATAATGATCACAGGGATAGTACTTAACTCGGTTGCATAATTCTGTCTCTTGTAAGGGAAATTCACCTTGAACTTGTGCTTTTATGGGATTCGAACCTGAGATCATGTTTTGATAACAAACATAGGAAATATAGGTAATCCTTCCTACCTAATGCTTAAACTTTCAATACGGGACGCTTTAACTATCACACTTAATCCTCGTTGAAAGCTCACACTAAGTCACGAGGATGTTACCCCCCATGCATCACACAAGTCATTCTAAATAACGCTTGGAAATAAAACACAAATGTTACCCACAACAAAAAGCCCAGGGATAGTACTTAACTCGGTTGCATAATTCTGTCTCTTGTAAGGGAAATTCACCTTGAACTTGTGCTTTTATGGGATTCGAACCTGAGATCATGTTTGGATAACAAACATAGGAAAAATAGGTAATCCATCCTACCTAATGCTTAAGCTTTCAATACGGGATGCTCGAACTATCACACTTAAGCCTCGTTGAAAGCTCACACAAAGTCACGAGGATGTTACCCCCCATGCATCACACAAGTAATTCTAAATGACGTATGGAAAAAAAAACAGAAAGGTTACCCACAACAATAAGCCCAAGGATAGTACTTAACTCGGTTGCATAATTCTGTCTCTTGTAAGGAAAATTCACCTTGAACTTGTGCTTTTATGTAATTCGAACCTCAGATCATGTTTTGATAACAAACATAGGAAATATAGCTAATCCGTTCTACCTAATGCTTAAGCTTTCAATACGGGACGCTTGAACTATCACACTTAATCCTCGTTGGAAGATCACACCAAGTCACGAGGATGTTACCCGCCATGCATCACACAAGTCATTCTAAATGACCCTTGAAAAAAAAAGAGAAAGGTTACCCACAACAATAAGCCCAGGGATAGTACTTCACTCGGTTGCATAATTCTGTCTCTTGTAACGGAAATTCACCTTGAACTTGTGCTTTTATGGGATTCGAACCTGAGATCATGTTTTGATAACAAACATAGGAAAAATAGCTAATCCTTCCTACCTAATACTTAAGCTTTCAATACGGGACGCTTGAACTGTCACACTTAATCCTCGTTGAAAGCTAACACCAAGTCACGAGGATGTTACCCCTTGCACCACAAAAGTCATTCTAAAACATCCTTGGAAATAACATAAAAAGGTTACCCACAACAATGAGCCCAGGGATAGTACTTAACTCGGTTGCATAATTCTGTCTCTTGTAAGGGAAATTCACCTCGAACTTGTGCTTTTATGGGATTCGAACCTGAGATCATGTTTTGATAACAAACATAGGAAAAATAGGTATTCCTTCCTACCTAATGCTTAAACTTTCAATACGGGACGCTTTAACTATCACACTTAATTCTCGTTGAAAGCTCACACTAAGTCACGAGGATGTTACCCCCCATGCATCACACAAATCATTCTAAATGACCCTTGGAAATAAAACAGAAAGGTTACCCACAACAATAAGCCCAGGGATAGTACTTCACTCGGTTGCATAATTCTGTCTCTTGTAAGGGAAATTCACCTTGAACTTGTGCTTTTATGGGATTCGAACCTGAGATCATGTTTTGATAACAAACATAGGAAAAATAGGTAATCCTTCCAACCTAATGCTTAAACTTTCAATACGGGACGCTTGAACTATCACACTTAATCCTCGTTGGAAGAGCACACCAAGTCACGAGGATGTTACCCCCCATGCATCACACAAGTCATTCTAAATGACCCTTGAAAAAAAAAGAGAAAGGTTACCCACAACAATAAGCCCAGGGATAGTACTTCACTCGGTTGCATAATTCTGTCTCTTGTAACGGAAATTCACCTTGAACTTGTGCTATTATGGGATTCGAACCTGAGATCATGTTTTGATAACAAACTTAGGAAAAATAGCTAATCCTTCCTACCTAATGCTTAAGCTTTCAATACGGGACGCTTGAACTGTAACACTTAATCCTCATTGAAAGCTCACACTAAGTCACGAGGATGTTACCCCCCATGCATCACACAAATCATTCTAAATGACCCTTGTAAATAAAACAGAAAGGTTACCCACAACAATAAGCCTAGGGATAGTACTTCACTCGGTTGCATAATTCTGTCTCTTGTAAGGGAAATTCACCTTGAACTTGTGTTTTTATGGGATTCGAACCTGAGATCATGTTTTGAAAACAAACATAGGAAAAATAGGTAATCCTTAATAACTAATGCTTAAGATTTCAATACGGGACGCTTGAACTATCACACTTAATCCTCGTTGAAAGCTCACACCAAGTCACGAGGATGTTACCCCCCATGCATCACACAAGTCATTCTAAATAACCCTTGGAAATAAAACACAAAGGTTACCCACAACAATAAGCCCAGGGATAGTACTTAACTCGGTTGCATAATTCTGTCTCTTGTAAGGAAAATTCACCTCGAACTTCTGCTTTTATGGGATTCGAATCTGAGATCATGTTTTGATAACAAACATAGGAAATATAGCTAATCTGTTCTACCTAATGCTTAAGCTTTCAATACGGGACGCTTGAACTTTCACACTTAATCCTCGTTTAAAGCTCACACCAAGTCACGAGGATGTTACCCCATGCACCACAAAAGTCATTCTAAAAGATCCTAGGAAATAACACAAAAAGGTTACCCACAAGAATGAGCCCAGGGATAGTACTTAACTCGGTTGCATAATTCTGTCTCTTGTAAGGGAAATTCACCTTGAACTTGTGCTTTTATGGGATTCGAACCTGAGATCATGTTTTGATAACAAACATAGGAAAAATAGGTAATTCTTCCTACCTAATGCTTAAGCTTTCAATACGGGACGCTTGAACTGTCACACTTAATCCTCGTTGAAAGCGCACACCACGTCACGAGGATGTTACCCCCCATGCATCACACAAGTGATTCTAAATGACCCTTGGAAATAAAACAGAAAGGTTACACACAACAATAAGCCTAGGGATAGTACTTAACTCGGTTGCATAATTCTGTCTTTTGTAATGGAAATTCACCTTGAACTTGTGCTTTTATGGGATTCGAACCTGAGATCATGTTTTGATAACAAACATAGGAAAAATAGGTAATCCTTCCTACCTAATGCTTAAGCTTTCAATACGGGATGCTCGAACTATCACACTTAAGCCTCGTTGAAAGCTCACACCATGTCACGAGGATATTACCCCCCATGCATCACACAAGTAATTCTAAATGACGCTTGAAAAAAAAACAGAATGGTTACCCACAACAATAAGCCCAAGGATAGTACTTAACTCGGTTGCATAATTCTGTCTCTTGTAAGGAAAATTCACCTTGAACTTGTGCTTTTATATAATTCGAACCTCAGATCATGTTTTGATAACAAACATAGGAAATATAGCTAATCCGTTCTACCTAATGCTTAAGCTTTCAATACGGAACGCTTGAACTTTCACACTTAATCCTCGTTGAAAGCTCACACCAAGTCATGAGGATGTTACCCCCATGCACCACAAAAGTCATTCTAAAAGATCCTAGGAAATAACACAAAAAGGTTACCCACAACAATGAGCCCAGGGATAGTACTTAACTCGGTTGCATAATTCTATCTCTTGTAAGGGAAATTCACCTCGAACTTGTACTTTTATGGGATTCGAACCTCAGATCATGTTTTGATAACAAACATAGGAAAAATAGGTAATCCTTCCTACCTAATGCTTAAACTTTCAATACGGGACGCTTGAACTATCACACTTAATCCTCGTTGGATGCGCACACCAAGTCACGAGGATGTTACCCCCCATGAATCACACAAGTCATTCTAAATGACCCTTGAAAAAATAAGAGAAAGGTTACCCAAAAAAATAAGCCCAAGGGTACTTCACTCGGTTGCATAATTCTGTCTCTTGTAACGGAAATTCACCTTGAACTTGTGCTTTTATGGGATTCGAACCTGAGATCATGTTTTGATAACAAACATAGGAAATATAGCTAATCCGTTCTACCTAATGCTTAAGCTTTCAATACGGGACGCTTGAACTTTCACACTTAATCCTCGTTGAAAGCTCACACCAAGTCATGAGGATGTTACCCCCATGCACCACAAAAGTCATTCTAAAAGATCCTAAGAAATAACACAAAAAGGTTACCCACAACAATGAGCCCAGGGATAGTACTTAACTCGGTTGCATAATTCTATCTCTTGTAAGGGAAATTCACCTTGAACTTGTGCTTTTATGGGATTCGAACCTGAGATCATGTTTTGATAACAAACATAGGAAAAATAGGTAATCCTTCCTACCTAATGCTTAAGCTTTCAATACGGGACGCTTGAACTGTCACACTTAATCCTCGTTGAAAGCTCACACCAAGTCACGATGGTGTTACCCCATGCACCACAAAAGTCATTCTGAAAGATCCTAGGAAATAACATAAAAAGGTTACCCACAACAATGAGCCCAGGGATAGTACTTAACTCGGTTGCATAATTCTGTCTCCTGTAACGGAAATTCACCTCGAACTTGTGCTTTTATGGGATTCGAACCTGAGATCATGTTTTGATAACAAACATAGGAAAAATAGGTAATCCTTCCTAGCTAATGCTTAAACTTTCAATACGTGACGCTTTAACTATCACACTTAATCCTCGTTGAAAGCTCACACTAAGTCACGAGGATGTTACCCACCATGCATCACACAAATGATTCTAAATGACTCTTGGAAATAAAACAGAAAGGTTACACACAACAATAAGCCCAGGGATAGTACTTCACTCGGTTGCATAATTCCGTCTCTTGTAAGGGATATTCACCTTGAACTTGTGCTTTTATGGGATTCGAACCTGAGATCATGTTTTGATAACAAAAATAGGAAAAATAGCAAATCTTTCCTACCTAAAGCTTAAGCTTTCAATACGGGACGCATGAACTGTCACACTAAATCCTCGTTGAAAGCTCACACTAAGTCACGAGGATGTTACCCCCATGCACCACAAAAGTCATTTTAAAAGATCCTAAGAAATAACACAAAAAGGTTACCCACAACAATGAGCCCAGGGATAGTACTTCACTCGGTTGCATAATTCTGTCTCTTGTAAGGGAAATTCACCTTGAACTTGTGCTTTTATGGGATTCGAACCTCAGATCATGTTTTGATAACAAACATAGGAAAAATAGCTAATCCTTCCTACCTAATGCTTAAGCTTTCAATACGGGACGCTTGAACTGTCACACTTAATCCTCGTTGAAAGCTCACACCAAGTCACGAGGATATTACCCCCCAATGAATCACACAAGTAATTCTAAATGACCCTTGGAAAAAAAAGAGAAAGGTTACCCAGAACAATAAGCCCAAGGATAGTACTTAACTCGGTTGCATAATTTTGTTTCTTGTAAGGAAAATTCACCTTGAACTTGTGTTTTTATGTAATTCGAACCTGAGATCATGTTTTGATAACAAACATAGGAAATATAGCTAATCCGTTCTACCTAATGCTTAAGCTTACAATACGGGACGCTTGAACTTTCACACTTAATCCTCGTTGAAAGCTCACACCAAGTCACGAGGATGTTACCCCCATGCACCACAAAAGTCATTCTAAAAGATCCTAGGAAATAACACAAAAAGGTTACCCACAACAATGATCCCAGGGATAGTACTTAACTCGGTTGCATAATTCTGTCTCTTGTAAGGGAAATTCACCTTGCACTTGTGCTTTTATGGGATTCGAACCTGAGATCATGTTTTGATAACAAACATAGGAAAAATAGGTAATCCTTCCTACATAATGCTTAAGCTTTCAATACGGGATGCTCGAACTATCACACTTAAGCCTCGTTGAAAGCTCACACAAAGTCACGAGGATGTTACCCCCCATGCATCACACAAGTAATTCTAAATGACGCTTGGAAAAAAAAACAGAAAGGTTACCCACAACAATAAGCCCAAGGATAGTACTTAACTCGGTTGCATAATTCTGTCTCTTGTAAGGAAAATTCACCTTGAACTTGTGCTTTTATGTAATTCGAACCTCAGATCATGTTTTGATAACAAACATAGGAAATATAGCTAATCCGTTCTACCTAATGCTTAAGCTTTCAATACGGGACGCTTGAACTTTCACACTTAATCCTCGTTGAAAGCTCACACCAAGTCATGAGGATGTTATCCCCATGCACCAAAAAAGTCATTCTAAAAGATCCTAGGAAATAACACAAAAAGGTTACCCACAACAATGAGCCCAGGGATAGTACTTAACTCGGTTGCATAATTCTATCTCTTGTAAGGGAAATTCACCTCGAACTTGTGCTTTTATGGGATTCGAACCTCAGATCATGTTTTGATAACAAACATAGGAAAAATAGGTAATCCTTCCAACCTAATGCTTAAACTTTCAATACGGGACGCTTGAACTATCACACTTAATCCTCGTTGGAAGAGCACACCAAGTCACGAGGATGTTACCCGCCATGCATCACACAAGTCATTCTAAATGACCCTTGAAAAAAAAAGAGAAAGGTTACCCACAACAATGAGCCCAGGGATAGTACTTAACTCGGTTGCATAATTCTATCTCTTGTAAGGGAAATTCACCTCGAACTTGTGCTTTTATGGGATTCGAACCTGAGATCATGTTTTGATAACAAACATAGGAAAAATAGGTAATCCTTTCAACCTAATGCTTAAACTTTCAATACGGGACGCTTGAACTTTCACACTTAATCCTCGTTGGAAGAGCACACCAAGTCACGAGGATGTTACCCGCCATGCATCACACAAGTCATTCTAAATGACCCTTGAAAAAAAAAGAGAAAGGTTACCCACAACAATAACCCCAGGGATAGTACTTCACTCGGTTGCATAATTCTGTCTCTTGTAACGGAAATTCACCTTGAACTTGTGCTTTTATGGGATTCGAACCTGAGATCATGTTTTGATAACAAACATAGGAAAAATAGCTAATCCTTCCTACCTAATGCTTAAGCTTTCAATACGGGACGCTTGAACTGTCACACTTAATCCTCGTTGAAAGCTCAAACCAAGTCACGAGGATGTTACCCCATGCACCACAAAAGTCATTCTAAAACATCCTAGGAAATAACATAAAAAGGTTACCCACAACAATGAGCCCACGGATAGTACTTAACTCGGTTGCATAATTCTGTCTCTTGTAAGGGAAATTCACCTCGAACTTGTGCTTTTATGGGATTCGAACCTGAGATCATGTTTTGATAACAAACATAGGAAAAATAGGTAATCCTTCCTACCTAATGCTTAAACTTTCAATACGGGACGCTTTAACTATCACACTTAATCCTCGTTGAAAGCTCACACTAAGTCACGAGGATGTTACCCCCCATGCATGACACAAGTCATTCGAAATAACGCTTGGAAATAAAACACAAGGGTTACCCACAACAATAAGCCCAGGGATAGTACTTAACTCGGTTGCATAATTCTGTCTCTTGTAAGGGAAATTCACCTTGAACTTGTGCTTTTATGGGATTCGAACCTGAGATCATGTTTTGATAACAAACATAGGAAAAATAGGTAATCCTTCCTACCTAATGCTTAAGCTTTCAATACGGGATGCTCGAACTATCACACTTAAGCCTCGTTCAAAGCTCACACAAAGTCACGAGGATGTTACCCCCCATGCATCACACAAGTAATTCTAAATGACCCTTGGAAAAAAAAAGAAAGGTTACCCAGAACAATAAGCCCAAGGATAGTACTTAACTCGGTTGCATAATTTTGTCTCTTGTAAGGAAAATTCACCTTGAACTTGTGTTTTTATGTAATTCGAACCTGATATCATGTTTTGATAACAAACAAAGGAAATATAGCTAATCCTTTCTACCTAATGCTTAAGCTTACAATACGGGACGCTTGAACTTTCACACTTAATACTCGTTGAAAGCTCACACCAAGTCAGGAGGATGTTACCCCCATGCACCACAAAAGTCATTCTAAAAGATCCTACGAAATAACACAAAAAGGTTACCCACAACAATGATCCCAGGGATAGTACTTAACTCGGTTGCATAATTCTGTCTCTTGTAAGGGAAATTCACCTTGAACTTGTGCTTTTATAGGATTCGAACCTGAGATCATGTTTTGATAACAAACATAGGAAAAATAGCTAATTCTTCCTACCTAATGCTTAAGCTTTCAATACGGGGCGCTTGAACTGTCACACTTAATCCTCGTTGAAAGCTCACACTAAGTCACGAGGATGTTACCCCCCATGCATCACACAAGTCATTCTAAATAACGCTTGGAAATAAAACACAAAGGTTACCCACAACAATAAGCCCAGGGATAGTACTTAACTCGGTTGCATAATTCCGTCTCTTGTAAGGGAAATTCACCTTGAACTTGTGCTTTTATGGGATTCGAACCTGAGATCATGTTTTGATAACAAACATAGGAAAAATAGGTAATCTTTCCTACCTAATGCTTAAGCTTTCAATACGGGATGCTCAAACTATCACACTTAAGCCTCGTTGAAAGCTCACACAAAGTCACGAGGATGTTACCCCCCATGCATCACACAAGTAATTCTAAATGACGCTTGGAAAAAAAACAGAAAGGTTACCCACAACAATAAGCCCAAGGATAGTACTTAACTCGGTTGCATAATTCTGTCTCTTGTAAAGAAAATTCACCTTGAACTTGTGCTTTTATGTAATTCGAACCTCAGATCATGTTTTGATAACAAACATAGGAAAAATAGGTAATCCTTCCTACCTAATGCTTAAGCTTTCAATACGGGATGCTCGAACTATCACACTTAAGCCTCGTTCAAAGCTCACACAAAGTCACGAGGATGTTACCCCCCATGCATCACACAAGTAATTCTAAATGACCCTTGGAAAAAAAAAGAAAGGTTACCCAGAACAATAAGCCCAAGGATAGTACTTAACTCGGTTGCATAATTTTGTCTCTTGTAAGGAAAATTCACCTTGAACTTGTGTTTTTATGTAATTCGAACCTGATATCATGTTTTGATAACAAACATAGGAAATATAGCTAATCCTTTCTACCTAATGCTTAAGCTTACAATACGGGACGCTTGAACTTTCACACTTAATCCTCGTTGAAAGCTCACACCAAGTCATGAGGATGTTACCCCCATGCACCACAAAAGTCATTCTAAAAGATCCTACGAAATAACACAAAAAGGTTACCCACAACAATGATCCCAGGGATAGTACTTAACTCGGTTGCATAATTCTGTCTCTTGTAAGGGAAATTCACCTTGAACTTGTGCTTTTATAGGATTCGAACCTGAGATCATGTTTTGATAACAAACATAGGAAAAATAGGTAATCATTCCTACCTAATGCTTAAACATTCAATACGGGAAGCTTTAACTATCACACTTAATCCTCGTTGAAAGCTCACACTAAGTCACGAGGATGTTACCCCCCATGCATCACAGAAGTCATTCTAAATAACGCTTGGAAATAAAACACAAAGGTTACCCACAACAATAAGCCCAGGGATAGTACTTAACTCGGTTGCATAATTCCGTCTCTTGTAAGGGAAATTCACCTTGAACTTGTGCTTTTATGGGATTCGAACCTGAGATCATGTTTTGATAACAAACATAGGAAAAATAGGTAATCTTTCCTACCTAATGCTTAAGCTTTCAATACGGGATGCTCGAACTATCACACTTAAGCCTCGTTGAAAGCTCACACAAAGTCACGAGGATGTTACCCCCCATGCATCACACAAGTAATTCTAAATGACGCTTGGAAAAAAAACAGAAAGGTTACCCACAACAATAAGCCCAAGGATAGTACTTAACTCGGTTGCATAATTCTGTCTCTTCTAAGGAAAATTCACCTTGAACTTGTGCTTTTATGTAATTCGAACCTCAGATCATGTTTTGATAACAAACATAGGAAATATAGCTAATCCGTTCTACCTAATGCTTAAGCTTTCAATACGGGACGCTTGAACTTTCACACTTAATCCTCGTTGAAAGCTCACACCAAGTCATGAGGATGTTATCCCCATGCACCAAAAAAGTCATTCTAAAAGATCCTAGGAAATAACACAAAAAGGTTACCCACAACAATGAGCCCAGGAATAGTACTTAACTCGGTTGCATAATTCTATCTCTTGTAAGGGAAATTCACCTCGAACTTGTGCTTTTATGGGATTCGAACCTGAGATCATGTTTTGATAACAAACATAGGAAAAATAGGTAATCCTTCCAACCTAATGCTTAAACTTTCAATACGGGACGCTTGAACTATCACACTTAATCCTCGTTGGAAGAGCACACCAAGTCACGAGGATGTTGCCCGCCATGCATCACACAAGTCATTCTAAATGACCCTTGAAAAAAAAAGAGAAAGGTTACCCACAACAATAACCCCACGGATAGTACTTCAATCGGTTGCATAATTCTGTCTCTTGAACGGAAATTCACCTTGAACTTGTGCTTTTATGGGATTCGAACCTGAGATCATGTTTTGATAACAAACATAGGAAAAATAGCTAATCCTTCCTACCTAATGCTTAAGCTTTCAATACGGGACGCTTGAACTGTCACACTTAATCCTCGTTGAAAGCTCACACCAAGTGACGAGGATGTTACCCCATGCACCACAAAAGTCATTCTAAAACATCCTAGGAAATAACATAAAAAGGTTACCCACAACAATGAGCCCAGGGATAGTACTTAACTCGGTTGTATAATTCTGTCTCTTGTAAGAGAAATTCACCTCGAACTTGTGCTTTTATGGGATTCGAACCTGAGATCATGTTTTGATAACAAACATAGGAAAAATAGGTAATCCTTCCTACCTAATGCTTAAACTTTCAATACGGGATGCTTTAACTATCACACTTAATCCTCGTTGAAAGCTCACACTAAGTCACGAGGATGTTACCCCCCATGCATCACACAAATCATTCTAAATGACCCTTGGAAATAAAACAGAAAGGTTACCCACAACAATAAGCCCAGGGATAGTACTTCACTCGGTTGCATAATTCTGTCTCTTGTAAGGGAAATTCACCTTGAACTTGTGGTTTTATGGGATTCGAACCTGAGATCATGTTTTGATAACAAACATAGGAAAAATAGGTAATCCTTCCAACCTAATGCTTAAACTTTCAATACGGGACGCTTGAACTATCACACTTAATCCTCGTTGGAAGAGCACACCAAGTCACGAGGATGTTACCCCCCATGCATCACACAAGTCATTCTAAATAACCCTTGGAAATAAAACACAAAGGTTACCTACAACAATAAGCCCAGGGATAGTACTTAACTCGGTTGCATAATTCTGTCTCTTGTAAGGAAAATTCACCTTGAACTTGTGCTTTTATGTAATTCGAACCTCAGATCATGTTTTGATAACAAACATAGGAAATATAGCTAATCCGTTCTACCTAATGCTTAAGCTTTCAATACGGGATGCTTGAACTTTCACACTTAATCCTCATTGAAAGCTCACACCAAGTCATGAGGATGTTATCCCCATGCACCACAAAAGTCATTCTAAAAGATCCTAGGAAATAACACAAAAAGGTTACCCACAACAATGTGCCCAGGGATAGTACTTAACTCGGTTGCATAATTCTATCTCTTGTAAGGGAAATTCACCTCGAACTTTTGCTTTTATGGGATTCGAACCTGAGATCATGTTTTGATAACAAACATAGGAAAAATAGGTAATCTGTTCTACCTAATGCTTAAGCTTTCAATACGGGACGCTTGAACTTTCACACTTAATCCTCGTTGGAAGAGCACATTGGTAGTCACGAGGATGTTAACCCCATGCACCACAAAAGTCATTCTAAAAGATCCTAGGAAATAACACAAAAAGGTTACCCACAAGAATGAGCCCAGGGATAGTACTTAACTCGGTTGCATAATTCTGTCTCTTGTAAGGGAAATTCACCTTGAACTTGTGCTTTTATGGGATTCGAACCTGAGATCATGTTTTGATAACAAACATAGGAAAAATAGGTAATCCTTCCTACCTAATGCTTAAGCTTTCAATACGGGACGCTTGAACTGTCACACTTAATCCTCGTTGAAAGCGCACACCACGTCACGAGGATGTTACCCCTTATGCATCACACAAGTGATTCTAAATGACCCTTGGAAATAAAACAGAAAGGTTACCCACAACAATAAGCCCAGGGATAGTACTTAACACGGTTGCATAATTCTGTCTCTTGTAAGGGAAATTCACCTCAACTTGTGCTTTTATGGGATTCGAACCTGAGATCATGTTTTGATAACAAACATAGGAAAAATAGGTAATCCTTCCTACCTAATGCTTAAGCTTTCAATACGGGACGCTTGAACTTTCACACTTAATCCTCCTTGAAAGCTCACACCAAGTCATGAGGATGTTATCCCCATGCACCACAAAAGTCATTCTAAAAGATCCTAGGAAATAACACAAAAAGGTTACCCACAACAATGAGCCCAGGGATAGTACTTAACTCGGTTGCATAATTCTATCTCTTGTAAGGGAAATTCACCTCGAACTTCTGCTTTTATGGGATTCGAACCTGAGATCATGTTTTGATAACAAACATAGGAAATATAGCTAATCTGTTCTACCTAATGCTTAAGCTTTAAATACGGGACGCTTGAACTTTCACACTTAATCCTCGTTGAAAGCTCACACCAAGTCACGAGGATGTTACCCCCATGCACCACAAAAGTCATTCTAAAAGATCCTAGGAAATAACACAAAAAGGTTACCCACAAGAATGAGCCCAGGGATAGTACTTAACTCGGTTGCATAATTCTGTCTCTTGTAAGGGAAATTCACCTTGAACTTGTGCTTTTATGGGATTCGAACCTGAGATCATGTTTTGATAACAAACATAGGAAAAATAGGTAATCCTTCCTACCTAATGCTTAAGCTTTCAATACGGGACGCTTGAACTGTCACACTTAATCCTCGTTGAAAGCGCACACCACGTCACGAGGATGTTACCCCCCATGCATCACACAAGTGATTCTAAATGACCCTTGGAAATAAAACAGAAAGGTTACCCACAACAATAAGCCTAGGGATAGTACTTAACACGGTTGCATAATTCTGTCTCTTGTAAGGGAAATTCACCTCAACTTGTGCTTTTATGGGATTCGAACCTGAGATCATGTTTTGATAACAAACATAGGAAAAATAGGTAATCCTTCCTACCTAATGCTTAAGCTTTCAATACGGGACGCTTGAACTTTCACACTTAATCCTCCTTGAAAGCTCACACCAAGTCATGAGGATGTTATCCCCATGCACCACAAAAGTCATTCTAAAAGATCCTAGGAAATAACACAAAAAGGTTACCCACAACAATGAGCCCAGGGATAGTACTTAACTCGGTTGCATAATTCTATCTCTTGTAAGGGAAATTCACCTCGAACTTCTGCTTTTATGGGATTCGAACCTGAGATCATGTTTTGATAACAAACATAGGAAATATAGCTAATCTGTTCTACCTAATGCTTAAGCTTTAAATACGGGACGCTTGAACTTTCACACTTAATCCTCGTTGAAAGCTCACACCAAGTCACGAGGATGTTACCCCCATGCACCACAAAAGTCATTCTAAAAGATCCTAGGAAATAACACAAAAAGGTTACCCACAAGAATGAGCCCAGGGATAGTACTTAACTCGGTTGCATAATTCTGTCTCTTGTAAGGGAAATTCACCTTGAACTTGTGCTTTTATGGGATTCGAACCTGAGATCATGTTTTGATAACAAACATAGGAAAAATAGGTAATCCTTCCTACCTAATGCTTAAGCTTTCAATACGGGACGCTTGAACTGTCACACTTAATCCTCGTTGAAAGCGCACACCACGTCACGAGGATGTTACCCCCCATGCATCACACAAGTGATTCTAAATGACCCTTGGAAATAAAACAGAAAGGTTACCCACAACAATAAGCCTAGGGATAGTACTTAACACGGTTGCATAATTCTGTCTCTTGTAAGGGAAATTCACCTCAACTTGTGCTTTTATGGGATTCGAACCTGAGATCATGTTTTGATAACAAACATAGGAAAAATAGGTAATCCTTCCTACCTAATGCTTAAGCTTTAAATACGGGACGCTTGAACTGTCACACTTAATCCTCGTTGAAAGCGCACACCACGTCACGAGGATGTTACCCCCCATGCATCACACAAGTGATTCTAAATGACCCTTGGAAATAAAACAGAAAGGTTACCCACAACAATAAGCCCAGGGATAGTACTTAACACGGTTGCATAATTCTGTCTCTTGTAAGGGAAATTCACCTCAACTTGTGCTTTTATGGGATTCGAACCTGAGATCATGTTTTGATAACAAACATAGGAAAAATAGGTAATCCTTCCTACCTAATGCTTAAGCTTTCAATACGGGACGCTTGAACTATCACACTTAATCCTCGTTGAAAGCTCACACCAAGTCACGAGGATGTTACCCCCAATGCATCACACAAGTCATTCTAAATAACCCTTGGAAATAAAACACAAAGGTTACCCACAACAATAAGCCCAGGGATAGTACTTAACTCGGTTGCATAATTCTGTCTCTTGTAAGGAAAATTCACCTTGAACTTGTGCTTTTATGTAATTCGAACCTCAGATCATGTTTTGATAACAAACAAAGGAAATATAGCTAATCCGTTCTACCTAATGCTTAAGCTTTCAATACAGGACGCTTGAACTTTCACACTTAATCCTCGTTGAATGCTCACACCAAGTCATGAGGATGTTATCCCCATGCACCACAAAAGTCATTCTAAAAGATCCTAGGAAATAACACAAAAAGGTTACCCACAACAATGAGCCCAGGGATAGTACTTAACTCGGTTGCATAATTCTATCTCTTGTAAGGGAAATTCACCTCGAACTTCTGCTTTTATGGGATTCGAACCTGAGATCATGTTTTGATAAAAAACATAGGAAATATAGCTAATCTGTTCTACCTAATGCTTAAGCTTTAAATACGGGACGCTTGAACTTTCACACTTACTCCTCGTTGAAAGCTCACACCAAGTCACGAGGATGTTACCCCCATGCACCACAAAATTCATTCTAAAAGATCCTAGGAAATAACACAAAAAGGTTACCCACAAGAATGAGCCCAGGGATAGTACTTAACTCGGTTGCATAATTCTGTCTCTTGTAAGGGAAATTCACCTTGAACGTGTGCTTTTATGGGATTCGAACCTGAGATCATGTTTTGATAACAAACATAGGAAAAATAGGTAATCCTTCCTACCTAATGCTTAAGCTTTCAATACGGGACGCTTGAACTGTCACACTTAATCCTCGTTGAAAGCGCACACCACGTCACGAGGATGTTACCCCCCATGCATCACACAAGTGATTCTAAATGACCCTTGGAAATAAAACAGAAAGGTTACCCACAACAATGAGCCCAGGGATAGTACTTAACTCGGTTGCATAATTCTATCTCTTGTAAGGGAAATTCACCTCGAACTTTTGCTTTTATGGGATTCGAACCTGAGATCATGTTTTGATAACAAACATAGGAAAAATAGGTAATCTGTTCTACCTAATGCTTAAGCTTTCAATACGGGACGCTTGAACTTTCACACTTAATCCTCGTTGGAAGAGCACACCAAGTCACGAGGATGTTACCCCCATGCACCACAAAAGTCATTCTAAAAGATCCTAGGAAATAACACAAAAAGGTTACCCACAAGAATGAGCCCAGGGATAGTACTTAACTCGGTTGCATAATTCTGTCTCTTGTAAGGGAAATTCACCTTGAACTTGTGCTTTTATGGGATTCGAACCTGAGATCATGTTTTGATAACAAACATAGGAAAAATAGGTAATCATTCCTACCTAATGCTTAAACTTTCAATACGGGATGCTTTAACTGTCACACTTAATCCTCGTTGAAAGCTCACACTAAGTCACGAGGATGTTACCCCCCATGCATCACACAAGTCATTCTAAATAACGCTTGGAAATAAAACACAAAGGTTACCCACAACAATAAGCCCAGGGATAGTACTTAACACGGTTGCATAATTCCGTCTCTTGTAAGGGAAATTCACCTCAACTTGTGCTTTTATGGGATTCGAACCTGAGATCATGTTTTGATAATAAACATAGGAAAAATAGGTAATCCTTCCTACCTAATGCTTAAGCTTTCAATACGGGACGCTTGAACTATCACACTTAATCCTCGTTGAAAGCTCACACCAAGTCACGAGGATGTTACCCCCCATGCATGACACAAGTCATTCTAAATAACCCTTGGAAATAAAACACAAAGGTTACCCACAACAATAAGCCCAGGGATAGTACTTAACTCGGTTGCATAATTCTGTCTCTTGTAAGGAAAATTCACCTTGAACTTGTGCTTTTATGTAATTCGAACCTCAGATCATGTTTTGATAACAAACATAGGAAATATAGCTAATCCGTTCTACCTAATGCTTAAGCTTTCAATACGGGACGCTTGAACTTTCACACTTAATCCTCCTTGAAAGCTCACACCAAGTCATGAGGATGTTATCCCCATGCACCACAAAAGTCATTCTAAAAGATCCTAGGAAATAACACAAAAAGGTTACCCACAACAATGAGCCCAGGGATAGTACTTAACTCGGTTGCATAATTCTATCTCTTGTAAGGGAAATTCACCTCGAACTTTTGCTTTTATGGGATTCGAACATGAGATCATGTTTTGATAACAAACATAGGAAAAATAGGTAATCTGTTCTACCTAATGCTTAAGCTTTCAATACGGGACGCTTGAACTTTCACACTTAATCCTCGTTGGAAGAGCACACCAAGTCACGAGGATGTTACCCATGCACCACAAAAGTCATTCTAAAAGATCCTAGGAAATAACACAAAAAGGTTACCCACAAGAATGAGCCCAGGGATAGTACTTAACTCGGTTGCATAATTCTGTCTCTTGTAAGGGAAATTCACCTTGAACTTGTGCTTTTATGGGATTCGAACCTGAGATCATGTTTTGATAACAAACATAGGAAAAATAGGTAATCCTTCCTACCTAATGCTTAAGCTTTCAATACGGGACGCTTGAACTGTCACACTTAATCCTCGTTGAAAGCGCACACCACGTCACGAGGATGTTACCCCTTATGCATCACACAAGTGATTCTAAATGACCCTTGGAAATAAAACAGAAAGGTTACCCACAACAATAAGCCCAGGGATAGTACTTAACACGGTTGCATAATTCTGTCTCTTGTAAGGGAAATTCACCTCAACTTGTGCTTTTATGGGATTCGAACCTGAGATCATGTTTTGATAACAAACATAGGAAAAATAGGTAATCCTTCCTACCTAATGCTTAAGCTTTCAATACGGGACGCTTGAACTTTCACACTTAATCCTCCTTGAAAGCTCACACCAAGTCATGAGGATGTTATCCCCATGCACCACAAAAGTCATTCTAAAAGATCCTAGGAAATAACACAAAAAGGTTACCCACAACAATGAGCCCAGGGATAGTACTTAACTCGGTTGCATAATTCTATCTCTTGTAAGGGAAATTCACCTCGAACTTCTGCTTTTATGGGATTCGAACCTGAGATCATGTTTTGATAACAAACATAGGAAATATAGCTAATCTGTTCTACCTAATGCTTAAGCTTTAAATACGGGACGCTTGAACTTTCACACTTAATCCTCGTTGAAAGCTCACACCAAGTCACGAGGATGTTACCCCCATGCACCACAAAAGTCATTCTAAAAGATCCTAGGAAATAACACAAAAAGGTTACCCACAAGAATGAGCCCAGGGATAGTACTTAACTCGGTTGCATAATTCTGTCTCTTGTAAGGGAAATTCACCTCAACTTGTGCTTTTATGGGATTCGAACCTGAGATCATGTTTTGATAACAAACATAGGAAAAATAGGTAATCCTTCCTACCTAATGCTTAAGCTTTCAATACGGGACGCTTGAACTTTCACACTTAATCCTCCTTGAAAGCTCACACCAAATCATGAGGATGTTATCCCCATGCACCACAAAAGTCATTCTAAAAGATCCTAGGAAATAACACAAAAAGGTTACCCACAACAATGAGCCCAGTGATAGTACTTAACTCGGTTGCATAATTCTATCTCTTGTAAGGGAAATTCACCTCGAACTTCTGCTTTTATGGGATTCGAACCTGAGATCATGTTTTGATAACAAACATAGGAAATATAGCTAATCTGTTCTACCTAATGCTTAAGCTTTAAATACGGGACGCTTGAACTTTCACACTTAATCCTCGTTGAAAGCTCACACCAAGTCACGAGGATGTTACCCCCATGCACCACAAAAGTCATTCTAAAAGATCCTAGGAAATAACACAAAAAGGTTACCCACAAGAATGAGCCCAGGGATAGTACTTAACTCGGTTGCATAATTCTGTCTCTTGTAAGGGAAATTCACCTTGAACGTGTGCTTTTATGGGATTCGAACCTGAGATCATGTTTTGATAACAAACATAGGAAAAATAGGTAATCCTTCCTACCTAATGCTTAAGCTTTAAATACGGGACGCTTGAACTGTCACACTTAATCCTCGTTGAAAGCGCACACCACGTCACGAGGATGTTACCCCCCATGCATCACACAAGTCATTCTAAATGACCCTTGGAAATAAAACAGAAAGGTTACCCACAACAATAAGCCCAGGGATAGTACTTAACACGGTTGCATAATTCTGTCTCTTGTAAGGGAAATTCACCTCAACTTGTGCTTTTATGGGATTCGAACCTGAGATCATGTTTTGATAACAAACATAGGAAAAATAGGTAATCCTTCCTACCTAATGCTTAAGCTTTCAATACGGGACGCTTGAACTATCACACTTAATCCTCGTTGAAAGCTCACACCAAATCACGAGGATGTTACCCCCCATGCATCACACAAGTCATTCTAAATAACCCTTGGAAATAAAACACAAAGGTTACCCACAACAATAAGCCCAGGGATAGTACTTAACTCGGTTGCATAATTCTGTCTCTTGTAAGGAAAATTCACCTTGAACTTGTGCTTTTATGTAATTCGAACCTCAGATCATGTTTTGATAACAAACAAAGGAAATATAGCTAATCCGTTCTACCTAATGCTTAAGCTTTCAATACAGGACGCTTGAACTTTCACACTTAATCCTCGTTGAATGCTCACACCAAGTCATGAGGATGTTATCCCCATGCACCACAAAAGTCATTCTAAAAGATCCTAGGAAATAACACAAAAAGGTTACCCACAACAATGAGCCCAGGGATAGTACTTAACTCGGTTGCATAATTCTGTCTCTTGTAAGGGAAATTCACCTTGAACGTGTGCTTTTATGGGATTCGAACCTGAGATCATGTTTTGATAACAAACATAGGAAAAATAGGTAATCCTTCCTACCTAATGCTTAAACTTTCAATACGCGAAGCTTTAACTATCACACTTAATCCTCGTTGAAAGCGCACACCACGTCACGAGGATATTACCCCCCATGCATCACACAAGTGATTCTAAATGACCCTTGGAAATAAAACAGAAAGGTTACCCACAACAATGAGCCCAGGGATAGTACTTAACTCGGTTGCATAATTCTATCTCTTGTAAGGGAAATTCACCTCGAACTTTTGCTTTTATGGGATTCGAACCTGAGATCATGTTTTGATAACAAACATAGGAAAAATAGGTAATCTGTTCTACCTAATGCTTAAGCTTTCAATACGGGACGCTTGAACTTTCACACTTAATCCTCGTTGGAAGAGCACACCAAGTCACGAGGATGTTACCCCCATGCACCACAAAAGTCATTCTAAAAGATCCTAGGAAATAACACAAAAAGGTTACCCACAAGAATGAGCCCAGGGATAGTACTTAACTCGGTTGCATAATTCTGTCTCTTGTAAGGGAAATTCACCTTGAACTTGTGCTTTTATGGGATTCGAACCTGAGATCATGTTTTGATAACAAACATAGGAAAAATAGGTAATCATTCCTACCTAATGCTTAAGCTTTCAATACGGGACGCTTGAACTGTCACACTTAATCCTCGTTGAAAGCTCACACTAAGTCACGAGGATGTTACCCCCCATGCATCACACAAGTGATTCTAAATGACCCTTGGAAATAAAACAGAAAGGTTACCCACAACAATAAGCCCAGGGATAGTACTTAACACGGTTGCATAATTCTGTCTCTTGTAAGGGAAATTCACCTCAACTTGTGCTTTTATGGGATTCGAACCTGAGATCATGTTTTGATAACAAACATAGGAAAAATAGGTAATCCTTCCTACCTAATGCTTAAGCTTTCAATACGGGACGCTTGAACTATCACACTTAATCCTCGTTGAAAGCTCACACCAAGTCACGAGGATGTTACCCCCCATGCATCACACAAGTCATTCTAAATAACCCTTGGAAATAAAACACAAAGGTTACCCACAACAATAAGCCCAGGGATAGTACTTAACTCGGTTGCATAATTCTGTCTCTTGTAAGGAAAATTCACCTTGAACTTGTGCTTTTATGTAATTCGAACCTCAGATCATGTTTTGATAACAAACAAAGGAAATATAGCTAATCCGTTCTACCTAATGCTTAAGCTTTCAATACAGGACGCTTGAACTTTCACACTTAATCCTCGTTGAATGCTCACACCAAGTCATGAGGATGTTATCCCCATGCACCACAAAAGTCATTCTAAAAGATCCTAGGAAATAACACAAAAAGGTTACCCACAACAATGAGCCCAGGGATAGTACTTAACTCGGTTGCATAATTCTGTCTCTTGTAAGGGAAATTCACCTTGAACGTGTGCTTTTATGGGATTCGAACCTGAGATCATGTTTTGATAACAAACATAGGAAAAATAGGTAATCCTTCCTACCTAATGCTTAAACTTTCAATACGCGAAGCTTTAACTATCACACTTAATCCTCGTTGAAAGCGCACACCACGTCACGAGGATATTACCCCCCATGCATCACACAAGTGATTCTAAATGACCCTTGGAAATAAAACAGAAAGGTTACCCACAACAATGAGCCCAGGGATAGTACTTAACTCGGTTGCATAATTCTATCTCTTGTAAGGGAAATTCACCTCGAACTTTTGCTTTTATGGGATTCGAACCTGAGATCATGTTTTGATAACAAACATAGGAAAAATAGGTAATCTGTTCTACCTAATGCTTAAGCTTTCAATACGGGACGCTTGAACTTTCACACTTAATCCTCGTTGGAAGAGCACACCAAGTCACGAGGATGTTACCCCCATGCACCACAAAAGTCATTCTAAAAGATCCTAGGAAATAACACAAAAAGGTTACCCACAAGAATGAGCCCAGGGATAGTACTTAACTCGGTTGCATAATTCTGTCTCTTGTAAGGGAAATTCACCTTGAACTTGTGCTTTTATGGGATTCGAACCTGAGATCATGTTTTGATAACAAACATAGGAAAAATAGGTAATCATTCCTACCTAATGCTTAAGCTTTCAATACGGGACGCTTGAACTGTCACACTTAATCCTCGTTGAAAGCTCACACTAAGTCACGAGGATGTTACCCCCCATGCATCACACAAGTCATTCTAAATAACGCTTGGAAATAAAACACAAAGGTTACCCACAACAATAAGCCCAGGGATAGTACTTAACACGGTTGCATAATTCCGTCTCTTGTAAGGGAAATTCACCTCAACTTGTGCTTTTATGGGATTCGAACCTGAGATCATGTTTTGATAATAAACATAGGAAAAATAGGTAATCCTTCCTACCTAATGCTTAAGCTTTCAATACGGGACGCTTGAACTATCACACTTAATCCTCGTTGAAAGCTCACACCAAGTCACGAGGATGTTACCCCCCATGCATGACACAAGTCATTCTAAATAACCCTTGGAAATAAAACACAAAGGTTACCCACAACAATAAGCCCAGGGATAGTACTTAACTCGGTTGCATAATTCTGTCTCTTGTAAGGAAAATTCACCTTGAACTTGTGCTTTTATGTAATTCGAACCTCAGATCATGTTTTGATAACAAACATAGGAAATATAGCTAATCCGTTCTACCTAATGCTTAAGCTTTCAATACGGGACGCTTGAACTTTCACACTTAATCCTCCTTGAAAGCTCACACCAAGTCATGAGGATGTTATCCCCATGCACCACAAAAGTCATTCTAAAAGATCCTAGGAAATAACACAAAAAGGTTACCCACAACAATGAGCCCAGGGATAGTACTTAACTCGGTTGCATAATTCTATCTCTTGTAAGGGAAATTCACCTCGAACTTTTGCTTTTATGGGATTCGAACCTGAGATCATGTTTTGATAACAAACATAGGAAAAATAGGTAATCTGTTCTACCTAATGCTTAAGCTTTCAATACGGGACGCTTGAACTTTCACACTTAATCCTCGTTGGAAGAGCACACCAAGTCACGAGGATGTTACCCATGCACCACAAAAGTCATTCTAAAAGATCCTAGGAAATAACACAAAAAGGTTACCCACAAGAATGAGCCCAGGGATAGTACTTAACTCGGTTGCATAATTCTGTCTCTTGTAAGGGAAATTCACCTTGAACTTGTGCTTTTATGGGATTCGAACCTGAGATCATGTTTTGATAACAAACATAGGAAAAATAGGTAATCTGTTCTACCTAATGCTTAAGCTTTCAATACGGGACGCTTGAACTTTCACACTTAATCCTCGTTGGAAGAGCACACCAAGTCACGAGGATGTTACCCATGCACCACAAAAGTCATTCTAAAAGATCCTAGGAAATAACACAAAAAGGTTACCCACAAGAATGAGCCCAGGGATAGTACTTAACTCGGTTTCATAATTCTGTCTCTTGTAAGGGAAATTCACCTTGAACTTGTGCTTTTATGGGATTCGAACCTGAGATCATGTTTTGATAACAAACATAGGAAAAATAGGTAATCCTTCCTACCTAATGCTTAAGCTTTCAATACGGGACGCTTGAACTGTCACACTTAATCCTCGTTGAAAGCGCACACCACGTCACGAGGATGTTACCCCTTATGCATCACACAAGTGATTCTAAATGACCCTTGGAAATAAAACAGAAAGGTTACCCACAACAATAAGCCCAGGGGTAGTACTTAACACGGTTGCATAATTCTGTCTCTTGTAAGGGAAATTCACCTCAACTTGTGCTTTTATGGGATTCGAACCTGAGATCATGTTTTGATAACAAACATAGGAAAAATAGGTAATCCTTCCTACCTAATGCTTAAGCTTTCAATACGGGACGCTTGAACTTTCACACTTAATCCTCCTTGAAAGCTCACACCAAGTCATGAGGATGTTATCCCCATGCACCACAAAAGTCATTCTAAAAGATCCTAGGAAATAACACAAAAAGGTTACCCACAACAATGAGCCCAGGGATAGTACTTAACTCGGTTGCATAATTCTATCTCTTGTAAGGGAAATTCACCTCGAACTTCTGCTTTTATGGGATTCGAACCTGAGATCATGTTTTGATAACAAACATAGGAAATATAGCTAATCTGTTCTACCTAATGCTTAAGCTTTAAATACGGGACGCTTGAACTTTCACACTTAATCCTCGTTGAAAGCTCACACCAAGTCACGAGGATGTTACCCCCATGCACCACAAAAGTCATTCTAAAAGATCCTAGGAAATAACACAAAAAGGTTACCCACAAGAATGAGCCCAGGGATAGTACTTAACTCGGTTGCATAATTCTGTCTCTTGTAAGGGAAATTCACCTTGAACGTGTGCTTTTATGGGATTCGAACCTGAGATCATGTTTTGATAACAAACATAGGAAAAATAGGTAATCCTTCCTACCTAATGCTTAAGCTTTCAATACGGGACGCTTGAACTGTCACACTTAATCCTCGTTGAAAGCGCACACCACGTCACGAGGATGTTACCCCCCATGCATCACACAAGTGATTCTAAATGACCCTTGGAAATAAAACAGAAAGGTTACCCACAACAATAAGCCCAGGGATAGTACTTAACACGGTTGCATAATTCTGTCTCTTGTAAGGGAAATTCACCTCAACTTGTGCTTTTATGGGATTCGAACCTGAGATCATGTTTTGATAACAAACATAGGAAAAATAGGTAATCCTTCCTACCTAATGCTTAAGCTTTCAATACGGGACGCTTGAACTTTCACACTTAATCCTCCTTGAAAGCTCACACCAAGTCATGAGGATGTTATCCCCATGCACCACAAAAGTCATTCTAAAAGATCCTAGGAAATAACACAAAAAGGTTACCCACAACAATGAGCCCAGGGATAGTACTTAACTCGGTTGCATAATTCTATCTCTTGTAAGGGAAATTCACCTCGAACTTCTGCTTTTATGGGATTCGAACCTGAGATCATGTTTTGATAACAAACATAGGAAATATAGCTAATCTGTTCTACCTAATGCTTAAGCTTTAAATACGGGACGCTTGAACTTTCACACTTAATCCTCGTTGAAAGCTCACACCAAGTCACGAGGATGTTACCCCCATGCACCACAAAAGTCATTCTAAAAGATCCTAGGAAATAACACAAAAAGGTTACCCACAAGAATGAGCCCAGGGATAGTACTTAACTCGGTTGCATAATTCTGTCTCTTGTAAGGAAAATTCACCTTGAACTTGTGCTTTTATGTAATTCGAACCTCAGATCATGTTTTGATAACAAACATTGGAAATATAGCTAATCCGTTCTACCTAATGCTTAAGCTTTCAATACGGGATGCTTGAACTTTCACACTTAATCCTCGTTGAAAGCTCACACCAAGTCATGAGGATGTTATCCCCATGCACCACAAAAGTCATTCTAAAAGATCCAAGGAAATAACACAAAAAGGTTACCCACAACAATGAGCCCAGGGATAGTACTTAACTCGGTTGCATAATTCTATCTCTTGTAAGGGAAATTCACCTCGAACTTGTGCTTTTATGGGATTCGAACCTGAGATCATGTTTTGATAACAAACATAGGAAAAATAGGTAATCCTTCCTACCTAATGCTTAAGCTTTAAATACGGGACGCTTGAACTATCACACTTAATCCTCGTTGGAAGCGCACACCAAGTCACGAGGATGTTACCCCCCATGAATCACACAAGTCATTCTAAATGACCCTTGAAAAAATAAGAGAAAGGTTACCCAAAACAATAAGCCCAAGGATAGTACTTCACTCGGTTGCATAATTCTGTCTCTTGTAACGGAAATTCACCTTGAACTTGTGCTTTTATGGGATTCGAACCTGAGATCATGTTTTGATAACAAACATAGGAAAAATAGCTAATCCTTCCTACCTAATGCTTAAGCTTTCAATACGGGACGCTTGAACTGTAACACTTAATCCTCGTGGAAAGCTCACACCAAGTCACGACGATGTTACCCCATGCACCACAAAAATCATTCTAAAAGATCCTAGGAAATAACACAAAAAGGTTACCCACAACAATGAGCCCAGGGATATTAATTAACTCGGTTGCATAATTCTATCTCTTGTAAGGGAAATTCACCTCGAACTTCTGCTTTTATGGGATTCGAACCTGAGATCATGTTTTGATAACAAACATAGGAAATATAGCTAATCTGTTCTACCTAATGCTTAAGCTTTCAATACGGGACGCTTAAACTTTCACACTTAATCCTCGTTGGAAGAGCACACCAAGTCACGAGGATGTTACCCCCATGCACCACAAAAATCATTCTAAAAGATCCTAGGAAATAACACAAAAAGGTTACCCACAAGAATGAGCCCAGGGATAGTACTTAACTCGGTTGCATAATTCTGTCTCTTGTAAGGGAAATTCACCTTGAACATATGCTTTTATGGGATTCGAACCTGAGATCATGTTTTGATAACAAACATAGGAAAAATAGGTAATCCTTCCTACCTAATGCTTAAGCTTTCAATACAGGACGCTTGAACTGTCACACTTAATCCTAGTTGAAAGCGCACACCACGTCACGAGGATGTTACCCCCCATGCATCACACAAGTCATTCTAAATAACCCTTGGAAATAAAACACAAAGGTTACCCACAACAATAAGCCCAGGTATAGTACTTAACTCGGTTGCATAATTCTGTCTCTTGTAAGGAAAATTCACCTTGAACTTGTGCTTTTATGTAATTCGAACCTCAGATCATGTTTTGATAACAAACATTGGAAATATAGCTAATCCGTTCTACCTAATGCTTAAGCTTTCAATACGGGACGCTTGAACTTTCACACTTAATCCTCGTTGAAAGCTCACACCAAGTCATGAGTATGTTATCCCCATGCACCACAAAAGTCATTCTAAAAGATCCTAGGAAATAACACAAAAAGGTTACCCACAACAATGAGCCCAGGGATAGTACTTAACTCGGTTGCATAATTCTATCTCTTGTAAGGGAAATTCACCTCGAACTTGTGCTTTTATGGGATTCGAACCTGAGATCATGTTTTGATAACAAACATAGGAAAAATAGGTAATCCTTCCAACCTAATGCTTAAACTTTCAATACGGGACGCTTGAACTATCACACTTAATCCTCGTTGGAAGCGCACACCAAGTCACGAGGATGTTACCCCCCATGAATCACACAAGTCATTCTAAATGACCCTTGAAAAAATAAGAGAAAGGTTACCCAAAACAATAAGCCCAAGGATAGTACTTCACTCGGTTGCATAATTCTGTCTCTTGTAACGGAAATTCACCTTGAACTTGTGCTTTTATGGGATTCGAACCTGAGATCATGTTTTGATAACAAACATAGGAAAAATAGCTAATCCTTCCTACCTAATGCTTAAGCTTTCAATACGGGACGCTTGAACTGTAACACTTAATCCTCGTTGAAAGCTCACACCAAGTCACGACGATGTTACCCCATGCACCACAAAAGTCATTCTAAAAGATCCTAGGAAATAACACAAAAAGGTTACCCACAACAATGAGCCCAGGGATATTAATTAACTCGGTTGCATAATTCTATATCTTGTAAGGGAAATTCACCTCGAACTTCTGCTTTTATGGGATTCGAACCTGAGATAATGTTTTGATAACAAACATAGGAAATATAGCTAATCTGTTCTACCTAATGCTTAAGCTTTCAATACGGGACGCTTGAACTTTCACACTTAATCCTCGTTGGAAGAGCACACCAAGTCACGAGGATGTTACCCCCATGCACCACAAAAGTCATTCTAAAAGATCCTAGGAAATAACACAAAAAGGTTACCCACAAGAATGAGCCCAGGGATAGTACTTAACTCGGTTGCATAATTCTGTCTCTTGTAAGGGAAATTCACCTTGAACTTGTGCTTTTATGGGATTCGAACCTGAGATCATGTTTTGATAACAAACATAGGAAAAATAGGTAATCCTTCCTACCTAATGCTTAAACTTTCAATACGGGACGCTTTAACTATCACACTTAATACTCGTTGAAAGCTCACACTAAGTCACGAGGATGTTACCCCCCATGCATGACACAAATCATTCTAAATGACCCTTGGAAATAAAACAGAAAGGTTACCCACAATAATAAGCCCAGGGATAGTACTTCACTCGGTTGCATAATTCTGTCTCTTGTAAGGGAAATTCACCTTCAACTTGTGCTTTTATGGGATTCGAACCTAAGATCATGTTTTGATAACAAACATAGGAAAAATAGGTAATCCTTCCAACCTAATGCTTAAACTTTCAATACGGAACGCTTGAACTATCACACTTAATCCTCGTTGGAAGAGCACACCAAGTCACGAGGATGTTACCCCCCATGCATCACACAAGTCATTCTAAATGACCCTTGAAAAAAAAAGAGAAAGGTTACCCACAACAATAAGCCCAGGGATAGTACTTCACTCGGTTGCATAATTCTGTCTCTTCTAACGGAAATTTACCTTGAACTTGTGCTTTTATGGGATTCGAACCTGAGATCATGTTTTGATAACAAACATAGGAAAAATAGCTAATCCTTCCTACCTAATGCTTAAGCTTTCAATACGGGACGCTTGAACTGTAACACTTAATCCTCGTTGAAAGCTCACACCAAGTCACGACGATGTTACCCCATGCACCACAAAAGTCATTCTAAAAGATCCTAGGAAATAACACAAAAAGGTTACTCACAACAATGAGCCCAGGGATAGTACTTAACTCGGTTGCATAATTCTATCTCTTGTAAGGGAAATTCACCTCGAACTTCTGCTTTTATGGGATTCGAACCTGAGATCATGTTTTGATAACAAACATATGAAATATAGCTAATCTGTTCTACCTAATGCTTAAGCTTTCAATACGGGACGCTTGAACTTTCACACTTAATCCTCGTTGGAAGAGCACACCAAGTCACGAGGATGTTACCCCCATGCACCACAAAAGTCATTCCAAAAGATCCTAGGAAATAACACAAAAAGGTTACCCACAAGAATGAGCCCAGGGATAGTACTTAACTCGGTTGCATAATTCTGTCTCTTGTAAGGGAAATTCACCTTGAACTTGTGCTTTTATGGGATTCGAAGCTGAGATCATGTTTTGATAACAAACATAGGAAAAATAGGTAATCCTTCCTACCTAATGCTTAAGCTTTCAATACAGGACGCTTGAACTGTCACACTTAATCCTCGTTGAAAGCGCACACCACGTCACGAGGATGTTACCCCCCATGCATCACACAAGTGATTCTAAATGACCCTTGGAAATAAAACAGAAAGGTTACCCACAACAATAAGCCCAGGGATAGTACTTAACACGGTTGCATAATTCTGTCTCTTGTAAGGGAAATTCACTTCAACTTGTGCTTTTATGGGATTCGAACCTGAGATCATGTTTTGATAACAAACATAGGAAAAATAGGTAATCCTTCCTACCTAATGCTTAAGCTTTTAATACGGGACGCTTGAACTATCACACTTAATACTCGTTGAAAGCTCACACCAAGTCACGAGGATGTTACCCCCCATGCATCACACAAGTCATTCTAAATAACCCTTGGAAATAAAACACAAAGGTTACCCACAACAATAAGCCCAGGGATAGTACTTAACTCGGTTGCATAATTCTGTCTCTTGTAAGGAAAATTCACCTTGAACTTGTGCTTTTATGTAATTCGAACCTCAGATCATGTTTTGATAACAAACATAGGAAATATAGCTAATCCGTTCTACCTAATGCTTAAGCTTTCAATACGGGACGCTTGAACTTTCACACTTAATCCTCGTTGAAAGCTCACACCAAGTCATGAGGATGTTATCCCCATGCACCACAAAAGTCATTCTAAAAGATCCTAGGAAATAACACAAAAAGGTTACCCACAACAATGAGCCCAGGGATAGTACTTAACTCGGTTGCATAATTCTATCTCTTGTAAGGGAAATTCACCTCGAACTTGTGCTTTTATGGGATTCGAACCTGAGATCATGTTTTGATAACAAACATAGGAAAAATAGGTAATCATTCCTACCTAATGCTTAAACTTTCAATACGGGACGCTTTAACTATCACACTTAATCCTCGTTGAAAGCTCACACTAAGTCACGAGGATGTTACCCCCCATGCATCACACAAATCATTCTAAATGACCCTTGGAAATAAAACAGAAAGGTTACCCACAACAATAAGCCCAGGGATAGTACTTAACTCGGTTGCATAATTCTGTCTCTTGTAAGGGAAATTCACCTTGAACTTGTGCTTTTATGGGATTCGAACCTGAGATCATGTTTTGATAACAAACATAGGAAAAATAGGTAATCCTTTCAACCTAATGCTTAAACTTTCAATACGGGACGCTTGAACTATCACACTTAATCCTCGTTGGAAGAGCACACCAAGTCACGAGGATGTTACCCCCCATGCATCACAGAAGTCATTCTAAATGACCCTTGAAAAAAAAGAGAAAGGTTACCCACAACAATAAGCCCAGGGATAGTACTTCACTCGGTTGCATAATTCTGTCTCTTGTAACGGAAATTTACCTTGAACTTGTGCTTTTATGGGATTCGAACCTGAGATCATGTTTTGATAACAAACATAGGAAAAATAGCTAATCCTTCCTACCTAATGCTTAAGCTTTCAATACGGGACGCTTGAACTGTAACACTTAATCCTCATTGAAAGCTCACACCAAGTCACGACGATGTTACCCCATGCACCACAAAAGTCATTCTAAAAGATCCTAGGAAATAACACAAAAAGGTTACCCACAACAATGAGCCCAGGGATATTACTTAACTCGGTTGCATAATTCTATCTCTTGTAAGGGAAATTCACCTCGAACTTCTGCTTTTATGGGATTCGAACCTGAGATCATGTTTTGATAACAAACATAGGAAATATAGCTAATCTGTTCTACCTAATGCTTAAGCTTTCAATACGGGACGCTTGAACTTTCACACTTAATCCTCGTTTTAAGAGCACACCAAGTCACGAGGATGTTACCCCCATGCACCACAAAAGTCATTCTAAAAGATCCTAGGAAATAACACAAAAAGGTTACCCACAAGAATGAGCCCAGGGATAGTACTTAACTCGGTTGCATAATTCTGTCTCTTGTAAAGGAAATTCACCTTGAACTTGTGCTTTTATGGGTTTCGAACCTGAGATCATGTTTTGATAACAAACATAGGAAAAATAGGTAATCCTTCCTACCTAATGCTTAAGCTTTCAATATAGGACGCTTGAACTGTCACACTTAATCCTCGTTGAAAGCGCACACCACGTCACGAGGCATCACACAAGTGATTCTAAATGACCCTTGGAAATAAAACAGAAAGGTTACCCACAACAATAAGCCCAGGGATAGTACTTAACACGGTTGCATAATTCTGTCTCTTGTAAGGGAAATTCACTTCAACTTGTGCTTTTATGGGATTCGAACCTGAGATCATGTTTTGATAACAAACATAGGAAAAATAGGTAATCCTTCCTACCTAATGCTTAAGCTTTCAATACGGGACGCTTGAACTATCACACTTAATCCTCGTTGAAGCTCACACCAAGTCACGAGGATGTTACCCCCCATGCATCACACAAGTCATTCTAAATAACCCTTGGAAATAAAACACAAAGGTTACCCACAACAATAAGCCCAGGGATAGTACTTAACTCGGTTGCATAATTCTGTCTCTTGTAAGGAAAATTCACCTTGAACTTGTGCTTTTATGTAATTCGAACCTCAGATCATGTTTTGATAACAAACATAGGAAATATAGCTAATCCGTTGTACCTAATGCTTAAGCTTTCAATACGGGACGCTTGAACTTTCACACTTAATCCTCGTTGAAAGCTCACACCAAGTCATGAGGATGTTATCCCCATACACCACAAAAGTCATTCTAAAAGATCCTAGGAAATAACACAAAAAGGTTACCCACAACAATGAGCCCAGGGATAGTACTTAACTCGGTTGCATAATTCTATCTCTTGTAAGGGAAATTCACCTCGAACTTGTGCTTTTATGGGATTCGAACCTGAGATCATGTTTTGATAACAAACATAGGAAAAATAGGTAATCATTCCTACCTAATGCTTAAGCTTTCAATACGGGACGCTTGAACTATCACACTTAATCCTCGTTGAAAGCTCACACCAAGTCACGAGGATGTTACCCCCATGCACCACAAAAGTCATTCTAAAAGATCCTAGGAAATAACACAGAAAGGTTACCCACAACAATAAGCCCAGGGATAGTACTTCACTCGGTTGCATAATTCTGTCTCTTGTAACGGAAATTCACCTTGAACTTGTGCTTTTATGGGATTGGAACCTGAGATCATGTTTTGATAACAAACATAGGAAAAATAGCTAATCCTTCCTACCTAATGCTTAAGCTTTCAATACGGGACGCTTGAACGGTCACACTTAATCCTCGTTGAAAGCTCACACCACGTCACGAGGATGTTAACCCCCATGCATCACACAAGTGATTCTAAATGACCCTTGGAAATAAAACAGAAAGGTTACCCACAACAATAAGCCCAGGGATAGTACTTAACACGGTTGCATAATTCTGTCTCTTGTAAGGGAAATTCACTTCAACTTGTGCTTTTATGGGATTCGAACCTGAGATCATGTTTTGATAACAAACATAGGAAAAATAGGTTATCCTTCCTACCTAATGCTTAAACTTTCAATACGGGACGCTTTAACTGTCACACTTAATCCTCGTTGAAAGCTCACACCAAGTCACGAGGATGTTACCCCCCATGCATCACACAAATCATTCTAAATGACCCTTGGAAATAAAACAGAAAGGTTACCCACAACAATAAGCCCAGGGATAGTACTTCACTCGGTTGCATAATTCTGTCTCTTGTAAGGGAAATTCACCTTGAACTTGTGCTTTTATGGGATTCGAACCTGAGATCATGTTTTGATAACAAACATAGGAAAAATAGGTAATCCTTCCAACCTAATGCTTAAACTTTCAATACGGGACTTTTGAACTATCACACTTAATCCTCGTTGGAAGAGCACACCAAGTCACGAGGATGTTACCCCCCATGCATCACACAAGTCATTCTAAATGACCCTTGAAAAAAAAAGAGAAAGGTTACCCACAACAATAAGCCCAGGGATAGTACTTAACTCGGTTGCATAATTCTGTCTCTTGTAAGGAAAATTCACCTTGAACTTGTGCTTTTATGTAATTCGAACCTCAGATCATGTTTTGATAACAAACATAGGAAAAATAGGTAATCCTTCCTACCTAATGCTTAAGCTTTCAATACAGGACGCTTGAACTGTCACACTAAATCCTCGTTGAAAGCGCACACCACGTCACGAGGATGTTACCCCCCATGCATCACACAAGTGATTCTAAATGACCCATGGAAATAAAACAGAAAGGTTACCCACAAAAATAAGCCCAGGGATAGTACTTAACATGGTTGCATAATTCTGTCTCTTGTAAGGGAAATTCACTTCAACTTGTGCTTTTATGGGATTCGAACATGAGATCATGTTTTGATAACAAACATAGGAAAAATAGGTTATCCTTCCTACCTAATGCTTAAACTTTCAATACGGGACGCTTTAACTATCACACTTAATCCTCGTTGAAAGCTCACACTAAGTCACGAGGATGTTACCCCCCATGCATCACACAAATCATTCTAAATGACCCTTTTAAATAAAACAGAAAGGTTACCCACAACAATAAGCCCAGGGATAGTACTTCACTCGGTTGCATAATTCTGTCTCTTGTAAGGGAAATTCACCTTGAACTTGTGCTTTTATGGGATTCGAACCTGAGATCATGTTTTGATAACAAACATAGGAAAAAGAGGTAATCTGTTCTACCTAATGCTTAAGCTTTCAATACGGGACGCTTGAACTATCACACTTAATCCTCGTTGAAAGCTCACACCAAGTCACGAGGATGTTACCCCCCATGCATCACACAAGTCATTCTAAATAACCCTTGGAAATAAAACACAAAGGTTACCCACAACAATAAGCCCAGGGATAGTACTTAACTCTGTTGCATAATTCTGTCTCTTGTAAGGAAAATTCACCTTGAACTTGTGCTTTTATGTAATTCGAACCTCAGATCATGTTTTGATAACAAACATAGGAAAAATAGGTAATCCTTCCTACCTAATGCTTAAGCTTTCAATACAGGACGCTTGAACTGTCACACTAAATCCTCGTTGAAAGCGCACACCACGTCACGAGGCATCACACAAGTGATTCTAAATGACCCTTGGAAATAAAACAGAAAGGTTACCCACAACAATAAGCCCAGGGATAGTACTTAACACGGTTGCATAATTCTGTCTCTTGTAAGGGAAATTCACTTCAACTTGTGCTTTTATGGGATTCGAACCTGAGATCATGTTTTGATAACAAACATAGGAAAAATAGGTAATCCTTCCTACCTAATGCTTAAGCTTTCAATACGGGACGCTTGAACTATCACACTTAATCCTCGTTGAAAGCTCACACCAAGTCACGAGGATGTTACCCCCCATGCATCACACAAGTCATTCTAAATAACCCTTGGAAATAAAACACAAAGGTTACCCACAACAATAAGCCCAGGGATAGTACTTAACTCGGTTGCATAATTCTGTCTCTTGTAAGGAAAATTCACCTTGAACTTGTGCTTTTATGTAATTCGAACCTCAGATCATGTTTTGATAACAAACATAGGAAATATAGCTAATCCGTTCTACCTAATGCTTAAGCTTTCAATACGGGACGCTTGAACTTTCACACTTAATCCTCGTTGAAAGCTCACACCAAGTCATGAGGATGTTATCCCCATGCACCACAAAAGTCATTCTAAAAGATCCTAGGAAATAACACAAAAAGGTTACCCACAACAATGAGCCCAGGGATAGTACTTAACTCGGTTGCATAATTCTATCTCTTGTAAGGGAAATTCACCTCGAACTTGTGCTTTTATGGGATTCGAACCTGAGATCATGTTTTGATAACAAACATAGGAAAAATAGGTAATCATTCCTACCTAATGCTTAAACTTTCAATACGGGACGCTTGAACTATCACACTTAATCCTCGTTGAAAGCTCACACCAAGTCACGAGGATGTTACCCCCATGCACCACAAAAGTCATTCTAAAAGATCCTAGGAAATAACACAAAAAGGTTACCCACAAGAATGAGCCCAGGGATAGTACTTAACTCGGTTGCATAATTCTGTCTCTTGTAAGGGAAATTCACCTTGAACTTGTGCTTTTATGGGATTCGAACCTGAGATCATGTCTTGATAACAAACATAGGTAATCCTTCCTACCTAATGCTTAAGCTTTCAATATAGGACGCTTGAACTGTCACACTTAATCCTCGTTGAAAGCGCACACCACGTCACGAGGATGTTACCCCCCATGCATCACACAAGTGATTCTAAATGACCCTTGGAAATAAAACAGAAAGGTTACCCACAACAATAAGCCCAGGGATAGTACTTAACACGGTTGCATAATTCTGTCTCTTGTAAGGGAAATTCACTTCAACTTGTGCTTTTATGGGATTCGAACCTGAGATCATGTTTTGATAACAAACATAGGAAAAATAGGTAATCCTTCCTACCTAATGCTTAAGCTTTCAATACGGGACGCTTGAACTATCACACTTAATCCTCGTTGAAAGCTCACACCAAGTCACGAGGATGTTACCCCCCATGCATCACACAAGTCATTCTAAATAACCCTTGGAAATAAAACACAAAGGTTACCCACAACAATAAGCCCAGGGATAGTACTTAACTCGGTTGCATAATTCTGTCTCTTGTAAGGAAAATTCACCTTGAACTTGTGCTTTTATGTAATTCGAACCTCAGATCATGTTTTGATAACAAACATAGGAAATATAGCTAATCCGTTCTACCTAATGCTTAAGCTTTCAATACGGGACGCTTGAACTTTCACACTTAATCCTCGTTGAAAGCTCACACCAAGTCATGAGGATGTTATCCCCATGCACCACAAAAGTCATTCTAAAAGATCCTAGGAAATAACACAAAAAGGTTACCCACAACAATAAGCCCAGGGATATTACTTAACTCGGTTGCATAATTCTATCTCTTGTAAGGGAAATTCACCTCGAACTTCTGCTTTTATGGGATTCGAACCTGAGATCATGTTTTGATAACAAACATAGGAAATATAGCTAATCTGTTCTACCTAATGCTTAAGCTTTCAATACGGGACGCTTGAACTTTCACACTTAATCCTCGTTGGAAGAGCACACCAAGTCACGAGGATGTTACCCCCATGCACCACAAAAGTCATTCTAAAAGATCCTAGGAAATAACACAAAAAGGTTACCCACAAGAATGAGCCCAGGGATAGTACTTAACTCGGTTGCATAATTCTGTCTCTTGTAAGGGAAATTCACCTTGAACTTGTGCTTTTATGGGATTCGAACCTGAGATCATGTCTTGATAACAAACATAGGAAAAATAGGTAATCCTTCCTACCTAATGCTTAAGCTTTCAATATAGGACGCTTGAACTGTCACACTTAATCCTCGTTGAAAGCGCACACCACGTCACGAGGATGTTACCCCCCATGCATCACACAAGTGATTCTAAATGACCCTTGGAAATAAAACAGAAAGGTTACCCACAACAATAAGCCCAGGGATAGTACTTAACACGGTTGCATAATTCTGTCTCTTGTAAGGGAAATTCACTTCAACTTGTGCTTTTATGGGATTCGAACCTGAGATCATGTTTTGATAACAAACATAGGAAAAATAGGTAATCCTTCCTACCTAATGCTTAAGCTTTCAATACGGGACGCTTGAACTATCACACTTAATCATCGTTGAAAGCTCACACCAAGTCACGAGGATGTTACCCCCCATGCATCACACAAGTCATTCTAAATAACCCTTGGAAATAAAACACAAAGGTTACCCACAACAATAAGCCCAGGGATAGTACTTAACTCGGTTGCATAATTCTATCTCTTGTAAGGGAAATTCACCTCGAACTTGTGCTTTTATGGGATTCGAACCTGAGATCATGTTTTGATAACAAACATAGGAAAAATAGGTAATCATTCCTACCTAATGCTTAAACTTTCAATACGGGACGCTTGAACTATCACACTTAATCCTCGTTGAAAGCTCACACCAAGTCACGAGGATGTTACCCCCATGCACCACAAAAGTCATTCTAAAAGATCCTAGGAAATAACACAGAAAGGTTACCCACAACAATAAGCCCAGGGATAGTACTTCACTCGGTTGCATAATTCTGTCTCTTGTAACGGAAATTCACCTTGAACTTGTGCTTTTATGGGATTGGAACCTGAGATCATGTTTTGATAACAAACATAGGAAAAATAGCTAATCCTTCCTACCTAATGCTTAAGCTTTCAATACGGGACGCTTGAACTGTCACACTTAATCCTCGTTGAAAGCTCACACCACGTCACGAGGATGTTACCCCCCATGCATCACACAAGTGATTCTAAATGACCCATGGAAATAAAACAGAAAGGTTACCCACAACAATAAGCCCAGGGATAGTACTTAACACGGTTGCATAATTCTGTCTCTTGTAAGGGAAATTCACTTCAACTTGTGCTTTTATGGGATTCGAACCTGAGATCATGTTTTGATTACAAACATAGGAAAAATAGGTTATCCTTCCTACCTAATGCTTAAACTTTCAATACGGGACGCTTTAACTATCACACTTAATCCTCGTTGAAAGCTCACACTAAGTCACGAGGATGTTACCCCCCATGCATCACACAAATCATTCTAAATGACCCTTTTAAATAAAACAGAAAGGTTACCCACAACAATAAGCCCAGGGATAGTACTTCACTCGGTTGCATAATTCTGTCTCTTGTAAGGGAAATTCACCTTGAACTTGTGCTTTTATGGGATTCGAACCTGAGATCATGTTTTGATAACAAACATAGGAAAAATAGGTAATCTGTTCTACCTAATGCTTAAGCTTTCAATACGGGACGCTTGAACTATCACACTTAATCCTCGTTGAAAGCTCACACCAAGTCACGAGGATGTTACCCCCCATGCATCACACAAGTCATTCTAAATAACCCTTGGAAATAAAACACAAAGGTTACCCACAACAATAAGCCCAGGGATATTACTTAACTCGGTTGCATAATTCTGTCTCTTGTAAGGAAAATTCACCTTGAACTTGTGCTTTTATGTAATTCGAACCTCAGATCATGTTTTGATAACAAACATAGGAAAAATAGGTAATCCTTCCTACCTAATGCTTAAGCTTTCAATACGGGACGCTTGAACTATCACACTTAATCATCGTTGAAAGCTCACACCAAGTCACGAGGATGTTACCCCCCATGCATCACACAAGTCATTCTAAATAACCCTTGGAAATAAAACACAAAGGTTACCCACAACAATAAGCCCAGGGATAGTACTTAACTCGGTTGCATAATTCTATCTCTTGTAAGGGAAATTCACCTCGAACTTGTGCTTTTATGGGATTCGAACCTGAGATCATGTTTTGATAACAAACATAGGAAAAATAGGTAATCATTCCTACCTAATGCTTAAACTTTCAATACGGGACGCTTGAACTATCACACTTAATCCTCGTTGAAAGCTCACACCAAGTCACGAGGATGTTACCCCCATGCACCACAAAAGTCATTCTAAAAGATCCTAGGAAATAACACAGAAAGGTTACCCACAACAATAAGCCCAGGGATAGTACTTCACTCGGTTGCATAATTCTGTCTCTTGTAAGGGAAATTCACTTCAACTTGTGCTTTTATGGGATTCAAACCTGAGATCATGTTTTGATAACAAACATAGGAAAAATAGTTAATCCTTCCTACCTAATGCTTAAGCTTTCAATACGGGACGCTTGAACTATCACACTTAATCCTCGTTGAAAGCTCACACCAAGTCACGAGGATGTTACCCCCCATGCATCACACAAGTCATTCTAAATAACCCTTGGAAATAAAACACAAAGGTTACCCACAACAATAAGCCCAGGGATAGTACTTCACTCGGTTGCATAATTCTGTCTCTTGTAAGGGAAATTCACCTTGAACTTGTGCTTTTATGGGATTCGAACCTGAGATCATGTTTTGATAACAAACATAGGAAAAATAGGTAATCTGTTCTACCTAATGCTTAAGCTTTCAATACGGGACGCTTGAACTATCACACTTAATCCTCGTTGAAAGCTCACACCAAGTCACGAGGATGTTACCCCCCATGCATCACACAAGTCATTCTAAATAACCCTTGGAAATAAAACACAAAGGTTACCCACAACAATAAGCCCAGGGATATTACTTAACTCGGTTGCATAATTCTATCTCTTGTAAGGGAAATTCACCTCGAACTTCTGCTTTTATGGGATTCGAACCTGAGATCATGTTTTGATAACAAACATAGGAAATATAGCTAATCTGTTCTACCTAATGCTTAAGCTTTCAATACGGGACGCTTGAACTTTCACACTTAATCCTCGTTGGAAGAGCACACCAAGTCACGAGGATGTTACCCCCATGCACCACAAAAGTCATTCTAAAAGATCCTAGGAAATAACACAAAACGGTTACCCACAAGAATGAGCCCAGGGATAGTACTTAACTCGGTTGCATAATTCTGTCTCTTGTAAGGGAAATTCACCTTAAACTTGTGCTTTTATGGGATTCGAACCTGAGATCATGTTTTGATAACAAACATAGGAAAAATAGGTAATCCTTCCTACCTAATGCTTAAGCTTTCAATATAGGACGCTTGAACTGTCACACTTAATCCTCGTTGAAAGCGCACACCACGTCACGAGGATGTACCCCCCATGCATCACACAAGTGATTCTAAATGACCCTTGGAAATAAAACAGAAAGGTTACCCACAACAATAAGCCCAGGGATAGTACTTAACACGGTTGCATAATTCTGTCTCTTGTAAGGGAAATTCACTTCAACTTGTGCTTTTATGGGATTCAAACCTGAGATCATGTTTTGATAACAAACATAGGAAAAATAGGTAATCCTTCCTACCTAATGCTTAAGCTTTCAATACGGGACGCTTGAACTATCACACTTAATCCTCGTTGAAAGCTCACACCAAGTCACGAGGATGTTACCCCCCATGCATCACACAAGTCATTCTAAATAACCCTTGGAAATAAAACACAAAGGTTACCCACAACAATAAGCCCAGGGATAGTACTTAACTCGGTTGCATAATTCTGTCTCTTGTAAGGAAAATTCACCTTGAACTTGTGCTTTTATGTAATTCGAACCTCAGATCATGTTTTGATAACAAACATAGGAAATATAGCTAATCCGTTCTACCTAATGCTAAGCTTTCAATACGGGACGCTTGAACTTTCACACTTAATCCTCGTTGAAAGCTCACACCAAGTCATGAGGATGTTATCCCCATGCACCACAAAAGTCATTCTAAAAGATCCTAGGAAATAACACAAAAAGGTTACCCACAACAATGAGCCCAGGGATAGTACTTAACTCGGTTGCATAATTCTATCTCTTGTAAGGGAAATTCACCTCGAACTTGTGCTCTTATGGGATTCGAACCTGAGATCATGTTTTGATAACAAACATAGGAAAAATAGGTAATCATTCCTACCTAATGCTTAAACTTTCAATACGGGACGCTTTAACTATCATACTTAATCCTCGTTGAAAGCTCACACTAAGTCACGAGGATGTTACCCCCCATGCATCACACAAATCATTCTAAATGACCCTTGGAAATAAAACAGAAAGGTTACCCACAACAATAAGCCCAGGGATAGTACTTCACTCGGTTGCATAATTCTGTCTCTTGTAAGGGAAATTCACCTTGAACTTGTGCTTTTATGGGATTCGAACCTGAGATCATGTTTTGATAACAAACATAGCAAAAATAGGTAATCCTTCCAACCTAATGCTTAAACTTTCAATACGGGACGCTTGAACTATCACACTTAATCCTCGTTGGAAGAGCACACCAAGTCACGAGGATGTTACCCCCCATGCATCACAGAAGTCATTCTAAATGACCCTTGAAAAAAAAAGAGAAAGGTTACCCACAACAATAAGCCCAGGGATAGTACTTCACTCGGTTGCATAATTCTGTCTCTTGTAACTGAAATTTACCTTGAACTTGTGCTTTTATGGGATTCGAACCTGAGATCTTGTTTTGATAACAAACATAGGAAAAATAGCTAATCCTTCCTACCTAATGCTTAAGCTTTCAATACGGGACGCTTGAACTGTAACACTTAATCCTCGTTGAAAGCTCACACCAAGTAACGACGATGTTACCCCATGCACCACAAAAGTCATTCTAAAAGATCCTAGGAAATAACACAAAAAGGTTACCCACAACAATGAGCCCAGGGATATTACTTAACTCGGTTGCATAATTCTATCTCTTGTAAGGGAAATTCACCTCGAACTTATGCTTTTATGGGATTCGAACCTGAGATCATGTTTTGATAACAAACATAGGAAATATAGCTAATCTGTTCTACCTAATGCTTAAGCTTTCAATACGGGACGCTTGAACTTTCACACTTAATCCTCGTTGGAAGAGCACACCAAGTCACGAGGATGTTACCCCCATGCACCACAAAAGTCATTCTAAAAGATCCTAGGAAATAACACAAAAAGGTTACCCACAAGAATGAGCCCAGGGATAGTACTTAACTCGGTTGCATAATTCTGTCTCTTGTAAGGGAAATTCACCTTGAACTTGTGCTTTTATGGGATTCGAACCTGAGATCATGTTTTGATAACAAACATAGGAAAAATAGGTAATCCTTCCTACCTAATGCTTAAGCTTTCAATATAGGACGCTTGAACTGTCACACTTAATCCTCGTTGAAAGCTCACACCAAGTCACGAGGATGTTACCCCCCATGCATCACACAAGTCATTCTAAATAACCCTTGGAAATAAAACACAAAGGTTACCCACAACAATAAGCCGAGGGATAGTACTTAACTCGGTTGCATAATTCTGTCTCTTGTAAGGAAAATTCACCTTGAACTTGTGCTTTTATGTAATTCGAACCTCAGATCATGTTTTGATAACAAACATAGGAAATATAGCTAATCCGTTCTACCTAATGCTTAAGCTTTCAATACGGGACGCTTGAACTTTCACACTTAATCCTCGTTGAAAGCTCACACCAAGTCATGAGGATGTTATCCCCATGCACCACAAAAGTCATTCTAAAAGATCCTAGGAAATAACACAAAAAGGTTACCCACAACAATGAGCCCAGGGATAGTACTTAACTCGGTTGCATAATTCTATCTCTTGTAAGGGAAATTCACCTCGAACTTGTGCTTTTATGGGATTCGAACCTGAGATCATGTTTTGATAACAAACATAGGAAAAATAGGTAATCATTCCTACCTAATACTTAAACTTTCAATACGGGACGCTTGAACTATCACACTTAATCCTCGTTGAAAGCTCACACCAAGTCACGAGGATGTTACCCCAATGCACCACAAAAGTCATTCTAAAAGATCCTAGGAAATAACACAGAAAGGTTACCCACAACAATAAGCCCAGGGATAGTACTTCACTCGGTTGCATAATTCTGTCTCTTGTAACGGAAATTCACCTTGAACTTGTGCTTTTATGGGATTCGAACCTGAGATCATGTTTTGATAACAAACATAGGAAAAATAGCTAATCCTTCCTACCTAATGCTTAAGCTTTCAATACGGGACGCTTGAACTGTCACACTTAATCCTCGTTGAAAGCTCACACCAAGTCACGAGGATGTTACCCCATGCACCACAAAAGTCATTCTAAAACATCCTAGGAAATGACATAAAAAGGTTACCCACAACAATGAGCCCAGGGATAGTACTTAACTCGGTTGCATAATTCTGTCTCTTGTAAGGGAAATTCACCTCGAACTTGTGCTTTTATGGGATTCGAACCTGAGATCATGTTTTGATAACAAACATAGGAAAAATAGGTTATCCTTCCTACCTAATGCTTAAACTTTCAATACGGGACGCTTTAACTATCACACTTAATCCTCGTTGAAAGCTCAAACTAAGTCACGAGGATGTTACCCCCCATGCATCACACAAATCATTCTAAATGACCCTTTTAAATAAAACAGAAAGGTTACCCACAACAATAAGCCCAGGGATAGTACTTCACTCGGTTGCATAATTCTGTCTCTTGTAAGGGAAATTCACCTTGAACTTGTGCTTTTATGGGATTCGAACCTGAGATCATGTTTTGATAACAAACATAGGAAATATAGCTAATCTGTTCTACCTAATGCTTAAGCTTTCAATACGGGACGCTTGAACTATCACACTTAATCCTCGTTGAAAGCTCACACCAAGTCACGAGGATGTTACCCCCCATGCATCACACAAGTCATTCTAAATAACCCTTGGAAATAAAACACAAAGGTTATCCACAACAATAAGCCCAGGGATAGTACTTAACCCGGTTGCATAATTCTGTCTCTTGTAAGGGAAATTCACCTTGAACTTTTGCTTTTATGGGATTCGAACCTCAGATCATGTTTTGATAACAAACATAGGAAAAATATGTAATCCTTCCTACCTAATGCTTAAGCTTTCAATACGGGACGCTTGAACTATCACACTTAATCCTCGTTGAAAGCTCAGACTAAGTCACGAGGATGTTACCCCCCATGCATCACACAAATCATTCTAAATGACCCTTGGAAATAAAACAGAAAGGTTACACACAACAATAAGCCTAGGGATAGTACTTCACTCGGTTGCATAATTCTGTCTCTTCTAAGGGAAATTCACCTTGCACTTGTGGTTTTATGGGATTCGAACCTGAGATCATGTTTTGATAACAAACATAGGAAAAATAGGTAATCCTTCCTACCTAATGCTTAAGCTTTCAATACGGGACGCTTGAACTATCACACTTAATTCTCGTTGAAAGCTCACACCATGTCACGAGGATGTTACCCCCCATGCATCACACAAGTCATTCTAAATAACCCTTGGAAATAAAACACAAAGGTTACCCATAACTATAAGCCCAGGGATAGTACTTAACTCGGTTGCATAATTCTGTCTCTTGTAAGGGAAATTCACCTTGAACTTTTGCTTTTATGAGATTCGAACCTCAGATCATGTTTTGATAACAAACATAGGAAAAATAGGTAATCCTTCCTACCTAATGCTTAAGCTTTCAATACGGGACGCTTGAACTATCACACTTAATTCTCGTTGAAAGCTCACACCAAGTCACGAGGATGTTACCCCCCATGCATCACACAAGTCATTCTAAATAACCCTTGGAAATAAAACACAAAGGTTACCCACAACAATAAGCCGAGGGATTGTACTTAACTCGGTTGCATAATTCTGTCTCTTGTGAGGGAAATTCACCTTGAACTTGTGCTTTTATGGGATTCGAACCTGAGATCATGTTTTGATAACAAACATAGGAAAAATAGGTAATCCTTCCTACCTAATGCTTAAGCTTTCAATACGGGACGCTTGAACTGTGACACTTATTCCTCGTTGAAAGCGCACACCACGTCACGAGGATGTTACCCCCCATGCATCACACAAGTGATTCTAAATGACCCTTGGAAATAAAACAGAAAGGTTACCCACAACAATAAGCCCAGGGATAGTACTTAACACGGTTGCATAATTCTGTCTCTTGTAAGGGAAATTCACCTTCACCTTGTGCTTTTATGGGATTCGAGCTGAGATCATGTTTTGATAACAAATATAGGAAAAATAGGTAATCCTTCCTACCTAATGCTTAAGCTTTCAATACGGGACGCTTGAACTATCACACTTAATTCTCGTTGAAAGCTCACACCATGTCACGAGGATGTTACCCCCCATGCATCACACAAGTCATTCTAAATAACCCTTGGAAATAAAACACAAAGGTTACCCATAACTATAAGCCCAGGGATAGTACTTAACTCGGTTGCATAATTCTGTCTCTTGTAAGGGAAATTCACCTTGAACTTTTGCTTTTATGAGATTCGAACCTCAGATCATGTTTTGATAACAAACATAGGAAAAATAGGTAATCCTTCCTACCTAATGCTTAAGCTTTCAATACGGGACGCTTGAACTATCACACTTAATTCTCGTTGAAAGCTCACACCAAGTCACGAGGATGTTACCCCCCATGCATCACACAAGTCATTCTAAATAACCCTTGGAAATAAAACACAAAGGTTACCCACAACAATAAGCCGAGGGATTGTACTTAACTCGGTTGCATAATTCTGTCTCTTGTGAGGGAAATTCACCTTGAACTTGTGCTTTTATGGGATTCGAACCTGAGATCATGTTTTGATAACAAACATAGGAAAAATAGGTAATCCTTCCTACCTAATGCTTAAGCTTTCAATACGGGATGCTTGAACTATCACACTTAATCCTCGTTGAAAGCTCACACCAAGTCACGAGAATGTTACCCCCCCTGCATCACACAAGTAATTCTAAATGACCCTTGGAGAAAAAACAGAAAGGTTACCCACAACAATAAACCCAAGGATAGTACTTACCTCGGTTGCATAATTCTGTCTCTTGTAAGGAAAATTCACCTTGAACTTGTGCTTTTATGTAATTCGAACCTGAGATCATGTTTTGATAACAAACATAGGAAATATAGCTAATCTGTTCTACCTAATGCTTAAGCTTTCAAAACGGGACGCTTGAACTTTCACACTTAATCCTTGTTGAAAGCTCACACCAAGTCACGAGGATGTTACCCCCATGCACCACAAAAGTCATTCTAAAAGATCCTTGGAAATAACACAAAAAGGTTACCCACAACAATGAGCCGAGGGATAGTACTTAACTCGGTTGCATAATTCTGTCTCTTGTAAGGGAAATTCACCTTGAACTTGTGCTTTTATGGGATTCGAACCTGAGATCATGTTTTGATAACAAACATAGGAAAAATAGCTAATCCTTCCTACCTAATGCTTAAGCTTTCAATACGGGACGCTTGAACTATGACACTTAATCCTCGTTGAAAGCTCACACCAAGTAACGAGGATGTTACCCCCCATGCATCACACAAGTCATTCTAAAAGATCCTAGGAAATAACATAAAAAGGTTACCCACAACAATGAGCCCAGGGATAGTACATAACTCGGTTGCATAATTCTGTCTCTTGTAAGGGAAATTCACCTTGAACTTTTGCTTTTATGGGATTCGAGACTCAGATCATGTTTTGATAACAAACATAGGAAAAATAGGTAATCCTTCCTACCTAATGCTTAAGCTTTCAATACGGGACGCTTGAACTATCACACTTAATCCTCGTTGAAAGCTCGGACTAAGTCACGAGGATGTTACCCCCCATGCATCACACAAATCATTCTAAATGACCCTTGGAAATAAAACAGAAAGGTTACCCACAACAATAAGCCTAGGGATAGTACTTCACTCGGTTGCATAATTCTGTCTCTTCTAAGGGAAATTCACCTTGCACTTGTGGTTTTATGGGATTCGAACCTGAGATCATGTTTTGATAACAAACATAGGAAAAATAGGTAATCCTTAATACCTAATGCTTAATCTTTCAATACGGGACGCTTGAACTATCACACTTAATCCTCGTTGAAAGCTCACACCAAGTCACGAGGATGTTACATCCCATGCATCACACAAGTCATTCTAAATAACCCTTGGAAATAAAACACAAAGGTTACCCACAACAATAAGCCCAGGGATAGTACTTAACTCGGTTGCATAATTCTGTCTCTTGTGAGGGAAATTCACCTTGAACTTGTGCTTTTATGGGATTCGAACCTGAGATCATGTTTTGATAACAAACATAGGAAAAATAGCTAATCCTTCCTACCTAATGCTTAAGCTTTCAATACGGGATGCTTGAACTATCACACTTAATCCTCGTTCAAAGCTAACACCAAGTCACGAGGATGTTACCCCCCATGCATCACACAAGTCATTCTAAATGACCCTTGGAAAAAAAACAGAAAGGTTACCCACAACAATAAGCGCAAGGATAGTACTTAACTCGGTTGCATAATTCTGTCTCTTGTAAGGAAAATTCACCTTGAACTTGTGCTTTTATGTAATTCGAACCTGAGATCATGTTTTGATAACAAACATAGGAAATATAGCTAATCTGTTCTACCTAATGCTTAAGCTTTCAATACGGGACGCTTGAACTATCACACTTAATCCTCGTTGAAAGCTCACACCAAGTCACGAGGATGTTACCCCCATGCACCACAAAAGTCATTCTAAAAGATCCTTGGAAATAACACAAAAAGGTTACCCACAACAATGAGCCGAGGGATAGTACTTAACTCGGTTGCATAATTCTGTCTCTTGTAAGAGAAATTCACCTTGAACTTGTGCTTTTATGAGATTCGAACCTGAGATCATGTTTTGATAACAAACATAGGAAAAATAGCTAATCCTTCCTGCCTAATGCTTAAGCTTTCAATACGGGACGCTTGAACTGTGACACTTATTCCTCGTTGAAAGCGCACACCACGTCACGAGGATGTTACCCCCCATGCATCACACAAGTGATTCTAAATGACCCTTGGAAATAAAACAGAAAGGTTACCCACAACAATAAGCCCAGGGATAGTACTTAACACGGTTGCATAATTCTGTCTCTTGTAAGGGAAATTCACCTTCACCTTGTGCTTTTATGGGATTCGAGCTGAGATCATATTTTGATAACAAATATAGGAAAAATAGGTAATCCTTCCTACCTAATGCTTAAGCTTTCAATACGGGACGCTTGAACTATCACACTTAATTCTCGTTGAAAGCTCACACCATGTCACGAGGATGTGACCCCCCATGCATCACACAAGTCATTCTAAATAACCCTTGGAAATAAAACACAAAGGTTACCCACAACTATAAGCCCAGGGATAGTACTTAACTTGGTTGCATAATTCTGTCTCTTGTAAGGGAAATTCACCTTGAACTTTTGCTTTTATGGGATTCGAACCTCAGATCATGTTTTGATAACAAACATAGGAAAAATAGGTAATCCTTCCTACCTAATGCTTAAGCTTTCAATACGGGACGCTTGAACTATCACACTTAATTCTCGTTGAAAGCTCACACCATGTCACGAGGATGTGACCCCCCATGCATCACACAAGTCATTCTAAATAACCCTTGGAAATAAAACACAAAGGTTACCCACAACTATAAGCCCAGGGATAGTACTTAACTTGGTTGCATAATTCTGTCTCTTGTAAGGGAAATTCACCTTGAACTTTTGCTTTTATGGGATTCGAACCTCAGATCATGTTTTGATAACAAACATAGGAAAAATAGGTAATCCTTCCTACCTAATGCTTAAGCTTTCAATACGGGACGCTTGAACTATCACACTTAATTCTCGTTGAAAGCTCACACCAAGTCACGAGGATGTTACCCCCCATGCATCACACAAGTCATTCTAAATGACCCTTGGAAAAAAAACAGAAAGGTTACCCACAACAATAAGCGCAAGGATAGTACTTAACTCGGTTGCATAATTCTGTCTCTTGTAAGGAAAATTCACCTTGAACTTGTGCTTTTATGTAATTCGAACCTGAGATCATGTTTTGATAACAAACATAGGAAATATAGCTAATCTGTTCTACCTAATGCTTAAGCTTTCAATACGGGACGCTTGAACTATCACACTTAATCCTCGTTGAAAGCTCACACCAAGTCACGAGGATGTTACCCCCATGCACCACAAAAGTCATTCTAAAAGATCCTTGGAAATAACACAAAAAGGTTACCCACAACAATGAGCCGAGGGATAGTACTTAACTCGGTTGCATAATTCTGTCTCTTGTAAGAGAAATTCACCTTGAACTTGTGCTTTTATGGGATTCGAACCTGAGATCATGTTTTGATAACAAACATAGGAAAAATAGCTAATCCTTCCTTCCTAATGCTTAAGCTTTCAATACGGGACGCTTGAACTGTGACACTTATTCCTCGTTGAAACCGCACACCACGTCACGAGGATGTTACCCCCCATGCATCACACAAGTGATTCTAAATGACCCTTGGAAATAAAACAGAAAGGTTACCCACAACAATAAGCCCAGGGATAGTACTTAACACGGTTGCATAATTCTGTCTCTTGTAAGGGAAATTCACCTTCACCTTGTGCTTTTATGGGATTCGAGCTGAGATCATGTTTTGATAACAAATATAGGAAAAATAGGTAATCCTTCCTACCTAATGCTTAAGCTTTCAATACGGGACGCTTGAACTATCACACTTAATTCTCGTTGAAAGCTCACACCATGTCACGAGGATGTGACCCCCCATGCATCACACAAGTCATTCTAAATAACCCTTGGAAATAAAACACAAAGGTTACCCACAACTATAAGCCCAGGGATAGTACTTAACTTGGTTGCATAATTCTGTCTCTTGTAAGGGAAATTCACCTTGAACTTTTGCTTTTATGGGATTCGAACCTCAGATCATGTTTTGATAACAAACATAGGAAAAATAGGTAATCCTTCCTACCTAATGCTTAAGCTTTCAATACGGGACGCTTGAACTATCACACTTAATTCTCGTTGAAAGCTCACACCAAGTCACGAGGATGTTACCCCCCATGCATCACACAAGTCATTCTAAATAACCCTTGGAAATAAAACACAAAGGTTACCCACAACAATAAGCCCAGGGATAGTACTTAACTCGGTTGCATAATTCTGTCTCTTGTGAGGGAAATTCACCTTGAACTTGTGCTTTTATGGGATTCGAACCTGAGATCATGTTTTGATAACAAACATAGGAAAAATAGTTAATCCTTCCTACCTAATGCTTAAGCTTTCAATACGGGATGCTTGAACTATCACACTTAATCCTCGTTGAAAGCTCACACCAAGTCACGAGAATGTTACCCCCCATGCATCACACAAGTAATTCTAAATGACCCTTGGAGAAAAAACAGAAAGGTTACCCACAACAATAAACCCAAGGATATTACTTACCTCGGTTGCATAATTCTGTCTCTTGTAAGGAAAATTCACCTTGAACTTGTGCTTTTATGTAATTCGAACCTGAGATCATGTTTTGATAACAAACATAGTAAATATAGCTAATCTGTTCTACCTAATGCTTAAGCTTTCAAAACGGGACGCTTGAACTTTCACACTTAATCCTTGTTGAAAGCTCACACCAAGTCACGAGGATGTTACCCCCATGCACCACAAAAGTCATTCTAAAAGATCCTTGGAAATAACACAAAAAGGTTACCCACAACAATGAGCCGAGGGATAGTACTTAACTCGGTTGCATAATTCTGTCTCTTGTAAGGGAAATTCACCTTGAACTTGTGCTTTTATGGGATTCGAACCTGAGATCATGTTTTGATAACAAACATAGGAAAAATAGCTAATCCTTCCTACCTAATGCTTAAGCTTTCAATACGGGACGCTTGAACTATGACACTTAATCCTCGTTGAAAGCTCACACCAAGTCACGAGGATGTTACCCCCCATGCATCACACAAGTCATTCTAAAAGATCCTAGGAAATAACATAAAGAGGTTACCCACAACAATGAGCCCAGGGATAGTACATAACTCGGTTGCATAATTCTGTCTCTTGTAAGGGAAATTCACCTTGAACTTTTGCTTTTATGGGATTCGAACCTCAGATCATGTTTTGATAACAAACATAGGAAAAATAGGTAATCCTTCCTACCTAATGCTTAAGCTTTCAATACGGGACGCTTGAACTATCACACTTAATCCTCGTTGAAAGCTCGGACTAAGTCACGAGGATGTTACCCCCCATGCATCACACAAATCATTCTAAATGACCCTTGGAAATAAAACAGAAAGGTTACCCACAACAATAAGCCTAGGGATAGTACTTCACTCGGTTGCATAATTCTGTCTCTTCTAAGGGAAATTCACCTTGCACTTGTGGTTTTATGGGATTCGAACCTGAGATCATGTTTTGATAACAAACATAGGAAAAATAGGTAATCCTTAATACCTAATGCTTAATCTTTCAATACGGGACGCTTGAACTATCACACTTAATCCTCGTTGAAAGCTCACACCAAGTCACGAGGATGTTACCTCCCATGCATCACACAAGTCATTCTAAATAACCCTTGGAAATAAAACACAAAAGTTACCCACAACAATGAGCCCAGGGATAGTACATAACTCGGTTGCATAATTCTGTCTCTTGTAAGGGAAATTCACCTTGAACTTTTGCTTTTATGGGATTCGAACCTCAGATCATGTTTTGATAACAAACATAGGAAAAATAGGTAATCCTTCCTACCTAATGCTTAAGCTTTCAATACGGGACGCTTGAACTATCACACTTAATCCTCGTTGAAAGCTCGGACTAAGTCACGAGGATGTTACCCCCCATGCATCACACAAATCATTCTAAATGACCCTTGGAAATAAAACAGAAAGGTTACCCACAACAATAAGCCTAGGGATAGTACTTCACTCGGTTGCATAATTCTGTCTCTTCTAAGGGAAATTCACCTTGCACTTGTGGTTTTATGGGATTCGAACCTGAGATCATGTTTTGATAACAAACATAGGAAAAATAGGTAATCCTTAATACCTAATGCTTAATCTTTCAATACGGGACGCTTGAACTATCACACTTAATCCTCGTTGAAAGCTCACACCAAGTCACGAGGATGTTACCTCCCATGCATCACACAAGTCATTCTAAATAACCCTTGGAAATAAAACACAAAGGTTACCCACAACAATAAGCCCAGGGATAGTACTTAACTCGGTTGCATAATTCTGTCTCTTGTGAGGGAAATTCACCTTGAACTTGTGCTTTTATGGGATTCGAACCTGAGATCATGTTTTGATAACAAACATAGGAAAAATAGGTAATCCTTCCTACCTAATGCTTAAGCTTTCAATACGGGATGCTTGAACTATCACACTTAATCCTCGTTGAAAGCTCACACCAAGTCACGAGGATGTTACCCCCCATGCATCACACAAGTCATTCTAAATGACCCTTGGAAAAAAAACAGAAAGGTTACCCACAACAATAAGCGCAAGGATAGTACTTAACTCGGTTGCATAATTCTGTCTCTTGTAAGGAAAATTCACCTTGAACTTGTGCTTTTATGTAATTCGAACCTGAGATCATGTTTTGATAACAAACATAGGAAATATAGCTAATCTGTTCTACCTAATGCTTAAGCTTTCAATACGGGACGCTTGAACTATCACACTTAATCCTCGTTGAAAGCTCACACCAAGTCACGAGGATGTTACCCCCATGCACCACAAAAGTCATTCTAAAAGATCCTTGGAAATAACACAAAAAGGTTACCCACAACAATGAGCCGAGGGATAGTACTTAACTCGGTTGCATAATTCTGTCTCTTGTAAGAGAAATTCACCTTGAACTTGTGCTTTTATGGGATTCGAACCTGAGATCATGTTTTGATAACAAACATAGGAAAAATAGCTAATCCTTCCTACCTAATGCTTAAGCTTTCAATACGGGACGCTTGAACTGTGACACTTATTCCTCGTTGAAAGCGCACACCACGTCACGAGGATGTTACCCCCCATGCATCACACAAGTGATTCTAAATGACCCTTGGAAATAAAACAGAAAGGTTACCCACAACAATAAGCCCAGGGATAGTACTTAACACGGTTGCATAATTCTGTCTCTTGTAAGGGAAATTCACCTTCACCTTGTGCTTTTATGGGATTCGAGCTGAGATCATGTTTTGATAACAAATATAGGAAAAATAGGTAATCCTTCCTACCTAATGCTTAAGCTTTCAATACGGGACGCTTGAACTATCACACTTAATTCTCGTTGAAAGCTCACACCATGTCACGAGGATGTGACCCCCCATGCATCACACAAGTCATTCTAAATAACCCTTGGAAATAAAACACAAAGGTTACCCACAACTATAAGCCCAGGGATAGTACTTAACTTGGTTGCATAATTCTGTCTCTTGTAAGGGAAATTCACCTTGAACTTTTGCTTTTATGGGATTCGAACCTCAGATCATGTTTTGATAACAAACATAGGAAAAATAGGTAATCCTTCCTACCTAATGCTTAAGCTTTCAATACGGGACGCTTGAACTATCACACTTAATTCTCGTTGAAAGCTCACACCAAGTCACGAGGATGTTACCCCCCATGCATCACACAAGTCATTCTAAATAACCCTTGGAAATAAAACACAAAGGTTACCCACAACAATAAGCCCAGGGATAGTACTTAACTCGGTTGCATAATTCTGTCTCTTGTGAGGGAAATTCACCTTGAACTTGTGCTTTTATGGGATTCGAACCTGAGATCATGTTTTGATAACAAACATAGGAAAAATAGTTAATCCTTCCTACCTAATGCTTAAGCTTTCAATACGGGATGCTTGAACTATCACACTTAATCCTCGTTGAAAGCTCACACCAAGTCACGAGAATGTTACCCCCCATGCATCACACAAGTAATTCTAAATGACCCTTGGAGAAAAAACAGAAAGGTTACCCACAACAATAAACCCAAGGATATTACTTAACTCGGTTGCATAATTCTGTCTCTTGTAAGGAAAATTCACCTTGAACTTGTGCTTTTATGTAATTCGAACCTGAGATCATGTTTTGATAACAAACATAGTAAATATAGCTAATCTGTTCTACCTAATGCTTAAGCTTTCAAAACGGGACGCTTGAACTTTCACACTTAATCCTTGTTGAAAGCTCACACCAAGTCACGAGGATGTTACCCCCATGCACCACAAAAGTCATTCTAAAAGATCCTTGGAAATAACACAAAGAGGTTACCCACAACAATGAGCCGAGGGATAGTACTTAACTCGGTTGCATAAGTCTGTCTCTTGTAAGGGAAATTCACCTTGAACTTGTGCTTTTATGGGATTCGAACCTGAGATCATGTTTTGATAACAAACATAGGAAAAATAGCTAATCCTTCCTACCTAATGCTTAAGCTTTCAATACGGGACGCTTGAACTATGACACTTAATCCTCGTTGAAAGCTCACACCAAGTCACGAGGATGTTACCCCCCATGCATCACACAAGTCATTCTAAAAGATCCTAGGAAATAACATAAAAAGGTTACCCACAACAATGAGCCCAGGGATAGTACATAACTCGGTTGCATAATTCTGTCTCTTGTAAGGGAAATTCACCTTGAACTTTTGCTTTTATGGGATTCGAACCTCAGATCATGTTTTGATAACAAACATAGGAAAAATAGGTAATCCTTCCTACCTAATGCTTAAGCTTTCAATACGGGACGCTTGAACTATCACACTTAATCCTCGTTGAAAGCTCGGACTAAGTCACGAGGATGTTACCCCCCATGCATCACACAAATCATTCTAAATTACCCTTGGAAATAAAACAGAAAGGTTACCCACAACAATAAGCCTAGGGATAGTACTTCACTCGGTTGCATAATTCTGTCTCTTCTAAGGGAAATTCACCTTGCACTTGTGGTTTTATGGGATTCGAACCTGAGATCATGTTTTGATAACAAACATAGGAAAAATAGGTAATCCTTAATACCTAATGCTTAATCTTTCAATACGGGACGCTTGAACTATCACACTTAATCCTCGTTGAAAGCTCACACCAAGTCACGAGGATGTTACCTCCCATGCATCACACAAGTCATTCTAAATAACCCTTGGAAATAAAACACAAAGGTTACCCACAACAATAAGCCCAGGGATAGTACTTAACTCGGTTGCATAATTCTGTCTCTTGTGAGGGAAATTCACCTTGAACTTGTGCTTTTATGGGATTCGAACCTGAGATCATGTTTTGATAACAAACATAGGAAAAATAGGTAATCCTTCCTACCTAATGCTTAAGCTTTCAATACGGGATGCTTGAACTATCACACTTAATCCTCGTTGAAAGCTCACACCAAGTCACGAGAATGTTACCCCCCATGCATCACACAAGTAATTCTAAATGACCCTTGGAGAAAAAACAGAAAGGTTACCCACAACAATAAACCCAAGGATAGTACTTACCTCGGTTGCATAATTCTGTCTCTTGTAAGGAAAATTCACCTTGAACTTGTGCTTTTATGTAATTCGAACCTGAGATCATGTTTTGATAACAAACATAGTAAATATAGCTAATCTGTTCTACCTAATGCTTAAGCTTTCAAAACGGGACGCTTGAACTTTCACACTTAATCCTTGTTGAAAGCTCACACCAAGTCACGAGGATGTTACCCCCATGCACCACAAAAGTCATTCTAAAAGATCCTTGGAAATAACACAAAAAGGTTACCCACAACAATGAGCCGAGGGATAGTACTTAACTCGGTTGCATAATTCTGTCTCTTGTAAGGGAAATTCACCTTGAACTTGTGCTTTTATGGGATTCGAACCTGAGATCATGTTTTGATAACAAACATAGGAAAAATAGCTAATCCTTCCTACCTAATGCTTAAGCTTTCAATACGGGACGCTTGAACTATGACACTTAATCCTCGTTGAAAGCTCACACCAAGTCACGAGGATGTTACCCCCCATGCATCACACAAGTCATTCTAAAAGATTCTAGGAAATAACATAAAAAGGTTACCCACAACAATGAGCCCAGGGATAGTACATAACTCGGTTGCATAATTCTGTCTCTTGTAAGGGAAATTCACCTCGAACTTGTGCTTTTATGGGATTCGAACTTGAGATCATGTTTTGATAACAAACATAGGAAAAATAGGTAATCCTTCCTACCTAATGCTTAAACTTTCAATACGGAACGCTTTAACTATCACACTTAATCCTCGTTGAAAGCTCACACTAAGTCACGAGGATGTTACCCCCCATGCATCACACAAATCATTCTAAATGACCCTTGGAAATAAAACAGAAAGGTTACCCACAACAATAAGCCTAGGGGTAGTAGTTCACTCGGTTGCATAATTCTGTCTCTTGTAAGGGAAATTCACCTTGCACTTGTGGTTTCATGGGATTCGAACCTGAGATCATGTTTTGATAACAAACATAGGAAAAATAGGTAATCCTTAATACCTAATGCTTAAGCTTTCAATACGGGACGCTTGAACTATCACACTTAATCCTCGTTGAAAGCTCACACCAAGTCACGAGGATGTTACCCCCCATGCATCACACAAGTCATTCTAAATAACCCTTGGAAATAAAACACAAAGGTTACCCACAAAAATAAGCCCAGGGATAGTACTTAACTCGGTTGCATAATTCTGTCTCTTGTGAGGGAAATTCACCTTGAACTTGTGCTTTTATGGGATTCGAACCTGAGATCATGTTTTGATAACAAACATAGGAAAAATAGGTAATCCTTCCTACCTAATGCTTAAGCTTTCAATACGCGATGCTTGAACTATCACACTTAATCCTCGTTGAAAGCTCACACCAAGTCACGAGGATGTTACCCCCCATGCATCACACAAGTAATTCTAAATGACCCTTGAAAAAAAAACAGAAAGGTTACCCACAACAATAAGCGCAGGGATAGTACTTAACTCGGTTGCATAATTCTGTCTCTTGTAAGGGAAATTCACCTTGAACTTGTGCTTTTATGTAATTCGAACCTGAGATCATATTTTGATAACAAACATAGGAAATATAGCTAATCTGTTCTACCTAATGCTTAAGCTTTCAATACGTGACGCTTGAACTTTCACACTTAATCCTCGTTGAAATCTCACACCAAGTCACGAGGATGTTACCCCCATGCACCACAAAAGTCATTCTAAAATATCCTAGGAAATAACACAAAAAGGTTACCCACAACAATGAGCCCAGGGATAGTACTTAACTCGGTTGCATAATTCTGTCTCTTGTAAGGGAAATTCACCTTGAACTTGTGCTTTTATGGGATTCGAACCTGAGATCATGTTTTGATAACAAACATAGGAAAAATAGCTAATCCTTCCAACCTAATGCTTAAGCTTTCAATACGGGACGCTTGAACTGTCACACTTAATCCTCGTTGAAAGCTCACACCAAGTCACGAGGATGTTACCCCATGCACCACAAAAGTCATTCTAAAAGATCCTAGGAAATAACATAAAAAGGTTACCCACAACAATGAGCCCAGGGATAGTACTTAACTGGGTTACATAATTCTGTCTCTTGTAAGGGAAATTCACCTCGAACTTGTGCTTTTATGGGATTCGAACTTGAGATCATGTTTTGATAACAAACATAGGAAAAATAGGTAATCCTTCCTACCTAATGCTTAAACTTTCAATACGGAACGCTTTAACTATCACACTTAATCCTCGTTGAAAGCTCACACTAAGTCACGAGGATGTTACCCCCCATGCATCACACAAATCATTCTAAATAACCCTTGGAAATAAAACAGAAAGGTTACCCACAACAATAAGCCTAGGGATAGTACTTCACTCGGTTGCATAATTCTGTCTCTTGTAAGGGAAATTCACCTTGAACTTGTGCTTTTATGGGATTCGAACCTGAGATCATGTTTTGATAACAAACATAGGAAAAATAGGTAATCCTTAATACCTAATGCTTAAGCTTTCAATACGGGACGCTTGAACTATCACACTTAATCCTCGTTGAAAGCTCACACCAAGTCACGAGGATGTTACCTCCCATGCATCACACAAGTCATTCTAAATAACCCTTGGAAATAAAACACAAAGGTTACCCACAACAATAAGCCCAGGGATAGTACTTAACTCGGTTGCATAATTCTGTCTCTTGTGAGGGAAATTCACCTTGAACTTGTGCTTTTATGGGATTCGAACCTGAGATCATGTTTTGATAACAAACATAGGAAAAATAGGTAATCCTTCCTACCTAATGCTTAAGCTTTCAATACGGGATGCTTGAACTATCACACTTAATCCTCGTTGAAAGCTCACACCATGTCACGAGGATGTTACCCCCCATGCATCACACAAGTCATTCTAAATGACCCTTGAAAAAAAAACAGAAAGGTTACCCACAACAATAAGCGCAAGGATAGTACTTAACTCAGTTGCATAATTCTGTCTCTTGTAAGGAAAATTCACCTTGAACTTGTGCTTTTATGTAATTCGAACCTGAGATCATGTTTTGATAACAAACATAGGAAATATAGCTAATCTGTTCTACCTAATGCTTAAGCTTTCAATACGGGACGCTTGAACTATCACACTTAATCCTCGTTGAAAGCTCACACCAAGTCACGAGGATGTTACCCCCATGCACCACAAAAGTCATTCTAAAAGATCCTTGGAAATAACACAAAAAGGTTACCCACAACAATGAGCCGAGGGATAGTACTTAACTCGGTTGCATAATTCTGTCTCTTGTAAGGGAAATTCACCTTGAACTTGTGCTTTTATGGGATTCGAACCTGAGATCATGTTTTGATAACAAACATAGGAAAAATAGCTAATCCTTCCTACCTAATGCTTAAGCTTTCAATACGGGACGCTTGAACTGTTACACTTATTCCTCGTTGAAAGCGCACACCACGTCACGAGGTTGTTACCCCCCATGCATCACACAAGTGATTCTAAATGACCCTTGGAAATAAAACAGAAAGGTTACCCACAACAATAAGCCCAGGGATAGTACTTAACACGGTTGCATAATTCTGTCTCTTGTAAGGGAAATTCACCTTCACCTTGTGCTTTTATGGGATTCGAGCTGAGATCATGTTTTGATAACAAATATAGGAAAAATAGGTAATCCTTCCTACCTAATGCTTAAGCTTTCAATACGGGACGCTTGAACTATCACACTTAATTCTCGTTGAAAGCTCACACCATGTCACGAGGATGTTACCCCCCATGCATCACACAAGTCATTCTAAATAACCCTTGGAAATAAAACACAAAGGTTACCCACAACTATAAGCCCAGGGATAGTACTTAACTCGGTTGCATAATTCTGTCTCTTGTAAGGGAAATTCACCTTGAACTTTTGCTTTTATGGGATTCGAACCTTAGATCATGTTTTGATAACAAACATAGGAAAAATAGGTAATCCTTTCTACCTAATGCTTAAGCTTTCAATACGGGACGCTTGAACTATCACACTTAATTCTCGTTGAAAGCTCACACCAAGTCACGAGGATGTTACCCCCCATGCATCACACAAGTCATTCTAAATAACCCTTGGAAATAAAACACAAAGGTTACCCACAACAATAAGCCCAGGGATAGTACTTAACTCGGTTGCATAATTCTGTCTCTTGTGAGGGAAATTCACCTTGAACTTGTGCTTTTATGGGATTCTAACCTGAGATCATGTTTTGATAACAAACATAGGAAAAATAGGCAATCCTTCCTACCTAATGCTTAAGCTTTCAATACGGGATGCTTGAACTATCACACTTACTCCTCGTTGAAAGCTCACACCAAGTCACGAGAATGTTACCCCCCATGCATCACACAAGTAATTCTAAATGACCCTTGGAGAAAAAACAGAAAGGTTACCCACAACAATAAACCCAAGGATAGTACTTACCTCGGTTGCATAATTCTGTCTCTTGTAAGGAAAATTCACCTTGAACTTGTGCTTTTATGTAATTCGAACCTGAGATCATGTTTTGATAACAAACATAGGAAATATAGCTAATCTGTTCTACCTAATGCTTAAGCTTTCAAAACGGGACGCTTGAACTTTCACACTTAATCCTTGTTGAAAGCTCACACCAAGTCACGAGGATGTTACCCCCATGCACCACAAAAGTCATTCTAAAAGATCCTAGGAAATAACACAAAAAGGTTACCCACAACAATGAGCCGAGGGATAGTACTTAACTCGGTTGCATAATTCTGTCTCTTGTAAGGGAAATTCACCTTGAACTTGTGCTTTTATGGGATTCGAACCTGAGATCATGTTTTGATAACAAACATAGGAAAAATAGCTAATCCTTCCTACCTAATGCTTAAGCTTTCAATACGGGACGCTTGAACTATGACACTTAATCCTCGTTGAAAGCTCACACCAAGTCACGAGGATGTTACCCCCCATGCATCACACAAGTCATTCTAAAAGATCCTAGGAAATAACATAAAAAGGTTACCCACAACAATGAGCCCAGGGATAGTACATAACTCGGTTGCATAATTCTGTCTCTTGTAAGGGAAATTCACCTCGAACTTGTGCTTTTATGGGATTCGAACTTGAGATCATGTTTTGATAACAAACATAGGAAAAATAGGTAATCCTTCCTACCTCATGCTTCAACTTTCAATACGGAACGCTTTAACTATCACACTTAATCCTCGTTGAAAGCTAACACTAAGTCACGAGGATGTTACCCCCCATGCATCACACAAATCATTCTAAATAACCCTTCGAAATAAAACAGAAAGGTTACCCACAACAATGAGCCCAGGGATAGTACTTAACTCGGTTGCATAATTCGGTCTCTTGTAAGGGAAATTCACCTCGAACTTGTGCTTTTATGGGATTCGAACTTGAGATCATGTTTTGATAACAAACATAGGAAAAATAGGTAATCCTTCCTACCTAATGCTTAAACTTTCAATACGGAACGCTTTAACTATCACACTTAATCCTCGTTGAAAGCTCACACTAAGTCACGAGGATGTTACCCCCCATGCATCACACAAATCATTCTAAATGACCCTTGGAAATAAAACAGAAAGGTTACCCACAACAATAAGCCTAGGGATAGTACTTCACTCGGTTGCATAATTCTGTCTCTTGTAAGGGAAATTCACCTTGAACTTGTGGTTTTATGGGATTCGAACCTGAGATCATGTTTTGATAACAAACAAAGGAAAAATAGGTAATCCTTAATACCTAATGCTTAAGCTTTCAATACGGGAGGCTTGAACTATCACACTTAATCCTCGTTGAAAGCTCACACCATGTCACGAGGATGTTACCCCCCATGCATCACACAAGTCATTCTAAATGACCCTTGAAAAAAAAACAGAAAGGTTACCCACAACAATAAGCGCAAGGATAGTACTTAACTCGGTTGCATAATTCTGTCTCTTGTAAGGAAAATTCACCTTGAACTTGTGCTTTTATGTAATTCGAACCTGAGATCATGTTTTGATAACAAACATAGGAAATATAGCTAATCTGTTCTACCTAATGCTTAAGCTTTCAATACGGGACGCTTGAACTATCACACTTAATCCTCGTTGAAAGCTCACACCAAGTCACGAGGATGTTACCCCCCATGCATCACACAAGTCATTCTAAATAACCCTTGGAAATAAAACACAAAGGTTACCCACAACAATAAGCCCAGGGATAGTACTTAACTCGGTTGCATAATTCTGTCTCTTGTGAGGGAAATTCACCTTGAACTTGTGCTTTTATGGGATTCGAACCTGAGTTCATGTTTTGATAACAAACATAGGAAAAATAGGTAATCCTTCGTACCTAATGCTTAAGCTTTCAATACGGGATGCTTGAACAATCACACTTAATCCTCGTTGAAAGCTCACACCAAGTCACGAGGATGTTACCCCCCATGCATCACACAAGTCATTCTAAATGACCCTTGGAAATAAAACAGAAAGGTTACCCACAACAATAAGCCCAAGGATAGTACTTAACTCGGTTTCATAATTCTGTCTCTTCTAACGGAAATTCACCTTGAACTTTTGCTTTTATGGGATTCGAACCTGAGATCATGTTTTGATAACCAACATAGGAAATATAGCTAATCTGTTCTACCTAATGCTTAAGCTTTCAATACGGGACGCTTGAACTTTTACACTTAATCCTCGTTGAAAGCTCACACCAAGTCACGAGGTTGTTACCCCCATGCACCACAAAAGTCATTCTAAAAGATCCTAGGAAATAACACAAAAAGGTTACCCACAACAATGAGCCCAGGGATAGTACTTAACTCGGTTGCATAATTCTGTCTCTTGTAAGGGAAATTCACCTTGAACTTGTGCTTTTATGGGATTCGAACCTGAGATCATGTTTTGATAACAAACATAGGAAAAATAGCTAATCCTTCCTACCTAATGCTTAAGCTTTCAATACGGGACGCTTGAACTGTCACACTTATTCCTCGTTGAAAGCACACACCACGTCACGAGGATGTTACCCCCCATGCATCACACAAGTGATTCTAAATTACCCTTGGAAATAAAACAGAAAGGTTAACCACAACAATAAGCCCAGGGATAGTACTTAACACGGTTGCATAATTCTGTCTCTTGTAAGGGAAATTCACCTTCAACTTGTCCTTTTATGGGATTCGAACCTGAGATCATGTTTTGATAACAAACATAGGAAAAATAGGTAATCCTTCCTACCTAATGCTTAAGCTTTCATTACGGGATGCTTGAACTATCACACTTAATCCTTGTTGAAAGCTCACACCAAGTCACGAGGATGTTACCCCCCATGCATCACACAAGTAATTCTAAATGACGCTTGAAAAAAAAACAGAAAGGTTACCCACAACAATAAGCCCAAGGATAGTACTTAACTCGGTTTCATAATTCTGTCTCTTCTAACGGAAATTCACCTTGAACTTTTGCTTTTATGGGATTCGAACCTGAGATCATGTTTTGATAACCAACATAGGAAATATAGCTAATCTGTTCTACCTAATGCTTAAGCTTTCAATACGGGACGCTTGAACTTTTACACTTAATCCTCGTTGAAAGCTCACACCAAGTCACGAGGTTGTTACCCCCATGCACCACAAAAGTCATTCTAAAAGATCCTAGGAAATAACACAAAAAGGTTACCCACAACAATGAGCCCAGGGATAGTACTTAACTCGGTTGCATAATTCTGTCTCTTGTAAGGGAAATTCACCTTGAACTTGTGCTTTTATGGGATTCGAACCTGAGATCATGTTTTGATAACAAACATAGGAAAAATAGCTAATCCTTCCTACCTAATGCTTAAGCTTTCAATACGGGACGCTTGAACTGTCACACTTATTCCTCGTTGAAAGCACACACCACGTCACGAGGTTGTTACCCCCCATGCATCACACAAGTGATTCTAAATGACCCTTGGAAATAAAACAGAAAGGTTACCCACAACAATAAGCCCAGGGATAGTACTTAACACGGTTGCATAATTCTGTCTCTTGTAAGGGAAATTCACCTTCACCTTGTGCTTTTATGGGATTCGAGCTGAGATCATGTTTTGATAACAAATATAGGAAAAATAGGTAATCCTTCCTACCTAATGCTTAAGCTTTCAATACGGGACGCTTGAACTATCACACATAATTCTCGTTGAAAGCTCACACCATGTCACGAGGATGTTACCCCCCATGCATCACACAAGTCATTCTAAATAACCCTTGGAAATAAAACACAAAGGTTACCCACAACTATAAGCCCAGGGATAGTACTTAACTCGGTTGCATAATTCTGTCTCTTGTAAGGGAAATTCACCTTGAACTTTTGCTTTTATGGGATTCGAACCTTAGATCATGTTTTGATAACAAACATAGGAAAAATAGGTAATCCTTTCTACCTAATGCTTAAGCTTTCAATACGGGACGCTTGAACTATCACACTTAATTCTCGTTGAAAGCTCACACCAAGTCACGAGGATGTTACCCCCCATGCATCACACAAGTCATTCTAAATAACCCTTGGAAATAAAACACAAAGGTTACCCACAACAATAAGCCCAGGGATAGTACTTAACTCGGTTGCATAATTCTGTCTCTTGTGAGGGAAATTCACCTTGAACTTGTGCTTTTATGGGATTCTAACCTGAGATCATGTTTTGATAACAAACATAGGAAAAATAGGCAATCCTTCCTACCTAATGCTTAAGCTTTCAATACGGGATGCTTGAACTATCACACTTACTCCTCGTTGAAAGCTCACACCAAGTCACGAGAATGTTACCCCCCATGCATCACACAAGTAATTCTAAATGACCCTTGGAGAAAAAACAGAAAGGTTACCCACAACAATAAACCCAAGGATAGTACTTACCTCGGTTGCATAATTCTGTCTCTTGTAAGGAAAATTCACCTTGAACTTGTGCTTTTATGTAATTCGAACCTGAGATCATGTTTTGATAACAAACATAGGAAATATAGCTAATCTGTTCTACCTAATGCTTAAGCTTTCAAAACGGGACGCTTGAACTTTCACACTTAATCCTTGTTGAAAGCTCACACCAAGTCACGAGGATGTTACCCCCATGCACCACAAAAGTCATTCTAAAAGATCCTAGGAAATAACACAAAAAGGTTACCCACAACAATGAGCCGAGGGATAGTACTTAACTCGGTTGCATAATTCTGTCTCTTGTAAGGGAAATTCACCTTGAACTTGTGCTTTTATGGGATTCGAACCTGAGATCATGTTTTGATAACAAACATAGGAAAAATAGCTAATCCTTCCTACCTAATGCTTAAGCTTTCAATACGGGACGCTTGAACTATGACACTTAATCCTCGTTGAAAGCTCACACCAAGTCACGAGGATGTTACCCCCCATGCATCACACAAGTCATTCTAAAAGATCCTAGGAAATAACATAAAAAGGTTACCCACAACAATGAGCCCAGGGATTGTACATAACTCGGTTGCATAATTCTGTCTCTTGTAAGGGAAATTCACCTCGAACTTGTGCTTTTATGGGATTCGAACTTGAGATCATGTTTTGATAACAAACATAGGAAAAATAGGTAATCCTTCCTACCTCATGCTTCAACTTTCAATACGGAACGCTTTAACTATCACACTTAATCCTCGTTGAAAGCTAACACTAAGTCACGAGGATGTTACCCCCCATGCATCACACAAATCATTCTAAATAACCCTTCGAAATAAAACAGAAAGGTTACCCACAACAATGAGCCCAGGGATAGTACTTAACTCGGTTGCATAATTCGGTCTCTTGTAAGGGAAATTCACCTCGAACTTGTGCTTTTATGGGATTCGAACTTGAGATCATGTTTTGATAACAAACATAGGAAAAATAGGTAATCCTTCCTACCTAATGCTTAAACTTTCAATACGGAACGCTTTAACTATCACACTTAATCCTCGTTGAAAGCTCACACTAAGTCACGAGGATGTTACCCCCCATGCATCACACAAATCATTCTAAATGACCCTTGGAAATAAAACAGAAAGGTTACCCACAACAATAAGCCTAGGGATAGTACTTCACTCGGTTGCATAATTCTGTCTCTTGTAAGGGAAATTCACCTTGAACTTGTGGTTTTATGGGATTCGAACCTGAGATCATGTTTTGATAACAAACAAAGGAAAAATAGGTAATCCTTAATACCTAATGCTTAAGCTTTCAATACGGGATGCTTGAACTATCACACTTAATCCTCGTTGAAAGCTCACACCATGTCACGAGGATGTTACCCCCCATGCATCACACAAGTCATTCTAAATGACCCTTGAAAAAAAAACAGAAAGGTTACCCACAACAATAAGCGCAAGGATAGTACTTAACTCGGTTGCATAATTCTGTCTCTTGTAAGGAAAATTCACCTTGAACTTGTGCTTTTATGTAATTCGAACCTGAGATCATGTTTTGATAACAAACATAGGAAATATAGCTAATCTGTTCTACCTAATGCTTAAGCTTTCAATACGGGACGCTTGAACTATCACACTTAATCCTCGTTGAAAGCTCACACCAAGTCACGAGGATGTTACCCCCCATGCATCACACAAGTCATTCTAAATAACCCTTGGAAATAAAACACAAAGGTTACCCACAACAATAAGCCCAGGGATAGTACTTAACTCGGTTGCATAATTCTGTCTCTTGTGAGGGAAATTCACCTTGAACTTGTGCTTTTATGGGATTCGAACCTGAGTTCATGTTTTGATAACAAACATAGGAAAAATAGGTAATCCTTCGTACCTAATGCTTAAGCTTTCAATACGGGATGCTTGAACAATCACACTTAATCCTCGTTGAAAGCTCACACCAAGTCACGAGGATGTTACCCCCCATGCATCACACAAGTCATTCTAAATGACCCTTGGAAATAAAACAGAAAGGTTACCCACAACAATAAGCCCAAGGATAGTACTTAACTCGGTTTCATAATTCTGTCTCTTCTAACGGAAATTCACCTTGAACTTTTGCTTTTATGGGATTCGAACCTGAGATCATGTTTTGATAACCAACATAGGAAATATAGCTAATCTGTTCTACCTAATGCTTAAGCTTTCAATACGGGACGCTTGAACTTTTACACTTAATCCTCGTTGAAAGCTCACACCAAGTCACGAGGTTGTTACCCCCATGCACCACAAAAGTCATTCTAAAAGATCCTAGGAAATAACACAAAAAGGTTACCCACAACAATGAGCCCAGGGATAGTACTTAACTCGGTTGCATAATTCTGTCTCTTGTAAGGGAAATTCACCTTGAACTTGTGCTTTTATGGGATTCGAACCTGAGATCATGTTTTGATAACAAACATAGGAAAAATAGCTAATCCTTCCTACCTAATGCTTAAGCTTTCAATACGGGACGCTTGAACTGTCACACTTATTCCTCGTTGAAAGCACACACCACGTCACGAGGATGTTACCCTCCATGCATCACACAAGTGATTCTAAATTACCCTTGGAAATAAAACAGAAAGGTTAACCACAACAATAAGCCCAGGGATAGTACTTAACACGGTTGCATAATTCTGTCTCTTGTAAGGGAAATTCACCTTCAACTTGTCCTTTTATGGGATTCGAACCTGAGATCATGTTTTGATAACAAACATAGGAAAAATAGGTAATCCTTCCTACCTAATGCTTAAGCTTTCATTACGGGATGCTTGAACTATCACACTTAATCCTTGTTGAAAGCTCACACCAAGTCACGAGGATGTTACCCCCCATGCATCACACAAGTAATTCTAAATGACGCTTGAAAAAAAAACAGAAAGGTTACCCACAACAATAAGCCCAAGGATAGTACTTAACTCGGTTTCATAATTCTGTCTCTTCTAACGGAAATTCACCTTGAACTTTTGCTTTTATGGGATTCGAACCTGAGATCATGTTTTGATAACAAACATAGGAAAAATAGGTAATCCTTCCTCCCTAATGCTTAAGCTTTCAATACGTGACGCTTGAACTATCACACTTAATCCTCGTTGAAAGCTCACACCAAGTCACGAGGATGTTACCCCCCATGCATCACACAAGTCATTCTAAATAACCCTTGGAAATAAAACACAAAGGGTACCCACAACAATAAGCCGAGGGATAGTACTTAACTCGGTTGCATAATTCTGTCTCTTGTAAGGGAAATTCACCTTGAACTTGTGCTTTTATTGGATTCGAACCTGAGATCATGTTTTGATAACAAACATAGGAAATATAGGTAATCCTTCCTACCTAATGCTTAAGCTTTCAATACGGGATGCTTGAACTATCACACTTAATCCTCGTTGAAAGCTCACACCAAGTCACGAGGATGTTACCCCCCATGCATCACACAAGTAATTCTAAATTACCCTTGGAAAAAAAACAGAAAGGTTACCCACAACAATGAGCCCAGGGATAGTACTTAACTCGGTTGCATAATTCGGTCTCTTGTAAGGGAAATTCACCTCGAACTTGTGCTTTTATGGGATTCGAACTTGAGATCATGTTTTGATAACAAACATAGGAAAAATAGGTAATCCTTCCTACCTAATGCTTAAACTTTCAATACGGAACGCTTTAACTATCACACTTAATCCTCGTTGAAAGCTCACACTAAGTCACGAGGATGTTACCCCCCATGCATCACACAAATCATTCTAAATGACCCTTGGAAATAAAACAGAAAGGTTACCCACAACAATAAGCCTAGGGATAGTACTTCACTCGGTTGCATAATTCTGTCTCTTGTAAGGGAAATTCACCTTGAACTTGTGGTTTTATGGGATTCGAACCTGAGATCATGTTTTGATAACAAACAAAGGAAAAATAGGTAATCCTTAATACCTAATGCTTAAGCTTTCAATACGGGATGCTTGAACTATCACACTTAATCCTCGTTGAAAGCTCACACCAAGTCACGAGGTTGTTACCCCCATGCACCACAAAAGTCATTCTAAAAGATCCTAGGAAATAACACAAAAAGGTTACCCACAACAATGAGCCCAGGGATAGTACTTAACTCGGTTGCATAATTCTGTCTCTTGTAAGGAAAATTCACCTTGAACTTGTGCTTTTATGTAATTCGAACCTGAGATCATGTTTTGATAACAAACATAGGAAATATAGCTAATCTGTTCTACCTAATGCTTAAGCTTTCAATACGGGACGCTTGAACTATCACACTTAATCCTCGTTGAAAGCTCACACCAAGTCACGAGGATGTTACCCCCCATGCATCACACAAGTCATTCTAAATAACCCTTCGAAATAAAACACAAAGGTTACCCACAACAATAAGCCCAGGGATAGTACTTAACTCGGTTGCATAATTCTGTATCTTGTGAGGGAAATTCACCTTGAACTTGTGCTTTTATGGGATTCGAACCTGAGTTCATGTTTTGATAACAAACATAGGAAAAATAGGTAATCCTTCGTACCTAATGCTTAAGCTTTCAATACGGGATGCTTGAACAATCACACTTAATCCTCGTTGAAAGCTCACACCAAGTCACGAGGATGTTACCCCCCATGCATCACACAAGTCATTCTAAATGACCCTTGGAAATAAAACAGAAATGTTACCCACAACAATAAGCCCAAGGATAGTACTTAACTCGGTTTCATAATTCTGTCTCTTCTAACGGAAATTCACCTTGAACTTTTGCTTTTATGGGATTCGAACCTGAGATCATGTTTTGATAACCAACATAGGAAATATAGCTAATCTGTTCTACCTAATGCTTAAGCTTTCAATACGGGACGCTTGAACTTTTACACTTAATCCTCGTTGAAAGCTCACACCAAGTCACGAGGTTGTTACCCCCATGCACCACAAAAGTCATTCTAAAAGATCCTAGGAAATAACACAAAAAGGTTACCCACAACAATGAGCCCAGGGATAGTACTTAACTCGGTTGCATAATTCTGTCTCTTGTAAGGGAAATTCACCTTGAACTTGTGCTTTTATGGGATTCGAACCTGAGATCATGTTTTGATAACAAACATAGGAAAAATAGCTAATCCTTCCTACCTAATGCTTAAGCTTTCAATACGGGACGCTTGAACTGTCACACTTATTCCTCGTTGAAAGCACACACCACGTCACGAGGATGTTACCCTCCATGCATCACACAAGTGATTCTAAATTACCCTTGGAAATAAAACAGAAAGGTTAACCACAACAATAAGCCCAGGGATAGTACTTAACACGGTTGCATAATTCTGTCTCTTGTAAGGGAAATTCACCTTCAACTTGTCCTTTTATGGGATTCGAACCTGAGATCATGTTTTGATAACAAACATAGGAAAAATAGGTAATCCTTCCTACCTAATGCTTAAGCTTTCATTACGGGATGCTTGAACTATCACACTTAATCCTTGTTGAAAGCTCACACCAAGTCACGAGGATGTTACCCCCCATGCATCACACAAGTAATTCTAAATGACGCTTGAAAAAAAAACAGAAAGGTTACCCACAACAATAAGCCCAAGGATAGTACTTAACTCGGTTTCATAATTCTGTCTCTTCTAACGGAAATTCACCTTGAACTTTTGCTTTTATGGGATTCGAACCTGAGATCATGTTTTGATAACAAACATAGGAAAAATAGGTAATCCTTCCTCCCTAATGCTTAAGCTTTCAATACGTGACGCTTGAACTATCACACTTAATCCTCGTTGAAAGCTCACACCAAGTCACGAGGATGTTACCCCCCATGCATCACACAAGTCATTCTAAATAACCCTTGGAAATAAAACACAAAGGGTACCCACAACAATAAGCCGAGGGATAGTACTTAACTCGGTTGCATAATTCTGTCTCTTGTAAGGGAAATTCACCTTGAACTTGTGCTTTTATTGGATTCGAACCTGAGATCATGTTTTGATAACAAACATAGGAAATATAGGTAATCCTTCCTACCTAATGCTTAAGCTTTCAATACGGGATGCTTGAACTATCACACTTAATCCTCGTTGAAAGCTCACACCAAGTCACGAGGATGTTACCCCCCATGCATCACACAAGTAATTCTAAATTACCCTTGGAAAAAAAACAGAAAGGTTACCCACAACAATAAGGCCAAGGATAGTACTTAACTCGGTTGCATAATTCAATCTCTTGTAAGGAAAATTCACCTTGAACTTGTGCTTTTTTGTAATTCGAACCTGAGATCATGTTTTGATAACAAACATAGGAAATATAGCTAATCTGTTCTACCTAATCCTTAAGCTTTCAATACGGGACGCTTGAACTTTCACACTTAATCCTCGTTGAAAGCTCACACCAAGTCACGAGGATGTTAACCCCATGCCCCAGAAAAGTCATTCTAAAAGATCTTAGGAAATAACACAAAAAGGTTACCCACAACAATGAGCCCAGGGATAGTAATTAACTCGGTTGCATAATTCTGTCTCTTGTAAGGGAAATTCACCTTGAACTTGTGCTTTTATGGGATTCGAACCTGAGATCATCTTTTGATAACAAACATAGGAAGAATAGCTAATCCTTCCTACCTAATGCTTAAGCTTTCAATACGGGACGCTTGAACTGTCACACTTATTCCTCGTTGAAAGCGTACACCACGTCACGAGGATGTTACCCCCCATGCATCACACAAGTGATTCTAAATGACCCTTGGAAATAAAACACAAAGGTTACCCACAACAATAAGCCCAGGGATAGTACTTAACTCGGTTGCATAATTCGGTCTCTTGTAAGGGAAATTCGCCTTGAACTTTTGCTTTTATGGGATTCGAACCTCAGATCATGTTTTGATAACAAACATAGGAAAAATAGGTAATCCTTCCTACCTAATGCTTAAGCTTTCAATACGGGACGCTTGAACTATCACACTTAATCCTCGTTGAAAGCTCACACCAAGTCACGAGGATGTTACCCCCCATGCATCACACAAGTCATTCTAAATAACCCTTGGAAATAAAACACAAAGGTTACCCACAACAATAAGCCCAGGGATAGTACTTAACTCGGTTGCATAATTCTGTCTCTTGTAAGGGAAATTCACCTTGAACTTGTGCTCTTATGGGATTCGAACCTGAGATCATGTTTTGATAACAAACATAGGAAACATAGGTAATCCTTCCTACCTAATGCTTAAGCTTTCAATACGGGATGCTTGAACTATCACACTTAATCCTCGTTGAAAGCTCACACCAAGTCACGAGGATGTTACCCCCCATGCATCACACAAGTAATTCTAAATGATCCTTGGAAAAAAAACAGAAAGGTTACCCACCACAATAAGCCCAAGGATAGTACTTAACTCGGTTGCATAATTCTGTCTCTTGTAAGGAAAATTCACCTTGAACTTGTGCTTTTATGTAACTCAAACCTGAGATCATGTTTTGATAACAAACATAGGAAATATAGCTAATCTGTTCTACCTAATGCTTAAGCTTTCAATACGGGATGCTTGAACTATCACACTTAATCCTCGTTGAAAGCTCACACCAAGTCATGAGGATGTTACCCCCATGCACCACAAAAGTCATTCTTAAAGATCCTAGGAAATAACACAAAAAGGTTACCCACAACAATGAGCCCAGGGATAGTACTTAACTCGGTTGCATAATTCTGTCTCTTGTAAGGGAAATTCACCTTGAACTTGTGCTCTTATGGGATTCGAACCTGAGATCATGTTTTGATAACAAACATAGGAAACATAGGTAATCCTTCCTACCTAATGCTTAAGCTTTCAATACGGGATGCTTGAACTATCACACTTAATCCTCGTTGAAAGCTCACACCAAGTCACGAGGATGTTACCCCCCATGCATCACACAAGTAATTCTAAATGATCCTTGGAAAAAAAACAGAAAGGTTACCCACCACAATAAGCCCAAGGATAGTACTTAACTCGGTTGCATAATTCTGTCTCTTGTAAGGAAAATTCACCTTGAACTTGTGCTTTTATGTAACTCAAACCTGAGATCATGTTTTGATAACAAATATAGGAAATATAGCTAATCTGTTCTACCTAATGCTTAAGCTTTCAATACGAAACGCTTGAACTTTCACAATTAATCCTCGTTGAAAACTCACACCAAGTCACGAGGATGTTACCCCCATGCACCACAAAAGTCATTCTAAAAGATCCTAGGAAATAACACAAAAAGGTTACCCACAACAATGAGCCCAGGGATAGTACTTAACTCGGTTGCATAATTCTGTCTCTTGTAAGGAAAATTCACCTTGAACTTGTGCTTTTATGTAACTCAAACCTGAGATCATGTTTTGATAACAAACATAGGAAATATAGCTAATCTGTTCTACCTAATGCTTAAGCTTTCAATACGAGACGCTTGAACTATCACACTTAATCCTCGTTGAAAGCTCACACCAAGTCACGAGGATGTTACCCCCCATGCATCACATAAGTCATTCTAAATAACCCTTGGAAATAAAACACAAAGGTTACCCACAACAATAAGCCCAGGGATAGTACTTAACTCGGTTGCATAATTCTGTCTCTTGTAAGGGAAATTCACCTTGAACTTGTGCTTTTATGGGATTCGAACCTGAGATCATGTTTTCATAATAAACATAGGAAAAATAAGTAATCCTTCCTACCTAATGCTTAAGCTTTCAATACGGGATGCTTGAACTATCACACTTAATCCTCGTTGAAAGCTCACACCAAGTCACGAGGATGTTACCCCCCATGCATCACACAGGTAATTCTAAATGACGCTTGGAAAAAAAACAGAAAGGTTACCCACAACAATAAGACCAAGGATAGTACTTAACTCGGTTGCATAATTCTGTCTCTTGTAAGGAAAATTCACCTTGAACTTGTGCTTTTATGTAACTCAAACCTGAGATCATGTTTTGATAACAAACATAGGAAATATAGCTAATCTGTTCTACCTAATGCTTAAGCTTTCAATACGAGACGCTTGAACTTTCACACTTAATCCTCGTTGAAAGCTCACACCAAGTCACGAGGATGTTACCCCCATGCACCACAAAAGTCATTCTAAAAGATCCTAGGAAATAACACAAAAAGGTTACCCACAACAATGAGCCCAGGGATAGTACTTAACTCGGTTGCATAATTCTGTCTCTTGTAAGGGAAATTCACCTTGAACTTGTGCTTTTATGGGATTCGAACCTGAGATCATGTTTTGATAACAAACATAGGAAAAATAGCTAATCCTTCCTACCTAATGCTTACGCTTTCAATACGGGACGCTTGAACTATCACACTTAATCCTCGTTGAAAGCGCACACCACGTCACGAGGATGTTACCCCCCATGCATCACACAAGTGATTCTAAATGACGCTTGGAAAAAAAACAGAAAGGTTACCCACAACAATAAGACCAAGGATAGTACTTAACTCGGTTGCATAATTCTGTCTCTTGTAAGGAAAATTCACCTTGAACTTGTGCTTTTATGTAATTCGAACCTGAGATTATGGTTTGATAACAAACATAAGAAATATAGCTAATCCGTTCTACCTAATGCTTAAGCTTTCAATACGGGACGCTTGAACTTTCAAACTTAATCCTCGTTGAAAGCTCACACCAAGTCATGAGAATGTTACCCCCATGCACCACAAAAGTCATTCTAAAAGATCCTAGGAAATAACACAAAAAGGTTACACATAACAATGAGCCCAGGGATAGTACTTAACTCGGTTGCATAATTTTGTCTCTTGTAAGAGAAATTCACCTTGAACTTTTGCTTTTATGGGATTCGAACCTGAGATCATGTTTTGATAACAAACATAGGAAAAATAGGTAATCCTTCCTACCTAATGCTTAAGGTTTCAATACGGGATGCTTGAACTATCACACTTAATCCTCGTTGAAAGCTCACACCAAGTCACGAGGATGTTACCCCCATGCATCACATAAGTCATTCTAAATAACCCTTGGAAATAAAACACAAAGGTTACCCACAACAATAAGCCCATGGATAGTACTTAACTCGGTTGCATAATTTTGTCTCTTGTAAGGGAAATTCACCTTGAACTTGTGCTTTTATGGGATTCGAACCGGAGATCATGTTTTGATAACAAACATAGGAAAAATAAGTAATCCTTCCTACCTAATGCTTAAGCTTTCAATACGGGATGCTTGAACTATCACACTTAATCCTCGTTGAATGCTCACACCAAGTCACGAGGATGTTACCCCCCCATGCATCACACAGGTAATTCTAAATGATGCTTGGAAAAAAAACAGAAAGGTTACCCACAACAATAAGACCAAGGATAGTACTTAACTCGGTTGCATAATTCTGTCTCTTGTAAGGAAAATTCACCTTGAACTTGTGCTTTTATGTAATTCGAACCTGAGATTATGTTTTGATAACAAACATAAGAAATATAGCTAATCCGTTCTACCTAATGCTTAAGCTTTCAATACGGGACGCTTGAACTTTCACACTTAATCCTCGTTGAAAGCTCACACCAAGTCATGAGAATGTTACCCCCATGCACCACAAAAGTCATTCTAAAAGATCCTAGGAAATAACACAAAAAGGTTACACATAACAATGAGCCCAGGGATAGTACTTAACTCGGTTGCATAATTCTGTCTCTTGTAAGGGAAATTCACCTTTAACTTTTGCTTTTATGGGATTCGAACCTGAGATCATGTTTTGATAACAAACATAGGAAAAATAGGTAATCCTTCCTACCTAATGCTTAAGCTTTCAATACGGGATGCTTGAACTATCACACTTAATCCTCGTTGAAAGCTCACACCAAGTCACGAGGATGTTACCCCCATGCATCACATAAGTCATTCTAAATAACCCTTGGAAATAAAACACAAAGGTTACCCACAACAATAAGCCCATGGATAGTACTTAACTCGGTTGCATAATTTTGTCTCTTGTAAGGGAAATTCACCTTGAACTTGTGCTTTTATGGGATTCGAACCGGAGATCATGTTTTGATAACAAACATAGGAAAAATAAGTAATCCTTCCTACCTAATGCTTAAGCTTTCAATACGGGATGCTTGAACTATCACACTTAATCCTCGTTGAATGCTCACACCAAGTCACGAGGATGTTACCCCCCCATGCATCACACAGGTAATTCTAAATGATGCTTGGAAAAAAAACAGAAAGGTTACCCACAACAATAAGACCAAGGATAGTACTTAACTCGGTTGCATAATTCTGTCTCTTGTAAGGAAAATTCACCTTGAACTTGTGCTTTTATGTAATTCGAACCTGAGATTATGTTTGGATAACAAACATAAGAAATATAGCTAATCCGTTCTACCTAATGCTTAAGCTTTCAATACGGGACGCTTGAACTTTCACACTTAATCCTCGTTGAAAGCTCACACCAAGTCATGAGAATGTTACCCCCATGCACCACAAAAGTTATTCTAAAAGATCCTAGGAAATAACACAAAAAGGTTACACATAACAATGAGCCCAGGGATAGTACTTAACTCGGTTGCATAATTCTGTCTCTTGTAAGGGAAATTCACCTTTAACTTTTGCTTTTATGGGATTCGAACCTGAGATCATGTTTTGATAACAAACAGAGGAGAAATAGGTAATCCTTCCTACCTAATGCTTAAGCTTTCAATACGGGATGCTTGAACTATCACACTTAATCCTCGTTGAAAGCTCACACCAAGTCACGAGGATGTTACCCCCCATGCATCACATAAGTCATTCTAAATAACCATTGGAAATAAAACACAAAGGTTACCCACAACAATAAGCCCAGGGATAGTACTTAACTCGGTTGCATAATTCTGTCTCTTGTAAGGGAAATTCACCTTGAACTTGTGCTTTTATGGGATTCGAACCGGAGATCATGTTTTGATAACAAAATAGGAAAAATAAGTAATCCTTCCTACCTAATGCTTAAGCTTTCAATACGGGATGCTTGAACTATCACACTTAATCCTCGTTGAAAGCTCACACCAAGTCACGAGGATGTTACCCCCCATGCATCACACAGGTAATTCTAAATGACGCTTGGAAAAAAAACAGAAAAGTTACCCACAACAATAAGACCAAGGATAGTACTTAACTCGGTTGCATAATTCTGTCTCTTGTAAGGGAAATTCACCTTGAACTTTTGCTTTTATGGGATTCGAACCTCAGATCATGTTTTGATAACAAACATAAGAAATATAGCTAATCCTTCCTACCTAATGCTTAAGCTTTCAATACGGGACGCTTGAACTATCACACTTAATCCTCGTTGAAAGCTCACACCAAGTCATGAGAATGTTACCCCCCATGCACCACAAAAGTCATTCTAAAAGATCCTAGGAAATAACACAAAAAGGTTACACACAACAATGAGCCCAGGGATAGTACTTAACTCGGTTGCATAATTCTGTCTCTTGTAAGGGAAATTCACTTTGAACTTGTGCTCTTATGAGATTCAAACCTGAGATCATGTTTTGATAACAAACATAGGAAAAATAGGTAATCCTTCCTACCTAATGCTTAAGGTTTCAATACGGGATGCTTGAACTATCACACTTAATCCTCGTTGAAAGCTCACACCAAGTCATGAGGATGTTACCCCCCATGCATCACACAAGTAATTCTAAATAACCCTTGGAAATAAATCACAAAGGTTACCCACAACAATAAGCCCATGGATAGTACTTAACTCGGTTGCATAATTTTGTCTCTTGTAAGGGAAATTCACCTTGAACTTGTGCTGTTATGGGATTCGAACCGGAGATCATGTTTTGATAACAAACATAGGAAAAATAAGTAATCCTTCCTACCTAATGCTTAAGCTTTCAATACGGGATGCTTGAACTATCACACTTAATCCTCGTTGAAAGCTCACACCAAGTCACGAGGATGTTACCCCCCCATGCATCACACAGGTAATTCTAAATGATGCTTGGAAAAAAAACAGAAAGGTTACCCACAACAATAAGACCAAGGATAGTACTTAACTCGGTTGCATAATTCTGTCTCTTGTAAGGAAAATTCACCTTGAACTTGTGCTTTTATGTAATTCGAACCTGAGATTATGTTTTGATAACAAACATAAGAAATATAGCTAATCCGTTCTACCTAATGCTTAAGCTTTCAATACGGGACGCTTGAACTTTCACACTTAATCCTCGTTGAAAGCTCACACCAAGTCACGAGGATGTTACCCCCATGCACCACAAAAGTCATTCTAAAAGATCCTAGGAAATAACACAAAAAGGTTACACATAACAATGAGCCCAGGGATAGTACTTAACTCGGTTGCATAATTCTGTCTCTTGTAAGGGAAATTCACCTTTAACTTTTGCTTTTATGGGATTCGAACCTGAGATCATGTTTTGATAACAAACAGAGGAAAAATAGGTAATCCTTCCTACCTAATGCTTAAGCTTTCAATACGGGATGCTTGAACTATCACACTTAATCCTCGTTGAAAGCTCACACCAAGTCACGAGGATGTTACCCCCCATGCATCACATAAGTCATTCTAAATAACCATTGGAAATAAAACACAAAGGTTACCCACAACAATAAGCCCAGGGATAGTACTTAACTCGGTTGCATAATTCTGTCTCTTGTAAGGGAAATTCACCTTGAACTTGTGCTTTTATGGGATTCGAACCGGAGATCATGTTTTGATAACAAAATAGGAAAAATAAGTAATCCTTCCTACCTAATGCTTAAGCTTTCAATACGGGATGCTTGAACTATCACACTTAATCCTCGTTGAAAGCTCACACCAAGTCACGAGGATGTTACCCCCCATGCATCACACAAGTAATTCTAAATTACCCTTGGAAAAAAAACAGAAAGGTTACCCACAACAATAAGCCCAAGGATAGTACTTAACTCGGTTGCATAATTCAATCTCTTGTAAGGAAAATTCACCTTGAACTTGTGCTTTTTTGTAATTCGAACCTGAGATTATGTTTTGATAACAAACATAAGAAATATAGCTAATCCGTTCTACCTAATGCTTAAGCTTTCAATACGGGACGCTTGAACTTTCAATACGGGATGCTTGAACTATCACACTTAATCCTCGTTGAAAGCTCACAACAAGTCACGAGGATGTTACCCCCCATGCATCACATAAGTCATTCTAAATAACCATTGGAAATAAAACACAAAGGTTACCCACAACAATAAGCCCAGGGATAGTACTTAACTCGGTTGCATAATTCTGTCTCTTGTAAGGGAAATTCACCTTGAACTTGTGCTTTTATGGGATTCGAACCGGAGATCATGTTTTGATAACAAAATAGGAAAAATAAGTAATCCTTCCTACCTAATGCTTAAGCTTTCAATACGGGACGCTTGAACTTTCACACTTAATCCTCGTTGAAAGCTCACACCAAGTCACGAGGATGTTACCCCCATGCACCACAAAAGTCATTCTAAAAGATCCTAGGAAATAACACAAAAAGGTTACACATAACAATGAGCCCAGGGATAGTACTTAACTCGGTTGCATAATTCTGTCTCTTGTAAGGGAAATTCACCTTGAACTTTTGCTTTTATGGGATTCGAACCTGAGATCATGTTTTGATAACAAACATAGGAAAAATAGGTAATCCTTCCTACCTAATGCTTAAGCTTTCAATACGGGACGCTTGAACTATCACACTTAATCCTCGTTGAAAGCTCACACCAAGTCACGAGGATGTTACCCCAATGCACCACAAAAGTCATTCTAAAAGATCCTAGGAAATAACACAAAAAGGTTACCCACAACAATGAGCCCAGGGATAGTACTTAACTCGGTTGCATAATTCTGTCTCTTGTAAGGGAAATTCACCTTGAACTTTTGCTTTTATGGGATTCGAACCTCAGATCATGTTTTGATAACAAACATAGGAAAAATAGGTAATCCTTCCTACCTAATTCTTAAGCTTTCAATACGGGACGCTTGAACTATCACACTTAATCCTCGTTGAAAGCTCACACCAAGTCACGAGGATGTTACCCCCCATGCATCACACAAGTCATTCTAAATAACCCTTGGAAATAAAACACAAAGGTTACCCACAACAATAAGCCCAGGGATAGTACTTAACTCGGTTGCATAATTCTGTCTCTTGTAAGGGAAATTCACCTTGAACTTGTGCTCTTATGGGATTCGAACCGGAGATCATGTTTTGATAACAAACATAGGAAAAATAAGTAATCCTTCCTACCTAATGTTTAAGCTTTCAATACGGGACGCTTGAACTGTCACACTTATTCCTCGTTGAAAGCGCACACCACGTCACGAGGATGTTACCCCTCATGCATCACACAAGTGATTCTAAATGACCCTTGGAAATAAAACACAAAGGTTACCCACAACAATAAGCCCAGGGATAGTATTTAACTCGGTTGCATAATTCTGTCTCTTGTAAAGGAAATTCACCTTGAACTTTTGCTTTTATGGGATTCGAACCTCAGATCATGTTTTGATAACAAACATAGGAAAAATAGGTAATCCTTCCTACCTAATGCTTAAGCTTTCAATACGGGACGCTTGAACTTTCACACTTAATCCTCGTTGAAAGCTCACACCAAGTCATGAGAATGTTACCCCCATGCACCACAAAAGTCATTCTAAAAGATCCTAGGAAATAACACAAAAAGGTTACACATAACAATGAGCCCAGGGATAGTAATTAACTCGGTTGCATAATTCTGTCTCTTGTAAGGGAAATTCACCTTGAACTTGTGCTTTTATGGGATTCGAACCTAAGATCATGTTTTGATAACAAACATAGGAAAAATAGCTAATCCTTCCTTCCTAATGCTTAAGCTTTCAATACGGGACGGTTGAACTGTCACACTTATTCCTCGTTGAAAGCGTACACCAAGTCACGAGGATGTTACCCCTCATGCATCACACAAGTGATTCTAAATGACCCTTGGAAATAAAACACAAAGGTTACCCACAACAATAAGCCCAGGGATAGTTCTTAACTCGGTTGCATAATTCTGTCTCTTGTAAGGGAAATTCACCTTGAACTTTTCCTTTTATGGGATTCGAACCTCAGATCATGTTTTGATAACAAACATAGGAAAAATAGGTAATCCTTCCTACCTAATGCTTAAGCTTTCAATACGGGACGCTTGAACTATCACACTTAATCCTCGTTGAAAGCTAACACCAAGTCACGAGGATGTTACCCCCCATGCATCACACAAGTCATTCTAAAAGACCCTTGGAAATAAAACACAAAGGTTACCCACAACAATAAGCCCAGGGATAGTACTTAACTCGGTTGCATAATTCTGTCTCTTGTAAGGAAAATTCACCTTGAACTTGTGCTTTTATGTAACTCAAACCTGAGATCATGTTTTGATAACAAACATAGGAAATATAGCTAATCTGTTCTACCTAATGCTTAAGCTTTCAATACGAGACGCTTGAACTTTCACACTTAATCCTCGTTGAAAGCTCACACCAAGTCACGAGGATGTTACCCCCATGCACCACAATAGTAATTCTAAAAGATCCTAGGAAATAACACAAAAAGGTTACCCACAACAATGAGCCCAGGGATAGTACTTAACTCGGTTGCATAATTCTGTCTCTTGTAAGGGAAATTCACCTTGAACTTGTGCTTTTATGGGATTCGAACCTGAGATCATGTTTTGATAACAAACATAGGAAAAATAGCTAATCCTTCCTACCTAATGCTTAAGCTTTCAATACGGGACGCTTGAACTGTCACACTTAATCCTCGTTGAAAGCGCACACCACGTCACGAGGATGTTACCCCCCATGCATCACACAAGTGATTCTAAATGACCCTTGGAAATAAAACAGAAAGGTTACCCACAACAATAAGCCCAAGGATAGTACTTAACACGGTTGCATAATTCTGTCTCTTGTAAGGGAAATTCACCTTCAACTTGTGCTTTTATGGGATTCGAACCTGAGATCATGTTTTGGTAACAAATATAGGAAATATAGCTAATCTGTTCTACCTAATGCTTAAGCTTTCAATACGAGACGCTTGAACTTTCACACTTAATCCTCGTTGAAAGCTCACACCAAGTCACGAGGATGTTACCCCCCATGCATCACACAAGTCATTCTAAATAACCCTTGGAAATAAAACACAAAGGTTACCCACAACAATAAGCCCAGGGATAGTACTTAACTCGGTTGCATAATTCTGTCTCTTGTAAGGGAAATTCACCTTGAACTTGTGCTCTTATGGGATTCGAACCTGAGATCATGTTTTGATAACAAACATAGGAAACATAGGTAATCCTTCCTACCTAATGCTTAAGCTTTCAATACGGGATGCTTGAACTATCACACTTAATCCTCGTTGAAAGCTCACACCAAGTCACGAGGATGTTACCCCCCATGCATCACACAAGTAATTCTAAATGATCCTTGGAAAAAAACAGAAAGGTTACCCACCACAATAAGCCCAAGGATAGTACTTAACTCGGTTGCATAATTCTGTCTCTTGTAAGGAAAATTCACCTTGAACTTGTGCTTTTATGTAACTCAAACCTGAGATCATGTTTTGATAACAAACATAGGAAATATAGCTAATCTGTTCTACCTAATGCTTAAGCTTTCAATACGAGACGCTTGAACTTTCACACTTAATCCTCGTTGAAAGCTCACACCAAGTCACGAGGATGTTACCCCCATGCACCACAAAAGTCATTCTAAAAGATCCTAGGAAATAACACAAAAAGGTTACCCACAACAATGAGCCCAGGGATAGTACTTAACTCGGTTGCATAATTCTGTCTCTTGTAAGGGAAATTCACCTTAAACTTGTGCTTTTATGGGATTCGAACCTGAGATCATGTTTTGATAACAAACATAGGAAATATAGCTAATATGTTCTACCTAATGCTTAAGCTTTCAATACGAAACGCTTGAACTTTCACACTTAATCCTCGTTGAAAGCTCACACCAAGTCACGAGGATGTTACCCCCATGCACCACAAAAGTCATTCTAAAAGATCCTAGGAAATAACACAAAAAGGTTACCCACAACAATGAGCCTAGGGATAGTACTTAACTCGGTTGCATAATTCTGTCTCTTGTAAGGAAAATTCACCTTGAACTTGTGCTTTTATGTAACTCAAACCTGAGATCATGTTTTGATAACAAACATAGGAAATATAGCTAATCTGTTCTACCTAATGCTTAAGCTTTCAATACGAGACGCTTGAACTTTCACACTTAATCCTCGTTGAAAGCTCACACCAAGTCACGAGGATGTTACCCCCATGCACCACAAAAGTCATTCTAAAAGATCCTAGGAAATAACACAAAAAGGTTACCCACAACAATGAGCCCAGGGATAGTACTTAACTCGGTTGCATAATTCTGTCTCTTGTAAGGGAAATTCACCTTGAACTTTTGCTTTTATGGGATTCGAACCTGAGATCATGTTTTGATAACAAACATAGGAAAAATAGGTAATCCTTCCTACCTAATGCTTAAGCTTTCAATACGGGATGCTTGAACTATCACACTTAATCCTCGTTGAAAGCTCACACCAAGTCACGAGGATGTTACCCCCCATGCATCACACAAGTAATTCTAAATGATCCTTGGAAAAAAACAGAAAGGTTACCCACCACAATAAGCCCAAGGATAGTACTTAACTCGGTTGCATAATTCTGTCTCTTGTAAGGAAAATTCACCTTGAACTTGTGCTTTTATGTAACTCAAACCTGAGATCATGTTTTGATAACAAACATAGGAAATATAGCTAATCTGTTCTACCTAATGCTTAAGCTTTCAATACGAGACGCTTGAACTTTCACACTTAATCCTCGTTGAAAGCTCACACCAAGTCACGAGGATGTTACCCCCATGCACCACAAAAGTCATTCTAAAAGATCCTAGGAAATAACACAAAAAGGTTACCCACAACAATGAGCCCAGGGATAGTACTTAACTCGGTTGCATAATTCTGTCTCTTGTAAGGGAAATTCACCTTAAACTTGTGCTTTTATGGGATTCGAACCTGAGATCATGTTTTGATAACAAACATAGGAAATATAGCTAATATGTTCTACCTAATGCTTAAGCTTTCAATACGAAACGCTTGAACTTTCACACTTAATCCTCGTTGAAAGCTCACACCAAGTCACGAGGATGTTACCCCCATGCACCACAAAAGTCATTCTAAAAGATCCTAGGAAATAACACAAAAAGGTTACCCACAACAATGAGCCTAGGGATAGTACTTAACTCGGTTGCATAATTCTGTCTCTTGTAAGGAAAATTCACCTTGAACTTGTGCTTTTATGTAACTCAAACCTGAGATCATGTTTTGATAACAAACATAGGAAATATAGCTAATCTGTTCTACCTAATGCTTAAGCTTTCAATACGAGACGCTTGAACTTTCACACTTAATCCTCGTTGAAAGCTCACACCAAGTCACGAGGATGTTACCCCCATGCACCACAAAAGTCATTCTAAAAGATCCTAGGAAATAACACAAAAAGGTTACCCACAACAATGAGCCCAGGGATAGTACTTAACTCGGTTGCATAATTCTGTCTCTTGTAAGGGAAATTCACCTTGAACTTTTGCTTTTATGGGATTCGAACCTGAGATCATGTTTTGATAACAAACATAGGAAAAATAGGTAATCCTTCCTACCTAATGCTTAAGCTTTCAATACGGGATGCTTGAACTATCACACTTAATCCTCGTTGAAAGCTCACACCAAGTCACGAGGATGTTACCCCCCATGCATCACATAACTCATTCTAAATAACCCTTGGAAATAAAACACAAAGGTTACCCACAACAATAAGCCCAGGGATAGTACTTAACTCGGTTGCATAATTCTGTCTCTTGTAAGGGAAATTCACCTTGAACTTGTGCTTTTATGGGATTCGAACCTGAGATCATGTTTTGATAACAAACATAGGAAAAATAAGTAATCCTTCCTACCTAATGCTTAAGCTTTCAATACGGGATGCTTGAACTATCACACTTAATCCTCGTTGAAAGCTCACACCAAGTCACGAGGATGTTACCCCCCCATGCATCACACAGGTAATTCTAAATGATGCTTGGAAAAAAAACAGAAAGGTTACCCACAACAATAAGACTAAGGATAGTACTTAACTCGGTTGCATAATTCTGTCTCTTGTAAGGAAAATTCACCTTGAACTTGTGCTTTTATGTAATTCGAACCTGAGATTATGTTTTGATAACAAACATAAGAAATATAGCTAATCCGTTCTACCTAATGCTTAAGCTTTCAATACGGGACGCTTGAACTTTCACACTTAATCCTCGTTGAAAGCTCACACCAAGTCATGAGAATGTTACCCCCATGCACCACAAAAGTCATTTTAAAAGATCCTAGGAAATAACACAAAAAGGTTACACATAACAATGAGCCCAGGGATAGTACTTAACTCGGTTGCATAATTCTGTCTCTTGTAAGGGAAATTCACCTTTAACTTTTGCTTTTATGGGATTCGAACCTGAGATCATGTTTTGATAACAAACATAGGAAAAATAGGTAATCCTTCCTACCTAATGCTTAAGCTTTCAATACGAGACGCTTGAACTTTCACACTTAATCCTCGTTGAAAACTCACACCAAGTCACGAGGATGTTACCCCCATGCACCACAAAAGTCATTCTAAAAGATCCTAGGAAATAACACAAAAAGGTTACCCACAACAATGAGCCCAGGGATAGTACTTAACTCGGTTGCATAATTCTGTCTCTTGTAAGGGAAATTCACCTTGAACTTTTGCTTTTATGGGATTCGAACCTGAGATCATGTTTTGATAACAAACATAGGAAAAATAGGTAATCCTTCCTACCTAATGCTTAAGCTTTCAATACGGGATGCTTGAACTATCACACTTAATCCTCGTTGAAAGCTCACACCAAGTCACGAGGATGTTACCCCCCATGCATCACATAACTCATTCTAAATAACCCTTGGAAATAAAACACAAAGGTTACCCACAACAATAAGCCCAGGGATAGTACTTAACTCGGTTGCATAATTCTGTCTCTTGTAAGGGAAATTCACCTTGAACTTGTGCTTTTATGGGATTCGAACCTGAGATCATGTTTTGATAACAAACATAGGAAAAATAAGTAATCCTTCCTACCTAATGCTTAAGCTTTCAATACGGGATGCTTGAACTATCACACTTAATCCTCGTTGAAAGCTCACACCAAGTCACGAGGATGTTACCCCCCATGCATCACACAGTTAATTCTAAATGACGCTTGGAAAAAAAACAGAAAGGTTACCCACAACAATAAGACTAAGGATAGTACTTAACTCGGTTGCATAATTCTGTCTCTTGTAAGGAAAATTCACCTTGAACTTGTGCTTTTATGTAATTCGAACCTGAGATTATGTTTTGATAACAAACATAAGAAATATAGCTAATCCGTTCTACCTAATGCTTAAGCTTTCAATACGGGACGCTTGAACTTTCACACTTAATCCTCGTTGAAAGCTCACACCAAGTCATGAGAATGTTACCCCCATGCACCACAAAAGTCATTTTAAAAGATCCTAGGAAATAACACAAAAAGGTTACACATAACAATGAGCCCAGGGATAGTACTTAACTCGGTTGCATAATTCTGTCTCTTGTAAGGGAAATTCACCTTTAACTTTTGCTTTTATGGGATTCGAACCTGAGATCATGTTTTGATAACAAACATAGGAAAAATAGGTAATCCTTCCTACCTAATGCTTAAGCTTTCAATACGGGATGCTTGAACTATCACACTTAATCCTCGTTGAAAGCTCACACCAAGTCACGAGAATGTTACCCCCCATGCATCACATAAGTCATTCTAAATAACCCTTGGAAATAAAACACAAAGGTTACCCACAACAATAAGCCCAGGGATAGTACATAACTCGGTTGCATAATTCTGTCTCTTGTAAGGGAAATTCACCTTCAACTTGTGCTCTTATGGGATTCGAACCTGAGATCATGTTTTGATAACAAACATAGGAAACATAGGTAATCCTTCCTACCTAATGCTTAAACTTTCAATACGGGATGCTTGAACTATCACACTTAATCCTCGTTGAAAGCTCACACCAAGTCACGAGGATGTTACCCCCCAAGCATCACACAAGTAATTCTAAATGATCCTTGGAAAAAAAACAGAAAGGTTACCCACCACAATAAGCCCAAGGATAGTACTTAACTCGGTTGCATAATTCTGTCTCTTGTAAGGAAAATTCACCTTGAACTTGTGCTTTTATGTAACTCAAACCTGAGATCATGTTTTGATAACAAACATAGGAAATATAGCTAATCTGTTCTACCTAATGCTTAAGCTTTCAATACGAGACGCTTGAACTTTCACACTTAATCCTCGTTGAAAGCTCACACCAAGTCACGAGGATGTTACCCCCATGCACCACAAAAGTCATTCTAAAAGACCCTTGGAAATAAAACACAAAGGTTACCCACAACAATAAGCCCAGGGATAGTAATTAACTCGGTTGCATAATTCTGTCTCTTGTAAGGGAAATTCACCTTGAACTTGTGCTTTTATGGGATTCGAACCTCAGATCATGTTTTGATAACAAACATAGGAAAAATAGGTAATCCTTCCTACCTAATGCTTAAGCTTTCAATACGGGACGCTTGAACTTTCACACTTAATCCTCGTTGAAAGCTCACACCAAGTCATGAGAATGTTACCCCCATGCACCACAAAAGTCATTCTAAAAGATCCTAGGAAATAACACAAAAAGGTTACACATAACAATAAGCCAGGGATAGTACTTAACTCGGTTGCATAATTCTGTCTCTTGTAAGGAAAATTCACCTTGAACTTGTGCTTTTATGTAACTCAAACCTGAGATCATGTTTTGATAACAAACATAGGAAATATAGCTAATCTGTTCTACCTAATGCTTAAGCTTTCAATACGAGACGCTTGAACTTTCACACTTAATCCTCGTTGAAAGCTCACACCAAGTCACGAGGATGTTACCCCTATGCACCACAAAAGTCATTCTAAAAGATCCTAGGAAATAACACAAAAAGGTTACCCACAACAATGAGCCCAGGGATAGTACTTAACTCGGTTGCATAATTCTGTCTCTTGTAAGGGAAATTCACCTTGAACTTGTGCTTTTATGGGATTCGAACCTGAGATCATGTTTTGATAACGAACATAGGAAAAATAGGTAATCCTTCCTACCTAATGCTTAAGCTTTCAATACGGGACGCTTGAACTATCACACTTAATCCTCGTTGAAAGCTCACACCAAGTCACGAGGATGTTACCCCCCATGCATCACACAAGTCATTCTAAATAACCCTTGGAAATAAAACACAAAGGTTACCCACAACAATAAGCCCAGGGATAGTACTTAACTCTGTTGCATAATTCTGTCTCTTGTAAGGGAAATTCACCTTGAACTTGTGCTCTTATGGGATTCGAACCTGAGATCATGTTTTGATAACAAACATAGGAAACATAGGTAATCCTTCCTACCTAATGCTTAAGCTTTCAATACGGGATGCTTGAACTATCACACTTAATCCTCGTTGAAAGCTCACACCAAGTCACGAGGATGTTACCCCCCATGCATCACACAAGTAATTCTAAATGATCCTTGGAAAAAAAACAGAAAGGTTACCCACCACAATAAGCCCAAGGATAGTACTTAACTCGGTTGCATAATTCTGTCTCTTGTAAGGAAAATTCACCTTGAACTTGTGCTTTTATGTAACTCAAACCTGAGATCATGTTTTGATAACAAACATAGGAAATATAGCTAATCTGTTCTACCTAATGCTTAAGCTTTCAATACGAGACGCTTGAACTTTCACACTTAATCCTCGTTGAAAGCTCACACCAAGTCACGAGGATGTTACCCCCATGCACCACAAAAGTCATTCTAAAAGATCCTAGGAAATAACACAAAAAGGTTACCCACAACAATGAGCACAGGGATAGTACTTAACTCGGTTGCATAATTCTGTCTCTTGTAAGGGAAATTCACCTTGAACTTGTGCTTTTATGGGATTCGAACCTGAGATCATGTTTTGATAACAAACATAGGAAAAATAGCTAATCCTTCCTACCTAATGCTTAAGCTTTTAATACGGGACGCTTGAACTATCACACTTAATCCTCGTTGAAAGCGCACACCACGTCACGAGGATGTTACCCCCCATGCATCACACAAGTGATTCTAAATGACCCTTGGAAATAAAACAGAAAGGTTACCCACAACAATAAGCCCAAGGATAGTACTTAACACGGTTGCATAATTCTGTCTCTTGTAAGGGAAATTCACCTTCAACTTGTGCTTTTATGGGATTTGAACCTGAGATCATGTTTGGGTAACAAATATAGGAAATATAGCTAATCTGTTCTACCTAATGCTTAAGCTTTCAATACGAGACGCTTGAACTTTCACACTTAATCCTCGTTGAAAACTCACACCAAGTCACGAGGATGTTACCCCCATGCACCACAAAAGTCATTCTAAAAGATCCTAGGAAATAACACAAAAAGGTTACCCACAACAATGAGCCCAGGGATAGTACTTAACTCGGTTGCATAATTCTGTCTCTTGTAAGGGAAATTCACCTTGAACTTGTGCTTTTATGGGATTCGAACCTGAGATCATGTTTTGATAACAAACATAGGAAAAATAGCTAATCCTTCCTACCTAATGCTTAAGCTTTCAATACGGGACGCTTGAACTGTCACACTTATTCCTCGTTGAAAGCGCACACCACGTCACGAGGATGTTACCCCTCATGCATCACACAAGTGATTCTAAATGACCCTTGGAAATAAAACAGAAAGGTTACCCACAACAATAAGCCCAAGGATAGTACTTAACACGGTTGCATAATTCTGTCTCTTGTAAGGGAAATTCACCTTGAACTTGTGCTTTTATGGGATTCGAACCTGAGATCATGTTTTGATAACAAACATAGGAAAAATAAGTAATCCTTCCTACCTAATGCTTAAGCTTTTAATACGGGACGCTTGAACTATCACACTTAATCCTCGTTGAAAGCGCACACCACGTCACGAGGATGTTACCCCCCATGCATCACACAAGTGATTCTAAATGACCCTTGGAAATAAAACAGAAAGGTTACCCACAACAATAAGCCCAAGGATAGTACTTAACACGGTTGCATAATTCTGTCTCTTGTAAGGGAAATTCACCTTCAACTTGTGCTTTTATGGGATTTGAACCTGAGATCATGTTTGGGTAACAAATATAGGAAATATAGCTAATCTGTTCTACCTAATGCTTAAGCTTTCAATACGAGACGCTTGAACTTTCACACTTAATCCTCGTTGAAAACTCACACCAAGTCACGAGGATGTTACCCCCATGCACCACAAAAGTCATTCTAAAAGATCCTAGGAAATAACACAAAAAGGTTACCCACAACAATGAGCCCAGGGATAGTACTTAACTCGGTTGCATAATTCTGTCTCTTGTAAGGGAAATTCACCTTGAACTTGTGCTTTTATGGGATTCGAACCTGAGATCATGTTTTGATAACAAACATAGGAAAAATAGCTAATCCTTCCTACCTAATGCTTAAGCTTTCAATACGGGACGCTTGAACTGTCACACTTATTCCTCGTTGAAAGCGCACACCACGTCACGAGGATGTTACCCCTCATGCATCACACAAGTGATTCTAAATGACCCTTGGAAATAAAACACAAAGGTTACCCACAACAATAAGCCCAGGGATAGTATTTAACTCGGTTGCATAATTCTGTCTCTTGTAAGGGAAATTCACCTTGAAGTTTTGCTTTTATGGGATTCGAACCTCAGATCATGTTTTGATAACAAACATAGGAAAAATAGGTAATCCTTCCTACCTAATGCTTAAGCTTACAATACGGGACGCTTGAACTTTCACACTTAATCCTCGTTGAAAGCTCACACCAAGTCATGAGAATGTTACCCCCATGCACCACAAAAGTCATTCTAAAAGATCCTAGGAAATAACACAAAAAGGTTACACATAACAATAAGCCAGGGATAGTACTTAACTCGGTTGCATAATTCTGTCTCTTGTAAGGGAAATTCACCTTGAACTTTTGCTTTTATGGGATTCGAACCTCAAATCATGTTTTGATAACAAACATAGGAAAAATAGGTAATCCTTCCTACCTAATGCTTAAGCTTACAATACGGGACGCTTGAACTTTCACACTTAATCCTCGTTGAAAGCTCACACCAAGTCATGAGAATGTTACCCCCATGCACCACAAAAGTCATTCTAAAAGATCCTAGGAAATAACACAAAAAGGTTACACATAACAATGAGCCAGGGATAGTACTTAACTCGGTTGCATAATTCTGTCTCTTGTAAGGGAAATTCACCTTGAACTTGTGCTTTTATGTAATTCGAACCTCAGATCATGTTTTGATAACAAACATAGGAAATATAGCTAATCTGTTCTACCTAATGCTTAAGCTTTCAATACGAGACGCTTGAACTTTCACACTTAATCATCGTTGAAAGCTCACACCAAGTCACGAGGATGTTACCCCCATGCACCACAAAAGTCATTCTAAAAGATCCTAGGAAATAACACAAAAAGGTTACCCACAACAATGAGCCCAGGGATAGTACTTAACTCGGTTGCATAATTCTGTCTCTTGTAAGGGAAATTCACCTTGAACTTGTGCTTTTATGGGATTCGAACCTGAGATCATGTTTTGATAACAAACATAGGAAAAATAGCTAATCCTTCCTACCTAATGCTTAAGCTTTCAATACGGGACGCTTGAACTGTCACACTTAATCCTCGTTGAAAGCGCACACCACGTCACGAGTATGTTACCCCCCATGCATCACACAAGTGATTCGAAATGACCCTTGGAAATAAAACACAAAGGTTACCCACAACAATAAGCCCCGGGATAGTATTTAACTCGGTTGCATAATTATGTCTCTTGTAAGGGAAATTCACCTTGAACTTTTGCTTTTATGGGATTCGAACCTCAGATCATGTTTTGATAACAAACATAGGAAAAATAGGTAATCCTTAATACCTAATGCTTAAGCTTTCAATACGGGACGCCTGAACTATCACACTTAATCCTCGTTGAAAGCTCACACCAAGTCACGAGGATGTTACCCCCCATGCATCACACAAGTCATTCTAAATAACCTTTGGAAATAAAACACAAAGGTTACCCACAACAATAAGCCCAGGGATAGTAATTTACTCGGTTGCATAATTCTGTCTCTTGTAAGGGAAATTCACCTTGAACTTGTGCTTTTATGGGATTCGAACCTGAGATCATGTTTTGATAACAAACATAGGAAAAATAGCTAATCCTTCCTACCTAATGCTTAAGCTTTCAATACGGGACGCTTGAACTGTCACACTTATTCCTCGTTGAATGCGCACACCACGTCACGAGGATGTTACCCCTCATGCATCACACAAGTGATTCTAAATGACCCTTGGAAATAAAACACAAAGGTTACCCACAACAATAAGCCCAGGGATAGTACTTAACTCGGTTGCATAATTCTGTCTCTTGTAAGGGAAATTCACCTTGAACTTTTGCTTTTATGGGATTCGAACCTCAGATCATGTTTTGATAACAAACATAGGAAAAATAGGTAATCCTTCCTACCTAATGCTTAAGCTTTCAATACGGGACGCTTGAACTTTCACACTTAATCCTCGTTGAAAGCTCACACCAAGTCACGAGGATGTTACCCCCATGCACCACAAAAGTCATTCTAAAAGATCCTAGGAAATAACACAAAAAGGTTACCCACAACAATGAGCCCAGTGATAGTACTTAACTCGGTTGCATAATTCTATCTCTTGTAAGGGAAATTCACCTTGAACTTGTGCTTTTATGGGATTCGAACCTGAGATCATGTTTTGATAACAAACATAGGAAAAATAGGTAATCCTTCCTACCTAATGCTTAAGCTTTCAATACGGGACGCTTGAACTATCACACTTAATCCTCGTTGAAAGCTCACACCAAGTCACGAGGATGTTACCCCCCATGCATCACACAAGTCATTCTAAATAACCCTTGGAAATAAAACACAAAGGTTACCCACAACAATAAGCCCAGGGATAGTACTTAACTCTGTTGCATAATTCTGTCTCTTGTAAGGGAAATTCACCTTGAACTTGTGCTCTTATGGGATTCGAACCTGAGATCATGTTTTGATAACAAACATAGGAAACATAGGTAATCCTTACTACCTAATGCTTAAGCTTTCAATACGGGATGCTTGAACTATCACACTTAATCCTCGTTGAAAGCTCACACCAAGTCACGAGGATGTTACCCCCCATGCATCACACAAGTAATTCTAAATGATCCTTGGAAAAAAAACAGAAAGGTTACCCACCACAATAAGCCCAAGGATAGTACTTAACTCGGTTGCATAATTCTGTCTCTTGTAAGGAAAATTCACCTTGAACTTGTGCTTTTATGTAACTCAAACCTGAGATCATGTTTTGATAACAAACATAGGAAATATAGCTAATCTGTTCTACCTAATGCTTAAGCTTTCAATACGAGACGCTTGAACTTTCACACTTAATCCTCGTTGAAAGCTCACACCAAGTCACGAGGATGTTACCCCCATGCACCACAAAAGTCATTCTAAAAGATCCTAGGAAATAACACAAAAAGGTTACCCACAACAATGAGCCCAGGGATAGTACTTAACTCGGTTGCATAATTCTGTCTCTTGTAAGGGAAATTCACCTTGAACTTGTGCTTTTATGGGATTCGAACCTGAGATCATGTTTTGATAACAAACATAGGAAAAATAGCTAATCCTTCCTACCTAATGCTTAAGCTTTTAATACGGGACGCTTGAACTATCACACTTAATCCTCGTTGAAAGCGCACACCACATCACGAGGATGTTACCCCCCATGCATCACACAAGTGATTCTAAATGACCCTTGGAAATAAAACAGAAAGGTTACCCACAACAATAAGCCCAAGGATAGTACTTAACACGGTTGCATAATTCTGTCTCTTGTAAGGGAAATTCACCTTCAACTTGTGCTTTTATGGGATTTGAACCTGAGATCATGTTTGGGTAACAAATATAGGAAATATAGCTAATCTGTTCTACCTAATGCTTAAGCTTTCAATACGAGACGCTTGAACTTTCACACTTAATCCTCGTTGAAAACTCACACCAAGTCACGAGGATGTTACCCCCATGCACCACAAAAGTCATTCTAAAAGATCCTAGGAAATAACACAAAAAGGTTACCCACAACAATGAGCCCAGGGATAGTACTTAACTCGGTTGCATAATTCTGTCTCTTGTAAGGGAAATTCACCTTGAACTTGTGCTTTTATGGGATTCGAACGTGAGATCATGTTTTGATAACAAACATAGGAAAAATAGCTAATCCTTCCTACCTAATGCTTAAGCTTTCAATACGGGACGCTTGAACTGTCACACTTATTCCTCGTTGAAAGCGCACACCACGTCACGAGGATGTTACCCCTCATGCATCACACAAGTGATTCTAAATGACCCTTGGAAATAAAACACAAAGGTTACCCACAACAATAAGCCCAAGGATAGTACTTAACACGGTTGCATAATTCTGTCTCTTGTAAGGGAAATTCACCTTGAACTTTTGCTTTTATGGGATTCGAACCTCAGATCATGTTTTGATAACAAACATAGGAAAAATAGGTAATCCTTCCTACCTAATGCTTAAGCTTACAATACGGGACGCTTGAACTTTCACACTTAATCCTCGTTGAAAGCTCACACCAAGTCATGAGAATGTTACCCCCATGCACCACAAAAGTCATTCTAAAAGATCCTAGGAAATAACACAAAAAGGTTACACATAACAATAAGCCAGGGATAGTACTTAACTCGGTTGCATAATTCTGTCTCTTGTAAGGGAAATTCACCTTGAACTTTTGCTTTTATGGGATTCGAACCTCAAATCATGTTTTGATAACAAACATAGGAAAAATAGCTAATCCTTCCTACCTAATGCTTAAGCTTTCAATACGGGACGCTTGAACTTTCACACTTAATCCTCGTTGAAAGCTCACACCAAGTCATGAGAATGTTACCCCCATGCACCACAAAAGTCATTCTAAAAGATCCTAGGAAATAACACAAAAAGGTTACACATAACAATGAGCCAGGGATAGTACTTAACTCGGTTGCATAATTCTGTCTCTTGTAAGGGAAATTCACCTTGAACTTGTGCTTTTATGTAATTCGAACCTCAGATCATGTTTTGATAACAAACATAGGAAATATAGCTAATCTGTTCTACCTAATGCTTAAGCTTTCAATACGAGACGCTTGAACTTTCACACTTAATCATCGTTGAAAGCTCACACCAAGTCACGAGGATGTTACCCCCATGCACCACAAAAGTCATTCTAAAAGATCCTAGGAAATAACACAAAAAGGTTACCCACAACAATGAGCCCAGGGATAGTACTTAACTCGGTTGCATAATTCTGTCTCTTGTAAGGGAAATTCACCTTGAACTTGTGCTTTTATGGGATTCGAACCTGAGATCATGTTTTGATAACAAACATAGGAAAAATAGCTAATCCTTCCTACCTAATGCTTAAGCTTTCAATACGGGACGCTTGAACTGTCACACTTAATCCTCGTTGAAAGCGCACACCACGTCACGAGTATGTTACCCCCCATGCATCACACAAGTGATTCGAAATGACCCTTGGAAATAAAACACAAAGGTTACCCACAACAATAAGCCCCGGGATAGTATTTAACTCGGTTGCATAATTATGTCTCTTGTAAGGGAAATTCACCTTGAACTTTTGCTTTTATGGGATTCGAACCTCAGATCATGTTTTGATAACAAACATAGGAAAAATAGGTAATCCTTAATACCTAATGCTTAAGCTTTCAATACGGGACGCCTGAACTATCACACTTAATCCTCGTTGAAAGCTCACACCAAGTCACGAGGATGTTACCCCCCATGCATCACACAAGTCATTCTAAATAACCTTTGGAAATAAAACACAAAGGTTACCCACAACAATAAGCCCAGGGATAGTAATTTACTCGGTTGCATAATTCTGTCTCTTGTAAGGGAAATTCACCTTGAACTTGTGCTTTTATGGGATTCGAACCTGAGATCATGTTTTGATAACAAACATAGGAAAAATAGCTAATCCTTCCTACCTAATGCTTAAGCTTTCAATACGGGACGCTTGAACTGTCACACTTATTCCTCGTTGAATGCGCACACCACGTCACGAGGATGTTACCCCTCATGCATCACACAAGTGATTCTAAATGACCCTTGGAAATAAAACACAAAGGTTACCCACAACAATAAGCCCAGGGATAGTACTTAACTCGGTTGCATAATTCTGTCTCTTGTAAGGGAAATTCACCTTGAACTTTTGCTTTTATGGGATTCGAACCTCAGATCATGTTTTGATAACAAACATAGGAAAAATAGGTAATCCTTCCTACCTAATGCTTAAGCTTTCAATACGGGACGCTTGAACTTTCACACTTAATCCTCGTTGAAAGCTCACACCAAGTCACGAGGATGTTACCCCCATGCACCAAAAAAGTCATTCTAAAAGATCCTAGGAAATAACACAAAAAGGTTACCCACAACAATGAGCCCAGGGATAGTACTTAACTCGGTTCCATAATTCTGTCTCTTGTAAGGGAAATTCACCTTGAACTTGTGCTTTTATGGGATTCGAACCTGAGAACATGTTTTGATAACAAACATAGGAAAAATAGCTAATCCTTCCTACCTAATGCTTAAGCTTTCAATACGGGACGCTTGAACTGTCACACTTAATCCTCGTTGAAAGCGCACACCACGTCACGAGGATTTTACCCCCCATGCATCACACAAGTGATTCTAAATGACCCTTGGAAATAAAACAGAAAGGTTACCCACAACAATAAGCCCAAGGATAGTACTTAACACGGTTGCATAATTCTGTCTCTTGTAAGGGAAATTCACCTTCAACTTGTGCTTTTATGGGATTCGAACCTGAGATCATGTTTTGGTAACAAATATAGGAAATATAGCTAATCTGTTCTACCTAATGCTTAAGCTTTCAATACGAGACGCTTGAACTTTCACACTTAATCCTCGTTGAAAACTCACACCAAGTCACGAGGATGTTACCCCCATGCACTACAAAAGTCATTCTAAAAGATCCTAGGAAATAACACAAAAAGGTTACCCACAACAATGAGCCCAGGGATAGTACTTAACTCCGTTGCATAATTCTGTCTCTTGTAAGGGAAATTCACCTTGAACTTGTGCTTTTATGGGATTCGAACCTGAGATTATGTTTTGATAACAAACATAGGAAAAATAAGTAATCCTTCCTACCTAATGCTTAAGCTTTCGATACGGGATGCTTGAACTATCACACTTAATCCTCGTTGAAAGCTCACACCAAGTCACGAGGATGTTACCCCCCATGCATCACACAGGTAATTCTAAATGACGCTTGAAAAAAAAACAGAAAGGTTACCCACAACAATAAGACCAAGGATAGTACTTAACTCGGTTGCATAATTCTGTCTCTTGTAAGGAAAATTCACCTTGAACTTGTGCTTTTATGTAATTCGAACTTGAGATTATGTTTTGATAACAAACATAAGAAATATAGCTAATCCGTTCTACCTAATGCTTAAGCTTTCAATACGGGACGCTTGAACTTTCACACTTAATCCTCGTTGAAAGCTCACACCAAGTCATGAGAATGTTACCCCCATGCACCACAAAAGTCATTCTAAAAGATCCTAGGAAATAACACAAAAAGGTTACAAATAACAATGAGCCCAGGGATAGTACTTAACTCGGTTGCATAATTCTGTCTCTTGTACGTGAAATTCACCTCGAACTTGTGCTTTTATGGGATTCGAACCTGAGATCATGTTTTGAAAACAAACATAGGAAAAATAGGTAATCCTTCCAACCTAATGCTTAAACTTTCAATACAGGACGCTTGAACTATCACACTTAATCCTCGTTGGAAGCGCACACCAAGTCACGAGAATGTTACCCCCCATGGATCACACAAGTCATTCTAAATGACCCTTGAAAAAAAAAGAGAAAGGTTACCCACAACAATAAGCCCAGGGATAGTTCTTCACTCGGTTGCATAATTCTGTCTCTTGTAACGGAAATTCACCTTGAACTTGTGCTTTTATGGGATTCGAACCTGATATCATGTTTTGATGACAAACATAGGAAAAATAGCTAATCCTTCCTACCTAATGCTTAAGCTTTCAATACGGGACGCTTGAACTGTCACACTTAATCCTTGTTGAAAGCTCACACCAAGTCACGAGGATGTTACCCAATGCACCACAAAAGTCATTCTAAAAGATCCTAGGAAATAACACAAAAAGGTTACCCACAACAATAAGCCCAAGGATAGTACTTAACTCGGTTGCATAATTCTGTCTCTTGTAAGGAAAATTCACCTGGAACTTGTGCTTTTATGTAATTCGAACCTGAGATCATGTTTTGATAACAAACATAGGAAATATAGCTAATCTGTTCTACCAAATGCTTAAGATTTCAATACGGGACGCTTGAACTTTCACACTTAATCCTCGTTGAAAGCTCACACCAAGTCACGAGGATGTTACCCCCATGCACCACAAAAGTCATTCTAAAAGATCCTAGGAAATAACACAAAAAGGTTACCCACAACAATGAGCCCAGGGATAGTACTTAACTCGGTTGCATAATTCTGTCTCTTGTAAGGGAAATTCTCCTTGAACTTGTGCTTTTATACGATTCGAACCTGAGATCATGTTTTGATAACAAACATAGGAAAAATAGCTAATCCTTCCTACCTAATGCTTAAGCTTTCAATACGGGACGCTTGAACTGTCACACTTATTCCTCGTTGAAAGCGCACACCACATCACGAGGATGTTACCCCCCATGCATCACACAAGTGATTCTAAATGACCCTTGGAAAAAAAACAGAAAGGTTACCCACAACAATAAGCCCAGGGATAGTACTTAACACGGTTGCATAATTCTGTCTCTTGTAAGGGAAATTCACCTTGAACTTGTGCTTTTATGTAATTCGAACCTCAGATCATGTTTTGATAACAAACATAGGAAATATAGCTAATCTGTTCTACCTAATGCTTAAGCTTTCAATACGAGACGCTTGAACTTTCACACTTAATCCTCGTTGAAAGCTCACACCAAGTCATGAGAATGTTACCCCCATGCACCACAAAAGTCAATCTAAAAGATCCTAGGAAATAACACAAAAAGGTTACAAATAACAATGAGCCCAGGGATAGTACTTAACTCGGTTGCATAATTCTGTCTCTTGTACGTGAAATTCACCTCGAACTTGTGCTTTTATGGGATTCGAACCTGAGATCATGTTTTGATAACAAACATAGGAAAAATAGGTAATCCTTCCAACCTAATACTTAAACTTTCAATACGGGACGCTTGAACTATCACACTTAATCCTCATTGGAAGCGCACACCAAGTCACGAGAATGTTACCCCCCATGCATCACACAAGTCATTCTAAATGACCCTTGAAAAAAAAAGAGAAAGGTTACCCACAACAATAAGCCCAGGGATAGTTCTTCACTGGGTTGCATAATTCTATCTCTTGTAACGGAAATTCACCTTGAACTTGTGCTTTTATGTAATTCGAACCTGAGATCATGTTTTGATAACTAACATAGGAAATATAGCTAATCTGTTCTACCAAATGCTTAAGATTTCAATACGGGACGCTTGAACTGTCACAATTATTCCTCGTTGAAAGCGCACACCACATCACGAGGATGTTACCCCCCATGCATCACACAAGTGATTCTAAATGACCCTTGGAAAAAAAACAGAAAGGTTACCCACAACAATAAGCCCAGGGATAGTACTTAACACGGTTGCATAATTCTGTCTCTTGTAAGGGAAATTCACCTTGAACTTGTGCTTTTATGTAATTTGAACCTCAGATCATGTTTTGATAACAAACATAGGAAATATAGCTAATCTGTTCTACCTAATGCTTAAGCTTTTAATACGAGACGCTTGAACTTTCACACTTAATCATCGTTGAAAGCTCACAGCAAGTCACGAGGATGTTACCCCCATGCACCACAAAAGTCATTCTAAAAGATCCTAGGAAATAACACAAAAAGGTTACCCACAACAATGAGCCCAGGGATAGTACTTAACTCGGTTGCATAATTCTGTCTCTTGTAAGGGAAATTCACCTTGAACTTGTGCTTTTATGGGATTCGAACCTGAGATCATGTTTTGATAACAAACATAGGAAAAATAGGTAATCCTTCCTACCTAATGCTTAAGCTTTCAATACGGGACGCTTGAACTGTCACACTTAATCCTCGTTGAAAGCGCACACCACGTCACGAGTATGTTACCCCCCATGCATCACACAAGTGATTCTAAATGACCCTTGGAAATAAAACAGAAAGGTTACCCACAACAATAAGCCCAAGGATAGTACTTAACACGGTTGCATAATTCTGTCTCTTGTAAGGGAAATTCACCTTCAACTTGTGCTTTTATGGGATTCGAACCTGAGATCATGTTTTGGTAACAAATATAGGAAATATAGCTAATCTGTTCTACCTAATGCTTAAGCTTTCAATACGAGACGCTTGAACTTTCACACTTAATCCTCGTTGAAAACTCACACCAAGTCACGAGGATGTTACCCCCATGCACCACAAAAGTCATTCTAAAAGATCCTAGGAAATAACACAAAAAGGTTACCCACAACAATGAGCCCAGGGATAGTACTTAACTCGGTTGCATAATTCTGTGTCTTGTAAGGGAAATTCACCTTGAACTTTTGCTTTTATGGGATTCGAACCTGAGATCATGTTTTGATAACAAACATAGGAAAAATAGGTAATCCTTCCTACCTAATGCTTAAGCTTTCAATACGGGATGCTTGAACTATCACACTTAATCCTCGTTGAAAGCTCACACCAAGTCACGAGGATGTTACCCCCCATGCATCACATAAGTCATTCTAAATAACCCTTGGAAATAAAACACAAAGGTTACCCACAACAATAAGCCCAGGGATAGTACTTAACTTGGTTGCATAATTCGGTCTCTTGTAAGGGAAATTCACCTTGAACTTGTGCTTTTATGGGATTCGAACCTGAGATCATGTTTTGATAACAAACATAGGAAAAATAAGTAATCCTTCCTACCTAATGCTTAAGCTTTCAATACGGGATGCTTGAACTATCACACTTAATCCTCGTTGAAAGCTCACACCAAGTCACGAGGATGTTACCCCCCATGCATCACACAGGTAATTCTAAATGACGCTTGAAAAAAAAACAGAAAGGTTACCCACAACAATAAGACCAAGGATAGTACTTAACTCGGTTGCATAATTCTGTCTCTTGTAAGGAAAATTCACCTTGAACTTGTGCTTTTATGTAATTCGAACCTGAGATTATGTTTTGATAACAAACATAAGAAATATAGCTAATCCGTTCTACCTAATGCTTAAGCTTTCAATACGGGACGCTTGAACTTTCACACTTAATCCTCGTTGAAAGCTCACACCAAGTCATGAGAATGTTACCCCCATGCACCACAAAAGTCAATCTAAAAGATCCTAGGAAATAACACAAAAAGGTTACAAATAACAATGAGCCCAGGGATAGTACTTAACTCGGTTGCATAATTCTGTCTCTTGTACGTGAAATTCACCTCGAACTTGTGCTTTTATGGGATTCGAACCTGAGATCATGTTTTGATAACAAACATAGGAAAAATAGGTAATCCTTCCAACCTAATGCTTAAACTTTCAATACGGGACGCTTGAACTATCACACTTAATACTCATTGGAAGCGCACACCAAGTCACGAGAATGTTACCCCCCATGCATCACACAAGTCATTCTAAATGACCCTTGAAAAAAAAAGAGAAAGGTTACCCACAACAATAAGCCCAGGGATAGTTCTTCACTGGGTTGCATAATTCTGTCTCTTGTAACGGAAATTCACCTTCAACTTGTGCTTTTATGTAATTCGAACCTGAGATCATGTTTTGATAACAAACATAGGAAATATAGCTAATCTGTTCTACCAAATGCTTAAGATTTCAATACGGGACGCTTGAACTGTCACACTTATTCCTCGTTGAAAGCGCACACCACATCACGAGGATGTTACCCCCCATGCATCACACAAGTGATTCTAAATGACCCTTGGAAAAAAAACAGAAAGGTTACCCACAACAATAAGCCCAGGGATAGTACTTAACACGGTTGCATAATTCTGTCTCTTGTAAGGGAAATTCACCTTGAACTTGTGCTTTTATGTAATTCGAACCTCAGATCATGTTTTGATAACAAACATAGGAAATATAGCTAATCTGTTCTACCTAATGCTTAAGCTTTCAATACGAGAGGCTTGAACTTTCACACTTAATCATCGTTGAAAGCTCACACCAAGTCACGAGGATGTTACCCCCATGCACCACAAAAGTCATTCTAAAAGATCCTAGGAAATAACACAAAAAGGTTACCCACAACAATGAGCCCAGGGATAGTACTTAACTCGGTTGCATAATTCTGTCTCTTGTAAGGGAAATTCACCTTGAACTTGTGCTTTTATGGGATTCGAACCTGAGATCATGTTTTGATAACAAACATAGGAAAAATAGGTAATCCTTCCTACCTAATGCTTAAGCTTTCAATACGGGACGCTTGAACTGTCACACTTAATCCTCGTTGAAAGCGCACACCACGTCATGAGTATGTTACCCCCCATGCATCACACAAGTGATTCTAAATGACCCTTGGAAATAAAACAGAAAGGTTACCCACAACAATAAGCCCAAGGATAGTACTTAACACGGTTGCATAATTCTGTCTCTTGTAAGGGAAATTCACCTTCAACTTGTGCTTTTATGGGATTCGAACCTGAGATCATGTTTTGGTAACAAATATAGGAAATATAGCTAATCTGTTCTACCTAATGCTTAAGCTTTCAATACGAGACGCTTGAACTTTCACACTTAATCCTCGTTGAAAACTCACACCAAGTCACGAGGATGTTACCCCCATGCACCACAAAAGTCATTCTAAAAGATCCTAGGAAATAACACAAAAAGGTTACCCACAACAATGAGCCCAGGGATAGTACTTAACTCGGTTGCATAATTCTGTGTCTTGTAAGGGAAATTCACCTTGAACTTTTGCTTTTATGGGATTCGAACCTGAGATCATGTTTTGATAACAAACATAGGAAAAATAGGTAATCCTTCCTACCTAATGCTTAAGCTTTCAATACGGGATGCTTGAACTATCACACTTAATCCTCGTTGAAAGCTCACACCAAGTCACGAGGATGTTACCCCCCATGCATCACATAAGTCATTCTAAATAACCCTTGGAAATAAAACACAAAGGTTACCCACAACAATAAGCCCAGGGATAGTACTTAACTTGGTTGCATAATTCGGTCTCTTGTAAGGGAAATTCACCTTGAACTTGTGCTTTTATGGGATTCGAACCTGAGATCATGTTTTGATAACAAACATAGGAAAAATAAGTAATCCTTCCTACCTAATGCTTAAGCTTTCAATACGGGATGCTTGAACTATCACACTTAATCCTCGTTGAAAGCTCACACCAAGTCACGAGGATGTTACCCCCCATGCATCACACAGGTAATTCTAAATGACGCTTAAAAAAAACAGAAAGGTTACCCACAACAATAAGACCAAGGATAGTACTTAACTCGGTTGCATAATTCTGTCTCTTGTAAGGAAAATTCACCTTGAACTTGTGCTTTTATGTAATTCGAACCTGAGATTATGTTTTGATAACAAACATAAGAAATATAGCTAATCCGTTCTATCTAATGCTTAAGCTTTCAATACGGGACGCTTGAACTTTCACACTTAATCCTCGTTGAAAGCTCACACCAAGTCATGAGAATGTTACCCCCATGCACCACAAAAGTCAATCTAAAAGATCCTAGGAAATAACACAAAAAGGTTACAAATAACAATGAGCCCAGGGATAGTACTTAACTCGGTTGCATAATTCTGTCTCTTGTACGTGAAATTCACCTCGAACTTGTGCTTTTATGGGATTCGAACCTGAGATCATGTTTTGATAACAAACATATAAAAAATAGGTAATCCTTCCAACCTAATACTTAAACTTTCAATACGGGACGCTTGAACTATCACACTTAATCGTCATTGGAAGCGCACACCAAGTCACGAGAATGTTACCCCCCATGCATCACACAAGTCATTCTAAATGACCCTTGAAAAAAAAAGAGAAAGGTTACCCACAACAATAAGCCCAGGGATAGTTCTTCACTGGGTTGCATAATTCTGTCTCTTGTAACGGAAATTCACCTTGAACTTGTGCTTTTATGTAATTCGAACCTGAGATCATGTTTTGATAACAAACATAGGAAATATAGCTAATCTGTTCTACCAAATGCTTAAGATTTCAATACGGGACGCTTGAACTTTCACACTTAATCCTCGTTGAAAGCTCACACCAAGTCACGAGGATGTTACCCCCATGCACCACAAAAGTCATTCTAAAAGATCCTAGTAAATAAAACAAAAAGGTTACCCACAACAATGAGCCCAGGGATAGTACTTAACTCGGTTGCATAATTCTGTCTCTTGTAAGGAAAATTCACCTTGAACTTGTGCTTTTATGTAATTCGAACCTGAGATCATGTTTTGATAACAAACATAGGAAAAATAGGTAATCCTTCCTACCTAATGCTTAAGCTTTCAATACGGGACGCTTGAACTTTCATACTTAATCCTCGTTGAAAGCTCACACCAAGTCACGAGGATGTTACCCCCCATGCACCACAAAAGTCATTCTAAATAACCCTTGGAAATAAAACACAAAGGTTACCCACAACAATAAGCCCAAGGATAGTACTTAACTCGGTTGCATAATTCTGTCTCTTGTACGTGAAATTCACCTCGAACTTGTGCTTTTATGGGATTCGAACCTGAGATCATGTTTTGATAACAAACATAGGAAAAATAGGTAATCCTTCCAACCTAATGCTTAAGCTTTCAATACGGGATGCTTGAACTATCACACTTAATCCTCATTGAAAGCTCACACCAAGTCACGAGGATGTTACCCCCCATGCACCACAAAAGTCATTCTAAAAGATCCTAGGAAATAACACAAAAAGGTTACCCACAACAATGATCCCAGGGATAGTACTTAACTCGGTTGCATAATTCTGTCTCTTGTAAGGGAAATTCACTTTGAACTTTTGCTTTTATGGGATTCGAACTTGAGATCATGTTTAGATAACAAACATAGGAAAAATAGCTAATCCTTCCCACCTAATGCTTAAGCTTTCAATACGGGACGCTTGAACTGTCACACTTAATCCTCGTTGAAAGCACACACCACGTCACGAGGATGTTACCCCCCATGCATCACACAAGTGAATCTAAATGACCCTTGGAAATAAAACAGAAAGGTTACCCACAACAATAAGCCCAGGGATAGTACTTAACACGGTTGCATAATTCTGTCTCTTGTAAGGGAAATTCACCTTGAACTTGTGCTTTTATGTAATTCGAACCTGAGATCATGTTTTGATAACAAACATAGGAAAAATAGGTAATCCTTCCAACCTAATGCTTAAGCTTTCAATACGGGACGCTTGAACTATCACACTTAATCCTCGTTGAAAGTTCACACCAAGTCACGAGGATGTTACCCCCATGCACCACAAAAGTCATTCTAAAAGATCCTAGGAAATAACATAAAAAGGTTACCCACAACAATGAGCCCAGGGATAGTACTTAACTCGGTTGCATAATTCTGTCTCTTGTAAGGGAAATTCACCTCGAACTTGTGCTTTTATGGGATTCGAACCTGAGATCATGTTATGATAACAAACATAGGAAAAATAGCTAATCCTTCCTACCTAATGCTTAAGCTTTCAATACGGGACGCTTGAACTGTCACACTTAATCCTCGTTGAAAGCGCACACCACGTCACGAGAATGTTACCCCCCATGCATCACACAAGTGATTCTAAATGACCCTTGGAAATAAAACAGAAAGGTTACCCACAACAATAAGCCCAAGGATAGTACTTAACACGGTTGCATAATTCTGTCTCTTGTAAGGGAAATTCACCTTCAACTTGTGCTTTTATGGGATTCGAACCTGAGATCATGTTTTGGTAACAAATATAGGAAATATAGCTAATCTGTTCTACCTAATGCTTAAGCTTTCAATACGAGACGCTTGAACTTTCACACTTAATCCTCGTTGAAAACTCACACCAAGTCACGAGGATGTTACCCCCATGCACCACAAAAGGCATTCTAAAAGATCCTAGGAAATAACACAAAAAGGTTACCCACAACAATGAGCCCAGGGATAGTACTTAACTCGGTTGCATAATTCTGTGTCTTGTAAGGGAAATTCACCTTGAACTTTTGCTTTTATGGGATTCGAACCTGAGATCATGTTTTGATAACAAAACATAGGAAAAATAGGTAATCCTTCCTACCTAATGCTTAAGCTTTCAATACGGGATGCTTGAACTATCACACTTAATCCTCGTTGAAAGCTCACACCAAGTCACGAGGATGTTACCCCCCATGCATCACATAAGTCATTCTAAATAACCCTTGGAAATAAAACACAAAGGTTACCCACAACAATAAGCCCAGGGATAGTACTTAACTTGGTTGCATAATTCGGTCTCTTGTAAGGGAAATTCACCTTGAACTTGTGCTTTTATGGGATTCGAACCTGAGATCATGTTTTGATAACAAACATAGGAAAAATAAGTAATCCTTCCTACCTAATGCTTAAGCTTTCAATACGGGATGCTTGAACTATCACACTTAATCCTCGTTGAAAGCTCACACCAAGTCACGAGGATGTTACCCCCCATGCATCACACAGGTAATTCTAAATGACGCTTAAAAAAAACAGAAAGGTTACCCACAACAATAAGACCAAGGATAGTACTTAACTCGGTTGCATAATTCTGTCTCTTGTAAGGAAAATTCACCTTGAACTTGTGCTTTTATGTAATTCGAACCTGAGATTATGTTTTGATAACAAACATAAGAAATATAGCTAATCCGTTCTATCTAATGCTTAAGCTTTCAATACGGGATGCTTGAACTTTCACACTTAATCCTCGTTGAAAGCTCACACCAAGTCATGAGAATGTTACCCCCATGCACCACAAAAGTCAATCTAAAAGATCCTAGGAAATAACACAAAAAGGTTACAAATAACAATGAGCCCAGGGATAGTACTTAACTCGGTTGCATAATTCTGTCTCTTGTACGTGAAATTCACCTCGAACTTGTGCTTTTATGGGATTCGAACCTGAGATCATGTTTTGATAACAAACATATAAAAAATAGGTAATCCTTCCAACCTAATACTTAAACTTTCAATACGGGACGCTTGAACTATCACACTTAATCCTCATTGGAAGCGCACACCAAGTCACGAGAATGTTACCCCCCATGCATCACACAAGTCATTCTAAATGACCCTTGAAAAAAAAAGAGAAAGGTTACCCACAACAATAAGCCCAGGGATAGTTCTTCACTGGGTTGCATAATTCTGTCTCTTGTAACGGAAATTCACCTTGAACTTGTGCTTTTATGTAATTCGAACCTGAGATCATGTTTTGATAACAAACATAGGAAATATAGCTAATCTGTTCTACCAAATGCTTAAAATTTCAATACGGGACGCTTGAACTTTCACACTTAATCCTCGTTGAAAGCTCACACCAAGTCACGAGGATGTTACCCCCATGCACCACAAAAGTCATTCTAAAAGATCCTAGTAAATAAAACAAAAAGGTTACCCACAACAATGAGCCCAGGGATAGTACTTAACTCGGTTGCATAATTCTGTCTCTTGTAAGGAAAATTCACCTTGAACTTGTGCTTTTATGTAATTCGAACCTGAGATCATGTTTTGATAACAAACATAGGAAAAATAGGTAATCCTTCCTACCTAATGCTTAAGCTTTCAATACGGGACGCTTGAACTTTCATACTTAATCCTCGTTGAAAGCTCACACCAAGTCACGAGGATGTTACCCCCCATGCACCACAAAAGTCATTCTAAATAACCCTTGGAAATAAAACACAAAGGTTACCCACAACAATAAGCCCAGGGATAGTACTTAACTCGGTTGCATAATTCTGTCTCTTGTACGTGAAATTCACCTCGAACTTGTGCTTTTATGGGATTCGAACCTGAGATCATGTTTTGATAACAAACATAGGAAAAATAGGTAATCCTTCCAACCTAATGCTTAAGCTTTCAATACGGGATGCTTGAACTATCACACTTAATCCTCATTGAAAGCTCACACCAAGTCACGAGGATGTTACCCCCCATGCATCACACAAGGAATTCTAAATGATGCTTGGAAAAAAAACAGAAAGGTTACCCACAACAATAAGACCAAGGATAGTACTTAACTCGGTTGCATAATTCTGTCTCTTGTAAGGAAAAATCACCTTGAACTTGTGCTTTTATGTAATTCGAACCTGAGATTATGTTTTGATAACAAACATAGGAAATATAGCTAATCCGTTCTACCTAATGCTTAAGCTTTCGATACGGGACGCTTGAACTTTCACACTTAATCCTCGTTGAAAGCTCACACCATGTCATGAGGATGTTACCCCCATGCACCACAAAAGTCATTCTAAAAGATCCTAGGAAATAACACAAAAAGGTTACCCATAACAATGAGCCCAGGGATAGTACTTAACTAGGTTGCATAATTCTGTCTCTTGTAAGTGAAATTCACCTCGAACTTGTGCTTTTATGGGATTCGAACCTGAGATCATGTTTTGATAACAAACATATGAAAAATAGGTAATCCTTCCTACCTAATGCTTAAACTTTCAATACGGGACGCTTGAACTATCACACTTAATCCTCGTTGGAAGCGCACAACAAGTCACGAGGATGTTACCCCTCATGCATCACACAAGTCATTCTAAATAACCCTTGGAAATAAAACACAAAGGTTACCCACAACAATAAGCCCAGGGATAGTACTTAACTCGGTTGCATAATTCTGTCTCTTGTAAGGGAAATTCACCTTGAACTTGTGCTCTTATGGGATTCGAACCTGAGATCATGTTTTGATAACAAACATAGGAAACATAGGTAATCCTTCCTACCTAATGCTTAAGCTTTCAATACGGGATACTTGAACTATCACACTTAATCCTCGTTGAAAGCGAACCACCAAGTCACGAGGATGTTACCCCCCATGCATCACACAAGTAATTCTAAATGACCCTTGGAAAAAAAACAGAAAGGTTACCCACAACAATAAGCCCAAGGATAGTACTTAACACGGTTGCATAATTCTGTCTCTTGTAAGGGAAATTCACCTTCAACTTGTGCTTTTATGTATTTCGAACCTGAGATCATGTTTTGATAACAAACATAGGAAATATAGCTAATCTGTTCTACCTAATTCTTAAGCTTTCAATACGAGATGCTTGAACTTTCACACTTAATCCTCGTTGAAAGCTCACACCAAGTCATGAGGATGTTACCCTCATGCACCACAAAAGTCATTCTAAAAGATCCTAGGAAATAACACAAAAAGGTTACCCACAACAATGAGCCCAGGAATAGTACTTAACTCGGTTGCATAATTCTGTCTCTTGTAAGGGAAATTCACCTTGAACTTTTGCTTTTATGGGATTCGAACCTGAGATCATGTTTTGATAACAAACATAGGAAAAATAGCTAATCCTTCCTACCTAATGCTTAAGCTTTCAATACGGGACACTTGAACTGTCACACTTATTCCTCGTTGAAAGCGCACACCACGTCACGAGGATGTTACCTCTCATGCATCACACAAGTGATTCTAAATGACCCTTGGAAATAAAACAGAAAGGTTACCCACAACAATAAGCCCAAGGATAGTACTTAACACGGTTGCATAATTCTGTCTCTTGTAAGGGAAATTCACCTTCAACTTGTGCTTTTATGGGATTCGAACCTGAGATCATGTTTTGGTAACAAATATAGGAAATATAGCTAATCTGTTCTACCTAATGCTTAAGCTTTCAATACGAGACGCTTGAACTTTCACACTTAATCCTCGGTGAAACCTAACACCAAGTCACGAGGATGTTACCCCCATGCACCACAAAAGTCATTCTAAAAGATCCTAGGAAATAACACAAAAAGGTTACCCACAACAATGAGCCCAGGGATAGTACTTAACTCGATTGCATAATTCTGTCTCTTGTAAGTGAAATTCACCTTGAAGTTTTGCTTTTATGGGATTCGAACCTGAGATCATGTTTTGATAACAAACATAGGAAAAATAGGTAATCCTTCCTACCTAATGCTTAAACTTTCAATACGGGACGCTTTAATTATCACACTTAATCCTCGTTGAAAGCTCACACTAAGTCACGAGGATGTTACCCCCTATGCATCACACAAATCATTCTAAATGACCCTTGGAAATAAAACAGAAAGGTTACCCACAACAATAAGCCCAGGGATAGTACTTCACTCGGTTGCATAATTCTGTCTCTTGTAAGGGAAATTCACCTTGAACTTGTGCTTTTATGGGATTCGAACCTGAGATAATGTTTTGATATCAAACATAGGAAAAATAGGTAATCCTTCCTACCTAATGCTTAAACTTTCAATACGGGACGCTTGAACTATCACACTTAATCCTCGTTGAAAGCACACACCAAGTCACGAGGATGTTACCCCCCATGCATCACACAAGTCATTCTAAATAACCCTTGGAAAAAAAACACAAATGTTACCCACAACAATAAGCCCAGGGATAGTACTTAACTCGGTTGTATAATTCTGTCTCTTGTAAATGAAATTCACCTTGAACTTGTGCTTTTATGGGATTCAAACCTGAGATCATGTTTTGATAACAAACATAGGAAAAATAGGTAATCCTTCCTACCTAATGCTTACGCTTTCAATACGGGACGCTTGAACTTTCACACTTAATCCTCGTTGAAAGCTCACACCAAGTCATGAGGATGTTACCCCCATGCACCACAAAAGTCATTCTAAAAGATCCTAGGAAATAACACAAAAAGGTTACCCACAAAAATGAGCCCAGGGATAGTACTTAACTCGGTTGCATAATTCTATCTCTTGTAAGGGAAATTGACCTCGAACTTGTGCTGTTATGGGATTCGAACTTGAGATCATGTTTTGATAACAAACATAGGAAAAATAGGTAATCCTTCCTACCTAATGCTTAAGCTTTCAATACGGGATGCTTGAACTATAACACTTAATCCTCGTTGAAAGCTCACACCAAGTCACGAGGATGTTACCCCACATGCATCACACAAGTAATTGTAAATGATGCTTGGAAAAAAAACAGATAGGTTACCCACAACAATAAGACCAAGGATAGTACTTAACTCGGTTGCATAATTCTATCTCTTGTAAGGAAAATTCACCTTGAACTTGTGCTTTTATGTAATTCGAACCTGAGATTATGTTTTGATAACAAACATAGGAAATATAGCTAATCCGTTCTACCTAATGCTTAAGCTTTCAATACGGGACGCTTGAACTTTCACACTTAATCCTTGTTGAAAGCTCACACCAAGTCATGAGGATGTTACCCCCATGCACCACAAAAGTCATTCTAAAAGATCCTAGGAAATAACACAAAAAGGTTACCCATAACAATGAGCACAGGAATAGTACTTAACTCGGTTGCATAATTCTGTCTCTTGTAAGTGAAATTCACCTCGATCTTGTGCTTTTATGGGATTCGAACCTGAGATCATGTTTTGATAACAAACATAGGAAAAATAGGTAATCCTTCCTACCTAATGCTTAAACTTTCAATACGTGACGCTTGAACTATCACAATTAATCCTCGTTGGAAGCGCACACCAAGTCACGAGGATGTTACCCCCCATGCATCACACAAGTCATTCTAAATGACCCTTGAAAAAAAAAGAGAAAGGTTACCCACAACAATAAGCCCAGGGATAGTACTTAACTCGGTTGCATAATTCTGTCTCTTGTAAGGGAAATTCACCTTGAACTTGTGCTTTTATGGGATTCGAACCTGAGATCATGTTTTGATAACAAACATAGGAAAAATAGGTAATCTTTCCTACCTAATGCTTAAACTTTCAATACGGGACGCTTTAATTATCACACTTAATCCTCGTTGAAAGCTCACACTAAGTCACGAGGATGTTACCCCCTATGCATCACACAAATCATTCTAAATGACCCTTGGAAATAAAACAGAAAGGTTACCCACAACAATAAGCCCAGGGATAGTACTTCACTCGGTTGCATAATTCTGTCTCTTGTAAGGGAAATTCACCTTGAACTTGTGCTTTTATGGGATTCGAACCTGAGATAATGTTTTGATAACAAACATAGGAAAAATAGGTAATCCTTCCTACCTAATGCTTAAGCTTTCAATACGGGACGCTTGAACTTTCACACTTAATCCTCGTTGAAAGCTCACACCAAGTCATGAGGATGTTACCCCCATGCACCACAAAAGTCATTCTAAAAGATCCTAGGAAATAACACAAAAAGGTTACCCATAACAATGAGCACAGGAATAGTACTTAACTCGGTTGCATAATTCTGTCTCTTGTAAGTGAAATTCACCTCGATCTTGTGCTTTTATGGGATTCGAACCTGAGATCATGTTTTGATAACAAACATAGGAAAAATAGGTAATCCTTCCTACCTAATGCTTAAACTTTCAATACGTGACGCTTGAACTATCACAATTAATCCTCGTTGGAAGCGCACACCAAGTCACGAGGATGTTACCCCCCATGCATCACACAAGTCATTCTAAATGACCTTTGAAAAAAAAAGAGAAAGGTTACCCACAACAATAAGCCCAGGGATAGTACTTAACTCGGTTGCATAATTCTGTCTCTTGTAAGGGAAATTCACCTTGAACTTGTGCTTTTATGGGATTCGAACCTGAGATCATGTTTTGATAACAAACATAGGAAAAATAGGTAATCCTTCCTACCTAATGCTTAAGCTTTCAATACGGGATGCTTGAACTATCACACTTAATCCTCGTTGAAAGCTCACACCAAGTCACGAGGATGTTACCCCCCATGCATCACACAAGTAATTCTAAATGACGCTTGGAAAAAAAACAGAAAGGTTACCCACAACAATAAGACCAAGGATAGTACTTAACTCGGTTGCATAATTCTGTCTCTTGTAAGGAAAATTCACCTTGAACTTGTGCTTTTATGTAATTCGAACCTGAGATTATGTTTTGATAACAAACATAGGAAATATAGCTAATCCGTTCTACCTAATGCTTAAGCTTTCAATACGGGACGCTTGAACTTTCACACTTAATCCTCATTGAAAGCTCACACCAAGTCATGAGGATGTTACCCCCATGCACCACAAAAGTCATTCTAAAAGATCCTAGGAAAAATAACACAAAAAGGTTACCCATAACAATGAGCCCTGGGATAGTACTTAACTCGGTTGCATAATTCTGTCTCTTGTAAGGGAAATTCACCTCGAACTTGTGCTTTTATGGGATTCGAACCTGAGATCATGTTTTGATAACAAACATAGGAAAAATAGGTAATCCTTCCTACCTAATGCTTAAGCTTTCAAAACGGGACGCTTGAACTTTCACACTTAATCCTCGTTGAAAGCTCACACCAAGTCATGAGGATGTTACCCCCATGCACCACAAAAGTCATTCTAAAAGATCCTAGGAAATAACACAAAAAGGTTACCCACAAAAATGAGCCCAGGGATAGTACTTAACTCGGTTGCATAATTCTGTCTCTTGTAAGGAAAATTCACCTTGAACTTGTGCTTTTATGTAATTCGAACCTGAGATTATGTTTTGATAACAAACATAGGAAATATAGCTAATCCGTTCTACCTAATGCTTAAGCTTTCAATACGGGACGCTTGAACTTTCACACTTAATCCTCGTTGAAAGCTCACACCAAGTCACGAGGATGTTCCCCCATGCACCACAAAAGTCATTCTAAAAGATCCTAGGAAATAACACAAAAAGGTTACCCACAACAATAAGCCCAGGGATAGTACTTAACTCGGTTGCATAATTCTGTCTCTTGTAAGGGAAATTCACCTTGAACTTGTGCTTTTATGTAATTCGAACCTGAGATTATGTTTTGATAACAAACATAGGAAATATAGCTAATCCGTTCTACCTAATGCTTAAGCTTTTAATACGGGACGCTTGAACTTTCACACTTAATCCTCGTTGAAAGCTCACACCAAGTCATGAGGATGTTACCCCCATGCACCACAAAAGTCATTCTAAAAGATCCTAGGAAATAACACAAAAAGGTTACCCACAACAATGAGCCCAGGGATAGTACTTAACTCGGTTGCATAATTCTGTCTCTTGTAAGGGAAATTCACCTTGAACTTGTGCTTTTATGGGATTCGAACCTGAGATAATGTTTTGATAACAAACATAGGAAAAATAGGTAATCCTTCCTACCTAATGCTTAAGCTTTCAATACGGGACGCTTGAACTATCACACTTAATCCTCGTTGAAAGCTCAAACCAAGTCACGAGGATGTTACCCCCCATGCATCACACAAGTCATTCTAAATAACCCTTGGAAATAAAACACAAAGGTTACCCACAACAATAAGCCCAGGGATAGTACTTAACTCGGTTGCATAATTCTGTCTCTTGTAAGGGAAATTCACCTCGAACTTGTGCTTTTATGGGATTCGAACCTGAGATCATGTTTTGATAACAAACATAGGAAAAATAGGTAATCTTTCCTACCTAATGCTTAAACTTTCAATACGGGACGCTTTAACTATCACACTTAATCCTCGTTGAAAGCTCACACTAAGTCACGAGGATGTTACCCCCTATGCATCACACAAATCATTCTAAATGACCCTTGGAAATAAAACAGAAAGGTTACCCACAACAATAAGCCCAGGGATAGTACTTCACTCGGTTGCATAATTCTGTCTCTTGTAAGGGAAATTCACCTTGAACTTGTGCTTTTATGGGATTCGAACCTGAGATAATGTTTTGATAACAAACATAGGAAAAATAGGTAATCCTTCCTACCTAATGCTTAAACTTTCAATACGGGACGCTTGAACTATCACACTTAATCCTCGTTGAAAGCTCACACCAAGTCACGAGGATGTTACCCCCCATGCATCACAAAAGTCATTCTAAATAACCCTTGGAAAAAAAACACAAATGTTACCCACAACAATAAGCCCAGGGATAGTACTTAACTCGGTTGTATAATTCTGTCTCTTGTAAATGAAATTCACCTTGAACTTGTGCTTTTATGGGATTCAAACCTGAGATCATGTTTTGATAACAAACATAGGAAAAATAGGTAATCCTTCCTACCTAATGCTTACGCTTTCAATACGGGACGCTTGAACTTTCACACTTAATCCTCGTTGAAAGCTCACACCAAGTCATGAGGATGTTACCCCCATGCACCACAAAAGTCATTCTAAAAGATCCTAGGAAATAACACAAAAAGGTTACCCACAAAAATGAGCCCAGGGATAGTACTTAACTCGGTTGCATAATTCTATCTCTTGTAAGGGAAATTGACCTCGAACTTGTGCTGTTATGGGATTCGAACTTGAGATCATGTTTTGATAACAAACATAGGAAAAATAGGTAATCCTTCCTACCTAATGCTTAAGCTTTCAATACGGGATGCTTGAACTATCACACTTAATCCTCGTTGAAAGCTCACACCAAGTCACGAGGATGTTACCCCACATGCATCACACAAGTAATTGTAAATGATGCTTGGAAAAAAAACAGATAGGTTACCCACAACAATAAGACCAAGGATAGTACTTAACTCGGTTGCATAATTCTATCTCTTGTAAGGAAAATTCACCTTGAACTTGTGCTTTTATGTAATTCGAACCTGAGATTATGTTTTGATAACAAACATAGGAAATATAGCTAATCCGTTCTACCTAATGCTTAAGCTTTCAATACGGGACGCTTGAACTTTCACACTTAATCCTCGTTGAAAGCTCACACCAAGTCATGAGGATGTTACCCCCATGCACCACAAAAGTCATTCTAAAAGATCCTAGGAAATAACACAAAAAGGTTACCCATAACAATGAGCACAGGAATAGTACTTAACTCGGTTGCATAATTCTGTCTCTTGTAAGTGAAATTCACCTCGATCTTGTGCTTTTAAGGGATTCGAACCTGAGATCATGTTTTGATAACAAACATAGGAAAAATAGGTAATCCTTCCTACCTAATGCTTAAACTTTCAATACGTGACGCTTGAACTATCACAATTAATCCTCGTTGGAAGCGCACACCAAGTCACGAGGATGTTACCCCCCATGCATCACACAAGTCATTCTAAATGACCCTTGAAAAAAAAAGAGAAAGGTTACCCACAACAATAAGCCCAGGGATAGTACTTAACTCGGTTGCATAATTCTGTCTCTTGTAAGGGAAATTCACCTTGAACTTGTGCTTTTATGGGATTCGAACCTGAGATCATGTTTTGATAACAAACATAGGAAAAATAGGTAATCCTTCCTACCTAATGCTTAAGCTTTCAATACGGGATGCTTGAACTATCACACTTAATCCTCGTTGAAAGCTCACACCAAGTCACGAGGATGTTACCCCCCATGCATCACACAAGTAATTCTAAATGACGCTTGGAAAAAAAACAGAAAGGTTACCCACAACAATAAGACCAAGGATAGTACTTAACTCGGTTGCATAATTCTGTCTCTTGTAAGGAAAATTCACCTTGAACTTGTGCTTTTATGTAATTCGAACCTGAGATTATGTTTTGATAACAAACATAGGAAATATAGCTAATCCGTTCTACCTAATGCTTAAGCTTTCAATACGGGACGCTTGAACTTTCACACTTAATCCTCATTGAAAGCTCACACCAAGTCATGAGGATGTTACCCCCATGCACCACAAAAGTCATTCTAAAAGATCCTAGGAAAAATAACACAAAAAGGTTACCCATAACAATGAGCCCAGGGATAGTACTTAACTCGGTTACATAATTCTGTCTCTTGTAAGGGAAATTCACCTCGAACTTGTGCTTTTATGGGATTCGAACCTGAGATCATGTTTTGATAACAAACATAGGAAAAATAGGTAATCCTTCCTACCTAATGCTTAAGCTTTCAAAACGGGACGCTTGAACTTTCACACTTAATCCTCGTTGAAAGCTCACACCAAGTCATGAGGATGTTACCCCCATGCACCACAAAAGTCATTCTAAAAGATCCTAGGAAATAACACAAAAAGGTTACCCACAAAAATGAGCCCAGGGATAGTACTTAACTCGGTTGCATAATTCTGTCTCTTGTAAGGAAAATTCACCTTGAACTTGTGCTTTTATGTAATTCGAACCTGAGATTATGTTTTGATAACAAACATAGGAAATATAGCTAATCCGTTCTACCTAATGCTTAAGCTTTCAATACGGGACGCTTGAACTTTCACACTTAATCCTCGTTGAAAGCTCACACCAAGTCACGAGGATGTTCCCCCATGCACCACAAAAGTCATTCTAAAAGATCCTAGGAAATAACACAAAAAGGTTACCCACAACAATGAGCCCAGGGATAGTACTTAACTCGGTTGCATAATTCTGTCTCTTGTAAGGGAAATTCACCTCGAACTTGTGCTTTTATGGGATTCGAACCTGAGATCATGTTTTGATAACAAACATAGGAAAAATAGGTAATCCTTCCTACCTAATGCTTAAACTTTCAATACGGGACGCTTGAACTATCACACTTAATCCTCGTTGAAAGCTCACACTAAGTCACGAGGATGTTACCCCTTATGCATCAGACAAATCATTCTAAATGACCCTTGGAAATAAAACAGAAAGGTTACCCACAACAATAAGCCCAGGGATAGTACTTAACTCGGTTGCATAATTCTGTCTCTTGTAAGGGAAATTCACCTTGATCTTGTGCTTTTATGTAATTCGAACCTGAGATTATGTTTTGATAACAAACATAGGAAATATAGCTAATCCGTTCTACCTAATGCTTAAGCTTTTAATACGGGACGCTTGAACTTTCACACTTAATCCTCGTTGAAAGCTCACACCAAGTCATGAGGATGTTACCCCCATGCACCACAAAAGTCATTCTAAAAGATCCTAGGAAATAACACAAAAAGGTTACCCACAACAATGAGCCCAGGGATAGTACTTAACTCGGTTGCATAATTCTGTCTCTTGTAAGGGAAATTCACCTTGAACTTGTGCTTTTATGGGATTCGAACCTGAGATAATGTTTTGATAACAAACATAGGAAAAATAGGTAATCCTTCCTACCTAATGCTTAAGCTTTCAATACGGGACGCTTGAACTATCACACTTAATCCTCGTTGAAAGCTCAAACCAAGTCACGAGGATGTTACCCCCCATGCATCACACAAGTCATTCTAAATAACCCTTGGAAATAAAACACAAAGGTTACCCACAACAATAAGCCCAAGGATAGTACTTAACTCGGTTGCATAATTCTGTCTCTTGTAAGGGAAATTCACCTCGAACTTGTGCTTTTATGGGATTCGAACCTGAGATCATGTTTTGATAACAAACATAGGAAAAATAGGTAATCTTTCCTACCTAATGCTTAAACTTTCAATACGGGACGCTTTAACTATCACACTTAATCCTCGTTGAAAGCTCACACTAAGTCACGAGGATGTTACCCCCTATGCATCACACAAATCATTCTAAATGACCCTTGGAAATAAAACAGAAAGGTTACCCACAACAATAAGCCCAGGGATAGTACTTCACTCGGTTGCATAATTCTATCTCTTGTAAGGGAAATTGACCTCGAACTTGTGCTGTTATGGGATTCGAACTTGAGATCATGTTTTGATAACAAACATAGGAAAAATAGGTAATCCTTCCTACCTAATGCTTAAGCTTTCAATACGGGATGCTTGAACTATCACACTTAATCCTCGTTGAAAGCTCACACCAAGTCACGAGGATGTTACCCCACATGCATCACACAAGTAATTGTAAATGATGCTTGGAAAAAAAACAGATAGGTTACCCACAACAATAAGACCAAGGATAGTACTTAACTCGGTTGCATAATTCTATCTCTTGTAAGGAAAATTCACCTTGAACTTGTGCTTTTATGGGATTCGAACCTGAGATCATGTTTTGATAACAAACATAGGAAATATAGCTAATCCGTTCTACCTAATGCTTAAGCTTTCAATACGGGACGCTTGAACTTTCACACTTAATCCTCGTTGAAAGCTCACACCAAGTCATGAGGATGTTACCCCCATGCACCACAAAAGTCATTCTAAAAGATCCTAGGAAATAACACAAAAAGGTTACCCATAACAATGAGCACAGGAATAGTACTTAACTCGGTTGCATAATTCTGTCTCTTGTAAGTGAAATTCACCTCGATCTTGTGCTTTTATGGGATTCGAACCTGAGATCATGTTTTGATAACAAACATAGGAAAAATAGGTAATCCTTCCTACCTAATGCTTAAACTTTCAATACGTGACGCTTGAACTATCACAATTAATCCTCGTTGGAAGCGCACACCAAGTCACGAGGATGTTACCCCCCATGCATCACACAAGTCATTCTAAATGACCCTTGAAAAAAAAAGAGAAAAGTTACCCACAACAATAAGCCCAGGGATAGTACTTAACTCGGTTGCATAATTCTGTCTCTTGTAAGGGAAATTCACCTTGAACTTGTGCTTTTATGGGATTCGAACCTGAGATCATGTTTTGATAACAAACATAGGAAAAATAGGTAATCCTTCCTACCTAATGCTTAAGCTTTCAATACGGGATGCTTGAACTATCACACTTAATCCTCGTTGAAAGCTCACACCAAGTCACGAGGATGTTACCCCCCATGCATCACACAAGTAATTCTAAATGACGCTTGGAAAAAAAATAGAAAGGTTACCCACAACAATAAGACCAAGGATAGTACTTCACTCGGTTGCATAATTCTGTCTCTTGTAAGGAAAATTCACCTTGAACTTGTGCTTTTATGTAATTCGAACCTGAGATTATGTTTTGATAACAAACATAGGAAATATAGCTAATCCGTTCTACCTAATGCTTAAGCTTTCAATACGGGACGCTTGAACTTTCACACTTAATCCTCATTGAAAGCTCACACCAAGTCATGAGGATGTTACCCCCATGCACCACAAAAGTCATTCTAAAAGATCCTAGGAAAAATAACACAAAAAGGTTACCCATAACAATGAGCCCAGGGATAGTACTTAACTCGGTTGCATAATTCTGTCTCTTGTAAGGGAAATTCACCTCGAACTTGTGCTTTTATGGGATTCGAACCTGAGATCATGTTTTGATAACAAACATAGGAAAAATAGGTAATCCTTCCTACCTAATGCTTAAGCTTTCAAAACGGGACGCTTGAACTTTCACACTTAATCCTCGTTGAAAGCTCACACCAAGTCATGAGGATGTTACCCCAATGCACCACAAAAGTCATTCTAAAAGATCCTAGGAAATAACACAAAAAGGTTACCCACAAAAATGAGCCCAGGGATAGTACTTAACTCGGTTGCATAATTCTATCTCTTGTAAGGGAAATTGACCTCGAACTTGTGCTGTTATGGGATTCGAACTTGAGATCATGTTTTGATAACAAACATAGGAAAAATAGGTAATCCTTCCTACCTAATGCTTAAGCTTTCAATACGGGATGCTTGAACTATCACACTTAATCCTCGTTGAAAGCTCACACCAAGTCACGAGGATGTTACCCCACATGCATCACACAAGTAATTGTAAATGATGCTTGGAAAAAAAACAGATAGGTTACCCACAACAATAAGACCAAGGATAGTACTTAACTCGGTTGCATAATTCTATCTCTTGTAAGGAAAATTCACCTTGAACTTGTGCTTTTATGTAATTCGAACCTGAGATTATGTTTTGATAACAAACATAGGAAATATAGCTAATCCGTTCTACCTAATGCTTAAGCTTTCAATACGGGACGCTTGAACTTTCACACTTAATCCTCGTTGAAAGCTCACACCAAGTCATGAGGATGTTACCCCCATGCACCACAAAAGTCATTCTAAAAGATCCTAGGAAATAACACAAAAAGGTTACCCATAACAATGAGCACAGGAATAGTACTTAACTCGGTTGCATAATTCTGTCTCTTGTAAGTGAAATTCACCTCGATCTTGTGCTTTTATGGGATTCGAACCTCAGATCATGTTTTGATAACAAACATAGGAAAAATAGGTAATCCTTCCTACCTAATGCTTAAACTTTCAATACGTGACGCTTGAACTATCACAATTAATCCTCGTTGGAAGCGCACACCAAGTCACGAGGATGTTACCCCCCATGCATCACACAAGTCATTCTAAATGACCCTTGAAAAAAAAAAGAAAGGTTACCCACAACAATAAGCCCAGGGATAGTACTTAACTCGGTTGCATAATTCTGTCTCTTGTAAGGGAAATTCACCTTGAACTTGTGCTTTTATGGGATTCGAACCTGAGATCATGTTTTGATAACAAACATAGGAAAAATAGGTAATCCTTCCTACCTAATGCTTAAGCTTTCAATACGGGATGCTTGAACTATCACACTTAATCCTCGTTGAAAGCTCACACCAAGTCACGAGGATGTTACCCCCCATGCATCACACAAGTAATTCTAAATGACGCTTGGAAAAAAAACAGAAAGGTTACCCACAACAATAAGACCAAGGATAGTACTTAACTCGGTTGCATAATTCTGTCTCTTGTAAGGAAAATTCACCTTGAACTTGTGCTTTTATGTAATTCGAACCTGAGATTATGTTTTGATAACAAACATAGGAAATATAGCTAATCCGTTCTACCTAATGCTTAAGCTTTCAATACGGGACGCTTGAACTTTCACACTTAATCCTCATTGAAAGCTCACACCAAGTCATGAGGATGTTACCCCCATGCACCACAAAAGTCATTCTAAAAGTTCCTAGGAAAAATAACACAAAAAGGTTACCCATAACAATGAGCCCAGGGATAGTACTTAACTCGGTTGCATAATTCTGTCTCTTGTAAGGGAAATTCACCTCGAACTTGTGCTTTTATGGGACTCGAACCTGAGATCATGTTTTGATAACAAACATAGGAAAAATAGGTAATCCTTCCTACCTAATGCTGAAGCTTTCAAAACGGGACGCTTGAACTTTCACACTTAATCCTCGTTGAAAGCTCACACCAAGTCATGAGGATGTTACCCCCATGCACCACAAAAGTCATTCTAAAAGATCCTAGGAAATAACACAAAAAGGTTACCCACAAAAATGAGCCCAGGGATAGTACTTAACTCGGTTGCATAATTCTGTCTCTTGTAAGGAAAATTCACCTTGAACTTGTGCTTTTATGTAATTCGAACCTGAGATTATGTTTTGATAACAAACATAGGAAATATAGCTAATCCGTTCTACCTAATGCTTAAGCTTTCAATACGGGACGCTTGAACTTTCACACTTAATCCTCGTTGAAAGCTCACACCAAGTCACGAGGATGTTCCCCCATGCACCACAAAAGTCATTCTAAAAGATCCTAGGAAATAACACAAAAAGGTTACCCACAACAATGAGCCCAGGGATAGTACTTAACTCGGTTGCATAATTCTGTCTCTTGTAAGGGAAATTCACCTCGAACTTGTGCTTTTATGGGATTCGAACCTGAGATCATGTTTTGATAACAAACATAGGAAAAATAGGTAATCCTTCCTACCTAATGCTTAAACTTTCAATACGGGACGCTTTAACTATCACACTTAATCCTCGTTGAAAGCTCACACTAAGTCACGAGGATGTTACCCCCTATGCATCAGACAAATCATTCTAAATGACCCTTGGAAATAAAACAGAAAGGTTACCCACAACAATAAGCCCAGGGATAGTACTTAACTCGGTTGCATAATTCTGTCTCTTGTAAGGGAAATTCACCTTGAACTTGTGCTTTTATGTAATTTGAACCTGAGATTATGTTTTGATAACAAACATAGGAAATATAGCTAATCCGTTCTACCTAATGCTTAAGCTTTTAATACGGGACGCTTGAACTTTCACACTTAATCCTCGTTGAAAGCTCACACCAAGTCATGAGGATGTTACCCCCATGCACCACAAAAGTCATTCTAAAAGATCCTAGGAAATAACACAAAAAGGTTACCCATAACAATGAGCCCAGGGATAGTACTTAACTCGGTTGCATAATTCTGTCTCTTGTAAGTGAAATTCACCTCGAACTTGTGCTTTTATGGGATTCGAACCTGAGATCATGTTTTGATAACAAACATAGGAAAAATAGGTAATCCTTCCTACCTAATGCTTAAACTTTCAATACGTGACGCTTGAACTATCACAATTAATCCTTGTTGGAAGCGCACACCAAGTCACGAGGATGTTACCCCCCATGCATCACACAAGTCATTCTAAATGACCCTTGAAAAAAAAAGAGAAAGGTTACCCACAACAATAAGCCCAGGGATAGTACTTAACTCGGTTGCATAATTCTGTCTCTTGTAAGGGAAATTCACCTTGAACTTGTGCTTTTATGGGATTCGAACCTGAGATCATGTTTTGATAACAAACATAGGAAAAATAGGTAATCCTTCCTACCTAATGCTTAAACTTTCAATACAGGACGCTTGAACTATCACACTTAATCCTCGTTGAAAGCTCACACTAAGTCACGAGGATGTTACCCCCTATGCATCAGACAAATCATTCTAAATGACCCTTGGAAATAAAACAGAAAGGTTACCCACAACAATAAGCCCAGGGATAGTACTTAACTCGGTTGCATAATTCTGTCTCTTGTAAGGGAAATTCACCTCGAACTTGTGCTTTTATGGGATTCGAACCTGAGATCATGTTTTGATAACAAACATAGGAAAAATAGGTAATCCTTCCTACCTAATGCTTAAGCTTTCAAAACGGGACGCTTGAACTTTCACACTTAATCCTCGTTGAAAGCTCACACCAAGTCATGAGGATGTTACCCCCATGCACCACAAAAGTCATTCTAAAAGATCCTAGGAAATAACACAAAAAGGTTACCCACAAAAATGAGCCCAGGGATAGTACTTAACTCGGTTGCATAATTCTGTCTCTTGTAAGGAAAATTCACCTTGAACTTGTGCTTTTATGTAATTCGAACCTGAGATTATGTTTTGATAACAAACATAGGAAATATAGCTAATCCGTTCTACCTAATGCTTAAGCTTTCAATACGGGACGCTTGAACTTTCACACTTAATCCTCGTTGAAAGCTCACACCAAGTCATGAGGATGTTACCCCCATGCACCACAAAAGTCATTCTAAAAGATCCTAGGAAATAACACAAAAAGGTTACCCATAACAATGAGCACAGGAATAGTACTTAACTCGGTTGCATAATTCTGTCTCTTGTAAGTGAAATTCACCTCGATCTTGTGCTTTTATGGGATTCGAACCTGAGATCATGTTTTGATAACAAACATAGGAAAAATAGGTAATCCTTCCTACCTAATGCTTAAACTTTCAATACGTGACGCTTGAACTATCACAATTAATCCTTGTTGGAAGCGCACACCAAGTCACGAGGATGTTACCCCCCATGCATCACACAAGTCATTCTAAATGACCCTTGAAAAAAAAAGAGAAAGGTTACCCACAACAATAAGCCCAGGGATAGTACTTAACTCGGTTGCATAATTCTGTCTCTTGTAAGGGAAATTCACCTTGAACTTGTGCTTTTATGGGATTCGAACCTGAGATCATGTTTTGATAACAAACATAGGAAAAATAGCTAATCCTTCCTACCTAATGCTTAAGCTTTCAATACGGGATGCTTGAACTATCACACTTAATCCTCGTTGAAAGCTCACACCAAGTCACGAGGATGTTACCCCCCATGCATCACACAAGTAATTCTAAATGACGCTTGGAAAAAAAACAGAAAGGTTACCCACAACAATAAGACCAAGGATAGTACTTAACTCGGTTGCATAATTCTGTCTCTTGTAAGGAAAATTCACCTTGAACTTGTGCTTTTATGTAATTCGAACCTGAGATTATGTTTTGATAACAAACATAGGAAATATAGCTAATCCGTTCTACCTAATGCTTAAGCTTTCAATACGGGACGCTTGAACTTTCACACTTAATCCTCGTTGAAAGCTCACACCAAGTCACGAGGATGTTACCCCCATGCACCACAAAAGTCATTCTAAAAGATCCTAGGAAAAATAACACAAAAAGGTTACCCATAACAATGAGCCCAGGGATAGTACTTAACTCGGTTGCATAATTCTGTCTCTTGTAAGGGAAATTCACCTCGAACTTGTGCTTTTATGGGATTCGAACCTGAGATCATGTTTTGATAACAAACATAGGAAAAATAGGTAATCCTTCCTACCTAATGCTTAAGCTTTCAAAACGGGACGCTTGAACTTTCACACTTAATCCTCGTTGAAAGCTCACACCAAGTCATGAGGATGTTACCCCCATGCACCACAAAAGTCATTCTAAAAGATCCTAGGAAATAACACAAAAAGGTTACCCACAAAAATGAGCCCAGGGATAGTACTTAACTCAGTTGCATAATTCTATCTCTTGTAAGGGAAATTGACCTCGAACTTGTGCTGTTATGGGATTCGAACTTGAGATCATGTTTTGATAACAAACATAGGAAAAATAGGTAATCCTTCCTACCTAATGCTTAAGCTTTCAATACGGGATGCTTGAACTATCACACTTAATCCTCGTTGAAAGCTCACACCAAGTCACGAGGATGTTACCCCACATGCATCACACAAGTAATTGTAAATGATGCTTGGAAAAAAAACAGATAGGTTACCCACAACAATAAGACCAAGGATAGTACTTAACTCGGTTGCATAATTCTATCTCTTGTAAGGAAAATTCACCTTGAACTTGTGCTTTTATGTAATTCGAACCTGAGATTATGTTTTGATAACAAACATAGGAAATATAGCTAATCCGTTCTACCTAATGCTTAAGCTTTCAATACGGGACGCTTGAACTTTCACACTTAATCCTCGTTGAAAGCTCACACCAAGTCATGAGGATGTTACCCCCATGCACCACAAAAGTCATTCTAAAAGATCCTAGGAAATAACACAAAAAGGTTACCCATAACAATGAGCACAGGAATAGTACTTAACTCGGTTGCATAATTCTGTCTCTTGTAAGTGAAATTCACCTCGAACTTGTGCTTTTATGGGATTCGAACCTGAGATCATGTTTTGATAACAAACATAGGAAAAATAGGTAATCCTTCCTACCTAATGCTTAAACTTTCAATACAGGACGCTTGAACTATCACACTTAATCCTCGTTGAAAGCTCACACTAAGTCACGAGGATGTTACCCCCTATGCATCAGACAAATCATTCTAAATGACCCTTGGAAATAAAACAGAAAGGTTACCCACAACAATAAGCCCAGGGATAGTACTTAACTCGGTTGCATAATTCTATCTCTTGTAAGGGAAATTCACCTCGAACTTGTGCTTTTATGGGATTCGAACCTGAGATCATGTTTTGATAACAAACATAGGAAAAATAGGTAATCCTTCCTACCTAATGCTTAAGCTTTCAAAACGGGACGCTTGAACTTTCACACTTAATCCTCGTTGAAAGCTCACACCAAGTCATGAGGATGTTACCCCCATGCACCACAAAAGTCATTCTAAAAGATCCTAAGAAATAACACAAAAAGGTTACCCACAAAAATGAGCCCAGGGATAGTACTTAACTCGGTTGCATAATTCTGTCTCTTGTAAGGAAAATTCACCTTGAACTTGTGCTTTTATGTAATTCGAACCTGAGATTATGTTTTGATAACAAACATAGGAAATATAGCTAATCCGTTCTACCTAATGCTTAAGCTTTCAATACGGGACGCTTGAACTTTCACACTTAATCCTCGTTGAAAGCTCACACCAAGTCATGAGGATGTTACCCCCATGCACCACAAAAGTCATTCTAAAAGATCCTAGGAAATAACACAAAAAGGTTACCCATAACAATGAGCACAGGAATAGTACTTAACTCGGTTGCATAATTCTGTCTCTTGTAAGTGAAATTCACCTCGATCTTGTGCTTTTATGGGATTCGAACCTGAGATCATGTTTTGATAACAAACATAGGAAAAATAGGTAATCCTTCCTACCTAATGCTTAAACTTTCAATACGTGACGCTTGAACTATCACAATTAATCCTCGTTGGAAGCGCACACCAAGTCACGAGGATGTTACCCCCCATGCATCACACAAGTCATTCTAAATGACCCTTGAAAAAAAAAGAGAAAGGTTACCCACAACAATAAGCCCAGGGATAGTACTTAACTCGGTTGCATAATTCTGTCTCTTGTAAGGGAAATTCACCTTGAACTTGTGCTTTTATGGGATTCGAACCTGAGATCATGTTTTGATAACAAACATAGGAAAAATAGCTAATCCTTCCTACCTAATGCTTAAGCTTTCAATACGGGATGCTTGAACTATCACACTTAATCCTCGTTGAAAGCTCACACCAAGTCACGAGGATGTTACCCCCCATGCATCACACAAGTAATTCTAAATGACGCTTGGAAAAAAAACAGAAAGGTTACCCACAACAATAAGACCAAGGATAGTACTTAACTCGGTTGCATAATTCTGTCTCTTGTAAGGAAAATTCACCTTGAACTTGTGCTTTTATGTAATTCGAACCTGAGATTATGTTTTGATAACAAACATAGGAAATATAGCTAATCCGTTCTACCTAATGCTTAAGCTTTCAATACGGGACGCTTGAACTTTCACACTTAATCCTCGTTGAAAGCTCACACCAAGTCACGAGGATGTTACCCCCATGCACCACAAAAGTCATTCTAAAAGATCCTAGGAAAAATAACACAAAAAGGTTACCCATAACAATGAGCCCAGGGATAGTACTTAACTCGGTTGCATAATTCTGTCTCTTGTAAGGGAAATTCACCTCGAACTTGTGCTTTTATGGGATTCGAACCTGAGATCATGTTTTGATAACAAACATAGGAAAAATAGGTAATCCTTCCTACCTAATGCTTAAGCTTTCAAAACGGGACGCTTGAACTTTCACACTTAATCCTCGTTGAAAGCTCACACCAAGTCATGAGGATGTTACCCCCATGCACCACAAAAGTCATTCTAAAAGATCCTAGGAAATAACACAAAAAGGTTACCCACAAAAATGAGCCCAGGGATAGTACTTAACTCGGTTGCATAATTCTATCTCTTGTAAGGGAAATTGACCTCGAACTTGTGCTGTTATGGGATTCGAACTTGAGATCATGTTTTGATAACAAACATAGGAAAAATAGGTAATCCTTCCTACCTAATGCTTAAGCTTTCAATACGGGATGCTTGAACTATCACACTTAATCCTCGTTGAAAGCTCACACCAAGTCACGAGGATGTTACCCCACATGCATCACACAAGTAATTGTAAATGATGCTTGGAAAAAAAACAGATAGGTTACCCACAACAATAAGACCAAGGATAGTACTTAACTCGGTTGCATAATTCTATCTCTTGTAAGGAAAATTCACCTTGAACTTGTGCTTTTATGTAATTCGAACCTGAGATTATGTTTTGATAACAAACATAGGAAATATAGCTAATCCGTTCTACCTAATGCTTAAGCTTTCAATACGGGACGCTTGAACTTTCACACTTAATCCTCGTTGAAAGCTCACACCAAGTCATGAGGATGTTACCCCCATGCACCACAAAAGTCATTCTAAAAGATCCTAGGAAATAACACAAAAAGGTTACCCATAACAATGAGCACAGGAATAGTACTTAACTCGGTTGCATAATTCTGTCTCTTGTAAGTGAAATTCACCTCGAACTTGTGCTTTTATGGGATTCGAACCTGAGATCATGTTTTGATAACAAACATAGGAAAAATAGGTAATCCTTCCTACCTAATGCTTAAACTTTCAATACAGGACGCTTGAACTATCACACTTAATCCTCGTTGAAAGCTCACACTAAGTCACGAGGATGTTACCCCCTATGCATCAGACAAATCATTCTAAATGACCCTTGGAAATAAAACAGAAAGGTTACCCACAACAATAAGCCCAGGGATAGTACTTAACTCGGTTGCATAATTCTATCTCTTGTAAGGGAAATTCACCTCGAACTTGTGCTTTTATGGGATTCGAACCTGAGATCATGTTTTGATAACAAACATAGGAAAAATAGGTAATCCTTCCTACCTAATGCTTAAGCTTTCAAAACGGGACGCTTGAACTTTCACACTTAATCCTCGTTGAAAGCTCACACCAAGTCATGAGGATGTTACCCCCATGCACCACAAAAGTCATTCTAAAAGATCCTAGGAAATAACACAAAAAGGTTACCCACAAAAATGAGCCCAGGGATAGTACTTAACTCGGTTGCATAATTCTGTCTCTTGTAAGGAAAATTCACCTTGAACTTGTGCTTTTATGTAATTCGAACCTGAGATTATGTTTTGATAACAAACATAGGAAATATAGCTAATCCGTTCTACCTAATGCTTAAGCTTTCAATACGGGACGCTTGAACTTTCACACTTAATCCTCGTTGAAAGCTCACACCAAGTCATGAGGATGTTACCCCCATGCACCACAAAAGTCATTCTAAAAGATCCTAGGAAATAACACAAAAAGGTTACCCATAACAATGAGCACAGGAATAGTACTTAACTCGGTTGCATAATTCTGTCTCTTGTAAGTGAAATTCACCTCGATCTTGTGCTTTTATGGGATTCGAACCTGAGATCATGTTTTGATAACAAACATAGGAAAAATAGGTAATCCTTCCTACCTAATGCTTAAACTTTCAATACGTGACGCTTGAACTATCACAATTAATCCTCGTTGGAAGCGCACACCAAGTCACGAGGATGTTACCCCCCATGCATCACACAAGTCATTCTAAATGACCCTTGAAAAAAAAAGAGAAAGGTTACCCACAACAATAAGCCCAGGGATAGTACTTAACTCGGTTGCATAATTCTGTCTCTTGTAAGGGAAATTCACCTTGAACTTGTGCTTTTATGGGATTCGAACCTGAGATCATGTTTTGATAACAAACATAGGAAAAATAGCTAATCCTTCCTACCTAATGCTTAAGCTTTCAATACGGGATGCTTGAACTATCACACTTAATCCTCGTTGAAAGCTCACACCAAGTCACGAGGATGTTACCCCCCATGCATCACACAAGTAATTCTAAATGACGCTTGGAAAAAAAACAGAAAGGTTACCCACAACAATAAGACCAAGGATAGTACTTAACTCGGTTGCATAATTCTGTCTCTTGTAAGGAAAATTCACCTTGAACTTGTGCTTTTATGTAATTCGAACCTGAGATTATGTTTTGATAACAAACATAGGAAATATAGCTAATCCGTTCTACCTAATGCTTAAGCTTTCAATACGGGACGCTTGAACTTTCACACTTAATCCTCGTTGAAAGCTCACACCAAGTCACGAGGATGTTACCCCCATGCACCACAAAAGTCATTCTAAAAGATCCTAGGAAAAATAACACAAAAAGGTTACCCATAACAATGAGCCCAGGGATAGTACTTAACTCGGTTGCATAATTCTGTCTCTTGTAAGGGAAATTCACCTCGAACTTGTGCTTTTATGGGATTCGAACCTGAGATCATGTTTTGATAACAAACATAGGAAAAATAGGTAATCCTTCCTACCTAATGCTTAAGCTTTCAAAACGGGACGCTTGAACTTTCACACTTAATCCTCGTTGAAAGCTCACACCAAGTCATGAGGATGTTACCCCCATGCACCACAAAAGTCATTCTAAAAGATCCTAGGAAATAACACAAAAAGGTTACCCACAAAAATGAGCCCAGGGATAGTACTTAACTCGGTTGCATAATTCTATCTCTTGTAAGGGAAATTGACCTCGAACTTGTGCTGTTATGGGATTCGAACTTGAGATCATGTTTTGATAACAAACATAGGAAAAATAGGTAATCCTTCCTACCTAATGCTTAAGCTTTCAATACGGGATGCTTGAACTATCACACTTAATCCTCGTTGAAAGCTCACACCAAGTCACGAGGATGTTACCCCACATGCATCACACAAGTAATTGTAAATGATGCTTGGAAAAAAAACAGATAGGTTACCCACAACAATAAGACCAAGGATAGTACTTAACTCGGTTGCATAATTCTATCTCTTGTAAGGAAAATTCACCTTGAACTTGTGCTTTTATGTAATTCGAACCTGAGATTATGTTTTGATAACAAACATAGGAAATATAGCTAATCCGTTCTACCTAATGCTTAAGCTTTCAATACAGGACGCTTGAACTTTCACACTTAATCCTCGTTGAAAGCTCACACCAAGTCATGAGGATGTTACCCCCATGCACCACAAAAGTCATTCTAAAAGATCCTAGGAAATAACACAAAAAGGTTACCCATAACAATGAGCACAGGAATAGTACTTAACTCGGTTGCATAATTCTGTCTCTTGTAAGTGAAATTCACCTCGAACTTGTGCTTTTATGGGATTCGAACCTGAGATCATGTTTTGATAACAAACATAGGAAAAATAGGTAATCCTTCCTACCTAATGCTTAAACTTTCAATACAGGACGCTTGAACTATCACACTTAATCCTCGTTGAAAGCTCACACTAAGTCACGAGGATGTTACCCCCTATGCATCAGACAAATCATTCTAAATGACCCTTGGAAATAAAACAGAAAGGTTACCCACAACAATAAGCCCAGGGATAGTACTTAACTCGGTTGCATAATTCTGTCTCTTGTAAGGGAAATTCACCTCGAACTTGTGCTTTTATGGGATTCGAACCTGAGATCATGTTTTGATAACAAACATAGGAAAAATAGGTAATCCTTCCTACCTAATGCTTAAGCTTTCAAAACGGGACGCTTGAACTTTCACACTTAATCCTCGTTGAAAGCTCACACCAAGTCATGAGGATGTTACCCCCATGCACCACAAAAGTCATTCTAAAAGATCCTAGGAAATAACACAAAAAGGTTACCCACAAAAATGAGCCGAGGGATAGTACTTAACTCGGTTGCATAATTCTGTCTCTTGTAAGGAAAATTCACCTTGAACTTGTGCTTTTATGTAATTCGAACCTGAGATTATGTTTTGATAACAAACATAGGAAATATAGCTAATCCGTTCTACCTAATGCTTAAGCTTTCAATACGGGACGCTTGAACTTTCACACTTAATCCTCGTTGAAAGCTCACACCAAGTCACGAGGATGTTCCCCCATGCACCACAAAAGTCATTCTAAAAGATCCTAGGAAATAACACAAAAAGGTTACCCACAACAATGAGCCCAGGGATAGTACTTAACTCGGTTGCATAATTCTGTCTCTTGTAAGGGAAATTCACCTCGAACTTGTGCTTTTATGGGATTCGAACCTGAGATCATGTTTTGATAACAAACATAGGAAAAATAGGTAATCCTTCCTACCTAATGCTTAAACTTTCAATACGGGACGCTTTAACTATCACACTTAATCCTCGTTGGAAGCGCACACCAAGTCACGAGGATGTTACCCCCCATGCATCACACAAGTCATTCTAAATGACCCTTGAAAATAAAACAGAAAGGTTACCCACAACAATAAGCCCAGGGATAGTACTTAACTCGGTTGCATAATTCTGTCTCTTGTAAGGGAAATTCACCTTGAACTTGTGCTTTTATGTAATTTGAACCTGAGATTATGTTTTGATAACAAACATAGGAAATATAGCTAATCCGTTCTACCTAATGCTTAAGCTTTTAATACGGGACGCTTGAACTTTCACACTTAATCCTCGTTGAAAGCTCACACCAAGTCATGAGGATGTTACCCCCATGCACCACAAAAGTCATTCTAAAAGATCCTAGGAAATAACACAAAAAGGTTACCCATAACAATGAGCCCAGGGATAGTACTTAACTCGGTTGCATAATTCTGTCTCTTGTAAGTGAAATTCACCTCGAACTTGTGCTTTTATGGGATTCGAACCTGAGATCATGTTTTGATAACAAACATAGGAAAAATAGGTAATCCTTCCTACCTAATGCTTAAACTTTCAATACAGGACGCTTGAACTATCACACTTAATCCTCGTTGAAAGCTCACACTAAGTCACGAGGATGTTACCCCCTATGCATCAGACAAATCATTCTAAATGACCCTTGGAAATAAAACAGAAAGGTTACCCACAACAATAAGCCCAGGGATAGTACTTAACTCGGTTGCATAATTCTGTCTCTTGTAAGGGAAATTCACCTCGAACTTGTGCTTTTATGGGATTCGAACCTGAGATCATGTTTTGATAACAAACATAGGAAAAATAGGTAATCCTTCCTACCTAATGCTTAAGCTTTCAAAACGGGACGCTTGAACTTTCACACTTAATCCTCGTTGAAAGCTCACACCAAGTCATGAGGATGTTACCCCCATGCACCACAAAAGTCATTCTAAAAGATCCTAGGAAATAACACAAAAAGGTTACCCACAAAAATGAGCCCAGGGATAGTACTTAACTCGGTTGCATAATTCTGTCTCTTGTAAGGAAAATTCACCTTGAACTTGTGCTTTTATGTAATTCGAACCTGAGATTATGTTTTGATAACAAAAATAGGAAATATAGCTAATCCGTTCTACCTAATGCTTAAGCTTTCAATACGGGACGCTTGAACTTTCACACTTAATCCTCGTTGAAAGCTCACACCAAGTCATGAGGATGTTACCCCCATGCACCACAAAAGTCATTCTAAAAGATCCTAGGAAATAACACAAAAAGGTTACCCATAACAATGAGCCCAGGGATAGTACTTAACTCGGTTGCATAATTCTGTCTCTTGTAAGTGAAATTCACCTCGAACTTGTGCTTTTATGGGATTCGAACCTGAGATCATGTTTTGATAACAAACATAGGAAAAATAGGTAATCTTTCCTACCTAATGCTTAAACTTTCAATACGGGACGCTTTAACTATCACACTTAATCCTCGTTGAAAGCTCACACTAAGTCACGAGGATGTTACCCACTATGCATCACACAAATCATTCTAAATGACCCTTAGAAATAAAACAGAAAGGTTACCCACAACAATAAGCCCAGGGATAGTACTTCACTCGGTTCCATAATTCTGTCTCTTGTAAGGGAAATTCACCTTGAACTTGTGCTTTTATGGGATTCGAACCTGAGATAATGTTTTGATAACAAACATAGGAAAAATAGGTAATCCTTCCTACGTAATGCTTAAGCTTTCAATACGGGACGCTTGAACTATCACACTTAATCCTCGTTGAAAGCTCACACCAAGTCACGAGGATGTTACCCCCCATGCATCACACAAGTCATTCTAAATAACCCTTGGAAAAAAAACACAAATGTTACCCACAACAATAAGCCCAGGGATAGTACTTAACTCGGTTGTATAATTCTGTCTCTTGTAAATGAAATTCACCTTGAACTTGTGCTTTTATGGGATTCGAACCTGAGATCATGTTTTGATAACAAACATAGGAAAAATAGGTAATCCTTCCTACCTAATGCTTACGCTTTCAATACGGGACGCTTGAACTTTCACACTTAATCCTCGTTGAAAGCTCACACCAAGTCATGAGGATGTTACCCCCATGCACCACAAAAGTCATTCTAAAAGATCCTAGGAAATAACACAAAAAGGTTACCCACAAAAATGAGCCCAGGGATAGTACTTAACTCGGTTGCATAATTCTATCTCTTGTAAGGGAAATTGACCTCGAACTTGTGCTGTTATGGGATTCGAACCTGAGATCATGTTTTGATAACAAACATAGGAAAAATAGGTAATCCTTCCTACCTAATGCTTAAGCTTTCAATACGGGATGCTTGAACTATCACACTTAATCCTCGTTGAAAGCTCACACCAAGTCACGAGGATGTTACCCCACATGCATCACACAAGTAATTGTAAATGATGCTTGGAAAAAAAACAGATAGGTTACCCACAACAATAAGACCAAGGATAGTACTTAACTCGGTTGCATAATTCTGTCTCTTGTAAGGAAAATTCACCTTGAACTTGTGCTTTTATGTAATTCGAACCTGAGATTATGTTTTGATAACAAACATAGGAAATATAGCTAATCCGTTCTACCTAATGCTTAAGCTTTCAATACGAGACGCTTGAACTTTCACACTTAATTCTCGTTGAAAGCTCACACCAAGTCATTAGGATGTTACCCCCATGCACCACAAAAGTCATTCTAAAAGATCCTAGGAAATAACACAAAAAGGTTACCCATAACAATGAGCACAGGAATAGTACTTAACTCGGTTGCATAATTCTGTCTCTTGTAAGTGAAATTCACCTCGATCTTGTGCTTTTATGGGATTCGAACCTGAGATCATGTTTTGATAACAAACATAGGAAAAATAGGTAATCCTTCGTACCTAATGCTTAAACTTTCAATACGGGACGCTTGAACTATCACACTTAATCCTCGTTGGAAGCGCACACCAAGTCACGAGGATGTTACCCCCCATGCATCACACAGGTCATTCTAAATGACCCTTGAAAAAAAAGAGAAAGGTTACCCACAACAATAAGCCCAGGGATAGTACTTAACTCGGTTGCATAATTCTGTCTCTTGTAACGGAAATTCACCTTGAACTTGTGCTTTTATGGGATTCGAACCTGATATCATGTTTTGATGACAAACATAGGAAAAATAGCTAATCCTTCCTACCTAATGCTTAAGCTTTCAATACGGGATGCTTGAACTATCACACTTAATCCTCGTTGAAAGCTCACACCAAGTCACGAGGATGTTACCTCATGCACCACAAAAGTCATTCTAAAAGATCCTAGGAAATAACACAAAAAGGTTACCCACAACAATGAGCCCAGAGATAGTACTTAACTCGGTTGCATAATTCTATCTCTTGTAAGGGAAATTCACCTCGAACTTGTGCTGTTATGGGATTCGAACCTGAGATCATGTTTTGATAACAAACATAGGAAAAATAGGTAATCCTTCCTACCTAATGCTTAAACTTTCAATACGTGACGCTTGAACTATCACAATTAATCCTCGTTGGAAGCGCACACCAAGTCACGAGGATGTTACCCCCCATGCATCACACAAGTCATTCTAAATGACCCTTGAAAAAAAAAGAGAAAGGTTACCCACAACAATAAGCCCAGGGATAGTACTTAACTCGGTTGCATAATTCTGTCTCTTGTAAGGGAAATTCACCTCGAACTTGTGCTTTTATGGGATTCGAACCTGAGATCATGTTTTGATAACAAACATAGGAAAAATAGGTAATCCTTCCTACCTAATGCTTAAGCTTTCAAAACGGGACGCTTGAACTTTCACACTTAATCCTCGTTGAAAGCTCACACCAAGTCATGAGGATGTTACCCCCATGCACCACAAAAGTCATTCTAAAAGATCCTAGGAAATAACACAAAAAGGTTACCCACAAAAATGAGCCCAGGGATAGTACTTAACTCGGTTGCATAATTCTGTCTCTTGTAAGGAAAATTCACCTTGAACTTGTGCTTTTATGTAATTCGAACCTGAGATTATGTTTTGATAACAAAAATAGGAAATATAGCTAATCCGTTCTACCTAATGCTTAAGCTTTCAATACGGGACGCTTGAACTTTCACACTTAATCCTCGTTGAAAGCTCACACCAAGTCATGAGGATGTTACCCCCATGCACCACAAAAGTCATTCTAAAAGATCCTAGGAAATAACACAAAAAGGTTACCCATAACAATGAGCCCAGGGATAGTACTTAACTCGGTTGCATAATTCTGTCTCTTGTAAGTGAAATTCACCTCGAACTTGTGCTTTTATGGGATTCGAACCTGAGATCATGTTTTGATAACAAACATAGGAAAAATAGGTAATCTTTCCTACCTAATGCTTAAACTTTCAATACGGGACGCTTTAACTATCACACTTAATCCTCGTTGAAAGCTCACACTAAGTCACGAGGATGTTACCCACTATGCATCACACAAATCATTCTAAATGACCCTTAGAAATAAAACAGAAAGGTTACCCACAACAATAAGCCCAGGGATAGTACTTCACTCGGTTCCATAATTCTGTCTCTTGTAAGGGAAATTCACCTTGAACTTGTGCTTTTATGGGATTCGAACCTGAGATAATGTTTTGATAACAAACATAGGAAAAATAGGTAATCCTTCCTACGTAATGCTTAAGCTTTCAATACGGGACGCTTGAACTATCACACTTAATCCTCGTTGAAAGCTCACACCAAGTCACGAGGATGTTACCCCCCATGCATCACACAAGTCATTCTAAATAACCCTTGGAAAAAAAACACAAATGTTACCCACAACAATAAGCCCAGGGATAGTACTTAACTCGGTTGTATAATTCTGTCTCTTGTAAATGAAATTCACCTTGAACTTGTGCTTTTATGGGATTCGAACCTGAGATCATGTTTTGATAACAAACATAGGAAAAATAGGTAATCCTTCCTACCTAATGCTTACGCTTTCAATACGGGACGCTTGAACTTTCACACTTAATCCTCGTTGAAAGCTCACACCAAGTCATGAGGATGTTACCCCCATGCACCACAAAAGTCATTCTAAAAGATCCTAGGAAATAACACAAAAAGGTTACCCACAAAAATGAGCCCAGGGATAGTACTTAACTCGGTTGCATAATTCTATCTCTTGTAAGGGAAATTGACCTCGAACTTGTGCTGTTATGGGATTCGAACCTGAGATCATGTTTTGATAACAAACATAGGAAAAATAGGTAATCCTTCCTACCTAATGCTTAAGCTTTCAATACGGGATGCTTGAACTATCACACTTAATCCTCGTTGAAAGCTCACACCAAGTCACGAGGATGTTACCCCACATGCATCACACAAGTAATTGTAAATGATGCTTGGAAAAAAAACAGATAGGTTACCCACAACAATAAGACCAAGGATAGTACTTAACTCGGTTGCATAATTCTGTCTCTTGTAAGGAAAATTCACCTTGAACTTGTGCTTTTATGTAATTCGAACCTGAGATTATGTTTTGATAACAAACATAGGAAATATAGCTAATCCGTTCTACCTAATGCTTAAGCTTTCAATACGAGACGCTTGAACTTTCACACTTAATCCTCGTTGAAAGCTCACACCAAGTCATTAGGATGTTACCCCCATGCACCACAAAAGTCATTCTAAAAGATCCTAGGAAATAACACAAAAAGGTTACCCATAACAATGAGCACAGGAATAGTACTTAACTCGGTTGCATAATTCTGTCTCTTGTAAGTGAAATTCACCTCGATCTTGTGCTTTTATGGGATTCGAACCTGAGATCATGTTTTGATAACAAACATAGGAAAAATAGGTAATCCTTCGTACCTAATGCTTAAACTTTCAATACGGGACGCTTGAACTATCACACTTAATCCTCGTTGGAAGCGCACACCAAGTCACGAGGATGTTACCCCCCATGCATCACACAGGTCATTCTAAATGACCCTTGAAAAAAAAGAGAAAGGTTACCCACAACAATAAGCCCAGGGATAGTACTTAACTCGGTTGCATAATTCTGTCTCTTGTAACGGAAATTCACCTTGAACTTGTGCTTTTATGGGATTCGAACCTGATATCATGTTTTGATGACAAACATAGGAAAAATAGCTAATCCTTCCTACCTAATGCTTAAGCTTTCAATACGGGATGCTTGAACTATCACACTTAATCCTCGTTGAAAGCTCACACCAAGTCACGAGGATGTTACCTCATGCACCACAAAAGTCATTCTAAAAGATCCTAGGAAATAACACAAAAAGGTTACCCACAACAATGAGCCCAGAGATAGTACTTAACTCGGTTGCATAATTCTATCTCTTGTAAGGGAAATTCACCTCGAACTTGTGCTGTTATGGGATTCGAACCTGAGATCATGTTTTGATAACAAACATAGGAAAAATAGGTAATCCTTCCTACCTAATGCTTAAACTTTCAATACGTGACGCTTGAACTATCACAATTAATCCTCGTTGGAAGCGCACACCAAGTCACGAGGATGTTACCCCCCATGCATCACACAAGTCATTCTAAATGACCCTTGAAAAAAAAAGAGAAAGGTTACCCACAACAATAAGCCCAGGGATAGTACTTAACTCGGTTGCATAATTCTGTCTCTTGTAAGGGAAATTCACCTTGAACTTGTGCTTTTATGGGATTCGAACCTGAGATCATGTTTTGATAACAAACATAGGAAAAATAGGTAATCCTTCCTACCTAATGCTTAAGCTTTCAATACGGGATGCTTGAACTATCACACTTAATCCTCGTTGAAAGCTCACACCAAGTCACGAGGATGTTACCCCCCATGCATCACACAAGTAATTCTAAATGATGCTTGGAAAAAAAACAGAAAGGTTACCCACATCAATAAGACCAAGGATAGTACTTAACTCGGTTGCATAATTCTGTCTCTTGTAAGGAAAATTCACCTTGAACTTGTGCTTTTATGTAATTCGAACCTGAGATTATGTTTTGATAACAAACATAGGAAATATAGCTAATCCGTTCTACCTAATGCTTAAGCTTTCAATACGGGACGCTTGAACTTTCACACTTAATCCTCGTTGAAAGCTCACACCAAGTCATGAGGATGTTACCCCCATGCACCACAAAAGTCATTCTAAAAGATCCTAGGAAATAACACAAAAAGGTTACCCACAAAAATGAGCCCAGGGATAGTACTTAACTCGGTTGCATAATTCTGTCTCTTGTAAGGAAAATTCACCTTGAACTTGTGCTTTTATGTAATTCGAACCTGAGATTATGTTTTGATAACAAACATAGGAAATATAGCTAATCCGTTCTACCTAATGCTTAAGCTTTCAATACGGGACGCTTGAACTTTCACACTTAATCCTCGTTGAAAGCTCACACCAAGTCACGAGGATGTTCCCCCATGCACCACAAAAGTCATTCTAAAAGATCCTAGGAAATAACACAAAAAGGTTACCCACAACAATGAGCCCAGGGATAGTACTTAACTCGGTTGCATAATTCTGTCTCTTGTAAGGGAAATTCACCTCGAACTTGTGCTTTTATGGGATTCGAACCTGAGATCATGTTTTGATAACAAACATAGGAAAAATAGGTAATCCTTCCTACCTAATGCTTAAACTTTCAATACAGGACGCTTGAACTATCACACTTAATCCTCGTTGAAAGCTCACACTAAGTCACGAGGATGTTACCCCCTATGCATCAGACAAATCATTCTAAATGACCCTTGGAAATAAAACAGAAAGGTTACCTACAACAATAAGCCCAGGGATAGTACTTAACTCGGTTGCATAATTCTATCTCTTGTAAGGGAAATTCACCTCGAACTTGTGCTTTTATGTGATTCGAACCTGAGATCATGTTTTGATAACAAACATAGGAAAAATAGGTAATCCTTCCTACCTAATGCTTAAGCTTTCAAAACGGGACGCTTGAACTTTCACACTTAATCCTCGTTGAAAGCTCACACCAAGTCATGAGGATGTTACCCCCATGCACCACAAAAGTCATTCTAAAAGATCCTAGGAAATAACACAAAAAGGTTACCCACAAAAATGAGCCCAGGGATAGTACTTAACTCGGTTGCATAATTCTGTCTCTTGTAAGGAAAATTCACCTTGAACTTGTGCTTTTATGTAATTCGAACCTGAGATTATGTTTTGATAACAAACATAGGAAATATAGCTAATCCGTTCTACCTAATGCTTAAGCTTTCAATACGGGACGCTTGAACTTTCACACTTAATCCTCGTTGAAAGCTCACACCAAGTCATGAGGATGTTACCCCCATGCACCACAAAAGTCATTCTAAAAGATCCTAGGAAAAATAACACAAAAAGGTTACCCATAACAATGAGCCCAGGGATAGTACTTAACTCGGTTGCATAATTCTGTCTCTTGTAAGGGAAATTCACCTCGAACTTGTGCTTTTATGGGATTCGAACCTGAGATCATGTTTTGATAACAAACATAGGAAAAATAGGTAATCCTTCCTACCTAATGCTTAAGCTTTCAAAACGGGACGCTTGAACTTTCACACTTAATCCTCGTTGAAAGCTCACACCAAGTCATGAGGATGTTACCCCCATGCACCACAAAAGTCATTCTAAAAGATCCTAGGAAATAACACAAAAAGGTTACCCACAAAAATGAGCCCAGGGATAGTACTTAACTCGGTTGCATAATTCTGTCTCTTGTAAGAAAAATTCACCTTGAACTTGTGCTTTTATGTAATTCGAACCTGAGATTATGTTTTGATAACAAACATAGGAAATATAGCTAATCCGTTCTACCTAATGCTTAAGCTTTCAATACGGGACGCTTGAACTTTCACACTTAATCCTCGTTGAAAGCTCACACCAAGTCACGAGGATGTTCCCCCATGCACCACAAAAGTCATTCTAAAAGATCCTAGGAAATAACACAAAACGGTTACCCACAACAATGAGCCCAGGGATAGTACTTAACTCGGTTGCATAATTCTGTCTCTTGTAAGGGAAATTCACCTCGAACTTGTGCTTTTATGGGATTCGAACCTGAGATCATGTTTTGATAACAAACATAGGAAAAATAGGTAATCCTTCCTACCTAATGCTTAAACTTTCAATACGGGACGCTTGAACTATCACACTTAATCCTCGTTGAAAGCTCACACTAAGTCACGAGGATGTTACCCCCTATGCATCAGACAAATCATTCTAAATGACCCTTGGAAATAAAGCAGAAAGGTTACCCACAACAATAAGCCCAGGGATAGTACTTAACTCGGTTGCATAATTCTGTCTCTTGTAAGGGAAATTCACCTTGAACTTGTGCTTTTATGTAATTCAAACCTGAGATTATGTTTTGATAACAAACATAGGAAATATAGCTAATCCGTTCTACCTAATGCTTAAGCTTTTAATACGGGACGCTTGAACTTTCACACTTAATCCTCGTTGAAAGCTCACACCAAGTCATGAGGATGTTACCCCCATGCACCACAAAAGTCATTCTAAAAGATCCTAGGAAATAACACAAAAAGGTTACCCATAACAATGAGCCCAGGGATAGTACTTAACTCGGTTGCATAATTCTGTCTCTTGTAAGTGAAATTCACCTCGAACTTGTGCTTTTATGGGATTCGAACCTGAGATCATGTTTTGATAACAAACATAGGAAAAATAGGTAATCCTTCCTACCTAATGCTTAAACTTTCAATACAGGACGCTTGAACTATCACACTTAATCCTCGTTGAAAGCTCACACTAAGTCACGAGGATGTTACCCCCTATGCATCAGACAAATCATTCTAAATGACCCTTGGAAATAAAACAGAAAGGTTACCCACAACAATAAGCCCAGGGATAGTACTTAACTCGGTTGCATAATTCTGTCTCTTGTAAGGGAAATTCACCTCGAACTTGTGCTTTTATGGGATTCGGACCTGAGATCATGTTTTGATAACAAACATAGGAAAAATAGGTAATCCTTCCTACCTAATGCTTAAGCTTTCAAAACGGGACGCTTGAACTTTCACACTTAATCCTCGTTGAAAGCTCACACCAAGTCATGAGGATGTTACCCCCATGCACCACAAAAGTCATTCTAAAAGATCCTAGGAAATAACACAAAAAGGTTACCCACAAAAATGAGCCCAGGGATAGTACTTAACTCGGTTGCATAATTCTGTCTCTTGTAAGGAAAATTCACCTTAAACTTGTGCTTTTATGTAATTCGAACCTGAGATTATGTTTTGATAACAAACATAGGAAATATAGCTAATCCGTTCTACCTAATGCTTAAGCTTTCAATACGGGACGCTTGAACTTTCACACTTAATCCTCGTTGAAAGCTCACACCAAGTCATGACGATGTTACCCCCATGCACCACAAAAGTCATTCTAAAAGATCCTAGGAAAAATAACACAAAAAGGTTACCCATAACAATGAGCCCAGGGATAGTACTTAACTCGGTTGCATAATTCTGTCTCTTGTAATGGAAATTCACCTCGAACTTGTGCTTTTATGGGATTCGAACCTGAGATCATGTTTTGATAACAAACATAGGAAAAATAGGTAATCCTTCCTACCTAATGCTTAAGCTTTCAAAACGGGACGCTTGAACTTTCACACTTAATCCTCGTTGAAAGCTCACACCAAGTCATGAGGATGTTACCCCCATGCACCACAAAAGTCATTCTAAAAGATCCTAGGAAATAACACAAAAAGGTTACCCACAAAAATGAGCCCAGGGATAGTACTTAACTCGGTTGCATAATTCTATCTCTTGTAAGGAAAATTCACCTTGAACTTGTGCTTTTATGTAATTCGAACCTGAGATTATGTTTTGATAACAAACATAGGAAATATAGCTAATCCGTTCTACCTAATGCTTAAGCTTTCAATACGGGACGCTTGAACTTTCACACTTAATCCTCGTTGAAAGCTCACACCAAGTCACGAGGATGTTCCCCCATGCACCACAAAAGTCATTCTAAAAGATCCTAGGAAATAACACAAAACGGTTACCCACAACAATGAGCCCAGGGATAGTACTTAACTCGGTTGCATAATTCTGTCTCTTGTAAGGGAAATTCACCTCGAACTTGTGCTTTTATGGGATTCGAACCTGAGATCATGTTTTGATAACAAACATAGGAAAAATAGGTAATCCTTCCTACCTAATGCTTAAACTTTCAATACGGGACGCTTGAACTATCACACTTAATCCTCGTTGAAAGCTCACACTAAGTCACGAGGATGTTACCCCCTATGCATCAGACAAATCATTCTAAATGACCCTTGGAAATAAAACAGAAAGGTTACCCACAACAATAAGCCCAGGGATAGTACTTAACTCGGTTGCATAATTCTGTCTCTTGTAAGGGAAATTCACCTTGAACTTGTGCTTTTATGTAATTCGAACCTGAGATTATGTTTTGATAACAAACATAGGAAATATAGCTAATCCGTTCTACCTAATGCTTAAGCTTTTAATACGGGACGCTTGAACTTTCACACTTAATCCTCGTTGAAAGCTCACACCAAGTCATGAGGATGTTACCCCCATGCACCACAAAAGTCATTCTAAAAGATCCTAGGAAATAACACAAAAAGGTTACCCATAACAATGAGCCCAGGGATAGTACTTAACTCGGTTGCATAATTCTGTCTCTTGTAAGTGAAATTCACCTCGAACTTGTGCTTTTATGGGATTCGAACCTGAGATCATGTTTTGATAACAAACATAGGAAAAATAGGTAATCCTTCCTACCTAATGCTTAAACTTTCAATACAGGACGCTTGAACTATCACACTTAATCCTCGTTGAAAGCTCACACTAAGTCACGAGGATGTTACCCCCTATGCATCAGACAAATCATTCTAAATGACCCTTGGAAATAAAACAGAAAGGTTACCCACAACAATAAGCCCAGGGATAGTACTTAACTCGGTTGCATAATTCTGTCTCTTGTAAGGGAAATTCACCTCGAACTTGTGCTTTTATGGGATTCGAACCTGAGATCATGTTTTGATAACAAACATAGGAAAAATAGGTAATCCTTCCTACCTAATGCTTAAGCTTTCAAAACGGGACGCTTGAACTTTCACACTTAATCCTCGTTGAAAGCTCACACCAAGTCATGAGGATGTTACCCCCATGCACCACAAAAGTCATTCTAAAAGATCCTAGGAAATAACACAAAAAGGTTACCCACAAAAATGAGCCCAGGGATAGTACTTAACTCGGTTGCATAATTCTGTCTCTTGTAAGGAAAATTCACCTTGAACTTGTGCTTTTATGTAATTCGAACCTGAGATTATGTTTTGATAACAAACATAGGTAATATAGCTAATCCGTTCTACCTAATGCTTAAGCTTTCAATACGGGACGCTTGAACTTTCACACTTAATCCTCGTTGAAAGCTCACACCAAGTCATGAGGATGTTACCCCCATGCACCACAAAAGTCATTCTAAAAGATCCTAGGAAAAATAACACAAAAAGGTTACCCATAACAATGAGCCCAGGGATAGTACTTAACTCGGTTGCATAATTCTGTCTCTTGTAAGGGAAATTCACCTCGAACTTGTGCTTTTATGGGATTCGAACCTGAGATCATGTTTTGATAACAAACATAGGAAAAATAGGTAATCCTTCCTACCTAATGCTTAAGCTTTCAAAACGGGACGCTTGAACTTTCACACTTAATCCTCGTTGAAAGCTCACACCAAGTCATGAGGATGTTACCCCCATGCACCACAAAAGTCATTCTAAAAGATCCTAGGAAATAACACAAAAAGGTTACCCACAAAAATGAGCCCAGGGATAGTACTTAACTCGGTTGCATAATTCTGTCTCTTGTAAGGAAAATTCACCTTGAACTTGTGCTTTTATGTAATTCGAACCTGAGATTATGTTTTGATAACAAACATAGGAAATATAGCTAATCCGTTCTACCTAATGCTTAAGCTTTCAATACGGGACGCTTGAACTTTCACACTTAATCCTCGTTGAAAGCTCACACCAAGTCACGAGGATGTTCCCCCATGCACCACAAAAGTCATTCTAAAAGATCCTAGGAAATAACACAAAACGGTTACCCACAACAATGAGCCCAGGGATAGTACTTAACTCGGTGGCATAATTCTGTCTCTTGTAAGGGAAATTCACCTCGAACTTGTGCTTTTATGGGATTCGAACCTGAGATCATGTTTTGATAACAAACATAGGAAAAATAGGTAATCCTTCCTACCTAATGCTTAAACTTTCAATACGGGACGCTTGAACTATCACACTTAATCCTCGTTGAAAGCTCACACTAAGTCACGAGGATGTTACCCCCTATGCATCAGACAAATCATTCTAAATGACCCTTGGAAATAAAACAGAAAGGTTACCCACAACAATAAGCCCAGGGATAGTACTTAACTCGGTTGCATAATTCTGTCTCTTGTAAGGGAAATTCACCTTGAACTTGTGCTTTTATGTAATTCGAACCTGAGATTATGTTTTGATAACAAACATAGGAAATATAGCTAATCCGTTCTACCTAATGCTTAAGCTTTTAATACGGGACGCTTGAACTTTCACACTTAATCCTCGTTGAAAGCTCACACCAAGTCATGAGGATGTTACCCCCATGCACCACAAAAGTCATTCTAAAAGATCCTAGGAAATAACACAAAAAGGTTACCCATAACAATGAGCCCAGGGATAGTACTTAACTCGGTTGCATAATTCTGTCTCTTGTAAGTGAAATTCACCTCGAACTTGTGCTTTTATGGGATTCGAACCTGAGATCATGTTTTGATAACAAACATAGGAAAAATAGGTAATCCTTCCTACCTAATGCTTAAACTTTCAATACAGGACGCTTGAACTATCACACTTAATCCTCGTTGAAAGCTCACACTAAGTCACGAGGATGTTACCCCCTATGCATCAGACAAATCATTCTAAATGACCCTTAGAAATAAAACAGAAAGGTTACCCACAACAATAAGCCCAGGGATAGTACTTAACTCGGTTGCATAATTCTGTCTCTTGTAAGGGAAATTCACCTCGAACTAGTGCTTTTATGGGATTCGAACCTGAGATCATGTTTTGATAACAAACATAGGAAAAATAGGTAATCCTTCCTACCAAATGCTTAAGCTTTCAAAACGGGACGCTTGAACTTTCACACTTAATCCTCGTTGAAAGCTCACACCAAGTCATGAGGATGTTACCCCCATGCACCACAAAAGTCATTCTAAAAGATCCTAGGAAATAACACAAAAAGGTTACCCACAAAAATGAGCCCAGGGATAGTACTTAACTCGGTTGCATAATTCTGTCTCTTGTAAGGAAAATTCACCTTGAACTTGTGCTTTTATGTAATTCGAACCTGAGATTATGTTTTGATAACAAACATAGGAAATATAGCTAATCCGTTCTACCTAATGCTTAAGCTTTCAATACGGGACGCTTGAACTTTCCCACTTAATACTCGTTGAAAGCTCACACCAAGTCATGAGGATGTTACCCCCATGCACCACAAAAGTCATTCTAAAAGATCCTAGGAAATAACACAAAAAGGTTACCCATAACAATGAGCCCAGGGATAGTACTTAACTCGGTTGCATAATTCTGTCTCTTGTAAGTGAAATTCACCTCGAACTTGTGCTTTTATGGGATTCGAACCTGAGATCATGTTTTGATAACAAACATAGGAAAAATAGGTAATCCTTCCTACCTAATGCTTAAACTTTCAATACGGGACGCTTGAACTATCACACTTAATCCTCGTTGAAAGCTCACACCAAGTCACGAGGATGTTACCCCCCATGCATCACACAAGTAATTCTAAATGACGCTTGGAAAAAAAACAGAAAGGTTACCCACAACAATAAGCCCAGGGATAGTACTTAACTCGGTTGCATAATTCTGTCTCTTGTAACGGAAATTCACCTTGAACTTGTGCTTTTATGGGATTCGAACCTGAGATCATGTTTTGATGACAAACATAGGAAAAATAGCTAATCCTTCCTACCTAATGCTTAAGCTTTCAATACGGGATGCTTGAACTGTCACACTTAATCCTCGTTGAAAGCTCACACCAAGTCACGAGGATGTTACCCCATGCACCACAAAAGTCATTCTAAAAGATCCTAGGAAATAACACAAAAAGGTTACCCACAACAATGAGCCCAGGGATAGTACTTAACTCGGTTGCATAATTCTGTCTCTTGTAAGGGAAATTCACCTCGAACTTGTGCTTTTATGGGATTCGAACCTGAGATCATGTTTTGATAACAAACATAGGAAAAATAGGTAATCCTTCCTACCTAATGCTTAAGCTTTCAAAACGGGACGCTTGAACTTTCACACTTAATCCTCGTTGAAAGCTCACACCAAGTCATGAGGATGTTACCCCCATGCACCAAAAAAGTCATTCTAAAAGATCCTAGGAAATAACACAAAAAGGTTACCCACAAAAATGAGCCCAGGGATAGTACTTAACTCGGTTGCATAATTCTGTCTCTTGTAAGGAAAATTCACCTTGAACTTGTGCTTTTATGTAATTCGAACCTGAGATTATGTTTTGATAACAAACATAGGAAATATAGCTAATCCGTTCTACCTAATGCTTAAGCTTTCAATACGGGACGCTTGAACTTTCACACTTAATCCTCGTTGAAAGCTCACACCAAGTCACGAGGATGTTCCCCCATGCACCACAAAAGTCATTCTAAAAGATCCTAGGAAATAACACAAAAAGGTTACCCACAACAATGAGCCCAGGGATAGTACTTAACTCGGTTGCATAATTCTGTCTCTTGTAAGGGAAATTCACCTCGAACTTGTGCTTTTATGGGATTCGAACCTGAGATCATGTTTTGATAACAAACATAGGAAAAATAGGTAATCCTTCCTACCTAATGCTTAAACTTTCAATACGGGACGCTTGAACTATCACACTTAATCCTCGTTGAAAGCTCACACTAAGTCACGAGGATGTTACCCCCTATGCATCAGACAAATCATTCTAAATGACCCTTAGAAATAAAACAGAAAGGTTACCCACAACAATAAGCCCAGGGATAGTACTTAACTCGGTTGCATAATTCTGTCTCTTGTATGGGAAATTCACCTTGAACTTGTGCTTTTATGGGATTCGAACCTGAGATCATGTTTTGATAACAAACATTGGAAAAATAGGTAATCCTTCCTACCTAATGCTTAAGCTTTCAAAACGGGACGCTTGAACTTTCACACTTAATCCTCGTTGAAAGCTCACACCAAGTCATGAGGATGTCACCCCCATGCACCACAAAAGTCATTCTAAAAGATCCTAGGAAATAACACAAAAAGGTTACCCACAAAAATGAGCCCAGGGATAGTACTTAACTCGGTTGCATAATTCTGTCTCTTGTAAGGAAAATTCACCTTGAACTTGTGCTTTTATGTAATTCGAACCTGAGATTATGTTTTGATAACAAACATAGGAAATATAGCTAATCCGTTCTACCTAATGCTTAAGCTTTCAATACGGGACGCTTGAACTTTCACACTTAATCGTCGTTGAAAGCTCACACCAAGTCACTAGGATGTTCCCCCATGCACCACAAAAGTCATTCTAAAAGATCCTAAAAAATAACACAAAAAGGTTACCCACAACAATAAGCCCAGGGATAGTACTTAACTCGGTTGCATAATTCTGTCTCTTGTAAGGGAAATTCACCTCGAACTTGTGCTTTTATGGGATTCGAACCTGAGATCATGTTTTGATAACAAACATAGGAAAAATAGGTAATCCTTCCTACCTAATGCTTAAACTTTCAATACGGGACGCTTGAACTATCACACTTAATCCTCGTTGAAAGCTCACACTAAGTCACGAGGATGTTACCCCCTATGCATCAGACAAATCATTCTAAATGACCCTTGAAAAAAAAGAGAAAGGTTACCCACAACAATAAGCCCAGGGATAGTACTTAACTCGGTTGCATAATTCTGTCTCTTGTAACGGAAATTCACCTTGAACTTGTGCTTTTATGGGATTCGAACCTGAGATCATGTTTTGATGACAAACATAGGAAAAATAGCTAATCCTTCCTACCTAATGCTTAAGCTTTCAATACGGGATGCTTGAACTGTCACACTTAATCCTCGTTGAAAGCTCACACCAAGTCACGAGGATGTTACCCCATGCACTACAAAAGTCATTCTAAAAGATCCTAGGAAATAACACAAAAAGGTTACCCACAACAATGAGCCCAGGGATAGTACTTAACTCGGTTGCATAATTCTGTCTCTTGTAGGGGAAATTCACCTCGAACTTGTGCTTTTATGGGATTCGAACCTGAGATCATGTTTTGATAACAAACATAGGAAAAATACGTAATCCTTCCTACCTAATGCTTACGCTTTCAATACGGGACGCTTGAACTATCACACTTAATCCTCGTTGAAAGTTCACACCAAGTCACGAGGATGTTACCCCCCATGCATCACACAAGTCATTCTAAATAACCCTTGGAATTAAAACACAAAGGTTACCCACAACAATAAGCCCAGGGATAGTACTTAACTCGGTTGCATAATTCTGTCTCTTGTAAGGGAAATTCACCTTGAACTTGTGCTTTTATGGGATTCGAACCAGAGATCATGTTTTGATAACAAACATAGGAAATATAGCTAATCCGTTCTACCTAATGCTTAAGCTTTCAATACGGGACGCTTGAACTTTCACACTTAATCCTCGTTGAAAGCTCACACCAAGTCATGAGGATGTTACCCCCATGCACCACAAAAGTCATTCTAAAAGATCCTAGGAAATAACACAAAAAGGTTACCCATAACAATGAACCCAGGGATAATACTTAACTCGGTTGCATAATTCTGTCTCTTGTAAGTGAAATTCACCTCGAACTTGTGCTTTTATGGGATTCGAACCTGAGATCATGTTTTGATAACAAACATAGGAAAAATAGGTAATCCTTCCTACCTAATGCTTAAGCTTTCAAAACGGGACGCTTGAACTTTCACACTTAATCCTCGTTGAAAGCTCACACCAAGTCATGAGGATGTTACCCCCATGCACCACAAAAGTCATTCTAAAAGATCCTAGGAAATAACACAAAAAGGTTACCCACAAAAATGAGCCCAGGGATAGTACTTAACTCGGTTGCATAATTCTGTCTCTTGTAAGGGAAATTCACCTTGAACTTTTGCTTTTATGTAATTCGAACCTGAGATTATGTTTTGATAACAAACATAGGAAATATAGCTAATCCGTTCTACCTAATGCTTAAGCTTTTAATACGGGACGCTTGAACTTTCACACATAATCCTCGTTGAAAGCTCACACCAAGTCATGAGGATGTTACCCCCATGCACCACAAAAGTCATTCTAAAAGATCCTAGGAAATAACACAAAAAGGTTACCCACAACAATAAGCCCAGGGATAGTACTTAACTCGGTTGCATAATTCTGTCTCTTGTAAGGGAAATTCACCTCGAACTTGTGCTTTTATGGGATTCGAACCTGAGATCATGTTTTGATAACAAACATAGGAAAAATAGGTAATCCTTCCTACCTAATGCTTAAACTTTCAATACGGGACGCTTGAACTATCACACTTAATCCTCGTTGAAAGCTCACACTAAGTCACGAGGATGTTACCCCCTATGCATCAGACAAATCATTCTAAATGACCCTTGAAAAAAAAGAGAAAGGTTACCCACAACAATAAGCGCAGGGATAGTACTTAACTCGGTTGCATAATTCTGTCTCTTGTAACGGAAATTCACCTTGAACTTGTGCTTTTATGGGATTCGAACCTGAGATCATATTTTGATGACAAACATAGGAAAAATAGCTAATCCTTCCTACCTAATGCTTAAGCTTTCAATACGGGATGCTTGAACTGTCACACTTAATCCTCGTTGAAAGCTCACACCAAGTCACGAGGATGTTACCCCATGCACTACAAAAGTCATTCTAAAAGATCCTAGGAAATAACACAAAAAGGTTACCCACAACAATGAGCCCAGGGATAGTACTTAACTCGGTTGCATAATTCTGTCTCTTGTAGGGGAAATTCACCTCGAACTTGTGCTTTTATGGGATTCGAACCTGAGATCATGTTTTGATAACAAACATAGGAAAAATACGTAATCCTTCCTACCTAATGCTTAAGCTTTCAATACGGGACGCTTGAACTATCACACTTAATCCTCGTTGAAAGTTCACACCAAGTCACGAGGATGTTACCCCCCATGCATCACACAAGTCATTCTAAATAACCCTTGGAATTAAAACACAAAGGTGACCCACAACAATAAGCCCAGGGATAGTACTTAACCCGGTTGCATAATTCTGTCTCTTGTAAGGGAAATTCACCTTGAACTTGTGCTTTTATGGGATTCGAACCAGAGATCATGTTTTGATAACAAACATAGGAAATATAGCTAATCCGTTCTACCTAATGCTTAAGCTTTCAATACGGGACGCTTGAACTTTCACACTTAATCCTCGTTGAAAGCTCACACCAAGTCATGAGGATGTTACCCCCATGCACCACAAAAGTCATTCTAAAAGATCCTAGGAAATAACACAAAAAGGTTACCCATAACAATGAACCCAGGGATAATACTTAACTCGGTTGCATAATTCTGTCTCTTGTAAGTGAAATTCACCTCGAACTTGTGCTTTTATGGGATTCGAACCTGAGATCATGTTTTGATAACAAACATAGGAAAAATAGGTAATCCTTCCTACCTAATGCTTAAACTTTCAATACGGGAAGCTTGAACTATCACACTTAATCCTCGTTGGAAGAGCACACCAAGTCACGAGGATGTTACCCCCCATGCATCACACAAGTCATTCTAAATGACCCTTGAAAAAAAGAGAAAGGTTACCCACAACAATAAGCCCAGGGATAGTACTTAACTCGGTTGCATAATTCTGTCTCTTGTAAGGGAAATTCACCTTGAACTTGTGCTTTTATGGGATTCGAACATGAGATCATATTTTGATAACAAACATAGGAAAAATAGGTAATCCTTCCTACCTAATGCTTAAACTTTCAATATGGGACGCTTGAACTATCACACTTAATCCTCGTTGGAAGCGCACACCAAGTCACGAGGATGTTACCCCCCATGCATCACACAAGTCATTCTAAATGACCCTTGAAAAAAAAGAGAAAGGTTACCCACAACAATAAGCCCAGGGATAGTACTTAACTCGGTTGCATAATTCTGTCTCTTGTAACGGAAATTCACCTTGAACTTGTGCTTTTATGGGATTCGAACCTGAGATCATATTTTGATAACAAACATAGGAAAAATAGGTAATCCTTCCTACCTAATGCTTAAGCTTTCAATACGGGATGCTTTAACTATCACACTTAATCCTCGTTGAAAGCTCACACCAAGTCACGAGGATGTTTCCCCCCATGCATCACACAAGTAATTGTAAATGACGCTTGGAAAAAAAAACAGATAGGTTACCCACAACAATAAGACCAAGGATAGTACTTAACTCGGTTGCATAATTCTGTCTCTTGTAAGGAAAATTAACCTTGAACTTGTGCTTTTATGTAATTCGAACCTGAGATTATGTTTTGATAACAAACATAGGAAATATAGCTAATCCGTTCTACCTAATGCTTAAGCTTTCAATACGGGACGCTTGAACTTTCACACTTAATCCTCGTTGAAAGCTCACACCAAGTCATGAGGATGTTACCCCCATACACCACAAAAGTCATTCTAAAAGATCCTAGGAAATAACACAAAAGGTTACCCATAACAATGAGCCCAGGGATAGTACTTAACTCGGTTGCATAATTCTGTCTCTTGTAAGTGAAATTCACCTCGAACTTGTGCTTTTCTGGGATTCGAACCTGAGATCATGTTTTGATAACAAACATAGGAAAAATAGGTAATCCTTCCTACCTAATGCTTAAACTTTCAATACGGGAAGCTTGAACTATCACACTTAATCCTCGTTGGAAGAGCACACCAAGTCACGAGGATGTTACCCCCCATGCATCACACAAGTCATTCTAAATGACCCTTGAAAAAAAGAGAAAGGTTACCCACAACAATAAGCCCAGGGATAGTACTTAACTCGGTTGCATAATTCTGTCTCTTGTAAGGGAAATTCACCTTGAACTTGTGCTTTTATGGGATTCGAACCTGAGATCATATTTTGATAACAAACATAGGAAAAATAGGTAATCCTTCCTACCTAATGCTTAAACTTTCAATATGGGACGCTTGAACTATCACACTTAATCCTCGTTGGAAGCGCACACCAAGTCACGAGGATGTTACCCCCCATGCATCACACAAGTCATTCTAAATGACCCTTGAAAAAAAAGAGAAAGGTTACCCACAACAATAAGCCCAGGGATAGTACTTAACTCGGTTGCATAATTCTGTCTCTTGTAACGGAAATTCACCTTGAACTTGTGCTTTTATGGGATTCGAACCTGAGATCATATTTTGATAACAAACATAGGAAAAATAGGTAATCCTTCCTACCTAATGCTTAAGCTTTCAATACGGGATGCTTTAACTATCACACTTAATCCTCGTTGAAAGCTCACACCAAGTCACGAGGATGTTTCCCCCCATGCATCACACAAGTAATTGTAAATGACGCTTGGAAAAAAAAACAGATAGGTTACCCACAACAATAAGACCAAGGATAGTACTTAACTCGGTTGCATAATTCTGTCTCTTGTAAGGAAAATTAACCTTGAACTTGTGCTTTTATGTAATTCGAACCTGAGATTATGTTTTGATAACAAACATAGGAAATATAGCTAATCCGTTCTACCTAATGCTTAAGCTTTCAATACGGGACGCTTGAACTTTCACACTTAATCCTCGTTGAAAGCTCACACCAAGTCATGAGGATGTTACCCCCATACACCACAAAAGTCATTCTAAAAGATCCTAGGAAATAACACAAAAGGTTACCCATAACAATGAGCCCAGGGATAGTACTTAACTCGGTTGCATAATTCTGTCTCTTGTAAGTGAAATTCACCTCGAACTTGTGCTTTTATGGGATTCGAACCTGAGATCATGTTTTGATAACAAACATAGGAAAAATAGGTAATCCTTCCTACCTAATGCTTAAACTTTCAATATGGGACGCTTGAACTATCACATTTAATCCTCGTTGGAAGCGCACACCAAGTCACGAGGATGTTACCCCCCATGCATCACACAAGTCATTCTAAATGACCCTTGAAAAAAAAAGAAAGGTTACCCACAACAATAAGCCCAGGGATAGTACTTAACTCGGTTGCATAATTCTGTCGCTTGTAACGGAAATTCACCTTGAACTTGTGCTTTTATGGGATTCGAACCTGAGATCATGTTTTGATGACAAACATAGGAAAAATAGCTAATCCTTCCTACCTAATGCTTAAGCTTTCATTACGGGATGCTTGAACTGTCACACTTAATCCTCGTTGAAAGCTCACACCAAGTCACGAGGATGTTACCCCATGCACCACAAAAGTCATTCTAAAAGATCCTAGGAAATAACACAAAAAGGTTACCCACAACAATGAGCCCAGGGATAGTACTTAACTCGGTTGCATAATTCTGTCTCTTGTAAGGGAAATTCACCTCGAACTTGTGCTTTTATGGGATTCGAACCTGAGATCATGTGTTGATAACAAACATAGGAAAAATAGGTAATCCTTCCTACCTAATGCTTAAGCTTTCAAAACGGGACGCTTGAACTTTCACACTTAATCCTCGTTGAAAGCTCACACCAAGTCATGAGGATGTTACCCCCATGCACCACAAAAGTCATTCTAAAAGATCCTAGGAAATAACACAAAAAGGTTACCCACAAAAATGAGCCCAGGGATAGTCCTTAACTCGGTTGCATAATTCTGTCTCTTGTAAGGGAAATTCACCTTGAACTTTTGCTTTTATGTAATTCGAACCTGAGATTATGTTTTGATAACAAACATAGGAAATATAGCTAATCCGTTCTACCTAATGCTTAAGCTTTCTATACGGGACGCTTGAACTTTCACACTTAATCCTCGTTGAAAGCTCACACCAAGTCATGAGGATGTTACCCCCATGCACCACAAAAGTCATTCTAAAAGATCCTAGGAAATAACACAAAAAGGTTACCCATAACAATGAGCCCAGGGATAGTACTTAACTCGGTTGCATAATTCTGTCTCTTGTAAGTGAAATTCACCTCGAACTTGTGCTTTTATGGGATTCGAACCTGAGATCATGTTTTGATAACAAACATAGGAAAAATAGGTAATCCTTCCTACCTAATGCTTAAACTTTCAATACGGGACGCTTGAACTATCACACTTAATCCTCGTTGAAAGCTCACACCAAGTCACGAGGATGTTACCCCCCATGCATCACACAAGTAATTCTAAATGACGCTTGGAAAAAAAACAGAAAGGTTACCCACAACAATAAGCCCAGGGATAGTACTTAACTAGGTTGCATAATTCTGTCTCTTGTAACGGAAATTCACCTTGAACTTGTGCTTTTATGGGATTCGAACCTGAGATCATGTTTTGATGACAAACATAGGAAAAATAGCTAATCCTTCCTACCTAATGCTTAAGCTTTCAATACGGGATGCTTGAATTGTCACACTTAATCCTCGTTCAAAGCTCACACCAAGTCACGAGGATGTTACCCCATGCACCACAAAAGTCATTCTAAAAGATCCTAGGAAATAACACAAAAAGGTTACCCACAAAAATGAGCCCAGGGATAGTACTTAACTCGGTTGCATAATTCTGTCTCTTGTAAGGGAAATTCACCTCGAACTTGTGCTTTTATGGGATTCGAACCTGAGATCATGTTTTGATAACAAACATAGGAAAAATAGGTAATCCTTCCTACCTAATGCTTAAGCTTTCAAAACGGGACGCTTGAACTTTCACACTTAATCCTCGTTGAAAGCTCACACCAAGTCATGAGGATGTTACCCCCATGCACCACAAAAGTCATTCTAAAAGATCCTAGGAAATAACACAAAAAGGTTACCCACAAAAATGAGCCCAGGGATAGTACTTAACTCGGTTGCATAATTCTGTCTCTTGTAAGGAAAATTCACCTTGAACTTGTGCTTTTATGTAATTCGAACCTGAGATTATGTTTTGATAACAAACATAGGAAATATAGCTAATCCGTTCTACCTAATGCTTAAGCTTTCAATACGGGACGCTTGAACTTTCACACTTAATCCTCGTTGAAAGCTCACACCAAGTCATGAGGATGTTACCCCCATGCACCACAAAATTCATTCTAAAAGATCCTAGGAAATAACACAAAAAGGTTACCCATAACAATGAGCCCAGGGATAGTACTTAACTCGGTTGCATAATTCTGTCTCTTGTAAGTGAAATTCACCTCGAACTTGTGCTTTTATGGGATTCGAACCTGAGATCATGTTTTGATAACAAACATAGGAAAAATAGGTAATCCTTCCTACCTAATGCTTAAGCTTTCAAAACGGGACGCTTGAACTTTCACACTTAATCCTCGTTGAAAGCTCACACCAAGTCATGAGGATGTTACCCCCATGCACCACAAAAGTCATTCTAAAAGATCTTAGGAAATAACACAAAAAGGTTACCCACAAAAATGAGCCCAGGGATAGTACTTAACTCGGTTGCATAATTCTGTCTCTTGTAAGGAAAATTCACCTTGAACTTGTGCTTTTATGTAATTCGAACCTGAGATTATGTTTTGATAACAAACATACGAAATATAGCTAATCCGTTCTACCTAATGCTTAAGCTTTCAATACGGGACGCTTGAACTTTCACACTTAATTCTCGTTGAAAGCTCACACCAAGTCATGAGGATGTTACCCCCATGCACCACAAAAATCATTCTAAAAGATCCTAGGAAATAACACAAAAAGGTTACCCATAACAATGAGCCCAGGGATAGTACTTAACTCGGTTGCATAATTCTGTCTCTTGTAAGTGAAATTCACCTCGAACTTGTGCTTTTATGGGATTCGAACCTGAGATCATGTTTTGATAACAAACATAGGAAAAATAGGTAATCCTTCCTACCTAATGCTTAAACTTTCAATACGGGACGCTTGAACTATCACACTTAATCCTCGTTGAAAGCTCACACCAAGTCACGAGGATGTTACCCCCCATGCATCACACAAGTAATTCTAAATGACGCTTGGAAAAAAAATAGAAAGGTTACCCACAACAATAAGCCCAGGGATAGTACTTAACTCGGTTGCATAATTCTGTCTCTTGTAACGGAAATTCACCTTTAACTTGTGCTTTTATGGGATTCGAACCTGAGATCATGTTTTGATGACAAACATAGGAAAAATAGCTAATCCTTCCTACCTAATGCTTAAGCTTTCAATACGGGATGCTTGAATTGTCACACTTAATCCTCGTTGAAAGCTCACACCAAGTCACGAGGATGTTATCCCATGCACCACAAAAGTCATTCTAAAAGATCCTAGGAAATAACACAAAAAGGTTACCCACAACAATGAGCCCAGGGATAGTACTTAACTCCGTTGCATAATTCTGTCTCTTGTAAGGGAAATTCACCTCGAACTTGTGCTTTTATGGGATTCGAACCTGAGATCATGTTTTGATAACAAACATAGGAAAAATAGGTAATCCTTCCTACCTAATGCTTAAGCTTTCAAAACGGGACGCTTGAACTTTCACACTTAATCCTCGTTGAAAGCTCACACCAAGTCATGAGGATGTTACCCCCATGCACCACAAAAGTCATTCTAAAAGATCCTAGGAAATAACACAAAAAGGTTACCCACAAAAATGAGCCCAGGGATAGTACTTAACTCGGTTGCATAATTCTGTCTCTTGTAAGGAAAATTCACCTTGAACTTGTGCTTTTATGTAATTCGAACCTGAGATTATGTTTTGATAACAAACATAGGAAATATAGCTAATCCGTTCTACCTAATGCTAAGCTTTCAATACGGGACGCTTGAACTTTCACACTTAATCCTCGTTGAAAGCTCACACCAAGTCACGAGGATGTTCCCCCATGCACCACAAAAGTCATTCTAAAAGATCCTAGGAAATAACACAAAAAGGTTACCCACAACAATGAGCCCAGGGATAGTACTTAACTCGGTTGCATAATTCTGTCTCTTGTAAGGGAAATTCACCTCGAACTTGTGCTTTTATGGGATTCGAACCTGAGATCATGTTTTGATAACAAACATAGGAAAAATAGGTAATCCTTCCTACCTAATGCTTAAACTTTCAATACGGGACGCTTGAACTATCAAAATTAATCCTCGTTGAAAGCTCACACTAAGTCACGAGGATGTTACCCCCTATGCATCAGACAAATCATTCTAAATGACCCTTAGAAATAAAACAGAAAGGTTACCCACAACAATAAGCCCAGGGATAGTACTTAACTCGGTTGCATAATTCTGTCTCTTGTAAGGGAAATTCACCTTGAACTTGTGCTTTTATGGGATTCGAACCTGAGATCATGTTTTGATAACAAACATTGGAAAAAAAGGTAATCCTTCCTACCTAATGCTTAAGCTTTCAAAACGGGACGCTTGAACTTTCACACTTAATCCTCGTTGAAAGCTCACACCAAGTCATGAGGATGTTACCCCCATGCACCACAAAAGTCATTCTAAAAGATCCTAGGAAATAACACAAAAAGGTTAGCCACAAAAATGAGCCTAGGGATAGTACTTAACTCGGTTGCATAATTCTGTCTCTTGTAAGGAAAATTCACCTTGAACTTGTGCTTTTATGTAATTCGAACCTGAGATTATGTTTTGATTACAAACATAGGAAATATAGCTAATCCGTTCTACCTAATGCTTAAGCTTTCAATACGGGACGCTTGAACTTTCACACTTAATCCTCGTTGAAAGCTCACACCAAGTCACGAGGATGTTCCCCCATGCACCACAAAAGTCATTCTAAAAGATCCTAGGAAATAATACAAAAAGGTTACCCACAACAATGAGCCCAGGGATAGTACTTAACTCGGTTGCATAATTCTGTCTCTTGTAAGTGAAATTCACCTCGAACTTGTGCTTTTATGGGATTCGAACCTGAGATCATGTTTTGATAACAAACATAGGAAAAATAGGTAATCCTTCCTACCTAATGCTTAAACTTTCAATACGGGACGCTTGAACTATCACACTTAATCCTCGTTGAAAGCTCACACCAAGTCACGAGGATGTTACCCCATGCACCACAAAAGTCATTCTAAAAGATCCTAGGAAATAACACAAAAAGGTTACCCACAACAATGAGCCCAGGGATAGTACTTAACTCGGTTGCATAATTCTGTCTCTTGTAAGGGAAATTCACCTCGAACTTGTGCTTTTATGGGATTCGAACCTGAGATCATGTTTTGATAACAAACATAGGAAAAATAGGTAATCCTTCCTACCTAATGCTTAAGCTTTCAAAACGGGACGCTTGAACTTTCACACTTAATCCTCGTTGAAAGCTCACACCAAGTCATGAGGATGTTACCCCCATGCACCACAAAAGTCATTCTAAAAGATCCTAGGAAATAACACAAAAAGGTTACCCACAAAAATGAGCCCAGGGATAGTACTTAACTCGGTTGCATAATTCTGTCTCTTGTAAGGAAAATTCACCTTGAACTTGTGCTTTTATGTAATTCGAACCTGAGATTATGTTTTGATAACAAACATAGGAAATATAGCTAATCCGTTCTACCTAATGCTTAAGCTTTCAATACGGGACGCTTGAACTTTCACACTTAATCCTCGTTGAAAGCTCACACCAAGTCATGAGGATGTTACCCCCATGCACCACAAAAGTCATTCTAAAAGATCCTAGGAAAAATAACACAAAAAGGTTACCCATAACAATGAGCCCAGGGATAGTACTTAACTCGGTTGCATAATTCTGTCTCTTGTAAGTGAAATTCACCTCGAACTTGTGCTTTTATGGGATTCGAACCTGAGATCATGTTTTGATAACAAACATAGGAAAAATAGGTAATCCTTCCTACCTAATGCTTAAACTTTCAATACGGGACGCTTGAACTATCACACTTAATCCTCGTTGAAAGCTCACACCAAGTCACGAGGATGTTACCCCCCATGCATCACACAAGTAATTCTAAATGACGCTTGAAAAAAAAACAGAAAGGTTACCCACAACAATAAGCCCAAGGATAGTACTTAACTCGGTTGCATAATTCTGTCTCTTGTAACGGAAATTCACCTTGAACTTGTGCTTTTATGGGATTCGAACCTGAGATCATGTTTTGATGACAAACATAGGAAAAATAGCTAATCCTTCCTACCTAATGCTTAAGCTTTCAATACGGGATGCTTGAATTGTCACACTTAATCCTCGTTGAAAGCTAACACCAAGTCACGAGGATGTTACCCCATGCACCACAAAAGTCATTCTAAAAGATCCTAGGAAATAACACAAAAAGGTTACCCACAACAATGAGCCCAGGGATAGTACTTAACTCCGTTGCATAATTCTGTCTCTTGTAAGGGAAATTCACCTCGAACTTGTGCTTTTATGGGATTCGAACCTGAGATCATGTTTTGATAACAAACATAGGAAAAATAGGTAATCCTTCCTACCTAATGCTTAAGCTTTCAAAACGGGACGCTTGAACTTTCACACTTAATCCTCGTTGAAAGCTCACACCAAGTCATGAGGATGTTACCCCCATGCACCACAAAAGTCATTCTAAAAGATCCTAGGAAATAACACAAAAAGGTTACCCACAAAAATGAGCCCAGGGATAGTACTTAACTCGGTTGCATAATTCTGTCTCTTGTAAGGAAAATTCACCTTGAACTTGTGCTTTTATGTAATTCGAACCTGAGATTATGTTTTGATAACAAACATAGGAAATATAGCTAATCCGTTCTACCTAATGCTAAGCTTTCAATACGGGACGCTTGAACTTTCACACTTAATCCTCGTTGAAAGCTCACACCAAGTCACGAGGATGTTCCCCCATGCACCACAAAAGTCATTCTAAAAGATCCTAGGAAATAACACAAAAAGGTTACCCACAACAATGAGCCCAGGGATAGTACTTAACTCGGTTGCATAATTCTGTCTCTTGTAAGGGAAATTCACCTCGAACTTGTGCTTTTATGGGATTCGAACCTGAGATCATGTTTTGATAACAAACATAGGAAAAATAGGTAATCCTTCCTACCTAATGCTTAAACTTTCAATACGGGACGCTTGAACTATCAAAATTAATCCTCGTTGAAAGCTCACACTAAGTCACGAGGATGTTACCCCCTATGCATCAGACAAATCATTCTAAATGACCCTTAGAAATAAAACAGAAAGGTTACCCACAACAATAAGCCCAGGGATAGTACTTAACTCGGTTGCATAATTCTGTCTCTTGTAAGGGAAATTCACCTTGAACTTGTGCTTTTATGGGATTCGAACCTGAGATCATGTTTTGATAACAAACATTGGAAAAAAAGGTAATCCTTCCTACCTAATGCTTAAGCTTTCAAAACGGGACGCTTGAACTTTCACACTTAATCCTCGTTGAAAGCTCACACCAAGTCATGAGGATGTTACCCCCATGCACCACAAAAGTCATTCTAAAAGATCCTAGGAAATAACACAAAAAGGTTACCCACAAAAATGAGCCTAGGGATAGTACTTAACTCGGTTGCATAATTCTGTCTCTTGTAAGGAAAATTCACCTTGAACTTGTGCTTTTATGTAATTCGAACCTGAGATTATGTTTTGATTACAAACATAGGAAATATAGCTAATCCGTTCTACCTAATGCTTAAGCTTTCAATACGGGACGCTTGAACTTTCACACTTAATCCTCGTTGAAAGCTCACACCAAGTCACGAGGATGTTCCCCCATGCACCACAAAAGTCATTCTAAAAGATCCTAGGAAATAATACAAAAAGGTTACCCACAACAATGAGCCCAGGGATAGTACTTAACTCGGTTGCATAATTCTGTCTCTTGTAAGTGAAATTCACCTCGAACTTGTGCTTTTATGGGATTCGAACCTGAGATCATGTTTTGATAACAAACATAGGAAAAATAGGTAATCCTTCCTACCTAATGCTTAAACTTTCAATACGGGACGCTTGAACTATCACACTTAATCCTCGTTGAAAGCTCACACCAAGTCACGAGGATGTTACCCCATGCACCACAAAAGTCATTCTAAAAGATCCTAGGAAATAACACAAAAAGGTTACCCACAACAATGAGCCCAGGGATAGTACTTAACTCGGTTGCATAATTCTGTCTCTTGTAAGGGAAATTCACCTCGAACTTGTGCTTTTATGGGATTCGAACCTGAGATCATGTTTTGATAACAAACATAGGAAAAATAGGTAATCCTTCCTACCTAATGCTTAAGCTTTCAAAACGGGACGCTTGAACTTTCACACTTAATCCTCGTTGAAAGCTCACACCAAGTCATGAGGATGTTACCCCCATGCACCACAAAAGTCATTCTAAAAGATCCTAGGAAATAACACAAAAAGGTTACCCACAAAAATGAGCCCAGGGATAGTACTTAACTCGGTTGCATAATTCTGTCTCTTGTAAGGAAAATTCACCTTGAACTTGTGCTTTTATGTAATTCGAACCTGAGATTATGTTTTGATAACAAACATAGGAAATATAGCTAATCCGTTCTACCTAATGCTTAAGCTTTCAATACGGGACGCTTGAACTTTCACACTTAATCCTCGTTGAAAGCTCACACCAAGTCATGAGGATGTTACCCCCATGCACCACAAAAGTCATTCTAAAAGATCCTAGGAAAAATAACACAAAAAGGTTACCCATAACAATGAGCCCAGGGATAGTACTTAACTCGGTTGCATAATTCTGTCTCTTGTAAGTGAAATTCACCTCGAACTTGTGCTTTTATGGGATTCGAACCTGAGATCATGTTTTGATAACAAACATAGGAAAAATAGGTAATCCTTCCTACCTAATGCTTAAACTTTCAATACGGGACGCTTGAACTATCACACTTAATCCTCGTTGAAAGCTCACACCAAGTCACGAGGATGTTACCCCCCATGCATCACACAAGTAATTCTAAATGACGCTTGAAAAAAAAACAGAAAGGTTACCCACAACAATAAGCCCAAGGATAGTACTTAACTCGGTTGCATAATTCTGTCTCTTGTAACGGAAATTCACCTTGAACTTGTGCTTTTATGGGATTCGAACCTGAGATCATGTTTTGATGACAAACATAGGAAAAATAGCTAATCCTTCCTACCTAATGCTTAAGCTTTCAATACGGGATGCTTGAATTGTCACACTTAATCCTCGTTGAAAGCTAACACCAAGTCACGAGGATGTTACCCCATGCACCACAAAAGTCATTCTAAAAGATCCTAGGAAATAACACAAAAAGGTTACCCACAACAATGAGCCCAGGGATAGTACTTAACTCGGTTGCATAATTCTATCTCTTGTAAGGGAAATTAACCTCGAACTTGTGCTTTTATGAGATTCGAACCTGAGATCATGTTTTGATAACAAACATAGGAAAAATAGGTAATCCTTCCTACCTAATGCTTAAGCTTTCAAAACGGGACGCTTGAACTTTCACACTTAATCCTCGTTGAAAGCTCACACCAAGTCATGAGGATGTTACCCCCATGCACCACAAAAGTCATTCTAAAAGATCCTAGGAAATAACACAAAAAGGTTACCCACAAAAATGAGCCCAGGGATAGTACTTAACTCGGTTGCATAATTCTGTCTCTTGTAAGGAAAATTCACCTTGAACTTGTGCTTTTATGTAATTCGAACCTGAGATTATGTTTTGATAACAAACATAGGAAATATAGCTAATCCGTTCTACCTAATGCTAAGCTTTCAATACGGGACGCTTGAACTTTCACACTTAATCCTCGTTGAAAGCTCACACCAAGTCACGAGGATGTTCCCCCATGCACCACAAAAGTCATTCTAAAAGATCCTAGGAAATAACACAAAAAGGTTACACACAACAATGAGCCCAGGGATAGTACTTAACTCGGTTGCATAATTCTGTCTCTTGTAAGGGAAATTCACCTCGAACTTGTGCTTTTATGGGATTCGAACCTGAGATCATGTTTTGATAACAAACATAGGAAAAATAGGTAATCCTTCCTACCTAATGCTTAAACTTTCAATACGGGACGCTTGAACTATCACACTTAATCCTCGTTGAAAGCTCACACTAAGTCACGAGGATGTTACCCCCTATGCATCAGACAAATCATTCTAAATGACCCTTAGAAATAAAACAGAAAGGTTACCCACAACAATAAGCCCAGGGATAGTACTTAACTCGGTTGCATAATTCTGTCTCTTGTAAGGGAAATTCACCTTGAACTTGTGCTTTTATGGGATTCGAACCTGAGATCATGTTTTGATAACAAACATTGGAAAAATAGGTAATCCTTCCTACCTAATGCTTAAGCTTTCAAAACGGGACGCTTGAACTTTCACACTTAATCCTCGTTGAAAGCTCACACCAAGTCATGAGGATGTTACCCCCATGCACCACAAAAGTCATTCTAAAAGATCCTAGGAAATAACACAAAAAGGTTACCCACAAAAATGAGCCTAGGGATAGTACTTAACTCGGTTGCATAATTCTGTCTCTTGTAAGGAAAATTCACCTTGAACTTGTGCTTTTATGTAATTCGAACCTGAGATTATGTTTTGATAACAAACATAGGAAATATAGCTAATCCGTTCTACCTAATGCTTAAGCTTTCAATACGGGACGCTTGAACTTTCACACTTAATCCTCGTTGAAAGCTCACACCAAGTCACGAGGATGTTCCCCCATGCACCACAAAAGTCATTCTAAAAGATCCTAGGAAATAACACAAAAAGGTTACCCACAACAATGAGCCCAGGGATAGTACTTAACTCGGTTGCATAATTCTGTCTCTTGTAAGGGAAATTCACCTCGAACTTGTGCTTTTATGGGATTCGAACCTGAGATCATGTTTTGATAACAAACATAGGAAAAATAGGTAATCCTTCCTACCTAATGCTTAAACTTTCAATACGGGACGCTTGAACTATCACACTTAATCCTCGTTGAAAGCTCACACTAAGTCACGAGGATGTTACCCCCTATGCATCTGACAAATCATTCTAAATGACCCATAGAAATAAAACAGAAAGGTTACCCACAACAATAAGCCCAGGGATAGTACTTAACTCGGTTGCATAATTCTGTCTCTTGTAAGGGAAATTCACCTTGAACTTGTGCTTTTATGGGATTCGAACCTGAGATCATGTTTTGATAACAAACATTGGAAACATAGGTAATCCTTCCTACCTAATGCTTAAGCTTTCAAAACGGGACGCTTGAACTTTCACACTTAATCCTCGTTGAAAGCTCACACCAAGTCATGAGGATGTTACCCCCATGCACCACAAAAGTCATTCTAAAAGATCCTAGGAAATAACACAAAAAGGTTACCCACAAAAATGAGCCCAGGGATAGTACTTAACTCGGTTGCATAATTCTGTCTCTTGTAAGGAAAATTCACCTTGAACTTGTGCTTTTATGTAATTCGAACCTGAGATTATATTTTGATAACAAACATAGGAAATATAGCTAATCCGTTCTACCTAATGCTTAAGCTTTCAATACGGGACGCTTGAACTTTCACACTTAATCCTCGTTGAAAGCTCACACCAAGTCATGAGGATGTTACCCCCATGCACCACAAAAGTCATTCTAAAAGATCCTAGGAAATAACACAAAAAGGTTACCCATAACAATGAGCCCAGGGATAGTACTTAACTCGGTTGCATAATTCTGTCTCTTGTAAGTGAAATTCACCTCGAACTTGTGCTTTTATGGGATTCGAACCTGAGATCATGTTTTGATAACAAACATAGGAAAAATAGGTAATCCTTCCTACCTAATGCTTAAACTTTCAATACGGGACGCTTGAACTATCACACTTAATCCTCGTTGAAAGCTCACACCAAGTCACGAGGATGTTACCCCCCATGCATCACACAAGTAATTCTAAATGACGCTTGGAAAAAAAACAGAAAGGTTACCCACAACAATAAGCCCAGGGATAGTACTTAACTCGGTTGCATAATTCTGTCTCTTGTAACGGAAATTCACCTTGAACTTGTGCTTTTATGGGATTCGAACCTGAGATCATGTTTTGATGACAAACATAGGAAAAATAGCTAATCCTTCCTACCTAATGCTTAAGCTTTCAATATGGGATGCTTGAATTGTCACACTTAATCCTCGTTGAAAGCTCACACCAAGTCACGAGGATGTTACCCCATGCACCACAAAAGTCATTCTAAAAGATCCTAGGAAATAACACAAAAAGGTTACCCACAACAATGAGCCCAGGGATAGTACTTAACTCGGTTGCATAATTCTGTCTCTTGTAAGGGAAATTCACCTCGAACTTGTGCTTTTATGGGATTCGAACCTGAGATCATGTTTTGATAACAAACATAGGAAAAATAGGTAATCCTTCCTACCTAATGCTTAAGCTTTCAAAACGGGACGCTTGAACTTTCACACTTAATCCTCGTTGAAAGCTCACACCAAGTCATGAGGATGTTACCCCCATGCACCACAAAAGTGATTCTAAAAGATCCTAGGAAATAACACAAAAAGGTTACCCACAAAAATGAGCCCAGGGATAGTACTTAACTCGGTTGCATAATTCTGTCTCTTGTAAGGAAAATTCACCTTGAACTTGTGCTTTTATGTAATTCGAACCTGAGATTATGTTTTGATAACAAACATAGGAAATATAGCTAATCCGTTCTACCTAATGCTAAGCTTTCAATACGGGACGCTTGAACTTTCACACTTAATCCTCGTTGAAAGCTCACACCAAGTCACGAGGATGTTCCCCCATGCACCACAAAAGTCATTCTAAAAGATCCTAGGAAATAACACAAAAAGGTTACCCACAACAATGAGCCCAGGGATAGTATTTAACTCGGTTGCATAATTCTGTCTCTTGTAAGGGAAATTCACCTCGAACTTGTGCTTTTATGGGATTCGAACCTGAGATCATGTTTTGATAACAAACATAGGAAAAATAGGTAATCCTTCCTACCTAATGCTTAAACTTTCAATACGGGACGCTTGAACTATCACACTTAATCCTCGTTGAAAGCTCACACTAAGTCACGAGGATGTTACCCCCTATGCATCAGACAAATCATTCTAAATGACCCTTAGAAATTAAACAGAAAGGTTACCCACAACAATAAGCCCAGGGATAGTACTTAACTCGGTTGCATAATTCTGTCTCTTGTAAGGGAAATTCACCTTGAACTTGTGCTTTTATGGGATTCGAACCTGAGATCATGTTTTGATAACAAACATTGGAAAAATAGGTAATCCTTCCTACCTAATGCTTAAGCTTTCAAAACGGGACGCTTGAACTTTCACACTTAATCCTCGTTGAAAGCTCACACCAAGTCATGAGGATGTTACCCCCATGCACCACAAAAGTCATTCTAAAAGATCCTAGGAAATAACACAAAAAGGTTACCCACAAAAATGAGCCCAGGGATAGTACTTAACTCGGTTGCATAATTCTGTCTCTTGTAAGGAAAATTCACCTTGAACTTGTGCTTTTATGTAATTCGAACCTGAGATTATGTTTTGATAACAAACATAGGAAATATAGCTAATCCGTTCTACCTAATGCTAAGCTTTCAATACGGGACGCTTGAACTTTCACACTTAATCCTCGTTGAAAGCTCACACCAAGTCACGAGGATGTTCCCCCATGCACCACAAAAGTCATTCTAAAAGATCCTAGGAAATAACACAAAAAGGTTACCCACAACAATGAGCCCAGGGATAGTATTTAACTCGGTTGCATAATTCTGTCTCTTGTAAGGGAAATTCACCTCGAACTTGTGCTTTTATGGGATTCGAACCTGAGATCATGTTTTGATAACAAACATAGGAAAAATAGGTAATCCTTCCTACCTAATGCTTAAACTTTCAATACGGGACGCTTGAACTATCACACTTAATCCTCGTTGAAAGCTCACACTAAGTCACGAGGATGTTACCCCCTATGCATCAGACAAATCATTCTAAATGACCCTTAGAAATTAAACAGAAAGGTTACCCACAACAATAAGCCCAGGGATAGTACTTAACTCGGTTGCATAATTCTGTCTCTTGTAAGGGAAATTCACCTTGAACTTGTGCTTTTATGGGATTCGAACCTGAGATCATGTTTTGATAACAAACATTGGAAAAATAGGTAATCCTTCCTACCTAATGCTTAAGCTTTCAAAACGGGACGCTTGAACTTTCACACTTAATCCTCGTTGAAATCTCACACCAAGTCATGAGGATGTTATCCCCATGCACCACAAAAGTCATTCTAAAAGATCCTAGGAAATAACACAAAAAGGTTACCCACAAAAATGAGCCCAGGGATAGTACTTAACTCGGTTGCATAAGTCTGTCACTTGTAAGGAAAATTCACCTTGAACTTGTGCTTTTATGTAATTCGAACCTGAGATTATGTTTTGATAACAAACATAGGAAATATAGCTAATCCGTTCTACCTAATGCTTAAGCTTTCAATACGGGACGCTTGAACTTTCACACTTAATCCTCGTTGAAAGCTCACACCAAGTCATGAGGATGTTACCCCCATGCACCACAAAAGTCATTCTAAAAGATCCTAGGAAATAACACAAAAAGGTTACCCATAACAATGAGCCCAGGGATAGTACTTAACTCGGTTGCATAATTCTGTCTCTTGTAAGTGAAATTCACCTCGAACTTGTGCTTTTATGGGATTCGAACCTGAGATCATGTTTTGATAACAAACATAGGAAAAATAGGTAATCCTTCCTACCTAATGCTTAAACTTTCAATACGGGACGCTTGAACTATCACACTTAATCCTCGTTGAAAGCTCACACTAAGTCACGAGGATGTTACCCCCTATGCATCAGACAAATCATTCTAAATGACCCTTAGAAATAAAACAGAAAGGTTACCCACAACAATAAGCCCAGGGATAGTACTTAACTCGGTTGCATAATTCTGTCTCTTGTAAGGGAAATTCACCTTGAACTTGTGCTTTTATGGGATTCGAACCTGAGATCATGTTTTGATAACAAACATTGGAAAAATAGGTAATCCTTCCTACCTAATGCTTAAGCTTTCAAAACGGGACGCTTGAACTTTCACACTTAATCCTCGTTGAAAGCTCACACCAAGTCATGAGGATGTTACCCCCATGCACCACAAAAGTCATTCTAAAAGATCCTAGGAAATAACACAAAAAGGTTACCCACAAAAATGAGCCTAGGGATAGTACTTAACTCGGTTGCATAATTCTGTCTCTTGTAAGGAAAATTCACCTTGAACTTGTGCTTTTATGTAATTCGAACCTGAGATTATGTTTTGATAACAAACATAGGAAATATAGCTAATCCGTTCTACCTAATGCTTAAGCTTTCAATACGGGACGCTTGAACTTTCACACTTAATCCTCGTTGAAAGCTCACACCAAGTCACGAGGATGTTCCCCCATGCACCACAAAAGTCATTCTAAAAGATCCTAGGAAATAACACAAAAAGGTTACCCACAACAATGAGCCCAGGGATAGTACTTAACTCGGTTGCATAATTCTGTCTCTTGTAAGGGAAATTCACCTCGAACTTGTGCTTTTATGGGATTCGAACCTGAGATCATGTTTTGATAACAAACATAGGAAAAATAGGTAATCCTTCCTACCTAATGCTTAAACTTTCAATACGGGACGCTTGAACTATCACACTTAATCCTCGTTGAAAGCTCACACTAAGTCACGAGGATGTTACCCCCTATGCATCAGACAAATCATTCTAAATGACCCATAGAAATAAAACAGAAAGGTTACCCACAACAATAAGCCCAGGGATAGTACTTAACTCGGTTGCATAATTCTGTCTCTTGTAAGGGAAATTCACCTTGAACTTGTGCTTTTATGGGATTCGAACCTGAGATCATGTTTTGATAACAAACATAGGAAAAATAGGTAATCCTTCCTACCTAAGGCTTAAACTTTCAATACGGGACGCTTGAACTATCACACTTAATCCTCGTTGAAAGCTCACACCAAGTCACGAGGATGTTACCCCCCATGCATCACACAAGTAATTCTAAATGACGCTTGGAAAAAAAACAGAAAGGTTACCCACAACAATAAGCCCAGGGATAGTACTTAACTCGGTTGCATAATTCTGTCTCTTGTAAGGGAAATTCACCTTGAACTTGTGCTTTTATGGGATTCGAACCTGAGATCATGTTTTGATGACAAACATAGGAAAAATAGCTAATCCTTCCTACCTAATGCTTAAGCTTTCAATATGGGATGCTTGAATTGTCACACTTAATCCTCGTTGAAAGCTCACACCAAGTCACGAGGATGTTACCCCATGCACCACAAAAGTCATTCTAAAAGATCCTAGGAAATAACACAAAAAGGTTACCCACAACAATGAGCCCAGGGATAGTACTTAACTCGGTTGCATAATTCTGTCTCTTGTAAGGGAAATTCACCTCGAACTTGTGCTTTTATGGGATTCGAACCTGAGATCATGTTTTGATAACAAACATAGGAAAAATAGGTAATCCTTCCTACCTAATGCTTAAACTTTCAATACGGGACGCTTGAACTATCACACTTAATCCTCGTTGAAAGCTCACACTAAGTCACGAGGATGTTACCCCCTATGCATCAGACAAATCATTCTAAATGACCCTTAGAAATAAAACAGAAAGGTTACCCACAACAATAAGCCCAGGGATAGTACTTAACTCGGTTGCATAATTCTGTCTCTTGTAAGGGAAATTCACCTTGAACTTGTGCTTTTATGGGATTCGAACCTGAGATCATGTTTTGATAACAAACATTGGAAAAATAGGTAATCCTTCCTACCTAATGCTTAAGCTTTCAAAACGGGACGCTTGAACTTTCACACTTAATCCTCGTTGAAAGCTCACACCAAGTCATGAGGATGTTACCCCCATGCACCACAAAAGTCATTCTAAAAGATCCTAGGAAATAACACAAAAAGGTTACCCACAAAAATGAGCCTAGGGATAGTACTTAACTCGGTTGCATAATTCTGTCTCTTGTAAGGAAAATTCACCTTGAACTTGTGCTTTTATGTAATTCGAACCTGAGATTATGTTTTGATAACAAACATAGGAAATATAGCTAATCCGTTCTACCTAATGCTTAAGCTTTCAATACGGGACGCTTGAACTTTCACACTTAATCCTCGTTGAAAGCTCACACCAAGTCACGAGGATGTTCCCCCATGCACCACAAAAGTCATTCTAAAAGATCCTAGGAAATAACACAAAAAGGTTACCCACAACAATGAGCCCAGGGATAGTACTTAACTCGGTTGCATAATTCTGTCTCTTGTAAGGGAAATTCACCTCGAACTTGTGCTTTTATGGGATTCGTACCTGAGATCATGTTTTGATAACAAACATAGGAAAAATAGGTAATCCTTCCTACCTAATGCTTAAACTTTCAATACGGGACGCTTGAACTATCACACTTAATCCTCGTTGAAAGCTCACACTAAGTCACGAGGATGTTACCCCCTATGCATCAGACAAATCATTCTAAATGACCCATAGAAATAAAACAGAAAGGTTACCCACAACAATAAGCCCAGGGATAGTACTTAACTCGGTTGCATAATTCTGTCTCTTGTAAGGGAAATTCACCTTGAACTTGTGCTTTTATGGGATTCGAACCTGAGATCATGTTTTGATAACAAACATAGGAAAAATAGGTAATCCTTCCTACCTAAGGCTTAAACTTTCAATACGGGACGCTTGAACTATCACACTTAATCCTCGTTGAAAGCTCACACCAAGTCACGAGGATGTTACCCCCCATGCATCACACAAGTAATTCTAAATGACGCTTGGAAAAAAAACAGAAAGGTTACCCACAACAATAAGCCCAGGGATAGTACTTAACTCGGTTGCATAATTCTGTCTCTTGTAACGGAAATTCACCTTGAACTTGTGCTTTTATGGGATTCGAACCTGAGATCATGTTTTGATGACAAACATAGGAAAAATAGCTAATCCTTCCTACCTAATGCTTAAGCTTTCAATATGGGATGCTTGAATTGTCACACTTAATCCTCGTTGAAAGCTCACACCAAGTCACGAGGATGTTACCCCATGCACCACAAAAGTCATTCTAAAAGATCCTAGGAAATAACACAAAAAGGTTACCCACAACAATGAGCCCAGGGATAGTACTTAACTCGGTTGCATAATTCTGTCTCTTGTAAGGGAAATTCACCTCGAACTTGTGCTTTTATGGGATTCGAACCTGAGATCATGTTTTGATAACAAACATAGGAAAAATAGGTAATCCTTCCTACCTAATGCTTAAGCTTTCAAAACGGGACGCTTGAACTTTCACACTTAATCCTCGTTGAAAGCTCACACCAAGTCATGAGGATGTTACCCCCATGCACCACAAAAGTGATTCTAAAAGATCCTAGGAAATAACACAAAAAGGTTACCCACAAAAATGAGCCCAGGGATAGTACTTAACTCGGTTGCATAATTCTGTCTCTTGTAAGGAAAATTCACCTTGAACTTGTGCTTTTATGTAATTCGAACCTGAGATTATGTTTTGATAACAAACATAGGAAATATAGCTAATCCGTTCTACCTAATGCTAAGCTTTCAATACGGGACGCTTGAACTTTCACACTTAATCCTCGTTGAAAGCTCACACCAAGTCACGAGGATGTTCCCCCATGCACCACAAAAGTCATTCTAAAAGATCCTAGGAAATAACACAAAAAGGTTACCCACAACAATGAGCCCAGGGATAGTATTTAACTCGGTTGCATAATTCTGTCTCTTGTAAGGGAAATTCACCTCGAACTTGTGCTTTTATGGGATTCGAACCTGAGATCATGTTTTGATAACAAACATAGGAAAAATAGGTAATCCTTCCTACCTAATGCTTAAACTTTCAATACGGGACGCTTGAACTATCACACTTAATCCTCGTTGAAAGCTCACACTAAGTCACGAGGATGTTACCCCCTATGCATCAGACAAATCATTCTAAATGACCCTTAGAAATAAAACAGAAAGGTTACCCACAACAATAAGCCCAGGGATAGTACTTAACTCGGTTGCATAATTCTGTCTCTTGTAAGGGAAATTCACCTTGAACTTGTGCTTTTATGGGATTCGAACCTGAGATCATGTTTTGATAACAAACATTGGAAAAATAGGTAATCCTTCCTACCTAATGCTTAAGCTTTCAAAACGGGACGCTTGAACTTTCACACTTAATCCTCGTTGAAAGCTCACACCAAGTCATGAGGATGTTACCCCCATGCACCACAAAAGTCATTCTAAAAGATCCTAGGAAATAACACAAAAAGGTTACCCACAAAAATGAGCCCAGGGATAGTACTTAACTCGGTTGCATAATTCTGTCTCTTGTAAGGAAAATTCACCTTGAACTTGTGCTTTTATGTAATTCGAACCTGAGATTATGTTTTGATAACAAACATAGGAAATATAGCTAATCCGTTCTACCTAATGCTAAGCTTTCAATACGGGACGCTTGAACTTTCACACTTAATCCTCGTTGAAAGCTCACACCAAGTCACGAGGATGTTCCCCCATGCACCACAAAAGTCATTCTAAAAGATCCTAGGAAATAACACAAAAAGGTTACCCACAACAATGAGCCCAGGGATAGTATTTAACTCGGTTGCATAATTCTGTCTCTTGTAAGGGAAATTCACCTCGAACTTGTGCTTTTATGGGATTCGAACCTGAGATCATGTTTTGATAACAAACATAGGAAAAATAGGTAATCCTTCCTACCTAATGCTTAAACTTTCAATACGGGACGCTTGAACTATCACACTTAATCCTCGTTGAAAGCTCACACTAAGTCACGAGGATGTTACCCCCTATGCATCAGACAAATCATTCTAAATGACCCTTAGAAATTAAACAGAAAGGTTACCCACAACAATAAGCCCAGGGATAGTACTTAACTCGGTTGCATAATTCTGTCTCTTGTAAGGGAAATTCACCTTGAACTTGTGCTTTTATGGGATTCGAACCTGAGATCATGTTTTGATAACAAACATTGGAAAAATAGGTAATCCTTCCTACCTAATGCTTAAGCTTTCAAAACGGGACGCTTGAACTTTCACACTTAATCCTCGTTGAAATCTCACACCAAGTCATGAGGATGTTACCCCCATGCACCACAAAAGTCATTCTAAAAGATCCTAGGAAATAACACAAAAAGGTTACCCACAAAAATGAGCCCAGGGATAGTACTTAACTCGGTTGCATAATTCTGTCACTTGTAAGGAAAATTCACCTTGAACTTGTGCTTTGATGTAATTCGAACCTGAGATTATGTTTTGATAACAAACATAGGAAATATAGCTAATCCGTTCTACCTAATGCTTAAGCTTTCAATACGGGACGCTTGAACTTTCACACTTAATCCTCGTTGAAAGCTCACACCAAGTCATGAGGATGTTACCCCCATGCACCACAAAAGTCATTCTAAAAGATCCTAGGAAATAACACAAAAAGGTTACCCATAACAATGAGCCCAGGGATAGTACTTAACTCGGTTGCATAATTCTGTCTCTTGTAAGTGAAATTCACCTCGAACTTGTGCTTTTATGGGATTCGAACCTGAGATCATGTTTTGATAACAAACATAGGAAAAATAGGTAATCCTTCCTACCTAATGCTTAAACTTTCAATACGGGACGCTTGAACTATCACACTTAATCCTCGTTGAAAGCTCACACCAAGTCACGAGGATGTTACCCCCCATGCATCACACAAGTAATTCTAAATGACGCTTGGAAAAAAAACAGAAAGGTTACCCACAACAATAAGCCCAGGGATAGTACTTAACTCGGTTGCATAATTCTGTCTCTTGTAACGGAAATTCACCTTGAACTTGTGCTTTTATGGGATTCGAACCTGAGATCATGTTTTGATGACAAACATAGGAAAAATAGCTAATCCTTCCTACCTAATGCTTAAGCTTTCAATACGGGATGCTTGAATTGTCACACTTAATCCTCGTTGAAAGCTCACACCAAGTCACGAGGATGTTACCCCATGCACCACAAAAGTCATTCTAAAAGATCCTAGGAAATAACACAAAAAGGTTACCCACAACAATGAGCCCAGGGATAGTACTTAACTCGGTTGCATAATTATGTCTCTTGTAAGGGAAATTCACCTCGAACTTGTGCTTTTATGGGATTCGAACCTGAGATCATGTTTTGATAACAAACATAGGAAAAATAGGTAATCCTTCCTACCTAATGCTTAAGCTTTCAAAACGGGACGCTTGAACTTTCACACTTAATCCTCGTTGAAAGCTCACACCAAGTCATGAGGATGTTACCCCCATGCACCACAAAAGTCATTCTAAAAGATCCTAGGAAATAACACAAAAAGGTTACCCACAAAAATGAGCCCAGGGATAGTACTTAACTCGGTTGCATAATTCTGTCTCTTGTAAGGAAAATTCACCTTGAACTTGTGCTTTTATGTAATTCGAACCTGAGATTATGTTTTGATAACAAACATAGGAAATATAGCTAATCCGTTCTACCTAATGCTAAGCTTTCAATACGGGACGCTTGAACTTTCACACTTAATCCTCGTTGAAAGCTCACACCAAGTCACGAGGATGTTCCCCCATGCACCACAAAAGTCATTCTAAAAGATCCTAGGAAATAACACAAAAAGGTTACCCACAACAATGAGCCCAGGGATAGTACTTAACTCGGTTGCATAATTCTGTCTCTTGTAAGGGAAATTCACCTCGAACTTGTGCTTTTATGGGATTCGAACCTGAGATCATGTTTTGATAACAAACATTGGAAAAATAGGTAATCCTTCCTACCTAATGCTTAAGCTTTCAAAACGGGACGCTTGAACTTTCACACTTAATCCTCGTTGAAAGCTCACACCAAGTCACGAGGATGTTCCCCCATGCACCACAAAAGTCATTCTAAAAGATCCTAGGAAATAACACAAAAAGGTTACCCACAAAAATGAGCCTAGGGATAGTACTTAACTCGGTTGCATAATTCTGTCTCTTGTAAGGAAAATTCACCTTGAACTTGTGCTTTTATGTAATTCGAACCTGAGATTATGTTTTGATAACAAACATAGGAAATATAGCTAATCCGTTCTACCTAATGCTTAAGCTTTCAATACGGGACGCTTGAACTTTCACACTTAATCCTCGTTGAAAGCTCACACCAAGTCACGAGGATGTTCCCCCATGCACCACAAAAGTCATTCTAAAAGATCCTAGGAAATAACACAAAAAGGTTACCCACAACAATGAGCCCAGGGATAGTACTTAACTCGGTTGCATAATTCTGTCTCTTGTAAGGGAAATTCACCTCGAACTTGTGCTTTTATGGGATTCGAACCTGAGATCATGTTTTGATAACAAACATAGGAAAAATAGGTAATCCTTCCTACCTAATGCTTAAACTTTCAATACGGGACGCTTGAACTATCACACTTAATCCTCGTTGAAAGCTCACACTAAGTCACGAGGATGTTACCCCCTATGCATCAGACAAATCATTCTAAATGACCCTTAGAAATAAAACAGAAAGGTTACCCACAACAATAAGCCCAGGGATAGTACTTAACTCGGTTGCATAATTCTGTCTCTTGTAAGGGAAATTCACCTTGAACTTGTGCTTTTTTGGGATTCGAACCTGAGATCATGTTTTGATAACAAACATTGGAAAAATAGGTAATCCTTCCTACCTAATGCTTAAGCTTTCAAAACGGGACGCTTGAACTTTCACACTTAATCCTCGTTGAAAGCTCACACCAAGTCATGAGGATGTTACCCCCATGCACCACAAAAGTCATTCTAAAAGATCCTAGGAAATAACACAAAAAGGTTACCCACAAAAATGAGCCTAGGGATAGTACTTAACTCGGTTGCATAATTCTGTCTCTTGTACGGAAAATTCACCTTGAACTTGTGCTTTTATGTAATTCGAACCTGAGATTATGTTTTGATAACAAACATAGGAAATATAGCTAATCCGTTCTACCTAATGCTTAAGCTTTCAATACGGGACGCTTGAACTTTCACACTTAATCCTCGTTGAAAGCTCACACCAAGTCACGAGGATGTTCCCCCATGCACCACAAAAGTCATTCTAAAAGATCCTAGGAAATAACACAAAAAGGTTACCCACAACAATGAGCCCAGGGATAGTACTTAACTCGGTTGCATAATTCTGTCTCTTGTAAGGGAAATTCACCTCGAACTTGTGCTTTTATGGGATTCGAACCTGAGATCATGTTTTGATAACAAACATAGGAAAAATAGGTAATCCTTCCTACCTAATGCTTAAACTTTCAATACGGGACGCTTGAACTATCACACTTAATCCTCGTTGAAAGCTCACACTAAGTCACGAGGATGTTACCCCCTATGCATCAGACAAATCATTCTAAATGACCCTTAGAAATAAAACAGAAAGGTTACCCACAACAATAAGCCCAGGGATAGTACTTAACTCGGTTGCATAATTCTGTCTCTTGTAAGGGAAATTCACCTTGAACTTGTGCTTTTATGGGATTCGAACCTGAGATCATGTTTTGATAACAAACATTGGAAAAATAGGTAATCCTTCCTACCTAATGCTTAAGCTTTCAAAACGGGACGCTTGAACTTTCACACTTAATCCTCGTTGAAAGCTCACACCAAGTCATGAGGATGTTACCCCCATGCACCACAAAAGTGATTCTAAAAGATCCTAGGAAATAACACAAAAAGGTTACCCACAAAAATGAGCCCAGGGATAGTACTTAACTCGGTTGCATAATTCTGTCTCTTGTAAGGAAAATTCACCTTGAACTTGTGCTTTTATGTAATTCGAACCTGAGATTATGTTTTGATAACAAACATAGGAAATATAGCTAATCCGTTCTACCTAATGCTTAAGCTTTCAATACGGGACGCTTGAACTTTCACACTTAATCCTCATTGAAAGCTCACACCAAGTCATGAGGATGTTACCCCCATGCACCACAAAAGTCATTCTAAAAGATCCTAGGAAATAACACAAAAAGGTTACCCATAACAATGAGCCCAGGGATAGTACTTAACTCGGTTGCATAATTCTGTCTCTTGTAAGTGAAATTCACCTCGAACTTGTGCTTTTATGGGATTCGAACCTGAGATCATGTTTTGATAACAAACATAGGAAAAATAGGTAATCCTTCCTACCTAATGCTTAAACTTTCAATACGGGACGCTTGAACTATCACACTTAATCCTCGTTGAAAGCTCACACCAAGTCACGAGGATGTTACCCCCCATGCATCACACAAGTAATTCTAAATGACGCTTGAAAAAAAAACAGAAAGGTTACCCACAACAATAAGCCCAGGGATAGTACTTAACTCGGTTGCATAATTCTGTCTCTTGTAACGGAAATTCACCTTGAACTTGTGCTTTTATGGGATTCGAACCTGAGATCATGTTTTGATGACAAACATAGGAAAAATAGCTAATCCTTCCTACCTAATGCTTAAGCTTTCAATACGGGATGCTTGAATTTTCACACTTAATCCTCGTTGAAAGCTCACACCAAGTCACGAGGATGTTACCCCATGCACCACAAAAGTCATTCTAAAAGATCCTAGGAAATAACACAAAAAGGTTACCCACAACAATGAGCCCAGGGATAGTACTTAACTCGGTTGCATAATTCTGTCTCTTGTAAGGGAAATTCACCTCGAACTTGTGCTTTTATGGGATTCGAACCTGAGATCATGTTTTGATAACAAACATAGGAAAAATAGGTAATCCTTCCTACCTAATGCTTAAGCTTTCAAAACGGGACGCTTGAACTTTCACACTTAATCCTCGTTGAAAGCTCACACCAAGTCATGAGGATGTTACCCCCATGCACCACAAAAGTCATTCTAAAAGATCCTAGGAAATAACACAAAAAGGTTACCCACAAAAATGAGCCCAGGGATAGTACTTAACTCGGTTGCATAATTCTGTCTCTTGTAAGGAAAATTCACCTTGAACTTGTGCTTTTATGTAATTCGAACCTGAGATTATGTTTTGATAACAAACATAGGAAATATAGCTAATCCGTTCTACCTAATGCTAAGCTTTCAATACGGGACGCTTGAACTTTCACACTTAATCCTCGTTGAAAGCTCACACCAAGTCACGAGGATGTTCCCCCATGCACCACAAAAGTCATTCTAAAAGATCCTAGGAAATAACACAAAAAGGTTACCCACAACAATGAGCCCAGGGATAGTACTTAACTCGGTTGCATAATTCTGTCTCTTGTAAGGGAAATTCACCTCGAACTTGTGCTTTTATGGGATTCGAACCTGAGATCATGTTTTGATAACAAACATAGGAAAAATAGGTAATCCTTCCTACCTAATGCTTAAGCTTTCAAAACGGGACGCTTGAACTTTCACACTTAATCCTCGTTGAAAGCTCACACCAAGTCACGAGGATGTTCCCCCATGCACCACAAAAGTCATTCTAAAAGATCCTAGGAAATAACACAAAAAGGTTACCCACAACAATGAGCCCAGGGATAGTACTTAACTCGGTTGCATAATTCTGTCTCTTGTAAGGGAAATTCACCTCGAACTTGTGCTTTTATGGGATTCGAACCTGAGATCATGTTTTGATAACAAACATTGGAAAAATAGGTAATCCTTCCTACCTAATGCTTAAGCTTTCAATACGGGACGCTTGAACTTTCACACTTAATCCTCGTTGAAAGCTCACACCAAGTCATGAGGATGTTACCCCCATGCACCACAAAAGTCATTCTAAAAGATCCTAGGAAATAACACAAAAAGGTTACCCACAACAATGAGCCCAGGGATAGTACTTAACTCGGTTGCATATTCTGTCTCTTGTAAGGGAAATTCACCTCGAACTTGTGCTTTTATGGGATTCGAACCTGAGATCATGTTTTGATAACAAACATAGGAAAAATAGGTAATCCTTCCTACCTAATGCTTAAACTTTCAATACGGGACGCTTGAACTATCACACTTAATCCTCGTTGAAAGCTCACACTAAGTCACGAGGATGTTACCCCCTATGCATCAGACAAATCATTCTAAATGACCCTTAGAAATTAAACAGAAAGGTTACCCACAACAATAAGCCCAGGGATAGTACTTAACTCGGTTGCATAATTCTGTCTCTTGTAAGGGAAATTCACCTTGAACTTGTGCTTTTATGGGATTCGAACCTGAGATCATGTTTTGATAACAAACATTGGAAAAATAGGTAATCCTTCCTACCTAATGCTTAAGCTTTCAAAACGGGACGCTTGAACTTTCACACTTAATCCTCGTTGAAAGCTCACACCAAGTCATGAGGATGTTACCCCCATGCACCACAAAAGTCATTCTAAAAGATCCTAGGAAATAACACAAAAAGGTTACCCACAAAAATGAGCCCAGGGATAGTACTTAACTCGGTTGCATAATTCTGTCTCTTGTAAGGAAAATTCACCTTGAACTTGTGCTTTTATGTAATTCGAACCTGAGATTATGTTTTGATAACAAACATAGGAAATATAGCTAATCCGTTCTACCTAATGCTAAGCTTTCAATACGGGACGCTTGAACTTTCACACTTAATCCTCGTTGAAAGCTCACACCAAGTCACGAGGATGTTCCCCCATGCACCACAAAAGTCATTCTAAAAGATCCTAGGAAATAACACAAAAAGGTTACCCACAACAATGAGCCCAGGGATAGTACTTAACTCGGTTGCATAATTCTGTCTCTTGTAAGGGAAATTCACCTCGAACTTGTGCTTTTATGGGATTCGAACCTGAGATCATGTTTTGATAACAAACATAGGAAAAATAGGTAATCCTTCCTACCTAATGCTTAAGCTTTCAAAACGGGACGCTTGAACTTTCACACTTAATCCTCGTTGAAAGCTCACACCAAGTCACGAGGATGTTCCCCCATGCACCACAAAAGTCATTCTAAAAGATCCTAGGAAATAACACAAAAAGGTTACCCACAACAATGAGCCCAGGGATAGTACTTAACTCGGTTGCATAATTCTGTCTCTTGTAAGGGAAATTCACCTCGAACTTGTGCTTTTATGGGATTCGAACCTGAGATCATGTTTTGATAACAAACATTGGAAAAATAGGTAATCCTTCCTACCTAATGCTTAAGCTTTCAATACGGGACGCTTGAACTTTCACACTTAATCCTCGTTGAAAGCTCACACCAAGTCATGAGGATGTTACCCCCATGCACCACAAAAGTCATTCTAAAAGATCCTAGGAAATAACACAAAAAGGTTACCCACAACAATGAGCCCAGGGATAGTACTTAACTCGGTTGCATAATTCTGTCTCTTGTAAGGGAAATTAACCTCGAACTTGTGCTTTTATGGGATTCGAACCTGAGATAATGTTTTGATAACAAACATAGGAAAAATAGGTAATCCTTCCTACCTAATGCTTAAACTTTCAATACGGGACGCTTGAACTATCACACTTAATCCTCGTTGAAAGCTCACACTAAGTCACGAGGATGTTACCCCCTATGCATCAGACAAATCATTCTAAATGACCCTTAGAAATAAAACAGAAAGGTTACCCACAACAATAAGCCCAGGGATAGTACTTAACTCGGTTGCATAATTCTGTCTCTTGTAAGGGAAATTCACCTTGAACTTGTGCTTTTATGGGATTCGAACCTGAGATCATGTTTTGATAACAAACATTGGAAAAATAGGTAATCCTTCCTACCTAATGCTTAAGCTTTCAAAACGGGACGCTTGAACTTTCACACTTAATCCTCGTTGAAAGCTCACACCAAGTCATGAGGATGTTACCCCCATGCACCACAAAAGTCATTCTAAAAGATCCTAGGAAATAACACAAAAAGGTTACCCACAAAAATGAGCCTAGGGATAGTACTTAACTCGGTTGCATAATTCTGTCTCTTGTACGGAAAATTCACCTTGAACTTGTGCTTTTATGTAATTCGAACCTGAGATTATGTTTTGATAACAAACATAGGAAATATAGCTAATCCTTTCTACCTAATGCTTAAGCTTTCAATACGGGACGCTTGAACTTTCACACTTAATCCTCGTTGAAAGCTCACACCAAGTCACGAGGATGTTCCCCCATGCACCACAAAAGTCATTCTAAAAGATCCTAGGAAATAACACAAAAAGGTTACCCACAACAATGAGCCCAGGGATAGTACTTAACTCGGTTGCATAATTCTGTCTCTTGTAAGGGAAATTCACCTCGAACTTGTGCTTTTATGGGATTCGAACCTGAGATCATGTTTTGATAACAAACATAGGAAAAATAGGTAATCCTTCCTACCTAATGCTTAAACTTTCAATACGGGACGCTTGAACTATCACACTTAATCCTCGTTGAAAGCTCACACTAAGTCACGAGGATGTTACCCCCTATGCATCAGACAAATCATTCTAAATGACCCTTAGAAATAAAACAGAAAGGTTACCCACAACAATAAGCCCAGGGATAGTACTTAACTCGGTTGCATAATTCTGTCTCTTGTAAGGGAAATTCACCTTGAACTTGTGCTTTTATGGGATTCGAACCTGAGATCTTGTTTTGATAACAAACATTGGAAAAATAGGTAATCCTTCCTACCTAATGCTTAAGCTTTCAAAACGGGACGCTTGAACTTTAACACTTAATCCTCGTTGAAAGCTCACACCAAGTCATGAGGATGTTACCCCCATGCACCACAAAAGTCATTCTAAAAGATCCTAGGAAATAACACAAAAAGGTTACCCACAAAAATGAGCCCAGGGATAGTACTTAACTCGGTTGCATAATTCTGTCTCTTGTAAGGAAAATTCACCTTGAACTTGTGCTTTTATGTAATTCGAACCTGAGATTATGTTTTGATAACAAACATAGGAAAAATAGCTAATCCGTTCTACCTAATGCTTAAGCTTTCAATACGGGACGCTTGAACTTTCACACTTAATCCTCGTTGAAAGCTCACACCAAGTCATGAGGATGTTACCCCCATGCACCACAAAAGTCATTCTAAAAGATCCTAGGAAATAACACAAAAAGGTTACCCATAACAATGAGCCCAGGGATAGTACTTAACTCGGTTGCATAATTCTGTCTCTTGTAAGGGAAATTCACCTTGAACTTGTGCTTTTATGGGATTCGAACCTGAGATCATGTTTTGATAACAAACATTGGAAAAATAGGTAATCCTTCCTACCTAATGCTTAAGCTTTCAAAACGGGACGCTTGAACTTTAACACTTAATCCTCGTTGAAAGCTCACACCAAGTCATGAGGATGTTACCCCCATGCACCACAAAAGTCATTCTAAAAGATCCTAGGAAATAACACAAAAAGGTTACCCACAAAAATGAGCCCAGGGATAGTACTTAACTCGGTTGCATAATTCTGTCTCTTGTAAGGAAAATTCACCTTGAACTTGTGCTTTTATGTAATTCGAACCTGAGATTATGTTTTGATAACAAACATAGGAAAAATAGCTAATCCGTTCTACCTAATGCTTAAGCTTTCAATACGGGACGCTTGAACTTTCACACTTAATCCTCGTTGAAAGCTCACACCAAGTCATGAGGATGTTACCCCCATGCACCACAAAAGTCATTCTAAAAGATCCTAGGAAATAACACAAAAAGGTTACCCATAACAATGAGCCCAGGGATAGTACTTAACTCGGTTGCATAATTCTGTCTCTTGTAAGTGAAATTCACCTCGAACTTGTGCTTTTATGGGATTCGAACCTGAGATCATGTTTTGATAACAAACATAGGAAAAATAGGTAATCCTTCCTACCTAATGCTTAAACTTTCAATACGGGACGCTTGAACTATCACACTTAATCCTCGTTGAAAGCTCAAACCAAGTCACGAGGATGTTACCCCCCATGCATCACACAAGTAATTCTAAATGACGCTTGGAAAAAAAACAGAAAGGTTACCCACAACAATAAACCCAGGGATAGTACTTAACTCGGTTGCATAATTCTGTCTCTTGTAACGGAAATTCACCTTGAACTTGTGCTTTTATGGGATTCGAACCTGAGATCATGTTTTGATGACAAACATAGGAAAAATAGCTAATCCTTCCTACCTAATGCTTAAGCTTTCAATACGGGATGCTTGAATTTTCACACTTAATCCTCGTTGAAAGCTCACACCAAGTCACGAGGATGTTACCCCATGCACCACAAAAGTCATTCTAAAAGATCCTAGGAAATAACACAAAAAGGTTACCCACAACAATGAGCCCAGGGATAGTACTTAACTCGGTTGCATAATTCTGTCTCTTGTAAGGGAAATTCACCTCGAACTTGTGCTTTTATGGGATTCGAACCTGAGATCATGTTTTGATAACAAACATAGGAAAAATAGGTAATCCTTCCTACCTAATGCTTAAGCTTTCAAAACGGGACGCTTGAACTTTCACACTTAATCCTCGTTGAAAGCTCACACCAAGTCATGAGGATGTTACCCCCATGCACCACAAAAGTCATTCTAAAAGATCCTAGGAAATAACACAAAAAGGTTACCCACAAAAATGAGCCCAGGGATAGTACTTAACTCGGTTGCATAATTCTGTCTCTTGTAAGGAAAATTCACCTTGAACTTGTGCTTTTATGTAATTCGAACCTGAGATTATGTTTTGATAACAAACATAGGAAATATAGCTAATCCGTTCTACCTAATGCTAAGCTTTCAATACGGGACGCTTGAACTTTCACACTTAATCCTCGTTGAAAGCTCACACCAAGTCACGAGGATGTTCCCCCATGCACCACAAAAGTCATTCTAAAAGATCCTAGGAAATAACACAAAAAGGTTACCCACAACAATGAGCCCAGGGATAGTACTTAACTCGGTTGCATAATTCTGTCTCTTGTAAGGGAAATTCACCTCGAACTTGTGCTTTTATGGGATTCGAACCTGAGATCATGTTTTGATAACAAACATAGGAAAAATAGGTAATCCTTCCTACCTAATGCTTAAGCTTTCAAAACAGGACGCTTGAACTTTCACACTTAATCCTCGTTGAAAGCTCACACCAAGTCACGAGGATGTTCCCCCATGCACCACAAAAGTCATTCTAAAAGATCCTAGGAAATAACACAAAAAGGTTACCCACAACAATGAGGCCAGGGATAGTACTTAACTCGGTTGCATAATTCTGTCTCTTGTAAGGGAAATTCACCTCGAACTTGTGCTTTTATGGGATTCGAACCTGAGATCATGTTTTGATAACAAACATTGGAAAAATAGGTAATCCTTCCTACCTAATGCTTAAGCTTTCAATACGGGACGCTTGAACTTTCACACTTAATCCTCGTTGAAAGCTCACACCAAGTCATGAGGATGTTACCCCCATGCACCACAAAAGTCATTCTAAAAGATCCTAGGAAATAACACAAAAAGGTTACCCACAACAATGAGCCCAGGGATAATACTTAACTCGGTTGCATAATTCTGTCTCTTGTAAGGGAAATTCACCTCGAACTTGTGCTTTTATGGGATTCGAACCTGAGATCATGTTTTGATAACAAACATAGGAAAAATAGGTAATCCTTCCTACCTAATGCTTAAACTTTCAATACGGGACGCTTGAACTATCACACTTAATCCTCGTTGAAAGCTCACACTAAGTCACGAGGATGTTACCCCCTATGCATCAGACAAATCATTCTAAATGACCCTTAGAAATAAAACAGAAAGGTTACCCACAACAATAAGCCCAGGGATAGTACTTAACTCGGTTGCATAATTCTGTCTCTTGTAAGGGAAATTCACCTTGAACTTGTGCTTTTATGGGATTCGAACCTGAGATCATGTTTTGATAACAAACATTGGAAAAATAGGTAATCCTTCCTACCTAATGCTTAAGCTTTCAAAACGGGACGCTTGAACTTTCACACTTAATCCTCGTTGAAAGCTCACACCAAGTCATGAGGATGTTACCCCATGCACCACAAAAGTCATTCTAAAAGATCCTAGGAAATTACACAAAAAGGTTACCCACAAAAATGAGCCCAGGGATAGTACTTAACTCGGTTGCATAATTCTGTCTCTTGTAAGGAAAATTCACCTTGAACTTGTGCTTTTATGTAATTCGAACCTGAGATTATGTTTTGATAACAAACATAGGAAATATAGCTAATCCGTTCTACCTAATGCTTAAGCTTTCAATACGGGACGCTTGAACTTTCACACTTAATCCTCGTTGAAAGCTCACACCAAGTCATGAGGATGTTACCCCCATGCACCACAAAAGTCATTCTAAAAGATCCTAGGAAATAACACAAAAAGGTTACCCATAACAATGAGCCCAGGGATAGTACTTAACTCGGTTGCATAATTCTGTATCTTGTAAGTGAAATTCACCTCGAACTTGTGCTTTTATGGGATTCGAACCTGAGATCATGTTTTGATAACAAACATAGGAAAAATAGGTAATCCTTCCTACCTAATGCTTAAACTTTCAATACGGGACGCTTGAACTATCACAATTAATCCTCGTTGAAAGCTCAAACCAAGTCACGAGGATGTTACCCCCCATGCATCACACAAGTAATTCTAAATGACGCTTGGAAAAAAAACAGAAAGGTTACCCACAACAATAAGCCCAGGGATAGTACTTAACTCGGTTGCATAATTCTGTCTCTTGTAACGGAAATTCACCTTGAACTTGTGCTTTTATGGGATTCGAACCTGAGATCATGTTTTGATGACAAACATAGGAAAAATAGCTAATCCTTCCTACCTAATGCTTAAGCTTTCAATACGGGATGCTTGAATTTTCACACTTAATCCTCGTTGAAAGCTCACATCAAGTCACGAGGATGTTACCCCATGCACCACAAAAGTCATTCTAAAAGATCCTAGGAAATAACACAAAAAGGTTACCCACAACAATGAGCCCAGGGATAGTACTTAACTCGGTTGCATAATTCTGTCTCTTGTAAGGGAAATTCACCTCGAACTTGTGCTTTTATGGGATTCGAACCTGAGATCATGTTTTGATAACAAACATAGGAAAAATAGGTAATCCTTCCTACCTAATGCTTAAGCTTTCAAAACGGGACGCTTAAACTTTCACACTTAATCCTCGTTGAAAGCTCACACCAAGTCATGAGGATGTTACCCCCATGCACCACAAAAGTCATTCTAAAAGATCCTAGGAAATAACACAAAAAGGTTACCCACAAAAATGAGCCCAGGGATAGTACTTAACTCGGTTGCATAATTCTGTCTCTTGTAAGGAAAATTCACCTTGAACTTGTGCTTTTATGTAATTCGAACCTGAGATTATGTTTTGATAACAAACATAGGAAATATAGCTAATCCGTTCTACCTAATGCTAAGCTTTCAATACGGGACGCTTGAACTTTCACACTTAATCCTCGTTGAAAGCTCACACCAAGTCACGAGGATGTTCCCCCATGCACCACAAAAGTCATTCTAAAAGATCCTAGGAAATAACACAAAAAGGTTACCCACAACAATGAGCCCAGGGATAGTACTTAACTCGGTTGCATAATTCTGTCTCTTGTAAGGGAAATTCACCTCGAACTTGTGCTTTTATGGGATTCGAACCTGAGATCATGTTTTGATAACAAACATAGGAAAAATAGGTAATCCTTCCTACCTAATGCTTAAGCTTTCAAAACGGGACGCTTGAACTTTCACACTTAATCCTCGTTGAAAGCTCACACCAAGTCACGAGGATGTTCCCCCATGCACCACAAAAGTCATTCTAAAAGATCCTAGGAAATAACACAAAAAGGTTACCCACAACAATGAGCCCAGGGATAGTACTTAACTCGGTTGCATAATTCTGTCTCTTGTAAGGGAAATTCACCTCGAACTTGTGCTTTTATGGGATTCGAACCTGAGATCATGTTTTGATAACAAACATTGGAAAAATAGGTAATCCTTCCTACCTAATGCTTAAGCTTTCAATACGGGACGCTTGAACTTTCACACTTAATCCTCGTTGAAAGCTCACACCAAGTCATGAGGATGTTACCCCCATGCACCACAAAAGTCATTCTAAAAGATCCTAGGAAATAACACAAAAAGGTTACCCACAACAATGAGCCCAGGGATAGTACTTAACTCGGTTGCATAATTCTGTCTCTTGTAAGGGAAATTCACCTCGAACTTGTGCTTTTATGGGATTCGAACCTGAGATCATGTTTTGATAACAAACATAGGAAAAATAGGTAATCCTTCCTACCTAATGCTTAAACTTTCAATACGGGACGCTTGAACTATCACACTTAATCCTCGTTGAAAGCTCACACTAAGTCACGAGGATGTTACCCCCTATGCATCAGACAAATCATTCTAAATGACCCTTAGAAATAAAACAGAAAGGTTACCCACAACAATAAGCCCAGGGATAGTACTTAACTCGGTTGCATAATTCTGTCTCTTGTAAGGGAAATTCACCTTGAACTTGTGCTTTTATGGGATTCGAACCTGAGATCATGTTTTGATAACAAACATTGGAAAAATAGGTAATCCTTCCTACCTAATGCTTAAGCTTTCAAAACGGGACGCTTGAACTTTCACACTTAATCCTCGTTGAAAGCTCACACCAAGTCATGAGGATGTTACCCCTATGCACCACAAAAGTCATTCTAAAAGATCCTAGGAAATAACACAAAAAGGTTACCCACAAAAATGAGCCTAGGGATAGTACTTAACTCGGTTGCATAATTCTATCTCTTGTAAGGGAAATTCACCTCGAACTTGTGCTGTTATGGGATTCGAACCTGAGATCATGTTTTGATAACAAACATAGGAAAAATAGGTAATCCTTCCTACATAATGCTTAAACTTTCAAAACGGGACGCTTGAACTATCACACTTAATCCTAGTTGGAAGCGCACAGTAAGTCACGAGGATGTTACCCCACATGCATCACACAAGTCATTCTAAATGACCCTTGAAAAAAAAGAGAAAGGTTACCCACAACAATAAGCCCAGGGATAGTACTTAACTCGGTTGCATAATTCTGTCTCTTGTAACGGAAATTCACCTTGAACTTGTGCTTTTATGGGATTCGAACCTGAGATCATGTTTTGATGACAAACATAGGAAAAATAGCTAATCCTTCCTACCTAATGCTTAAGCTTTCAATACGGGATGCTTGAACTGTCACACTTAATATTCGTTGAAAGCTCACACCAAGTCACGAGGATGTTACCCCATGCACTACAAAAGTCATTCTAAAAGATCCTAGGAAATAACACAAAAAGGTTACCCACAACAATGAGCCCAGGGATAGTACTTAACTCGGTTGCATAATTCTGTCTCTTGTAAGGGAAATTCACCTCGAACTTGTGCTTTTATGGGATTCGAACCTGAGATCATGTTTTGATAACAAACATAGGAAAAATAGGTAATCCTTCCTACCTAATGCTTAAGCTTTCAAAACGGGACGCTTGAACTTTCACACTTAATCCTCGTTGAAAGCTCACACCAAGTCACGAGGATGTTCCCCCATGCACCACAAAAGTCATTCTAAAAGATCCTAGGAAATAACACAAAAAGGTTACCCACAACAATGAGCCCAGGGATAGTACTTAACTCGGTTGCATAATTCTGTCTCTTGTAAGGGAAATTCACCTCGAACTTGTGCTTTTATGGGATTCGAACCTGAGATCATGTTTTGATAACAAACATTGGAAAAATAGGTAATCCTTCCTACCTAATGCTTAAGCTTTCAATACGGGACGCTTGAACTTTCACACTTAATCCTCGTTGAAAGCTCACACCAAGTCATGAGGATGTTACCCCCATGCACCACAAAAGTCATTCTAAAAGATCCTAGGAAATAACACAAAAAGGTTACCCACAACAATGAGCCCAGGGATAGTACTTAACTCGGTTGCATAATTCTGTCTCTTGTAAGGGAAATTCACCTCGAACTTGTGCTTTTATGGGATTCGAACCTGAGATCATGTTTTGATAACAAACATAGGAAAAATAGGTAATCCTTCCTACCTAATGCTTAAACTTTCAATACGGGACGCTTGAACTATCACACTTAATCCTCGTTGCAAGCTCACACTAAGTCACGAGGATGTTACCCCCTATGCATCAGACAAATCATTCTAAATGACCCTTAGAAATAAAACAGAAAGGTTACCCACAACAATAAGCCCAGGGATAGTACTTAACTCGGTTGCATAATTCTGTCTCTTGTAAGGGAAATTCACCTTGAACTTGTGCTTTTATGGGATTCGAACCTGAGATCATGTTTTGATAACAAACATTGGAAAAATAGGTAATCCTTCCTACCTAATGCTTAAGCTTTCAAAACGGGACGCTTGAACTTTCACACTTAATCCTCGTTGAAAGCTCACACCAAGTCATGAGGATGTTACCCCTATGCACCACAAAAGTCATTCTAAAAGATCCTAGGAAATAACACAAAAAGGTTACCCACAAAAATGAGCCTAGGGATAGTACTTAACTCGGTTGCATAATTCTATCTCTTGTAAGGGAAATTCACCTCGAACTTGTGCTGTTATGGGATTCGAACCTGAGATCATGTTTTGATAACAAACATAGGAAAAATAGGTAATCCTTCCTACATAATGCTTAAACTTTCAAAACGGGACGCTTGAACTATCACACTTAATCCTAGTTGGAAGCGCACAGTAAGTCACGAGGATGTTACCCCACATGCATCACACAAGTCATTCTAAATGACCCTTGAAAAAAAAGAGAAAGGTTACCCACAACAATAAGCCCAGGGATAGTACTTAACTCGGTTGCATAATTCTGTCTCTTGTAACGGAAATTCACCTTGAACTTGTGCTTTTATGGGATTCGAACCTGAGATCATGTTTTGATGACAAACATAGGAAAAATAGCTAATCCTTCCTACCTAATGCTTAAGCTTTCAATACGGGATGCTTGAACTGTCACACTTAATATTCGTTGAAAGCTCACACCAAGTCACGAGGATGTTACCCCATGCACTACAAAAGTCATTCTAAAAGATCCTAGGAAATAACACAAAAAGGTTACCCACAACAATGAGCCCAGGGATAGTACTTAACTCGGTTGCATAATTCTGTCTCTTGTAAGGGAAATTCACCTCGAACTTGTGCTTTTATGGGATTCGATCCTGAGATCATGTTTTGATAACAAACATAGGAAAAATAGGTAATCCTTCCTACCTAATGCTTACGCTTTCAATACGGGACGCTTTAACTATCACACTTAATCCTCGTTGAAAGCTCACACCAAGTCACAAGGATGTTACCCCCCATGCATCACACAAGTCATTCTAAATAACCCTTGGAATTAAAACACAAAGGTTACCCACAACAATAAGCCCAGGGATAGTACTTAACTCGGTTGCATAATTCTGTCTCTTGTAAGGGAAATTCACCTTGAACTTGTGCTTTTATGGGATTCGAACCAGAGATCATGTTTTGATAACAAACATAGGAAATATAGCTAATCCGTTCTACCTAATGCTTAAGCTTTCAATACGGGACGCTTGAACTTTCACACTTAATCCTCGTTGAAAGCTCACACCAAGTCATGAGGATGTTACCCCCATGCACCACAAAAGTCATTCTAAAAGATCCTAGGAAATAACACAAAAAGGTTACCCATAACAATGAACCCAGGGATAATACTTAACTCGGTTGCATAATTCTGTCTCTTGTAAGTGAAATTCACCTCGAACTTGTGCTTTTATGGGATTCGAACCTGAGATCATGTTTTGATAACAAACATTGGAAAAATAGGTAATCCTTCCTACCTAATGCTTAAACTTTCAATACGGGACGCTTGAACTATCACACTTAATCCTCGTTGGAAGAGCACACCAAGTCACGAGGATGTTACCCCCCATGCATCACACAAGTCATTCTAAATGACCCTTGAAAAAAAAGAGAAAGGTTACCCACAACAATAAGCCCAGGGATAGTACTTAACTCGGTTGCATAATTCTGTCTCTTGTAACGGAAATTCACCTTGAACTTGTGCTTTTATGGGATTCGAACCTGAGATCATGTTTTGATAACAAACATAGGAAAAATAGGTAATCCTTCCTACCTAATGCTTAAGCTTTCAATACGGGATGCTTTAACTATCACACTTAATCCTCGTTGAAAGCTCACACCAAGTCACGAGGATGTTTCCCCCCATGCATCACACAAGTAATTGTAAATGACGCTTGGAAAAAAAACAGATAGGTTACCCACAACAATAAGACCAAGGATAGTACTTAACTCGGTTGCATAATTCTGTCTCTTGTAAGGAAAATTCACCTTGAACTTGTGCTTTTATGTAATTCGAACCTGAGATTATGTTTTGATAACAAACATAGGAAATATAGCTAACCCGTTCTACCTAATGCTTAAGCTTTCAATACGGGACGCTTGAACTTTCACACTTAATCCTCGTTGAAAGCTCACACCAAGTCATGAGGATGTTACCCCCATACACCACAAAAGTCATTCTAAAAGATCCTAGGAAATAACACAAAAGGTTACCCATAACAATGAGCCCAGGGATAGTACTTAACTCGGTTGCATAATTCTGTCTCTTGTAAGTGAAATTCACCTCGAACTTGTGCTTTTATGGGATTCGAACCTGAGATCATGTTTTGATAACAAACATAGGAAAAATAGGTAATCCTTCCTACCTAATGCTTAAACTTTCAATATGGGACGCTTGAACTATCACACTTAATCCTCGTTGGAAGCGCACACCAAGTCACGAGGATGTTACCCCCCATGCATCACACAAGTCATTCTAAATGACCCTTGAAAAAAAAGAGAAAGGTTACCCACAACAATAAGCCCAGGGATAGTACTTAACTCGGTTGCATAATTCTGTCTCTTGTAACGGAAATTCACCTTGAACTTGTGCTTTTATGGGATTCGAACCTGAGATCATATGTTGATAACAAACATAGGAAAAATAGGTAATCCTTCCTACCTAATGCTTAAGCTTTCAAAACGGGACGCTTGAACTTTCACACTTAATCCTCGTTGAAAGCTCACACCAAGTCATGAGGATGTTACCCCCATGCACCACAAAAGTCATTCTAAAAGATCCTAGGAAATAACACAAAAAGGTTACCCACAAAAATGAGCCGAGGGATAGTACTTAACTCGGTTGCATAATTCTGTCTCTTGTAAGGAAAATTCACTTTGAACTTGTGCTTTTATGTAATTCGAACCTGAGATTATGTTTTGATAACAAACATAGGAAATATAGCTAATCCGTTCTACCTAATGCTTAAGCTTTCAATACGGGACGCTTGAACTTTCACACTTAATCCTCGTTGAAAGCTCACACCAAGTCACGAGGATGTTCCCCCATGCACCACAAAAGTCATTCTAAAAGATCCTAGGAAATAACACAAAAAGGTTACCCACAACAATGAGCCCAGGGATAGTACTTAACTCGGTTGCATAATTCTGTCTCTTGTAAGGGAAATTCACCTCGAACTTGTGCTTTTATGGGATTCGAACCTGAGATCATGTTTTGATAACAAACATTGGAAAAATAGGTAATCCTTCCTACCTAATGCTTAAGCTTTCAAAACGGGACGCTTGAACTTTCACACTTAATCCTCGTTGAAAGCTCACACCAAGTCATGAGGATGTTACCCCCATGCACCACAAAAGTCATTCTAAAAGATCCTAGGAAATAACACAAAAAGGTTACCCACAAAAATGAGCCCAGGGATAGTACTTAACTCGGTTGCATAATTCTGTCTCTTGTAAGGAAAATTCACTTTGAACTTGTGCTTTTATGTAATTCGAACCTGAGATTATGTTTTGATAACAAACATCGGAAATATAGCTAATCCGTTCTACCTAATGCTTAAGCTTTCAATACGGGACGCTTGAACTTTCACACTTAATCCTCGTTGAAAGCTCACACCAAGTCACGAGGATGTTCCCCCATGCACCACAAAAGTCATTCTAAAAGATCCTAGGAAATAACACAAAAAGGTTACCCACAACAATGAGCCCAGGGATAGTACTTAACTCGGTTGCATAATTCTGTCTCTTGTAAGGGAAATTCACCTCGAACTTGTGCTTTTATGGGATTCGAACCTGAGATCATGTTTTGATAACAAACATAGTAAAAATAGGTAATCCTTCCTACCTAATGCTTAAACTTTCAATACGGGACGCTTGAACTATCACACTTAATCCTCGTTGAAAGCTCACACTAAGTCACGAGGATGTTACCCCCTATGCATCAGACAAATCATTCTAAATGACCTTTGGAAATAAAACAGAAAGGTTACCCACAACAATAAGCCCAGGGATAGTACTTAACTCGGTTGCATAATTCTGTCTCTTGTAAGGGAAATTCACCTTGAACTTGTGCTTTTATGGGATTCGAACCTGAGATCATGTTTTGATAACAAACATTGGAAAAATAGGTAATCCTTCCTACCTAATGCTTAAGCTTTCAAAACGGGACGCTTGAACTTTCACACTTAATCCTCGTTGAAAGCTCACACCAAGTCATGAGGATGTTACCCACATGCACCACAAAAGTCATTCTAAAAGATCCTAGGAAATAACACAAAAAGGTTACCCACAAAAATGAGCCCAGGGATAGTACTTAACTCGGTTGCATAATTCTATCTCTTGTAACTGAAATTCACCTCGAACTTGTGCTTTTATGGGATTCGAACCTGAGATCATGTTTTGATAACAAACATAGGAAAAATAGGTAATCCTTCCTACCTAATGCTTAAACTTTCAATATGGGACGCTTGAACTATCACACTTAATCCTTGTTGGAAGCGCACACCAAGTCACGAGGATGTTACCCCACATGCATCACACAAGTCATTCTAAATGACCCTTGAAAAAAAAGAGAAAGGTTACCCACATCAATAAGCCCAGGGATAGTACTTAACTCGGTTGCATAATTCTGTCTCTTGTAACGGAAATTCACCTTGAACTTGTGCTTTTATGGGATTCGAACCTGAGATCATGTTTTGATGACAAACATAGGAAAAATAGCTAATCCTTCCTACCTAATGCTTAAGCTTTCAATACGGGATGCTTGAACTGTCACACTTAATCCTCGTTGAAAGCTCACACCAAGTCACGAGGATGTTACCCCATGCACTACAAAAGTCATTCTAAAAGATCCTAGGAAATAACACAAAAAGGTTACCCACAACAATGAGCCCAGGGATAGTACTTAACTCGGTTGCATAATTCTGTCTCTTGTAAGGGAAATTCACCTTGAACTTGTGCTTTTATGGGATTCGAACCTGAGATCATGTTTTGATAACAAACATAGGAAAAATAGCTAATCCTTCCTACCTAATGCTTAAGCTTTCAATACGGGATGCTTGAACTGTCACACTTAATCCTCGTTGAAAGCTAACACCAAGTCACGAGGATGTTACCCCATGCACCACAAAAGTCATTCTAAAAGATCCTAGGAAATAACACAAAAAGGTTACCCACAACAATGAGCCCAGGGATAGTACTTAACTCGGTTGCATAATTCTGTCTCTTGTAAGGGAAATTCACCTCGAACTTGTGCTTTTATGGGATTCGAACCTGAGATCATGTTTTGATAACAAACATAGGAAAAATAGGTAATCCTTCCTACCTAATGCTTAAGCTTTCAAAACGGGACCCTTGAACTTTCACACTTAATCCTCGTTGAAAGCTCACACTAAGTCACGAGGATGTTACCCCCTATGCATCAGACAAATCATTCTAAATGACCTTTGGAAATAAAACAGAAAGGTTACCCACAACAATGAGCCCAGGGATAGTACTTAACTCGGTTGCATAATTCTGTCTCTTGTAAGGGAAATTCACCTTGAACTTGTGCTTTTATGGGATTCGAACCTGAGATCATGTTTTGATAACAAACATTGGAAAAATAGGTAATCCTTCCTACCTAATGCTTAAGCTTTCAAAACGGGACGCTTGAACTTTCACACTTAATCCTCGTTGAAAGCTCACACCAAGTCATGAGGATGTTACCCACATGCACCACAAAAGTCATTCTAAAAGATCCTAGGAAATAACACAAAAAGGTTACCCACAAAAATGAGCCCAGGGATAGTACTTAACTCGGTTGCATAATTCTATCTCTTGTAACTGAAATTCACCTCGAACTTGTGCTTTTATGGGATTCGAACCTGAGATCATGTTTTGATAACAAACATAGGAAAAATAGGTAATCCTTCCTACCTAATGCTTAAACTTTCAATATGGGACGCTTGAACTATCACACTTAATCCTTGTTGGAAGCGCACACCAAGTCACGAGGATGTTACCCCACATGCATCACACAAGTCATTCTAAATGACCCTTGAAAAAAAAGAGAAAGGTTACCCACATCAATAAGCCCAGGGATAGTACTTAACTCGGTTGCATAATTCTGTCTCTTGTAACGGAAATTCACCTTGAACTTGTGCTTTTATGGGATTCGAACCTGAGATCATGTTTTGATGACAAACATAGGAAAAATAGCTAATCCTTCCTACCTAATGCTTAAGCTTTCAATACGGGATGCTTGAACTGTCACACTTAATCCTCGTTGAAAGCTCACACCAAGTCACGAGGATGTTACCCTATGCACTACAAAAGTCATTCTAAAAGATCCTAGGAAATAACACAAAAAGGTTACCCACAACAATGAGCCCAGGGATAGTACTTAACTCGGTTGCATAATTCTGTCTCTTGTAAGGGAAATTCACCTTGAACTTGTGCTTTTATGGGATTCGAACCTGAGATCATGTTTTGATAACAAACATAGGAAAAATAGCTAATCCTTCCTACCTAATGCTTAAGCTTTCAACACGGGATGCTTGAACTGTCACACTTAATCCTCGTTGAAAGCTCACACCAAGTCACGAGGATGTTACCCCATGCACTACAAAAGTCATTCTAAAAGATCCTAGGAAATAACACAAAAAGGTTACCCACAACAATGAGCCCAGGGATAGTACTTAACTCGGTTGCATAATTCTGTCTCTTGTAAGGGAAATTCACCTTGAACTTGTGCTTTTATGGGATTCGAACCTGAGATCTTGTTTTGATAACAAACATAGGAAAAATAGGTAATCCTTCCTACCTAATGCTTAAGCTTTCAAAACGGGACCCTTGAACTTTCACACTTAATACTCGTTGAAAGCTCACACCAAGTCACGAGGATGTTCCCCCATGCACCACAAAAGTCATTCTAAAAGATCCTAGGAAATAACACAAAAAGGTTACCCACAACAATGAGCCCAGGGATAGTACTTAACTCGGTTGCATAATTCTGTCTCTTGTAAGGGAAATTCACCTCGAACTTGTGCTTTTATGGGATTCGAACCTGAGATCATGTTTTGATAACAAACATTGGAAAAATAGGTAATCCTTCCTACCTAATGCTTAAGCTTTCAAAACGGGACGCTTGAACTTTCACACTTAATCCTCGTTGAAAGCTCACACCAAGTCATGAGGATGTTACCCCCATGCACCACAAAAGTCATTCTAAAAGATCCTAGGAAATAACACAAAAAGGTTACCCACAACAATGAGTCCAGGGATAGTACTTAACTCGGTTGCATAATTCTGTCTCTTGTAAGGGAAATTCACCTCGAACTTGTGCTTTTATGGGATTCGAACCTGAGATCATGTTTTGATAACAAACATTGGAAAAATAGGTAATCCTTCCTACCTAATGCTTAAGCTTTCAAAACGGGACGCTTGAACTTTCACACTTAATCCTCGTTGAAAGCTCACACCAAGTCATGAGGATGTTACCCCCATGCACCACAAAAGTCATTCTAAAAGATCCTAGGAAATAACACAAAAAGGTTACCCACAAAAATGAGCCCAGGGATAGTACTTAACTCGGTTGCATAATTCTGTCTCTTGTAAGGAAAATTCACTTTGAACTTGTGCTTTTATGTAATTCGAACCTGAGATTATGTTTTGATAACAAACATAGGAAATATAGCTAATCCGTTCTACCTAATGCTTAAGCTTTCAATACGGGACGCTTGAACTTTCACACTTAATCCTCGTTGAAAGCTCACACCAAGTCACGAGGATGTTCCCCCATGCACCACAAAAGTCATTCTAAAAGATCCTAGGAAATAACACAAAAAGGTTACCCACAACAATGAGCCCAGGGATAGTACTTAACTCGGTTGCATAATTCTTTCTCTTGTAAGGGAAATTCACCTCGAACTTGTGCTTTTATGGGATTCGAACCTGAGATCATGTTTTGATAACAAACATAGTAAAAATAGGTAATCCTTCCTACCTAATGCTTAAACTTTCAATACGGGACGCTTGAACTATCACACTTAATCCTCGTTGAAAGCTCACACTAAGTCACGAGGATGTTACCCCCTATGCATCAGACAAATCATTCTAAATGACCTTTGGAAATAAAACAGAAAGGTTACCCACAACAATAAGCCCAGGGATAGTACTTAACTCGGTTGCATAATTCTGTCTCTTGTAAGGGAAATTCACCTTGAACTTGTGCTTTTATGGGATTCGAACCTGAGATCATGTTTTGATAACAAACATTGGAAAAATAGGTAATCCTTCCTACCTAATGCTTAAACTTTCAATATGGGACGCTTGAACTATCACACTTAATCCTTGTTGGAAGCGCACACCAAGTCACGAGGATGTTACCCCACATGCATCACACAAGTCATTCTAAATGACCCTTGAAAAAAAAGAGAAAGGTTACCCACATCAATAAGCCCAGGGATAGTACTTAACTCGGTTGCATAATTCTGTCTCTTGTAACGGAAATTCACCTTGAACTTGTGCTTTTATGGGATTCGAACCTGAGATCATGTTTTGATGACAAACATAGGAAAAATAGCTAATCCTTCCTACCTAATGCTTAAGCTTTCAATACGGGATGCTTAAACTGTCACACTTAATCCTCGTTGAAAGCTCACACCAAGTCACGAGGATGTTACCCCATGCACTACAAAAGTCATTCTAAAAGATCCTAGGAAATAACACAAAAAGGTTACCCACAACAATGAGCCCAGGGATAGTACTTAACTCGGTTGCATAATTCTGTCTCTTGTAAGGGAAATTCACCTTGAACTTGTGCTTTTATGGGATTCGAACCTGAGATCATGTTTTGATAACAAACATAGGAAAAATAGCTAATCCTTCCTACCTAATGCTTAAGCTTTCAATACGGGATGCTTGAACTGTCACACTTAATCCTCGTTGAAAGCTCACACCAAGTCACGAGGATGTTACCCCATGCACTACAAAAGTCATTCTAAAAGATCCTAGGAAATAACACAAAAAGGTTACCCACAACAATGAGCCCAGGGATAGTACTTAACTCGGTTGCATAATTCTGTCTCTTGTAAGGGAAATTCACCTTGAACTTGTGCTTTTATGGGATTCGAACCTGAGATCATGTTTTGATAACAAACATTGGAAAAATAGGTAATCCTTCCTACCTAATGCTTAAGCTTTCAAAACGGGACGCTTGAACTATCACACTTAATCCTCGTTGAAAGCTCACACTAAGTCACAAGGATGTTACCCCCTATGCATCAGACAAATCATTCTAAATGACCTTTGGAAATAAAACAGAAAGGTTACCCACAACAATAAGCCCAGGGATAGTACTTAACTCGGTTGCATAATTCTGTCTCTTGTAAGGGAAATTCACCTTGAACTTGTGCTTTTATGGGATTCGAACCTGAGATCATGTTTTGATAACAAACATTGGAAAAATAGGTAATCCTTCCTACCTAATGCTTAAACTTTCAATACGGGACGCTTGAACTATCACACTTAATCCTCGTTGGAAGCGCACCCCAAGTCACGAGGATGTTACCCCACATGCATCACACAAGTCATTCTAAATGACCATTGAAAAAAAAAGAGAAAGGTTACCCACAACAATAAGCCCAGGGATAGTACTTAACTCGGTTGCATAATTCTGTCTCTTGTAAGGGAAATTCACCTTGAACTTGTGCTTTTATGGGATTCGAACCTTAGATCATGTTTTGATAACAAACATAGGAAAAATAGGTAATCCTTCCTACCTAATGCTTAAGCTTTCAATACGGGATGCTTGAAATATCACACTTAATCCTCGTTGGAAGCTCACACCAAGTCACGAGGATGTTACCCACCATGCATCACACAAGTAATTCTAAATGACGCTTGAAAAAAAAACAGAAAGGTTACCCACAACAATAAGACCAAGGATAGTACTTAACTCGGTTGCATAATTCTGTCTCTTGTAAGGAAAGTTCACCTTGAACTTGTGCTTTTATGTAATTCGAACCTGAGATTATGTTTTGATAACAAACATAGGAAATATAGCTAATCCGTTCTACCTAATGCTTAAGCTTTCAATACGGGACGCTTGAAATTTCACACTTAATCCTCGTTGAAAGCTCACACCAAGTCATGAGGATGTTACCCCCATGCACCACAAAAGTCATTCTAAAAGATCCTAAGAAATAACACAAAAAGGTTACCCATAACAATGAGCCCAGGGATAGTACTTAACTCGGTTGCATAATTCTGTCTCTTGTAAGTGAAATTCACCTCAAACTTGTGATTTTATGGGATTCGAACCTGAGATCGTGTTTTGATAACAAACATAGGAAAAATAGGTAATCCTTCCTTCCTAATGCTTAAACTTTCAATACGGGACGCTTGAACTATCACACTTAATCCTCGTTGGAAGAGCACACCAAGTCACGAGGATGTTACCCCCATGCATCACACAAGTCATTCTAAATGACCCTTGAAAAAAAAGAGAAAGGTTACCCACAACAATAAGCCCAGGGATAGTACTTAACTCGGTTGCATAATTCTGTCTCTTGTAACGGAAATTCACCTTGAACTTGTGCTTTTATGGGATTCGAACCTGAGATCATGTTTTGATGACAAACATCGGAAAAATAGCTAATCCTTCCTACCTAATGCTTAAGCTTTCAATACGGGACGCTTGAACTGTCACACTTAATCCTCGTTGAAAGCTCACACCAAGTCACGAGGATGTTACCCCATGCACTACAAAAGTCATTCTAAAAGATCCTAGGAAATAACACAAAAAGGTTACCCACAACAATGAGCCCAGGGATAGTACTTAACTCGGTTGCATAATTCTGTCTCTTGTAAGGGAAATTCACCTCGAACTTGTGCTTTTATGGGATTCGAACCAGAGATCATGTTTTGATAACAAACATAGGAAAAATAGGTAATCCTTCCTACCTAATGCTTAAACTTTCAATACGGGACGCTTTAACTATCAAACTTAATCCTCGTTGAAAGCTCACACTAAGTCACGAGGATGTTACCCCCTATGCATCACACAAATCATTCTAAATGACCCTTGGAAATAAAACAGAAAGGTTACCCACAACAATAAGCCCAGGGATAGTACTTCACTCGGTTGCATAATTCTGTCTCTTGTAAGGGAAATTCACCTTGAACTTGTGCTTTTATGAGATTCGAACCTGAGATAATGTTTTGATAACAAACATAGGAAAAATAGGTAATCCTTCCTACCTAATACTTAAGCTTTCAATACGGGACGCTTGAACTATCACACTTAATCCTCGTTGAAAGCTCACACCAAGTCACGAGGATGTTACCCCCCATGCATCACACAAGTCATTCTAAATAACCCTTGGAAATAAAACACAAAGGTTACCCACAACAATAAGCCCAGGGATAGTACTTAACTCGGTTGCATAATTCTGTCTCTTGTAAGGGAAATTCACCTTGAACTTGTGCTTTTATGGGATTCGAACCTGAGATCATGTTTTGATAACAAACATAGGAAAAATAGGTAATCCTTCCTACCTAATGCTTAAACTTTCAATACGGGACGCTTGAACTATCACACTTAATCCTCGTTGGAAGCGCACACCAAGTCACGAGGATGTTACCCCATGCATCACACAAGTAATTCTAAATGACGCTTGGAAAAAAAACAGAAAGGTTACCCACAACAATAAGACCAAGGATAGTACTTAACTCGGTTGCATAATTCTGTCTCTTGTAAGGAAAATTCACCTTGAACTTGTGCTTTTATGTAATTCGAACCTGAGATTATGTTTTGATAACAAACATAGGAAATATAGCTAATCCGTTCTACCTAATGCTTAAGCTTTCAATACGAGACGCTTGAACTTTCACACTTAATCCTCGTTGAATGCTCACACCAAGTCATGAGGATGTTACCCCCATGCACCACAAAAGTCATTCTAAAAGATCCTAGGAAATAACACAAAAAGGTTACCCATAACAATGAGCCCAGGGATAGTACTTAACTCGGTTGCATAATTCTGTCTCTTGTAAGTGAAATTCACCACGAACTTGTGCTTTTATGGGATTCGAACCTGAGATCATGTTTTGATAAAAAAACATAGGAAAAATAGGTAATCCTTCCTACCTAATGCTTAAACTTTCAATACGGGATGCTTGAACTATCACACTTAATCCTCGTTGGAAGAGCACACCAAGTCACGAGGATGTTACCCCCCATGCATCACACAAGTCATTCTAAATGACCCTTGAAAAAAAAGAGAAAGGTTACCCACAACAATAAGCCCAGGGATAGTACTTAACTCGGTTGCATAATTCTGTCTCTTGTAACGGAAATTCACCTTGAACTTGTCCTTTTATGGGATTCGAACCTGAGATCATGTTTTGATGACAAACATAGGAAAAATAGCTAATCCTTCCTACCTAATGCTTAAGCTTTCAATACGGGACGCTTGAACTGTCACACTTAATCCTCGTTGAAAGCTCACACCAAGTCACGAGGATGTTACCCCATGCACCACAAAAGTCATTCTAAAAGATCCTAGGAAATAACACAAAAAGGTTACCCACAACAATGAGCCCAGGGATAGTACTTAACTCGGTTGCATAATTCTGTCTCTTGTAAGGGAAATTGACCTCGAACTTGTGCTTTTATGGGATTCGAACCTGAGATCATGTTTTGATAACAAACATAGGAAAAATAGGTAATCCTTCCTACCTAATGCTTAAACTTTCAATACGGGACGCTTTAACTATCACACTTAATCCTCGTTGAAAGCTCACACTAAGTCACGAGGATGTTACCCCCTATGCATCACAAAAATCATTCTAAATGACCCTTGGAAATAAAACAGAAAGGTTACCCACAACAATAAGCCCAGGGATAGTACTTCACTCGGTTGCATAATTCTGTCTCTTGTAAGGGAAATTCACCTTGAACTTGTGCTTTTATGAGATTCGAACCTGAGATAATGTTTTGATAACAAACATAGGAAAAATAGGTAATCCTTCCTACCTAATGCTTAAGGTTTCAATACAGGACGCTTGAACTATCACACCTAATCCTCGTTGAAAGCTCACACCAAGTCACGAGGATGTTAGCCCCCATGCATCACACAAGTCATTCTAAATAACCCTTGGAAATAAAACACAAAGGTTACCCACAACAATAAGCCCAGGGATAGTACTTAACTCGGTTGCATAATTCTGTCTCTTGTAAGGGAAATTCACCTTGAACTTGTGCTTTTATGGGATTCGAACCTGAGATCATGTTTTGATAACAAACATAGGAAAAATAGGTAATCCTTCCTACCTAATGCTTAAACTTTCAATACGGGACGCTTGAACTATCACACTTAATCCTCGTTGGAAGCGCACACCAAGTCACGAAGATGTTACCCCCCATGCATCACACAAGTCATTCTAAATGACCCTTGAAAAAAAAAGAGAAAGGTTACCCACAACAATAAGCCCAGTGATAGTACTTAACTCGGTTGCATAATTCTGTCTCTTGTAAGGGAAATTCACCTTGAACTTGTGCTTTTATGGGATTCGAACCTGAGATCATGTTTTGATAACAAACATAGGAAAAATAGGTAATCCTTCCTACCTAATGCTTAAGCTTTCAATACGGGATGCTTGAACTATCACACTTAATCCTCGTTGAAAGCTCACACCAGGTCACGAGGATGTTACCCCCCATGCATCACACAAGTAATTCTAAATGACGCTTGGAAAAAAAACAGAAAGGTTACCCACAACAATAATGCCAAGGATAGTACTTAACTCGGTTGCATAATTCTGTCTCTTGTAAGGAAAATTCACCTTGAACTTGTGCTTTTATGTAATTCGAACCTGAGATTATGTTTTGATAACAAACATAGGAAATATAGCTAATCCGTTCTACCTAATGCTTAAGCTTTCAATACGAGACGCTTGAACTTTCACACTTAATCCTCGTTGAAAGCTCACACCAAGTCATGAGGATGTTACCCCCATGCACCACAAAAGTCATTCTAAAAGATCCTAGGAAATAACACAAAAAGGTTACCCATAACAATGAGCCCAGGGATAGTACTTAACTCGGTTGCATAATTCTGTCTCTTGTAAGGGAAATTCACCTTGAACTTGTGCTTTTATGGGATTCGAACCTGAGATCATGTTTTGATGACAAACATAGGAAAAATAGCTAATCCTTCCTACCTAATGCTTAAGCTTTCAATACGAGACGCTTGAACTGTCACACTTAATCCTCGTTGAAAGCTCAAGTCACGAGGATGTTACCCCATGCACCACAAAAGTCATTCTAAAAGATCCTAGGAAATAACACAAAAAGGTTACCCACAACAATGAGCCCAGGGATAGTACTTAACTCGGTTGCATAATTCTGTCTCTTGTAAGGGAAATTCACCTCGAACTTGTGCTTTTATAGGATTCGAACCTGAGATCATGTTTTGATAACAAACATAGGAAAAATAGGTAATCCTTCCTACCTAATGCTTAAACTTTCAATACGGGACGCTTGAACTATAACACTTAATCCTCGTTGAAAGCTCACACTAAGTCACGAGGATGTTACCCCCTATGCATCACACAAATCATTCTAAATGACCCTTGGAAATAAAACAGAAAGGTTACCCACAACAATAAGCCCAGGGATAGTACTTCACTCGGTTGTATAATTCTGTCTCTTGTAAGGGAAATTCACCTTGAACTTGTGCTTTTATGAGATTCGAACCTGAGATAATGTTTTGATAACAAACATAGGAAAAATAGGTAATCCTTCCTACCTAATGCTTAAGGTTTCAATACAGGACGCTTGAACTATCACACCTAATCCTCGTTGAAAGCTCACACCAAGTCACGAGGATGTTACCCCCCATGCATCACACAAGTCATTCTAAATAACCCTTGGAAATAAAACACAAAGGTTACCCACAACAATAAGCCCAGGGATAGTACTTAACTCGGTTGCATAATTCTGTCTCTTCTAAGGGAAATTCACCTTGAACTTTTGCTTTTATGTAATTCGAACCTGAGATTATGTTTTGATAACAAACATAGGAAATATAGCTAATCCGTTCTACCTAATGCTTAAGCTTTCAATACGAGACGCTTGAACTTTCACACTTAATCCTCGTTGAAAGCTCACACCAAGTCATGAGGATGTTACCCCCATGCACCACAAAAGTCATTCTAAAAGATCCTAGGAAATAACACAAAAAGGTTACCCATAACAATGAGCCCAGGGATAGTACTTAACTCGGTTGCATAATTCTGTCTCTTGTAAGTGAAATTCACCACGAACTTGTGCTTTTATGGGATTCGAACCTGAGATCATGTTTTGATAAAAAACATAGGAAAAATAGGTAATCCTTCCTACCTAATGCTTAAACTTTCAATACGGGACGCTTGAACTATCACACTTAATCCTCGTTGGAAGAGCATACCAAGTCACGAGGATGTTACCCCCCATGCATCACACAAGTCATTCTAAATGACCCTTGAAAAAAAAGAGAAAGGTTACCCACAACAATAAGCCCAGGGATAGTACTTAACTCGGTTGCATAATTCTGTCTCTTGTAACGGAAATTCACCTTGAACTTGTCCTTTTATGGGATTCGAACCTGAGATCATGTTTTGATGACAAACATAGGAAAAATAGCTAATCCTTCCTACCTAATGCTTAAGCTTTCAATACGGGACGCTTGAACTGTCATACTTAATCCTCGTTGAAAGCTCACACCAAGTCACGAGGATGTTACCCCATGCACCACAAAAGTCATTCTAAAAGATCCTAGGAAATAACACAAAAAGGTTACCCACAACAATGAGCCCATGGATAGTACTTAACTCGGTTGCATAATTCTGTCTCTTGTAAGGGAAATTGACCTCGAACTTGTGCTTTTATGGGATTCGAACCTGAGATCATGTTTTGATAACAAACATAGGAAAAATAGGTAATCCTTCCTACCTAATGCTTAAACTTTCAATACGGGACGCTTTAACTATCACACTTAATCCTCGTTGAAAGCTCACACTAAGTCACGAGGATGTTACCCCCTATGCATCACAAAAATCATTCTAAATGACCCTTGGAAATAAAACAGAAAGGTTACCCACAACAATAAGCCCAGGGATAGTACTTCACTCGGTTGCATAATTCTGTCTCTTGTAAGGGAAATTCACCTTGAACTTGTGCTTTTATGAGATTCGAACCTGAGATAATGTTTTGATAACAAAAATAGGAAAAATAGGTAATCCTTCCTACCTAATGCTTAAGGTTTCAATACAGGACGCTTGAACTATCACACCTAATCCTCGTTGAAAGCTCACACCAAGTCACGAGGATGTTACCCCCCATGCATCACACAAGTCATTCTAAATAACCCTTGGAAATAAAACACAAAGGTTACCCACAACAATAAGCCCAGGGATAGTACTTAACTCGGTTGCATAATTCTGTCTCTTGTAAGGGAAATTCACCTTGAACTTGTGCTTTTATGGGATTCGAACCTGAGATCATGTTTTGATAACAAACATAGGAAAAATAGGTAATCCTTCCTACCTAATGCTTAAACTTTCAATACGGGACGCTTGAACTATCACACTTAATCCTCGTTGGAAGCTCACACCAAGTCACGAGGATGTTACCCCCCATGCATCACACAAGTCATTCTAAATGACCCTTGAAAAAAAAAGAGAAAGGTTACCCACAACAATAAACCCAGTGATAGTACTTAACTCGGTTGCATAATTCTGTCTCTTGTAAGGGAAATTCACCTTGAACTTGTGATTTTATGGGATTCGAACCTGAGATCATGTTTTGATAACAAACATAGGAAAAATAGGTAATCCTTCCTACCTAATGCTTAAGCTTTCAATACGGGATGCTTGAACTATCACACTTAATCCTCGTTGAAAGCTCACACCAAGTCACGAGGATGTTACCCCCCATGCATCACACAAGTAATTCTAAATGACGCTTGGAAAAAAAACAGAAAGGTTACCCACAACAATAATACCAAGGATAGTACTTAACTCGGTTGCATAATTCTGTCTCTTGTAAGGAAAATTCACCTTGAACTTGTGCTTTTATGTAATTCGAACCTGAGATTATGTTTTGATAACAAACATAGGAAATATAGCTAATCCGTTCTACCTAATGCTTAAGCTTTCAATACGAGACGCTTGAACTTTCACACTTAATCCTCGTTGAAAGCTCACACCAAGTCATGAGGATGTTACCCCCATGCACCACAAAAGTCATTCTAAAAGATCCTAGGAAATAACACAAAAAGGTTACCCATAACAATGAGCCCAGGGATAGTACTTAACTCGGTTGCATAATTCTGTCTCTTGTAAGTGAAATTCACCTCGAACTTGTGCTTTTATGGGATTCGAACCTGAGATCATGTTTTGATAACAAACATAGGAAAAATAGGTAATCCTTCCTACCTAATGCTTAAACTTTCAATACGGGACACTTGAACTATCACACTTAATCCTCGTTGGAAGAGCACACCAAGTCACGAGGATGTTACCCCCCATGCATCACACAAGTCATTCTAAATGACCCTTGAAAAAAAAGAGAAAGGTTACCCACAACAATAAACCCAGGGATAGTACTTAACTCGGTTGCATAATTCTGTCTCTTGTAACGGAAATTCACCTTGAACTTGTGCTTTTATGGGATTCGAACCTGAGATCATGTTTTGATGACAAACATAGGAAAAATAGCTAATCCTTCCTACCTAATGCTTAAGCTTTCAATACGAGACGCTTGAACTGTCACACTTAATCCTCGTTGAAAGCTCACACCAAGTCACGAGGATGTTACCCCATGCACCACAAAAGTCATTCTAAAAGATCCTAGGAAATAACACAAAAAGGTTACCCACAACAATGAGCCCAGGGATAGTACTTAACTCGGTTGCATAATTCTGTCTCTTGTAAGGGAAATTCACCTTGAACTTGTGATTTTATGGGATTCGAACCTGAGATCATGTTTTGATAACAAACATAGGAAAAATAGGTAATCCTTCCTACCTAATGCTTAAGCTTTCAATACGGGATGCTTGAACTATCACACTTAATCCTCGTTGAAAGCTCACACCAAGTCACGAGGATGTTACCCCCCATGCATCACACAAGTAATTCTAAATGACGCTTGGAAAAAAAACAGAAAGGTTACCCACAACAATAATACCAAGGATAGTACTTAACTCGGTTGCATAATTCTGTCTCTTGTAAGGAAAATTCACCTTGAACTTGTGCTTTTATGTAATTCGAACCTGAGATTATGTTTTGATAACAAACATAGGAAATATAGCTAATCCGTTCTACCTAATGCTTAAGCTTTCAATACGAGACGCTTGAACTTTCACACTTAATCCTCGTTGAAAGCTCACACCAAGTCATGAGGATGTTACCCCCATGCACCACAAAAGTCATTCTAAAAGATCCTAGGAAATAACACAAAAAGGTTACCCATAACAATGAGCCCAGGGATAGTACTTAACTCGGTTGCATAATTCTATCTCTTGTAAGTGAAATTCACCTCGAACTTGTGCTTTTATGGGATTCGAACCTGAGATCATGTTTTGATAACAAACATAGGAAAAATAGGTAATCCTTCCTACCTAATGCTTAAACTTTCAATACGGGACACTTGAACTATCACACTTAATCCTCGTTGGATGAGCACACCAAGTCACGAGGATGTTACCCCCCATGCATCACACAAGTCATTCTAAATGACCCTTGAAAAAAAAGAGAAAGGTTACCCACAACAATAAACCCAGGGATAGTACTTAACTCGGTTGCATAATTCTGTCTCTTGTAACGGAAATTCACCTTGAACTTGTGCTTTTATGGGATTCGAACCTGAGATCATGTTTTGATGACAAACATAGGAAAAATAGCTAATCCTTCCTACCTAATGCTTAAGCTTTCAATACGAGACGCTTGAACTGTCACACTTAATCCTCGTTGAAAGCTCACACCAAGTCACGAGGATGTTACCCCATGCACCACAAAAGTCATTCTAAAAGATCCTAGGAAATAACACAAAAAGGTTACCCACAACAATGAGCCCAGGGATAGTACTTAACTCGGTTGCATAATTCTGTCTCTTGTAAGGGAAATTCACCTCGAACTTGTGCTTTTATAGGATTCGAACCTGAGATCATGTTTTGATAACAAACATAGGAAAAATAGGTAATCCTTCCTACCTAATGCTTAAACTTTCAATACGGGATGCTTTAACTATCACACTTAATCCTCGTTGAAAGCTCACACTAAGTCACGAGGATGTTACCCCCTATGCATCACACAAATCATTCTAAATGACCCTTGGAAATAAAACAGAAAGGTTACCCACAACAATAAGCCCAGGGATAGTACTTAACTCGGTTGCATAATTCTGTCTCTTGTAAGGGAAATTCACCTTGAACTTGTGCTTTTATGAGATTCGAACCTGAGATAATGTTTTGATAACAAACATAGGAAAAATAGGTAATCCTTCCTACCTAATGCTTAAGGTTTCAATACAGGACGCTTGAACTATCACACCTAATCCTCGTTGAAAGCTCACACCAAGTCACGAGGATGTTACCCCCCATGCATCACACAAGTCATTCTAAATAACCCTTGGAAATAAAACACAAAGGTTACCCACAACAATAAGCCCAGGGATAGTACTTAACTCGGTTGCATAATTCTGTCTCTTCTAAGGGAAATTCACCTTGAACTTGTGCTTTTATGTAATTCGAACCTGAGATTATGTTTTGATAACAAACATAGGAAATATAGCTAATCCGTTCTACCTAATGCTTAAGCTTTCAATACGAGACGCTTGAACTTTCACACTTAATCCTCGTTGAAAGCTCACACCAAGTCATGAGGATGTTACCCCCATGCACCACAAAAGTCATTCTAAAAGATCCTAGGAAATAACACAAAAAGGTTACCCATAACAATGAGCCCAGGGATAGTACTTAACTCGGTTGCATAATTCTGTCTCTTGTAAGTGAAATTCACCACGAACTTGTGCTTTTATGGGATTCGAACCTGAGATCATGTTTTGATAAAAAACATAGGAAAAATAGGTAATCCTTCCTACCTAATGCTTAAACTTTCAATACGGGACGCTTGAACTATCACACTTAATCCTCGTTGGAAGAGCACACCAAGTCACGAGGATGTTACCCCCCATGCATCACACAAGTCATTCTAAATGACCCTTGAAAAAAAAGAGAAAGGTTACCCACAACAATAAGCCCAGGGATAGTACTTAACTCGGTTGCATAATTCTGTCTCTTGTAACGGAAATTCACCTTGAACTTGTCCTTTTATGGGATTCGAACCTGAGATCATGTTTTGATGACAAACATAGGAAAAATAGCTAATCCTTCCTACCTAATGCTTAAGCTTTCAATACGGGACGCTTGAACTGTCACACTTAATCCTCGTTGAAAGCCCACACCAAGTCACGAGGATGTTACCCCATGCACCACAAAAGTCATTCTAAAAGATCCTAGGAAATAACACAAAAAGGTTACCCACAACAATGAGCCCAGGGATAGTACTTAACTCGGTTGCATAATTCTGTCTCTTGTAAGGGAAATTCACCTCGAACTTGTGCTTTTATAGGATTCGAACCTGAGATCATGTTTTGATAACAAACATAGGAAAAATAGGTAATCCTTCCTACCTAATGCTTAAACTTTCAATACGGGATGCTTTAACTATCACACTTAATCCTCGTTGAAAGCTCACACTAAGTCACGAGGATGTTACCCCCTATGCATCACACAAATCATTCTAAATGACCCTTGGAAATAAAACAGAAAGGTTACCCACAACAATAAGCCCAGGGATAGTACTTAACTCGGTTGCATAATTCTGTCTCTTGTAAGGGAAATTCACCTTGAACTTGTGCTTTTATGAGATTCGAACCTGAGATAATGTTTTGATAACAAACATAGGAAAAATAGGTAATCCTTCCTACCTAATGCTTAAGGTTTCAATACAGGACGCTTGAACTATCACACCTAATCCTCGTTGAAAGCTCACACCAAGTCACGAGGATGTTACCCCCCATGCATCACACAAGTCATTCTAAATAACCCTTGGAAATAAAACACAAAGGTTACCCACAACAATAAGCCCAGGGATAGTACTTAACTCGGTTGCATAATTCTGTCTCTTCTAAGGGAAATTCACCTTGAACTTGTGCTTTTATGTAATTCGAACCTGAGATTATGTTTTGATAACAAACATAGGAAATATAGCTAATCCGTTCTACCTAATGCTTAAGCTTTCAATACGAGACGCTTGAACTTTCACACTTAATCCTCGTTGAAAGCTCACACCAAGTCATGAGGATGTTACCCCCATGCACCACAAAAGTCATTCTAAAAGATCCTAGGAAATAACACAAAAAGGTTACCCATAACAATGAGCCCAGGGATAGTACTTAACTCGGTTGCATAATTCTGTCTCTTGTAAGTGAAATTCACCACGAACTTGTGCTTTTATGGGATTCGAACCTGAGATCATGTTTTGATAAAAAACATAGGAAAAATAGGTAATCCTTCCTACCTAATGCTTAAACTTTCAATACGGGACGCTTGAACTATCACACTTAATCCTCGTTGGAAGAGCACACCAAGTCACGAGGATGTTACCCCCCATGCATCACACAAGTCATTCTAAATGACCCTTGAAAAAAAAGAGAAAGGTTACCCACAACAATAAGCCCAGGGATAGTACTTAACTCGGTTGCATAATTCTGTCTCTTGTAACGGAAATTCACCTTGAACTTGTCCTTTTATGGGATTCGAACCTGAGATCATGTTTTGATGACAAACATAGGAAAAATAGCTAATCCTTCCTACCTAATGCTTAAGCTTTCAATACGGGACGCTTGAACTGTCACACTTAATCCTCGTTGAAAGCCCACACCAAGTCACGAGGATGTTACCCCATGCACCACAAAAGTCATTCTAAAAGATCCTAGGAAATAACACAAAAAGGTTACCCACAACAATGAGCCCAGGGATAGTACTTAACTCGGTTGCATAATTCTATCTCTTGTAAGGGAAATTGATCTCGAACTTGTGCTTTTATGGGATTCGAACCTGAGATCATGTTTTGATAACAAACATAGGAAAAATAGGTAATCCTTCCTACCTAATGCTTAAACTTTCAATACGGGACGCTTTAACTATCACACTTAATCCTCGTTGAAGGCTCACACTAAGTCACGAGGATGTTACCCCCTATGCATCACAAAAATCATTCTAAATGACCCTTGGAAATAAAACAGAAAGGTTACCCACAACAATAAGCCCAGGGATAGTACTTCACTCGGTTGCATAATTCTGTCTCTTGTAAGGGAAATTCACCTTGAACTTGTGCTTTTATGAGATTCGAACCTGAGATAATGTTTTGATAACAAACATAGGAAAAATAGGTAATCCTTCCTACCTAATGCTTAAGGTTTCAATACAGGACGCTTGAACTATCACACCTAATCCTCGTTGAAAGCTCACACCAAGTCACGAGGATGTTACCCCCCATGCATCACACAAGTCATTCTAAATAACCCTTGGAAATAAAACACAAAGGTTACCCACAACAATAAGCCCAGGGATAGTACTTAACTCGGTTGCATAATTCTGTCTCTTGTAAGGGAAATTCACCTTGAACTTGTGCTTTTATGGGATTCGAACCTGAGATCATGTTTTGATAACAAACATAGGAAAAATAGGTAATCCTTCCTACCTAATGCTTAAACTTTCAATACGGGATGCTTGAACTATCACACTTAATCCTCGTTAGAAGAGCACACCAAGTCACGAGGATGTTACCCCCCATGCATCACACAAGTCATTCTAAATGACCCTTGAAAAAAAAGAGAAAGGTTACCCACAACAATAAACCGAGGGATAGTACTTAACTCGGTTGCATAATTCTGTCTCTTGTAACGGAAATTCACCTTGAACTTGTGCTTTTATGGGATTCGAACCTGAGATCATGTTTTGATGACAAACATAGGAAAAATAGCTAATCCTTCCTACCTAATGCTTAAGGTTTCAATACGAGACGCTTGAACTGTCACACTTAATCCTCGTTGAAAGCTCACACCAAGTCACGAGGATGTTACCCCATGCACCACAAAAGTCATTCTAAAAGATCCTAGGAAATAACACAAAAAGGTTTCCCACAACAATGAGCCCAGGGATAGTACTTAACTCGGTTGCATAATTCTGTCTCTTGTAAGGGAAATTCACCTCGAACTTGTGCTTTTATAGGATTCGAACCTGAGATCATGTTTTGATAACAAACATAGGAAAAATAGGTAATCCTTCCTACCTAATGCTTAAACTTTCAATACGGGATGCTTTAACTATCACACTTAATCCTCGTTGAAAGCTCACACTAAGTCACGAGGATGTTACCCCCTATGCATCACACAAATCATTCTAAATGACCCTTGGAAATAAAACAGAAAGGTTACCCACAACAATAAGCCCAGGGATAGTACTTCACTCGGTTGCATAATTCTGTCTCTTGTAAGGGAAATTCACCTTGAACTTGTGCTTTTATGAGATTCGAACCTGAGATAATGTTTTGATAACAAACATAGGAAAAATAGGTAATCCTTCCTACCTAATGCTTAAGGTTTCAATACAGGACGCTTGAACTATCACACCTAATCCTCGTTGAAAGCTCACCCCAAGTCACGAGGATGTTACCCCCCATGCATCACACAAGTCATTCTAAATAACCCTTGGAAATAAAACACAAAGGTTACCCACAACAATAAGCCCAGGGATAGTACTTAACTCGGTTGCATAATTCTGTCTCTTCTAAGGGAAATTCACCTTGAACTTGTGCTTTTATGTAATTCGAACCTGGGATTATGTTTTGATAACAAACATAGGAAATATAGCTAATCCGTTCTACCTAATGCTTAAGCTTTCAATACGAGACGCTTGAACTTTCACACTTAATCCTAGTTGAAAGCTCACACAAAGTCATGAGGATGTTACCCCCATGCACCACAAAAGTCATTCTAAAAGATCCTAGGAAATAACACAAAAAGGTTACCCATAACAATGAGCCCAGGGATAGTACTTAACTCGGTTGCATAATTCTGTCTCTTGTAAGTGAAATTCACCACGAACTTGTGCTTTTATGGGATTCGAACCTGAGATCATGTTTTGATAAAAAACATAGGAAAAATAGGTAATCCTTCCTACCTAATGCTTAAACTTTCAATACGGGACGCTTGAACTATCACACTTAATCCTCGTTGGAAGAGCACACTAAGTCACGAGGATGTTACCCCCCATGCATCACACAAGTCATTCTAAATGACCCTTTAAAAAAAAGAGAAAGGTTACCCACAACAATAAGCCCAGGGATAGTACTTAACTCGGTTGCATAATTCTGTCTCTTGTAACGGAAATTCACCTTGAACTTGTCCTTTTATGGGATTCGAACCTGAGATCATGTTTTGATGACAAACATAGGAAAAATAGCTAATCCTTCCTACCTAATGCTTAAGCTTTCAATACGGGACGCTTGAACTGTCACACTTAATCCTCGTTGAAAGCTCACACCAAGTCACGAGGATGTTACCCCATGCACCAGAAAAGTCATTCTAAAAGATCCTAGGAAATAACACAAAAAGGTTACCCACAACAATGAGCCCAAGGATAGTACTTAACTCGGTTGCATAATTCTGTCTCTTGTAAGGGAAATTGATCTCGAACTTGTGCTTTTATGGGATTCGAACCTGAGATCATGTTTTGATAACAAACATAGGAAAAATAGGTAATCCTTCCTACCTAATGCTTAAACTTTCAATACGGGACGCTTTAACTATCACACTTAATCCTCGTTGAAAGCTCACACTAAGTCACGAGGATGTTACCCCCTATGCATCACAAAAATCATTCTAAATGACCCTTGGAAATAAAACAGAAAGGTTACCCACAACAATAAGCCCAGGGATAGTACTTCACTCGGTTGCATAATTCTGTCTCTTGTAAGGGAAATTCACCTTGAACTTGTGCTTTTATGAGATTCGAACCTGAGATAATGTTTTGATAACAAACATAGGAAAAATAGGTAATCCTTCCTACCTAATGCTTAAGGTTTCAATACAGGACGCTTGAACTATCACACCTAATCCTCGTTGAAAGCTCACACCAAGTCACGAGGATGTTACCCCCCATGCATCACACAAGTCATTCTAAATAACCCTTGGAAATAAAACACAAAGGTTACCCACAACAATAAGCCCAGGGATAGTACTTAACTCGGTTGCATAATTCTGTCTCTTGTAAGGGAAATTCACCTTGAACTTGTGCTTTTATGGGATTCGAACCTGAGATCATGTTTTGATAACAAACATAGGAAAAATAGGTAATCCTTCCTACCTAATGCTTAAACTTTCAATACGGGATGCTTGAACTATCACACTTAATCCTCGTTGAAAGGTCACACCAAGTCACGAGGATGTTACCCCCCATGCATCACACAAGTCATTCTAAATGACGCTTGGAAAAAAAACAGAAAGGTTACCCACAACAATAATGCCAAGGATAGTACTTAACTCGGTTGCATAATTCTGTCTCTTGTAAGGGAAATTCACCTTGAAGTTGTGCTTTTATGGGATTCGAACCTGAGATCATGTTTTGATAACAAACATAGGAAAAATAGGTAATCCTTCCTACCTAATGCTTAAGCTTTCAATACGGGATGCTTGAACTATCACACTTAATCCTCGTTGAAAGGTCACACCAAGTCACGAGGATGTTACCCCCCATGCATCACACAAGTAATTCTAAATGACGCTTGGAAAAAAAACAGAAAGGTTACCCACAACAATAATGCCAAGGATAGTACTTAACTCGGTTGCATAATTCTGTCTCTTGTAAGGAAAATTCACCTTGAACTTGTGCTTTTATGTAATTTGAACCTGAGATTATGTTTTGATAACAAACATAGGAAATATAGCTAATCCGTTCTACCTAATGCTTAAGCTTTCAATACGAGACGCTTGAACTTTCACACTTAATCCTCGTTGAAAGCTCACACCAAGTCATGAGGATGTTACCCCCATGCACCACAAAAGTCATTCTAAAAGATCCTAGGAAATAACACAAAAAGGTTACCCATAACAATGAGCCCAGGGATAGTACTTAACTCGGTTGCATAATTCTGTCTCTTGTAAGTGAAATTCACCTCGAACTTGTGCTTTTATGGGATTCGAACCTGAGATCATGTTTTGATAACAAACATAGGAAAAATAGGTAATCCTTCCTACCTAATGCTTAAACTTTCAATACGGGACACTTGAACTATCACACTTAATCCTCGTTGGAAGAGCACACCAAGTCACGAGGATGTTACCCCACATGCATCACACAAGTCATTCTAAATGACCCTTGAAAAAAAAGAGAAAGGTTACCCACAACAATAAACCCAGGGATAGTACTTAACTCGGTTGCATAATTCTGTCTCTTGTAACGGAAATTCACCTTGAACTTGTGCTTTTATGGGATTCGAACCTGAGATCATGTTTTGATGACAAACATAGGAAAAATAGCTAATCCTTCCTACCTAATGCTTAAGCTTTCAATACGGGACGCTTGAACTGTCACACTTAATCCTCGTTGAAAGCTCACACCAAGTCACGAGGATGTTACCCCATGCACCACAAAAGTCATTCTAAAAGATCCTAGGAAATAACACAAAAAGGTTACCCACAACAATGAGCCCAGGGATAGTACTTAACTCGGTTGCATAATTCTGTCTCTTGTAAGGGAAATTCACCTCGAACTTGTGCTTTTATAGGATTCGAACCTGAGATCATCTTTTGATAACAAACATAGGAAAAATAGGTAATCCTTCCTACCTAATGCTTAAACTTTCAATACGGGACGCTTGAACTATAACACTTAATCCTCGTTGGAAGAGCACACCAAGTCACGAGGATGTTACCCCCCATGCATCACACAAGTCATTCTAAATGACCCTTGAAAAAAAAGAGAAAGGTTACCCACAACAATAAGCCCAGGGATAGTACTTAACTCGGTTGCATAATTCTGTCTCTTGTAACGGAAATTAACCTTGAACTTGTCCTTTTATGGGATTCGAACCTGAGATCATGTTTTGATGACAAACATAGGAAAAATAGCTAATCCTTCCTACCTAATGCTTAAGCTTTCAATACGGGACGCTTGAACTGTCACACTTAATCCTCGTTGAAAGCTCACACCAAGTCACGAGGATGTTACCCCATGCACCACAAAAGTCATTCTAAAAGATCCTAGGAAATAACACAAAAAGGTTACCCACAACAATGAGCCCAGGGATAGTACTTAACTCGGTTGCATAATTCTGTCTCTTGTAAGGGAAATTGACCGCGAACTTGTGCTTTTATGGGATTCGAACCTGAGATCATGTTTTGATAACAAACATAGGAAAAATAGGTAATCCTTCCTACCTAATGCTTAAACTTTCAATACGGGACGCTTTAACTATCACACTTAATCCTCGTTGAAAGCTCACACTAAGTCACGAGGATGTTACCGCCTATGCATCACAAAAATCATTCTAAATGACCCTTGGAAATAAAACAGAAAGGTTACCCACAACAATAAGCCCAGGGATAGTACTTCACTCGGTTGCATAATTCTGTCTCTTGTAAGGGAAATTCACCTTGAACTTGTGCTTTTATGAGATTCGAACCTGAGATAATGTTTTGATAACAAACATAGGAAAAATAGGTAATCCTTCCTACCTAATGCTTAAGGTTTCAATACAGGACGCTTGAACTATAACACCTAATCCTCGTTGAAAGCTCACACCAAGTCACGAGGATGTTACCCCCCATGCATCACACAAGTCATTCTAAATAACCCTTGGAAATAAAACACAAAGGTTACCCACAACAATAAGCCCAGGGATAGTACTTAACTCGGTTGCATAATTCTGTCTCTTGTAAGGGAAATTCACCTTGAACTTGTGCTTTTATGAGATTCGAACCTGAGATAATGTTTTGATAACAAACATAGGAAAAATAGGTAATCCTTCCTACCTAATGCTTAAGGTTTCAATACAGGACGCTTGAACTATCACACCTAATCCTCGTTGAAAGCTCACACCAAGTCACGAGGATGTTACCCCCTATGCATCACACAAGTCATTCTAAATAACCCTTGGAAATAAAACACAAAGGTTACCCACAACAATAAGCCCAGGGATAGTACTTAACTCGGTTGCATAATTCTGTCTCTTGTAAGGGAAATTCACCTTGAAGTTGTGCTTTTATGGGATTCGAACCTGAGATCATGTTTTGATAACAAACATAGGAAAAATAGGTAATCCTTCCTACCTAATGCTTAAACTTTCAATACGGGACGCTTGAACTATCACACTTAATCCTCGTTGGAAGCGCACACCAAGTCACGAGGATGTTACCCCCCATGCATCACACAAGTCATTCTAAATGACCCTTGAAAAAAAAAGAGAAAGGTTACCCACAACAATAAGCCCAGTGATAGTACTTAACTCGGTTGCATAATTCTGTCTCTTGTAAGGGAAATTCACCTTGAACTTGTGCTTTTATGGGATTCGAACCTGAGATCATGTTTTGATAACAAACATAGGAAAAATAGGTAATCCTTCCTACCTAATGCTTAAGCTTTCAATACGGGATGCTTGAACTATCACACTTAATCCTCGTTGAAAGGTCACACCAAGTCACGAGGATGTTACCCCCCATGCATCACACAAGTAATTCTAAATGACGCTTGGAAAAAAAACAGAAAGGTTACCCACAACAATAATGCCAAGGATAGTACTTAACTCGGTTGCATAATTCTGTCTCTTGTAAGGAAAATTCACCTTGAACTTGTGCTTTTATGTAATTTGAACCTGAGATTATGTTTTGATAACAAACATAGGAAATATAGCTAATCCGTTCTACCTAATGCTTAAGCTTTCAATACGAGACGCTTGAACTTTCACACTTAATCCTCGTTGAAAGCTCACACCAAGTCATGAGGATGTTACCCCCATGCACCACAAAAGTCATTCTAAAAGATCCTAGGAAATAACACAAAAAGGTTACCCATAACAATGAGCCCAGGGATAGTACTTAACTCGGTTGCATAATTCTGTCTCTTGTAAGTGAAATTCACCTCGAACTTGTGCTTTTATGGGATTCGAACCTGAGATCATGTTTTGATAACAAACATAGGAAAAATAGGTAATCCTTCCTACCTAATGCTTAAACTTTCAATACGGGACACTTGAACTATCACACTTAATCCTCGTTGGAAGAGCACACCAAGTCACGAGGATGTTACCCCACATGCATCACACAAGTCATTCTAAATGACCCTTGAAAAAAAAGAGAAAGGTTACCCACAACAATAAACCCAGGGATAGTACTTAACTCGGTTGCATAATTCTGTCTCTTGTAACGGAAATTCACCTTGAACTTGTGCTTTTATGGGATTCGAACCTGAGATCATGTTTTGATGACAAACATAGGAAAAATAGCTAATCCTTCCTACCTAATGCTTAAGCTTTCAATACGGGACGCTTGAACTGTCACACTTAATCCTCGTTGAAAGCTCACACCAAGTCACGAGGATGTTACCCCATGCACCACAAAAGTCATTCTAAAAGATCCTAGGAAATAACACAAAAAGGTTACCCACAACAATGAGCCCAGGGATAGTACTTAACTCGGTTGCATAATTCTGTCTCTTGTAAGGGAAATTCACCTCGAACTTGTGCTTTTATAGGATTCGAACCTGAGATCATGTTTTGATAACAAACATAGGAAAAATAGGTAATCCTTCCTACCTAATGCTTAAACTTTCAATACGGGACGCTTGAACTATAACACTTAATCCTCGTTGGAAGAGCACACCAAGTCACGAGGATGTTACCCCCCATGCATCACACAAGTCATTCTAAATGACCCTTGGAAATAAAACAGAAAGGTTACCCACAACACTAAGCCCAGGGATAGTACTTCACTCGGTTGTATAATTCTGTCTCTTGTAAGGGAAATTCACCTTGAACTTGTGCTTTTATGAGATTCGAACCTGAGATAATGTTTTGATAACAAACATAGGAAAAATAGGTAATCCTTCCTACCTAATGCTTAAGGTTTCAATACAGGACGCTTGAACTATCACACCTAATCCTCGTTGAAAGCTCACACCAAGTCACGAGGATGTTACCCCCCATGCATCACACAAGTCATTCTAAATAACCCTTGGAAATAAAACACAAAGGTTACCCACAACAATAAGCCCAGGGATAGTACTTAACTCGGTTGCATAATTCTGTCTCTTCTAAGGGAAATTCACCTTGAACTTGTGCTTTTATGTAATTCGAACCTGAGATTATGTTTTGATAACAAACATAGGAAATATAGCTAATCCGTTCTACCTAATGCTTAAGCTTTCAATACGAGACGCTTGAACTTTCACACTTAATCCTCGTTGAAAGCTCACACCAAGTCATGAGGATGTTACCCCCATGCACCACAAAAGTCATTCTAAAAGATCCTAGGAAATAACACAAAAAGGTTACCCATAACAATGAGCCCAGGGATAGTACTTAACTCGGTTGCATAATTCTGTCTCTTGTAAGTGAAATTCACCACGAACTTGTGCTTTTATGGGATTCGAACCTGAGATCATGTTTTGATAAAAAACATAGGAAAAATAGGTAATCCTTCCTACCTAATGCTTAAACTTTCAATACGGGACGCTTGAACTATCACACTTAATCCTCGTTGGAAGAGCATACCAAGTCACGAGGATGTTACCCCCCATGCATCACACAAGTCATTCTAAATGACCCTTGAAAAAAAAGAGAAAGGTTACCCACAACAATAAGCCCAGGGATAGTACTTAACTCGGTTGCATAATTCTGTCTCTTGTAACGGAAATTCACCTTGAACTTGTCCTTTTATGGGATTCGAACCTGAGATCATGTTTTGATGACAAACATAGGAAAAATAGCTAATCCTTCCTACCTAATGCTTAAGCTTTCAATACGGGACGCTTGAACTGTCATACTTAATCCTCGTTGAAAGCTCACACCAAGTCACGAGGATGTTACCCCATGCACCACAAAAGTCATTCTAAAAGATCCTAGGAAATAACACAAAAAGGTTACCCACAACAATGAGCCCAGGGATAGTACTTAACTCGGTTGCATAATTCTGTCTCTTGTAAGGGAAATTGACCTCGAACTTGTGCTTTTATGGGATTCGAACCTGAGATCATGTTTTGATAACAAACATAGGAAAAATAGGTAATCCTTCCTACCTAATGCTTAAACTTTCAATACGGGACGCTTTAACTATCACACTTAATCCTCGTTGAAAGCTCACACTAAGTCACGAGGATGTTACCCCCTATGCATCACAAAAATCATTCTAAATGACCCTTGGAAATAAAACAGAAAGGTTACCCACAACAATAAGCCCAGGGATAGTACTTCACTCGGTTGCATAATTCTGTCTCTTGTAAGGGAAATTCACCTTGAACTTGTGCTTTTATGAGATTCGAACCTGAGATAATGTTTTGATAACAAACATAGGAAAAATAGGTAATCCTTCCTACCTAATGCTTAAGGTTTCAATACAGGACGCTTGAACTATCACACCTAATCCTCGTTGAAAGCTCACACCAAGTCACGAGGATGTTACCCCCCATGCATCACACAAGTCATTCTAAATAACCCTTGGAAATAAAACACAAAGGTTACCCACAACAATAAGCCCAGGGATAGTACTTAACTCGGTTGCATAATTCTGTCTCTTGTAAGGGAAATTCACCTTGAACTTGTGCTTTTATGGGATTCGAACCTGAGATCATGTTTTGATAACAAACATAGGAAAAATAGGTAATCCTTCCTACCTAATGCTTAAACTTTCAATACGGGACGCTTGAACTATCACACTTAATCCTCGTTGGAAGCGCACACCAAGTCACGAGGATGTTACCCCCCATGCATCACACAAGTCATTCTAAATGACCCTTGAAAAAAAAAGAGAAAGGTTACCCACAACAATAAGCCCAGTGATAGTACTTAACTCGGTTGCATAATTCTGTCTCTTGTAAGGGAAATTCACCTTGAACTTGTGCTTTTATGGGATTCGAACCTGAGATCATGTTTTGATAACAAACATAGGAAAAATACGTAATCCTTCCTACCTAATGCTTAAGCTTTCAATACGGGATGCTTGAACTATCACACTTAATCCTCGTTGAAAGCTCACACCAAGTCACGAGGATGTTACCCCCCATGCATCACACAAGTAATTCTAAATGACGCTTGGAAAAAAAAATAGAAAGGTTACCCACAACAATAATGCCAAGGATAGTACTTAACTCGGTTGCATAATTCTGTCTCTTGTAAGGAAAATTCACCTTGAACTTGTGCTTTTATGTAATTCGAACCTGAGATTATGTTTTGATAACAAACATAGGAAATATAGCTAATCCGTTCTACCTAATGCTTAAGCTTTCAATACGAGACGCTTGAACTTTCACACTTAATCCTCGTTGAAAGCTCACACCAAGTCATGAGGATGTTACCCCCATGCACCACAAAAGTCATTCTAAAAGATCCTAGGAAATAACACAAAAAGGTTACCCATAACAATGAGCCCAGGGATAGTACTTAACTCGGTTGCATAATTCTGTCTCTTGTAAGTGAAATTCACCTCGAACTTGTGCTTTTATGGGATTCGAACTTGAGATCATGTTTTGATAACAAACATAGGATAAATAGGTAATCCTTCCTACCTAATGCTTAAACTTTCAATACGGGACACTTGAACTATCACACTTAATCCTCGTTGGAAGAGCACACCAAGTCACGAGGATGTTACCCCCCATGCATCACACAAGTCATTCTAAATGACCCTTGAAAAAAAAGAGAAAGGTTACCCACAACAATAAACCCAGGGATAGTACTTAACTCGGTTGCATAATTCTGTCTCTTGTAACGGAAATTCACCTTGAACTTGTGCTTTTATGGGATTCGAACCTGAGATCATGTTTTGATGACAAACATAGGAAAAATAGCTAATCCTTCCTACCTAATGCTTAAGCTTTCAATACGGGACGCTTGAACTGTCACACTTAATCCTCGTTGAAAGCTCACACCAAGTCACGAGGATGTTACCCCATGCACCACAAAAGTCATTCTAAAAGATCCTAGGAAATAACACAAAAAGGTTACCCACAACAATGAGCCCAGGGATAGTACTTAACTCGGTTGCATAATTCTGTCTCTTGTAAGGGAAATTGACCTCGAACTTGTGCTTTTATGGGATTCGAACCTGAGATCATGTTTTGATAACAAACATAGGAAAAATAGGTAATCCTTCCTACCTAATGCTTAAACTTTCAATACGGGACGCTTTAACTATCACACTTAATCCTCGTTGAATGCTCACACTAAGTCACGAGGATGTTACCCCCTATGCATCACAAAAATCATTCTAAATGACCCTTGGAAATAAAACAGAAAGGTTACCCACAACAATAAGCCCAGGGATAGTACTTCACTCGGTTGCATAATTCTGTCTCTTGTAAGGGAAATTCACCTTGAACTTGTGCTTTTATGAGATTCGAACCTGAGATCATGTTTTGATGACAAACATAGGAAAAATAGCTAATCCTTCCTACCTAATGCTTAAGCTTTCAATACGGGACGCTTGAACTGTCACACTTAATCCTCGTTGAAAGCTCACACCAAGTCACGAGGATGTTACCCCATGCACCACAAAAGTCATTCTAAAAGATCCTAGGAAATAACACAAAAAGGTTACCCACAACAATGAGCCCAGGGATAGTACTTAACTCGGTTGCATAATTCTGTCTCTTGTAAGGGAAATTCACCTCGAACTTGTGCTTTTATAGGATTCGAACCTGAGATCATGTTTTGATAACAAACATAGGAAAAATAGGTAATCCTTCCTACCTAATGCTTAAACTTTCAATACGGGATGCTTTAACTATCACACTTAATCCTCGTTGAAAGCTCACACTAAGTCGCGAGGATGTTACCCCCTATGCATCACACAAATCATTCTAAATGATCCTTGGAAATAAAACAGAAAGGTTACCCACAACAATAAGCCCAGGGATAGTACTTCACTCGGTTGTATAATTCTGTCTCTTGTAAGGGAAATTCACCTTGAACTTGTGCTTTTATGAGATTCGAACCTGAGATAATGTTTTGATAACAAACATAGGAAAAATAGGTAATCCTTCCTACCTAATGCTTAAGGTTTCAATACAGGACGCTTGAACTATCACACCTAATCCTCGTTGAAAGCTCACACCAAGTCACGAGGATGTTACCCCCCATGCATCACACAAGTCATTCTAAATAACCCTTGGAAATAAAACACAAAGGTTACCCACAACAATAAGCCCAGGGATAGTACTTAACTCGGTTGCATAATTCTGTCTCTTCTAAGGGAAATTCACCTTGAACTTGTGCTTTTATGTAATTCGAACCTGAGATTATGTTTTGATAACAAACATAGGAAATATAGCTAATCCGTTCTACCTAATGCTTAAGCTTTCAATACGAGACGCTTGAACTTTCACACTTAATCCTCGTTGAAAGCTCACACCAAGTCATGAGGATGTTACCCCCATGCACCACAAAAGTCATTCTAAAAGATCCTAGGAAATAACACAAAAAGGTTACCCATAACAATGAGCCCAGGGATAGTACTTAACTCGGTTGCATAATTCTGTCTCTTGTAAGTGAAATTCACCACGAACTTGTGCTTTTATGGGATTCGAACCTGAGATCATGTTTTGATAAAAAACATAGGAAAAATAGGTAATCCTTCCTACCTAATGCTTAAACTTTCAATACGGGACGCTTGAACTATCACACTTAATCCTCGTTGGAAGAGCATACCAAGTCACGAGGATGTTACCCCCCATGCATCACACAAGTCATTCTAAATGACCCTTGAAAAAAAAGAGAAAGGTTACCCACAACAATAAGCCCAGGGATAGTACTTAACTCGGTTGCATAATTCTGTCTCTTGTAACGGAAATTCACCTTGAACTTGTCCTTTTATGGGATTCGAACCTGAGATCATGTTTTGATGACAAACATAGGAAAAATAGCTAATCCTTCCTACCTAATGCTTAAGCTTTCAATACGGGACGCTTGAACTGTCATACTTAATCCTCGTTGAAAGCTCACACCAAGTCACGAGGATGTTACCCCATGCACCACAAAAGTCATTCTAAAAGATCCTAGGAAATAACACAAAAAGGTTACCCACAACAATGAGCCCAGGGATAGTACTTAACTCGGTTGCATAATTCTGTCTCTTGTAAGGGAAATTGACCTCGAACTTGTGCTTTTATGGGATTCGAACCTGAGATCATGTTTTGATAACAAACATAGGAAAAATAGGTAATCCTTCCTACCTAATGCTTAAACTTTCAATACGGGACGCTTTAACTATCACACTTAATCCTCGTTGAAAGCTCACACTAAGTCACGAGGATGTTACCCCCTATGCATCACAAAAATCATTCTAAATGACCCTTGGAAATAAAACAGAAAGGTTACCCACAACAATAAGCCCAGGGATAGTACTTCACTCGGTTGCATAATTCTGTCTCTTGTAAGGGAAATTCACCTTGAACTTGTGCTTTTATGAGATTCGAACCTGAGATAATGTTTTGATAACAAACATAGGAAAAATAGGTAATCCTTCCTACCTAATGCTTAAGGTTTCAATACAGGACGCTTGAACTATCACACCTAATCCTCGTTGAAAGCTCACACCAAGTCACGAGGATGTTACCCCCCATGCATCACACAAGTCATTCTAAATAACCCTTGGAAATAAAACACAAAGGTTACCCACAACAATAAGCCCAGGGATAGTACTTAACTCGGTTGCATAATTCTGTCTCTTGTAAGGGAAATTCACCTTGAACTTGTGCTTTTATGGGATTCGAACCTGAGATCATGTTTTGATAACAAACATAGGAAAAATAGGTAATCCTTCCTACCTAATGCTTAAACTTTCAATACGGGACGCTTGAACTATCACACTTAATCCTCGTTGGAAGCGCACACCAAGTCACGAGGATGTTACCCCCCATGCATCACACAAGTCATTCTAAATGACCCTTGAAAAAAAAAGAGAAAGGTTACCCACAACAATAAGCCTAGTGATAGTACTTAACTCGGTTGCATAATTCTGTCTCTTGTAAGGGAAATTCACCTTGAACTTGTGCTTTTATGGGATTCGAACCTGAGATCATGTTTTGATAACAAACATAGGAAAAATACGTAATCCTTCCTACCTAATGCTTAAGCTTTCAATACGGGATGCTTGAACTATCACACTTAATCCTCGTTGAAAGCTCACACCAAGTCACGAGGATGTTACCCCCCATGCATCACACAAGTAATTCTAAATGACGCTTGGAAAAAAAAATAGAAAGGTTACCCACAACAATAATGCCAAGGATAGTACTTAACTCGGTTGCATAATTCTGTCTCTTGTAAGGAAAATTCACCTTGAACTTGTGCTTTTATGTAATTCGAACCTGAGATTATGTTTTGATAACAAACATAGGAAATATAGCTAATCCGTTCTACCTAATGCTTAAGCTTTCAATACGAGACGCTTGAACTTTCACACTTAATCCTCGTTGAAAGCTCACACCAAGTCATGAGGATGTTACCCCCATGCACCACAAAAGTCATTCTAAAAGATCCTAGGAAATAACACAAAAAGGTTACCCATAACAATGAGCCCAGGGATAGTACTTAACTCGGTTGCATAATTCTGTCTCTTGTAAGTGAAATTCACCTCGAACTTGTGCTTTTATGGGATTCGAACCTGAGATCATGTTTTGATAACAAACATAGGATAAATAGGTAATCCTTCCTACCTAATGCTTAAACTTTCAATACGGGACACTTGAACTATCACACTTAATCCTCGTTGGAAGAGCACACCAAGTCACGAGGATGTTACCCCCCATGCATCACACAAGTCATTCTAAATGACCCTTGAAAAAAAAGAGAAAGGTTACCCACAACAATAAACCCAGGGATAGGACTTAACTCGGTTGCATAATTCTGTCTCTTGTAACGGAAATTCACCTTGAACTTGTGCTTTTATGGGATTCGAACCTGAGATCATGTTTTGATGACAAACATAGGAAAAATAGCTAATCCTTCCTACCTAATGCTTAAGCTTTCAATACGGGATGCTTGAACTGTCACACTTAATCCTCGTTGAAAGCTCACACCAAGTCACGAGGATGTTACCCCATGCACCACAAAAGTCATTCTAAAAGATCCTAGGAAATAACACAAAAAGGTTACCCACAACAATGAGCCCAGGGATAGTACTTAACTCGGTTGCATAATTCTGTCTCTTGTAAGGGAAATTGACCTCGAACTTGTGCTTTTATGGGATTCGAACCTGAGATCATGTTTTGATAACAAACATAGGAAAAATAGGTAATCCTTCCTACCTAATGCTTAAACTTTCAATACGGGACGCTTTAACTATCACACTTAATCCTCGTTGAATGCTCACACTAAGTCACGAGGATGTTACCCCCTATGCATCACAAAAATCATTCTAAATGACCCTTGGAAATAAAACAGAAAGGTTACCCACAACAATAAGCCCAGGGATAGTACTTCACTCGGTTGCATAATTCTGTCTCTTGTAAGGGAAATTCACCTTGAACTTGTGCTTTTATGAGATTCGAACCTGAGATAATGTTTTGATAACAAACATAGGAAAAATAGGTAATCCTTCCTACCTAATGCTTAAGGTTTCAATACAGGACGCTTGAACTATCACACCTAATCCTCGTTGAAAGCTCACACCAAGTCACGAGGATGTTACCTCCCGTGCATCACACAAGTCATTCTAAATAACCCTTGGAAATAAAACACAAAGGTTACCCACAACAATAAGCCCAGGGATAGTACTTAACTCGGTTGCATAATTCTGTCTCTTGTAAGGGAAATTCACCTTGAACTTGTGCTTTTATGGGATTCGAACTTGAGATCATGTTTTGATAACAAACATAGGAAAAATAGGTAATCCTTCCTACCTAATGCTTAAACTTTCAATACGGGACGCTTGAACTATCACACTTAATCCTCGTTGGAAGCGCACACCAAGTCACGAGGATGTTACCCCCCATGCATCACACAAGTCATTCTAAATGACCCTTGAAAAAAAAAGAGAAAGGTTACCCACAACAATAAGCCCAGTGATAGTACTTAACTCGGTTGCATAATTCTGTCTCTTGTAAGGGAAATTCACCTTGAACTTGTGCTTTTATGGGATTCGAACCTGAGATCATGTTTTGATAACAAACATAGGAAAAATAGGTAATCCTTCCTACCTAATGCTTAAGCTTTCAATACGGGATGCTTGAACTATCACACTTAATCCTCGTTGAAAGCTCACACCAAGTCACGAGGATGTTACCCCCCATGCATCACACAAGTAATTCTAAATGACGCTTGGAAAAAAAACAGAAAGGTTACCCACAACAATAATGCCAAGGATAGTACTTAACTCGGTTGCATAATTCTGTCTCTTGTAAGGAAAATTCACCTTGAACTTGTGCTTTTATGTAATTCGAACCTGAGATTATGTTTTGATAACAAACATAGGAAATATAGCTAATCCGTTCTACCTAATGCTTAAGCTTTCAATACGAGACGCTTGAACTTTCACACTTAATCCTCGTTGAAAGCTCACACCAAGTCATGAGGATGTTACCCCCATGCACCACAAAAGTCATTCTAAAAGATCCTAGGAAATAACACAAAAAGGTTACCCATAACAATGAGCCCAGGGATAGTACTTAACTCGGTTGCATAATTCTGTCTCTTGTAAGTGAAATTCACCTCGAACTTGTGCTTTTATGGGATTCGAACCTGAGATCATGTTTTGATAACAAACATAGGAAAAATAGGTAATCCTTCCTACCTAATGCTTAAACTTTCAATACGGGACACTTGAACTATCACACTTAATCCTCGTTGGAAGAGCACACCAAGTCACGAGGATGTTACCCCACATGCATCACACAAGTCATTCTAAATGACCCTTGAAAAAAAAGAGAAAGGTTACCCACAACAATAAACCCAGGGATAGTACTTAACTCGGTTGCATAATTCTGTCTCTTGTAACGGAAATTCACCTTGAACTTGTGCTTTTATGGGATTCGAACCTGAGATCATGTTTTGATGACAAACATAGGAAAAATAGCTAATCCTTCCTACCTAATGCTTAAGCTTTCAATACGGGACGCTTGAACTGTCACACTTAATCCTCGTTGAAAGCTCACACCAAGTCACGAGGATGTTACCCCATGCACCACAAAAGTCATTCTAAAAGATCCTAGGAAATAACACAAAAAGGTTACCCACAACAATGAGCCCAGGGATAGTACTTAACTCGGTTGCATAATTCTATCTCTTGTAAGGGAAATTCACCTCGAACTTGTGCTTTTATAGGATTCGAACCTGAGATCATGTTTTGATAACAAACATAGGAAAAATAGGTAATCCTTCCTACCTAATGCTTAAACTTTCAATACGGGACGCTTTAACTATCACACTTAATCCTCGTTGAAAGCTCACACTAAGTCACGAGGATGTTACCCCCTATGCATCACAAAAATCATTCTAAATGACCCTTGGAAATAAAACAGAAAGGTTACCCACAACAATAAGCCCAGGGATAGTACTTCACTCGGTTGCATAATTCTGTCTCTTGTAAGGGAAATTCACCTTGAACTTGTGCTTTTATGAGATTCGAACCTGAGATAATGTTTTGATAACAAACATAGGAAAAATAGGTAATCCTTCCTACCTAATGCTTAAGGTTTCAATACAGGACGCTTGAACTATCACACCTAATCCTCGTTGAAAGCTCACACCAAGTCACGAGGATGTTACCCCCCATGCATCACACAAGTCATTCTAAATAACCCTTGGAAATAAAACACAAAGGTTACCCACAACAATAAGCCCAGGGATAGTACTTAACTCGGTTGCATAATTCTGTCTCTTGTAAGGGAAATTCACCTTGAACTTGTGCTTTTATGGGATTCGAACCTGAGATCATGTTTTGATAACAAACATAGGAAAAATAGGTAATCCTTCCTACCTAATGCTTAAACTTTCAATACGGGACGCTTGAACTATCACACTTAATCCTCGTTGGAAGCGCACACCAAGTCACGAGGATGTTACCCCCCATGCATCACACAAGTCATTCTAAATGACCCTTGAAAAAAAAAGAGAAAGGTTACCCACAACAATAAGCCCAGTGATAGTACTTAACTCGGTTGCATAATTCTGTCTCTTGTAAGGGAAATTCACCTTGAACTTGTGCTTTTATGGGATTCGAACCTGAGATCATGTTTTGATAACAAACATAGGAAAAATAGGTAATCCTTCCTACCTAATGCTTAAGCTTTCAATACGGGATGCTTGAACTATCACACGTAATCCTCGTTGAAAGCTCACACCAAGTCACGAGGATGTTACCCCCCATGCATCACACAAGTAATTCTAAATGACGCTTGGAAAAAAAACAGAAAGGTTACCCACAACAATAATGCCAAGGATAGTACTTAACTCGGTTGCATAATTCTGTCTCTTGTAAGGAAAATTCACCTTGAACTTGTGCTTTTATGTAATTCGAACCTGAGATTATGTTTTGATAACAAACATAGGAAATATAGCTAATCCGTTCTACCTAATGCTTAAGCTTTCAATACGAGACGCTTGAACTTTCACACTTAATCCCCGTTGAAAGCTCACACCAAGTCATGAGGATGTTACCCCCATGCACCACAAAAGTCATTCTAAAAGATCCTAGGAAATAACACAAAAAGGTTACCCATAACAATGAGCCCAGGGATAGTACTTAACTCGGTTGCATAATTCTGTCTCTTGTAAGTGAAATTCACCTCGAACTTGTGCTTTTATGGGATTCGAACCTGAGATCATGTTTTGATAACAAACATAGGAAAAATAGGTAATCCTTCCTACCTAATGCTTAAACTTTCAATACGGGACACTTGAACTATCACACTTAATCCTCGTTGGAAGAGCACACCAAGTCACGAGGATGTTACCCCACATGCATCACACAAGTCATTCTAAATGACCCTTGAAAAAAAAGAGAAAGGTTACCCACAACAATAAACCCAGGGATAGTACTTAACTCGGTTGCATAATTCTGTCTCTTGTAACGGAAATTCACCTTGAACTTGTGCTTTTATGGGATTCGAACCTGAGATCATGTTTTGATGACAAACATAGGAAAAATAGCTAATCCTTCCTACCTAATGCTTAAGCTTTCAATACGGGACGCTTGAACTGTCACACTTAATCCTCGTTGAAAGCTCACACCAAGTCACGAGGATGTTACCCCATGCACCACAAAGGTCATTCTAAAAGATCCTAGGAAATAACACAAAAAGGTTACCCACAACAATGAGCCCAGGGATAGTACTTAACTCGGTTGCATAATTCTGTCTCTTGTAAGGGAAATTCACCTCGAACTTGTGCTTTTATAGGATTCGAACCTGAGATCATGTTTTGATAACAAACATAGGAAAAATAGGTAATCCTTCCTACCTAATGCTTAAACTTTCAATACGGGATGCTTTAACTATCACACTTAATCCTCGTTGAAAGCTCACACTAAGTCACGAGGATGTTACCCCCTATGCATCACACAAATCATTCTAAATGACCCTTGGAAATAAAACAGAAAGGTTACCCACAACAATAAGCCCAGGGATAGTACTTCACTCGGTTGCATAATTCTGTCTCTTGTAAGGGAAATTCACCTTGAACTTGTGCTTTTATGAGATTCGAACCTGAGATAATGTTTTGATAACAAACATAGGAAAAATAGGTAATCCTTCCTACCTAATGCTTAAGGTTTCAATACAGGACGCTTGAACTATCACACCTAATCCTCGTTGAAATCTCACACCAAGTCACGAGGATGTTACCCCCCATGCATCACACAAGTCATTCTAAATAACCCTTGGAAATAAAACACAAAGGTTACCCACAACAATAAGCCCAGGGATAGTACTTAACTCGGTTGCATAATTCTGTCTCTTCTAAGGGAAATTCACCTTGAACTTGTGCTTTTATGTGATTCGAACCTGAGATCATGTTTTGATAACAAACATAGGAAAAATAGGTAATCCTTCCTACCTAATGCTTAAACTTTCAATACGGGACGCTTGAACTATCACACTTAATCCTCGTTGGAAGAGCACACCAAGTCACGAGGATGTTACCCCCCATGCATCACACAAGTAATTCTAAATGACGCTTGGAAAAAAAACAGAAAGGTTACCCACAACAATAATGCCAAGGATAGTACTTAACTCGGTTGCATAATTCTGTCTCTTGTAAGGAAAATTCACCTTGAACTTGTGCTTTTATGTAATTCGAACCTGAGATTATGTTTTGATAACAAACATAGGAAATATAGCTAATCCGTTCTACCTAATGCTTAAGCTTTCAATACGAGACGCTTGAACTTTCACACTTAATCCCCGTTGAAAGCTCACACCAAGTCATGAGGATGTTACCCCCATGCACCACAAAAGTCATTCTAAAAGATCCTAGGAAATAACACAAAAAGGTTACCCATAACAATGAGCCCAGGGATAGTACTTAACTCGGTTGCATAATTCTGTCTCTTGTAAGTGAAATTCACCTCGAACTTGTGCTTTTATGGGATTCGAACCTGAGATCATGTTTTGATAACAAACATAGGAAAAATAGGTAATCCTTCCTACCTAATGCTTAAACTTTCAATACGGGACACTTGAACTATCACACTTAATCCTCGTTGGAAGAGCACACCAAGTCACGAGGATGTTACCCCCCATGCATCACACAAGTCATTCTAAATGACCCTTGAAAAAAAAGAGAAAGGTTACCCACAACAATAAACCCAGGGATAGTACTTAACTCGGTTGCATAAATCTGTCTCTTGTAACGGAAATTCACCTTGAACTTGTGCTTTTATGGGATTCGAACCTGAGATCATGTTTTGATGACAAACATAGGAAAAATAGCTAATCCTTCCTACCTAATGCTTAAGCTTTCAATACGGGACGCTTGAACTGTCACACTTAATCCTCGTTGAAAGCTCACAAAAAGTCACGAGGATGTTACCCCATGCACCACAAAAGTCATTCTAAAAGATCCTAGGAAATAACACAAAAAGGTTACCCACAACAATGAGCCCAGGGATAGTACTTAACTCGGTTGCATAATTCTGTCTCTTGTAAGGGAAATTCACCTCGAACTTGTGCTTTTATAGGATTCGAACCTGAGATCATGTTTTGATAACAAACATAGGAAAAATAGGTAATCCTTCCTACCTAATGCTTAAACTTTCAATACGGGATGCTTTAACTATCACACTTAATCCTCGTTGAAAGCTCACACTAAGTCACGAGGATGTTACCCCCTATGCATCACACAAATCATTCTAAATGACCCTTGGAAATAAAACAGAAAGGTTACCCACAACAATAAGCCCAGGGATAGTACTTCACTCGGTTGCATAATTCTGTCTCTTGTAAGGGAAATTCACCTTGAACTTGTGCTTTTATGAGATTCGAACCTGAGATAATGTTTTGATAACAAACATAGGAAAAATAGGTAATCCTTCCTACCTAATGCTTAAGGTTTCAATACAGGACGCTTGAACTATCACACCTAATCCTCGTTGAAAGCTCACACCAAGTCACGAGGATGTTACCCCCCATGCATCACACAAGTCATTCTAAATAACCCTTGGAAATAAAACACAAAGGTTACCCACAACAATAAGCCCAGGGATAGTACTTAACTCGGTTGCATAATTCTGTCTCTTCTAAGGGAAATTCACCTTGAACTTGTGCTTTTATGTGATTCGAACCTGAGATCATGTTTTGATAACAAACATAGGAAAAATAGGTAATCCTTCCTACCTAATGCTTAAACTTTCAATACGGGACGCTTGAACTATCACACTTAATCCTCGTTGGAAGAGCACACCAAGTCACGAGGATGTTACCCCCCATGCATCACACAAGTCATTCTAAATGACCCTTGAAAAAAAAGAGAAAGGTTACCCACAACAATAAGCCCAGGGATAGTACTTAACTCGGTTGCATAATTCTGTCTCTTGTAATGGAAATTCACCTTGAACTTGTGCTTTTATGGGATTCGAACCTGAGATCATGTTTTGATGACAAACATAGGAAAAATAGCTAATCCTTCCTACCTAATGCTTAAGCTTTCAATACGGGATGCTTGAACTGTCACACTTAATCCTCGTTGAAAGCTCACACCAAGTCACGAGGATGTTACCCCATGCACCACAAAAGTCATTCTAAAAGATCCTAGGAAATAACACAAAAAGGTTACCCATAACAATGAGCCCAGGGATAGTACTTAACTCGGTTGCATAATCCTGTCTCTTGTAAGGGAAATTCACCTCGAACCTGTGCATTTATGGGATTCGAACCTGAGATCATGTTTTGATAACAAACATAGGAAAAATAGGTAATCCTTCCTACCTAATGCTTAAACTTTCAATACGGGACGCTTGAACTGTCACACTTAATCCTCTTTGGAAGAGCACACCAAGTCACGAGGATGTTACCCCCCATGCATAACACAAGTCATTCTAAATGACCCTTGAAAAAAAAGAGAAAGGTTACCCACAACAATAAGCCCAGGGATAGTACTTAACTCGGTTGCATAATTCTGTCTCTTGTAAGGGAAATTCACCTTGAACTTGTGCTTTTATGGGATTCGAACCTGAGATCATGTTTTGATAACAAACATAGGAAAAATAGGTAATCCTTCCTACCTAATGCTTAAGCTTTCAATACGGGATGCTTGAACTATCACACTTAATCCTCGTTGAAAGCTCACACCAAGTCACGAGGATGTTTCCCCCCATACATCACACAAGTAATTGTAAATGACGCTTGAAAAAAAAACAGATAGGTTACCCACAACAATAAGACCAAGGATAGTACTTAACTCGGTTGTATAATTCTGTCTCTTGTAAGGGAAATTCACCTTGAACTTGTGCTTTTATGGGATTCGAACCTGAGATCATGTTTTGATAACAAACATAGGAAAAATAGGTAATCCTTCCTACCTAATGCTTAAGCTTTCAATACGGGACGCTTGAACTGTCACACTTAATCCTCGTTGAAAGCTCACACCAAGTCACGAGGATGTTACCCCATGCACCACAAAAGTCATTCTAAAAGATCCTAGGAAATAACACAAAAAGGTTACCCACAACAATGAGCCCAGGGATAGTACTTAACTCGGTTGCATAATTCTGTCTCTTGTAAGGGAAATTCACCTCGAACTTGTGCTTTTATGTGATTCGAACCTGAGATCATGTTTTGATAACAAACATAGGAAAAATAGGTAATCCTTCCTACCTAATGCTTAAGCTTTCAATACGGGACGCTTTAACTATCACACTTAATCCTCGTTGGAAGCTCACACCAAGTCACGAGGATGTTACCCCCCATGCATCACACAAGTAATTCTAAATGACGCATGGAAAAAAAACAGAAAGGTTACCCACAACAATAAGCCCAAGGATAGTACTTAACTCGGTTGCATAATTCTGTCTTTTGTAAGGAAAATTCACCTTGAACTTGTGCTTTTATGTAATTCGAACTGAGATTATGTTTTGATAACAAACATAGGAAATATAGCTAATCCGTTCTACCTAATACTTAAGCTTTCAATACGGGACGCTTGAACTTTCACACTTAATCCTCGTTGAAAGCTCACACCAAGTCACGAGGATGTTACCCCCCATGCATCACACAAGTCATTCTAAATAACCCTTGGAAATAAAACACAAAGGTTACCCATAACAATGAGCCCAGGGATAGTACTTAACTCGGTTGCATAATTCTGTCTCTTGTAAGTGAAATTCACCTCGAACTTGTGCTTTTATGAGATTCGAACCTGAGATAATGTTTTTATAACAAACATAGGAAAAATAGGTAATCCTTCCTACCTAATGCTTAAGGTTTCAATACAGGACGCTTGAACTATCACACCTAATCCTCGTTGAAAGCTCACACCAAGTCACGAGGATGTTACCCCCCATGCATCACACAAGTCATTCTAAATAACCCTTGGAAATAAAACACAAAGGTTACCCATAACAATGAGCCCAGGGATAGTACTTAACTCGGTTGCATAATTCTGTCTCTTGTAAGTGAAATTCACCTCGAACTTGTGCTTTTATGGGATTCGAACCTGAGATCATGGTTTGATAACAAACATAGGAAAAATAGGTAATCCTTCCTACCTAATGCTTAAACTTTCAATACGGGACGCTTGAACTATCACACTTAATCCTCTTTGGAAGCGCACACCAAGTCACGAGGATGTTACCCCCCATGCATCACACAAGTCATTCTAAATGACCCTTGAAAAAAAAAGAGAAAGGTTACCCACAACAATAAGCCCAGGGATAGTACTTAACTCGGTTGCATAATTCTGTCTCTTGTAATGGAAATTCACCTTGAACTTGTGCTTTTATGGGATTCGAACCTGAGATCATGTTTTGATGACAAACATAGGAAAAATAGCTAATCCTTCCTACCTAATGCTTAAGCTTTCAATACGGGATGCTTGAACTGTCACACTTAATCCTCGTTGAAAGCTCACACCAAGTCACGAGGATGTTACCCCATGCACCACAAAAGTCATTCTAAAAGATCCTAGGAAATAACACAAAAAGGTTACCCATAACAATGAGCCCAGGGATAGTACTTAACTCGGTTGCATAATCCTGTCTCTTGTAAGGGAAATTCACCTCGAACTTGTGCTTTTATAGGATTCGAACCTGAGATCATGTTTTGATAACAAACATAGGAAAAATAGGTAATCCTTCCTACCTAATGCTTAAACTTTCAATACGGGATGCTTTAACTATCACACTTAATCCTCGTTGAAAGCTCACACTAAGTCACGAGGATGTTACCCCCTATGCATCACACAAATCATTCTAAATGACCCTTGGAAATAAAACAGAAAGGTTACCCACAACAATAAGCCCAGGGATAGTACTTCACTCGGTTGCATAATTCTGTCTCTTGTAAGGGAAATTCACCTTGAACTTGTGCTTTTATGAGATTCGAACCTGAGATAATGTTTTGATAACAAACATAGGAAAAATAGGTAATCCTTCCTACCTAATGCTTAAGGTTTCAATACAGGACGCTTGAACTATCACACCTAATCCTCGTTGAAAGCTCACACCAAGTCACGAGGATGTTACCCCCCATGCATCACACAAGTCATTCTAAATAACCCTTGGAAATAAAACACAAAGGTTACCCACAACAATAAGCCCAGGGATAGTACTTAACTCGGTTGCATAATTCTGTCTCTTCTAAGGGAAATTCACCTTGAACTTGTGCTTTTATGTGATTCGAACCTGAGATCATGTTTTGATAACAAACATAGGAAAAATAGGTAATCCTTCCTACCTAATGCTTAAACTTTCAATACGGGACGCTTGAACTATCACACTTAATCCTCGTTGGAAGAGCACACCAAGTCACGAGGATGTTACCCCCCATGCATCACACAAGTCATTCTAAATGACCCTTGAAAAAAAAGAGAAAGGTTACCCACAACAATAAGCCCAGGGATAGTACTTAACTCGGTTGCATAATTCTGTCTCTTGTAATGGAAATTCACCTTGAACTTGTGCTTTTATGGGATTCGAACCTGAGATCATGTTTTGATGACAAACATAGGAAAAATAGCTAATCCTTCCTACCTAATGCTTAAGCTTTCAATACGGGATGCTTGAACTGTCACACTTAATCCTCGTTGAAAGCTCACACCAAGTCACGAGGATGTTACCCCATGCACCACAAAAGTCATTCTAAAAGATCCTAGGAAATAACACAAAAAGGTTACCCATAACAATGAGCCCAGGGATAGTACTTAACTCGGTTGCATAATCCTGTCTCTTGTAAGGGAAATTCACCTCGAACCTGTGCATTTATGGGATTCGAACCTGAGATCATGTTTTGATAACAAACATAGGAAAAATAGGTAATCCTTCCTACCTAATGCTTAAACTTTCAATACGGGACGCTTGAACTATCACACTTAATCCTCTTTGGAAGAGCACACCAAGTCACGAGGATGTTACCCCCCATGCATAACACAAGTCATTCTAAATGACCCTTGAAAAAAAAGAGAAAGGTTACCCACAACAATAAGCCCAGGGATAGTACTTAACTCGGTTGCATAATTCTGTCTCTTGTAAGGGAAATTCACCTTGAACTTGTGCTTTTATGGGATTCGAACCTGAGATCATGTTTTGATAACAAACATAGGAAAAATAGGTAATCCTTCCTACCTAATGCTTAAGCTTTCAATACGGGATGCTTGAACTATCACACTTAATCCTCGTTGAAAGCTCACACCAAGTCACGAGGATGTTTCCCCCCATACATCACACAAGTAATTGTAAATGACGCTTGAAAAAAAAACAGATAGGTTACCCACAACAATAAGACCAAGGATAGTACTTAACTCGGTTGTATAATTCTGTCTCTTGTAAGGGAAATTCACCTTGAACTTGTGCTTTTATGGGATTCGAACCTGAGATCATGTTTTGATAACAAACATAGGAAAAATAGGTAATCCTTCCTACCTAATGCTTAAGCTTTCAATACGGGACGCTTGAACTGTCACACTTAATCCTCGTTGAAAGCTCACACCAAGTCACGAGGATGTTACCCCATGCACCACAAAAGTCATTCTAAAAGATCCTAGGAAATAACACAAAAAGGTTACCCACAACAATGAGCCCAGGGATAGTACTTAACTCGGTTGCATAATTCTGTCTCTTGTAAGGGAAATTCACCTCGAACTTGTGCTTTTATGTGATTCGAACCTGAGATCATGTTTTGATAACAAACATAGGAAAAATAGGTAATCCTTCCTACCTAATGCTTAAGCTTTCAATACGGGACGCTTTAACTATCACACTTAATCCTCGTTGGAAGCTCACACCAAGTCACGAGGATGTTACCCCCCATGCATCACACAAGTAATTCTAAATGACGCATGGAAAAAAAACAGAAAGGTTACCCACAACAATAAGCCCAAGGATAGTACTTAACTCGGTTGCATAATTCTGTCTTTTGTAAGGAAAATTCACCTTGAACTTGTGCTTTTATGTAATTCGAACTGAGATTATGTTTTGATAACAAACATAGGAAATATAGCTAATCCGTTCTACCTAATACTTAAGCTTTCAATACGGGACGCTTGAACTTTCACACTTAATCCTCGTTGAAAGCTCACACCAAGTCACGAGGATGTTACCCCCCATGCATCACACAAGTCATTCTAAATAACCCTTGGAAATAAAACACAAAGGTTACCCATAACAATGAGCCCAGGGATAGTACTTAACTCGGTTGCATAATTCTGTCTCTTGTAAGTGAAATTCACCTCGAACTTGTGCTTTTATGAGATTCGAACCTGAGATAATGTTTTTATAACAAACATAGGAAAAATAGGTAATCCTTCCTACCTAATGCTTAAGGTTTCAATACAGGACGCTTGAACTATCACACCTAATCCTCGTTGAAAGCTCACACCAAGTCACGAGGATGTTACCCCCCATGCATCACACAAGTCATTCTAAATAACCCTTGGAAATAAAACACAAAGGTTACCCATAACAATGAGCCCAGGGATAGTACTTAACTCGGTTGCATAATTCTGTCTCTTGTAAGTGAAATTCACCTCGAACTTGTGCTTTTATGGGATTCGAACCTGAGATCATGGTTTGATAACAAACATAGGAAAAATAGGTAATCCTTCCTACCTAATGCTTAAACTTTCAATACGGGACGCTTGAACTATCACACTTAATCCTCTTTGGAAGCGCACACCAAGTCACGAGGATGTTACCCCCCATGCATCACACAAGTCATTCTAAATGACCCTTGAAAAAAAAAGAGAAAGGTTACCCACAACAATAAGCCCAGGGATAGTACTTAACTCGGTTGCATAATTCTGTCTCTTGTAATGGAAATTCACCTTGAACTTGTGCTTTTATGGGATTCGAACCTGAGATCATGTTTTGATGACAAACATAGGAAAAATAGCTAATCCTTCCTACCTAATGCTTAAGCTTTCAATACGGGATGCTTGAACTGTCACACTTAATCCTCGTTGAAAGCTCACACCAAGTCACGAGGATGTTACCCCATGCACCACAAAAGTCATTCTAAAAGATCCTAGGAAATAACACAAAAAGGTTACCCATAACAATGAGCCCAGGGATAGTACTTAACTCGGTTGCATAATCCTGTCTCTTGTAAGGGAAATTCACCTCGAACCTGTGCATTTATGGGATTCGAACCTGAGATCATGTTTTGATAACAAACATAGGAAAAATAGGTAATCCTTCCTACCTAATGCTTAAACTTTCAATACGGGATGCTTGAACTATCACACTTAATCCTCTTTGGAAGAGCACACCAAGTCACGAGGATGTTACCCCCCATGCATCACACAAGTCATTCTAAATGACCCTTGAAAAAAAAGAGAAAGGTTACCCACAACAATAAGCCCAGGGATAGTACTTAACTCGGTTGCATAATTCTGTCTCTTGTAAGGGAAATTCACCTTGAACTTGTGCTTTTATGGGATTCGAACCTGAGATCATGTTTTGATAACAAACATAGGAAAAATAGGTAATCCTTCCTACCTAATGCTTAAGCTTTCAATACGGGATGCTTGAACTATCACACTTAATCCTCGTTGAAAGCTCACACCAAGTCACGAGGATGTTTCCCCCCATGCATCACACAAGTAATTGTAAATGACGCTTGAAAAAAAACAGATAGGTTACCCACAACAATAAGACCAAGGATAGTACTTAACTCGGTTGTATAATTCTGTCTCTTGTAAGGAAAATTCACCTTGAACTTGTGCTTTTATGTAATTCGAACCTGAGATTATGTTTTGATAACAAACATAGGAAATATAGCTAATCCGTTCTACCTAATGCTTAAGCTTTCAATACGGGACGCTTGAACTTTCACACTTAATCCTCGTTGAAAGCTCACACCAAGTCATGAGGATGTTACCCCCATGCACCACAAAAGTCATTCTAAAAGATCCTAGGAAATAACACAAAAAGGTTACCCATAACAATGAGCCCAGGGATATTACTTAACTCGGTTGCATAATTCTGTCTCTTGTAAGTGAAATTCACCTCGAACTTGTGCTTTTATGGGATTCGAACCTGAGATCATGGTTTGATAACAAACATAGGAAAAATAGGTAATCCTTCCTACCTAATGCTTAAACTTTCAATACGGGACGCTTGAACTATCACACTTAATCCTCGTTGGAAGCGCACACCAAGTCACGAGGATGTTACCCCCTATGCATCACACAAGTCATTCTAAATGACCCTTGAAAAAAAGAGAGAAAGGTTACCCACAACAATAAGCCCAGGGATAGTACTTAACTCGGTTGCATAATTCTGTCTCTTGTAATAGAAATTCACCTTGAACTTGTGCTTTTATGGGATTCGAACCTGAGATCATGTTTTGATGACAAACATAGGAAAAATAGCTAATCCTTCCTACCTAATGCTTAAGCTTTCAATACGGGATGCTTGAACTGTCACACTTAATCCTCGTTGAAAGCTCACACCAAGTCACGAGGATATTACCCCATGCACCACAAAAGTCATTCTAAAAGATCCTAGGAAATAACACAAAAAGGTTACCCACAACAATGAGCCCAGGGATAGTACTTTACTCGGTTGCATAATTCTGTCTCTTGTAAGGGAAATTCACCTCGAACATGTGCTTTTATGTGATTCGAACCTAAGATCATGTTTTGATAACAAACATAGGAAAAATAGGTAATCCTTCCTACCTAATGCTTAAACTTTCAATACAGGACGCTTTAACTATCACACTTAATCCTCGTTGAAAGCTCACACTAAGTCACGAGGATGTTACTCCCTATGCATCACACAAATCATTCTAAATGACCCTTGGAAATAAAACAGAAAGGTTACCCACAACAATAAGCCCAGGGATAGTACTTCACTCGGTTGCATAATTCTGTCTCTTGTAAGGGAAATTCACCTTGAACTTGTGCTTTTATGGGATTCGAACCTAAGATAATGTTTTGATAACAAACATAGGAAAAATATGTAATCCTTCCTACCTAATGCTTAAGCTTTCAATACGGGACGCTTGAACTATCACACTTAATTCTCGTTGAAAGCTCACACCAAGTCACGAGGATGTTACCCCCCATGCATCACACAAGTCATTCTAAATAACCCTTGGAAATAAAACACAAAGGTTACCCACAACAATAATCCCAGGGATAGTACTTAACTCGGTTGCATAATTCTGTCTCTTGTAAGGGAAATTCACCTCGAACTTGTGCTTTTATGGGATTCGAACCTGAGATCATGTTTTGATAACAAACATAGGAAAAATAGGTAATGCTTCCTACCTAATGCTTAAGCTTTCAAAACGGGATGCTTGAACTATCACACTTAATCCTCGTTGGAAGCTCACACCAAGTCACGAGGATGTTACCCCCCATGCATCACACAAGTAATTCTAAATGATGCTTGAAAAAAAAACAGAAAGGTTACCCACAACAATAAGACCAAGGATAGTACTTAACTCGGTTGCATAATTCTGTCTCTTGTAAGGAAAATTCACCTTGAACTTGTGCTTTTATGTAATTCGAACCTGAGATTATGTTTTGATAACAAACATAGGAAATATAGCTAATCCGTTCTACCTAATGCTTAAGCTTTCAATACGGGACGCTTGAACTTTCACACTTAATCCTCGTTGAAAGCTCACACCAAGTCATGAGGATGTTACCCCCATGCACCACAAAAGTCATTCTAAAAGATCCTAGGAAATAACACAAAAAGGTTACCCATAACAATGAGCCCAGGGATATTACTTAACTCGGTTGCATAATTCTGTCTCTTGTAAGTGAAATTCACCTCGAACTTGTGCTTTTATGGGATTCCAACCTGAGATCATGGTTTGATAACAAACATAGGAAAAATAGGTAATCCTTCCTACCTAATGCTTAAACTTTCAATACGGGACGCTTGAACTATCACACTTAATCCTCGTTGGAAGCGCACACCAAGTCACGAGGATGTTACCCCCCATGCATCACACAAGTCATTCTAAATGACCCTTGAAAAAAAAAGAGAAAGGTTACCCACAACAATAAGCCCAGGGATAGTACTTAACTCGGTTGCATAATTCTGTCTCTTGTAATGAAAATTCACCTTGAACTTGTGCTTTTATGGGATTCGAACCTGAGATCATGTTTTGATGACAAACATAGGAAAAATAGCTAATCCTTCCTACCTAATCCTTAAGCTTTCAATACGGGATGCTTGAACTGTCACACTTAATCCTCGTTGAAAGCTCACACCAAGTCACGAGGATGTTACCCCATGCACCACAAAAGTCATTCTAAAAGATCCTAGGAAATAACACAAAAAGGTTACCCACAACAATGAGCCCAGGGATAGTACTTACCTCGGTTGCATAATTCTGTCTCTTGTAAGGGAAATTCACCTCGAACCTGTGCTTTTATGGGATTCGAACCTGAGATCATGTTTTCATAACAAACATAGGAAAAATAGGTAATCCTTCCTACCTAATGCTTAAACTTTCAATACGGGACGCTTGAACTTTCACACTTAATCCTCGTTGAAAGCTCACACCAAGTCATGAGGATGTTACCCCCATGCACCACAAAAGTCATTCTAAAAGATCCTAGGAAATAACACAAAAAGGTTACCCATAACAATGAGCCCAGGGATAGTACTTAACTCGGTTGCATAATTCTGTCTCTTGTAAGTGAAATTCACCTCGAACTTGTGCTTTTATGGGATTCGAACCTGAGATGATGTTTTGATAACAAACATAGGAAAAATAGGTAATCCTTCCTACCTATTGCTTAAACTTTCAATACAGGACGCTTGAACTATCACACTTAATCCTCGTTGGAAGAGCACACCAAGTCACGAGGATGCTATCCCCCATGCATCACACAAGTCATTCTAAATGACCCTGGAAAAAAAAGAGAAAGGTTACCCACAACAATAAGCCCAGGGATAGTACTTAACTCGGTTGCATAATTCTGTCTCTTGTAACGGAAATTCAACTTGAACTTGTGCTTTTATGGGATTCGAACCTGAGATCATGTTTTGATGACAAACATAGGAAAAATAGCTAATCCTTCCTACCTAATGCTTAAGCTTTCAATACGGGATGCTTGAACTGTCACACTTAATCCTCGTTGAAAGCTCACACCAAGTCACGAGGATGTTACCCCATTCACCACAAAAGTCATTCTAAAAGATCCTAGGAAATAACACAAAAAGGTTACCCACAACAATGAGCCCAGGGATAGTACTTAACTCGGTTGCATAATTCTGTCTCTTGTAAGGGAAATTCACCTCGAACTTGAGCTTTTATGGGATTCGAAACTGAGATCATGTTTTGATAACAAACATAGGAAAAATAGGTAATCCTTCCTACCTAATGCTTAAACTTTCAATACGGGACGCTTTAACTATCACACTTAATCCTCGTTGAAAGCTCACACTAAGTCACGAGGATGTTACCCCCTATGCATCACACAAATCATTCTAAATGACCCTTGGAAATAAAACAGAAAGGTTACCCACAACAATAAGCCCAGGGATAGTACTTCACTCGGTTGCATAATTCTGTCTCTTGTAAGGGAAAATCACCTTGAACTTGTGCTTTTATGAGATTCGAACCTGAGATAATGTTTTGATAACAAACATAGGAAAAATAGGTAATCCTTCCTACCTAATGCTTAAGCTTTCAATACGGGACGCTTGACCTATCACACCTAATCCTCGTTGAAAGCTCACACCAAGTCACGAGGATGTTACCCCCCATGCATCACACAAGTCATTCTAAATAACCCTTGGAAATAAAACACAAAGGTTACCCACAACAATAAGCCCGGGGATAGTACTTAACTCGGTTGCATAATTCTGTCTCTTCTAAGGGAAATTCACCTTGAACTTGTGCTTTTATGGGATTCGAACCTGAGATCATGTTTTGATAACAAACATAGGAAAAATAGGTAATCCTTCCTACCTAATGCTTAAGCTTTCAATACGGGATGCTTGAACTATCACACTTAATCCTCGTTGGAAGCTCACACCAAGTCACGAGGATGTTACCCCCCATGCATCACACAAGTAATTCTAAATGACGCTTGGACAAAAAACAGAAAGGGTACCCACAACAATAAGACCAAGGATAGTACTTAACTCGGTTGCATAATTCTGTCTCTTGTAAGGAAAATTCACCTTTAACTTGTGCTTTTATGTAATTCGAACCTGAGATTATGTTTTGATAACAAACATAGGAAATATAGCTAATCCGTTCTACCTAATGCTTAAGCTTTCAATACGGGACGCTTGAACTTTCACACTTAATCCTCGTTGAAAGCTCACACCAAGTCATGAGGATGTTACCCCCATGCACCACAAAAGTCATTCTAAAAGATCCTAGGAAATAACACAAAAAGGTTACCCATAACAATGAGCCCAGGGATAGTACTTAACTCGGTTGCATAATTCTGTCTCTTGTAAGTGAAATTCACCTCGAACTTGTGCTTTTATGGGATTCGAACCTGAGATGATGTTTTGATAACAAACATAGGAAAAATAGGTAATCCTTCCTACCTATTGCTTAAACTTTCAATACGGGACGCTTGAACTATCACACTTAATCCTCGTTGGAAGAGCACACCAAGTCACGAGGATGTTACCCCCCATGCATCACACAAGTCATTCTAAATGACCCTGGAAAAAAAAGAGAAAGGTTACCCACAACAATAAGCCCAGGGATAGTACTTAACTCGGTTGCATAATTCTGTCTCTTGTAACGGAAATTCAACTTGAACTTGTGCTTTTATGGGATTCGAACCTGAGATCATGTTTTGATGACAAACATAGGAAAAATAGCTAATCCTTCCTACCTAATGCTTAAGCTTTCAATACGGGATGCTTGAACTGTCACACTTAATCCTCGTTGAAAGCTCACACCAAGTCACGAGGATGTTACCCCATTCACCACAAAAGTCATTCTAAAAGATCCTAGGAAATAACACAAAAAGGTTACCCACAACAATGAGCCCAGGGATAGTACTTAACTCGGTTGCATAATTCTGTCTCTTGTAAGGGAAATTCACCTCGAACTTGAGCTTTTATGGGATTCGAAACTGAGATCATGTTTTGATAACAAACATAGGAAAAATAGGTAATCCTTCCTACCTAATGCTTAAACTTTCAATACGGGACGCTTTAACTATCACACTTAATCCTCGTTGAAAGCTCACACTAAGTCACGAGGATGTTACCCCCTATGCATCACACAAATCATTCTAAATGACCCTTGGAAATAAAACAGAAAGGTTACCCACAACAATAAGCCCAGGGATAGTACTTCACTCGGTTGCATAATTCTGTCTCTTGTAAGGGAAAATCACCTTGAACTTGTGCTTTTATGAGATTCGAACCTGAGATAATGTTTTGATAACAAACATAGGAAAAATAGGTAATCCTTCCTACCTAATGCTTAAGCTTTCAATACGGGACGCTTGACCTATCACACCTAATCCTCGTTGAAAGCTCACACCAAGTCACGAGGATGTTACCCCCCATGCATCACACAAGTCATTCTAAATAACCCTTGGAAATAAAACACAAAGGTTACCCACAACAATAAGCCCGGGGATAGTACTTAACTCGGTTGCATAATTCTGTCTCTTCTAAGGGAAATTCACCTTGAACTTGTGCTTTTATGGGATTCGAACTTGAGATCATGTTTTGATAACAAACATAGGAAAAATAGGTAATCCTTCCTACCTAATGCTTAAACTTTCAATACGGGACGCTTGAACTATCACACTTAATCCTCGATGGAAGCGCACACCAAGTCACGAGGATGTTACCCCCCATGCATCACACAAGTCATTCTAAATGACCCTTGAAAAAAAAGAGAAAGGTTACCCACAACAATAAGCCCAGGGATAGTACTTAACTCGGTTGCATAATTCTGTCTCTTGTAAGGGAAATTCACCTTGAACTTGTGCTTTTATGGGATTCGAACCTGAGATCATGTTTTGATAACAAACATAGGAAAAATAGGTAATCCTTCCTACCTAATGCTTAAACTTTCAATACGGGACGCTTTAACTATCACACTTAATCCTCGTTGAAAGCTCACACTAAGTCACGAGGATGTTACCCCGTATGCATCACACAAGTCATTCTAAATGACCCTTGGAAATAAAACACAAAGGTTACCCACAACAATAATCCCAGGGATAGTACTTAACTCGGTTGCATAATTCTGTCTCTTGTAAGGGAAATTCACCTCGAACTTGTGCTTTTATGGGATTCGAAGCCGAGATCATGTTTTGATAACAAACATAGGAAAAATAGGTAATGCTTCCTACCTAATGCTTAAGCTTTCAAAACGGGATGCTTGAACTATCACACTTAATCCTCGTTGGAAGCTCACACCAAGTCACGAGGATGTTACCCCCCATGCATCACACAAGTAATTCTAAATGATGCTTGAAAAAAAAACAGAAAGGTTACCCACAACAATAAGACCAAGGATAGTACTTAACTCGGTTGCATAATTCTGTCTCTTGTAAGGAAAATTCACCTTGAACTTGTGCTTTTATGTAATTCGAACCTGAGATTATGTTTTGATAACAAACATAGGAAATATAGCTAATCCGTTCTACCTAATGCTTAAGCTTTCAATACGGGACGCTTGAACTTTCACACTTAATCCTCGTTGAAAGCTCACACCAAGTCACGAGGATGTTACCCCCATTCACCACAAAAGTCATTCTAAAAGATCCTAGGAAATAACACAAAAAGGTTACCCACAACAATGAGCCCAGGGATAGTACTTAACTCGGTTGCATAATTCTGTCTCTTGTAAGGGAAATTCACCTCGAACTTGAGCTTTTATGGGATTCGAAACTGAGATCATGTTTTGATAACAAACATAGGAAAAATAGGTAATCCTTCCTACCTAATGCTTAAACTTTCAATACGGGACGCTTTAACTATCACACTTAATCCTCGTTGAAAGCTCACACTAAGTCACGAGGATGTTACCCCCTATGCATCACACAAATCATTCTAAATGACCCTTGGAAATAAAACAGAAAGGTTACCCACAACAATAAGCCCAGGGATAGTACTTCACTCGGTTGCATAATTCTGTCTCTTGTAAGGGAAAATCACCTTGAACTTGTGCTTTTATGAGATTCGAACCTGAGATAATGTTTTGATAACAAACATAGGAAAAATAGGTAATCCTTCCTACCTAATGCTTAAGCTTTCAATACGGGACGCTTGACCTATCACACCTAATCCTCGTTGAAAGCTCACACCAAGTCACGAGGATGTTACCCCCCATGCATCACACAAGTCATTCTAAATAACCCTTGGAAATAAAACACAAAGGTTACCCACAACAATAAGCCCGGGGATAGTACTTAACTCGGTTGCATAATTCTGTCTCTTCTAAGGGAAATTCACCTTGAACTTGTGCTTTTATGGGATTCGAACTTGAGATCATGTTTTGATAACAAACATAGGAAAAATAGGTAATCCTTCCTACCTAATGCTTAAACTTTCAATACGGGACGCTTGAACTATCACACTTAATCCTCGATGGAAGCGCACACCAAGTCACGAGGATGTTACCCCCCATGCATCACACAAGTCATTCTAAATGACCCTTGAAAAAAAAGAGAAAGGTTACCCACAACAATAAGCCCAGGGATAGTACTTAACTCGGTTGCATAATTCTGTCTCTTGTAAGGGAAATTCACCTTGAACTTGTGCTTTTATGGGATTCGAACCTAAGATAATGTTTTGATAACAAACATAGGAAAAATATGTAATCCTTCCTACCTAATGCTTAAGCTTTCAATACGGGACGCTTGAACTATCACACTTAATTCTCGTTGAAAGCTCACACCAAGTCACGAGGATGTTACCCCCCATGCATCACACAAGTCATTCTAAATAACCCTTGGAAATAAAACACAAAGGTTACCCACAACAATAATCCCAGGGATAGTACTTAACTCGGTTGCATAATTCTGTCTCTTGTAAGGGAAATTCACCTCGAACTTGTGCTTTTATGGGATTCGAACCTGAGATCATGTTTTGATAACAAACATAGGAAAAATAGGTAATGCTTCCTACCTAATGCTTAAGCTTTCAAAACGGGATGCTTGAACTATCACACTTAATCCTCGTTGGAAGCTCACACCAAGTCACGAGGATGTTACCCCCCATGCATCACACAAGTAATTCTAAATGATGCTTGAAAAAAAAACAGAAAGGTTACCCACAACAATAAGACCAAGGATAGTACTTAACTCGGTTGCATAATTCTGTCTCTTGTAAGGAAAATTCACCTTGAACTTGTGCTTTTATGTAATTCGAACCTGAGATTATGTTTTGATAACAAACATAGGAAATATAGCTAATCCGTTCTACCTAATGCTTAAGCTTTCAATACGGGACGCTTGAACTTTCACACTTAATCCTCGTTGAAAGCTCACACCAAGTCATGAGGATGTTACCCCCATGCACCACAAAAGTCATTCTAAAAGATCCTAGGAAATAACACAAAAAGGTTACCCATAACAATGAGCCCAGGGATATTACTTAACTCGGTTGCATAATTCTGTCTCTTGTAAGTGAAATTCACCTCGAACTTGTGCTTTTATGGGATTCCAACCTGAGATCATGGTTTGATAACAAACATAGGAAAAATAGGTAATCCTTCCTACCTAATGCTTAAACTTTCAATACGGGACGCTTGAACTATCACACTTAATCCTCGTTGGAAGCGCACACCAAGTCACGAGGATGTTACCCCCCATGCATCACACAAGTCATTCTAAATGACCCTTGAAAAAAAAAGAGAAAGGTTACCCACAACAATAAGCCCAGGGATAGTACTTAACTCGGTTGCATAATTCTGTCTCTTGTAAGGGAGATTCACCTTGAACTTGTGCTTTTATGGGATTCGAACCTGAGATCATGTTTTGATAACAAACATAGGAAAAATAGGTAATCCTCCCTACCTAATGCTTAAGCTTTCAATACGGGACGCTTGAACTTTCACACTTAATCCTCGTTGAAAGGTCACACCAAGTCATTAGGATGTTACCCCCATGCACCACAAAAGTCATTCTAAAAGATCCTAGGAAATAACACAAAAAGGTTACCCATAACAATGAGCCCAGGGATAGTACTTCACTCGGTTGCATAATTCTGTCTCTTGTAAGTGAAATTCACCTCGAACTTGTGCTTTTATGGGATTCGAACCTGAGATCATGTTTTGATAACAAACATAGGAAAAATAGGTAATCCTTCCTACCTAATGCTTAAACTTTCAATACGGGACGCTTGAACTATCACACTTAATCCTTGTTGGAAGAGCACACCAAGTCACGAGGATGTTACCCCCCATGCATCACACAAGTCATTCTAAATGACCCTTGAAAAAAAAGAGAAAGGTTACCCACAACAATAAGCCCAGGGATAGTACTTAACTCGGTTGCATAATTCTGTCTCTTGTAACGGAAATGCACCTTGAACTTGTGCTTTTATGGGATTCGAACCTGAGATCATGTTTTGATGACAAACATAGGAAAAATAGCTAATCCTTCCTACCTAATGCTTAAGCTTTCAATACGGGACGCTTGAACTGTCACACTTAATCCTCGTTGCAAGCTCACACCAAGTCACGAGGATGTTACCCTATGCACCACAAAAGTCATTCTAAAAGATCCTAGGAAATAACACAAAAAGGTTACCCACAACAATGAGCCCAGGGATAGTACTTAACTCGGTTGCATAATTTTGTCTCTTGAAAGGGAAATTCACCTCGAACTTGTGCTTTTATGGGATTCGAACCTGAGATCATGTTTTGATAACAAACATAGGAAAAATAGGTAATCCTTCCTACCTAATGCTTAAACTTTCAATACGGGACGCTTGAACTTTCACACTTAATCCTCGTTGAAAGCTCACACCAAGTCATGAGAATGTTACCCCCATGCACCACAAAAGTCATTCTAAAAGATCCTAGGAAATAACACAAAAAGGTTACCCACAAAAATGAGCCCAGGGATAGTACTTAACTCGGTTGCATAATTCTATCTCTTGTAAGGGAAATTCACCTCGAACTTGTGCTTTTATGGGATTCGAACCTGAGATCATGTTTTGAATAGGTAATCCTTCCTACCTAATGCTTAAACTTTCAATACGGGACGCTTGAACTATCACACTTAATCCTCGTTGGAAGCGTACACCATGTCACGAGGATGTTACCCCCCATGCATCACACAAGTCATTCTAAATAACACTTGAAAAAAAAAGAGAATGGTTACCCACAACAATAAGCCCAGGGATAGTACTTCACTCGGTTGCATAATTCTGTCTCTTGTAACGGAAATTCACCTTGAACTTGTGCTTTTATGGGATTCGAACCTGAGATCATGTTTTGATAACAAACATAGGAAAAATAGGTAATCCTTCCTACCTAATGCTTAAACTTTCAATACGGGACGCTTGAACTATCACACTTAATCCTCGTTGGAAGCGCACACCAAGTCACGAGGATGTTACCCCCCATGCATCACACAAGTCATTCTAAATGACCCTTGAAAAAAAAAGAGAAAGGTTACCCACAATAATAAGCCCAGGGATAGTACTTAACTCGGTTGCATAATTCTGTCTCTTGTAAGGGAAATTCACCTTGAACTTGTGCTTTTATGGGATTCGAACCTGAGATCATGTTTTGATAACAAACATAGGAAAAATAGGTAATCCTTCCTACCTAATGCTTAAGCTTTCAATACGGGATGCTTGAACTATCACACTTAATCCTCGTTGAAAGCTCACACCAAGTCACGAGGTTGTTACCCCCCATGCATCACACAAGTCATTCTAAATAACCCTTGGAAATAAAACACAAAGGTTACCCACAACAATAAGCCCAGGGATAGTACTTAACTCGGTTGCATAATTCTGTCTCTTGTAAGGGAGATTCACCTTGAACTTGTGCTTTTATGGGATTCGAACCTGAGATCATGTTTTGATAACAAACATAGGAAAAATAGGTAATCCTCCCTACCTAATGCTTAAGCTTTCAATACGGGACGCTTGAACTTTCACACTTAATCCTCGTTGAAAGGTCACACCAAGTCATTAGGATGTTACCCCCATGCACCACAAAAGTCATTCTAAAAGATCCTAGGAAATAACACAAAAAGGTTACCCATAACAATGAGCCCAGGGATAGTACTTCACTCGGTTGCATAATTCTGTCTCTTGTAAGTGAAATTCACCTCGAACTTGTGCTTTTATGGGATTCGAACCTGAGATCATGTTTTGATAACAAACATAGGAAAAATAGGTAATCCTTCCTACCTAATGCTTAAACTTTCAATACGGGACGCTTGAACTATCACACTTAATCCTTGTTGGAAGAGCACACCAAGTCACGAGGATGTTACCCCCCATGCATCACACAAGTCATTCTAAATGACCCTTGAAAAAAAAGAGAAAGGTTACCCACAACAATAAGCCCAGGGATAGTACTTAACTCGGTTGCATAATTCTGTCTCTTGTAACGGAAATTCACCTTGAACTTGTGCTTTTATGGGATTCGAACCTGAGATCATGTTTTGATGACAAACATAGGAAAAATAGCTAATCCTTCCTACCTAATGCTTAAGCTTTCAATACGGGACGCTTGAACTGTCACACTTAATCCTCGTTGCAAGCTCACACCAAGTCACGAGGATGTTACCCTATGCACCACAAAAGTCATTCTAAAAGATCCTAGGAAATAACACAAAAAGGTTACCCACAACAATGAGCCCAGGGATAGTACTTAACTCGGTTGCATAATTTTGTCTCTTGAAAGGGAAATTCACCTCGAACTTGTGCTTTTATGGGATTCGAACCTGAGATCATGTTTTGATAACAAACATAGGAAAAATAGGTAATCCTTCCTACCTAATGCTTAAACTTTCAATACGGGACGCTTTAACTATCACACTTAATCCTCGTTGAAAGCTCATACTAAGTCACGAGGATGTTACCCCCTATGCATCACACAAATCATTCTAAATGACCCTTGGAAATAAAACAGAAAGGTTACCCACAACAATAAGCCCAGGGATAGTACTTCACTCGGTTGCATAATTCTGTCTCTTGTAAGGGAAATTCACCTTGAACTTGTGCTTTTATGAGATTCGAACCTGAGATAATGTTTTGATAACAAACATAGGAAAAATAGGTAATCCTTCCTACCTAATGCTTAAGCTTTCAATACGGGACGCTTGAACTATCATACTTAATCCTCGTTGAAAGCTCACACCAAGTCACGAGGATGTTACCCCCCATGCATCACACAAGTCATTCTATATAACCCTTGGAAATAAAACACAAAGGTTACCCACAACAATAAGCCCAGGGATAGTACTTAACTCGGTTGCATAATTCTGTCTCTTGTAAGGGAAATTCACCTTGAACTTGTGCTTTTATGGGATTCGAACCTGAGATCATGTTTTGATAACAAACATAGGAAAAATAGGTAATCCTTCCTACCTAATGCTTAAACTTTCAATACGGGACGCTTGAACTTTCACACTTAATCCTCGTTGAAAGCTCACACCAAGTCATGAGAATGTTACCCCCATGCACCACAAAAGTCATTCTAAAAGATCCTAGGAAATAACACAAAAAGGTTACCCACAAAAATGAGCCCAGGGATAGTACTTAACTCGGTTGCATAATTCTATCTCTTGTAAGGGAAATTCACCTCGAACTTGTGCTTTTATGGGATTCGAACCTGAGATCATGTTTTGAATAGGTAATCCTTCCTACCTAATGCTTAAACTTTCAATACGGGACGCTTGAACTATCACACTTAATCCTCGTTGGAAGCGTACACCATGTCACGAGGATGTTACCCCCCATGCATCACACAAGTCATTCTAAATAACACTTGAAAAAAAAAGAGAAAGGTTACCCACAACAATAAGCCCAGGGATAGTACTTAACTCGGTTGCATAATTCTGTCTCTTGTAACGGAAATTCACCTTGAACTTGTGCTTTTATGGGATTCGAACCTGAGATCATGTTTTGATAACAAACATAGGAAAAATAGGTAATCCTTCCTACCTAATGCTTAAACTTTCAATACGGGACGCTTTAACTATCACACTTAATCCTCGTTGAAAGCTCATACTAAGTCACGAGGATGTTACCCCCTATGCATCACACAAATCATTCTAAATGACCCTTGGAAATAAAACAGAAAGGTTACCCACAACAATAAGCCCAGGGATAGTACTTCACTCGGTTGCATAATTCTGTCTCTTGTAAGGGAAATTCACCTTGAACTTGTGCTTTTATGAGATTCGAACCTGAGATAATGTTTTGATAACAAACATAGGAAAAATAGGTAATCCTTCCTACCTAATGCTTAAGCTTTCAATACGGGACGCTTGAACTATCATACTTAATCCTCGTTGAAAGCTCATACCAAGTCACGAGGATGTTACCCCCCATGCATCACACAAGTCATTCTATATAACCCTTGGAAATAAAACACAAAGGTTACCCACAACAATAAGCCCAGGGATAGTACTTAACTCGGTTGCATAATTCTGTCTCTTGTAAGGGAAATTCACCTTGAACTTGTGCTTTTATGGGATTCGAACCTGAGATCATGTTTTGATAACAAACATAGGAAAAATAGGTAATCCTTCCTACCTAATGCTTAAACTTTCAATACGGGACGCTTGAACTTTCACACTTAATCCTCGTTGAAAGCTCACACCAAGTCATGAGAATGTTACCCCCATGCACCACAAAAGTCATTCTAAAAGATCCTAGGAAATAACACAAAAAGGTTACCCACAAAAATGAGCCCAGGGATAGTACTTAACTCGGTTGCATAATTCTATCTCTTGTAAGGGAAATTCACCTCGAACTTGTGCTTTTATGGGATTCGAACCTGAGATCATGTTTTGAATAGGTAATCCTTCCTACCTAATGCTTAAACTTTCAATACGGGACGCTTGAACTATCACACTTAATCCTCGTTGGAAGCGTACACCATGTCACGAGGATGTTACCCCCCATGCATCACACAAGTCATTCTAAATAACACTTGAAAAAAAAAGAGAATGGTTACCCACAACAATAAGCCCAGGGATAGTACTTCACTCGGTTGCATAATTCTGTCTCTTGTAACGGAAATTCACCTTGAACTTGTGCTTTTATGGGATGCGAACCTGAGATCATGTTTTGATAACAAACATAGGAAAAATAGCTAATCCTTCCTACCTAATGCTTAAGCTTTCAATACGGGACGCTTGAACTGTCACACTTAATCCTCGTTGAAAGCTCACACCAAGTCACGAGGATGTTACCCCATGCACCACAAAAGGCATTCTAAAAGATCCTAGGAAATAACATAAAAAGGTTACCCACAACAATAAGCCCAGGGATAGTACTTCACTCGGTTGCATAATTCTGTCTCTTGTAACGGAAATTCACCTTGATCTTGTGCTTTTATGGGATTCGAACCTGAGATCATGTTTTGATGACAAACATAGGAAAAATAGCTAATCCTTCCTACCTAATGCTTAAGCTTTCAATACGGGACCCTTGAACTATCACACTTAATCCTCGTTGAAAGCTCACACTAAGTCACGAGGATGTTACCCCCCATGCATCACACAAATCATTCTAAATGACCCTTGGAAATAAAACAGAAAGGTTACCCACAACAATAAGCCCAGGGATAGTACTTCACTCGGTTGCATAATTCTGTCTCTTGTAAGGGAAATTCACCTTTGAACTTGTGCTTTTATGAGATTCGAACCTGAGATAATGTTTTGATAACAAACATAGGAAAAATAGGTAATCCTTCCTACCTAATGCTTAAGCTTTTAATACAGGACGCTTGAACTTTCACACTTAATTCTCGTTGAAAGCTCACACCAAGCCATGAGGATGTTACCCCCATGCACCACAAAAGTCATTCTAAAAGATCCTAGGAAATAACACAAAACGGTTACCCACAAAAATGAGCCCAGGGATAGTACTTAACTCGGTTGCATAATTCTATCTCTTGTAAGGGAAATTCACCTCGAACTTGTGCTGTTATGGGATTCAAACCTGAGATCATGTTTTGATAACAAACATAGGAAAAATAGGTAATCCTTCCTACCTAATGCTTAAGCTTTCAATACGGGACGCTTGAACTATCACACTTAATCCTCGTTGGAAGCGCACACCAAGTCACGAGGATGTTACCCCCCATGCATCAAACAAGTCATTCTAAATGACCCTTGAAAAAAAAAGAGAAAGGTTACCCACAACAATAAGCTCAGGGATAGTACTTAACTCGGTTGCATAATTCTGTCTCTTGTAAGGGAAATTCACCTTGAACTTGTGCTTTTATGGGATTCGAACCTGAGATCATGTTTTGATAACAAACATAGGAGAAATAGGTAATCCTTCCTACCTAATGCTTAAACTTTCAATACGGGACGCTTGAACTATCACACTTAATCCTCGTTGGAGGAACACACCAAGTCACGAGGATGTTACCCCCCATGCATCACACAAGTCATTCTAAATGACCCTTGAAAAAAAAGAGAAAGGTTACCCACAACAATAAGCCCAGGGATAGTACTTAACTCGGTTGCATAATTCTGTCTCTTGTAACGGAAATTCACCTTGAACTTGTGCTTTTATGGGATTCGAACCTGAGATCATGTTTTGATGACAAACATAGGAAAAAGAGCTAATGCTTCCTACCTAATGCTTAAGCTTTCAATACGGGACGCTTGAACTGTCACACATAATCCTCGTGGAAAGCTCACACCAAGTCACGAGGATGTTACCCCCCATGCATCACACAAGTCATTCTAAATGACCCTTGAAAAAAAAGAGAAAGGTTACCCACAACAATAAGACCAAGGATAGTACTTAACTCGGTTGCATAATTCTGTCTCTTGTAACGGAAATTCACCTTGAACTTGTGCTTTTATGGGATTCAAACCTGAGATCATGTTTTGATGACAAACATAGGAAAAATAGCTAATCCTTCCTACCTAATGCTTAAGCTTTCAATACGGGACGCTTGAACTATCACACTTAATCCTCGTTGGAAGCGCACACCAAGTCACGAGGATGTTACCCCCCATGCATCACACAAGTCATTCTAAATGACCCTTGAAAAAAAAGAGAAAGGTTACCCACAACAATAAGACCAAGGATAGTACTTAACTCGGTTGCATAATTCTGTCTCTTGTAACGGAAATTCACCTTGAACTTGTGCTTTTATGGGATTCAAACCTGAGATCATGTTTTGATGACAAACATAGGAAAAATAGCTAATCCTTCCTACCTAATGCTTAAGCTTTCAATACGGGACGCTTGAACTATCATACTTAATCCTCGTTGAAAGCTCACACCAAGTCACGAGGATGTTACCCCCCATGCATCACACAAGTCATTCTAAATAACCCTTGGAAATAAAACACAAAGGTTACCCACAACAATAAGCCCAGGGATAGTACTTCACTCGGTTGCATAATTCTGTCTCTTGTAAGGGAAATTCACCTCGAACTTGTGCTTTTATGGGATTCGAACCTGAGATCATGTTTTGATAACAAACATAGGAAAAATAGGTAATCCTTCCTACCTAATGCTTAAGCTTTTAATACAGGACGCTTGAACTATCATACTTAATCCTCGTTGAAAGCTCACACCAAGTCACGAGGATGTTACCCCCCATGCATCACACAAGTCATTCTAAATAACCCTTGGAAATAAAACACAAAGGTTACCCACAACAATAATCCCAGGGATAGTACTTAACTCGGTTGCATAATTCTGTCTCTTGTAAGGGAAATTCACCTCGAACATGTGCTTTTATGGGATTCGAACCTGAGATCATGTTTTGATAACAAACATAGGAAAAATAGGTAATCCTTCCTACCTAATGCTTAAGCTTTCAATACGGGACGCTTTAACTATTACACTTAATCCTCGTTGAAAGCTCACACTAAGTCACGAGTATGTTACCCCCTATGCATCACACAAATCATTCTAAATGACCCTTGGAAATAAAACAGAAAGGTTACCCACAAAATTAAGCCCAGGGATAGTACTTCACTCGGTTGCATAATTCTGTCTCTTGTAAGGGAAATTCACCTTAAACTTGTGCTTTTATGAGATTCGAACCTGAGATAATGTTTTGATAACAAACATAGGAAAAATAGGTAATCCTTCCTACCTAATGCTTAAGCTTTCAATACGGGACGCTTGAACTATCACACTTAATCCTCGTTGAAAGCTCACACCAAGTCACGAGGATGTTACCCCCCATGCATCACACAAGTCATTCTAAATAACCCTTGGAAATAAAACACAAAGGTTACCCACAACAATAAGCCCAGGGATAGTACTTAACTCGGTTGCATAATTCTGTCTCTTCTAAGGGAAATTCACCTTGAACTTGTGCTTTTATGGGATTCGAACCTGAGATCATGTTTTGATAACAAACATAGGAAAAATAGGTAATCCTTCCTACCTAATGCTTAAACTTTCAATACGGGACGCTTGAACTATCACACTTAATCCTCGTTGGAAGCGCACACCAAGTCATGAGGATGTTACCCCCCATGCATCACACTAGTCATTCTAAATGACCCTTGAAAAAAAAAGAGAAAGGTTACCCACAACAATAAGCCCAGGGATAGTACTTAACTCGGTTGCATAATTCTGTATGTTGTAAGGGAAATTCACCTTGAACTTGTGCTTTTATGGATTCGAACCTGAGATCATGTTTTGATAACAAACATAGGAAAAATAGGTAATCCTTCTTACCTAATGCTTAAACTTTCAATACGGGATGCTTGAACTATCACACTTAATCCTCGTTGAAAGCTCACACCAAGTCACGAGGATGTTACCCCCCATGCATCACACAAGTAATTCTAAATGACGCTTGGAAAAAAAACAGAAAGGTTACCCACAACAATAAGACCAAGGATAGTACTTAACTCGGTTGCATAATTCTGTCTCTTGTAAGTGAAATTCACCTCGAACTTGTGCTTTTATGGGATTCGAACCTGAGATCATGTTTTGATAACAAACATAGGAAAAATAGGTAATCCTTCCTACCTAATGCTTAAACTTTCAATACGGGACGCTTGAACTATCACACTTCATCCTCGTTGGAAGAGCACACCAAGTCACGAGGATGTTACCCCCCATGCATCACACAAGTCATTCTAAATGACCCTTGAAAAAAAAGAGAAAGGTTACCCACAACAATAAGCCCAGGGATAGTACTTAACTCGGTTGCATAATTCTGTCTCTTGTAACGGAAATTCACCTTGAACTTGTGCTTTTATGGGATTCAAACCTGAGATCATGTTTTGATGACAAACATAGGAAAAATAGCTAATCCTTCCTACCTAATGCTTAAGCTTTCAATACGGGACGCTTGAACTATCACACTTAATCCTCGTTGAAAGCTCACACCAAGTCACGAGGATGTTACCCCATGCACCACAAAAGTCATTCTAAAAGATCGTAGGAAATAACACAAAAAGGTTACCCACAACAATGAGCCCAGGGATAGTACTTAACTCGGTTGCATAATTCTGTCTCTTGTAAGGGAAATTCACCTCGAACTTGTGCTTTTATGGGATTGGAACCTGAGATCATGTTTTGATAACAAACATAGGAAAAATAGGTAATCCTTCCTACCTAATGCTTAAACTTTCAATACGGGACACTTTAATTATCACACTTAATCCTCGTTGAAAGCTCATACTAAGTCACGAGGATGTTACCCCCTATGCATCACACAAATCATTCTAAATGACCCTTGGAAATAAAACAGAAAGGTTACCCACAACAATAATCCCAGGGATAGTACTTCACTCGGTTGCATAATTCTGTCTCTTGTAAGGGAAATTCACCTTGAACTTGTGCTTTTATGGGATTCAAACCTGAGATCATGTTTTGATGACAAACATAGGAAAAATAGCTAATCCTTCCTACCTAATGCTTAAGCTTTCAATACGGGACGCTTGAACTATCACACTTAATCCTCGTTGGAAGCGCACACCAAGTCACGAGGATGTTACCCCCCATGCATCACACAAGTCATTCTAAATGACCCTTGAAAAAAAAGAGAAAGGTTACCCACAACAATAAGACCAAGGATAGTACTTAACTCGGTTGCATAATTCTGTCTCTTGTAACGGAAATTCACCTTGAACTTGTGCTTTTATGGGATTCCAACCTGAGATCATGTTTTGATGACAAACATAGGAAAAATAGCTAATCCTTCCTACCTAATGCTTAAGCTTTCAATACGGGACGCTTGAACTATCATACTTAATCCTCGTTTAAAGCTCACACCAAGTCACGAGGATGTTACCCCCCATGCATCACACAAGTCATTCTAAATAACCCTTGGAAATAAAACACAAAGGTTACCCACAACAATAAGCCCAGGGATAGTACTTCACTCGGTTGCATAATTCTGTCTCTTGTAAGGGAAATTCACCTCGAACTTGTGCTTTTATGGGATTCGAACCTGAGATCATGTTTTGATAACAAACATAGGAAAAATAGGTAATCCTTCCTACCTAATGCTTAAGCTTTTAATACAGGACGCTTGAACTATCATACTTAATCCTCGTTGAACGCTCACACCAAGTCACGAGGATGTTACCCCCCATGCATCACACAAGTCATTCTAAATAACCCTTGGAAATAAAACACAAAGGTTACCCACAACAATAATCCCAGGGATAGTACTTAACTCGGTTGCATAATTCTGTCTCTTGTAAGGGAAATTCACCTCGAACATGTGCTTTTATGGGATTCGAACCTGAGATCATGTTTTGATAACAAACATAGGAAAAATAGGTAATCCTTCTTACCTAATGCTTAAACTTTCAATACGGGATGCTTGAACTATCACACTTAATCCTCGTTGAAAGCACACACCAAGTCACGAGGATGTTACCCCCCATGCATCACACAAGTAATTCTAAATGACGCTTGGAAAAAAAACAGAAAGGTTACCCACAACAATAAGACCAAGGATAGTACTTAACTCGGTTGCATAATTCTGTCTCTTGTAAGTGAAATTCACCTCGAACTTGTGCTTTTATGGGATTGGAACCTGAGATCATGTTTTGATAACAAACATAGGAAAAATAGGTAATCCTTCCTACCTAATGCTTAAACTTTCAATACGGGACACTTTAATTATCACACTTAATCCTCGTTGAAAGCTCATACTAAGTCACGAGGATGTTACCCCCTATGCATCACACAAATCATTCTAAATGACCCTTGGAAATAAAACAGAAAGGTTACCCACAACAATAATCCCAGGGATAGTACTTCACTCGGTTGCATAATTCTGTCTCTTGTAAGGGAAATTCACCTTGAACTTGTGCTTTTATGGGATTCAAACCTGAGATCATGTTTTGATGACAAACATAGGAAAAATAGCTAATCCTTCCTACCTAATGCTTAAGCTTTCAATACGGGACGCTTGAACTATCACACTTAATCCTCGTTGGAAGCGCACACCAAGTCACGAGGATGTTACCCCCCATGCATCACACAAGTCATTCTAAATGACCCTTGAAAAAAAAGAGAAAGGTTACCCACAACAATAAGACCAAGGATAGTACTTAACTCGGTTGCATAATTCTGTCTCTTGTAACGGAAATTCACCTTGAACTTGTGCTTTTATGGGATTCCAACCTGAGATCATGTTTTGATGACAAACATAGGAAAAATAGCTAATCCTTCCTACCTAATGCTTAAGCTTTCAATACGGGACGCTTGAACTATCATACTTAATCCTCGTTTAAAGCTCACACCAAGTCACGAGGATGTTACCCCCCATGCATCACACAAGTCATTCTAAATAACCCTTGGAAATAAAACACAAAGGTTACCCACAACAATAAGCCCAGGGATAGTACTTCACTCGGTTGCATAATTCTGCCTCTTGTAAGGGAAATTCACCTCGAACTTGTGCTTTTATGGGATTCGAACCTGAGATCATGTTTTGATAACAAACATAGGAAAAATAGGTAATCCTTCCTACCTAATGCTTAAGCTTTTAATACAGGACGCTTGAACTATCATACTTAATCCTCGTTGAACGCTCACACCAAGTCACGAGGATGTTACCCCCCATGCATCACACAAGTCATTCTAAATAACCCTTGGAAATAAAACACAAAGGTTACCCACAACAATAATCCCAGGGATAGTACTTAACTCGGTTGCATAATTCTGTCTCTTGTAAGGGAAATTCACCTCGAACATGTGCTTTTATGGGATTCGAACCTGAGATCATGTTTTGATAACAAACATAGGAAAAATAGGTAATCCTTCCTACCTAATGCTTAAGCTTTCAATACGGGACGCTTTAACTATTACACTTAATCCTCGTTGAAAGCTCACACTAAGTCACGAGTATGTTACCCCCTATGCATCACACAAATCATTCTAAATCACCCTTGGAAATAAAACAGAAAGGTTACCCACAAAATTAAGCCCAGGGATAGTACTTCACTCGGTTGCATAATTCTGTCTCTTGTAAGGGAAATTCACCTTAAACTTGTGCTTTTATGAGATTCGAACCTGAGATAATGTTTTGATAACAAACATAGGAAAAATAGGTAATCCTTCCTACCTAATGCTTAAGCTTTCAATACGGGACGCTTGAACTATCACACTTAATCCTCGTTGAAAGCTCACACCAAGTCACGAGGATGTTACCCCCCATGCATCACACAAGTCATTCTAAATAACCCTTGGAAATAAAACACAAAGGTTACCCACAACAATAAGCCCAGGGATAGTACTTAACTCGGTTGCATAATTCTGTCTCTTCTAAGGGAAATTCACCTTGAACTTGTGCTTTTATGAGATTCGAACCTGAGATCATGTTTTGATAACAAACATAGGAAAAATAGGTTATCCTTCCTACCTAATGCTTAAACTTTCAATACGGGACGCTTGAACTATCACACTTAATCCTCGTTGGAAGCGCACACCAAGTCATGAGGATGTTACCCCCCATGCATCACACTAGTCATTCTAAATGACCCTTGAAAAAAAAAGAGAAAGGTTACCCATAACAATAAGCCCAGGGATAGTACTTAACTCGGTTGCATAATTCTGTATCTTGTAAGGGAAATTCACCTTGAACTTGTGCTTTTATGGATTCGAACCTGAGATCATGTTTTGATAACAAACATAGGAAAAATAGGTAATCCTTCTTACCTAATGCTTAAACTTTCAATACGGGATGCTTGAACTATCACACTTAATCCTCGTTGAAAGCTCACACCAAGTCATGAGGATGTTACCCCCCATGCATCACACAAGTAATTCTAAATGACGCTTGAAAAAAAAACAGAAAGGTTACCCACAACAATAAGACCAAGGATAGTACTTAACTCGGTTGCATAATTCTGTCTCTTGTAAGTGAAATTCACCTCGAACTTGTGCTTTTATGGGATTCGAACCTGAGATCATGTTTTGATAACAAACATAGGAAAAATAGGTAATCCTTCCTACCTAATGCTTAAACTTTCAATACGGGACGCTTGAACTATCACACTTCATCCTCGTTGGAAGAGCACACCAAGTCACGAGGATGTTACCCCCCATGCATCACACAAGTCATTCTAAATGACCCTTGAAAAAAAAGAGAAAGGTTACCCACAACAATAAGCCCAGGGATAGTACTTAACTCGGTTGCATAATTCTGTCTCTTGTAACGGAAATTCACCTTGAACTTGTGCTTTTATGGGATTCAAACCTGAGATCATGTTTTGATGACAAACATAGGAAAAATAGCTAATCCTTCCTACCTAATGCTTAAGCTTTCAATACGGGACGCTTGAACTATCACACTTAATCCTCGTTGAAAGCTCACACCAAGTCACGAGGATGTTACCCCATGCACCACAAAAGTCATTCTAAAAGATCCTAGGAAATAACACAAAAAGGTTACCCACAACAATGAGCCCAGGGATAGTACTTAACTCGGTTGCATAATTCTGTCTCTTGTAAGGGAAATTCACCTCGAACTTGTGCTTTTATGGGATTCGAACCTGAGATCATGTTTTGATAACAAACATAGGAAAAATAGGTAATCCTTCCTACCTAATGCTTAAACTTTCAATACGGGACACTTTAATTATCACACTTAATCCTCGTTGAAAGCTCATACTAAGTCACGAGGATGTTACCCCCTATGCATCACACAAATCATTCTAAATGACCCTTGGAAATAAAACAGAAAGGTTACCCACAACAATAATCCCAGGGATAGTACTTCACTCGGTTGCATAATTCTGTCTCTTGTAAGGGAAATTCACCTTGAACTTGTGCTTTTATGGGATTCGAACCTGAGATCATGTTTTGATAACAAACATAGGAAAAATAGGTAATCCTTCTTACCTAATGCTTAAACTTTCAATACGGGATGCTTGAACTATCACACTTAATCCTCGTTGAAAGCACACACCAAGTCACGAGGATGTTACCCCCCATGCATCACACAAGTAATTCTAAATGACGCTTGGAAAAAAAACAGAAAGGTTACCCACAACAATAAGACCAAGGATAGTACTTAACTCGGTTGCATAATTCTGTCTCTTGTAAGTGAAATTCACCTCGAACTTGTGCTTTTATGGGATTCGAACCTGAGATCATGTTTTGATAACAAACATAGGAAAAATAGGTAATCCTTCCTACCTAATGCTTAAACTTTCAATACGGGACGCTTGAACTATCACACTTAATCCTCGTTGGAAGAGCACACCAAGTCACGAGGATGTTACCCCCCATGCATCACACAAGTCATTCTAAATGACCCTTGAAAAAAAAGAGAAAGGTTACCCACAACAATAAGCCCAGGGATAGTACTTAACTCGGTTGCATAATTCTGTCTCTTGTAACGGAAATTCACCTTGAACTTGTGCTTTTATGGGATTCAAACCTGAGATCATGTTTTGATGACAAACATAGGAAAAATAGCTAATCCTTCCTACCTAATGCTTAAGCTTTCAATACGGGACGCTTGAACTATCACACTTAATCCTCGTTGAAAGCTCACACCAAGTCACGAGGATGTTACCCCATGCACCACAAAAGTCATTCTAAAAGATCCTAGGAAATAACACAAAAAGGTTACCCACAACAATGAGCCTAGGGATAGTACTTAACTCGGTTGCATAATTCTGTCTCTTGTAAGGGAAATTCACCTCGAACTTGTGCTTTTATGGGATTCGAACCTGAGATCATGTTTTGATAACAAACATAGGAAAAATAGGTAATCCTTCCTACCTAATGCTTAAACTTTCAATACGGGACACTTTAATTATCACACTTAATCCTCGTTGAAAGCTCATACTAAGTCACGAGGATGTTACCCCCTATGCATCTCACAAATCATTCTAAATGACCCTTGGAAATAAAACAGAAAGGTTACCCACAACAATAATCCCAGGGATAGTACTTCACTCGGTTGCATAATTCTGTCTCTTGTAAGGGAAATTCACCTTGAACTTGTGCTTTTATGAGATTCGAACCTGAGATCATGTTTTGATAACAAACATAGGAAAAATAGGTAATCCTTCCTACCTAATGCTTAAGCTTTCAATACGGGATGCTTGAACTATCACACTTAATCCTCGTTGAAAGCTCACACCAAGTCACGAGGATGTTACCCCCCATGCATCACACAAGTAATTCTAAATGACGCTTGGAAAAAAAACAGAAAGGTTACCCACAACAATAAGACCAAGGATAGTACTTAACTCGGTTGCATAATTCTGTATCTTGTAAGGGAAATTCACCTTGAACTTGTGCTTTTATGGATTCGAACCTGAGATCATGTTTTGATAACAAACATAGGAAAAATAGGTAATCCTTCCTACCTAATGCTTAAGCTTTCAATACGGGATGCTTGAACTATCACACTTAATCCTCGTTGAAAGCTCACACCAAGTCACGAGGATGTTACCCCCCATGCATCACACAAGTAATTCTAAATGACGCTTGGAAAAAAAACAGAAAGGTTACCCACAACAATAAGACCAAGGATAGTACTTAACTCGGTTGCATAATTCTGTCTCTTGTAAGTGAAATTCACCTCGAACTTGTGCTTTTAAGGGATTCGAACCTGAGATCATGTTTTGATAACAAACATAGGAAAAATAGGTAATCCTTCCTACCTAATGCTTAAACTTTCAATACGGGCCGCTTTAACTATCACACTTAATCCTCGTTGAAAGCTCATACTAAGTCACGAGGATGTTACCCCCTATGCATCACACAAATCATTCTAAATGACCCTTGGAAATAACACAAAAAGGTTACCCACAACAATGAGCCCAGGGATAGTACTTAACTCGGTTGCATAATTCTGTCTCTTGTAAGGGAAATTCACCTCGAACTTATGGTTTTATGGGATTCGAACCTGAGATCATGTTTTGATAACAAACATAGGAAAAATAGGTAATCCTTCCTACCTAATGCTTAAACTTTCAATACGGGACGCTTTAACTATCACACTTAATCCTCGTTGAAAGCTCATACTAAGTCACGAGGATGTTACCCCCTATGCATCACACAAATCATTCTAAATGACCCTTGGAAATAAAACAGAAAGGTTACCCACAACAATAATCCCAGGGATAGTACTTCACTCGGTTGCACAATTCTGTCTCTTGTAAGGGAAATTCACCTTGAACTTGTGCTTTTATGAGATTCGAACCTGAGATAATGTTTTGATAACAAACATAGGAAAAATAGGTAATCCTTCCTACCTAATGCTTAAGCTTTCAATACGGGACGCTTGAACTATCATAATTAATCCTCGTTGAAAGCTCACACCAAGTCACGAGGATGTTACCCCCCATGCATCACACAAGTCATTCTAAATAACCCTTGGAAATAAAACACAAAGGTTACCCACAACAATAAGCCCAGGGATAGTACTTAACTCGGTTGCATAATTCTGCCTCTTGTAAGGGAAATTCACCTTGAACTTGTGCTTTTATGTGATTCGAACCTGAGATCATGTTTTGATGACAAACATAGGAAAAATAGCTAATCCTTCCTACCTAATGCTTAAGCTTTCAATACGGGACCCTTGAACTATCACACTTAATCCTCGTTGAAAGCTCACACCAAGTCACGAGGATGTTATCCCATGCACCACAAAAGTCATTCTAAAAGATCCTAGGAAATAACACAAAAAGGTTACCCACAACAATGAGCCCAGGGATAGTACTTAACTCGGTTGCATAATTCTGTCTCTTGTAAGGGAAATTCACCTCGAACTTGTGCTTTTATGGGATTCGAACCTGAGATCATGTTTTGATAACAAACATAGGAAAAATAGGTAATCCTTCCTACCTAATGCTTAAACTTTCAATACGGGACGCTTTAACTATCACACTTAATCCTCGTTGAAAGCTCATACTAAGTCACGAGGATGTTACCCCCTATGCATCACACAAATCATTCTAAATGACCCTTGGAAATAAAACAGAAAGGTTACCCACAACAATAATCCCAGGGATAGTACTTCACTCGGTTGCATAATTCTGTCTCTTGTAAGGGAAATTCACCTTGAACTTGTGCTTTTATGAGATTCGAACCTGAGATAATACTTTGATAACAAACATAGGAAAAATAGGTAATCCTTCCTACCTAATGCTTAAGCTTTCAATACGGGACGCTTGAACTATCATACTTAATCCTCGTTGGAAGAGCACACCAAGTCACGAGGATGTTACCCCCCATGCATCACACAAGTCATTCTAAATAACCCTTGGAAATAAAACACAAAGGTTACCCACAACAATAAGCCCAGGGATAGTACTTAACTCGGTTGCATAATTCTGTCTCTTGTAAGGGAAATTCACCTTGAACTTGTGCTTTTATGGGATTCGAACCTGAGATCATGTTTTGATAACAAACATAGGAGAAATAGGTAATCCTTCCTACGTAATGCTTAAACTTTCAATACGGGACGCTTGAACTATCACACTTCATCCTCGTTGGAGGAGCACACCAAGTCACGAGGATGTTACCCCCCATGCATCACACAAGTCATTCTAAATGACCCTTGAAAAAAAAGAGAAAGGTTACGCACAACAATAAGCCCAGGGATAGTACTTAACTCGGTTGCATAATTCTGTCTCTTGTAACGGAAATTCACCTTGAACTTGTGCTTTTATGGGATTCGAACCTGAGATCATGTTTTGATAACAAACATAGGAAAAATAGGTAATCCTTCCTACCTAATGCTTAAACTTTCAATACGGGACGCTTTAACTATCACACTTAATCCTCGTTGAAAGCTCACACTAAGTCACGAGGATGTTACCCCGTATGCATCACACAAATCATTCTAAATGACCCTTGGAAATAAAATAGAAAGGTTACCCACAATAATAAGCTCAGGGATAGTACTTCACTCGGTTGCATAATTCTGTCTCTTGTAAGGGAAATTCACCTCGAACTTGTGCTTTTATGGGATTCGAACCTGAGATCATGTTTTGATAACAAACATAGGAAAAATAGGTAATCCTTCCTACCTAATGCTTAAACTTTCAATACGGGACGCTTTAACTATCACACTTAATCCTCGTTGGAAGAGCACACCAAGTCACGAGGATGTTACCCCCCATGCATCACACAAGTCATTCTAAATGACCCTTGAAAAAAAAGAGAAAGGTTACCCACAACAATAAGCCCAGGGATAGTACTTAACTCGGTTGCATAATTCTGTCTCTTGTAACGGAAATTCACCTTGAACTTGTGCTTTTATGGGATTCAAACCTGAGATCATGTTTTGATGACAAACATAGGAAAAATAGCTAATCCTTCCTACCTAATGCTTAAGCTTTCAATACGGGACGCTTGAACTATCACACTTAATCCTCGTTGAAAGCTCACACCAAGTCACGAGGATGTTACCCTATGCACCACAAAAGTCATTCTAAAAGATCCTAGGAAATAACACAAAAAGGTTACCCACAACAATGAGCCCAGGGATAGTACTTAACTCGGTTGCATAATTCTGTCTCTTGTAAGGGAAATTCACCTCGAACTTGTGCTTTTATGGGATTCGAACCTGAGATCATGTTTTGATAACAAACATAGGAAAAATAGGTAATCCTTCCTACCTAATGCTTAAACTTTCAATACGGGACGCTTTAACTATCACACTTAATCCTCGTTGAAAGCTCATACTAAGTCACGAGGATGTTACCCCCCATGCATCACACAAGTCATTCTAAATAACCCTTGGAAATAAAACACAAAGGTTACCCACAACAATAATCCCAGGGATAGTACTTAACTCGGTTGCATAATTCTGTCTCTTGTAAGGGAAATTCACCTCGAACTTGTGCTTTTATGGGATTCGAACCTGAGATCATGTTTTGATAACAAACATAGGAAAAATAGGTAATCCTTCCTACCTAATGCTTAAGCTTTCAATACGGGACGCTTTAACTATCACACTTAATCCTCGTTGAAAGCTCACACTAAGTCACGAGGATGTTACCCCCTATGCATCACACAAATCATTCTAAATGACCCTTGGAAATAAAACAGAAAGGTTACCCACAAAATTAAGCCCAGGGATAGTACTTCACTCGGTTGCATAATTCTGTCTCTTGTAAGGGAAATTCACCTTAAACTTGTGCTTTTATGAGATTCGAACCTGAGATAATGTTTTGATAACAAACATAGGAAAAATAGGTAATCCTTCCTTCCTAATGCTTAAGCTTTCAATACGAGACGCTTGAACTATCACACTTAATCCTCGTTGAAAGCTCACACCAAGTCACGAGGATGTTACCCCCCATGCATCACACAAGTCATTCTAAATGACCCTTGAAAAAAAAAGAGAAAGGTTACCCACAACAATAAACCCAGGGATAGTACTTAACTCGGTTGCATAATTCTGTCTCTTGTAAGGGAAATTCACCTCGAACTTGTGCTTTTATGGGATTCGAACCTGAGATCATGTTTTGATAACAAACATAGGAAAAATAGGTAATCCTTCCTACCTAATGCTTAAACTTTCAATACGGGACGCTTGAACTATCACACTTAATCCTCGTTGGAAGCGCACACCAAGTCATGAGGATGTTACCCCCCATGCATCACACTAGTCATTCTAAATGACCCTTGAAAAAAAAAGAGAAAGGTTACCCACAACAATAAGCCCAGGGATAGTACTTAACTCGGTTGCATAATTCTGTCTCTTGTAAGGGAAATTCACCTTGAACTTGTGCTTTTATGGATTCGAACCTGAGATCATGTTTTGATAACAAACATAGGAAAAATAGGTAATCCTTCCTACCTAATGCTTAAGCTTTCAATACGGGATGCTTGAACTATCACACTTAATCCTCGTTGAAAGCTCACACCAAGTCACGAGGATGTTACCCCCCATGCATCACACAAGTAATTCTAAATGACGCTTAGAAAAAAAACAGAAAGGTTACCCACAACAATAAGACCAAGGATAGTACTTAACTCGGTTGCATAATTCTGTCTCTTGTAAGTGAAATTCACCTCGAACTTGTGCTTTTATGGGATTCGAACCTGAGATCATGTTTTGATAACAAACATAGGAAAAATAGGTAATCCTTCCTACCTAATGCTTAAACTTTCAATACGGGACGCTTGAACTATCACACTTAATCCTCGTTGGAAGAGCACACCAAGTCACGAGGATGTTACCCCCCATGCATCACACAAGTCATTCTAAATTACCCTTGAAAAAAAAGAGAAAGGTTACCCACAACAATAAGCCCAGGGATAGTACTTAACTCGGTTGCATAAGTCTGTCTCTTGTAACGGAAATTCACCTTGAACTTGTGCTTTTATGGGATTCAAACCTGAGATCATGTTTTGATGACAAACATAGGAAAAATAGCTAATCCTTCCTACCTAATGCTTAAGCTTTCAATACGGGACGCTTGAACTATCACACTTAATCCTCGTTGAAAGCTCACACCAAGTCACGAGGATGTTACCCCATGCACCACAAAAGTCATTCTAAAAGATCCTAGGAAATAACACAAAAAGGTTACCCACAACAATGAGCCCAGGGATAGTACTTAACTCGGTTGCATAATTCTGTCTCTTGTAAGGGAAATTCGCCTCGAACTTGTGCTTTTATGGGATTCGAACCTGAGATCATGTTTTGATAACAAACATAGGAAAAATAGGTAATCCTTCCTACCTAATGCTTAAACTTTCAATACGGGACGCTTTAATTATCACACTTAATCCTCGTTAAAAGCTCATACTAAGTCACGAGGATGTTACCCCCTATGCATCACACAAATCATTCTAAATGACCCTTGGAAATAAAACAGAAAGGTTACCCACAACAATAATCCCAGGGATAGTACTTCACTCGGTTGCACAATTCTGTCTCTTGTAAGGGAAATTCACCTTGAACTTGTGCTTTTATGAGATTCGAACCTGATATAATGTTTTGATAACAAACATAGGAAAAATAGGTAATCCTTCCTACCTAATGCTTAAGCTTTCAATACGGGACGCTTGAACTATCATACTTAATCCTCGTTGAAAGCTCACACCAAGTCACGAGGATGTTACCCCCCATGCATCACACAAGTCATTCTAAATAACCCTTGGAAATAAAACACAAAGGTTACCCACAACAATAAGCCCAGGGATAGTACTTAACTCGGTTGCATAATTCTGTCTCTTGTAAGGGAAATTCACCTTGAACTTGTGCTTTTATGGGATTCGAACCTGAGATCATATTTTGATAACAAACATAGGAGAAATAGGTAATCCTTCCTACCTAATGCTTAAACTTTCAATACGGGACGCTTGAACTATCACACTTAATCCTCGTTGGAGGAGCACACCAAGTCACGAGGATGTTACCCCCCATGCATCACACAAGTCATTCTAAATGACCCTTGAAAAAAAAGAGAAAGGTTACCCACAACAATAAGCCCAGGGATAGTACTTAACTATGTTGCATAATTCTGTCTCTTGTAACGGAAATTCACCTTGAACTTGTGCTTTTATGGGATTCGAACCTGAGATCATGTTTTGATGACAAACATAGGAAAAATAGCTAATCCTTCCTACCTAATGCTTAAGCTTTCAATACGGGACGCTTGAACTATCACACTTAATCCTCGTTGAAAGCTCACACCAAGTCACGAGGATGTTACCCCATGCACCACAAAAGTCATTCTAAAAGATCCTAGGAAATAACGCAAAAAGGTTACCCACAACAATGAGCCCAGGGATAGTACTTAACTCGGTTGCATAATTCTGTCTCTTGTAAGGGAAATTCACCTGGAACTTATGCTTTTATGGGATTCGAACCTGAGATCATGTTTTGATAACAAACATAGGAAAAATAGGTAATCCTTCCTACCTAATGCTTAAACTTTCAATACGGGACGCTTTAACTATCAGACTTAATCCTCGTTGAAAGCTCATACTAAGTCACGAGGATGTTACCCCCTATGCATCACACAAATCATTCTAAATGACCCTTGGAAATAAAACAGAAAGGTTACCCACAACAATAATCCCAGGGATAGTACTTCACTCGGTTGCACAATTCTGTCTCTTGTAAGGGAAATTCACCTTGAACTTGTGCTTTTATGAGATTCGAACCTGAGATAATGTTTTGATAACAAACATAGGAAAAATAGGTAATCCTTCCTACCTAATGCTTAAGCTTTCAATACGGGACGCTTGAACTATCATAATTAATCCTCGTTGAAAGCTCACACCAAGTCACGAGGATGTTACCCCCCATGCATCACACAAGTCATTCTAAATAACCCTTGGAAATAAAACACAAAGGTTACCCACAACAATAAGCCCAGGGATAGTACTTAACTCGGTTGCATAATTCTGCCTCTTGTAAGGGAAATTCACCATGAACTTGTGCTTTTATGTGATTCGAACCTGAGATCATGTTTTGATGACAAACATAGGAAAAATAGCTAATCCTTCCTACCTAATGCTTAAGCTTTCAATACGGGACCCTTGAACTATCACACTTAATCCTCGTTGAAAGCTCACACCAAGTCACGAGGATGTTACCCCATGCACCACAAAAGTCATTCTAAAAGATCCTAGGAAATAACACAAAAAGGTTACCCACAACAATGAGCCCAGGGATAGTACTTAACTCGGTTGCATAATTCTGTCTCTTGTAAGGGAAATTCACCTCGAACTTGTGCTTTTATGGGATTCAAACCTGAGATCATGTTTTGATAACAAACATAGGAAAAATAGGTAATCCTTCCTACCTAATGCTTAAACTTTCAATACGGGACGCTTTAACTATCACACTTAATCCTCGTTGAAAGCTCAGACTAAGTCACGAGGATGTTACCCCCTATGCATCACACAAATCATTCTAAATGACCCTTGGAAATAAAACAGAAAGGTTACCCACAACAATAATCCCAGGGATAGTACTTCACTCGGTTGCATAATTCTGTCTCTTGTAAGGGAAATTCACCTTGAACTTGTGCTTTTATGAGATTCGAACCTGAGATAATACTTTGATAACAAACATAGGAAAAATAGGTAATCCTTCCTACCTAATGCTTAAGCTTTCAATACGGGACGCTTGAACTATCATACTTAATCCTCGTTGAAAGCTCACACCAAGTCACGAGGATGTTACCCCCCATGCATCACACAAGTCATTCTAAATAACCCTTGGAAATAAAACACAAAGGTTACCCACAACAATAAGCCCAGGGATAGTACTTAACTCGGTTGCATAATTCTGTCTCTTGTAAGGGAAATTCACCTTGAACTTGTGCTTTTATGGGATTCGAACCTGAGATCATGTTTTGATAACAAACATAGGAGAAATAGGTAATCCTTCCTACGTAATGCTTAAACTTTCAATACGGGACGCTTGAACTATCACACTTCATCCTCGTTGGAGGAGCACACCAAGTCACGAGGATGTTACCCCCCATGCATCACACAAGTCATTCTAAATGACCCTTGAAAAAGAAGAGAAAGGTTACGCACAACAATAAGCCCAGGGATAGTACTTAACTCGGTTGCATAATTCTGTCTCTTGTAACGGAAATTCACCTTGAACTTGTGCTTTTATGGGATTCGAACCTGAGATCATGTTTTGATGACAAACATATAAAAAATAGCTAATCCTTCCTACCTAATGCTTAAGCTTTCAATACGGGACGCTTGAACTATCACACTTAATCCTCGTTGAAAGCTCACACCAAGTCACGAGGATGTTACCCCATGCACCACAAAAGTCATTCTAAAAGATCCTAGGAAATAACACAAAAAGGTTACCCACAACAATGAGCCCAGGGATAGTACTTAACTCGGTTGCATAATTCTGTCTCTTGTAAGGGAAATTCACCTCGAACTTATGCTTTTATGGGATTCGAACCTGAGATCATGTTTTGATAACAAACATAGGAAAAATAGGTAATCCTTCCTACCTAATGCTTAAACTTTCAATACGGGACGCTTTAACTATCAGACTTAATCCTCGTTGAAAGCTCATACTAAGTCACGAGGATGTTACCCCCTATGCATCACACAAATCATTCTAAATGACCCTTGGAAATAAAACAGAAAGGTTACCCACAACAATAATCCCAGGGATAGTACTTCACTCGGTTGCACAATTCTGTCTCTTGTAAGGGAAATTCACCTTGAACTTGTGCTTTTATGAGATTCGAACCTGAGATAATGTTTTGATAACAAACATAGGAAAAATAGGTAATCCTTCCTACCTAATGCTTAAGCTTTCAATACGGGACGCTTGAACTATCATAATTAATCCTCGTTGAAAGCTCACACCAAGTCACGAGGATGTTACCCCCCATGCATCACACAAGTCATTCTAAATAACCCTTGGAAATAAAACACAAAGGTTACCCACAACAATAAGCCCAGGGATAGTACTTAACTCGGTTGCATAATTCTGCCTCTTGTAAGGGAAATTCACCATGAACTTGTGCTTTTATGTGATTCGAACCTGAGATCATGTTTTGATGACAAACATAGGAAAAATAGCTAATCCTTCCTACCTAATGCTTAAGCTTTCAATACGGGACCCTTGAACTATCACACTTAATCCTCGTTGAAAGCTCACACCAAGTCACGAGGATGTTACCCCATGCACCACAAAAGTCATTCTAAAAGATCCTAGGAAATAACACAAAAAGGTTACCCACAACAATGAGCCCAGGGATAGTACTTAACTCGGTTGCATAATTCTGTCTCTTGTAAGGGAAATTCACCTCGAACTTGTGCTTTTATGGGATTCAAACCTGAGATCATGTTTTGATAACAAACATAGGAAAAATAGGTAATCCTTCCTACCTAATGCTTAAACTTTCAATACGGGACGCTTTAACTATCACACTTAATCCTCGTTGAAAGCTCAGACTAAGTCACGAGGATGTTACCCCCTATGCATCACACAAATCATTCTAAATGACCCTTGGAAATAAAACAGAAAGGTTACCCACAACAATAATCCCAGGGATAGTACTTCACTCGGTTGCATAATTCTGTCTCTTGTAAGGGAAATTCACCTTGAACTTGTGCTTTTATGAGATTCGAACCTGAGATAATACTTTGATAACAAACATAGGAAAAATAGGTAATCCTTCCTACCTAATGCTTAAGCTTTCAATACGGGACGCTTGAACTATCATACTTAATCCTCGTTGAAAGCTCACACCAAGTCACGAGGATGTTACCCCCCATGCATCACACAAGTCATTCTAAATAACCCTTGGAAATAAAACACAAAGGTTACCCACAACAATAAGCCCAGGGATAGTACTTAACTCGGTTGCATAATTCTGTCTCTTGTAAGGGAAATTCACCTTGAACTTGTGCTTTTATGGGATTCGAACCTGAGATCATGTTTTGATAACAAACATAGGAGAAATAGGTAATCCTTCCTACGTAATGCTTAAACTTTCAATACGGGACGCTTGAACTATCACACTTCATCCTCGTTGGAGGAGCACACCAAGTCACGAGGATGTTACCCCCCATGCATCACACAAGTCATTCTAAATGACCCTTGAAAAAGAAGAGAAAGGTTACGCACAACAATAAGCCCAGGGATAGTACTTAACTCGGTTGCATAATTCTGTCTCTTGTAACGGAAATTCACCTTGAACTTGTGCTTTTATGGGATTCGAACCTGAGATCATGTTTTGATGACAAACATATAAAAAATAGCTAATCCTTCCTACCTAATGCTTAAGCTTTCAATACGGGACGCTTGAACTATCACACTTAATCCTCGTTGAAAGCTCACACCAAGTCACGAGGATGTTACCCCATGCACCACAAAAGTCATTCTAAAAGATCCTAGGAAATAACACAAAAAGGTTACCCACAACAATGAGCCCAGGGATAGTACTTAACTCGGTTGCATAATTCTGTCTCTTGTAAGGGAAATTCACCTCGAACTTATGCTTTTATGGGATTCGAACCTGAGATCATGTTTTGATAACAAACATAGGAAAAATAGGTAATCCTTCCTACCTAATGCTTAAACTTTCAATACGGGACGCTTTAACTATCACACTTAATCCTCGTTGAAAGCTCATACTAAGTCACGAGGATGTTACCCCCTATGCATCACACAAATCATTCTAAATGACCCTTGGAAATAAAACAGAAAGGTTACCCACAACAATAATCGCAGGGATAGTACTTCACTCGGTTGCATAATTCTGTCTCTTGTAAGGGAAATTCACCTTGAACTTGTGCTTTTATGAGATTCGAACCTGAGATAATGTTTTGATAACAAACATAGGAAAAATAGGTAATCCTTCCTACCTAATGCTTAAGCTTTCAATACGGGACGCTTGAACTATCATAATTAATCCTCGTTAAAAGCTCACACCAAGTCACGAGGATGTTACCCCCCATGCATCACACAAGTCATTCTAAATAACCCTTGGAAATAAAACACAAAGGTTACCCACAACAATAAGCCCAGGGATAGTACTTAACTCGGTTGCATAATTCTGCCTCTTGTAAGGGAAATTCACCTTGAACTTGTGCTTTTATGGGATTCGAACCTGAGATCATGTTTTGATAACAAACATAGGCAAAATAGGTAATCCTTCCTACCTAATGCTTAAACTTTCAATACGGGACGCTTGAACTTTCACACTTAATCCTCGTTGAAAGCTCACACCAAGTCATGAGGATGTTACCCCCATGCACCACAAAAGTCATTCTAAAAGATCCTAGGAAATAACACAAAATGGTTACCCACAAAAATGAGCCCAGGGATAGTACTTAACTCGGTTGCATAATTCTATCTCTTGTAAGGGAAATTCACCTCGAACTTGTGCTTTTATGGGATTCGAACCTGAGATCATGTTTTGAATAGCTAATCCTTCCTACCTAATGCTTAAACTTTCAATACGGGACGCTTGAACTATCACACTTAATCCTCGTTGGAAGCGCACACCAAGTCACGAGGATGTTACCCCCCATGCATCACACAAGTCATTCTAAATAACCCTTGAAAAAAAAAGAGAATGGTTACCCACAACAATAAGCCCAGGGATAGTACTTCACTCGGTTGCATAATTCTGTCTCTTGTAACGGAAATTCACCTTGAACTTTTGCTTTTATGGGATTCGAACCTGAGATCATGTTTTGATAACAAACATAGGAAAAATAGCTAATCCTTCCTACCTAATGCTTAAGCTTTCAATACGGGACGCTTGAACTGTCACACTTAATCCTCGTTGAAAGCTCACACCAAGTCACGAGGATGTTACCCCATGCACCACAAAAGTCATTCTAAAAGATCTTAGGAAATAACATAAAAAGGTTACCCACAACAATAAGCCCAGGGATAGTACTTCACTCGGTTGCATAATTCTGTCTCTTGTAACGGAAATTCACCTTGATCTTGTGCTTTTATGGGATTCGAACCTGAGATCATGTTTTGATGACAAACATAGGAAAAATAGCTAATCCTTCCTACCTAATGCTTAAGCTTTCAATACGGGACCCTTGAACTGTCACACTTAATCCTCGTTGAAAGCTCACACCAAGTCACGAGGGTGTTACCCCATGCACCACAAAAGTCTTTCTAAAAGATCCTAGGAAATAACACAAAAAGGTTACCCACAACAATGAGCCCAGGGATAGTACTTAACTCGGTTGCATAATTCTGTCTCTTGTAAGGGAAATTCACCTCGAACTTGTGCTTTTATGGGATTCGAACCTGAGATCATGTTTTGATAACAAACATAGGAAAAATAGGTAATCGTTCCTACCTAATGCTTAAACTTTCAATACGGGACGCTTTAACTATCACACTTAATCCTCGTTGAAAGCTCACACTAAGTCACGAGGATGTTACCCCCCATGCATCACGCAAATCATTCTAAATGACCCTTGGAAATAAAACAGAAAGGTTACCCACAACAATAAGCCCAGGGATAGTACTTCACTCGGTTGCATAATTCTGTCTCTTCTAAGGGAAATTCACCTTGAACTTGTGCTTTTATGGGATTCGAACCTGAGATCATGTTTTGATAACAAACATAGGAAAAATAGGTAATCCTTCCTACCTAATGCTTAAGCTTTCAATACGGGACGCTTGAACTATCACACTTAATCCTCGTTGAAAGCTCACACCAAGTCACGAGGATGTTACCCCCCATGCATCACACAAGTCATTCTAAATAACCCTTGGAAATAAAACACAAAGCTTACCCACAACAATAAGCCCAGGGATAGTACTTAACTCGGTTGCATAATTCTGTCTCTTGTAAGGGAAATTCACCTTGAACTTGTGCTTTTATGGGATTCGAACCTGAGATCATCTTTTGATAACAAACATAGGAGAAATAGGTAATCCTTCCTACCTAATGCTTAAACTTTCAATACGGGACGCTTGAACTATCACACTTAATCCTCGTTGGAGGAGCACACCAAGTCACGAGGATGTTACCCCCCATGCATCACACAAGTCATTCTAAATGACCCTTGAAAAAAAAGAGAAAGGTTACCCACAACAATAAGCCCAGGGATAGTACTTAACTCGGGTGCATAATTCTGTCTCTTGTAACGGAAATTCACCTTGAACTTGTGCTTTTATGGGATTCGAACCTGAGATCATGTTTTGATGACAAACATAGGAAAAATAGCTAATCCTTCCTACCTAATGCTTAAGCTTTCAATACGGGACGCTTGAACTGTCACACTTAATCCTCGTTGAAAGCTCACACCACGTCACGAGGATGTTACCCCATGCACCACAAAAGTCATTCTAAAAGATCCTAGGAAATAACACAAAAAGGTTACCCACAACAATGAGCCCCGGGATAGTACTTAACTCGGTTGCATAATTCTGTCTCTTGTAAGGGAAATTCACCTCAAACTTGTGCTTTTATGGGATTCGAACCTGAGATCATGTTTTGATAACAAACATAGGAAAAATAAGTAATCCTTCCTACCTAATGCTTAAACTTTCAATACGGGACGCTTGAACTATCACACTTAATCCTCGTTGAAAGCTCACACTAAGTCACGAGGATGTTACCCCCTATGCATCACACAAATCATTCCAAATGACCCTTGGAAATAAAACAGAAAGGTTACCCACAAAATTAAGCCCAGGGATAGTACTTCACTCGGTTGCATAATTCTGTCTCTTGTAAGGGAAATTCACCTTGAACTTGTGCTTTTATGAGATTCGAACCTGAGATAATGTTTTGATAACAAACATAGGAAAAATAGGTAATCCTTCCTACCTAATGCTTAAACTTTCAATACGGGACGCTTGAACTATCACACTTAATCCTCGTTGAAAGCTCACACTAAGTCACGAGGATGTTACCCCCTATGCATCACACAAATCATTCCAAATGACCCTTGGAAATAAAACAGAAAGGTTACCCACAAAATTAAGCCCAGGGATAGTACTTCACTCGGTTGCATAATTCTGTCTCTTGTAAGGGAAATTCACCTTGAACTTGTGCTTTTATGAGATTCGAACCTGAGATAATGTTTTGATAACAAACATAGGAAAAATAGGTAATCCTTCCTACCTAATGCTTAAGCTTTCAATACGGGACGCTTGAACTATCATAATTAATCCTCGTTAAAAGCTCACACCAAGTCACGAGGATGTTACCCCCCATGCATCACACAAGTCATTCTAAATAACCCTTGGAAATAAAACACAAAGGTTACCCACAACAATAAGCCCAGGGATAGTACTTAACTCGGTTGCATAATTCTGCCTCTTGTAAGGGAAATTCACCTTGAACTTGTGCTTTTATGGGATTCGAACCTGAGATCATGTTTTGATAACAAACATAGGCAAAATAGGTAATCCTTCCTACCTAATGCTTAAACTTTCAATACGGGACGCTTGAACTTTCACACTTAATCCTCGTTGAAAGCTCACACCAAGTCATGAGGATGTTACCCCCATGCACCACAAAAGTCATTCTAAAAGATCCTAGGAAATAACACAAAATGGTTACCCACAAAAATGAGCCCAGGGATAGTACTTAACTCGGTTGCATAATTCTATCTCTTGTAAGGGAAATTCACCTCGAACTTGTGCTTTTATGGGATTCGAACCTGAGATCATGTTTTGAATAGCTAATCCTTCCTACCTAATGCTTAAACTTTCAATACGGGACGCTTGAACTATCACACTTAATCCTCGTTGGAAGCGCACACCAAGTCACGAGGATGTTACCCCCCATGCATCACACAAGTCATTCTAAATAACCCTTGAAAAAAAAAGAGAATGGTTACCCACAACAATAAGCCCAGGGATAGTACTTCACTCGGTTGCATAATTCTGTCTCTTGTAACGGAAATTCACCTTGAACTTTTGCTTTTATGGGATTCGAACCTGAGATCATGTTTTGATAACAAACATAGGAAAAATAGCTAATCCTTCCTACCTAATGCTTAAGCTTTCAATACGGGACGCTTGAACTGTCACACTTAATCCTCGTTGAAAGCTCACACCAAGTCACGAGGATGTTACCCCATGCACCACAAAAGTCATTCTAAAAGATCTTAGGAAATAACATAAAAAGGTTACCCACAACAATAAGCCCAGGGATAGTACTTCACTCGGTTGCATAATTCTGTCTCTTGTAACGGAAATTCACCTTGATCTTGTGCTTTTATGGGATTCGAACCTGAGATCATGTTTTGATGACAAACATAGGAAAAATAGCTAATCCTTCCTACCTAATGCTTAAGCTTTCAATACGGGACCCTTGAACTGTCACACTTAATCCTCGTTGAAAGCTCACACCAAGTCACGAGGGTGTTACCCCATGCACCACAAAAGTCTTTCTAAAAGATCCTAGGAAATAACACAAAAAGGTTACCCACAACAATGAGCCCAGGGATAGTACTTAACTCGGTTGCATAATTCTGTCTCTTGTAAGGGAAATTCACCTCGAACTTGTGCTTTTATGGGATTCGAACCTGAGATCATGTTTTGATAACAAACATAGGAAAAATAGGTAATCGTTCCTACCTAATGCTTAAACTTTCAATACGGGACGCTTTAACTATCACACTTAATCCTCGTTGAAAGCTCACACTAAGTCACGAGGATGTTACCCCCCATGCATCACGCAAATCATTCTAAATGACCCTTGGAAATAAAACAGAAAGGTTACCCACAACAATAAGCCCAGGGATAGTACTTCACTCGGTTGCATAATTCTGTCTCTTCTAAGGGAAATTCACCTTGAACTTGTGCTTTTATGGGATTCGAACCTGAGATCATGTTTTGATAACAAACATAGGAAAAATAGGTAATCCTTCCTACCTAATGCTTAAGCTTTCAATACGGGACGCTTGAACTATCACACTTAATCCTCGTTGAAAGCTCACACCAAGTCACGAGGATGTTACCCCCCATGCATCACACAAGTCATTCTAAATAACCCTTGGAAATAAAACACAAAGCTTACCCACAACAATAAGCCCAGGGATACTACTTAACTCGGTTGCATAATTCTGTCTCTTGTAAGGGAAATTCACCTTGAACTTGTGCTTTTATGGGATTCGAACCTGAGATCATCTTTTGATAACAAACATAGGAGAAATAGGTAATCCTTCCTACCTAATGCTTAAACTTTCAATACGGGACGCTTGAACTATCACACTTAATCCTCGTTGGAGGAGCACACCAAGTCACGAGGATGTTACCCCCCATGCATCACACAAGTCATTCTAAATGACCCTTGAAAAAAAAAGAGAAAGGTTACCCACAACAATAAGCCCAGGGATAGTACTTAACTCGGTTGCATAATTCTGTCTCTTGTAACGGAAATTCACCTTGAACTTGTGCTTTTATGGGATTCGAACCTGAGATCATGTTTTGATGACAAACATAGGAAAAATAGCTAATCCTTCCTACCTAATGCTTAAGCTTTCAATACGGGACGCTTGAACTGTCACACTTAATCCTCGTTGAAAGCTCACACCACGTCACGAGGATGTTACCCCATGCACCACAAAAGTCATTCTAAAAGATCCTAGGAAATAACACAAAAAGGTTACCCACAACAATGAGCCCCGGGATAGTACTTAACTCGGTTGCATAATTCTGTCTCTTGTAAGGGAAATTCACCTCAAACTTGTGCTTTTATGGGATTCGAACCTGAGATCATGTTTTGATAACAAACATAGGAAAAATAAGTAATCCTTCCTACCTAATGCTTAAACTTTCAATACGGGACGCTTTAACTATCACACTTAATCCTCGTTGAAAGCTCACACTAAGTCACGAGGATGTTACCCCCTATGCATCACACAAATCATTCCAAATGACCCTTGGAAATAAAACAGAAAGGTTACCCACAAAATTAAGCCCAGGGATAGTACTTCACTCGGTTGCATAATTCTGTCTCTTGTAAGGGAAATTCACCTTAAACTTGTGCTTTTATGAGATTCGAACCTGAGATAATGTTTTGATAACAAACATAGGAAAAATAGGTAATCCTTCCTACCTAATGCTTAAGCTTTCAATACGGGACGCTTGAACTATCACACTTAATCGTCGTTGAAAGCTCACACCAAGTCACGAGGATGTTACCCCCCATGCATCACACAAGTCATTCTAAATGACCCTTGAAAAAAAAAGAGAATGGTTACCCACAACAATAAGCCCAGGGATAGTACTTCACTCGGTTGCATAATTCTGTCTCTTGTAACGGAAATTCACCTTGAACTTGTGCTTTTATGGGATTCGAACCTGAGATCATGTTTTGATGACAAACATAGGAAAAATAGCTAATCTTTCCTACCTAATGCTTAAGCTTTCAATACGGGACGCTTGAACTGTCACACTTAATCCTCGTTGAAAGCTCATACCAAGTCATGAGGATGTTACCCCATGCACCACAAAAGTCATTCTAAAAGATCCTAGGAAATAACACAAAAAGGTTACCCACAACAATGAGCCCAGGGATAGTACTTAACTCGGTTGCATAATTCTGTCTCTTGTAAGGGAAATTCACCTCGAACTTGTGCTTTTATGGGATTCGAACCTGAGATCATGTTTTGATAACAAACATAGGAAAAATAGGTAATCCTTCCTACCTAATGCTTAAACTTTCAATACGGGACGCTTGAACTATCACACTTAATCCTCGTTGGAAGCGCACACCAAGTCACGAGGATGTTACCCCCCATGCATCACACAAGTCATTCTAAATGACCCTTGAAAAAAAAAGAGAAAGGTTACCCACAACAATAAACCCAGGGATAGTACTTAACTCGGTTGCATAATTCTGTCTCTTGTAAGGGAAATTCACATCGAACTTGTGCTTTTATGTGATTCGAACCTGAGATCATGTTTTGATAACAAACATAGGAAAAATAGGTAATCCTTCCTACCTAATGCTTAAACTTTCAATACGGGACGCTTTAACTATCACACTTAATCCTCGTTGAAAGCTCATACTAAGTCACGAGGATGTTACCGCATGCACCACAAAAGTCATTCTAAAAGATCCTAGGAAATAACACAAAAAGTTACCCACAACAATGAGCCCAGGGATAGTACTTAACTCGGTTGCATAATTCTGTCTCTTGTAAGGGAAATTCACCTCGAACTTGTGCTTTTATGGGATTCGAACCTGAGATCATGTTTTGATAACAAACATAGGAAAAATAGGTAATCCTTCCTACCTAATGCTTAAACTTTCAATACGGGACGCTTGAACTATCACACTTAATCCTCGTTGGAAGCGCACACCAAATCACGAGGATGTTACCCCCCATGCATCACACAAGTCATTCTAAATGACGCTTGAAAAAAAAAAAAGGTTACCCACAACAATAAGCCCAGGGATAGTACTTAACTCGGTTGCATAATTCTGTCTCTTGTAAGGGAAATTCACCTCGAACTTGTGCTTTTATGGGATTCGAACCTGAGATAATGTTTTGATAACAAACATAGGAAAAATAGGTAATCCTTCCTACCTAATGCTTAAGCTTTCAATACGGGACGCTTGAACTATCACACTTAATCCTCGTTGAAAGCTCACACCAAGTCACGAGGATGTTACCCCCCATGCATCACACAAGTCATTCTAAATAACCCTTGGAAATAAAACACAAAGGTTACCCACAACAATAAGCCCAGGGATAGTACTTAACTCGGTTGCATAATTCTGTCTCTTGTAACGGAAATTCACCTTGAACTTGTGCTTTTATGGGATTCGAACCTGAGATCATGTTTTGATAACAAACATAGGAGAAATAGGTAATCCTTCCTACCTAATGCTTAAAATTTCAATACGGGACGCTTTAACTATAACACTTAATCCTCGTTGAAAGCTCACACTAAGTCACGAGGATGTTACCCCCCATGCATCACACAAATCATTCTAAATGACCCTTGGAAATAAAACAGAAAGGTTACCCACAACAATAAGCCCAGGGATAGTACTTAACTCGGTTGCATAATTCTGTCTCTTGTAAGGGAAATTCACATCGAACTTGTGCTTTTATGGGATTCGAACCTGAGATCATGTTTTGATAACAAACATAGGAAAAATAGGTAATCCTTCCTACCTAATGCTTAAACTTTCAATACGGGACGCTTTAACTATCACACTTAATCCTCGTTGAAAGCTCATACTAAGTCACGAGGATGTTACCGCATGCACCACAAAAGTCATTCTAAAAGATCCTAGGAAATAACACAAAAAGTTACCCACAACAATGAGCCCAGGGATAGTACTTAACTCGGTTGCATAATTCTGTCTCTTGTAAGGGAAATTCACCTCGAACTTGTGCTTTTATGGGATTCGAACCTGAGATCATGTTTTGATAACAAACATAGGAAAAATAGGTAATCCTTCCTACCTAATGCTTAAACTTTCAATACGGGACGCTTGAACTATCACACTTAATCCTCGTTGGAAGCGCACACCAAATCACGAGGATGTTACCCCCCATGCATCACACAAGTCATTCTAAATGACGCTTGAAAAAAAAAAAAGGTTACCCACAACAATAAGCCCAGGGATAGTACTTAACTCGGTTGCATAATTCTGTCTCTTGTAAGGGAAATTCACCTCGAACTTGTGCTTTTATGGGATTCGAACCTGAGATAATGTTTTGATAACAAACATAGGAAAAATAGGTAATCCTTCCTACCTAATGCTTAAGCTTTCAATACGGGACGCTTGAACTATCACACTTAATCCTCGTTGAAAGCTCACACCAAGTCACGAGGATGTTACCCCCCATGCATCACACAAGTCATTCTAAATAACCCTTGGAAATAAAACACAAAGGTTACCCACAACAATAAGCCCAGGGATAGTACTTAACTCGGTTGCATAATTCTGTCTCTTGTAACGGAAATTCACCTTGCACTTGTGCTTTTATGGGATTCGAACCTGAGATCATGTTTTGATAACAAACATAGGAGAAATAGGTAATCCTTCCTACCTAATGCTTAAAATTTCAATACGGGACGCTTTAACTATAACACTTAATCCTCGTTGAAAGCTCACACTAAGTCACGAGGATGTTACCCCCCATGCATCACACAAATCATTCTAAATGACCCTTGGAAATAAAACAGAAAGGTTACCCACAACAATAAGCCCAGGGATAGTACTTCACTCGGTTGCATAATTCTGTCTCTTGTAAGGGAAATTCACCTTGAACTTGTGCTTTTATGTAATTCGAACCTGAGATCATGTTTTGATAACAAACATAGGAAAAATAGGTAATCCTTCCTACGTAATGCTTAAGCTTTCAATACGGGACGCTTGAACTATCACACTTAATCCTCGTTGAAAGCTCACACCAAGTCACGAGGATGTTACCCCCCATGCATCACACAAGTCATTCTAAATGACCCTTGAAAAAAAAAGAGAAAGGTTACCCACAACAATAAACCCAGGGATAGTACTTAACTCGGTTGCATAATTCTGTCTCTTGTAAGGGAAATTCACCTCGAACTTGTGCTTTTATGGGATTCGAACCTGAGATCATGTTTTGATAACAAACATAGGAAAAATAGGTAATCCTTCCTACCTAATGCTTAAACTTTCAATACGGGACGCTTTAACTATCACACTTAATCCTCGTTGAAAGCTCATACTAAGTCACGAGGATGTTACCCCCTATGCATCACACAAATCATTCTAAATGACCCTTGGAAATAAAACAGAAAGGTTACCCACAACAATAATCCCAGGGATAGTACTTCACTCGGTTGCATAATTCTGTCTCTTGTAAGGGAAATTCACCTTGAACTTGTGCTTTTATGAGATTCGAACCTGAGATAATGTTTTGATAACAAACATAGGAAAAATAGGTAATCCTTCCTACCTAATGCTTAAGCTTTCAATACGGGACGCTTGAACTATCATACTTAATCCTCGTTGAAAGCTCACACCAAGTCACGAGGATGTTACCCCCCATGCATCACACAAGTCATTCTAAATAACCCTTGGAAATAAAACACAAAGGTTACCCACAACAATAAGCCCAGGGATAGTACTTAACTCGGTTGCATAATTCTGCCTCTTTAAGGGAAATTCACCTTGAACTTGTGCTTTTATGGGATTCGAACCTGAGATCATGTTTTGATGACAAACATAGGAAAAATAGCTAATCCTTCCTACCTAATGCTTAAGCTTTCAATACGGGACGCTTGAACTATCACACTTAATCCTCGTTGAAAGCTCACACCAAGTCACGAGGATGTTACCCCATGCACCACAAAAGTCATTCTAAAAGATTCTAGGAAATAACACAAAAAGGTTACCCACAACAATGAGCCCAGGGATAGTACTTAACTCGGTTGCATAATTCTGTCTCTTGTAAGGGAAATTCACCTCGAACTTGTGCTTTTATGGGATTCGAACCTGAGATCATGTTTTGATAACAAACATAGGAAAAATAGGTAATCCTTCCTACCTAATGCTTAAACTTTCAATACGGGACGCTTTAACTATCACACTTAATCCTCGTTGAAAGCTCATACTAAGTCACGAGGATGTTACCCCCTATGCATCACACAAATCATTCTAAATGACCCTTGGAAATAAAACAGAAAGGTTACCCACAACAATAATCCCAGGGATAATACTTCACTCGGTTGCATAATTCTGTCTCTTGTAAGGGAAATTCACCTTGAACTTGTGCTTTTAAGAGATTCGAACCTGAGATAATGTTTTGATAACAAACATAGGAAAAATAGGTAATCCTTCCTACCTAATGCTTAAGGTTTCAATACGGGACGCTTGAACTATCATACTTAATCCTCGTTGAAAGCACACACCAAGTCACGAGGATGTTACCCCCCATGCATCACACAAGTCATTCTAAATAACCCTTGTAAATAAAACACAAAGGTTACCCACAACAATAAGCCCAGGGATAGTACTTAACTCGGTTGCATAATTCTGTCTCTTGTAACGGAAATTCACCTTGAACTTGTGCTTTTATGGGATTCGAACCTGAGATCATGTTTTGATAACAAACATAGGAGAAATAGGTAATCCTTCCTACCTAATGCTTAAACTTTCAATACGGGACGCTTAAACTATCACACTTAATCCTCGTTGGAGGAGCACACCAAGTCACGAGGATGTTACCCCCCATGCATCACACAAGTCATTCTAAATGACCCTTGAAAAAAAAGAGAAAGGTTACCCACAACAATAAGCCCAGGGATAGTACTTAACTCGGTTGCATAATTCTGTCTCTTGTAACGGAAATTCACCTTGAACTTGTGCTTTTATGGGATTCGAACCTGAGATCATGTTTTGATGACAAACATAGGAAAAATAGCTAATCCTTCCTACCTAATGCTTAAGCTTTCAATACGGGACGCTTGAACTATCACACTTAATCCTCGTTGAAAGCTCACACCAAGTCACGAGGATGTTACCCCATGCACCACAAAAGTCATTCTAAAAGATCCTAGGAAATAACACAAAAAGGTTACCCACAACAATGAGCCCAGGGATAGTACTTAACTCGGTTGCATAATTCTGTCTCTTGTAAGGGAAATTCACCTCGAACTTATGCTTTTATGGGATTCGAACCTGAGATCATGTTTTGATAACAAACATAGGAAAAATAGGTAATCCTTCCTACCTAATGCTTAAACTTTCAATACGGGACGCTTTAACTATCACACTTAATCCTCGTTGAAAGCTCATACTAAGTCACGAGGATGTTACCCCCTATGCATCACACAAATCATTCTAAATGACCCTTGGAAATAAAACAGAAAGGTTACCCACAACAATAATCCCAGGGATAGTACTTCACTCGGTTGCATAATTCTGTCTCTTGTAAGGGAAATTCACCTTGAACTTGTGCTTTTATGAGATTCGAACCTGAGATAATGTTTTGATAACAAACATAGGAAAAATAGGTAATCCTTCCTACCTAATGCTTAAGCTTTCAATACGGGACGCTTGAACTATCATACTTAATCCTCGTTGAAAGCTCACACCAAGTCACGAGGATGTTACCCCCCATGCATCACACAAGTCATTCTAAATAACCCTTGGAAATAATACACAAAGGTTACCCACAACAATAAGCCCAGGGATAGTACTTAACTCGGTTGCATAATTCTGTCTCTTGTAAGGGAAATTCACCTTGAACTTGTGCTTTTATGGGATTCGAACCTGAGATCATGTTTTGATAACAAACATAGGAGAAATAGGTAATCCTTCCTACCTAATGCTTAAACTTTCAATACGGGACGCTTGAACTATCACACTTAATCCTCGTTGGAGGAGCACACCAAGTCACGAGGATGTTACCCCCCATGCATCACACAAGTCATTCTAAATGACCCTTGAAAAAAAAGAGAAAGGTTACCCACAACAATAAGCCCAGGGATAGTACTTAACTCGGTTGCATAATTCTGTCTCTTGTAAGGGAAATTCACCTTGAACTTGTGCTTTTATGAGATTCGAACCTGAGATAATACTTTGATAACAAACATAGGAAAAATAGGTAATCCTTCCTACCTAATGCTTAAGCTTTCAATACGGGACGCTTGAACTATCATCCTTAATCCTCGTTGAAAGCTCACACCAAGTCACGAGGATGTTACCCCCCATGCATCACACAAGTCATTCTAAATAACCCTTGGAAATAAAACACAAAGGTTACCCACAACAATAAGCCCAGGGATAGTACTTAACTCGGTTGCATAATTCTGTCTCTTGTAAGGGAAATTCACCTTGAACTTGTGCTTTTATGGAATTCGAACCTGAGATCATGTTTTGATAACAAACATAGGAGAAATAGGTAATCCTTCCTACGTAATGCTTAAACTTTCAATACGGGACGCTTGAACTATCACACTTCATCCTCGTTGGAGGAGCACACCAAGTCACGAGGATGTTACCCCCCACGCATCACACAAGTCATTCTAAATGACCCTTGAAAAAAAAGAGAAAGGTTACGCACAACAATAAGCCCAGGGATAGTACTTAACTCGGTTGCATAATTCTGTCTTTTGTAACGGAAATTCACCTTGAACTTGTGCTTTTATGGGATTCGAACCTGAGATCATGTTTTGATGACAAACATAGGAAAAATAGCTAATCCTTCCTACCTAATGCTTAAGCTTTCAATACGGGAGGCTTGAACTATCACACTTAATCCTCGTTGAAAGCTCACACCAAGTCACGAGGATGTTACCCCATGCACCACAAAAGTCATTCTAAAAGATCCTAGGAAATAAAACAAAAAGGTTACCCACAACAATGAGCCCAGGGATAGTACTTAACTCGGTTGCATAATTCTGTCTCTTGTAAGGGAAATTCACCTCGAACTTATGCTTTTATGGGATTCGATCCTGAGATCATGTTTTGATAACAAACATAGGAAAAATAGGTAATCCTTCCTACCTAATGCTTAAACTTTCAATACGGGACGCTTTAACTATCACACTTAATCCTCGTTGAAAGCTCATACTAAGTCACGAGGATGTTACCCCCTATGCATCACACAAATCATTCTAAATGACCCTTGGAAATAAAACAGAAAGGTTACCCACAACAATAATCGCAGGGATAGTACTTCACTCGGTTGCATAATTCTGTCTCTTGTAAGGGAAATTCACCTTGAACTTGTGCTTTTATGAGATTCGAACCTGAGATAATGTTTTGATAACAAACATAGGAAAAATAGGTAATCCTTCCTACCTAATGCTTAAGCTTTCAATACGGGACGCTTGAACTATCATAATTAATCCTCGTTAAAAGCTCACACCAAGTCACGAGGATGTTACCCCCCATGCATCACACAAGTCATTCTAAATAACCCTTGGAAATAAAACACAAAGGTTACCCACAACAATAAGCCCAGGGATAGTACTTAACTCGGTTGCATAATTCTGCCTCTTGTAAGGGAAATTCACCTTGAACTTGTGCTTTTATGGGATTCGAACCTGAGATCATGTTTTGATAACAAACATAGGCAAAATAGGTAATCCTTCCTACCTAATGCTTAAACTTTCAATACGGGACGCTTGAACTTTCACACTTAATCCTCGTTGAAAGCTCACACCAAGTCATGAGGATGTTACCCCCATGCACCACAAAAGTCATTCTAAAAGATCCTAGGAAATAACACAAAATGGTTACCCACAAAAATGAGCCCAGGGATAGTACTTAACTCGGTTGCATAATTCTATCTCTTGTAAGGGAAATTCACCTCGAACTTGTGCTTTTATGGGATTCGAACCTGAGATCATGTTTTGAATAGGTAATCCTTCCTACCTAATGCTTAAACTTTCAATACGGGACGCTTGAACTATCACACTTAATCCTCGTTGGAAGCGCACACCAAGTCACGAGGATGTTACCCCCCATGCATCACACAAGTCATTCTAAATAACCCTTGAAAAAAAAAGAGAATGGTTACTCACAACAATAAGCACAGGGATAGTACTTCACTCGGTTGCATAATTCTGTCTCTTGTAACGGAAATTCACCTTTAACTTTTGCTTTTATGGGATTCGAACCTGAGATCATGTTTTGATAACAAACATAGGAAAAATAGCTAATCCTTCCTACCTAATGCTTAAGCTTTCAATACGGGACGCTTGAACTGTCACACTTAATCCTCGTTGAAAGCTCACACCAAGTCACGAGGATGTTACCCCATGCACCACAAAAGTCATTCTAAAAGATCTTAGGAAATAACATAAAAAGGTTACCCACAACAATAAGCCCAGGGATAGTACTTCACTCGGTTGCATAATTCTGTCTCTTGTAACGGAAATTCACCTTGATCTTGTGCTTTTATGGGATTCGAACCTGAGATCATGTTTTGATGACAAACATAGGAAAAATAGCTAATCCTTCCTACCTAATGCTTAAGCTTTCAATACGGGACCCTTGAACTGTCACACTTAATCCTCGTTGAAAGCTCACACCAAGTCACGAGGGTGTTACCCCATGCACCACAAAAGTCATTCTAAAAGATCCTAGGAAATAACACAAAAAGGTTACCCACAACAATGAGCCCAGGGATAGTACTTAACTCGGTTGCATAATTCTGTCTCTTGTAAGGGAAATTCACCTCGAACTTGTGCTTTTATGGGATTCGAACCTGAGATCATGTTTTGATAACAAACATAGGAAAAATAGGTAATCGTTCCTACCTAATGCTTAAACTTTCAATACGGGACGCTTTAACTATCACACTTAATCCTCGTTGAAAGCTCACACTAAGTCACGAGGATGTTACCCCCCATGCATCACGCAAATCATTCTAAATGACCCTTGGAAATAAAACAGAAAGGTTACCCACAACAATAAGCCCAGGGATAGTACTTCACTCGGTTGCATAATTCTGTCTCTTCTAAGGGAAATTCACCTTGAACTTGTGCTTTTATGGGATTCGAACCTGAGATCATGTTTTGATAACAAACATAGGAAAAATAGGTAATCCTTCCTACCTAATGCTTAAGCTTTCAATACGGGACGCTTGAACTATCACACTTAATCCTCGTTGAAAGCTCACACCAAGTCACGAGGATGTTACCCCCCATGCATCACACAAGTCATTCTAAATAACCCTTGGAAATAAAACACAAAGGTTACCCACAAGAATAAGCCCAGGGATAGTACTTAACTCGGTTGCATAATTTTGTCTCTTGTAAGGGAAATTCACCTTGAACTTGTGCTTTTATGGGATTCGAACCTGAGATCATGTTTTGATAACAAACATAGGAGAAATAGGTAATCCTTCCAACCTAATGCTTAAACTTTCAATACGGGACGCTTGAACTATCACACTTAATCCTCGTTGGAGGAGCACACCAAGTCACGAGGATGTTACCCCCCATGCATCACACAAGTCATTCTAAATGACCCTTGAAAAAAAAGAGAAAGGTTACCCACAACAATAAGCCCAGGGATAGTACTTAACTCGGTTGCATAATTCTGTCTCTTGTAACGGAAATTCACCTTGAACTTGTGCTTTTATGGGATTCGAACCTGAGATCATGTTTTGATGACAAACATAGGAAAAATAGCTAATCCTTCCTACCTAATGCTTAAGCTTTCAATACGGGACGCTTGAACTGTCACACTTAATCCTCGTTGAAAGCTCACACCAAGTCATGAGGATGTTACCCCCATGCACCACAAAAGTCATTCTAAAAGATCCTAGGAAATAACACAAAAAGGTTACCCACAAAATTGAGCCCAGGGATAGTACTTAACTCGGTTGCATAATTCTATCTCTTGTAAGGGAAATTCACCTCGAACTTGTGCTTTTAAGGGATTCGAACCTGAGATCATGTTTTGATAACAAACATAGGAAAAATAGGTAATCCTTCCTACCTAATGCTTAAACTTTCAATACGGGACGCTTGAACTATCACACTTAAATCTCGTTGGAAGCGCACACCAAGTCACGAGGATGTTACCCCCCATGCATCACACAAGTCATTCTAAATGACCCTTGAAAAAAAAAGAGAATGGTTACCCACAACAATAAGCCCAGGGATAGTACTTCACTCGGTTGCATAATTCTGTCTCTTGTAACGGAAATTCACCTTGAACTTGTGCTTTTATGGGATTCGAACCTGAGATCATGTTTTGATGACAAACATAGGAAAAATAGCTAATCCTTCCTACCTAATGCTTAAGCTTTCAATACGGGACGCTTGAATTGTCACACTTAATCCTCGTTGAAAGCTCACACCAAGTCATGAGGATGTTACCCCATGCACCACAAAAGTCATTCTAAAAGATCCTAGGAAATAACACAAAAAGGTTACCCACAACAATGAGCCCAGGGATAGTACTTAACTCGGTTGCATAATTCTGTCTCTTGTAAGGGAAATTCACCTCGAACTTGTGCTTTTATGGGATTCGAACCTGAGATCATGTTTTGATAACAAACATAGGAAAAATAGGTAATCCTTCCTACCTAATGCTTAAACTTTCAATACGGGACGCTTGAACTATCACACTTAATCCTCGTTGGAAGCGCACACCAAATCACGAGGATGTTACCCCCCATGCATCACACAAGTCATTCTAAATGACCCTTGAAAAAAAAAAAAAGGTTACCCACAACAATAAGCCCAGGGATAGTACTTAACTCGGTTGCATAATTCTGTCTCTTGTAAGGGAAATTCACCTCGAACTTGTGCTTTTATGGGATTCGAACCTGAGATAATGTTTTGATAACAAACATAGGAAAAATAGGTAATCCTTCCTACCTAATGCTTAAGCTTTCAATACGGGACGCTTGAACTATCACACTTAATCCTCGTTGAAAGCTCACACCAAGTCACGAGGATGTTACCCCCCATGCATCACACAAGTCATTCTAAATAACCCTTGGAAATAAAACACAAAGGTTACCCACAACAATGAGCCCAGGGATAGTACTTAACTCGGTTGCATAATTCTGTCTCTTGTAAGGGAAATTCACCTCGAACTTGTGCTTTTATGGGATTCGAACCTGAGATCATGTTTTGATAACAAACATAGGAAAAATAGGTAATCCTTCCTACCTAATGCTTAAACTTTCAATACGGGACGCTTTAACTATCACACTTAATCCTCGTTGAAAGCTCATACTAAGTCACGAGGATGTTACCCCCTATGCATCACACAAATCATTCTAAATGACCCTTGGAAATAAAACAGAAAGGTTACCCACAACAAAAATCCCAGGGATAGTACTTCACTCGGTTGCATAATTCTGTCTCTTGTAAGGGAAATTCACCTTGAACTTGTGCTTTTATGAGATTCGAACATGAGATAATGTTTTGATAACAAACATAGGAAAAATAGGTAATCCTTCCTACCTAATGCTTAAGCTTTCAATACGGGACGCTTGAACTATCATACTTAATCCTTGTTGAAAGCTCACACCAAGTCACGAGGATGTTACCCCCCATGCATCACACAAGTCATTCTAAATAACCCTTGGAAATAAAACACAAAGGTTACCCACAACAATAAGCCCAGGGATAGTACTTAACTCGGTTGCATAATTCTGTCTCTTGTAAGGGAAATTCACCTTGAACTTGTGCTTTTATGGGATTCGAACCTGAGATCATGTTTTGATAACAAACATAGGAGAAATAGGTAATCCTTCCTACCTAATGCTTAAACTTTCAATACGGGACGCTTGAACTATCACACTTAATCCTCGTTGGAGGAGCACACCAAGTCACGAGGATGTTACCCCCCATGCATCACACAAGTCATTCTAAATGACCCTTGAAAAAAAAGAGAAAGGTTACCCACAACAATAAGCCCAGGGATAGTACTTCACTCGGTTGCATAATTCTGTCTCTTGTAAGGGAAATTCACCTTGAACTTGTGCTTTTATGAGATTCGAACCTGAGATAATGTTTTGATAACAAACATAGGAAAAATAGGTAATCCTTCCTACCTAATGCTTAAGCTTTCAATACGGGACGCTTGAACTATCATAATTAATCCTCGTTGAAAGCTCACACCAAGTCACGAGGATGTTACCCCCCATGCATCACACAAGTCATTCTAAATAACCCTTGGAAATAAAACACAAAGGTTACCCACAACAATAAGCCCAGGGATAGTACTTAACACGGTTGCATAATTCTGCCTCTTGTAAGGGAAATTCACCTTGAACTTGTGCTTTTATGGGATTCGAACCTGAGATCATGTTTTGATGACAAACATAGGAAAAATAGCTAATCCTTCCTTCCTAATGCTTAAGCTTTCAATACGGGACCCTTGAACTGTCACACTTAATCCTCGTTGAAAGCTCACACCAAGTCACGAGGATGTTACCCCATGCACCACAAAAGTCATTCTAAAAGATCCTAGGAAATAACACAAAAAGGTTACCCACAACAATGAGCCCAGGGATAGTACTTAACTCGGTTGCATAATTCTGTCTCTTGTAAGGGAAATTCACCTCGAACTTGTGCTTTTATGGGATTCGAACCTGAGATCATGTTTTGATAACAAACATAGGAAAAATAGGTAATCCTTCCTACCTAATGCTTAAACTTTCAATACGGGACGCTTTAACTATCACACTTAATCCTCGTTGAAAGCTCATACTAAGTCACGAGGATGTTACCCCCTATGCATCACACAAATCATTCTAAATGACCCTTGGAAATAAAACAGAAAGGTTACCCACAACAATAATCCCAGGGATAGTACTTCACTCGGTTGCATAATTCTGTCTCTTGTAAGGGAAATTCACCTTGAACTTGTGCTTTTATGAGATTCGAACCTGAGATAATGTTTTGATAACAAAAATAGGAAAAATAGGTAATCCTTCCTACCTAATGCTTAAGCTTTCAATACGGGACGCTTGAACTATCATACTTAATCCTCGTTGAAAGCTCACACCAAGTCACGAGGATGTTACCCCCCATGCATCACACAAGTCATTCTAAATAACCCTTGGAAATAAAACACAAAGGTTACCCACAACAATAAGCCCAGGGATAGTACTTAACTCGGTTGCATAATTCTGTCTCTTGTAAGGGAAATTCACCTTGAACTTGTGCTTTTATGATATTCGAACCTGAGATCATGTTTTGATAACAAACATAGGAGAAATTGGTAATCCTTCCTACCTAATGCTTAAACTTTCAATACGGGACGCTTGAACTATCACACTTAATCCTCGTTGGAGGAGCACACCAAGTCACGAGGATGTTACCCCCCATGCATCACACAAGTCATTCTAAATGACCCTTGAAAAAAAAGAGAAAGGTTACCCACAACAATAAGCCCAGGGATAGTACTTAACTCGGTTGCATAATTCTGTCTCTTGTAACGGAAATTCACCTTGAACTTGTGCTTTTATGGGATTCGAACCTGAGATCATGTTTTGATGACAAACATAGGAAAAATAGCTAATCCTTCCTACCTAATGCTTAAGCTTTCAATACGGGACGCTTGAACTATCACACTTAATCCTCGTTGAAAGCTCACACCAAGTCACGAGGATGTTACCCCATGCATCACAAAAGTCATTCTAAAAGATCCTAGGAAATAACACAAAAAGGTTACCCACAACAATGAGCCCAGGGATAGTACTTAACTCGGTTGCATAATTCTGTCTCTTGTAAGGGAAATTCACCTCGAACTTATGCTTTTATGGGATTCGAACCTGAGATCATGTTTTGATAACAAACATAGGAAAAATAGGTAATCCTTCCTACCTAATGCTTAAACTTTCAATACGGGACGCTTTAACTATCACACTTAATCCTCGTTGAAAGCTCATACTAAGTCACGAGGATGTTACCCCCTATGCATCACACAAATCATTCTAAATAACCCTTGGAAATAAAACAGAAAGGTTACCCACAACAATAATCCCAGGGATAGTACTTCACTCGGTTGCATAATTCTGTCTCTTGTAAGGGAAATTCACCTTGAACTTGTGCTTTTATGAGATTCGAACCTGAGATAATGTTTTGATAACAAACATAGGAAAAATAGGTAATCCTTCCTACCTAATGCTTAAGCTTTCAATACGGGACGCTTGAACTATCATAATTAATCCTCGTTGAAAGCTCACACCAAGTCACGAGGATGTTACCCCCCATGCATCACACAAGTCATTCTAAATAACCCTTGGAAATAAAACACAAAGGCTACCCACAACAATAAGCCCAGGGATAGTACTTAACTCCGTTGCATAATTCTGCCTCTTGTAAGGGAAATTCACCTTGAACTTGTGCTTTTATGGGATTCGATCCTGAGATCATGTTTTGATAACAAACATAGGAAAAATAGGTAATCCTTCCTACCTAATGCTTAAACTTTCAATACGGGACGCTTGAACTTTCACAATTAATCCTCGTTGAAAGCTCACACCAAGTCATGAGGATGTTACCCCCATGCACCACAAAAGTCATTCTAAAAGATCCTAGGAAATAACACAAAATGGTTACCCACAAAAATGAGCCCAGGGATAGTACTTAACTCGGTTGCATAATTCTATCTCTTGTAAGGGAAATTCACGTCGAACTTGTGCTTTTATGGGATTCGAACCTGAGATCATGTTTTGAATAGGTAATCCTTCCTACCTAATGCTTAAACTTTCAATACGGGACGCTTGAACTATCACACTTAATCCTCGTTGGAAGCGCACACCAAGTCACGAGGATGTTACCCCCATGCATCACACAAGTCATTCTAAATAACCCTTGAAAAAAAAAGAGAATGGTTACCCACAACAATAAGCCCAGGGATAGTACTTCACTCGGTTGCATAATTCTGTCTCTTGTAACGGAAATTCACCTTGAACTTTTGCTTTTATGGGATTCGAACCTGAGATCATGTTTTGATAACAAACATAGGAAAAATAGCTAATCCTTCCTACCTAATGCTTAAGCTTTCAATACGGGACGCTTGAACTGTCACACTTAATCCTCGTTGAAAGCTCACACTAGGTCACGAGGATGTTACCCCATGCACCACAAAAGTCATTCTAAAAGATCTTAGGAAATAACATAAAAAGGTTACCCACAACAATAAGCCCAGGGATAGTACTTCACTCGGTTGCATAATTCTGTCTCTTGTAACGGAAATTCACCTTGATCTTGTGCTTTTATGGGATTCGAACCTGAGATCATGTTTTGATGACAAACATAGGAAAAATAGCTAATCCTTCCTACCTAATGCTTAAGCTTTCAATACGGGACCCTTGAACTGTCACACTTAATCCTCGTTGAAAGCTCACACCAAGTCACGAGGATGTTACCCCATGCACCACAAAAGTCATTCTAAAAGATCCTAGGAAATAACACAAAAAGGTTACCCACAACAATGAGTCCAGGGATAGTACTTAACTCGGTTGCATAATTCTGTCTCTTGTAAGGGAAATTCACCTCGAACTTGTGCTTTTATGGGATTCGAACCTGAGATCATGTTTTGATAAAAAACATAGGAAAAATAGGTAATCGTTCCTACCTAATGCTTAAACTTTCAATACGGGACGCTTTAACTATCACACTTAATCCTCGTTGAAAGCTCACACTAAGTCACGAGGATGTTACCCCCCATGCATCACACAAATCATTCTAAATGACCCTTGGAAATAAAACAGAAAGGTTACCCACAACAATAAGCCCAGGGATAGTACTTCACTCCGTTGCATAATTCTGTCTCTTATAAGGGAAATTCACCTTGAACTTGTGCTTTTATGGGATTCGAACCTGAGATCATGTTTTGATAACAAACATAGGAAAAATAGGTAATCCTTCCTACCTAATGCTTAAGCTTTCAATACGGGACGCTTGAACTATCACACTTAATCCTCGTTGAAAGCTCACACCAAGTCACGAGGATGTTACCCCATGCACCACAAAAGTCATTCTAAAAGATCTTAGGAAATAACATAAAAAGGTTACCCACAACAATAAGCCCAGGGATAGTACTTCACTCGGTTGCATAATTCTGTCTCTTGTAACGGAAATTCACCTTGATCTTGTGCTTTTATGGGATTCGAACCTGAGTTCATGTTTTGATGACAAACATAGGAAAAATAGCTAATCCTTCCTACCTAATGCTTAAGCTTTCAATACGGGACCCTTGAACTGTCACACTTAATCCTCGTTGAAAGCTCACACCATGTCACGAGGATGTTACCCCATGCACCACAAAAGTCATTCTAAAAGATCCTAGGAAATAACACAAAAAGGTTACCCACAACAATGAGCCCAGGGATAGTACTTAACTCGGTTGCATAATTCTGTCTCTTGTCAGGGAAATTCACCTCGAACTTGTGCTTTTATGGGATTCGAACCTGAGATCATGTTTTGATAACAAACATAGGAAAAACAGGTAATCGTTCCTACCTAATGCTTAAACTTTCAATACGGGACGCTTTAACTATCACACTTAATCCTCGTTGAAAGCTCACACTAAGTCACGAGGATGTTACCCCCCATGCATCACACAAGTCATTCTAAATAACCCTTGGAAATAAAACACAAAGGTTACCCACAACAATAAGCCCAGGGATAGTACTTAACTCGGTTGCATAATTCTGCCTCTTGTAAGGGAAATTCACCTTGAACTTGTGCTTTTATGGGATTCGAACCTGAGATCATGTTTTGATAACAAACATAGGAAAAATAGGTAATCCTTCCTACCTAATGCTTAAAGTTTCAATACGGGACGCTTGAACTTTCACACTTAATCCTCGTTGAAAGCTCACACCAAGTCATGAGGATGTTACCCCCATGCACCACAAAAGTCATTCTAAAAGATCCTAGGAAATAACACAAAATGGTTACCCACAAAAATGAGCCCAAGGATAGTACTTAACTCGGTTGCATAATTCTATCTCTTGTAAGGGAAATTCACCTCGAACTTGTGCTTTTATGGGATTCGAACCTGAGATCATGTTTTGAATAGGTAATCCTTCCTACCTAATGCTTAAACTTTCAATACGGGACGCTTGAACTATCACACTTAATCCTCGTTGGAAGCGCACACCAAGTCACGAGGATGTTACCCCCCATACATCACACAAGTCATTCTAAATAACCCTTGAAAAAAAAGAGAATGGTTACCCACAACAATAAGCCCAGGGATAGTACTTCACTCGGTTGCATAATTCTGTCTCTTGTAACGGAAATTCACCTTGAACTTTTGCTTTTATGGGATTCGAACCTGAGATCATGTTTGGATAACAAACATAGGAAAAATAGCTAATCCTTCCTACCTAATGCTTAAGCTTTCAATACGGGACGCTTGAACTGTCACACTTAATCCTCGTTGAAAGCTCACACCAAGTCACGAGGATGTTACCCCATGCACCACAAAAGTCATTCTAAAAGATCTTAGGAAATAACATAAAAAGGTTACCCACAACAATAAGCCCAGGGATAGTACTTCACTCGGTTGCATAATTCTGTCTCTTGTAACGGAAATTCACCTTGATCTTGTGCTTTTATGGGATTCGAACCTGAGATCATGTTTTGATGACAAATATAGGAAAAATAGCTAATCCTTCCTTCCTAATGCTTAAGCTTTCAATACGGGACCCTTGAACTGTCACACTTAATCCTCGTTGAAAGCTCACACCAAGTCACGAGGATGTTACCCCATGCACCACAAAAGTCATTCTAAAAGATCCTAGGAAATAACACAAAAAGGTTACCCACAACAATGAGCCCAGGGATAGTACTTAACTCGGTTGCATAATTCTGTCTCTTGTAAGGGAAATTCACCTCGAACTTGTGCTTTTATGGGATTCGAACCTGAGATCATGTTTTGATAACAAACATAGGAAAAATAGGTAATCGTTCCTACCTAATGCTTAAACTTTCAATACGGGACGCTTTAACTATCACACTTAATCCTCGTTGAAAGCTCACACTAAGTCACGAGGATGTTACCCCCCATGCATCACACAAGTCATTCTAAATAACCCTTGGAAATAAAACACAAAGGTTACCAACAACAATAAGCCCAGGGATAGTACTTAACTCGGTTGCATAATTCTGCCTCTTGTAAGGGAAATTCACCTTGAACTTGTGCTTTTATGGGATTCGAACCTGAGATCATGTTTTGATAACAAACATAGGAAAAATAGGTAATCCTTCCTACCCAATGCTTAAACTTTCAATACGGGACGCTTGAACTTTCACACTTAATCCTCGTTGAAAGCTCACACCAAGTCATGAGGATGTTACCCCCATGCACCACAAAAGTCATTCTAAAAGATCCTAGGAAATAACACAAAATGGTTACCCACAAAAATGAGCCCAGGGATAGTACTTAACTCGGTTGCATAATTCTATCTCTTGTAAGGGAAATTCACCTCGAACTTGTGCTTTTATGGGATTCGAACCTGAGATCATGTTTTGAATAGGTAATCCTTCCTACCTAATGCTTAAACTTTCAATACGGGACGCTTGAACTATCACACTTAATCCTCGTTGGAAGCGCACACCAAGTCACGAGGATGTTACCCCCCATGCATCACACAAGTCATTCTAAATAACCCTTGAAAAAAAAAGAGAATGGTTACCCACAACAATAAGCCCAGGGATAGTACTTCACTCGGTTGCATAATTCTGTCTCTTGTAACGGAAATTCACCTTGAACTTTTGCTTTTATGGGATTCGAACCTGAGATCATGTTTGGATAACAAACATAGGAAAAATAGCTAATCCTTCCTACCTAATGCTTAAGCTTTCAATACGGGACGCTTGAACTGTCACACTTAATCCTCGTTGAAAGCTCACACCAAGTCACGAGGATGTTACCCCATGCACCACAAAAGTCATTCTAAAAGATCTTAGGAAATAACATAAAAAGGTTACCCACAACAATAAGCCCAGGGATAGTACTTCACTCGGTTGCATAATTCTGTCTCTTGTAACGGAAATTCACCTTGATCTTGTGCTTTTATGGGATTCGAACCTGAGATCATGTTTTGATGACAAACATAGGAAAAATAGCTAATCCTTCTTACCTAATGCTTAAGCTTTCAATACGGGACCCTTGAACTGTCACACTTAATCCTCGTTGAAAGCTCACACCAAGTCACGAGGATGTTACCCCATGCACCACAAAAGTCATTCTAAAAGATCCTAGGAAATAACACAAAAAGGTTACCCACAACAATGAGCCCAGGGATAGTACTTAACTCGGTTGCATAATTCTGTCTCTTGTAAGGGAAATTCACCTCGAACTTGTGCTTTTATGGGATTCGAACCTGAGATCATGTTTTGATAACAAACATAGGAAAAATAGGTAATCGTTCCTACCTAATGCTTAAACTTTCAATACGGGACGCTTTAACTATCACACTTAATCCTCGTTGAAAGCTCACACTAAGTCACGAGGATGTTACCCCCCATGCATCACACAAATCATTCTAAATGACCCTTGGAAATAAAACAGAAAGGTTACCCACAACAATAAGCCCAGGGATAGTACTTCACTCGGTTGCATAATTCTGTCTCTTGTAACGGAAATTCACCTTGAACTTGTGCTTTTATGGGATTCGAACCTGAGATCATGTTTTGATAACAAACATAGGAAAAATAGGTAATCCTTCCTACCTAATGCTTAAGCTTTCAATACGGGACGCTTGAACTATCACACTTAATCCTCGTTGAAAGCTCACACCAAGTCACGAGGATGTTACCCCCCATGCATCACACAAGTCATTCTAAATAACCCTTGGAAATAAAACACAAAGGTTACCCACAACAATAAGCCCAGGGATAGTACTTAACTCGGTTGCATAATTCTGTCTCTTGTAAGGGAAATTCACCTTGAACTTGTGCTTTTATGGGATTCGAACCTGAGATCATGTTTTGATAACAAACATAGGAGAAATAGGTAATCCTTCCTACCTAATGCTTAAGCTTTCAATACGGGACGCTTGAACTGTCACACTTAATCCTCGTTGAAAGCTCACACCAAGTCATGAGGATGTTACCCCATGCACCACAAAAGTCATTCTAAAAGATCCTAGGAAATAACATAAAAAGGTTACCCACAACAATGAGCCCAGGGATAGTACTTAACTCGGTTGCATAATTCTGTCTCTTGTAAGTGAAATTCACCTCGAACTTGTGCTTTTATGGGATTCGAACCTGAGATCATGTTTTGATAACAAACATAGGAAAAATAGGTAATCCTTCCTACCTAATGCTTAAACTTTCAATACGGGACGCTTGAACTATCAGACTTAATCCTCGTTGGAAGCGCACACCAAATCACGAGGATGTTACCCCCCATGCATCACACAAGTCATTCTAAATGACCCTTGAAAAAAAAAAGAAAGGTTACCCACAACAATAAGCCCAGGGATAGTACTTAACTCGGTTGCATAATTCTGTCTCTTGTAAGGGAAATTCACCTTGAACTTGTGCTTTTATGGGATTCGAACCTGAGATCATGTTTTGATAACAAACATAGGAAAAATAGGTAATCCTTCCTACCTAATGCTTAAACTTTCAATACGGGACGCTTGAACTTTCACACTTAATCCTCGTTGAAAGCTCACACCAAGTCACGAGGATGTTACCCCCCATGCATCCCACAAGTCATTCTAAATGACCCTTGAAAAAAAAAAGAAAGGTTACCCACAACAATAAGCCCAGGGATAGTACTTCACTCGGTTGCATAATTCTGTCTCTTGTAAGGGAAATTCACCTTGAACTTGTGCTTTTATGGGATTCGAACCTGAGATAATGTTTTGATAACAAACATAGGAAAAATAGGTAATCCTTCCTACCTAATGCTTAAGCTTTCAATACGGGACGCTTGAACTATCACACTTAATCCTCGTTGAAAGCTCACACCAAGTCACGAGGATGTTACCCCCCATGCATCACACAAGTCATTCTAAATAACCCTTGGAAATAAAACACAAAGGTTACCCACAACAATAAGCCCAGGGATAGTATTTAACTCGGTTGCATAATTCTGTCTCTTGTAACGGAAATTCACCTTGAACTTGTGCTTTTATGGGATTCGAACCTGAGATCATGTTTTGATAACAAACATAGGAGAAATAGGTAATCCTTCCTACCTAATGCTTAAAATTTCAATACGGGACGCTTTAACTATAACACTTAATCCTCGTTGAAAGCTCACACTAAGTCACGAGGATGTTACCCCCATGCATCACACAAATCATTCTAAATGACCATTGGAAATAAAACAGAAAGGTTACCCACAACAATAAGCCCAGGGATAGTACTTCACTCGGTTGCATAATTCTGTCTCTTGTAAGGGAAATTCACCTTGAACTTGTGCTTTTATGTAATTCGAACCTGAGATCATGTTTTGATAACAAACATAGGAAAAATAGGTAATCCTTCCTACCTAATGCTTAAGCTTTCAATTCGGGACGCTTGAACTATCACACTTAATCCTCGTTGAAAGCTCACACCAAGTCACGAGGATGTTACCCCCCATGCACCACAAAAGTCATTCTAAAAGATCCTAGGAAATAACACAAAAAGTTTACCCACAACAATGATCCCAGGGATAGTACTTAACTCTGTTGCATAATTCTGTCTCTTGTAAGGGAAATTCACCTTGAACTTGAGCTTTTTTGGGATTCGAACCTGAGATCATGTTTTGATAACAAACATAGGAAAAATAACTAATCCTTCCTACCTAATGCTTAAGCTTTCAATACGGGACGCTTGAACTGTCACACTTAATCCTCGTTGAAAGCGCACACCACGTCACGAGGATGTTACCCCCCATGCATCACACAAGTGAATCTAAATGACCCTTGGAAATAAAACAGAAAGGTTACCCACAACAATAAGCCCAGGGATAGTACTTAACACGGTTGCATAATTCTGTCTCTTGTAAGGGAAATTCACCTTGAACTTGTGCTTTTTTGTAATTCGAACCTGAGATCAGGTTTTGAAAACAAACATATGAAAAATAGCTAATACTTCCTACCTAATGCTTAAGCTTTCAATACGGGACGCTTGAACTATCACACTTAATCTTCGTTGAAAGCTCACACCAAGGCACGAGGATGTTACCCCATGCACCACAAAAGTCATTCTAAAAGATCCTAGGAAATAACATAAAAAGGTTACCCACAACAATGAGCCGAGGGATAGTACTTAACTCGGTTGCATAATTCTGTCTCTTGTAAGTGAAATTCACCTCGAACTTGTGCTTTTATGGGATTCGAACCTGAGATCATGTTTTGATAACAAACATAGGAAAAATAGGTAATCCTTCCTACCTAATGCTTAAACTTTCAATACGGGACGCTTGAACTTTCACACTTAATCCTCGTTGAAAGCTCACACCAAGTCACGAGGATGTTACCCCCCATGCATCACACAAGTCATTCTAAATGACCCTTGAAAAAAAAAAGAAAGGTTACCCACAACAATAAGCCCAGGGATAGTACTTCACTCGGTTGCATAATTCTGTCTCTTGTAAGGGAAATTCACCTTGAACTTGTGCTTTTATGGGATTCGAACCTGAGATAATGTTTTGATAACAAACATAGGAAAAATAGGTAATCCTTCCTACCTAATGCTTAAGCTTTCAATACGGGACGCTTGAACTATCACACTTAATCCTCGTTGAAAGCTCACACCAAGTCACGAGGATGTTACCCCCCATGCATCACACAAGTCATTCTAAATAACCCTTGGAAATAAAACACAAAGGTTACCCACAACAATAAGCCCAGGGATAGTATTTAACTCGGTTGCATAATTCTGTCTCTTGTAACGGAAATTCACCTTGAACTTGTGCTTTTATGGGATTCGAACCTGAGATCATGTTTTGATAATAAACATAGGAGAAATAGGTAATCCTTCCTACCTAATGCTTAAAATTTCAATACGGGACGCTTTAACTATAACACTTAATCCTCGTTGAAAGCTCACACTAAGTCACGAGGATGTTACCCCCATGCATCACACAAATCATTCTAAATGACCATTGGAAATAAAACAGAAAGGTTACCCACAACAATAAGCCCAGGGATAGTACTTCACTCGGTTGCATAATTCTGTCTCTTGTAAGGGAAATTCACCTTGAACTTGTGCTTTTATGTAATTCGAACCTGAGATCATGTTTTGATAACAAACATAGGAAAAATAGGTAATCCTTCCTACCTAATGCTTAAGCTTTCAATTCGGGACGCTTGAACTATCACACTTAATCCTCGTTGAAAGCTCACACCAAGTCACGAGGATGTTACCCCCCATGCACCACAAAAGTCATTCTAAAAGATCCTAGGAAATAACACAAAAAGTTTACCCACAACAATGATCCCAGGGATAGTACTTAACTCTGTTGCATAATTCTGTCTCTTGTAAGGGAAATTCACCTTGAACTTGAGCTTTTTTGGGATTCGAACCTGAGATCATGTTTTGATAACAAACATAGGAAAAATAACTAATCCTTCCTACCTAATGCTTAAGCTTTCAATACGGGACGCTTGAACTGTCACACTTAATCCTCGTTGAAAGCGCACACCACGTCACGAGGATGTTACCTCCCATGCATCACACAAGTGAATCTAAATGACCCTTGGAAATAAAACAGAAAGGTTACCCACAACAATAAGCCCAGGGATAGTACTTAACACGGTTGCATAATTCTGTCTCTTGTAAGGGAAATTCACCTTGAACTTGTGCTTTTTTGTAATTCGAACCTGAGATCAGGTTTTGAAAACAAACATATGAAAAATAGCTAATACTTCCTACCTAATGCTTAAGCTTTCAATACGGGACGCTTGAACTATCACACTTAATCTTCGTTGAAAGCTCACACCAAGGCACGAGGATGTTACCCCATGCACCACAAAAGTCATTCTAAAAGATCCTTGGAAATAACATAAAAAGGTTACCCACAACAATGAGCCCAGGGATAGTACTTAACTCGGTTGCATAATTCTGTCTCTTGTAAGTGAAATTCACCTCGAACTTGTGCTTTTATGGGATTCGAACCTGAGATCATGTTTTGATAACAAACATAGGAAAAATAGGTAATCCTTCCTACCTAATGCTTAAGCTTTCAATACGGGACGCTTGAACTATCACACTTAATCCTCGTTGAAAGCTCACACCAAGTCACGAGGATGTTACCCCCCATGCATCACACAAGTCATTCTAAATAACCCTTGGAAATAAAACACAAAGGTTACCCACAACAATAAGCCCAGGGATAGTACTTAACTCGGTTGCATAATTCTGTCTCTTGTAACGGAAATTCACCTTGAACTTGTGCTTTTATGGGATTCGAACCTGAGATCATGTTTTGATAACAAACATAGGAGAAATAGGTAATCCTTCCTACCTAATGCTTAAAATTTCAATACGGGACGCTTTAACTATAACACTTAATCCTCGTTGAAAGCTCACACTAAGTCACGAGGATGTTACCCCCCATGCATCACACAAATCATTCTAAATGACCCTTGGAAATAAAACAGAAAGGTTACCCACAACAATAAGCCCAGGGATAGTACTTCACTCGGTTGCATAATTCTGTCTCTTGTAAGGGAAATTCACCTTGAACTTGTGCTTTTATGTAATTCGAACCTGAGATCATGTTTTGATAACAAACATAGGAAAAATAGGTAATCCTTCCTACCTAATGCTTAAGCTTTCAATACGGGACGCTTGAACTATCACACTTAATCTTCGTTTAAAGCTCACACCAAGTCACGATGATGTTACCCCATGCACCACAAAAGTCATTCTAAAAGATCCTAGGAAATAACATAAAAAGGTTACCCACAACAATGAGCCCAGGGATAGTACTTAACTCGGTTGCATAATTCTGTCTCTTGTAAGTGAAATTCACCTCGAACTTGTGCTTTTATGGGATTCGAACCTGAGATAATGTTTTGATAACAAACATAGGAAAAATAGGTAATCCTTCCTACCTAATGCTTAAGCTTTCAATACGGGACGCTTGAACTATCACACTTAATCCTCGTTGAAAGCTCACACCAAGTCACGAGGATGTTACCCCCCATGCATCACACAAGTCATTCTAAATAACCCTTGGAAATAAAACACAAAGGTTACCCACAACAATAAGCCCAGGGATAGTATTTAACTCGGTTGCATAATTCTGTCTCTTGTAACGGAAATTCACCTTGAACTTGTGCTTTTATGGGATTCGAACCTGAGATCATGTTTTGATAACAAACATAGGAGAAATAGGTAATCCTTCCTACCTAATGCTTAAAATTTCAATACGGGACGCTTTAACTATAACACTTAATCCTCGTTGAAAGCTCACACTAAGTCACGAGGATGTTACCCCCATGCATCACACAAATCATTCTAAATGACCATTGGAAATAAAACAGAAAGGTTACCCACAACAATAAGCCCAGGGATAGTACTTCACTCGGTTGCATAATTCTGTCTCTTGTAAGGGAAATTCACCTTGAACTTGTGCTTTTATGTAATTCGAACCTGAGATCATGTTTTGATAACAAACATAGGAAAAATAGGTAATCCTTCCTACCTAATGCTTAAACTTTCAATACGGGACGCTTGAACTATCACACTTAATCCTCGTTGGAAGCGCACACCAAATCACGAGGATGTTACCCCCCATGCATCACACAAGTCATTCTAAATGACCCTTGAAAAAAAAAAGAAAGGTTACCCACAACAATAAGCCCAGGGATAGTACTTAACTCGGTTGCATAATTCTGTCTCTTGTAAGGGAAATTCACCTTGAACTTGTGCTTTTATGGGATTCGAACCTGAGATAATGTTTTGATAACAAACATAGGAAAAATAGGTAATCCTTCCTACCTAATGCTTAAGCTTTCAATACGGGACGCTTGAACTATCACACTTAATCCTCGTTGAAAGCTCACACCAAGTCACGAGGATGTTACCCCCCATGCATCACACAAGTCATTCTAAATAACCCTTGGAAATAAAACACAAAGGTTACCCACAACAATAAGCCCAGGGATAGTATTTAACTCGGTTGCATAATTCTGTCTCTTGTAACGGAAATTCACCTTGAACTTGTGCTTTTATGGGATTCGAACCTGAGATCATGTTTTGATAACAAACATAGGAGAAATAGGTAATCCTTCCTACCTAATGCTTAAAATTTCAATACGGGACGCTTTAACTATAACACTTAATCCTCGTTGAAAGCTCACACTAAGTCACGAGGATGTTACCCCCATGCATCACACAAATCATTCTAAATGACCATTGGAAATAAAACAGAAAGGTTACCCACAACAATAAGCCCAGGGATAGTACTTCACTCGGTTGCATAATTCTGTCTCTTGTAAGGGAAATTCACCTTGAACTTGTGCTTTTATGTAATTCGAACCTGAGATCATGTTTTGATAACAAACATAGGAAAAATAGGTAATCCTTCCTACCTAATGCTTAAGCTTTCAATTCGGGACGCTTGAACTATCACACTTAATCCTCGTTGAAAGCTCACACCAAGTCACGAGGATGTTACCCCCCATGCACCACAAAAGTCATTCTAAAAGATCCTAGGAAATAACACAAAAAGTTTACCCACAACAATGATCCCAGGGATAGTACTTAACTCTGTTGCATAATTCTGTCTCTTGTAAGGGAAATTCACCTTGAACTTGAGCTTTTTTGGGATTCGAACCTGAGATCATGTTTTGATAACAAACATAGGAAAAATAACTAATCCTTCCTACCTAATGCTTAAGCTTTCAATACGGGACGCTTGAACTGTCACACTTAATCCTCGTTGAAAGCGCACACCACGTCACGAGGATGTTACCCCCCATGCATCACACAAGTGAATCTAAATGACCCTTGGATATAAAACAGAAAGGTTACCCACAACAATACGCCCAGGGATAGTACTTAACACGGTTGCATAATTCTGTCTCTTGTAAGGGAAATTCACCTTGAACTTGTGCTTTTTTGTAATTCGAACCTGAGATCAGGTTTTGAAAACAAACATATGAAAAATAGCTAATCCTTCCTACCTAATGCTTAAGCTTTCAATACGGGACGCTTGAACTATCACACTTAATCTTCGTTGAAAGCTCACACCAAGGCACGAGGATGTTACCCCATGCACCACAAAAGTCATTCTAAAAGATCCTAGGAAATAACATAAAAAGGTTACCCACAACAATGAGCCCAGGGATAGTACTTAACTCGGTTGCATAATTCTGTCTCTTGTAAGTGAAATTCACCTCGAACTTGTGCTTTTATGGGATTCGAACCTGAGATCATGTTTTGATAACAAACATAGGAAAAATAGGTAATCCTTCCTACCTAATGCTTAAGCTTTCAATACGGGACGCTTGAACTATCACACTTAATCCTCGTTGAAAGCTCACACCAAGTCACGAGGATGTTACCCCCCATGCATCACACAAGTCATTCTAAATAACCCTTGGAAATAAAACACAAAGGTTACCCACAACAATAAGCCCAGGGATAGTACTTAACTCGGTTGCATAATTCTGTCTCTTGTAACGGAAATTCACCTTGAACTTGTGCTTTTATGGGATTCGAACCTGAGATCATGTTTTGATAACAAACATAGGAGAAATAGGTAATCCTTCCTACCTAATGCTTAAAATTTCAATACGGGACGCTTTAACTATAACACTTAATCCTCGTTGAAAGCTCACACTAAGTCACGAGGATGTTACCCCCCATGCATCACACAAATCATTCTAAATGACCCTTGGAAATAAAACAGAAAGGTTACCCACAACAATAAGCCCAGGGATAGTACTTCACTCGGTTGCATAATTCTGTCTCTTGTAAGGGAAATTCACCTTGAACTTGTGCTTTTATGTAATTCGAACCTCAGATCATGTTTTGATAACAAACATAGGAAAAATAGGTAATCCTTCCTACCTAATGCTTAAGCTTTCAATACGGGACGCTTGAACTATCACACTTAATCCTCGTTGAAAGCTCACACCAAGTCACGAGGATGTTACCCCCCATGCACCACAAAAGTCATTCTAAAAGATCCTAGGAAATAACACAAAAAGGTTACCCACAACAATGAGCCCAGGGATAGTACTTAACACGGTTGCATAATTCTGTCTCTTGTAAGGGAAATTCACCTCGAACTTGTGCTTTTTTGTAATTCGAACCTGAGATCATGTTTTGATAACAAACATAGGAGAAATAGGTAATCCTTCCTACCTAATGCTTAAACTTTCAATACGGGACGCTTGAACTATCACACTTAATCCTCGTTGGAAGCGCACACCAAATCACGAGGATGTTACCCCCCATGCATCACACAAGTCATTCTAAATGACCCTTGAAAAAAAAAAGAAAGGTTACCCACAACAATAAGCCCAGGGATAGTACTTAACTCGGTTGCATAATTCTGTCTCTTGTAAGGGAAATTCACCTTGAACTTGTGCTTTTATGGGATTCGAACCTGAGATAATGTTTTGATAACAAACATAGGAAAAATAGGTAATCCTTCCTACCTAATGCTTAAGCTTTCAATACGGGACGCTTGAACTATCACACTTAATCCTCGTTGAAAGCTCACACCAAGTCACGAGGATGTTACCCCCCATGCATCACACAATTCATTCTAAATAACCCTTGGAAATAAAACACAAAGGTTACCCACAACAATAAGCCCAGGGATAGTATTTAACTCGGTTGCATAATTCTGTCTCTTGTAACGGAAATTCACCTTGAACTTGTGCTTTTATGGGATTCGAACCTGAGATCATGTTTTGATAACAAACATAGGAGAAATAGGTAATCCTTCCTACCTAATGCTTAAAATTTCAATACGGGACGCTTTAACTATAACACTTAATCCTCGTTGAAAGCTCACACTAAGTCACGAGGATGTTACCCCCATGCATCACACAAATCATTCTAAATGACCATTGGAAATAAAACAGAAAGGTTACCCACAACAATAAGCCCAGGGATAGTACTTCACTCGGTTGCATAATTCTGTCTCTTGTAAGGGAAATTCACCTTGAACTTGTGCTTTTATGTAATTCGAACCTGAGATCATGTTTTGATAACAAACATAGGAAAAATAGGTAATCCTTCCTACCTAATGCTTAAGCTTTCAATTCGGGACGCTTGAACTATCACACTTAATCCTCGTTGAAAGCTCACACCAAGTCACGAGGATGTTACCCCCCATGCACCACAAAAGTCATTCTAAAAGATCCTAGGAAATAACACAAAAAGTTTACCCACAACAATGATCCCAGGGATAGTACTTAACTCTGTTGCATAATTCTGTCTCTTGTAAGGGAAATTCACCTTGAACTTGAGCTTTTTTGGGATTCGAACCTGAGATCATGTTTTGATAACAAACATAGGAAAAATAACTAATCCTTCCTACCTAATGCTTAAGCTTTCAATACGGGACGCTTAAACTGTCACACTTAATCCTCGTTGAAAGCGCACACCACGTCACGAGGATGTTACCCCCCATGCATCACACAAGTGAATCTAAATGACCCTTGGAAATAAAACAGAAGGTTACCCACAACAATAAGCCCAGGGATAGTACTTAACACGGTTGCATAATTCTGTCTCTTGTAAGGGAAATTCACCTTGAACTTGTGCTTTTTTGTAATTCGAACCTGAGATCAGGTTTTGAAAACAAACATATGAAAAATAGCTAATCCTTCCTACCTAATGCTTAAGCTTTCAATACGGGACGCTTGAACTATCACACTTAATCTTCGTTGAAAGCTCACACCAAGGCACGAGGATGTTACCCCATGCACCACAAAAGTCATTCTAAAAGATCCTAGGAAATAACATAAAAAGGTTACCCACAACAATGAGCCCAGGGATAGTACTTAACTCGGTTGCATAATTCTGTCTCTTGTAAGTGAAATTCACCTCGAACTTGTGCTTTTATGGGATTCGAACCTGAGATCATGTTTTGATAACAAACATAGGAAAAATAGGTAATCCTTCCTACCTAATGCTTAAGCTTTCAATACGGGACGCTTGAACTATCACACTTAATCCTCGTTGAAAGCTCACACCAAGTCACGAGGATGTTACCCCCCATGCATCACACAAGTCATTCTAAATAACCCTTGGAAATAAAACACAAAGGTTACCCACAACAATAAGCCCAGGGATAGTACTTAACTCGGTTGCATAATTCTGTCTCTTGTAACGGAAATTCACCTTGAACTTGTGCTTTTATGGGATTCGAACCTGAGATCATGTTTTGATAACAAACATAGGAGAAATAGGTAATCCTTCCTACCTAATGCTTAAAATTTCAATACGGGACGCTTTAACTATAACACTTAATCCTCGTTGAAAGCTCACACTAAGTCACGAGGATGTTACCCCCCATGCATCACACAAATCATTCTAAATGACCCTTGGAAATAAAACAGAAAGGTTACCCACAACAATAAGCCCAGGGATAGTACTTCAGTCGGTTGCATAATTCTGTCTCTTGTAAGGGAAATTCACCTTGAACTTGTGCTTTTATGTAATTCGAACCTCAGATCATGTTTTGATAACAAACATAGGAAAAATAGGTAATCCTTCCTACCTAATGCTTAAGCTTTCAATTCGGGACGCTTGAACTATCACACTTAATCCTCGTTGAAAGCTCACACCAAGTCACGAGGATGTTACCCCCCATGCACCACAAAAGTCATTCTAAAAGATCCTAGGAAATAACACAAAAAGTTTACCCACAACAATGATCCCAGGGATAGTACTTAACTCGGTTGCATAATTCTGTCTCTTGTAAGGGAAATTCACCTTGAACTTGAGCTTTTTTGGGATTCGAACCTGAGATCATGTTTTGATAACAAACATAGGAAAAATAACTAATCCTTCCTACCTAATGCTTAAGCTTTCAATACGGGACGCTTGAACTGTCACACTTAATCCTCGTTGAAAGCGCACACCACGTCACGAGGATGTTACCCCCCATGCATCACACAAGTGAATCTAAATGACCCTTGGATATAAAACAGAAAGGTTACCCACAACAATACGCCCAGGGATAGTACTTAACACGGTTGCATAATTCTGTCTCTTGTAAGGGAAATTCACCTTGAACTTGTGCTTTTTTGTAATTCGAACCTGAGATCAGGTTTGGAAAACAAACATAGGAAAAATAGCTAATCCTTCCTACCTAATGCTTAAGCTTTCAATACGGGACGCTTGAACTATCACACTTAATCTTCGTTGAAAGCTCACACCAAGGCACGAGGATGTTACCCCATGCACCACAAAAGTCATTCTAAAAGATCCGAGGAAATAACATAAAAAGGTTACCCACAACAATGAGCCCAGGGATAGTACTTAACTCGGTTGCATAATTCTGTCTCTTGTAAGTGAAATTCACCTCGAACTTGTGCTTTTATGGGATTCGAACCTGAGATCATGTTTTGATAACAAACATAGGAAAAATAGGTAATCCTTCCTACCTAATACTTAAACTTTCAATACGGGACGCTTTAACTATCACACTTAATCCTCCTTGAAAGCTCACACTAAGTCACGAAGATGTTACCCACCATGCATCACACAAATCATTCTAAATGACCCTTGGAAATAAAACAGAAAGGTTACGCACAACAATAAGCCCAGGGATAGTACTTCACTCGGTTGCATAATTCTGTCTCTTGTAAGGGAAATTCACCTTGAACTTGTGCTTTTATGGGATTCGAACCTGAGATCATGTTTTGATAACAAACATAGGAAAAATAGCTAATCCTTCCTACCTAATGCTTAAGCTTTCAATACGGGACGCTTGAACTGTCACACTTAATCCTTGTTGAAAGCGCACACCACGTCACGAGGATGTTACCCCCCATGCATCACACAAGTGAATCTAAATGACCCTTGGAAATAAAACAGAAAGGTTACCCACAACAATAAGCCCAGGGATAGTACTTAACACGGTTGCATAATTCTGTCTCTTGTAAGGAAAATTCACCTTGAACTTGTGCTTTTATGTAATTCGAACCTGAGATCAGGTTTTGATAACAAACATAGGAAAAATAGCTAATCCTTCCTACCTAATGCTTAAGCTTTCAATACGGGACGCTTGAACTATCACACTTAATCTTCGTTGAAAGCTCACACCAAGTCACGATGATGTTACCCCATGCACCACAAAAGTCATTCTAAAAGATCCTAGGAAATAACATAAAAAGGTTACCCACAACAATGACCCCAGGGATAGTACTTAACTCGGTTGCATAATTCTGTCTCTTGTAAGTGAAATTCACCTCGAACTTGTGCTTTTATGGGATTCGAACCTGAGATCATGTTTTGATAACAAACATAGGAAAAATAGGTAATCCTTCCTACCTAATACTTAAACTTTCAATACGGGACGCTTTAACTATCACACTTAATCCTCCTTGAAAGCTCACACTAAGTCACGAAGATGTTACCCCCCATGCATCACACAAATCATTCTAAATGACCCTTGGAAATAAAACAGAAAGGTTACGCACAACAATAAGCCCAGGGATAGTACTTCACTCGGTTGCATAATTCTGTCTCTTGTAAGGGAAATTCACCTTGAACTTGTGCTTTTATGGGATTCGAACCTGAGATCATGTTTTGATAACAAACATAGGAAAAATAGCTAATCCTTCCTACCTAATGCTTAAGCTTTCAATACGGGACGCTTGAACTATCACACTTAATCCTTGTTGAAAGCGCACACCACGTCACGAGGATGTTACCCCCCATGCATCACACAAGTGAATCTAAATGACCCTTGGAAATAAAACAGAAAGGTTACCCACAACAATAAGCCCAGGGATAGTACTTAACACGGTTGCATAATTCTGTCTCTTGTAAGGAAAATTCACCTTGAACTTGTGCTTTTAGGTAATTCGAACCTGAGATCAGGTTTTGATAACAAACATAGGAAAAATAGCTAATCCTTCCTACCTAATGCTTAAGCTTTCAATACGGGACGCTTGAACTATCACACTTAATCTTCGTTTAAAGCTCACACCAAGTCACGATGATGTTACCCCATGCACCACAAAAGTCATTCTAAAAGATCCTAGGAAATAACATAAAAAGGTTACCCACAACAATGAGCCCAGGGATAGTACTTAACTCGGTTGCATAATTCTGTCTCTTGTAAGTGAAATTCACCTCGAACTTGTGCTTTTATGGGATTCGAACCTGAGATCATGTTTTGATAACAAACATAGGAAAAATAGGTAATCCTTCCTACCTAATACTTAAACATTCAATACGGGACGCTTTAACTATCACACTTAATCCTCCTTGAAAGCTCACACTAAGTCACGAAGATGTTACCCCCCATGCATCACACAAATCATTCGAAATGACCCTTGGAAATAAAACAGAAAGGTTACCCACAACAATAAGCCCAGGGATAGTACTTCACTCGGTTGCATAATTCTGTCTCTTGTAAGGGAAATTCACCTTGAACTTGTGCTTTTATTGGTTTCGAACCTTAGATAATGTTTTGATAACAAACATAGGAAAAATAGGTAATCCTTCCTACCTAATGCTTAAGCTTTCAATACAAGACGCTTGAACTATCACACTTAATCATCGTTGAAAGCTCACACCAAGTCACGAGGATGTTACCCCCCATGCATCACACAAGTCATTCTAAATAACCCTTGGAAATAAAACACAAAGGTTACCCACAACAATAAGCCCAGGGATAGTACTTAACTCGGTTGCATAATTCTGTCTCTTGTAAGGGAAATTCACCTTGAACTTGTGCTTTTATGTGATTCGAACCTGAGATCATGTTTTGATAACAAACATAGGAAAAATAGGTAATCCTTCCTACCTAATGCTTAAACTTTCAATACGGGACGCTTGAACTTTCACACTTAATCCTCGTTGAAAGCTCACACCAAGTCATGAGGATGTTACCCCCTTGCACCACAAAAGTCATTCTAAAAGATCCTAGGAAATAACACAAAAAGGTTACCCACAAAAATAAGCCCAGGGATAGTACTTAACTCGGTTGCATAATTCTATCTCTTGTAAGGGAAATTCACCTCGAACTTGTGCTTTTATGGGATTCGAACCTGAGATCATGTTTTGATAACAAACATAGGAAAAATAGGTAATCCTTCCTACCTAATGCTTAAACTTTCAATACGGGATGCTTGAACTATCACACTTAATCCTCGTTAGAAGCGCACACCAAGTCACGAGGATGTTACCCCCCATGCATCACACAAGTCATTCTAAATGACCCTTGAAAAAAAAAGAGAAAGGTTACCAACAACAATAAGCCCAGGGATAGTACTTCACTCGGTTGCATAATTCTGTCTCTTGTAACGAAATTCACCTTGAACTTGTGCTTTTATGGGATTCGAACCTGAGATCATGTTTTGATAACAAACATAGGAAAAATAGGTAATCCTTCCTACCTAATGCTTAAAATTTCAATACGGGACGCTTTAACTATAACACTTAATCCTCGTTGAAAGCTCACACTAAGTCACGAGGATGTTACCCCCCATGCATCACACAAATCATTCTAAATGACCCTTGGAAATAAAACAGAAAGGTTACCCACAACAATGAGCCCAGGGATAGTACTTAACTCGGTTGCATAATTCTATCTCTTGTAAGGGAAATTCACCTCGAACTTGTGCTTTTATGGGATTCGAACCTGAGATCATGTTTTGATAACAAACATAGGAAAAATAGGTAATCCTTCTTACCTAATACTTAAACTTTCAATACGGGACGCTTTAACTATCACACTTAATCCTCCTTGAAAGCTCACACTAAGTCACGAAGATGTTACCCCCCATGCATCACACAAATCATTCTAAATGACCCTTGGAAATAAAACAGAAAGGTTAGCACAACAATAAGCCCAGGGATAGTACTTCACTCGGTTGCATAATTCTGTCTCTTGTAAGGGAAATTCACCTTGAACTTGTGCTTTTATGGGATTCGAACCTGAGATCATGTTTTGATAACAAACATAGGAAAAATAGCTAATCCATCCTACCTAATGCTTAAGCTTTCAATACGGGACGCTTGAACTGTCACACTTAATCCTTGTTGAAAGCGCACACCACGTCACGAGGATGTTACCCCCCATACATCACACAAGTGAATCTAAATGACCCTTGGAAATAAAACAGAAAGGTTACCCACAACAATAAGCCCAGGGATAGTACTTAACACGGTTGCATAATTCTGTCTCTTGTAAGGAAAATTCACCTTGAACTTGTGCTTTTATGTAATTCGAACCTGAGATCAGGTTTTGATAACAAACATAGGAAAAATAGCTAATCCTTCCTACCTAATGCTTAAGCTTTCAATACGGGACGCTTGAACTATCACACTTAATCTTCGTTGAAAGCTCACACCAAGTCACGAGGATGTTACCCCATGCACCACAAAAGTCATTCTAAAAGATCCTAGGAAATAACATAAAAAGGTTACCCACAACAATGAGCCCAGGGATAGTACTTAACTCGGTTGCATAATTCTGTCTCTTGTAAGTGAAATTCACCTCGAACTTGTGCTTTTATAGGATTCGAACCTGAGATCATGTTTTGATAACAAACATAGGAAAAATAGGTAATCCTTCCTACCTAATACTTAAACTTTCAATACGGGACGCTTTAACTATCACACTTAATCCTCCTTGAAAGCTCACACCAAGTCACGAGGATGTTACCCCCCATGCATCACACAAGTCATTCTAAATAACCCTTGGAAATAAAACACAAAGGTTACCCACAACAATAAGCCCAGGGATAGTACTTAACTCGGTTGCATAATTCTGTCTCTTGTAAGGGAAATTCACATTGAACTTGTGCTTTTATGTGATTCGAACCTGAGATCATGTTTTGATAACAAACATAGGAAAAATAGGTAATCCTTCCTACCTAATGCTTAAACTTTCAATACGGGACGCTTGAAATGTCACACTTAATCCTCGTTGAAAGCTCAAACCAAGTCACGAGGATGTTACCCCATGCACCACAAAATTTATTCTAAAAGATCCTAGGAAATAACATAAAAAGGTTACCCACAACAATAAGCACAGGGATAGTACTTCACTCGGTTGCATAATTCTGTCTCTTGTAACGGAAATTCACCTTGAGCTTGTGCTTTTATGGGATTCGAACCAAGATCATGTTTTGATAACAAACATAGGAAAAATAGGTAATCCTTCCTACCTAATACTTAAACTTTCAATACGGGACGCTTTAACTATCACACTTAATCCTCGTTGAAAGCTCACACCAAGTCATGAGGATGTTACCCCCATGCACCACAAAAGTCATTCTAAAAGATCCTAGGAAATAACACAAAAAGGTTACCCACAAAAATAAGCCCAGGGATAGTACTTAACTCGGTTGCATAATTCTATCTCTTGTAAGGGAAATTCACCTCGAACTTGTGCTTTTATGGGATTCGAACCTGAGATCATGTTTTGATAACAAACATAGGAGAAATAGGTAATCCTTCCTACCTAATGCTTAAACTTTCAATACGGGATGCTTGAACTATCACACTTAATCCTCGTTAGAAGCGCACACCAAGTCACGAGGATGTTACCCCCCATGCATCACACAAGTCATTCTAAATGACCCTTGAAAAAAAAAGAGAAAGGTTACCAACAACAATAAGCCCAGGGATAGTACTTCACTCGGTTGCATAATTCTGTCTCTTGTAACGGAAATTCACCTTGAACTTGTGCTTTTATGGGATTCGAACCTGAGATCATGTTTTGAAAACAAACTTAGGAAAAATAGGTAATCCTTCCTACCTAATGATTAAAATTTCAATACGGGACGCTTTAACTATAACACTTAATCCTCGTTGAAATCTCACACTAAGTCACGAGGATGTTACCCCCCATGCATCACACAAATCATTCTAAATGACCCTTGGAAATAAAACAGAAAGGTTACCCACAACAATGAGCCCAGGGATAGTACTTAACTCGGTTGCATAATTCTATCTCTTGTAAGGGAAATTCACCTCGAACTTGTGCTTTTATGGGATTCGAACCTGAGATCATGTTTTGATAACAAACAAAGGAAAAATAGGTAATCCTTCCTACCTAATGCTTAAACTTTCAATACGGGACGCTTGAACTATCACACTTAATCCTCGTTAGAAGCGCACATCAATTCACGAGGATGTTACCCGCCATGCATCACACAAGTCATTCTAAATGACCCTTGAAAAAAAAAGAGAAAGGTTACCAACAACAATAAGCCCAGGGATAGTACTTCACTCGGTTGCATAATTCTGTCTCTTGTAACGGAATTTCACCTTGAACTTGTGCTTTTATGGGATTCGAACCTGAGATCATGTTTTGATAACAAACATAGGAAAAATAGGTAATCCTTCCTACCTAATGCTTAAAATTTCAATACGGGACGCTTTAACTATAACACTTAATCCTCGTTGAAAGCTCACACAAAGTCACGAGGATGTTACCCCCCATGCATCACACAAGTGAATCTAAATGACCCTTGGAAATAAAACAGAAAGGTTACCCACAACAATAAGCCCAGGGATAGTACTTAACACGGTTGCATAATTCTGTCTCTTGTAACGGAAATTCACCTTGAACTTGTGCTTTTATGTAATTCGAACCTGAGATCATGTTTTGATAACAAACATAGGAAAAATAGGTAATCCTTCCTACCTAATGCTTAAAATTTCAATACGGGACGCTTTAACTATAACACTTAATCCTCGTTGAAAGCTCACACTAAGTCACGAGGATGTTAGCCCCCATGCATCACACAAATCATTCTAAATGACCCTTGGAAATAAAACAGAAAGGTTACCCACAACAATGAGCCCAGGGATAGTACTTAACTCGGTTGCATAATTCTATCTATTGTAAGGGAAATTCACCTCGAACTTGTGCTTTTATGGGATTCGAACCTGAGATCATGTTTTGATAACAAACATAGGAAAAATAGGTAATCCTTCCTACCTAATGCTTAAACTTTCAATACGGGACGCTTGAACTATCACACTTAATCCTCGTTAGAAGCGCACACCAAGTCACGAGGATGTTACCCCGCATGCATCACACAAGTCATTCTAAATGACCCTTGAAAAAAAAAAAGAAAGGTTACCAACAACAATAAGCCCAGGGATAGTACTTCACTCGGTTGCATAATTCTGTCTCTTGTAAGGGAAATTCACCTTGAACTTGTGCTTTTATGGGATTCGAACCTGAGATCATGTTTTGATAACAAACATAGGAAAAATAGGTAATCCTTCCTACCTAATGCTTAAGCTTTCAATACGGGACGCTTGAACTGTCACACTTAATCCTCGTTGAAAGCTCACACCAAGTCACGAGGATGTTACCCCATGCACCACAAAAGTCATTCTAAAAGATCCTAGGAAATAACATAAAAAGGTTACCCACAACAATGAGCCGAGGGATAGTACTTAACTCGGTTGCATAATTCTGTCTCTTGTAAGGGAAATTCACCTCGAACTTGTGCTTTTATGGAATTCGAACCTGAGATCATGTTTTGATAACAAACATAGGAAAAATAGGTAATCCTTCCTACCTAATGCTTAAAATTTCAATACGGGACGCTTTAACTATAACACTTAATCCTCGTTGAAAGCTCACACTAAGTCACGAGGATGTTACCCCCCATGCATCACACAAATCATTCTAAATGACCCTTGGAAATAAAACAGAAAGGTTACCCACAACAATGATCCCAGGGATAGTACTTAACTCGGTTGCATAATTCTATCTCTTGTAAGGGAAATTCACCTTGAACTTGAGCTTTTTTGGGATTCGAACCTGAGATCATGTTTTGATAACAAACATAGGAAAAATAGCTAATCCTTCCTACCTAATGCTTAAGCTTTCAATACGGGACGCTTGAACTATCACACTTAATCCTCGTTGAAAGCTCACACCAAGTCACGAGGATGTTACCCCCCATGCATCACACAAGTCATTCTAAATAACCCTTGGAAATAAAACACAAAGGTTACCCACAACAATAAGCCCAGGAATAGTACTTAACTCGGTTGCATAATTCTGTCTCTTGTAAGTGAAATTCACCTCGAACTTGTGCTTTTATGGGATTCGAACCTGAGATCATGTTTTGATAACAAACATAGGAAAAATAGGTAATCCTTCCTACCTAATACTTAAACTTTCAATACGGGACGCTTTAACTATCACACTTAATCCTCCTTGAAAGCTCACACTAAGTCACGAAGATGTTACCCCCTATGCATCACACAAATCATTCTAAATGACCCTTGGAAATAAAACAGAAAGGTTACGCACAACAATAAGCCCAGGGATAGTACTTCACTGGGTTGCATAATTCTGTCTCATGTAAGGGAAATTCACCTTGAACTTGTGCTTTTATGGGATTCGTACCTGAGATAATGTTTTAATAACAAACATAGGAAAAATAGGTAATCCTTCCTACCTAATGCTTAAGCTTTCAATACGGGACGCTTGAACTATCACACTTAATCCTCGTTGAAAGCTCACACCAAGTCACGAGGATGTTACCCCCCATGCATCACACAAGTCATTCTAAATAACCCTTGGAAATAAAACACAAAGGTTACCCACAACAATAAGCCCAGGAATAGTACTTAACTCGGTTTGTTAATTCTGTCTCTTGTAAGGGAAATTCACCTTGAACTTGTGCTTTTATGGGATTCAAACCTGAGATCATGTTTTGATAACAAACATAGGAAAAATAGGTAATCCTTCCTGCCTAATGCTTAAACATTCAATACGGGACGCTTGAACTTTCACACTTAATCCTCGTTGAAAGCTCACACCAAGTCATGAGGATGTTACCCCTATGCACCACAAAAGTCATTCTAAAAGATCATAGGAAATAACACAAAAAGGTTACCCACAAAAATGAGCCCAGGGATAGTACTTAACTCGGTTGCATAATTCTATCTCTTGTAAGGGAAATTCACCTCGAACTTGTGCTTTTATGGGATTCGAACCTGAGATCATGTTTTGATAACAAACATAGGAAAAATAGGTAATCCTTCCTACCTAATGCTTAAACTTTCAATACGGGACGCTTGAACTTTCACACTTAATCCTCGTTGAAAGCTCACACTAAGTCAAGAGGATGTTACCCCCCATGCATCACACAAATCATTCTAAATGACCCTTGGAAATAAAACAGAAAGGTTACCCACAACAATAAGCCCAGGGATAGTACTTCACTCGGTTGCATAATTCTGTCTCTTGTAAGGGAAATTCACCTTGAACTTGTGCTTTTATGTAATTCGAAACTGAGATCATGTTTTGATAACAAACATTGGAAAAATAGGTAATCCTTCCTACCTAATGCTTAAGCTTTCAATTCGGGACGCTTGAACTATCACACTTAATCCTCGTTGAAAGCTCACACCAAGTCACGAGGATGTTACCCCCCATGCACCACAACAGTCATTCTAAAAGATCCTAGAAAATAACACAAAAAGGTTACCCACAACAATGATCCCAGGGATAGTACTTAACTCGGTTGCATAATTCTGTCTCTTGTAAGGGAAATTCACCTTGAACTTGAGCTTTTTTGGGATTCGAACCTGAGATCATGTTTTGATAACAAACATAGGAATAATAGCTAATCCTTCCTACCTAATGCTTAAGCTTTCAATACGGGACGCTTGAACTATCACACTTAGTCCTCGTTGAAAGCTCACACCAAGTCACGAGGATGTTACCCCACATGCATCACACAAGTCATTCTAAATAACCCTTGGAAATAAAACACAAAGGTTACCCACAACAATAAGCCCAGGAATAGTACTTAACTCGGTTGCATAATTCTGTCTCTTGTAAGGGAAATTCAATTTGAACTTGTGCTATTATGGGATTCGAACCTGAGATCATGTTTTGATAACAAACATAGGAAAAATAGGTAATCCTTCCTACCTAATGCTTAAACTTTCAATACGGGACGCTTGAACTTTCACACTTAATCCTCGTTGAAAGCTCACACCAAGTCATGAGGATGTTACCCCCATGCACCACAAAAGTTATTCTAAAAGATCATAGGAAATAACACAAAAAGGTTACCCACAAAAATGAGCCCAGGGATAGTACTTAACTCGGTTGCATAATTCTATCTCTTGTAAGGGAAATTCACCTCGAACTTGTGCTTTTATGGGATTCGAACCTGAGATCATGTTTTGATAACAAACATAGGAAAAATAGGTAATCCTTCCTACCTAATGCTTAAACTTTCAATACGGGACGCTTGAACTTTCACACTTAATCCTCGTTGAAAGCTCACACTAAGTCAAGAGGATGTTACCCCCCATTCATCACACAAATCATTCTAAATGACCCTTGGAAATAAAACAGAAAGGTTACCCACAACAATAAGCCCAGGGATAGTACTTCACTCGGTTGCATAATTCTGTCTCTTGTAAGGGAAATTCACCTTGAACTTGTGCTTTTATGTAATTCGAACCTGAGATCATGTTTTGATAACAAACATTGGAAAAATAGGTAATCCTTCCTACCTAATGCTTAAGCTTTCAATTCGAGACGCTTGAACTATCACACTTAATCCTCGTTGAAAGCTCACACCAAGTCACGAGGATGTTACCCCCATGCACCACAACAGTCATTCTAAAAGATCCTAGGAAATAACACAAAAAGGTTACCCACAACAATGATCCCAGGGATAGTACTTAACTCGGTTGCATAATTCTGTCTCTTGTAAGGGAAATTCACCTTGAACTTGAGCTTTTTTGGGATTCGAACCTGAGATCATGTTTTGATAACAAACAAAGGAAAAATAGGTAATCCTTCCTACCTAATGCTTAAACTTTCAATACGGGACGCTTGAACTATCACACTTAATCCTCGTTGGAAGCGCACACCAAGTCACGAGGATGTTACCCCCCATGCATCACACAAGTGAATCTAAATGACCTTTGGAAATAAAACAGAAAGGTTACCCACAACAATAAGCCCAGGGATAGTACTTCACTCGGTTGCATAATTCTGTCTCTTGTAACGGAAATTCACCTTGAACTTGTGCTTTTATGGGATTCGAACCTGAGATCAGGTTTTGATAACAAACATAGGAAAAATAGCTAATCCTTCCTACCTAATGCTTAAGCTTTCAATACGGGACGCTTGAACTATCACACTTAATCTTCGTTGAAAGCTCACACCAAGTCACGAGGATGTTACCCCATGCACCACAAAAGTCATTCTAAAAGATCCTAGGAAATAACATAAAAAGGTTACCCACAACAATGAGCCCAGGGATAGTACTTAACTCGGTTGCATAATTCTGTCTCTTGTAAGTGAAATTCACCTCGAACTTGTGCTTTTATGGGATTCGAACCAAGATCATGTTTTGATAACAAACATAGGAAAAATAGGTAATCCTTCCTACCTAATACTTAAACTTTCAATACGGGACGCTTTAACTATCACACTTAATCCTCCTTGAAAGCTCACACTAAGTCACGAAGATGTTACCCCCCATGCATCACACAAATCATTCTAAATGACCCTTGGAAATAAAACAGAAAGGTTACGCACAACAATAAGCCCAGGGATAGTACTTCACTCGGTTGCATAATTCTGTCTCTTGTAAGGGAAATTCACCTCGAACTTGTGCTTTTATGGGATTCGAACCTGAGATAATGTTTTGATAACAAACATAGGAAAAATAGGTAATCCTTCCTACCTAATGCTTAAGCTTTCAATACGGGACGCATGAACTATCACACTTAATCCTCGTTGAAAGCTCACACCAAGTCACGAGGATGTTACCCCCCATGCATCACACAAGTCATTCTAAATAACCCTTGGAAATAAAGCACAAAGGTTACCCACAACAATAAGCCCAGGGATAGTACTTAACTCGGTTGCATAATTCTGTCTCTTGTAAGGGAAATTCACCTTGAACTTGTGCTTTTATGGGATTCGAACCTGAGATCATGTTTTGATAACAAACATAGGAAAAATAGGTAATCCTTCCTACCTAATTCTTAAAATTTCAATACGGGACGCTTGAACTTTCACACTTAATCCTCGTTGAAAGCTCACACCAAGTCATGAGGATGTTACACCCATGCACCACAAAAGTCATTCTAAAAGATCCTAGGAAATAACACAAAAACGTTACCCACAAAAATGAGCCCAGGGATAGTACTTAACTCGGTTGCATAATTCTGTCTCTTGTAAGGGAAATTCACCTTGAACTTGTGCTTTTGTGTAATTCGAACCTGAGATCATGTTTTGATAACAAACATAGGAAAAATAGGTAATCCTTCCTACCTAATGCTTAAGCTTTCAATTCGGGACGCTTGAAATATCACACTTAATCCTCGTTGAAAGCTCACACCAAGTCACGAGGATGTTACCCCCCATGCACAACAACAGTCATTCTAAAAGATCCTAGGAAATATCAAAAAAAGGTTACCCACAAAAATGAGCCCAGGGATAGTACTTAACTCGGTTGCATAATTCTGTCTCTTGTAAGGGAAATTCACCTCGAACTTGTGCTTTTATGGGATTCGAACCTGAGATCATGTTTTGATAACAAACATAGGAAAAATAGGTAATCCTTCCTACCTAATGCTTAAACTTTCAATACGGGACGCTTGAACTTTCACACTTAATCCTCGTTGAAAGCTCACACCAAGTCATGAGGATGTTACCCCCATGCACCACAAGAGTCATTCTAAAATATCCTAGGAAATAACACAAAAAGGTTACCCACAAAAATGAGCCCAGGGATAGTACTTAACTCGGTTGCATAATTCTATCTCTTGTAAGGGAAATTCACCTCGAACTTGTGCTTTTATGGGATTCGAACCTGAGATCATGTTTTGATAACAAACAAAGGAAAAATAGGTAATCCTTCCTACCTAATGCTTAAACTTTCAATACGGGACGCTTGAACTATCACACTTAATCCTCGTTGGAAGCGCACACCAAGTCACGAGGATGTTACCCCCCATGCATCACACAAGTCATTCTAAATGACCCTTGAAAAAAAAAGAGAAAGGTTACGCACAACAATAAGCCCAGGGATAGTACTTCACTCGGTTGCATAATTCTGTCTCTTGTAACGGAAATTCACCTTGAACTTGTGCTTTTATGGGATTCGAACCTGAGATCATGTTTTGATAACAAACATAGGAAAAATAGCTAATCCTTCCTACCTAATGCTTAAGCTTTCAATACGGGACGCTTGAAATGTCACACTTAATCCTCGTTGAAAGCTCACACCAAGTCACGAGGATGTTACCCCATGCACCACAAAAGTCATTCTAAAAGATCCTAGGAAATAACATAAAAAGGTTACCCACAACAATGAGCCCATGGATAGTACTTAACTCGGTTGCATAATTCTGTCTCTTGTAAGTGAAATTCACCTCGAACTTGTGCTTTTATGGGATTCGAACCTGAGATCATGTTTTGATAACAAACATAGGAAAAATAGGTAATCCTTCCTACCTAATACTTAAACTTTCAATACGGGACGCTTTAACTATCACACTTAATCCTCCTTGAAAGCTCACACTAAGTCACGAAGATGTTACCCCCCATGCATCACACAAATCATTCTAAATGACCCTTGGAAATAAAACAGAAAGGTTACGCACAACAATAAGCCCAGGGATAGTACTTCACTCGGTTGCATAATTCTGTCTCTTGTAAGGGAAATTCACCTTGAACTTGTGCTTTTATGGGATTCGAACCTGAGATCATGTTTTGATAACAAACATAGGAAAAATAGGTAATCCTTCCTACCTAATGCTTAAACTTTCAATACGAAACGCTTGAACTTTCACACTTAATCCTCGTTGAAAGCTCACACCAAGTCATGAGGATGTTATCCCCATGCACCACAAAAGTCATTCTAAAAGATCATAGGAAATAACACAAAAAGGTTACCCACAAAAATGAGCCCAGGGATAGTACTTAACTCGGTTGCATAATTCTATCTCTTGTAAGGGAAATTCACCTCGAACTTGTGCTTTTATGGGATTCGAACCTGAGATCATGTTTTGATAACAAACATAGGAAAAATAGGTATTCCTTCCTACCTAATGCTTAAACTTTCAATACGGGACGCTTGAACTTTCACACTTAATCCTCGTTGAAAGCTCACACTAAGTCAAGAGGATGTTACCCCCCATGCATCACACAAATCATTCTAAATGACCCTTGGAAATAAAACAGAAAGGTTACCCACAACAATAAGCCCAGGGATAGTACTTCACTCGGTTGCATAATTCTGTCTCTTGTAAGGGAAATTCACCTTGAACTTGTGCTTTTATGTAATTCGAACCTGAGATCATTTTTTGATGACAAACATTGGAAAAATAGGTAATCCTTCCTACCTAATCCTTAAGCTTTCAATTCGGGACGCTTGAACTATCACACTTAATCCTCGTTGAAAGCTCACACCAAGTCACGAGGATGTTACCCCCCATGCACCACAACAGTCATTCTAAAAGATCCTAGGAAATAACACAAAAAGGTTACCCACAACAATGATCCCAGGGATAGTACTTAACTCGGTTGCATAATTCTGTCTCTTGTAAGGGAAATTCACCTTGAACTTGAGCTTTTTTGGGATTCGAACCTGAGATCATGTTTTGATAACAAACATAGGAAAAATAGCTAATCATTCCTACCTAATGCTTAAGCTTTCAATACGGGAAGCTTGAACTGTCACACTTAATCCTCGTTTAAAGCGCACACCACGTCACGAGGATGTTACCCCCCATGCATCACACAAGTGAATCTAAATGACCCTTGGAAATAAAACAGAAAGGTTACCCACAACAATAAGCCCAGGGATAGTACTTAACACGGTTGCATAATTCTGTCTCTTGTAAGGGAAATTCACCTTGAACTTGTGCTTTTATGTAATTCGAACCTGAGATCAGGTTTTGATAACAAACATAGGAAAAATAGCTAATCCTTCCTACCTAATGCTTAAGCTTTCAATACGTGACGCTTGAACTATCACACTTAATCTTCGTTGAAAGCTCACACCAAGTCACGAGGATGTTACCCCATGCACCACAAAAGTCATTCTAAAAGATCCTAGGAAATAACATAAAAAGGTTACCCATAACAATGAGCCCAGGGATAGTACTTAACTCGGTTGCATAATTCTGTCTCTTGTAAGTGAAATTCACCTCGAACTTGTGCTTTTATGGGATTCGAACCTGAGATCATGTTTTGATAACAAACATAGGAAAAATAGGTAATCCTTCCTACCTAATACTTAAACTTTCAACACGGGACGCTTTAACTATCACACTTAATCCTCCTTGAAAGCTCACGCTAAGTCACGAAGATGTTACCCCCCATGCATCACACAAATCATTCTAAATAACCCTTGGAAATAAAACAGAAAGGTTACGCACAACAATGATCCCAGGGATAGTACTTAACTCGGTTGCATAATTCTGTCTCTTGTAAGGGAAATTCACCTTGAACTTGTGCTTTTATGAGTTTCGAACCTGAGATAATGTTTTGATAACAAACATAGGAAAAATAGGTAATCCTTCCTACCTAATGCTTAAGCTTTCAATACGGGACGCATGAACTATCACACTTAATCCTCGTTGAAAGCTCACACCAAGTCACGAGGATGTTACCCCCCATGCATCACACAAGTCATTCTAAATAACCCTTGGAAATAAAGCACAAAGGTTACCCACAACAATAAGCCCAGGAATAGTACTTAACTCGGTTGCATAATTCTGTCTCTTGTAAGGGAAATTCACCTTGAACTTGTGCTTTTATGGGATTCGAACCTGAGATCATGTTTTGATAACAAACATAGGAAAAATAGGTAATCCTTCCTACCTAATGCTTAAACTTTCAATACGGGACGCTTGAACTTTCACACTTAATCCTCGTTGAAAGCTCACACCAAGTCATGAGGATGTTACCCCCATGCACCACAAAAGTCATTCTAAAAGATCATAGGAAATAACACAAAAAGGTTACCCACAAAAATGAGCCCAGGGATAGTACTTAACTCGGTTGCATAATTCTGTCTCTTGTAAGGGAAATTCACCTTGAACTTGTGCTTTTATGTAATTCGAACCTGAGATCATGTTTTGATAACAAACATTGGAAAAATAGGTAATCCTTCCTACCTAATGCTTAAGCTTTCAATTCGGGACGCTTGAACTATCACACTTAATCCTGGTTGAAAGCTCACACCAAGTCACGAGGATGTTACCCCCCATGCATCACACAAGTCATTCTAAATAACCCTTGGAAATAAAGCACAAAGGTTACCCACAACAATAAGCCCAGGAATAGTACTTAACTCGGTTGCATAATTCTGTCTCTTGTAAGGGAAATTCACCTTGAACTTGTGCTTTTATGGGATTCGAACCTGAGATCATGTTTTGATAACAAACATAGGAAAAATAGGTAATCCTTCCTACCTAATGCTTAAACTTTCAATACGGGACGCTTGAACTTTCACACTTAATCCTCGTTGAAAGCTCACACCAAGTCATGAGGATGTTACCCCCATGCACCACAAAAGTCATTCTAAAAGATCATAGGAAATAACACAAAAAGGTTACCCACAAAAATGAGCCCAGGGATAGTACTTAACTCGGTTGCATAATTCTGTCTCTTGTAAGGGAAATTCACCTGGAACTTGTGCTTTTATGTAATTCGAACCTGAGATCATGTTTTGATAACAAACATTGGAAAAATAGGTAATCCTTCCTACCTAATGCTTAAGCTTTCAATACGGGACGCATGAACTATCACACTTAATCCTCGTTGAAAGCTCACACCAAGTCACGAGGATGTTACCCCCCATGCATCACACAAGTCATTCTAAATAACCCTTGGAAATAAAGCACAAAGGTTACCCACAACAATAAGCCCAGGAATAGTACTTAACTCGGTTGCATAATTCTGTCTCTTGTAAGGGAAATTCACCTTGAACTTGTGCTTTTATGGGATTCGAACCTGAGATCATGTTTTGATAACAAACATAGGAAAAATAGGTAATCCTTCCTACCTAATGCTTAAACTTTCAATACGGGACGCTTGAACTTTCACACTTAATTCTCGTTGAAAGCTCACACTAAGTCAAGAGGATGTTACCCCCCATTCATCACACAAATCATTCTAAATGACCCTTTGAAATAAAACAGAAAGGTTACCCACAACAATAAGCCCAGGGATAGTACTTCACTCGGTTGCATAATTCTGTCTCTTGTAAGGGAAATTCACCTTGAACTTGTGCTTTTATGTAATTCGAACCTGAGATCATGTTTTGATAACAAACATTGGAAAAATAGGTAATCCTTCCTACCTAATGCTTAAGCTTTCAATTCGGGACGCTTGAACTATCACACTTAATCCTCGTTGAAAGCTCACACCAAGTCACGAGGATGTTACCCCCCATGCACCACAACAGTCATTCTAAAAGATCCGAGGAAATAACACAAAAAGGTTACCCACAACAATGATCCCAGGGATAGTACTTAACTCGGTTGCATAATTCTGTCTCTTGTAAGGGAAATTCACCTTGAACTTGAGCTTTTTTGGGATTCGAACCTGAGATCATGTTTTGATAACAAACATAGGAAAAATAGCTAATCCTTCCTACCTAATGCTTAAGCTTTCAATACGGGACGCTTGAACTGTCACACTTAATCCTCGTTGAAAGCGCACACCACGTCACGAGGATGTTACCCCCCATGCATCACACAAGTGAATCTAAATGACCCTTGGAAATAAAACAGAAAGGTTACCCACAACAATAAGCCCAGGGATAGTACTTAACACGGTTGCATAATTCTGTCTCTTGTAAGTGAAATTCACCTTGAACTTGTGCTTTTATGTAATTCGAACCTGAGATCAGGTTTTGATAACAAACATAGGAAAAATAGGTAATCCTTCCTACCTAATGCTTAAATTTTCAATACGGGACGCTTGAACTTTCACACTTAATCCTCGTTGAAAGCTCACACCAAGTCATGAGGATGTTACCCCCATGCACCACAAAAGTCATTCTAAAAGATCATAGGAAATAACACAAAAAGGTTACCCACAAAAATGAGCCCAGGGATAGTACTTAACTCGGTTGCATAATTCTGTCTCTTGTAAGGGAAATTCACCTTGAACTTGTGCTTTTATGTAATTCGAACCTGATATCATTTTTTGATGACAAACATTGGAAAAATAGGTAATCCTTCCTACCTAATCCTTAAGCTTTCAATTCGGGACGCTTGAACTATCACACTTAATCCTCGTTGAAAGCTCACACCAAGTCACGAGGATGTTACCCCCCATGCACCACAACAGTCATTCTAAAAGATCCTAGGAAATAACACAAAAAGGTTACCCACAACAATGATCCCAGGGATAGTACTTAACTCGGTTGCATAATTCTGTCTCTTGTAAGGGAAATTCACCTTGAACTTGAGCTTTTTTGGGATTCGAACCTGAGATCATGTTTTGATAACAAACATAGGAAAAATAGCTAATCATTCCTACCTAATGCTTAAGCTTTCAATACGGGAAGCTTGAACTGTCACACTTAATCCTCGTTTAAAGCGCACACCACGTCACGAGGATGTTACCCCCCATGCATCACACAAGTGAATCTAAATGACCCTTGGAAATAAAACAGAAAGGTTACCCACAACAATAAGCCCAGGGATAGTACTTAACACGGTTGCATAATTCTGTCTCTTGTAAGGGAAATTCACCTTGAACTTGTGCTTTTATGTAATTCGAACCTGAGATCAGGTTTTGATAACAAACATAGGAAAAATAGCTAATCCTTCCTACCTAATGCTTAAGCTTTCAATACGTGACGCTTGAACTATCACACTTAATCTTCGTTGAAAGCTCACACCAAGTCACGAGGATGTTACCCCATGCACCACAAAAGTCATTCTAAAAGATCCTAGGAAATAACATAAAAAGGTTACCCATAACAATGAGCCCAGGGATAGTACTTAACTCGGTTGCATAATTCTGTCTCTTGTAAGTGAAATTCACCTCGAACTTGTGCTTTTATGGGATTCGAACCTGAGATCATGTTTTGATAACAAACATAGGAAAAATAGGTAATCCTTCCTACCTAATACTTAAACTTTCAACACGGGACGCTTTAACTATCACACTTAATCCTCCTTGAAAGCTCACGCTAAGTCACGAAGATGTTACCCCCCATGCATCACACAAATCATTCTAAATAACCCTTGGAAATAAAACAGAAAGGTTACGCACAACAATGATCCCAGGGATAGTACTTAACTCGGTTGCATAATTCTGTCTCTTGTAAGGGAAATTCACCTTGAACTTGTGCTTTTATGAGTTTCGAACCTGAGATAATGTTTTGATAACAAACATAGGAAAAATAGGTAATCCTTCCTACCTAATGCTTAAGCTTTCAATACGGGACGCATGAACTATCACACTTAATCCTCGTTGAAAGCTCACACCAAGTCACGAGGATGTTACCCCCCATGCATCACACAAGTCATTCTAAATAACCCTTGGAAATAAAGCACAAAGGTTACCCACAACAATAAGCCCAGGAATAGTACTTAACTCGGTTGCATAATTCTGTCTCTTGTAAGGGAAATTCACCTTGAACTTGTGCTTTTATGGGATTCGAACCTGAGATCATGTTTTGATAACAAACATAGGAAAAATAGGTAATCCTTCCTACCTAATGCTTAAACTTTCAATACGGGACGCTTGAACTTTCACACTTAATCCTCGTTGAAAGCTCACACCAAGTCATGAGGATGTTACCCCCATGCACCACAAAAGTCATTCTAAAAGATCATAGGAAATAACACAAAAAGGTTACCCACAAAAATGAGCCCAGGGATAGTACTTAACTCGGTTGCATAATTCTGTCTCTTGTAAGGGAAATTCACCTTGAACTTGTGCTTTTATGTAATTCGAACCTGAGATCATGTTTTGATAACAAACATTGGAAAAATAGGTAATCCTTCCTACCTAATGCTTAAGCTTTCAATTCGGGACGCTTGAACTATCACACTTAATCCTGGTTGAAAGCTCACACCAAGTCACGAGGATGTTACCCCCCATGCATCACACAAGTCATTCTAAATAACCCTTGGAAATAAAGCACAAAGGTTACCCACAACAATAAGCCCAGGAATAGTACTTAACTCGGTTGCATAATTCTGTCTCTTGTAAGGGAAATTCACCTTGAACTTGTGCTTTTATGGGATTCGAACCTGAGATCATGTTTTGATAACAAACATAGGAAAAATAGGTAATCCTTCCTACCTAATGCTTAAACTTTCAATACGGGACGCTTGAACTTTCACACTTAATCCTCGTTGAAAGCTCACACCAAGTCATGAGGATGTTACCCCCATGCACCACAAAAGTCATTCTAAAAGATCATAGGAAATAACACAAAAAGGTTACCCACAAAAATGAGCCCAGGGATAGTACTTAACTCGGTTGCATAATTCTGTCTCTTGTAAGGGAAATTCACCTGGAACTTGTGCTTTTATGTAATTCGAACCTGAGATCATGTTTTGATAACAAACATTGGAAAAATAGGTAATCCTTCCTACCTAATGCTTAAGCTTTCAATACGGGACGCATGAACTATCACACTTAATCCTCGTTGAAAGCTCACACCAAGTCACGAGGATGTTACCCCCCATGCATCACACAAGTCATTCTAAATAACCCTTGGAAATAAAGCACAAAGGTTACCCACAACAATAAGCCCAGGAATAGTACTTAACTCGGTTGCATAATTCTGTCTCTTGTAAGGGAAATTCACCTTGAACTTGTGCTTTTATGGGATTCGAACCTGAGATCATGTTTTGATAACAAACATAGGAAAAATAGGTAATCCTTCCTACCTAATGCTTAAACTTTCAATACGGGACGCTTGAACTTTCACACTTAATTCTCGTTGAAAGCTCACACTAAGTCAAGAGGATGTTACCCCCCATTCATCACACAAATCATTCTAAATGACCCTTTGAAATAAAACAGAAAGGTTACCCACAACAATAAGCCCAGGGATAGTACTTCACTCGGTTGCATAATTCTGTCTCTTGTAAGGGAAATTCACCTTGAACTTGTGCTTTTATGTAATTCGAACCTGAGATCATGTTTTGATAACAAACATTGGAAAAATAGGTAATCCTTCCTACCTAATGCTTAAGCTTTCAATTCGGGACGCTTGAACTATCACACTTAATCCTCGTTGAAAGCTCACACCAAGTCACGAGGATGTTACCCCCCATGCACCACAACAGTCATTCTAAAAGATCCGAGGAAATAACACAAAAAGGTTACCCACAACAATGATCCCAGGGATAGTACTTAACTCGGTTGCATAATTCTGTCTCTTGTAAGGGAAATTCACCTTGAACTTGAGCTTTTTTGGGATTCGAACCTGAGATCATGTTTTGATAACAAACATAGGAAAAATAGCTAATCCTTCCTACCTAATGCTTAAGCTTTCAATACGGGACGCTTGAACTGTCACACTTAATCCTCGTTGAAAGCGCACACCACGTCACGAGGATGTTACCCCCCATGCATCACACAAGTGAATCTAAATGACCCTTGGAAATAAAACAGAAAGGTTACCCACAACAATAAGCCCAGGGATAGTACTTAACACGGTTGCATAATTCTGTCTCTTGTAAGTGAAATTCACCTTGAACTTGTGCTTTTATGTAATTCGAACCTGAGATCAGGTTTTGATAACAAACATAGGAAAAATAGGTAATCCTTCCTACCTAATGCTTAAATTTTCAATACGGGACGCTTGAACTTTCACACTTAATCCTCGTTGAAAGCTCACACCAAGTCATGAGGATGTTACCCCCATGCACCACAAAAGTCATTCTAAAAGATCATAGGAAATAACACAAAAAGGTTACCCACAAAAATGAGCCCAGGGATAGTACTTAACTCGGTTGCATAATTCTGTCTCTTGTAAGGGAAATTCACCTTGAACTTGTGCTTTTATGTAATTCGAACCTGATATCATGTTTTGATAACAAACATTGGAAAAATAGGTAATCCTTCCTACCTAATGCTTAAGCTTTCAATTCGGGACGCTTGAACTATCACACTTAATCCTCGTTGAAAGCTCACACCAAGTCACGAGGATGTTACCCCCCATGCACCACAACAGTCATTCTAAAAGATCCTAGGAAATAACACAAAAAGGTTACCCACAAAAATGAGCCCAGGGATAGTACTTAACTCGGTTGCATAATTCTGTCTCTTGTAAGTGAAATTCACCTCGAACTTGTGCTTTTATGGGATTCGAACGTGAGATCATGTTTTGATAACAAACATAGGAAAAATAGGTAATCCTTCGTACCTAATACTTAAACTTTCAATACGGGACGCTTTAACTATCACACTTAATCCTCCTTGAAAGGTCACACTAAGTCACGAAGATGTTACCCCCCATGCATCACACAAATCATTCTAAATGACCCTTGGAAATAAAACAGAAAGGTTACGCACAACAATAAGCCCAGGGATAGTACTTCACTCGGTTGCATAATTCTGTCTCTTGTAAGGGAAATTCACCTTGAACTTGTGCTTTTATGAGTTTCGAACCTGAGATAATGTTTTGATAACAAACATAGGAAAAATAGGTAATCCTTCCTACCTAATGCTTAAGCTTTCAATACGGGACGCATGAACTATCACACTTAATCCTCGTTGAAAGCTCACACCAAGTCACGAGGATGTTACCCCCCATGCATCACACAAGTCATTCTAAATAACCCTTGGAAATAAAGCACAAAGGTTACCCACAACAATAAGCCCAGGAATAGTACTTAACTCGGTTGCATAATTCTGTCTCTTGTAAGGGAAATTCAAATTGAACTTGTGCTTTTATGGGATTCGAACCTGAGATCATGTTTTGATAACAAACATAGGAAAAATAGGTAATCCTTCCTACCTAATGCTTAAACTTTCAATACGGGACGCTTGAACTTTCACACTTAATCCTCGTTGAAAGCTCACACCAAGTCATGAGGATGTTACCCCCATGCACCACAAAAGTCATTCTAAAAGATCATAGGAAATAAGACAAAAAGGTTACCCACAAAAATGAGCCCAGGGATAGTACTTAACTCGGTTGCATAATTCTGTCTCTTGTAAGGGAAATTCACCTCGAACTTGTGCTTTTATGGGATTCGAACCTGAGATCATGTTTTGATAACAAACATAGGAAAAATAGGTAATCCTTCCTACCTAATGCTTAAGCTTTCAATACGGGACGCATGAACTATCACACTTAATCCTCGTTGAAAGCTCACACCAAGTCACGAGGATGTTACCCCCCATGCATCACACAAGTCATTCGAAATAACCCTTGGAAATAAAGCACAAAGGTTACCCACAACAATAAGCCCAGGAATAGTACTTAACTCGGTTGCATAATTCTGTCTCTTGTAAGGGAAATTCACCTTAAACTTGTGCTTTTATGGGATTCGAACCTGAGATCATGTTTTGATAACAAACATAGGAAAAATAGGTAATCCTTCCTACCTAATGCTTAAACTTTCAATACGGGACGCTTGAACTTTCACACTTAATCCTCGTTGAAAGCTCACACTAAGTCAAGAGGATGTTACCCCCCATTCATCACACAAATCATTCTAAATGACCCTTGGAAATAAAACAGAAAGGTTACCCATAACAATAAGCCCAGGGATAGTACTTCACTCGGTTGCATAATTCTGTCTCTTGTAAGGGAAATTCACCTTTAACTTGTGCTTTTATGTAATTCGAACCTGAGATCATATTTTGATGACAAACATGGGAAAATATAGGTAATCCTTCCTACCTAATGCTTAAGCTTTCAATTCGGGACGCTTGAACTATCACACTTAATCCTCGTTGAAAGCTCACACCAAGTCACGAGGATGTTACCCCCCATGCACCACAACAGTCATTCTAAAAGATCCTAGGAAATAGCACAAAAAGGTTACCCACAACAATGATCCCAGGGATAGTACTTAACTCGGTTGCATAATTCTGTCTCTTGTAAGGGAAATTCACCTTGAACTTGAGCTTTTTTGGGATTCGAACCTGAGATCATGTTTTGATAACAAACATAGGAAAAATAGCTAATCCTTCCTACCTAATGCTTAAGCTTTCAATACGGGACGCTTGAACTGTCACACTTAATCCTCGTTGAAAGCGCACACCACGTCACGAGGATGTTACCCCCCATGCATCACACAAGTGAATCTAAATGACCCTTGGAAATAAAACAGAAAGGTTACCCACAACAATAAGCCCAGGGATAGTACTTAACACGGTTGCATAATTCTGTCTCTTGTAAGGGAAATTCACCTTGAACTTGTGCTTTTATGTAATTCGAACCTGAGATTAGGTTTTGATAACAAACATAGGAAAAATAGCTAATCCTTCCTACCTAATGCTTAAGCTTTCAATACGAGACGCTTGAACTATCACAATTAATCTTCGTTGAAAGCTCACACCAAGTCACGAGGATGTTACCCCATGCACCACAAAAGTCATTCTAAAAGATCCTTGGAAATAACATAAAAAGGTTACCCACAACAATGAGCCCAGGGATAGTACTTAACTCGGTTGCATAATTCTGTCTCTTGTAAGGGAAATTCACCTCGAACTTGTGCTTTTATGGGATTCGAACCAAGATCATGTTTTGATAACAAACATAGGAAAAATAGGTAATCCTTCCTACCTAATACTTAAACTTTCAATACGGGACGCTTTAACTATCACACTTAATCCTCCTTGAAAGCTCACACTAAGTCACGAAGATGTTACCCCCCATGCATCACACAAATCATTCTAAATGAATCTTGGAAATAAAACAGAAAGGTTACGCACACCAATAAGCCCAGGGATAGTACTTCACTCGGTTGCATAATTCTGTCTCTTGTAAGGGAAATTCACCTTGAACTTGTGCTTTTATGGGATTCGAACCTGAGATCATGTTTTGATAACAAACATAGGAAAAATAGGTAATCCTTCCTACCTAATGCTTAAACTTTCAATACGGGACGCTTGAACTATCACACTTAATCCTCGTTGAAAGCTCACACCAAGTCACGAGGATGTTACCCCCCATGCACCACAACAGTCATTCTAAAAGATCCTAGGAAATAACACAAAAAGGTTACCCACAAAAATGAGCCCAGGGATAGTACTTAATTCGGTTGCATAATTCTGTCTCTTGTAAGGGAAATTCACCTCGAACTTGTGCTTTTATGGGATTCGAACCAAGATCATGTTTTGATAACAAACATAGGAAAAATAGGTAATCCTTCCTACCTAATACTTAAACTTTCAATACGGGACGCTTTAACTATCACACTTAATCCTCCTTGAAAGCTCACACTAAGTCACGAGGATGTTACCCCCCATGCATCACACAAGTCATTCTAAATAACCCTTGGAAATAAAGCACAAAGGTTACCCACAACAATAAGCCCAGGAATAGTACTTAACTCGGTTGCATAATTCTGTCTCTTGTAAGGGAAATTCACCTTGAACTTGTGCTTTTATGGGATTCGAACCTGAGATCATGTTTTGATAACAAACATAGGAAAAATAGGTAATCCTTCCTACCTAATGCTTAAACTTTCAATACGGGACGCTTGAACTATCACACTTAATCCTCGTTGAAAGCTCACACCAAGTCACGAGGATGTTACCCCCCATGCACCACAACAGTCATTCTAAAAGATCCTAGGAAATAACACAAAAAGGTTACCCACAAAAATGAGCCCAGGGATAGTACTTAACTCGGTTGCATAATTCTGTCTCTTGTAAGTGAAATTCACCTTGAACTTGTGCTTTTATGGGATTCGAACCTGAGATAATGTTTTGATAACAAACATAGGAAAAATAGGTAATCCTTCCTACCTAATGCTTAAGCTTTCAATACGGGACGCATGAACTATCACACTTAATCCTCGTTGAAAGCTCACACCAAGTCACGAGGATGTTACCCCCCATGCACCACAACAGTCATTCTAAAAGATCCTAGGAAATAACACAAAAAGGTTACCCACAAAAATGAGCCCAGGGATAGTACTTAACTCGGTTGCATAATTCTGTCTCTTGTAAGTGAAATTCACCTCGAACTTGTGCTTTTATGGGATTCGAACCTGAGATCATGTTTTGATAACAAACATAGGAAAAATAGGTAATCCTTCCTACCTAATACTTAAACTTTCAATACGGGACGCTTTAACTATCACACTTAATCCTCCTTGAAAGCTCACACTAAGTCACGAAGATGTTACCCCCCATGCATCACACAAATCATTTTAAATGACCCTTGGAAATAAAACAGAAAGGTTACGCACAAAATAAGCCCAGGGATAGTACTTCACTCGGTTGCATAATTCTGTCTCTTGTAAGGGAAATTCACCTCGAACTTGTGCTTTTATGGGATTCGAACCTGTGATCATGTTTTGATAACAAACATAGGAAAAATAGGTAATCCTTCCTACCTAATGCTTAAGCTTTCAATACGGGATGCTTGAACTATCACACTTAATCTTCGTTGAAAGCTCACACCAAGTCACGAGGATGTTACCCCATGCACCACAAAAGTCATTCTAAAAGATCCTAGGAAATAACATAAAAAGGTTACCCACAACAATGAGCCCAGGGATAGTAATTAACTCGGTTGCATAATTCTGTCTCTTGTAAGGGAAATTCACCTTGAACTTGTGCTTTTATGGGATTCGAACATGAGATCATGTTTTGATAACAAACATAGGAAAAATAGGTAATCCTTCCTACCTAATGCTTAAGCTTTCAATACGGGACGCATGAACTATCACACTTAATCCTCGTTGAAAGCTCACACCAAGTCACGAGGATGTTACCCCCCATGCATCACACAAGTCATTCTAAATAACCCTTGGAAATAAAGCACAAAGGTTACCCACAACAATAAGCCCAGGAATAGTACTTAACTCGGTTGCATAATTCTGTCTCTTGTAAGGGAAATTCACCTTGAACTTGTGCTTTTATGGGATTCGAACCTGAGATCATGTTTTGATAACAAACATAGGAAAAATAGGTAATCCTTCCTACCTAATGCTTAAACTTTCAATACGGGACGCTTGAACTTTCACACTTAATCCACGTTGAAAGCTCACACTAAGTCAAGAGGATGTTACCCCCCATTCATCACACAAATCATTCTAAATGACCCTTGGAAATAAAACAGAAAGGTTACCCACAACAATAAGCCCAGGGATAGTACTTCACTCGGTTGCATAATTCTATCTCTTGTAAGGGAAATTCACCTTGAACTTGTGCTTTTATGTAATTCGAACCTGAGATCATGTTTTGATGACAAACATTGGAAAAATAGGTAATCCTTCCTACCTAATGCTTAAGCTTTCAATTCGTGACGCTTGAACTATCACACTTAATCCTCGTTGAAAGCTCACACCAAGTCACGAGGATGTTACCCCCCATGCACCACAACAGTCATTCTAAAAGATCCTAGGAAATAACACAAAAAGGTTACCCACAACAATGATCCCAGGGATAGTACTTAACTCGGTTGCATAATTCTGTCTCTTGTAAGGGAAATTCACCTTGAACTTGAGCTTTTTTGGGATTCGAACCTGAGATCATGTTTTGATAACAAACATAGGAAAAATAGCTAATCCTTCCTACCTAATGCTTAAGCTTTCAATACGGGACGCTTGAACTGTCACACTTAATCCTCGTTGAAAGCGCACACCACGTCACGAGGATGTTACCCCCCATGCATCACACAAGTGAATCTAAATGACCCTTGGAAATAAAACAGAAAGGTTACCCACAACAATAAGCCCAGGGATAGTACTTAACACGGTTGCATAATTCTGTCTCTTGTAAGGGAAATTCACCTTGAACTTGTGCTTTTATGTAATTCGAACCTGAGATCAGGTTTTGATAACAAAAATAGGAAAAATAGCTAATCCTTCCTACCTAATGCTTAAGCTTTCAATACGGGACGCTTGAACTATCACAATTAATCTTCGTTGAAAGCTCACACCAAGTCACGAGGATGTTACCCCATGCACCACAAAAGTCATTCTAAAAGATCGTTGGAAATAACATAAAAAGGTTACCCACAACAATGAGCCCAGGGATAGTACTTAACTCGGTTGCATAATTCTGTCTCTTGTAAGGGAAATTCACCTCGAACTTGTGCTTTTATGGGATTCGAACCAAGATCATGTTTTGATAACAAACATAGGAAAAATAGGTAATCCTTCCTACCTAATACTTAAACTTTCAATACGGGACGCTTTAACTATCACACTTAATCCTCCTTGAAAGCTCACACTAAGTCACGAAGATGTTACCCCCCATGCATCACACAAATCATTCTAAATGAATCTTGGAAATAAAACAGAAAGGTTACGCACACCAATAAGCCCAGGGATAGTACTTCACTCGGTTGCATAATTCTGTCTCTTGTAAGGGAAATTCACCTTGAACTTGTGCTTTTATGGGATTCGAACCTGAGATCATGTTTTGATAACAAACATAGGAAAAATAGGTAATCCTTCCTACCTAATGCTTAAACTTTCAATACGGGACGCTTGAACTATCACACTTAATCCTCGTTGAAAGCTCACACCAAGTCACGAGGATGTTACCCCCCATGCACCACAACAGTCATTCTAAAAGATCCTAGGAAATAACACAAAAAGGTTACCCACAAAAATGAGCCCAGGGATAGTACTTAACTCGGTTGCATAATTCTGTCTCTTGTAAGGGAAATTCACCTCGAACTTGTGCTTTTATGGGATTCGAACCAAGATCATGTTTTGATAACAAACATAGGAAAAATAGGTAATCCTTCCTAACTAATACTTAAACTTTCAATACGGGACGCTTTAACTATCACACTTAATCCTCCTTGAAAGCTCACACTAAGTCACGAGGATGTTACCCCCCATGCATCACACAAGTCATTCTAAATAACCCTTGGAAATAAAGCACAAAGGTTACCCACAACAATAAGCCCAGGAATAGTACTTAACTCGGTTGCATAATTCTGTCTCTTGTAAGGGAAATTCACCTTGAACTTGTGCTTTTATGGGATTCGAACCTGAGATCATGTTTTGATAACAAACATAGGAAAAATAGGTAATCCTTCCTACCTAATGCTTAAACTTTCAATACGGGACGCTTGAACTATCACACTTAATCCTCGTTGAAAGCTCACACCAAGTCACGAGGATGTTACCCCCCATGCACCACAACAGTCATTCTAAAAGATCCTAGGAAATAACACAAAAAGGTTACCCACAAAAATGAGCCCAGGGATAGTACTTAACTCGGTTGCATAATTCTGTCTCTTGTAAGTGAAATTCACCTTGAACTTGTGCTTTTATGGGATTCGAACCTGAGATAATGTTTTGATAACAAACATAGGAAAAATAGGTAATCCTTCCTACCTAATGCTTAAGCTTTCAATACGGGACGCATGAACTATCACACTTAATCCTCGTTGAAAGCTCACACCAAGTCACGAGGATGTTACCCCCCATGCACCACAACAGTCATTCTAAAAGATCCTAGGAAATAACACAAAAAGGTTACCCTCAAAAATGAGCCCAGGGATAGTACTTAACTCGGTTGCATAATTCTGTCTCTTGTAAGTGAAATTCACCTCGAACTTGTGCTTTTATGGGATTCGAACCTGAGATCATGTTTTGATAACAAACATAGGAAAAATAGGTAATCCTTCCTACCTAATACTTAAACTTTCAATACGGGACGCTTTAACTATCACACTTAATCCTCCTTGAAAGCTCACACTAAGTCACGAAGATGTTACCCCCCATGCATCACACAAATCATTTTAAATGACCCTTGGAAATAAAACAGAAAGGTTACGCACAAAATAAGCCCAGGGATAGTACTTCACTCGGTTGCATAATTCTGTCTCTTGTAAGGGAAATTCACCTCGAACTTGTGCTTTTATGGGATTCGAACCTGTGATCATGTTTTGATAACAAACATAGGAAAAATAGGTAATCCTTCCTACCTAATGCTTAAGCTTTCAATACGGGATGCTTGAACTATCACACTTAATCTTCGTTGAAAGCTCACACCAAGTCACGAGGATGTTACCCCATGCACCACAAAAGTCATTCTAAAAGATCCTAGGAAATAACATAAAAAGGTTACCCACAACAATGAGCCCAGGGATAGTAATTAACTCGGTTGCATAATTCTGTCTCTTGTAAGGGAAATTCACCTTGAACTTGTGCTTTTATGGGATTCGAACATGAGATCATGTTTTGATAACAAACATAGGAAAAATAGGTAATCCTTCCTACCTAATGCTTAAGCTTTCAATACGGGACGCATGAACTATCACACTTAATCCTCGTTGAAAGCTCACACCAAGTCACGAGGATGTTACCCCCCATGCATCACACAAGTCATTCTAAATAACCCTTGGAAATAAAGCACAAAGGTTACCCACAACAATAAGCCCAGGAATAGTACTTAACTCGGTTGCATAATTCTGTCTCTTGTAAGGGAAATTCACCTTGAACTTGTGCTTTTATGGGATTCGAACCTGAGATCATGTTTTGATAACAAACATAGGAAAAATAGGTAATCCTTCCTACCTAATGCTTAAACTTTCAATACGGGACGCTTGAACTTTCACACTTAATCCACGTTGAAAGCTCACACTAAGTCAAGAGGATGTTACCCCCCATTCATCACACAAATCATTCTAAATGACCCTTGGAAATAAAACAGAAAGGTTACCCACAACAATAAGCCCAGGGATAGTACTTCACTCGGTTGCATAATTCTGTCTCTTGTAAGGGAAATTCACCTTGAACTTGTGCTTTTATGTAATTCGAACCTGAGATCATGTTTTGATGACAAACATTGGAAAAATAGGTAATCCTTCCTACCTAATGCTTAAGCTTTCAATTCGGGACGCTTGAACTATCACACTTAATCCTCGTTGAAAGCTCACACCAAGTCACGAGGATGTTACCCCCCATGCACCACAACAGTCATTCTAAAAGATCCTAGGAAATAACACAAAAAGGTTACCCACAACAATGATCCCAGGGATAGTACTTAACTCGGTTGCATAATTCTGTCTCTTGTAAGGGAAATTCACCTTGAACTTGAGCTTTTTTGGGATTCGAACCTGAGATCATGTTTTGATAACAAACATAGGAAAAATAGCTAATCCTTCCTACCTAATGCTTAAGCTTTCAATACGGGACGCTTGAACTGTCACACTTAATCCTCGTTGAAAGCGCACACCACGTCACGAGGATGTTACCCCCCATGCATCACACAAGTGAATCTAAATGACCCTTGGAAATAAAACAGAAAGGTTACCCACAACAATAAGCCCAGGGATAGTACTTAACACGGTTGCATAATTCTGTCTCTTGTAAGGGAAATTCACCTTGAACTTGTGCTTTTATGTAATTCGAACCTGAGATCAGGTTTTGATAACAAAAATAGGAAAAATAGCTAATCCTTCCTACCTAATGCTTAAGCTTTCAATACGGGACGCTTGAACTATCACAATTAATCTTCGTTGAAAGCTCACACCAAGTCACGAGGATGTTACCCCATGCACCACAAAAGTCATTCTAAAAGATCCTTGGAAATAACATAAAAAGGTTACCCACAACAATGAGCCCAGGGATAGTACTTAACTCGGTTGCATAATTCTGTCTCTTGTAAGGGAAATTCACCTCGAACTTATGCTTTTATGGGATTCGAACCAAGATCATGTTTTGATAACAAACATAGGAAAAATAGGTAATCCTTCCTACCTAATACTTAAACTTTCAATACGGGACGCTTTAACTATCACACTTAATCCTCCTTGAAAGCTCACACTAAGTCACGAAGATGTTACCCCCCATGCATCACACAAATCATTCTAAATGAATCTTGGAAATAAAACAGAAAGGTTACGCACAACAATAAGCCCAGGGATAGTACTTCACTCGGTTGCATAATTCTGTCTCTTGTAAGGGAAATTCACCTTGAACTTGTGCTTTTATGGGATTCGAACCTGAGATAATGTTTTGATAACAAACATAGGAAAAATAGGTAATCCTTCCTACCTAATGCTTAAGCTTTCAATACGGGACGCATGAACTATCACACTTAATCCTCGTTGAAAGCTCACACCAAGTCACGAGGATGTTACCCCCCATGCACCACAACAGTCATTCTAAAAGATCCTAGGAAATAACACAAAAAGGTTACCCACAAAAATGAGCCCAGGGATAGTACTTAACTCGGTTGCATAATTCTGTCTCTTGTAAGTGAAATTCACCTCGAACTTGTGCTTTTATGGGATTCGAACCTGAGATCATGTTTTGATAACAAACATAGGAAAAATAGGTAATCCTTCCTACCTAATACTTAAACTTTCAATACGGGACGCTTTAACTATCACACTTAATCCTCCTTGAAAGCTCACACTAAGTCACGAAGATGTTACCCCCCATGCATCACACAAATCATTTTAAATGACCCTTGGAAATAAAACAGAAAGGTTACGCACAAAATAAGCCCAGGGATAGTACTTCACTCGGTTGCATAATTCTGTCTCTTGTAAGGGAAATTCACCTCGAACTTGTGCTTTTATGGGATTCGAACCTGTGATCATGTTTTGATAACAAACATAGGAAAAATAGGTAATCCTTCCTACCTAATGCTTAAGCTTTCAATACGGGATGCTTGAACTATCACACTTAATCTTCGTTGAAAGCTCACACCAAGTCACGAGGATGTTACCCCATGCACCACAAAATTCATTCTAAAAGATCCTAGGAAATAACATAAAAAGGTTACCCACAACAATGAGCCCAGGGATAGTAATTAACTCGGTTGCATAATTCTGTCTCTTGTAAGGGAAATTCACCTTGAACTTGTGCTTTTATGGGATTCGAACATGAGATCATGTTTTGATAACAAACATAGGAAAAATAGGTAATCCTTCCTACCTAATGCTTAAGCTTTCAATACGGGACGCATGAACTATCACACTTAATCCTCGTTGAAAGCTCACACCAAGTCACGAGGATGTTACCCCCCATGCATCACACAAGTCATTCTAAATAACCCTTGGAAATAAAGCACAAAGGTTACCCACAACAATAAGCCCAGGAATAGTACTTAACTCGGTTGCATAATTCTGTCTCTTGTAAGGGAAATTCACCTTGAACATGTGCTTTTATGGGATTCGAACCTGAGATCATGTTTTGATAACAAACATAGGAAAAATAGGTAATCCTTCCTACCTAATGCTTAAACTTTCAATACGGGACGCTTGAACTTTCACACTTAATCCACGTTGAAAGCTCACACTAAGTCAAGAGGATGTTACGCCCCATTCATCACACAAATCATTCTAAATGACCCTTGGAAATAAAACAGAAAGGTTACCCACAACAATAAGCCCAGGGATAGTACTTCACTCGGTTGCATAATTCTGTCTCTTGTAAGGGAAATTCACCTTGAACTTGTGCTTTTATGTAATTCGAACCTGAGATCATGTTTTGATGACAAACATTGGAAAAATAGGTAATCCTTCCTACCTAATGCTTAAGCTTTCAATTCGGGACGCTTGAACTATCACACTTAATCCTCGTTGAAAGCTCACACCAAGTCACGAGGATGTTACCCCCCATGCACCACAACAGTCATTCTAAAAGATCCTAGGAAATAACACAAAAAGGTTACCCACAACAATGATCCCAGGGATAGTACTTAACTCGGTTGCATAATTCTGTCTCTTGTAAGGGAAATTCACCTTGAACTTGAGCTTTTTTGGGATTCGAACCTGAGATCATGTTTTGATAACAAACATAGGAAAAATAGCTAATCCTTCCTACCTAATGCTTAAGCTTTCAATACGGGACGCTTGAACTGTCACACTTAATCCTCGTTGAAAGCGCACACCACGTCACGAGGATGTTACCCCCCATGCATCACACAAGTGAATCTAAATGACCCTTGGAAATAAAACAGAAAGGTTACCCACAACAATAAGCCCAGGGATAGTACTTAACACGGTTGCATAATTCTGTCTCTTGTAAGGGAAATTCACCTTGAACTTGTGCTTTTATGTAATTCGAACCTGAGATCAGGTTTTGATAACAAAAATAGGAAAAATAGCTAATCCTTCCTACCTAATGCTTAAGCTTTCAATACGGGACGCTTGAACTATCACAATTAATCTTCGTTGAAAGCTCACACCAAGTCACGAGGATGTTACCCCATGCACCACAAAAGTCATTCTAAAAGATCCTTGGAAATAACATAAAAAGGTTACCCACAACAATGAGCCCAGGGATAGTACTTAACTCGGTTGCATAATTCTGTCTCTTGTAAGGGAAATTCACCTCGAACTTGTGCTTTTATGGGATTCGAACCAAGATCATGTTTTGATAACAAACATAGGAAAAATAGGTAATCCTTCCTACCTAATACTTAAACTTTCAATACGGGACGCTTTAACTATCACACTTAATCCTCCTTGAAAGCTCACACTAAGTCACGAAGATGTTACCCCCCATGCATCACACAAATCATTCTAAATGAATCTTGGAAATAAAACAGAAAGGTTACGCACAACAATAAGCCCAGGGATAGTACTTCACTCGGTTGCATAATTCTGTCTCTTGTAAGGGAAATTCACCTTGAACTTGTGCTTTTATGGGATTCGAACCTGAGATAATGTTTTGATAACAAACATAGGAAAAATAGGTAATCCTTCCTACCTAATGCTTAAGCTTTCAATACGGGACGCATGAACTATCACACTTAATCCTCGTTGAAAGCTCACACCAAGTCACGAGGATGTTACCCCCCATGCATCACACAAGTCATTCTAAATAACCCTTGGAAATAAAGCACAAAGGTTACCCTCAACAATAAGCCCAGGGATAGTACTTAACTCGGTTGCATAATTCTGTCTCTTGTAAGGGAAATTCACCTCGAACTTGTGCTTTTATGGGATTCGAACCTGAGATCATGTTTTGATAACAAACATAGGAAAAATAGGTAATCCTTCCTACCTAATGCTTAAACTTTCAATACGGGACGCTTGAACTTTCACACTTAATCCTCGTTGAAAGCTCACACCAAGTCATGAGGATGTTACCCCCATGCACCACAAAAGTCATTCCAAAAGATCCTAGGAAATAACATAAAAAGGTTACCCACAAAAATGAGCCCAGGGATAGTACTTAACTCGGTTGCATAATTCTGTCTCTTGTAAGTGAAATTCACCTTGAACTTGTGCTTTTATGGGATTCGAACCTGAGATCTTGTTTTGATAACAAACATAGGAAAAATAGGTAATCCTTCCTACCTAATACTTAAACTTTCAATACGGGACGCTTTAACTATCACACTTAATCCTCCTTGAAAGCTCACACTAAGTCACGAAGATGTTACCCCCCATGCCTCACACAAATCATTCTAAATGACCCTTGGAAATAAAACAGAAAGGTTACGCACAACAATAAGCCCAGGGATAGTACTTCACTCGGTTGCATAATTCTGTCTCTTGTAAGGGAAATTCACCTCGAACTTGTGCTTTTATGGGATTCGAACCTGTGATCATGTTTTGATAACAAACATAGGAAAAATAGGTAATCCTTCCTACCTAATGCTTAAGCTTTCAATACGGGATGCTTGAACTATCACACTTAATCTTCGTTGAAAGCTCACACCAAGTCACGAGGATGTTACCCCATGCACCACAAAATTCATTCTAAAAGATCCTAGGAAATAACATAAAAAGGTTACCCACAACAATGAGCCCAGGGATAGTAATTAACTCGGTTGCATAATTCTGTCTCTTGTAAGGGAAATTCACCTTGAACTTGTGCTTTTATGGGATTCGAACATGAGATCATGTTTTGATAACAAACATAGGAAAAATAGGTAATCCTTCCTACCTAATGCTTAAGCTTTCAATACGGGACGCATGAACTATCACACTTAATCCTCGTTGAAAGCTCACACCAAGTCACGAGGATGTTACCCCCCATGCATCACACAAGTCATTCTAAATAACCCTTGGAAATAAAGCACAAAGGTTACCCACAACAATAAGCCCAGGAATAGTACTTAACTCGGTTGCATAATTCTGTCTCTTGTAAGGGAAATTCACCTTGAACTTGTGCTTTTATGGGATTCGAACCTGAGATCATGTTTTGATAACAAACATAGGAAAAATAGGTAATCCTTCCTACCTAATGCTTAAACTTTCAATACGGGACGCTTGAACTTTCACACTTAATCCACGTTGAAAGCTCACACTAAGTCAAGAGGATGTTACGCCCCATTCATCACACAAATCATTCTAAATGACCCTTGGAAATAAAACAGAAAGGTTACCCACAACAATAAGCCCAGGGATAGTACTTCACTCGGTTGCATAATTCTGTCTCTTGTAAGGGAAATTCACCTTGAACTTGTGCTTTTATGTAATTCGAACCTGAGATCATGTTTTGATGACAAACATTGGAAAAATAGGTAATCCTTCCTACCTAATGCTTAAGCTTTCAATTCGGGACGCTTGAACTATCACACTTAATCCTCGTTGAAAGCTCACACCAAGTCACGAGGATGTTACCCCCCATGCACCACAACAGTCATTCTAAAAGATCCTAGGAAATAACACAAAAAGGTTACCCACAACAATGATCCCAGGGATAGTACTTAACTCGGTTGCATAATTCTGTCTCTTGTAAGGGAAATTCACCTTGAACTTGAGCTTTTTTGGGATTCGAACCTGAGATCATGTTTTGATAACAAACATAGGAAAAATAGCTAATCCTTCCTACCTAATGCTTAAGCTTTCAATACGGGACGCTTGAACTGTCACACTTAATCCTCGTTGAAAGCGCACACCACGTCACGAGGATGTTACCCCCCATGCATCACACAAGTGAATCTAAATGACCCTTGGAAATAAAACAGAAAGGTTACCCACAACAATAAGCCCAGGGATAGTACTTAACACGGTTGCATAATTCTGTCTCTTGTAAGGGAAATTCACCTTGAACTTGTGCTTTTATGTAATTCGAACCTGAGATCAGGTTTTGATAACAAAAATAGGAAAAATAGCTAATCCTTCCTACCTAATGCTTAAGCTTTCAATACGGGACGCTTGAACTATCACAATTAATCTTCGTTGAAAGCTCACACCAAGTCACGAGGATGTTACCCCATGCACCACAAAAGTCATTCTAAAAGATCCTTGGAAATAACATAAAAAGGTTACCCACAACAATGAGCCCAGGGATAGTACTTAACTCGGTTGCATAATTCTGTCTCTTGTAAGGGAAATTCACCTCGAACTTGTGCTTTTATGGGATTCGAACCAAGATCATGTTTTGATAACAAACATAGGAAAAATAGGTAATCCTTCCTACCTAATACTTAAACTTTCAATACGGGACGCTTTAACTATCACACTTAATCCTCCTTGAAAGCTCACACTAAGTCACGAAGATGTTACCCCCCATGCATCACACAAATCATTCTAAATGAATCTTGGAAATAAAACAGAAAGGTTACGCACAACAATAAGCCCAGGGATAGTACTTCACTCGGTTGCATAATTCTGTCTCTTGTAAGGGAAATTCACCTTGAACTTGTGCTTTTATGGGATTCGAACCTGAGATAATGTTTTGATAACAAACATAGGAAAAATAGGTAATCCTTCCTACCTAATGCTTAAGCTTTCAATACGGGACGCATGAACTATCACACTTAATCCTCGTTGAAAGCTCACACCAAGTCACGAGGATGTTACCCCCCATGCATCACACAAGTCATTCTAAATAACCCTTGGAAATAAAGCACAAAGGTTACCCTCAACAATAAGCCCAGGGATAGTACTTAACTCGGTTGCATAATTCTGTCTCTTGTAAGGGAAATTCACCTCGAACTTGTGCTTTTATGGGATTCGAACCTGAGATCATGTTTTGATAACAAACATAGGAAAAATAGGTAATCCTTCCTACCTAATGCTTAAACTTTCAATACGGGACGCTTGAACTTTCACACTTAATCCTCGTTGAAAGCTCACACCAAGTCATGAGGATGTTACCCCCATGCACCACAAAAGTCATTCCAAAAGATCCTAGGAAATAACATAAAAAGGTTACCCACAAAAATGAGCCCAGGGATAGTACTTAACTCGGTTGCATAATTCTGTCTCTTGTAAGTGAAATTCACCTTGAACTTGTGCTTTTATGGGATTCGAACCTGAGATCTTGTTTTGATAACAAACATAGGAAAAATAGGTAATCCTTCCTACCTAATACTTAAACTTTCAATACGGGACGCTTTGACTATCACACTTAATCCTCCTTGAAAGCTCACACTAAGTCACGAAGATGTTACCCCCCATGCATCACACAAATCATTCTAAATGACCCTTGGAAATAAAACAGAAAGGTTACGCACAACAATAAGCCCAGGGATAGTACTTCACTCGGTTGCATAATTCTGTCTCTTGTAAGGGAAATTCACCTCGAACTTGTGCTTTTATGGGATTCGAACCTGTGATCATGTTTTGATAACAAACATAGGAAAAATAGGTAATCCTTCCTACCTAATGCTTAAGCTTTCAATACGGGATGCTTGAACTATCACACTTAATCTTCGTTGAAAGCTCACACCAAGTCACGAGGATGTTACCCCATGCACCACAAAATTCATTCTAAAAGATCCTAGGAAATAACATAAAAAGGTTACCCACAACAATGAGCCCAGGGATAGTAATTAACTCGGTTGCATAATTCTGTCTCTTGTAAGGGAAATTCACCTTGAACTTGTGCTTTTATGGGATTCGAACATGAGATCATGTTTTGATAACAAACATAGGAAAAATAGGTAATCCTTCCTACCTAATGCTTAAGCTTTCAATACGGGACGCATGAACTATCACACTTAATCCTCGTTGAAAGCTCACACCAAGTCACGAGGATGTTACCCCCCATGCATCACACAAGTCATTCTAAATAACCCTTGGAAATAAAGCACAAAGGTTACCCACAACAATAAGCCCAGGAATAGTACTTAACTCGGTTGCATAATTCTGTCTCTTGTAAGGGAAATTCACCTTGAACTTGTGCTTTTATGGGATTCGAACCTGAGATCATGTTTTGATAACAAACATAGGAAAAATAGGTAATCCTTCCTACCTAATGCTTAAACTTTCAATACGGGACGCTTGAACTTTCACACTTAATCCACGTTGAAAGCTCACACTAAGTCAAGAGGATGTTACGCCCCATTCATCACACAAATCATTCTAAATGACCCTTGGAAATAAAACAGAAAGGTTACCCACAACAATAAGCCCAGGGATAGTACTTCACTCGGTTGCATAATTCTGTCTCTTGTAAGGGAAATTCACCTTGAACTTGTGCTTTTATGTAATTCGAACCTGAGATCATGTTTTGATGACAAACATTGGAAAAATAGGTAATCCTTCCTACCTAATGCTTAAGCTTTCAATTCGGGACGCTTGAACTATCACACTTAATCCTCGTTGAAAGCTCACACCAAGTCACGAGGATGTTACCCCCCATGCACCACAACAGTCATTCTAAAAGATCCTAGGAAATAACACAAAAAGGTTACCCACAACAATGATCCCAGGGATAGTACTTAACTCGGTTGCATAATTCTGTCTCTTGTAAGGGAAATTCACCTTGAACTTGAGCTTTTTTGGGATTCGAACCTGAGATCATGTTTTGATAACAAACATAGGAAAAATAGCTAATCCTTCCTACCTAATGCTTAAGCTTTCAATACGGGACGCTTGAACTGTCACACTTAATCCTCGTTGAAAGCGCACACCACGTCACGAGGATGTTACCCCCCATGCATCACACAAGTGAATCTAAATGACCCTTGGAAATAAAACAGAAAGGTTACCCACAACAATAAGCCCAGGGATAGTTCTTAACACGGTTGCATAATTCTGTCTCTTGTAAGGGAAATTCACCTTGAACTTGTGCTTTTATGTAATTCGAACCTGAGATCAGGTTTTGATAACAAAAATAGGAAAAATAGCTAATCCTTCCTACCTAATGCTTAAGCTTTCAATACGGGACGCTTGAACTATCACAATTAATCTTCGTTGAAAGCTCACACCAAGTCACGAGGATGTTACCCCATGCACCACAAAAGTCATTCTAAAAGATCCTTGGAAATAACATAAAAAGGTTACCCACAACAATGAGCCCAGGGATAGTACTTAACTCGGTTGCATAATTCTGTCTCTTGTAAGGGAAATTCACCTCGAACTTGTGCTTTTATGGGATTCGAACCAAGATCATGTTTTGATAACAAACATAGGAAAAATAGGTAATCCTTCCTACCTAATACTTAAACTTTCAATACGGGACGCTTTAACTATCACACTTAATCCTCCTTGAAAGCTCACACTAAGTCACGAAGATGTTACCCCCCATGCATCACACAAATCATTCTAAATGAATCTTGGAAATAAAACAGAAAGGTTACGCACAACAATAAGCCCAGGGATAGTACTTCACTCGGTTGCATAATTCTGTCTCTTGTAAGGGAAATTCACCTTGAACTTGTGCTTTTATGGGATTCGAACCTGAGATAATGTTTTGATAACAAACATAGGAAAAATAGGTAATCCTTCCTACCTAATGCTTAAGCTTTCAATACGGGACGCATGAACTATCACACTTAATCCTCGTTGAAAGCTCACACCAAGTCATGAGGATGTTACCCCCATGCACCACAAAAGTCATTCCAAAAGATCCTAGGAAATAACATAAAAAGGTTACCCACAAAAATGAGCCCAGGGATAGTACTTAACTCGGTTGCATAATTCTGTCTCTTGTAAGTGAAATTCACCTTGAACTTGTGCTTTTATGGGATTCGAACCTGAGATCTTGTTTTGATAACAAACATAGGAAAAATAGGTAATCCTTCCTACCTAATACTTAAACTTTCAATACGGGACGCTTTAACTATCACACTTAATCCTCCTTGAAAGCTCACACTAAGTCACGAAGATGTTACCCCCCATGCATCACACAAATCATTCTAAATGACCCTTGGAAATAAAACAGAAAGGTTACGCACAACAATAAGCCCAGGGATAGTACTTCACTCGGTTGCATAATTCTGTCTCTTGTAAGTGAAATTCACCTTGAACTTGTGCTTTTATGGGATTCGAACCTGAGATAATGTTTTGATAACAAACATAGGAAAAATAGGTAATCCTTCCTACCTAATGCTTAAGCTTTCAATACGGGACGCATGAACTATCACACTTAATCCTCGTTGAAAGCTCACACCAAGTCACGAGGATGTTACCCCCCATGCATAACACAAGTCATTCTAAATAACCCTTGGAAATAAAGCACAAAGGTTACCCACAACAATAAGCCCAGGGATAGTACTTCACTCGGTTGCATAATTCTGTCTCTTGTAACGGAAATTCACCTTGAACTTGTGCTTTTATGGGATTCGAACCTGAGATCATGTTTTGATAACAAACATAGGAAAAATAGCTAATCCTTCCTACCTAATGCTTAAGCTTTCAATACGGGACGCTTGAAATGTCACACTTAATCCTCGTTGAAAGCTCAGACCAAGTCACGAGGATGTTACCCCATGCACCACAAAATTTATTCTAAAAGATCCTAGGAAATAACATAAAAAGGTTACCCACAACAATAAGCCCAGGGATAGTACTTCACTCGGTTGCATAATTCTGTCTCTTGTAAAGGAAATTCACCTTGAGCTTGTGCTTTTATGGGATTCGAACCTGAGATCATGTTTTGATGACAAACATAGGAAAAATAGCTAATCCTTCCTACCTAATGCTTAAGCTTTCAATATGGGACGCTTGAACTGTCACACTTAATCCTCGTTGAAAGCTCACACCAAGTCACGAGGATGTTACCCCATACACCACAAAAGTCATTCTAAAAGATCCTAGGAAATAACACAAAAAGGTTACCCACAACAATGAGCCCAGGGATAGTACTTAACTCGGTTGCATAATTCTGTCTCTTGTAAGGGAAATTCACCTCGAACTTGTGCTTTTATGGGATTCGAACCTGAGATCATGTTTTGATAACAAACATAGGAAAAATAGGTAATCGTTCCTACCTAATGCTTAAACTTTCAATACGGGACGCTTTAACTATCACACTTAATCCTCGTTGAAAGCTCACACTAAGTCACGAGGATGTTTCGCCCCATGCATCACACAAATCATTCTAAATGACCCTTGGAAATAAAACAGAAAGGTTACCCACAACAATAAGCCCAGGGATAGTACTTCACTCGGTTGCATAATTCTGTCTCTTGTAAGGGAAATTCACCTTGAACTTGTGCTTTTATGGGATTCGAACCTGAGATAATGTTTTGATAACAAACATAGGAAAAATTGGTAATCCTTCCTACCTAATGCTTATGCTTTCAATACGGGACGCTTGAACTATCACACTTAATCCTCGTTGAAAGCTCACACCAAGTCACGAGGATGTTACCCCCCATGCATCACACAAGTCATTCTAAATAACCCTTGGAAATAAAACACAAAGGTTACCCACAACAATAAGCCCAGGGATAGTACTTAACTCGGTTGCATAATTTTGTCTCTTGTAAGGGAAATTCACCTTGAACTTGTGCTTTTATGATATTCGAACCTGAGATCATGTTTTGATAACAAACATAGGAAAAATAGGTAATCCTTCCTACCTAATGCTTAAGCTTTCAATACGGGACGTTTGAACTATCACACTTAATCCTCGTTGAAAGCTCACACCAAGTCAGGAGGATGTTACCCCATGCATCACACAAATCATTCGAAATGACCCTTGGAAATAAAACAGAAAGGTTACCCACAACAATAAGCCCAGGGATAGTACTTCACTCGGTTGCATAATTCTGTCTCTTGTAAGGGAAATTCACCTTGAACTTGTGCTTTTATGTAATTCGAACCTGAGATCATGTTTTGATAACAAACATTTGAAAAATAGGTAATCCTTCCTACCTAATGCTTAAGCTTTCAATTCGGGACGCTTGAACTATCACACTTAATCCTCGTTGAAAGCTCACACCAAGTCACGAGGATGTTACCCCCCATGCACCACAACAGTCATTCTAAAAGATCCTAGGAAATAACACAAAAAGGTTACCCACAACAATGATCCTAGGGATAGTACTTAACTCGGTTGCATAATTCTGTCTCTTGTAAGGGAAATTCACCTTGAACTTGAGCTTTTTTGGGATTCGAACCTGAGATCATGTTTTGATAACAAACATAGGAAAAATAGCTAATCCTTCCTACCTAATGCTTAAGCTTTCAATACGGGACGCTTGAACTGTCACACTTAATCCTCGTTGAAAGCGCAAACCACGTCACGAGGATGTTACCCCCCATGCATCACACAAGTGAATCTAAATGACCATTGGAAATAAAACAGAAAGGTTACCCACAACAATAAGCCCAGGGATAGTACTTAACACGGTTGCATAATTCTGTCTCTTGTAAGGGAAATTCACCTTGAACTTGTGCTTCTATGTAATTCGAACCTGAGATCAGGTTTTGATAACAAACATAGGAAAAATAGCTAATCCTTCCTACCTAATGCTTAAGCTTTCAATACGGGACGCTTGAACTATCACAATTAATCTTCGTTGAAAGCTCACACCAAGTCACGAGGATGTTACCCCATGCACCACAAGAGTCATTCTAAAAGATCCTAGGAAATAACATAAAAAGGTTACCCACAACAATGAGCCCAGGGATAGTACTTAACTCGGTTGCATAATTCTGTCTCTTGTAAGGGAAATTCACCTCGAACTTGTGCTTTTATGGGATTCGAACCAAGATCATGTTTTGATAACAAACATAGGAAAAATAGGTAATCCTTCCTACCTAATACTTAAACTTTCAATACGGGACGCTTTAACTATCACACTTAATCCTCCTTGAAAGCTCACACTAAGTCACGAAGATGTTACCCCCCATGCATCACACAAATCATTCTAAATGACCCTTGGAAATTAAACAGAAAGGTTACGCACAACAATAAGCCCAGGGATAGTACTTCACTCGGTTGCATAATTCTGTCTCTTGTAAGGGAAATTCACCTTGAACTTGTGCTTTTATGTAATTCGAACCTGAGATCATGTTTTGATAACAAACATAGGAAAAATTGGTAATCCTTCCTACCTAATGCTTATGCTTTCAATACGGGACGCTTGAACTATCACACTTAATCCTCGTTGAAAGCTCACACCAAGTCACGAGGATGTTACCCCCCATGCATCACACAAGTCATTCTAAATAACCCTTTTAAATAAAACACAAAGGTTACCCACAACAATAAGCCCAGGGATAGTACTTAACTCGGTTGCATAATTCTGTCTCTTGTAAGGGAAATTCACCTTGAACTTGTGCTTTTATGATATTCGAACCTGAGATCATGTTTTGATAACAAACATAGGAAAAATAGGTAATCCTTCCTACCTAATGCTTAAGCTTTCAATACGGGACGCTTGAACTATCACACTTAATCCTCGTTGAAAGCTCACACCAAGTCACGAGGATGTTACCCCCCATGCATCACACAAATCATTCGAAATGACCCTTGGAAATAAAACAGAAAGGTTACCCACAACAATAAGCCCAGGGATAGTACTTCACTCGGTTGCATAATTCTGTCTCTTGTAAGGGAAATTCACCTTGAACTTGTGCTTTTATGTAATTCGAACCTGAGATCATGTTTTGATAACAAACATTGGAAAAATAGGTAATCCTTCCTACCTAATGCTTAAGCTTTCAATTCGGGACGCTTGAACTATCACACTTAATCCTCGTTGAAAGCTCACACCAAGTCACGAGGATGTTACCCCCCATGCACCACAACAGTCATTCTAAAAGATCCTAGGAAATAACACAAAAAGGTTACCCACAACAATGATCCCAGGGATAGTACTTAACTCGGTTGCATAATTCTGTCTCTTGTAAGGGAAATTCATCTTGAACTTGAGCTTTTTTGGGATTCGAACCTGAGATCATGTTTTGATAACAAATATAGGAAAAATAGCTAATCCTTCCTACCTAATGCTTAAGCTTTCAATACGGGACGCTTGAACTGTCACACTTAATCCTCGTTGAAAGCGCACACCACGTCACGAGGATGTTACCCCCCATGCATCACACAAGTGAATCTAAATGACCCTTGGAAATAAAACAGAAAGGTTACCCACAACAATAAGCCCAGGGATAGTACTTAACACGGTTGCATAATTCTGTCTCTTGTAAGGGAAATTCACCTTGAACTTGTGCTTTTATGTAATTCGAACCTGAGATCAGGTTTTGATAACAAACATAGGAAAAATAGCTAATCCTTCCTACCTAATGCTTAAGCTTTCAATACGGGACGCTTGAACTATCACAATTAATCTTCGTTGAAAGCTCACACCAAGTCACGAGGATGTTACCCCATGCACCACAAAAGTCATTCTAAAAGATCCTAGGAAATAACATAAAAAGGTTACCCACAACAATGAGCCCAGGGATAGTACTTAACTCGGTTGCATAATTCGGTCTCTTGTAAGGGAAATTCACCTTGAACTTGTGCTTTTATGAGATTCGAACCTGAGATCATGTTTTGATAACAAACATAGGAAAAATAGGTAATCCTTCCTACCTAATGCTTAAGCTTTCAATACGGGACGCTTGAACTATCACACTTAATCCTCGTTGAAAGCTCACACCAAGTCACGAGGATGTTACCCCCCATGCATCACACAAGTTATTCTAAATAACCCTTGGAAATAAAACACAAAGGTTACCCACAACAATAAGCCCAGGGATAGTACTTAACTCGGTTGCATAATTCTGTCTCTTGTAAGGGAAATTCACCTTGAACTTGTGCTTTTATGATATTCGAACCTGAGATCATGTTTTGATAACAAACATAGGAAAAATAGGTAATCCTTCCTACCTAATGCTTAAGCTTTCAATACGGGACGCTTGAACTATCACACTTAATCCTCGTTGAAAGCTCACACCAAGTCACGAGGATGTTACCCCCCATGCATCACACAAATCATTCGAAATGACCCTTGGAAATAAAACAGAAAGGTTACCCACAACAATAAGCTCAGGGATAGTACTTCACTCGGTTGCATAATTCTGTCTCTTGTAAGGGAAATTCACCTTGAACTTGTGCTTTTATGTAATTCGAACCTGAGATCATGTTTTGATAACAAACATTGGAAAAATAGGTAATCCTTCCTACCTAATGCTTAAGCTTTCAATTCGGGACGCTTGAACTATCACACTTAATCCTCGTTGAAAGCTCACACCAAGTCACGAGGATGTTACCCCCCATGCACCACAACAGTCATTCTAAAAGATCCTAGGAAATAACACAAAAAGGTTACCCACAACAATGAGCCCAGGGATAGTACTTAACTCGGTTGCATAATTCTGTCTCTTGTAAGGGAAATTCACCTCGAACTTGTGCTTTTATGGGATTCGAACCTGAGATCATGTTTTGATAACAAACAAAGGAAAAATAGGTAATCCTTCCTACCTAATGCTTAAACTTTCAATACGGGACGCTTGAACTATCACACTTAATCCTCGTTGGAAGCGCACACCAAGTCACGAGGATGTTACCCCCCATGCATCACACAAGTCATTCTAAATGACCCTTGAAAAAAAAAGAGAAAGGTTACCCACAACAATAAGCCCAGGGATAGTACTTCACTCGGTTGCATAATTCTGTCTCTTGTAACGGAAATTCACCTTGAACTTGTGCTTTTATGGGATTCGAACCTGAGATCATGTTTTGATAACAAACATAGGAAAAATAGCTAATCCTTCCTACCTAATGCTTAAGCTTTCAATACGGGACGCTTGAAATGTCACACTTAATCCTCGTTGAAAGCTCACACCAAGTCACGAGGATGTTACCCCATGCACCACAAAATTTATTCTAAAAGATCCTAGGAAATAACATAAAAAGGTTACCCACAACATTAAGCCCAGGGATAGTACTTAACTCGGTTGCATAATTCTGTCTCTTGTAAGGGAAATTCACCTCGAACTTGTGCTTTTATGGGATTCGAACCTCAGATCATGTTTTGATAACAAACATAGGAAAAATAGGTAATCGTTCCTACCTAATGCTTAAACTTTCAATACGGGACGCTTTAACTATCACACTTAATCCTCGTTGAAAGCTCACACTAAGTCACGAGGATGTTTCCCCCCATGTATCACACAAATCATTCTAAATGACCCTTGGAAATAAAACAGAAAGGTTACCCACAACAATAAGCCCAGGGATAGTACTTCACTCGGTTGCATAATTCTGTCTCTTGTAAGGGAAATTCACCTTGAACTTGTGCTTTTATGGGATTCGAACCTGAGATAATGTTTTGATAACAAACATAGGAAAAATTGGTAATCCTTCCTACCTAATGCTTATGCTTTCAATACGGGACGCTTGAACTATCACACTTAATCCTCGTTGAAAGCTCACACCAAGTCACGAGGATGTTACACCCCATGCATCACACAAGTCATTCTAAATAACCCTTGGAAATAAAACACAGAGGTTACCCACAACAATAAGCCCAGGGATAGTACTTAACTCGGTTGCATAATTCTATCTCTTGTAAGGGAAATTCACCTTGAACTTGTGCTTTTATGAGATTCGAACCTGAGATCATGTTTTGATAACAAACATAGGAAAAATAGGTAATCCTTCCTACCTAATGCTTAAGCTTTCAATACGGGACGCTTGAACTATCACACTTAATCCTCGTTGAAAGCTCACACCAAGTCACGAGGATGTTACCCCCCATGCATCACACAAATCATTCGAAATGACCCTTGGAAATAAAACAGAAAGGTTACCCACAACAATAAGCCCAGGGATAGTACTTCACTCGGTTGCATAATTCTGTCTCTTGTAAGGGAAATTCACCTTGAACTTGTGCTTTTATGGGATTCGAACCTGAGATAATGTTTTGATAACAAACATAGGAAAAATATGTAATCCTTCCTACCTAATGCTTAAGCTTTCAATACCGGACGCTTGAACTATCACACTTAATCCTCGTTGAAAGCTCACACCAAGTCACGAGGATGTTACCCCATACACCACAAAAGTCATTCTAAAAGATCCTAGGAAATAACAAAAAAGGTTACCCACAACAATGAGCCCAGGGATAGTACTTAACTCGGTTGCATAATTCTGTCTCTTGTAAGGGAAATTCACCTCGAACTTGTGCTTTTATGGGATTCGAACCTGAGATCATGTTTTGATAACAAACATAGGAAAAATAGGTAATCGTTCCTACCTAAGGCTTAAACTTTCAATACGGGACGCCTTAACTATCACACTTAATCCTCGTTGAAAGCTCACACTAAGTCACGAGGATGTTTCCCCCCATGCATCACACAAATCATTCTAAATGACCCTTGGAAATAAAACAGAAAGGTTACCCACAACAATAAGCCCAGGGATAGTACTTCACTCGGTTGCATAATTCTGTCTCTTGTAAGGGAAATTCACCTTGAACTTGTGCTTTTATGGGATTCGAACCTGAGATCATGTTTTGATAACAAACATAGGAAAAATAGGTAATCCTTCCTACCTAATGCTTAAACTTTCAATACGGGACGCTTGAACTTTCACACTTAATCCTCGTTGAAAGCTCACACCAAGTCATGAGGATGTTACCCCCATGCACCACAAAAGTCATTCTAAAAGATCATAGGAAATAACACAAAAAGGTTACCCACAAAAATGAGCCTAGGGATAGTACTTAACTCGGTTGCATAATTCTGTCTCTTGTAAGGGAAATTCACCTTGAACTTGTGCTTTTGTGTAATTCGAACCTGAGATCATGTTTTGATAACAAACATTGGAAAAATAGGTAATCCTTCCTACCTAATGCTTAAGCTTTCAATACGGGACGCTTGAACTATCACACTTATTCCTCGTTGAAAGTTCACACCAAGTCACGAGGATGTTACCCCCCATGCATCACACAAATCATTCGAAATGACCCTTGGAAATAAAACAGAAAGGTTACCCACAACAATAAACCCAGGGATAGTACTTCACTCGGTTGCATAATTCTGTCTCTTGTAAGGGAAATTCACCTTGAACTTGTGCTTTTATGGGATTCGAACCTGAGATAATGTTTTGATAACAAACATAGGAAAAATATGTAATCCTTCCGACCTAATGCTTAAGCTTTCAATACCGGACGCTTGAACTATCACACTTAATCCTCGTTGAAAGCTCACACCAAGTCACGAGGATGTTACCCCATACACCACAAAAGTCATTCTAAAAGATCCTAGGAAATAACAAAAAAGGTTACCCACAACAATGAGCCCAGGGATAGTACTTAACTCGGTTGCATAATTCTGTCTCTTGTAAGGGAAATTCACCTCGAACTTGTGCTTTTATGGGATTCGAACCTGAGATCATGTTTTGATAACAAACATAGGAAAAATAGGTAATCGTTCCTACCTAAGGCTTAAACTTTCAATACGGGACGCTTTAACTATCACACTTAATCCTCGTTGAAAGCTCACACTAAGTCACGAGGATGTTTCCCCCCATGCATCACACAAATCGTTCTAAATGACCCTTGGAAATAAAACAGAAAGGTTACCCACAACAATAAGCCCAGGGATAGTACTTCACTCGGTTGCATAATTCTGTCTCTTGTAAGGGAAATTCACCTTGAATTTGTGCTTTTATGGGATTCGAACCTGAGATAATGTTTTGATAACAAACATAGGAAAAATTGGTAATCCTTCCTACCTAATGCTTAAGCTTTCAATACGGGACGCTTGAACTATCACACTTAATCCTCGTTGAAAGCTCACACCAAGTCACGAGGATGTTACCCCCCATGCATCACACAAGTCATTCTAAATAACCCCTGGAAATAAAACACAAAGGTTACCCACAATAATAAGCCCAGGGATAGTACTTAACTCGGTTGCATAATTCTGTCTCTTGTAAGGGAAATTCACCTTGAACTTGTGCTTTTATGAGATTCGAACCTGAGATCATGTTTTGATAACAAACATAGGAAAAATAGGTAATCCTTCCTACCTAATGCTTAAGCTTTCAATACGGGACGCTTGAACTATCACACTTAATCCTCGTTGAAAGCTCACACCAAGTCACGAGGATGTTACCCCCCATGCATCACACAAATCATTCGAAATGACCCTTGGAAATAAAACAGAAAGGTTACCCACAACAATAAACCCAGGGATAGTACTTCACTCGGTTGCATAATTCTGTCTCTTGTAAGGGAAATTCACCTTTAACTTGTGCTTTTATGGGATTCGAACCTGAGATAATGTTTTGATAACAAACATAGGAAAAATATGTAATCCTTGCTACCTAATGCTTAAGCTTTCAATACCGGACGCTTGAACTATCACACTTAATCCTCGTTGAAAGCTCACACCAAGTCACGAGGATGTTACCCCCCATGCATCACACAAGTCATTCTAAATAACCCTTGGAAATAAAACACAAAGGTTACCCACAGGAATAAGCCCAGGGATAGTACTTAACTCGGTTGCATAATTCTGTCTCTTGTAAGGGAAATTCACCTTGAACTTGTGCATTTATGGGATTCGAACCTGAGATCATGTTTTGATAACAAACATAGGAAAAATAGGTAATCCTTCCTACCTAATTCTTAAAATTTCAATACGGGACGCTTGAACTTTCACACTTAATCCTCGTTGAAAGCTCACACCAAGTCATGAGGATGTTACACCCATGCACCACAAAAGTCATTCTAAAAGATCCTAGGAAATAACACAAAAAGGTTACCCACAAAAATGAGCCCAGGGATAGTACTTAACTCGGTTGCATAATTCTATCTCTTGTAAGGGAAATTCACCTCGAACTTGTGCTTTTATGGGATTTGAACCTGAGATCATGTTTTGATAAAAAACATAGGATAAATAGGTAATCCTTCCTACCTAATGCTTAAACTTTCAATACGGGATGCTTGAACTATCACACTTAATCCTCGTTGGAAGCGCACACTAAGTCACGAGGATGTTACCCCGCATGCATCACACAAGTCATTCTAAATGACCCTTGAAAAAAAAAAGAGAAAGGTTACCAACAACAATAAGCGCAGGGATAGTACTTCACTCGGTTGCATAATTCTTTCTCTTGTAACGGAAATTCACCTTGAACTTGTGCTTTTATGGGATTCGAACCTGAGATCATGTTTTGATAACAAACATAGGAAAAATAGCTAATCCTTCCTACCTAATGCTTAAGCTTTCAATACGGGACGCTTGAACTATCACACTTAATCCTCGTTGAAAGCTGACACCAAGTCACGAGGATGTTACCTCATGCACCACAAAAGTCATTCTAAAAGATCCTAGGAAATAACATAAAAAGGTTACCCACAACAATGAGCCCAGGGATAGTACTTAACTCGGTTGCATAATTCTGTCTCTTGTAAGGGAAATTCACCTCGAACTTGTGCTTTTATGGGATTTGAACCTGAGATCATGTTTTGATAACAAACATAGCATAAATAGGTAATCCTTCCTACCTAATGCTTAAACTTTCAATACGGGACGCTTGAACTATCACACTTAATCCTCGTTGGAAGCTTACACCAAGTCACGAGGATGTTACCCCGCATGCATCACACAAGTCATTCTAAATGACCCTTGAAAAAAAAAGAGAAAGGTTACCAACAACAATAAGCGCAGGGATAGTACTTCACTCGGTTGCATAATTCTTTCTCTTGTAACGGAAATTCACCTTGAACTTGTGCTATTATGGGATTCGAACCTGAGATTATGTTTTGATAACAAACATAGGAAAAATAGGTAATCCTTCCTACCTAATGCTTAAAATTTCAATACGGGACGCTTTAACTATAACACTTAATCCTCGTTGAAAGCTCACACTAAGTCACGAGGATGTTACCCCCCATGCATCACACAAATCATTCTAAATGACCCTTGGAAATAAAAGAGAAAGGTTACCCACAACAATAAGCCCAAGGATAGTACTTCACTCGGTTGCATAATTCTGTCTCTTGTAAGGGAAATTCACCTTGAACTTGTGCTTTTATGTAACTCGAACCTGAGATAATGTTTTGATAACAAACATAGGAAAAATAGGTAATCCTTCCTACCTAATGCTTAAGCTTTCAATACGGGACGCTTGAACTATCACACTTAGTCCTCGTTGAAAGCTCACACCAAGTCACGAGGATGTTACCCCCCATGCACCACAAAAGTCATTCTAAAAGATCCTAGGAAATAACACAAAAAGGTTACCCACAATAATGATCCCAGGGATAGTACATAACTCAGTTGCATAATTCTGTCTCTTATAAGGGAAATTCACCTTGAACTTGTGCTTTTATGGGATTCGAACCTGAGATCATGTTTTGATAACAAACATAGGAAAAATAGCTAATCCTTCCTACCTAATGCTTAAGCTTTCAATACGGGACGCTTGAACTGTCACACTTAATCCTCGTTGAAAGCGCACACCACTTCACGAGGATGTTACCCCCCATGCATCACACAAGTGAATCTAAATGACCCTTGGAAATAAAACAGAAAGGTTACCCACAACAATAAGCCCAGGGATAGTACTTAACACGGTTGCATAATTCTGTCTCTTGTAAGGGAAATTCACATCGAACTTGTTCTTTTATGGGATTCGAATCTGAGATCATGTTTTGATAACAAACATAGGAAAAATAGCTAATCCTTCCTACCTAATGCTTAAGCTTTCAATACGGGACGCTTGAACTGTCACACTTAATCCTCGTTGAAAGCGCACACCACGTCACGAGGATGTTACCCCCCATGCATCACACAAGTGATTCTAAATGACCCTTGGAAACAAAACAGAAAGGTTACCCACAACAATAAGCCCAGGGATAGTACTTAACACGGTTGCATAATTCTATCTCTTGTAAGGTAAATTCACCTTGAACTTGTGCTTTTATGTAATTCGAACCTGAGATCATGTTTTGATTACAAACATAGGAAAAATAGGTAATCCTTCCTACCTAATGCTTAAGCTTTCAATACGGGACGCTTGAACTATCACACTTAATCTTCGTTGGAAGCTCACACCAAGTCACGAGGATGTTACCCCATGCACCACAAAAGTCATTCTAAAAGATCCTAGGAAATAACATAAAAAGGTTACCCACAACAATGAGCCCAGGGATAGTACTTAACTCGGTTGCATAATTATGTCTCATGTAAGGGAAATTCACCTCGAACTTGTGCTTTTATGGGATTCAAACCTGAGATCATGTTTTGATAACAAACATAGGAAAAATAGGTAATCCTTCCTACCTAATGCTTAAGCTTTCAATACGGGACGCTTGAACTATCACACTTAATCTTCGTTGAAAGCTCACACCAAGTCACGAGGATGTTACCCCATGCACCACAAAAGTCATTCTAAAAGATCCTAGGAAATAACATAAAAAGGTTACCCACAAAAATGAGCCCAGGGATAGTACTTAACTCGGTTGCATAATTATGTCTCTTGTAAGGGAAATTCACCTCGAACTTGTGCTTTTATGGGATTCGAACCTCAGATCATGTTTTGATAACAAACATAGGAAAAATAGGTAATCGTTCCTACCTAATGCTTAAACTTTCAATACGGGACGCTTTAACTATCACACTTAATCCTCGTTGAAAGCTCACACTAAGTCACGAGGATGTTTCCCCCCATGTATCACACAAATCATTCTAAATGACCCTTGGAAATAAAACAGAAAGGTTACCCACAACAATAAGCCCAAGGATAGTACTTCACTCGGTTGCATAATTCTGTCTCTTGTAAGGGAAATTCACCTTGAACTTGTGCTTTTATGGGATTCGAACCTGAGATAATGTTTTGATAACAAACATAGGAAAAATTGGTAATCCTTCCTACCTAATGCTTATGCTTTCAATACGGGACGCTTGAACTATCACACTTAATCCTCGTTGAAAGCTCACACCAAGTCACGAGGATGTTACACCCCATGCATCACACAAGTCATTCTAAATAACCCTTGGAAATAAAACACAAAGGTTACCCACAACAATAAGCCCAGGGATAGTACTTAACTCGGTTGCATAATTCTGTCTCTTGTAAGGGAAATTCACCTTGAACTTGTGCTTTTATGAGATTCGAACCTGAGATCATGTTTTGATAACAAACATAGGAAAAATAGGTAATCCTTCCTACCTAATGCTTAAGCTTTCAATACGGGACGCTTGAACTATCACACTTAATCCTCGTTGAAAGCTCACACCAAGTCACGAGGATGTTACCCCCCATGCATCACACAAATCATTCGAAATGACCCTTGGAAATAAAACAGAAAGGTTACCCACAACAATAAGCCCAGGGATAGTACTTCACTCGGTTGCATAATTCTGTCTCTTGTAAGGGAAATTCACCTTGAACTTGTGCTTTTATGGGATTCGAACCTGAGATAATGTTTTGATAACAAACATAGGAAAAATATGTAATCCTTCCTACCTAATGCTTAAGCTTTCAATACCGGACGCTTGAACTATCACACTTAATCCTCGTTGAAAGCTCACACCAAGTCACGAGGATGTTACCCCATACACCACAAAAGTCATTCTAAAAGATCCTAGGAAATAACAAAAAAGGTTACCCACAACAATGAGCCCAGGGATAGTACTTAACTCGGTTGCATAATTCTGTCTCTTGTAAGGGAAATTCACCTCGAACTTGTGCTTTTATGGGATTCGAACCTGAGATCATGTTTTGATAACAAACATAGGAAAAATAGGTAATCGTTCCTACCTAAGGCTTAAACTTTCAATACGGGACGCCTTAACTATCACACTTAATCCTCGTTGAAAGCTCACACTAAGTCACGAGGATGTTTCCCCCCATGCATCACACAAATCATTCTAAATGACCCTTGGAAATAAAACAGAAAGGTTACCCACAACAATAAGCCCAGGGATAGTACTTCACTCGGTTGCATAATTCTGTCTCTTGTAAGGGAAATTCACCTTGAACTTGTGCTTTTATGGGATTCGAACCTGAGATCATGTTTTGATAACAAACATAGGAAAAATAGGTAATCCTTCCTACCTAATGCTTAAACTTTCAATACGGGACGCTTGAACTTTCACACTTAATCCTCGTTGAAAGCTCACACCAAGTCATGAGGATGTTACCCCCATGCACCACAAAAGTCATTCTAAAAGATCATAGGAAATAACACAAAAAGGTTACCCACAAAAATGAGCCCAGGGATAGTACTTAACTCGGTTGCATAATTCTGTCTCTTGTAAGGGAAATTCACCTTGAACTTGTGCTTTTGTGTAATTCGAACCTGAGATCATGTTTTGATAACAAACATTGGAAAAATAGGTAATCCTTCCTACCTAATGCTTAAGCTTTCAATACGGGACGCTTGAACTATCACACTTATTCCTCGTTGAAAGCTCACGCCAAGTCACGAGGATGTTACCCCCCATGCATCACACAAATCATTCGAAATGACCCTTGGAAATAAAATAGAAAGGTTACCCACAACAATAAACCCAGGGATAGTACTTCACTCGGTTGCATAATTCTGTCTCTTGTAAGGGAAATTCACCTTGAATTTGTGCTTTTATGGGATTCGAACCTGAGATAATGTTTTGATAACAAACATTGGAAAAATATGTAATCCTTGCTACCTAATGCTTAAGCTTTCAATACCGGACGCTTGAACTATCACACTTAATCCTCGTTGAAAGCTCACACCAAGTCACGAGGATGTTACCCCCCATGCATCACACAAGTCATTCGAAATGACCCTTAGAAATAAAACAGAAAGGTTACCCACAACAATAAACCCAGGGATAGTACTTCACTCGGTTGCATAATTCTGTCTCTTGTAAGGGAAATTCACCTTGAACTTGTGCTTTTATGGGATTCGAACCTGAGATAATGTTTTGATAACAAACATAGGAAAAATTGGTAATCCTTCCTACCTAATGCTTAAGCTTTCAATACGGGACGCTTGAACTATCACACTTAATCCTCGTTGAAAGCTCACACCAAGTCACGAGGATGTTACCCCCCATGCATCACACAAGTCATTCTAAATAACCCTTGGAAATAAAACACAAAGGTTACCCACAACAATAAGCCCAGGGATAGTACTTAACTCGGTTGCATAATTCTGTCTCTTGTAAGGGAAATTCACCTTGAACTTGTGCTTTTATGAGATTCGAACCTGAGATCATGTTTTGATAACAAACATAGGAAAAATAGGTAATCCTTCCTACCTAATGCTTAAGCTTTCAATACGGGACGCTTGAACTATCACACTTAATCCTCGTTGAAAGCTCACACCAAGTCACGAGGATGTTACCCCCCATGCATCACACAAATCATTCGAAATGACCCTTGGAAATAAAACAGAAAGGTTACCCACAACAATAAGCCCAGGGATAGTACTTAACTCGGTTGCATAATTCTGTCTCTTGTAAGGGAAATTCACCTTGAACTTGTGCTTTTATGAGATTCGAACCTGAGATCATGTTTTGATAACAAACATAGGAAAAATAGGTAATCCTTCCTACCTAATGCTTAAGCTTTCAATACGGGACGCTTGAACTATCACACTTAATCCTCGTTGAAAGCTCACACCAAGTCACGAGGATGTTACCCCCCATGCATCACACAAATCATTCGAAATGACCCTTGGAAATAAAACAGAAAGGTTACCCACAACAATAAGCCCAGGGATAGTACTTAACTCGGTTGCATAATTCTGTCTCTTGTAAGGGAAATTCACCTTGAACTTGTGCTTTTATGAGATTCGAACCTGAGATCATGTTTTGATAACAAACATAGGAAAAATAGGTAATCCTTCCTACCTAATGCTTAAACTTTCAATACGGGACGCTTGAACTTTCACACTTAATCCTCGTTGAAAGCTCACACCAAGTCATGAGGATGTTACCCCCATGCACCACAAAAGTCATTCTAAAAGATCATAGGAAATAACACAAAAAGGTTACCCACAAAAATGAGCCCAGGGATAGTACTTAACTCGGTTGCATAATTCTGTCTCTTGTAAGGGAAATTCACCTTGAACTTGTGCTTTTGTGTAATTCGAACCTGAGATCATGTTTTGATAACAAACATTGGAAAAATAGGTAATCCTTCCTACCTAATGCTTAAGCTTTCAATACGGGACGCTTGAACTATCACACTTATTCCTCGTTGAAAGCTCACACCAAGTCACGAGGATGTTACCCCCCATGCATCACACAAATCATTCGAAATGACCCTTGGAAATAAAACAGAAAGGTTACCCACAACAATAAACCCAGGGATAGTACTTCACTCGGTTGCATAATTCTGTCTCTTGTAAGGGAAATTCACCTTGAACTTGTGCTTTTATGGGATTCGAACCTGAGATAATGTTTTGATAACAAACATTGGAAAAATATGTAATCCTTGCTACCTAATGCTTAAGCTTTCAATACCGGACGCTTGAACTATCACACTTAATCCTCGTTGAAAGCTCACACCAAGTCACGAGGATGTTACCCCCCATGCATCACACAAGTCATTCGAAATGACCCTTGGAAATAAAACAGAAAGGTTACCCACAACAATAAACCCAGGGATAGTACTTCACTCGGTTGCATAATTCTGTCTCTTGTAAGGGAAATTCACCTTGAACTTGTGCTTTTATGGGATTCGAACCTGAGATAATGTTTTGATAACAAACATAGGAAAAATTGGTAATCCTTCCTACCTAATGCTTAAGCTTTCAATACGGGACGCTTGAACTATCACACTTAATCCTCGTTGAAAGCTCACACCAAGTCACGAGGATGTTACCCCCCATGCATCACACAAGTCATTCTAAATAACCCTTGGAAATAAAACACAAAGGTTACCCACAACAATAAGCCCAGGGATAGTACTTAACTCGGTTGCATAATTTTGTCTCTTGTAAGGGAAATTCACCTTGAACTTGTGCTTTTATGAGATTCGAACCTGAGATCATGTTTTGATAACAAACATAGGAAAAATAGGTAATCCTTCCTACCTAATGCTTAAGCTTTCAATACGGGACGCTTGAACTATCACACTTAATCCTCGTTGAAAGCTCACACCAAGTCACGAGGATGTTACCCCCCATGCATCACACAAATCATTCGAAATGACCCTTGGAAATAAAACAGAAAGGTTACCCACAACAATAAGCCCAGGGATAGTACTTAACTCGGTTGCATAATTCTGTCTCTTGTAAGGGAAATTCACCTTGAACTTGTGCTTTTATGAGATTCGAACCTGAGATCATGTTTTGATAACAAACATAGGAAAAATAGGTAATCCTTCCTACCTAATGCTTAAGCTTTCAATACGGGACGCTTGAACTATCACACTTAATCCTCGTTGAAAGCTCACACCAAGTCACGAGGATGTTACCCCCCATGCATCACACAAATCATTCGAAATGACCCTTGGAAATAAAACAGAAAGGTTACCCACAACAATAAACCCAGGGATAGTACTTCACTCGGTTGCATAATTCTGTCTCTTGTAAGGGAAATTCACCTTTAACTTGTGCTTTTATGGGATTCGAACCTGAGATAATGTTTTGATAACAAACATAGGAAAAATATGTAATCCTTGCTACCTAATGCTTAAGCTTTCAATACCGGACGCTTGAACTATCACACTTAATCCTCGTTGAAAGCTCACACCAAGTCACGAGGATGTTACCCCCCATGCATCACACAAGTCATTCTAAATAACCCTTGGAAATAAAACACAAAGGTTACCCACAGGAATAAGCCCAGGGATAGTACTTAACTCGGTTGCATAATTCTGTCTCTTGTAAGGGAAATTCACCTTGAACTTGTGCTTTTATGGGATTCGAACCTGAGATAATGTTTTGATAACAAACATAGAAAAAATATGTAATCCTTCCTACCTAATGCTTAAGCTTTCAATACCGGACGCTTGAACTATCACACTTAATCCTCGTTGAAAGCTCACACCAAGTCACGAGGATGTTACCCCATACACCACAAAAGTCATTCTAAAAGATCCTAGGAAATAACAAAAAAGGTTACCCACAACAATGAGCCCAGGGATAGTACTTAACTCGGTTGCATAATTCTGTCTCTTGTAAGGGAAATTCACCTCGAACTTGTGCTTTTATGGGATTCGAACCTGAGATCATGTTTTGATAACAAACATAGGAAAAATAGGTAATCGTTCCTACCTAAGGCTTAAACTTTCAATACGGGACGCTTTAACTATCACACTTAATCCTCGTTGAAAGCTCACACTAAGTCACGAGGATGTTTCCCCCCATGCATCACACAAATCATTCTAAATGACCCTTGGAAATAAAACAGAAAGGTTACCCACAACAATAAGCCCAGGGATAGTACTTCACTCGGTTGCATAATTCTGTCTCTTGTAAGGGAAATTCACCTTGAATTTGTTCTTTTATGGGATTCGAACCTGAGATCATGTTTTGATAACAAACATAGGAAAAATTGGTAATCCTTCCTACCTAATGCTTAAGCTTTCAATACGGGACGCTTGAACTATCACACTTAATCCTCGTTGAAAGCTCACACCAAGTCACGAGGATGTTACCCCCCATGCATCACACAAGTCATTCTAAATAACCCTTGGAAATAAAACACAAAGGTTACCCACAACAATAAGCCCAGGGATAGTACTTAACTCGGTTGCATAATTCTGTCTCTTGTAAGGGAAATTCACCTTGAACTTGTGCTTTTATGAGATTCGAACCTGAGATCATGTTTTGATAACAAACATAGGAAAAATAGGTAATCCTTCCTACCTAATGCTTAAGCTTTCAATACGGGACGCTTGAACTATCACACTTAATCCTCGTTGAAAGCTCACACCAAGTCACGAGGATGTTACCCCCCATGCATCACACAAATCATTCGAAATGACCCTTGGAAATAAAACAGAAAGGTTACCCACAACAATAAACCCAGGGATAGTACTTCACTCGGTTGCATAATTCTGTCTCTTGTAAGGGAAATTCACCTTTAACTTGTGCTTTTATGGGATTCGAACCTGAGATAATGTTTTGATAACAAACATAGGAAAAATATGTAATCCTTGCTACCTAATGCTTAAGCTTTCAATACCGGACGCTTGAACTATCACACTTAATCCTCGTTGAAAGCTCACACCAAGTCACGAGGATGTTACCCCCCATGCATCACACAAGTCATTCTAAATAACCCTTGGAAATAAAACACAAAGGTTACCCACAGGAATAAGCCCAGGGATAGTACTTAACTCGGTTGCATAATTCTATCTCTTGTAAGGGAAATTCACCTTGAACTTGTGCATTTATGGGATTCGAACCTGAGATCATGTTTTGATAACAAACATAGGAAAAATAGGTAATCCTTCCTACCTAATTCTTAAAATTTCAATACGGGACGCTTGAACTTTCACACTTAATCCTCGTTGAAAGCTCACACCAAGTCATGAGGATGTTACACCCATGCACCACAAAAGTCATTCTAAAAGATCCTAGGAAATAACACAAAAACGTTACCCACAAAAATGAGCCCACGGATAGTACTTCACTCGGTTGCATAATTCTGTCTCTTGTAAGGGAAATTCACCTCGAACTTGTGCTTTTATGGGATTCGAACCTGATATCATGTTTTGATAACAAACATAGGAAAAATAGCTAATCCTTCCTACCTAATGCTTAAGCTTTCAATACGGGACGCTTGAACTGTCACACTTAATCCCCGTTGAAAGCGCACACCACGTCACGAGGATGTTACCACCCATGCATCACACAAGTGAATCTAAATGACCCTTGGAAATAAAACAGAAAGGTTACCCCCAACAATAAGCCCAGGGATAGTACTTAACACGGTTGCATAATTCTGTCTCTTGTAAGGGAAATTCACCTTGAACTTGTTCTTTTATGGGATTCGAACCAAAGATCATGTTTTGATAACAAACATAGGAAAAATAGCTAATCCTTCCTACCTAATGCTTAAGCTTTCAATACGGGACGCTTGAACTATCACACTTAATCCTCGTTGAAAGCTGACACCAAGTCACGAGGATGTTACCTCATGCACCACAAAAGTCATTCTAAAAGATCCTAGGAAATAACATAAAAAGGTTACCCACAACAATGAGCCCAGGGATAGTACTTAACTCGGTTGCATAATTCTGTCTCTTGTAAGGGAAATTCACCTCGAACTTGTGCTTTTATGGGATTTGAACTTGAGATCATGTTTTGATAACAAACATAGCATAAATAGGTAATCCTTCCTACCTAATGCTTAAACTTTTAATACGGGACGCTTGAACTGTCACACTTAATCCTCGTTGGAAGCTTACACCAAGTCACGAGGATGTTACCCCGCATGCATCACACAAGTCATTCTAAATGACCCTTGAAAAAAAAAAGAGAAAGGTTACCAACAACAATAAGCGCAGGGATAGTACTTCACTCGGTTGCATAATTCTTTCTCTTGTAACGGAAATTCACCTTGAACTTGTGCTATTATGGGATTCGAACCTGAGATTATGTTTTGATAACAAACATAGGAAAAATAGGTAATCCTTCCTACCTAATGCTTAAAATTTCAATACGGGACGCTTTAACTATAACACTTAATCCTCGTTGAAAGCTCACACTAAGTCACGAGGATGTTACCCCCCATGCATCACACAAATCATTCTAAATGACCCTTGGAAATAAAAGAGAAAGGTTACCCACAACAATAAGCCCAGGGATAGTACTTCACTCGGTTGCATAATTCTGTCTCTTGTAAGGGAAATTCACCTTGAACTTGTGCTTTTATGTAACTCGAACCTGAGATCATGTTTTGATAACAAACATAGGAAAAATAGGTAATCCTTCCTACCTAATGCTTAAGCTTTCAATACGGGACGCTTGAACTATCACACTTAATCCTCGTTGATAGCTCACACCAAGTCACGAGGATGTTACCCCCCATGCACCACAAAAGTCATTCTAAAAGATCCTAGGAAATAACACAAAAAGGTTACCCACAATAATGATCCCAGGGATAGTACTTAACTCAGTTGCATAATTCTGTCTCTTATAAGGGAAATTCACCTTGAACTTGTGCTTTTATGGGATTCGAACCTGAGATCATGTTTTGATAACAAACATAGGAAAAATAGCTAATCCTTCCTACCTAATGCTTAAGCTTTCAATACGGGACGCTTGAACTGTCACACTTAATCCTCGTTGAAAGCGCACACCACTTCACGAGGATGTTACCCCCCATGCATCACACAAGTGAATCTAAATGACCCTTGGAAATAAAACAGAAAGGTTACCCACAACAATAAGCCCAGGGATAGTACTTAACACGGTTGCATAATTCTGTCTCTTGTAAGGGAAATTCACATCGAACTTGTTCTTTTATGGGATTCGAATCTGAGATCATGTTTTGATAACAAACATAGGAAAAATAGCTAATCCTTCCTACCTAATGCTTAAGCTTTCAATACGGGACGCTTGAACTGTCACACTTAATCCTCGTTGAAAGCGCACACCACGTCACGAGGATGTTACCCCCCATGCATCACACAAGTGATTCTAAATGACCCTTGGAAACAAAACAGAAAGGTTACCCACAACAATAAGCCCAGGGATAGTACTTAACACGGTTGCATAATTCTATCTCTTGTAAGGTAAATTCACCTTGAACTTGTGCTTTTATGTAATTCGAACCTGAGATCATGTTTTGATTACAAACATAGGAAAAATAGGTAATCCTTCCTACCTAATGCTTAAGCTTTCAATACGGGACGCTTGAACTATCACACTTAATCTTCGTTGGAAGCTCACACCAAGTCACGAGGATGTTACCCCATGCACCACAAAAGTCATTCTAAAAGATCCTAGGAAATAACATAAAAAGGTTACCCACAACAATGAGCCCAGGGATAGTACTTAACTCGGTTGCATAATTATGTCTCTTGTAAGGGAAATTCACCTCGAACTTGTGCTTTTATGGGATTCGAACCTGAGATCATGTTTTGATAACAAACATAGGAAAAATAGGTAATCCTTCCTACCTAATGCTTAAGCTTTCAATACGGGACGCTTGAACTATCACACTTAATTCTCGTTGAAAGCTCACACCAAGTCACGAGGATGTTACCCCATGCACCACAAAAGTCATTCTAAAAGATCCTAGGAAATAACATAAAAAGGTTACCCACAACAATAAGCCCAGGGATAGTACTTCACTCGGTTGCATAATTCTGTCTCTTGTAAGGGAAATTCACCTTCAACTTGTGCTTTTATGTAACTCGAACCTGAGATCATGTTTTGATAAGAAACATAGGAAAAATAGGTAATCCTTCCTACCTAATGCTTAAGCTTTCAATACCGGACGCCTGAACTATCACACTTAATTCTCGTTGAAATCTCACACCAAGTCACGAGGATGTTACCCCCCATGCACCACAAAAGTCATTCTAAAAGATCCTAGGAAATAACACAAAAAGGTTACCCACAATAATGATCCCAGGGATAGTACTTAACTCGGTTGCATAATTCTGTCTCTTATAAGGGAAATTCACCTTGAACTTGTGCTTTTATGAGATTCGAACCTGAGATCATGTTTTGATAACAAACATAGGAAAAATAGCTAATCCTTCCTACCTAATGCTTAAGCTTTCAATACGGGACGCTTGAACTGTCACACTTAATCCTCGTTGAAAGCGCACACCACGTCACGAGGATGTTACCCCCCATGCATCACACAAGTGAATCAAAATGACCCTTGGAAATAAAACAGAAAGGTTACCCACAACAATAAGCCCAGGGATAGTACATAACACGGTTGCATAATTCTGTCTCTTGTAAAGGAAATTCACCATGAACTTGTTCTTTTATGTAATTCGAACCAAAGATCATGTTTTGATAACAAACTTAGGAAAAATAGGTAATCCTTCCTACCTAATGCTTAAGCTTTGAATACGGGACGCTTGAACTATCACACTTAATCCTCGTTGAAAGCTCACACCAAGTCACGAGGATGTTACCCCCATGCACCACAAAAGTCATTCTAAAAGATCCTAGGAAATAACATAAAAAGGTTACCCACAACAATGAGCCCAGGGATAGTACTTAACTCGGTTGCATAATTCTGTCTCTTGTAAGGGAAATTCACCTCGAACTTGTGCTTTTATGGGATTCGAATCTGAGATCATGTTTTGATAACAAACATAGGAAAAATAGCTAATCCTTCCTACCTAATGCTTAAGCTTTCAATACGGGACGCTTGAACTGTCACACTTAATCCTCGTTGAAAGCGCACACCACGTCACGAGGATGTTACCCCCCATGCATCACACAAGTGATTATAAATGACCCTTGGAAATAAAACAGAAAGGTTACCCACAACAATAAGCCCAGGGATAGTACTTAACACGGTTGCATAATTCTGTCTCTTGTAAGGGAAATTCACCTTGAACTTGTGCTTTTATGTAATTCGAACCTGAGATCATGTTTTGATAACAAACATAGGAAAAATAGGTAATCCTTCCTACCTAATGCTTAAGCTTTCAATACGGGACGCTTGAACTATCACACTTAATCTTCGTTGAAAGCTCACACCAAGTCACGAGGATGTTACCCCATGCACCACAAAAGTCATTCTAAAAGATCCTAGGAAATAACATAAAAAGGTTACCCACAACAATGAGCCCAGGGATAGTACTTAACTCGGTTGCATAATTATGTCTCTTGTAAGGGAAATTCACCTCGAACTTGTGCTTTTATGGGATTCGAACCTGAGATCATGTTTTGATAACAAACATAGGAAAAATAGGTAATCCTTCCTACCTAATGCTTAAACTTTCAATACGGGACGCTTGAACTATCACACTTAATTCTCGTTGAAATCTCACACCAAGTCACGAGGATGTTACCCCCCATGCACCACAAAAGTCATTTTAAAAGATCCTAGGAAATAACACAAAAAGGTTACCCACAATAATGATCCCAGGGATAGTACTAAACTCGGTTGCATAATTCTGTCTCTTGTAAGGGAAATTCACCTTGAACTTGTGCTTTTATGGGATTCGAACCTGAGATCATGTCTTGATAACAAACATAGGAATAATAGCTAATGCTTCCTACCTAATGCTTAAGCTTTCAATACGAGACGCTTGAACTATCACACTTAATTCTCGTTGAAATCTCACACCAAGTCACGAGGATGTTACCCCCCATGCACCACAAAAGTCATTTTAAAAGATCCTAGGAAATAACACAAAAAGGTTACCCACAATAATGATCCCAGGGATAGTACTTAACTCGGTTGCATAATTCTGTCTCTTGTAAGGGAAATTCACCTTGAACTTGTGCTTTTATGGGATTCGAACCTGAGATCATGTCTTGATAACAAACATAGGAAAAATAGGTAATCCTTCCTACCTAATGCTTAAACTTTCAATACGGGACGCTTTAACTATCACACTTAATCCTCGTTGAAAGCTCACACTAAGTCACGAGAATGTTACCCCCCATGCATCACACAAGTGAATCTAAATGACCCTTGGAAATAAAACAGAAAGGTTACCCACAACAATAAGCCCAGGGATAGTACTTAACACGGTTGCATAATTCTGTCTCTTGTAAGAGAAATTCACCTTGAACTTGTGCTTTTATGTAATTCGAACCAAAGATCATGTTTTGATAACAAACATAGGAAAAATAGGTAATCCTTCCTACCTAATGCTTAAGCTTTCAATACGGGACGCTTTAATTATCACACTTAATCTTCGTTGAAAGCTCACACCAAGTCACGAGGATGTTACCCCATGCACCACAAAAGTCATTCTAAAAGATCCTAGGAATTAACATAAAAAGGTTACCCACAACAATGAGCCCACGGATAGTACTTCACTCGGTTGCATAATTCTGTCTCTTGTAAGGGAAATTCACCTCGAACTTGTGCTTTTATGGGATTCGAACCTGATATCATGTTTTGATAACAAACATAGGAAAAATAGCTAATCCTTCCTACCTAATGCTTAAGCTTTCAATACGGGACGCTTGAACTGTCACACTTAATCCCCGTTGAAAGCGCACACCACGTCACGAGGATGTTACCACCCATGCATCACACAAGTGAATCTAAATGACCCTTGGAAATAAAACAGAAAGGTTACCCCCAACAATAAGCCCAGGGATAGTACTTAACACGGTTGCATAATTCTGTCTCTTGTAAGGGAAATTCACCTTGAACTTGTTCTTTTATGTAATTCGAACCAAAGATCATGTTTTGATAACAAACATAGGAAAAATAGGTAATCCCTCCTACCTAATGCTTAAGCTTTGAATACGGGACGCTTGAACTATCACACTTAATCCTCGTTGAAATCTCACACCAAGTCACGAGGATGTTACCCCCCATGCACCACAAAAGTCATTCTAAAAGATCCTAGGAAATAAACATAAAAAGGTTACCCACAACAATGAGCCGAGGGATAGTACTTAACTCGGTTGCATAATTCTGTCTCTTGTAAGGGAAATTCACCTCGAACTTGTGCTTTTATGGGATTCGAATCTGAGATCATGTTTTGATAACAAACATAGGAAAAATAGCTAATCCTTCCTACCTAATGCTTAAGCTTTCAATACGGGACGCTTGAACTGTCACACTTAATCCTCGTTGAAAGCGCACACCACGTCACGAGGATGTTACCCCCCATGCATCACACAAGTGATTCTAAATGACCCTTGGAAATAAAACAGAAAGGTTACCCACAACAATAAGTCCAGGGATAGTACTTAACACGGTTGCATTATTCTGTCTCTTGTAAGGGAAATTCACCTTGAACATGTGCTTTTATGTAATTCGAACCTGAGATCAGGTTTTGATAACAAACATAGGAAAAATAGCTAATCCTTCCTACCTAATGCTTAAGCTTTCAATACGGGACGCTTGAACTATCACACTTAATCTTCGTTGAAAGCTCACACCAAGTCACGAGGATGTTACCCCCCATGCATCACACAAGTGATTCTAAATGACCCTTGGAAATAAAACACAAAGGTTACCCACAACAATAAGCCCAGGGATAGTAATTAACTCGGTTGCATAATTCTGTCTCTTGTAAGGGAAATTCACCTTGAACTTGTGCTTTTATGGGATTCGAACCTGAGATCATGTTTTGATAACAAACATAGGAAAAATAGCTAATCCTTCCTACCTAATGCTTAAGCTTTCAATACGGGACGCTTGAACTGTCACACTTAATCCTCGTTGAAAGCGCACACCACGTCACGAGCATGTTACCCCCCATGCATCACACAAGTGAATCTAAATGACCCTTGGAAGTAAAACAGAAAGGTTACCCACAACAATAAGCCTAGGGATAGTACTTAACACGGTTGCATAATTCTGTCTCTTGTAAGGGAAATTCACCTTGAACTTGTGCTTTTATGTAATTCGAACCAAAGATCATGTTTTGATAACAAACATAGGAAAAATAGGTAATCCTTCCTACCTAATGCTTAAGCTTTCAATACGGGATGCTTTAATTATCACACTTAATCTTCGTTGAAAGCTCACACCAAGTCACGAGGATGTTACCCCATGCACCACAAAAGTCATTCTAAAAGATCCTAGGAAATAACATAAAAAGGTTACCCACAACAATGAGCCCACGGATAGTACTTCACTCGGTTGCATAATTCTGTCTCTTGTAAGGGAAATTCACCTCGAACTTGTGCTTTTATGGGATTCGAACCTGATATCATGTTTTGATAACAAACATAGGAAAAATAGCTAATCCTTCCTACCTAATGCTTAAGCTTTCAATACGGGACGCTTTAACTGTCACACTTAATCCTCGTTGAAAGCGCACACCACGTCACGAGGATGTTACCCCCCATGCATCACACAAGTGATTCTAAATGACCCTTGGAAATAAAACAGAAAGGTTACCCAGAACAATAAGCCCAGGGATAGTACTTAACACGGTTGCATAATTCTGTCTCTTGTAAGGGAAATTCACCTTGAACTTGTGCTTTTATGTAATTCGAACCTGAGATCATGTTTTGATAACAAACATAGGAAAAATAGGTAATCCTTCCTACCTAATGCTTAAGCTTTCAATACGGGACGCTTGAACTATCACACTTAATCTTCGTTGAAAGCTCACACCAAGTCACGAGGATGTTACCCCATGCACCACAAAAGTCATTCTAAAAGATCCTAGGAAATAACATAAAAAGGTTACCCACAACAATGAGCCCAGGGATAGTACTTAACTCGGTTGCATAATTCTGTCTCTTGTAAGTGAAATTCACCTCGAACTTGTGCTTTTATGGGATTCGAACCTGAGATCATGTTTTGATAACAAACATAGGAAAAATAGGTAATCCTTCCTACCTAATGCTTAAACTTTCAATACGGGACGCTTTAACTATCACACTTAATCCTCGTTGAAAGCTCACACTAAGTCACGAGGATGTTACCCCCCATTCATCACACAAGTGATTCTAAATGACCCTTGGAAATAAAACAGAAAGGTTACCCACAACAATAAGCCCAGGGATAGTATTTAACACGGTTGCATAATTCTGCCTCTTGTAAGGGAAATTCACCTTGAACTTGTGCTTTTATGGGATTCGAACCTGAGATCATGTTTTGATAACAAACATAGGAAAAATAGTTAATCCTTCCTACCTAATGCTTAAGCTTTCAATACGGGACGCTGGAACTATCACACTTAATCCTCGTTGAAAGCTCACACCAAGTCACGAGGATGTTACCCCCCATGCATCACACAAGTAATTCTAAATGACCCTTGGAAAAAAAACAGAAAGGTTACCCACAATAATAAGCCCAAGGATAGTACTTAACTCGGTTGCATAATTTTGTCTCTTGTAAGGAAAATTCACCTTGAACTTGTGCTTTTATGTAATTCGAACCTGAGATCATGTTTTGATAACAAACATAGGAAATATAGCTAATCCGTTCTACCTAATGCTTAAGTTTTCAATACGGGACGCTTGAACTTTCACACTTAATCCTCGTTGAAAGCTCACACCAAGTCATGATGATGTTACCCCTATGCACCACAAAAGTCATTCCAAAAGATCCTAGGAAATAACACAAAAAGGTTACCCACAACAATGATTTCAGGGATAGTACTTAACTCGGTTGCATAATTTTGTCTCTTGTAAGGAAAATTCACCTTGAACTTGTGCTTTTATGTAATTCGAACCTTAGATCAAGTTTTGATAACAAACATAGGAAAAATAGCTAATCCTTCCTACCTAATGCTTAAGCTTTCAATACGGGACGCTTGAACTATCACACTTAATCCTCGTTGAAAGCTCACACCAAGTCACGAGGATGTTACCCCCCATGCATCACACAAGTCATTCTAAATAACCCTTGGAAATAAAACACAAAGGTTACCCACAACAATAAGCCCAGGGATAGTACTTAACTCGGTTGCATAATTCTGTCTCTTGTAAGGGAAATTCACCTTGAACTTTTGCTTTTATGGGATTCGAACCTGAGATCATGTTTTGATAACAAACATAGGAAAAATAGTTAATCCTTCCTACCTAATGCTTAAGCTTTCAATACGGGACGCTTGAACTGTCACACTTAATCCTCGTTGAAAGCGCACACCACGTCACGAGGATGTTACCCCCCATGCATCACACAAGTGATTCTAAATGACCCTTGGAAATAAAACAGAAAGGTTACCCAGAACAATAAGCCCAGGGATAGTACTTAACACGGTTGCATAATTCTGTCTCTTGTAAGGGAAATTCACCTTGAACTTGTGCTTTTATGTAATTCGAACCTGAGATCATGTTTTGATAACAAACATAGGAAAAATAGGTAATCCTTCCTACCTAATGCTTAAGCTTTCAATACGGGACGCTTGAACTATCACACTTAATCTTCGTTGAAAGCTCACACCAAGTCACGAGGATGTTACCCCATGCACCACAAAAGTCATTCTAAAAGATCCTAGGAAATAACATAAAAAGGTTACCCACAACAATGAGCCCAGGGATAGTACTTAACTCGGTGGCATAATTCTGTCTCTTGTAAGTGAAATTCACCTCGAACTTGTGCTTTTATGGGATTCGAACCTGAGATCATGTTTTGATAACAAACATAGGAAAAATAGGTAATCCTTCCTACCTAATGCTTAAACTTTCAATACGGGACGCTTTAACTATCACACTTAATCCTCGTTGAAAGCTCACACTAAGTCACGAGGATGTTACCCCCCATTCATCACACAAGTGATTCTAAATGACCCTTGGAAATAAAACAGAAAGGTTACCCACAACAATAAGCCCAGGGATAGTATTTAACACGGTTGCATAATTCTGCCTCTTGTAAGGGAAATTCACCTTGAACTTGTGCTTTTATGGGATTCGAACCTGAGATCATGTTTTGATAACAAACATAGGAAAAATAGTTAATCCTTCCTACCTAATGCTTAAGCTTTCAATACGGGACGCTGGAACTATCACACTTAATCCTCGTTGAAAGCTCACACCAAGTCACGAGGATGTTACCCCCCATGCATCACACAAGTAATTCTAAATGACCCTTGGAAAAAAAACAGAAAGGTTACCCACAATAATAAGCCCAAGGATAGTACTTAACTCGGTTGCATAATTTTGTCTCTTGTAAGGAAAATTCACCTTGAACTTGTGCTTTTATGTAATTCGAACCTGAGATCATGTTTTGATAACAAACATAGGAAATATAGCTAATCCGTTCTACCTAATGCTTAAGTTTTCAATACGGGACGCTTGAACTTTCACACTTAATCCTCGTTGAAAGCTCACACCAAGTCATGATGATGTTACCCCTATGCACCACAAAAGTCATTCCAAAAGATCCTAGGAAATAACACAAAAAGGTTACCCACAACAATGATCCCAGGGATAGTACTTAACTCGGTTGCATAATTTTGTCTCTTGTAAGGAAAATTCACCTTGAACTTGTGCTTTTATGTAATTCGAACCTTAGATCAAGTTTTGATAACAAATATAGGAAAAATAGCTAATCCTTCCTACCTAATGCTTAAGCTTTCAATACGGGACGCTTGAACTATCACACTTAATCCTCGTTGAAAGCTCACACCAAGTCACGAGGATGTTACCCCCCATGCATCACACAAGTCATTCTAAATAACCCTTGGAAATAAAACACAAAGGTTACCCACAACAATAAGCCCAGGGATAGTACTTAACTCGGTTGCATAATTCTGTCTCTTGTAAGGGAAATTCACCTTGAACTTTTGCTTTTATGGGATTCGAACCTGAGATCATGTTTTGATAACAAACATAGGAAAAATAGTTAATCCTTCCTACCTAATGCTTAAGCTTTCAATACGGGACGCTGGAACTATCACACTTAATCCTCGTTGGAAGCGCACACCAAGTCACGAGGATGTTACCCCCCATGCATCACACAAGTCATTCTAAATAACCCTTGGAAATAAAACACAAAGGTTACCCACAACAATGAGCCCAGGGATAGTACTTAACTCGGTTGCATAATTCTGTCTCTTGTAACGGAAATTCACCTCGAACTTGTGCTTTTATGGGATTCGAACCTGAGATCATGTTTTGATAACAAACATAGGAAAAATAGGTAATCCTTCCTACCTAATGCTTAAAATTTCAATACGGGACGCTTTAACTACAACACTTAATCCTCGTTGAAAGCTCACACTAAGTCACGAGGATGTTACCCCCCATGCATCACACAAATCATTCTAAATGACCCTTGGAAATAAAAGAGAAAGGTTACCCACAACAATAAGCCCAGGGATAGTACTTCACTCGGTTGCATAATTCTGTCTCTTGTAAGGGAAATTCACCTTGAACTTGTGCTTTTATGTAATTCGAACGTGATATCATGTTTTGATAACAAACATAGGAAAAATAGGTAATCCTTCCTACCTAATGCTTAAGCTTTCAATACGGAACGCTTGAACTATCACACTTAATCCTCGTTGAAAGCTCACACCAAGTCACGAGGATGTTACCCCCCATGCACCACAAAAGTCATTCTAAAAGATCCTAGGAAATAACACAAAAAGGTTACCCACAACAATGATCCCAGGGATAGTACTTAACTCGGTTGCATAATTCTGTCTCTTGTAAGGGAAATTCACTTTGAACTTTTGCTTTTATGGGATTCGAACTTGAGATCATGTTTAGATAACAAACATAGGAAAAATAGCTAATCCTTCCCACCTAATGCTTAAGCTTTCAATACGGGACGCTTAACTGTCACACTTAATCCTCGTTGAAAGCGCACACCACGTCACGAGGATGTTACCCCCATGCATCACACAAGTGAATCTAAATGACCCTTGGAAATAAAACAGAAAGGTTACCCACAACAATAAGCCAAGGGGATAGTACTTAACACGGTTGCATAATTCTGTCTCTTGTAAGGGAAATTCACCTTGAACTTGTGCTTTTATGTAATTCGAACCTGAGATCATGTTTTGATAACAAACATAGGAAAAATAGGTAATCCTTCCTACCTAATGCTTAAGCTTTCAATACGGGACGCTTGAACTATCACACTTAATCCTCGTTGAAAGCTCACACCAAGTCACGAGGATGTTACCCCCATGCACCAAAAAAGTCATTCTAAAAGATCCTAGGAAATAACATAAAAAGGTTACCCACAACAATGAGCCCAGGGATAGTACTTAACTCGGTTGCATAATTCTGTCTCTTGTAAGTGAAATTCACCTCGAACTTGTGCTTTTATGGGATTCGAACCTGAGATCATGTTTTGATAACAAACATAGGAAAAATAGGTAATCCTTCCTACCTAATGCTTAAACTTTCAATACGGGACGCTTTAACTATCACACTAAATCCTCGTTGAAAGCTCACACTAAGTCACGAGGATGTTACCCCCCATGCATCACACAAGTGATTCTAAATGACCCTTGGAAATAAAACAGAAAGGTTACCCACAACAATAAGCCCAGGGATAGTATTTAACACGGTTGCATAATTCTGCCTCTTGTAAGGGAAATTCACCTTGAACTTGTGCTTTTATGGGATTCGAACCTGAGATCATGTTTTGATAACAAACATAGGAAAAATAGTTAATCCTTCCTACCTAATGCTTAAGCTTTCAATACGGGACGCTGGAACTATCACACTTAATCCTCGTTGAAAGCTCACACCAAGTCACGAGGATGTTACCCCCCATGCATCACACAAGTAATTCTAAATGACCCTTGGAAAAAAAACAGAAAGGTTACCCACAATAATAAGCCCAAGGATAGTACTTAACTCGGTTGCATAATTTTGTCTCTTGTAAGGAAAATTCACCTTGAACTTGTGCTTTTATGTAATTCGAACCTGAGATCATGTTTTGATAACAAACATAGGAAATATAGCTAATCCGTTCTACCTAATGCTTAAGTTTTCAATACGGGACGCTTGAACTTTCACACTTAATCCTCGTTGAAAGCTCACACCAAGTCATGATGATGTTACCCCTATGCACCACAAAAGTCATTCCAAAAGATCCTAGGAAATAACACAAAAAGGTTACCCACAACAATGATCCCAGGGATAGTACTTAACTCGGTTGCATAATTTTGTCTCTTGTAAGGAAAATTCACCTTGAACTTGTGCTTTTATGTAATTCGAACCTTAGATCAAGTTTTGATAACAAACATAGGAAAAATAGCTAATCCTTCCTACCTAATGCTTAAGCTTTCAATACGGGACGCTTGAACTATCACACTTAATCCTCGTTGAAAGCTCACACCAAGTCACGAGGATGTTACCCCCCATGCATCACACAAGTCATTCTAAATAACCCTTGGAAATAAAACACAAAGGTTACCCACAACAATAAGCCCAGGGATAGTACTTAACTCGGTTGCATAATTCTGTCTCTTGTAAGGGAAATTCACCTTGAACTTTTGCTTTTATGGGATTCGAACCTGAGATCATGTTTTGATAACAAACATAGGAAAAATAGTTAATCCTTCCTACCTAATGCTTAAGCTTTCAATACCGGACGCTGGAACTATCACACTTAATCCTCGTTGGAAGCGCACACCAAGTCACGAGGATGTTACCCCCCATGCATCACACAAGTCATTCTAAATAACCCTTGGAAATAAAACACAAAGGTTACCCACAACAATGAGCCCAGGGATAGTACTTAACTCGGTTGCATAATTCTGTCTCTTGTAACAGAAATTCACCTCGAACTTGTGCTTTTATGGGATTCGAACCTGAGATCATGTTTTGATAACAAACATAGGAAAAATAGTTAATCCTTCCTACCTAATGCTTAAGCTTTCAATACGGGACGCTGGAACTATCACACTTAATCCTCGTTGGAAGCGCACACCAAGTCACGAGGATGTTACCCCCCATGCATCACACAAGTCATTCTAAATAACCCTTGGAAATAAAACACAAAGGTTACCCACAACAATGAGCCCAGGGATAGTACTTAACTCGGTTGCATAATTCTGTCTCTTGTAACGGAAATTCACCTCGAACTTGTGCTTTTATGGGATTCGAACCTGAGATCATGTTTTGATAACAAACATAGGAAAAATAGGTAATCCTTCCTACCTAATGCTTAAAATTTCAATACGGGACGCTTTAACTACAACACTTAATCCTCGTTGAAAGCTCACACTAAGTCACGAGGATGTTACCCCCCATGCATCACACAAATCATTCTAAATGACCCTTGGAAATAAAAGAGAAAGGTTACCCACAACAATAAGCCCAGGGATAGTACTTCACTCGGTTGCATAATTCTGTCTCTTGTAAGGGAAATTCACCTTGAACTTGTGCTTTTATGTAATTCGAACGTGATATCATGTTTTGATAACAAACATAGGAAAAATAGGTAATCCTTCCTACCTAATGCTTAAGCTTTCAATACGGAACGCTTGAACTATCACACTTAATCCTCGTTGAAAGCTCACACCAAGTCACGAGGATGTTACCCCCCATGCACCACAAAAGTCATTCTAAAAGATCCTAGGAAATAACACAAAAAGGTTACCCACAACAATGATCCCAGGGATAGTACTTAACTCGGTTCCATAATTCTGTCTCTTGTAAGGGAAATTCACCTTGAACTTGTGCTCTTATGGGATTCGAACCTGAGATCATGTTTTGATAACAAACATAGGAAACATAGGTAATCCTTCCTACCTAATGCTTAAGCTTTCAATACGGGATGCTTGAACTATCATACTTAATCCTCGTTGAAAGCGAACCACCAAGTCACGAGGATGTTACCCCCCATGCATCACACAAGTAATTCTAAATGACCCTTGAAAAAAAAACAGAAAGGTTACCCACAATAATAAGCCCAAGGATAGTACTTAACTCGGTTGCATAATTTTGTCTCTTGTAAGGAAAATTCACCTTGAACTTGTGCTTTTATGTAATTCGAACCTGAGATCATGTTTTGATAACAAACATAGGAAATATAGCTAATCCGTTCTACCTAATGCTTAAGTTTTCAATACGGGACGCTTGAACTTTCACACTTAATCCTCGTTGAAAGCTCACACCAAGTCATGATGATGTTACCCCTATGCACCACAAAAGTCATTCCAAAAGATCCTAGGAAATAACACAAAAAGGTTACCCACAACAATGATCCCAGGGATAGTACTTAACTCGGTTGCATAATTTTGTCTCTTGTAAGGAAAATTCACCTTGAACTTGTGCTTTTATGTAATTCGAACCTTAGATCAAGTTTTGATAACAAACATAGGAAAAATAGCTAATCCTTCCTACCTAATGCTTAAGCTTTCAATACGGGACGCTTGAACTATCACACTTAATCCTCGTTGAAAGCTCACACCAAGTCACGAGGATGTTACCCCCCATGCATCACACAAGTCATTCTAAATAACCCTTGGAAATAAAACACAAAGGTTACCCACAACAATAAGCCCAGGGATAGTACTTAACTCGGTTGCATAATTCTGTCTCTTGTAAGGGAAATTCACCTTGAACTTTTGCTTTTATGGGATTCGAACCTGAGATCATGTTTTGATAACAAACATAGGAAAAATAGTTAATCCTTCCTACCTAATGCTTAAGCTTTCAATACGGGACGCTGGAACTATCACACTTAATCCTCGTTGGAAGCGCACACCAAGTCACGAGGATGTTACCCCCCATGCATCACACAAGTCATTCTAAATAACCCTTGGAAATAAAACACAAAGGTTACCCACAACAATGAGCCCAGGGATAGTACTTAACTCGGTTGCATAATTCTGTCTCTTGTAACGGAAATTCACCTCGAACTTGTGCTTTTATGGGATTCGAACCTGAGATCATGTTTTGATAACAAACATAGGAAAAATAGGTAATCCTTCCTACCTAATGCTTAAAATTTCAATACGGGACGCTTTAACTACAACACTTAATCCTCGTTGAAAGCTCACACTAAGTCACGAGGATGTTACCCCCCATGCATCACACAAATCATTCTAAATGACCCTTGGAAATAAAAGAGAAAGGTTACCCACAACAATAAGCCCAGGGATAGTACTTCACTCGGTTGCATAATTCTGTCTCTTGTAAGGGAAATTCACCTTGAACTTGTGCTTTTATGTAATTCGAACGTGATATCATGTTTTGATAACAAACATAGGAAAAATAGGTAATCCTTCCTACCTAATGCTTAAGCTTTCAATACGGAACGCTTGAACTATCACACTTAATCCTCGTTGAAAGCTCACACCAAGTCACGAGGATGTTACCCCCCATGCACCACAAAAGTCATTCTAAAAGATCCTAGGAAATAACACAAAAAGGTTACCCACAACAATGATCCCAGGGATAGTACTTAACTCGGTTCCATAATTCTGTCTCTTGTAAGGGAAATTCACCTTGAACTTGTGCTCTTATGGGATTCGAACCTGAGATCATGTTTTGATAACAAACATAGGAAACATAGGTAATCCTTCCTACCTAATGCTTAAGCTTTCAATACGGGATGCTTGAACTATCATACTTAATCCTCGTTGAAAGCGAACCACCAAGTCACGAGGATGTTACCCCCCATGCATCACACAAGTAATTCTAAATGACCCTTGAAAAAAAAACAGAAAGGTTACCCACAATAATAAGCCCAAGGATAGTACTTAACTCGGTTGCATAATTTTGTCTCTTGTAAGGAAAATTCACCTTGAACTTGTGCTTTTATGTAATTCGAACCTGAGATCATGTTTTGATAACAAACATAGGAAATATAGCTAATCCGTTCTACCTAATGCTTAAGTTTTCAATACGGGACGCTTGAACTTTCACACTTAATCCTCGTTGAAAGCTCACACCAAGTCATGATGATGTTACCCCTATGCACCACAAAAGTCATTCCAAAAGATCCTAGGAAATAACACAAAAAGGTTACCCACAACAATGATCCCAGGGATAGTACTTAACTCGGTTGCATAATTTTGTCTCTTGTAAGGAAAATTCACCTTGAACTTGTGCTTTTATGTAATTCGAACCTTAGATCAAGTTTTGATAACAAACATAGGAAAAATAGCTAATCCTTCCTACCTAATGCTTAAGCTTTCAATACGGGACGCTTGAACTATCACACTTAATCCTCGTTGAAAGCTCACACCAAGTCACGAGGATGTTACCCCCCATGCATCACACAAGTCATTCTAAATAACCCTTGGAAATAAAACACAAAGGTTACCCACAACAATAAGCCCAGGGATAGTACTTAACTCGGTTGCATAATTCTGTCTCTTGTAAGGGAAATTCACCTTGAACTTTTGCTTTTATGGGATTCGAACCTGAGATCATGTTTTGATAACAAACATAGGAAAAATAGTTAATCCTTCCTACCTAATGCTTAAGCTTTCAATACGGGACGCTGGAACTATCACACTTAATCCTCGTTGGAAGCGCACACCAAGTCACGAGGATGTTACCCCCCATGCATCACACAAGTCATTCTAAATAACCCTTGGAAATAAAACACAAAGGTTACCCACAACAATGAGCCCAGGGATAGTACTTAACTCGGTTGCATAATTCTGTCTCTTGTAACGGAAATTCACCTCGAACTTGTGCTTTTATGGGATTCGAACCTGAGATCATGTTTTGATAACAAACATAGGAAAAATAGGTAATCCTTCCTACCTAATGCTTAAAATTTCAATACGGGACGCTTTAACTACAACACTTAATCCTCGTTGAAAGCTCACACTAAGTCACGAGGATGTTACCCCCCATGCATCACACAAATCATTCTAAATGACCCTTGGAAATAAAAGAGAAAGGTTACCCACAACAATAAGCCCAGGGATAGTACTTCACTCGGTTGCATAATTCTGTCTCTTGTAAGGGAAATTCACCTTGAACTTGTGCTTTTATGTAATTCGAACGTGATATCATGTTTTGATAACAAACATAGGAAAAATAGGTAATCCTTCCTACCTAATGCTTAAGCTTTCAATACGGAACGCTTGAACTATCACACTTAATCCTCGTTGAAAGCTCACACCAAGTCACGAGGATGTTACCCCCCATGCACCACAAAAGTCATTCTAAAAGATCCTAGGAAATAACACAAAAAGGTTACCCACAACAATGATCCCAGGGATAGTACTTAACTCGGTTGCATAATTCTGTCTCTTGTAAGGGAAATTCACTTTGAACTTTTGCTTTTATGGGATTCGAACTTGAGATCATGTTTAGATAACAAACATAGGAAAAATAGCTAATCCTTCCCACCTAATGCTTAAGCTTTCAATACGGGACGCTTGAACTGTCACACTTAATCCTCGTTGAAAGCGCACACCACGTCACGAGGATGTTACCCCCATGCATCACACAAGTGAATCTAAATGACCCTTGGAAATAAAACAGAAAGGTTACCCACAACAATAAGCCAAGGGGATAGTACTTAACACGGTTGCATAATTCTGTCTCTTGTAAGGGAAATTCACCTTGAACTTGTGCTTTTATGTAATTCGAACCTGAGATCATGTTTTGATAACAAACATAGGAAAAATAGGTAATCCTTCCTACCTAATGCTTAAGCTTTCAATACGGGACGCTTGAACTATCACACTTAATCCTCGTTGAAAGCTCACACCAAGTCACGAGGATGTTACCCCCATGCACCACAAAAGTCATTCTAAAAGATCCTAGGAAATAACATAAAAAGGTTACCCACAACAATGAGCCCAGGGATAGTACTTAACTCGGTTGCATAATTCTGTCTCTTGTAAGGGAAATTCACCTTGAACTTGTGCTTTTATGTAATTCGAACCTGAGATCATGTTTTGATAACAAACATAGGAAAAATAGGTAATCCTTCCTACCTAATGCTTAAGCTTTCAATACGGGACGCTTGAACTATCACACTTAATCTTCGTTGAAAGCTCACACCAAGTCACGAGGATGTTACCCCATGCACCACAAAAGTCATTCTAAAAGATCCTAGGAAATAACATAAAAAGGTTACCCACAACAATGAGCCCAGGGATAGTACTTAACTCGGTTGCATAATTCTGTCTCTTGTAAGTGAAATTCACCTCGAACTTGTGCTTTTATGGGATTCGAACCTGAGATCATGTTTTGATAACAAACATAGGAAAAATAGGTAATCCTTCCTACCTAATGCTTAAACTTTCAATACGGGACGCTTTAACTATCACACTAAATCCTCGTTGAAAGCTCACACTAAGTCACGAGGATGTTACCCCCCATGCATCACACAAGTGATTCTAAATGACCCTTGGAAATAAAACAGAAAGGTTACCCACAACAATAAGCCCAGGGATAGTATTTAACACGGTTGCATAATTCTGCCTCTTGTAAGGGAAATTCAGCTTGAACTTGTGCTTTTATGGGATTCGAACCTGAGATCATGTTTTGATAACAAACATAGGAAAAATAGTTAATCCTTCCTACCTAATGCTTAAGCTTTTAATACGGGACGCTGGAACTATCACACTTAATCCTCGTTGAAAGCTCACACCAAGTCACGAGGATGTTACCCCCCATGCATCACACAAGTAATTCTAAATGACCCTTGGAAAAAAAACAGAAAGGTTACCCACAGTAATAAGCCCAAGGATAGTACTTAACTCGGTTGCATAATTTTGTCTCTTGTAAGGAAAATTCACCTTGAACTTGTGCTTTTATGTAATTCGAACCTGAGATCATGTTTTGATAACAAACATAGGAAATATAGCTAATCCGTTCTACCTAATGCTTACGTTTTCAATACGGGACGCTTGAACTTTCACACTTAATCCTCGTTGAAAGCTCACACCAAGTCATGATGATGTTACCCCTATGTACCACAAAAGTCATTCCAAAAGATCCTAGGAAATAACACAAAAAGGTTACCCACAACAATGATCCCAGGGATAGTACTTAACTCGGTTGCATAATTTTGTCTCTTGTAAGGAAAATTCACCTTGAACTTGTGCTTTTATGTAATTCGAACCTTAGATCATGTTTTGATAACAAACATAGGAAAAATAGCTAATCCTTCCTACCTAATGCTTAAGCTTTCAATACGGGACGCTTGAACTATCACACTTAATCCTCGTTGAAAGCTCACACCAAGTCACGAGGATGTTACCCCCCATGCATCACACAAGTCATTCTAAATAACCCTTGGAAATAAAACACAAAGGTTACCCACAACAATAAGCCCACGGATAGTACTTAACTCGGTTGCATAATTCTGTCTCTTGTAAGGGAAATTCCCCTTGAACTTTTGCTTTTATGGGATTCGAACCTGAGATCATGTTTTGATAACAAACATAGGAAAAATAGTTAATCCTTCCTACCTAATGCTTAAGCTTTCAATACGGGACGCTGGAACTATCACACTTAATCCTCGTTGGAAGCGCACACCAAGTCACGAGGATGTTACCCCCCATGCATCACACAAGTCATTCTAAATAACCCTTGGAAATAAAACACAAAGGTTACCCACAACAATGAGCCCAGGGATAGTACTTAACTCGGTTGCATAATTCTGTCTCTTGTAACGGAAATTCACCTCGAACTTGTGCTTTTATGGGATTCGAACCTGAGATCATGTTTTGATAACAAACATAGGAAAAATAGGTAATCCTTCCTACCTAATGCTTAAAATTTCAATACGGGACGCTTTAACTACAACACTTAATCCTCGTTGAAAGCTCACACTAAGTCACGAGGATGTTACCCCCCATGCATCACACAAATCATTCTAAATGACCCTTGGAAATAAAAGAGAAAGGTTACCCACAACAATAAGCCCAGGGATAGTACTTCACTCGGTTGCATAATTCTGTCTCTTGTAAGGGAAATTCACCTTGAACTTGTGCTTTTATGTAATTCGAACGTGATATCATGTTTTGATAACAAACATAGGAAAAATAGGTAATCCTTCCTACCTAATGCTTAAGCTTTCAATACAGAACGCTTGAACTATCACACTTAATCCTCGTTGAAAGCTCACACCAAGTCACGAGGATGTTACCCCCCATGCACCACAAAAGTCATTCTAAAAGATCCTAGGAAATAACACAAAAAGGTTACCCACAACAATGATCCCAGGGATAGTACTTAACTCGGTTGCATAATTCTGTCTCTTGTAAGGGAAATTCACTTTGAACTTTTGCTTTTATGGGATTCGAACTTGAGATCATGTTTAGATAACAAACATAGGAAAAATAGCTAATCCTTCCCACCTAATGCTTAAGCTTTCAATACGGGACGCTTAACTGTCACACTTAATCCTCGTTGAAAGCGCACACCACGTCACGAGGATGTTACCCCCATGCATCACACAAGTGAATCTAAATGACCCTTGGAAATAAAACAGAAAGGTTACCCACAACAATAAGCCAAGGGGATAGTACTTAACACGGTTGCATAATTCTGTCTCTTGTAAGGGAAATTCACCTTGAACTTGTGCTTTTATGTAATTCGAACCTGAGATCATGTTTTGATAACAAACATAGGAAAAATAGGTAATCCTTCCTACCTAATGCTTAAGCTTTCAATACGGGACGCTTGAACTATCACACTTAATCCTCGTTGAAAGCTCACACCAAGTCACGAGGATGTTACCCCCATGCACCACAAAAGTCATTCTAAAAGATCCTAGGAAATAACATAAAAAGGTTACCCACAACAATGAGCCCAGGGATAGTACTTAACTCGGTTGCATAATTCTGTCTCTTGTAAGGGAAATTCACCTCGAACTTGTGCTTTTATGGGATTCGAACCTGAGGTCATGTTTTGATAACAAACATAGGAAAAATAGCTAATCCTTCCTACCTAATGCTTAAGCTTTCAATACGGGACGCTTGAACTGTCACACTTAATCCTCGTTGAAAGCGCACACCACGTCACGAGAATGTTACCCTCCATGCATTACACAAGTGATTCTAAATGACCCTTGGAAATAAAACAGAAAGGTTACCCACAACAATAAGCCCAGGGATAGTACTTAACACGGTTGCATAATTCTGTCTCTTGTAAGGGAAATTCACCTCGAACTTGTGCTTTTATGTAATTCGAACCTGAGATCATGTTTTGATAACAAACATAGGAAAAATAGGTAATCCTTCCTACCTAATGCTTAAGCTTTCAATACGGGACGCTTGAACTATCACACTTAATCTTCGTTGAAAGCTCACACCAAGTCACGAGGATGTTACCCCATGCACCACAAAAGTCATTCTAAAAGATCCTAGGAAATAACATAAAAAGGTTACCCACAACAATGAGCCAAGGGATAGTACTTACCTCGGTTGCATAATTCTGTCTCTTGTAAGTGAAATTCACCTCGAACTTGTGCTTTTATGGGATTCGAACCTAAGATCATGTTTTGATAACAAACATAGGAAAAATAGGTAATCCTTCCTACCTAATGCTTAAACTTTCAATACGGGACGCTTTAACTATCACACTTAATCCTCGTTGAAAGCTCACACTAAGTCACGAGAATGTTACCCCCCATGCATCACACAAGTGATTCTAAATGACCCTTGGAAATAAAACAGAAAGGTTACCCACAACAATAAGCCCAGGGATAGTATTTAACACGGTTGCATAATTCTGTCTCTTGTAAGGGAAATTCACCTTGAACTTGTGCTTTTATGTAATTCGAACCTGAGATCATGTTTTGATAACAAACATAGGAAAAATAGGTAATCCTTCCTACCTAATGCTTAAGCTTTCAATACGGGACGCTTGAACTATCACACTTAATCTTCGTTGAAAGCTCACACCAAGTCACGAGGATGTTACCCCATGCACCACAAAAGTCATTCTAAAAGATCCTAGGAAATAACATAAAAAGGTTACCCACAACAATGAGCCCAGGGATAGTACTTAACTCGGTTGCATAATTATGTCTCTTGTAGGGGAAATTCACCTCGAACTTGTGCTTTTATGGGATTCGAACCTGAGATCATGTTTTGATAACAAACATAGGAAAAATAGGTAATCCTTCGTACCTAATGCTTAAGCTTTCAATACGGGACGCTTGAACTATCACACTTAATCTTCGTTGAAAGCTCACACCAAGTCACGAGGATGTTACCCCATGCACCACTAAAGTCATTCTAAAAGATCCTAGGAAATAACATAAAAAGGTTACCCACAACAATAAGCCCAGGGATAGTACTTCACTCGGTTGCATAATTCTGTCTCTTGTAAGGGAAATTCACCTTGAACTTGTGTTTTTATGTAACTCGAACCTGAGATCATGTTTTGATAACAAACATAGGAAAAATAGGTAATCCTTCCTACCTAATGCTTAAGCTTTCAATACGGGACGCTTGAACTATCATACTTAATTCTCGTCGAAATCTCACACCAAGTCACGAGGATGTTACCCCCCATGCACCACAAAAGTAATTTTAAAAGATCCTAGGAAATAACACAAAAAGGTTACCCACAATAATGATCCCAGGGATAGTACTTAACTCGGTTGCATAATTCTGTCTCTTGTAAGGGAAATTCACCTTGAACTTGTGCTTTTATGGGATTCGAACCTGAGATCATGTTTTGATAACAAACATAGGAAAACTAGCTAATCCTTCCTACCTAATGCTTAAGCTTTCAATACGGGACGCTTGAACTGTCACACTTAATCCTCGTTGAAAGCGCACACCACGTCACGAGGATGTTACCCCCCATGCATCACACAAGTGAATCTAAATGACCCTTGTAAATAAAACAGAAAGGTTACCCACAACAATAAGCCCAGGGATAGTACTTAACACGGTTGCATAATTCTGTCTCTTGTAAGGGAAATTCACCTTGAACTTGTGCTTTTATGTAATTCGAACCAAAGATCATGTTTTGATAACAAACATAGGAAAAATAGCTAATCCTTCCTACCTAATGCTTAAGCTTTCAATACGGGACGCGTGAACTGTCACACTTAATCCTCGTTGAAAGCGCACACCACGTCACGAGGATGTTACCCCCCATGCATCACACAAGTGAATCTAAATGACCCTTGGAAATAAAACAGAAAGGTTACCCACAACAATAAGCCCAGGGATAGTACTTAACACGGTTGCATAATTCTGTCTCTTGTAAGGGAAATTCACCTTGAACTTGTGCTTTTATGTAATTCGAACCAAAGATCATGTTTTGATAACAAACATAGGAAAAATAGGTAATCCTTCCTACCTAATGCTTAAGCTTTCAATACGGGACGCTTTAATTATCACACTTAATCTTCGTTGAAAGCTCACACCAAGTCACGAGGATGTTACCCCATGCACCACAAAAGTCATTCTAAAAGATCCTAGGAAATAACATAAAAAGGTTACCCACAACAATAAGCCCACGGATAGTACTTCACTCGGTTGCATAATTCTGTCTCTTGTAAGGGAAATTCACCTCGAACTTGTGCTTTTATGGGATTCGAACCTGATATCATGTTTTGATAACAAACATTGGAAAAATAGCTAATCCTTCCTACCTAATGCTTAAGCTTTCAATACGGGACGCTTGAACTGTCACACTTAATCCTCGTTGAAAGCTCACACCAAGTCACGAGGATGTTACCCCATGCACCACAAAAGTCATTCTAAAAGATCCTCGGAAATAACATAAAAAGGTTACCCACAACAATGAGCCCAGGGATAGTACTTAACTCGGTTGCATAATTCTGTCTCTTGTAAGTGAAATTCACCTTGAACTTGTGCTTTTATGTAATTCGAACCTGAGATCATGTTTTGATAACAAACATAGGAAAAATAGGTAATCCTTCCTACCTAATGCTTAAACTTTCAATACGGGACGCTTTAACTATCACACTTAATCCTCGTTGAAAGCTCACACTAAGTCACGAGGATGTTACCCCCCCATGAATCACACAAGTGATTCTAAATGACCCTTGGAAATAAAACAGAAAGGTTACCCACAACAATAAGCCCGGGGATAGTATTTAACACGGTTGCATAATTCTGTCTCTTGTAAGGGAAATTCACCTTGAACTTGTGCTTTTATGGGATTCGAACCTGAGATCATGTTTTGATAACAAACATAGGAAAAATAGGTAATCCTTCCTACCTAATGCTTAAGCTTTCAATACGAGACGCTTGAACTATCACACTTAATCCTCGTTGAAAGCTTACACCAAGTCACGAGGATGTTACCCCATGCACCACAAAAGTCATTCTAAAAGATCCTAGGAAATAACATAAAAAGGTTACCCACAACAATGAGCCCAGGGATAGTACTTAACTCGGTTGCATAATTCTGTCTCTTGTAAGTGAAATTCACCTCGAACTTGTGCTTTTATGGGATTCGAACCTGAGATCATGTTTTGATAACAAACATAGGAAAAATAGGTAATCCTTCCTACCTAATGCTTAAACTTTCAATACGGGACGCTTTAACTATCACACTTAATCCTCGTTGAAAGCTCACACTAAGTCACGAGGATGTTACCCCCCATGAATCACACAAGTGATTCTAAATGACCCTTGGAAATAAAACAGAAAGGTTACCCACAACAATAAGCCCAGGGATAGTATTTAACACGGTTGCATAATTCTGTCTCTTGTAAGGGAAATTCACCTTGAACTTGTGCTTTTATGGGATTCGAACCTGAGATCATGTTTTGATAACAAACATAGGAAAAATAGTTAATCCTTCCTACCTAATGCTTAAGCTTTCAATACGGGATGCTGGAACTATCACACTTAATCCTCGTTGAAAGCTCACACCAAGTCACGAGGATGTTACCCCCCATGCATCACAGAAGTAATTCTAAATGACCCTTGGAAAAAAAACAGAAAGGTTACCCACAATAATAAGCCCAAGGATAGTACTTAACTCGGTTGCATAATTTTGTCTCTTGTAAGGAAAATTCACCTTGAACTTGTGCTTTTATGTAATTCGAACCTGAGATCATGTTTTGATAACAAACATAGGAAATATAGCTAATCCGTTCTACCTAATGCTTAAGATTTCAATACGGGACGCTTGAACTTTCACACTTAATCCTCGTTGAAAGCTCACACCAAGTCATGATGATGTTACCCCTATGCACCACAAAAGTCATTCCAAAAGATCCTAGGAAATAACACAAAAAGGTTACCGACAACAATGATCCCAGGGATAGTACTTAACTCGGTTGCATAATTTTGTCTCTTGTAAGGAAAATTCACCTTGAACTTGTGCTTTTATGTAATTCGAACCTTAGATCATGTTTTGATAACAAACATAGGAAAAATAGCTAATCATTCCTACCTAATGCTTAAGCTTTCAATACGGGACGCTTGAACTATCACACTTAATCCTCGTTGAAAGCTCACACCAAGTCACGAGGATGTTACCCCCCATGCATCACACAAGTCATTCTAAATAACCCTTGGAAATAAAACACAAAGGTTACCCACAACAATAAGCCTAGGGATAGTACTTAACTCGGTTGCATAATTCTGTCTCTTGTAAGGGAAATTCACCTTGAACTTTTGCTTTTATAGGATTCGAACCTGAGATCATGTTTTGATAACAAACATAGGAAAAATAGTTAATCCTTCCTACCTAATGCTTAAGCTTTCAATACGGGACGCTGGAACTGTCACACTTAATCCTCGTTGGAAGCGCACACCAAGTCACGAGGATGTTACCCCCCATGCATCACACAAGTCATTCTAAATAACCCTTGGAAATAAAACACAAAGGTTACCCACAACAATGAGCCCAGGGATAGTACTTAACTCGGTTGCATAATTCTGTCTCTTGTAACGGAAATTCACCTCGAACTTGTGCTTTTATGGGATTCGAACCTGAGATCATGTTTTGATAACAAACATAGGAAAAATAGGTAATCCTTCCTACCTAATGCTTAAAATTTCAATACGGGACGCTTTAACTATAACACTTAATCCTCGTTGAAAGCTCACACTAAGTCACGAGGATGTTACCCCCCATGCATCACACAAATCATTCTAAATGACCCTTGGAAATAAAACAGAAAGGTTACCCACAACAATAAGCCCAGGGATAGTACTTCACTCGGTTGCATAATTCTGTCTCTTGTAAGGGAAATTCACCTTGAACTTGTGCTTTTATGTAATTCGAACGTGATATCATGTTTTGATAACAAACATAGGAAAAATAGGTAATCCTTCCTACCTAATGCTTAATCTTTCAATACGGAACGCTTGAACTATCACACTTAATCCTCGTTGAAAGCTCACACCAAGTCACGAAGATGTTACCCCCCATGCACCACAAAAGTCATTCTAAAAGATCCTAGGAAATAACACAAAAAGGTTACCCACAACAATGATCCCAGGGATAGTACTTAACTCGGTTGCATAATTCTGTCTCTTGTAAGGGAAATTCACTTTGAACTTTTGCTTTTATGGGATTCGAACTTGAGATCATGTTTAGATAACAAACATAGGAAAAATAGCTAATCCTTCCCACCTAATGCTTAAGCTTTCAATACGGGACGCTTGAACTGTCACACTTAATCCTCGTTGAAAGCGCACACCACGTCACGAGGATGTTACCCCCATGCATCACACAAGTGAATCTAAATGACCCTTGGAAATAAAACAGAAAGGTTACCCACAACAATAAGCCAAGGGGATAGTACTTAACACGGTTGCATAATTCTGTCTCTTGTAAGGGAAATTCACCTTGAACTTGTGCTTTTATGTAATTCGAACCTGAGATCATGTTTTGATAACAAACATAGGAAAAATAGGTAATCCTTCCTACCCAATGCTTAAGCTTTCAATACGGGACGCTTGAACTATCACACTTAATCCTCGTTGAAAGCTCACACCAAGTCACGAGGATGTTACCCCCATGCACCACAAAACTCATTCTAAAAGATCCTAGGAAATAACATAAAAAGGTTACCCACAACAATGAGCCCAGGGATAGTACTTAACTCGGTTGCATAATTCTGTCTCTTGTAAGGGAAATTCACCTCGAACTTGTGCTTTTATGGGATTCGAACCTGAGGTCATGTTTTGATAACAAACATAGGAAAAATAGCTAATCCTTCCTACCTAATGCTTAAGCTTTCAATACGGGACGCTTGAACTGTCACACTTAATCCTCGTTGAAAGCGCACACCACGTCACGAGGATGTTACCCCCCATGCATTACACAAGTGATTCTAAATGACCCTTGGAAATAAAACAGAAAGGTTACCCACAACAATAAGCCCAGGGATAGTACTTAACACGGTTGCATAATTCTGTCTCTTGTAAAGGAAATTCAACTTGAACTTGTGCTTTTATGTAATTCGAACCTGAGATCATGTTTTGATAACAAACATAGGAAAAATAGGTAATCCTTCCTACCTAATGCTTAAGCTTTCAATACGGGACGCTTGAACTATCACACTTAATCTTCGTTGAAAGCTCACACCAAGTCACGAGGATGTTACCCCATGCACCACAAAAGTCATTCTAAAAGATCCTAGGAAATAACATAAAAAGGTTACCCACAACAATGAGCCAAGGGATAGTACTTAACTCGGTTGCATAATTCTGTCTCTTGTAAGTGAAATCCACCTCGAACTTGTGCTTTTATGGGATTCGAACCTGAGATCATGTTTTGATAACAAACATAGGAAAAATAGGTAATCCTTCCTACCTAATGCTTAAGCTTTCAATACGGGACGCTTGAACTATCACACTTAATCCTCGTTGAAAGCTCACACCAAGTCACGAGGATGTTACCAACCATGCATCACATAAGTCATTCTAAATAAACCTTGGAAATAAAACACAAAGGTTACCCACAACAATGAGCCCAGGGATAGTACTTAACTCGGTTGCATAATTCTGTCTCTTGTAAGGGAAATTCACCTCGAACTTGTGCTTTTATGGGATTCGAACCTGAGATCATGTTTTGATAACAAACATAGGAAAAATAGGTAATCCTTCCTACCTAATGCTTAAAATTTCAATACGGGACGCTTTAACTATAACACTTAATCCTCGTTGAAAGCTCACACTAAGTCACGAGGATGTTACCCCCCATGCATCACACAAATCATTCTAAATGACCCTTGGAAATAAAACAGAAAGGTTACCCACAACAATAAGCCCAGGGATAGTACTTCACTCGGTTGCATAATTCTGTCTCTTGTAAGGGAAATTCACCTTGAACTTGTGCTTTTATGTAATTCGAACGTGAGATCATGTTTTGATAACAAACATAGGAAAATTAGGTAATCCTTCCTACCTAATGCTTAAGCTTTCAATACGGGATGCTTGAACTATCACACTTAATCCTGGTTGAAAGCTAACACCAAGTCACGAGGATGTTACCCCACATGCACCACAAAAGTCATTCTAAAAGAACCTAGGAAATAACACAAAAAGGTTACCCACAACAATGATCCCAGGGATAGTACTTAACTCGGTTGCATAATTCTGTCTCTTGTAAGGGAAATTCACCTTGAACTTGTGCTTTTATGGGATTCGAACTTGAGATCATGTTTAGATAACAAACATAGGAAAAATAGGTAATCCTTCCTACCTAATGCTTAAGCTTTCAATACGGGACGCTTGAACTATCACACTTAATCTTCGTTGAAAGCTCACACCAAGTCACGAGGATGTTACCCCATGCACCACAAAAGTCATTCTAAAAGATCCTAGAAAATAACATAAAAAGGTTACCCACAACAATGAGGCCAGGGATAGTACTTAACTCGGTTGCATAATTCTGTCTCTTGTAAGTGAAATTCACCTCGAACTTGTGCTTTTATGGGATTCGAACCTGAGATCATGTTTTGATAACAAACATAGGAAAAATAGATAATCCTTCCTACCTAATGCTAAAACTTTCAATACGGGACGCTTGAACTGTCACACTTAATCCTCGTTGAAAGCTCACACCAAGTCACGAGGATGTTACCCCCCATGCATCACACAAGTAATTCTAAATGACCCTTGGAAAAAAAACAGAAAGGTTACCCACAATAATAAGCCCAAGGATAGTACTTAACTCGGTTGCATAATTTTGTCTCTTGTAAGGAAAATTCCCCTTGAACTTGTGCTTTTATGTAATTCGAACCTGAGATCATGTTTTGATAACAAAACATAGGAAAAATAGGTAATCCTTCCTACCTAATGCTTAAGCTTTCAATACGGGACACTTGAACTATCACACTTAATCCTCGTCGAAAGCTCACACCAAGTCACGAGGATGTTACCCCCCATGCATCACACAAATCATTCTAAATGACCCTTGGAAATAAAACAGAAAGGTTACCCACAATAATAAGCCCAGGGATAGTACTTCACTCGGTTGCATAATTCTGTCTCTTGTAAGGGAAATTCACCTTGAACTTGTGCTTTTATGTAATTCGAACGTGAGATCATGTTTTGATAACAAACATATGAAAAATAGGTAATCCTTCCTACTTAATGCTTAAGCTTTCAATACGGGACGCTTGAACTATCACACTTAATATTGGTTGAAAGCTCACACCAAGTCACGAGGATGTTACCCCCCATGCACCACAAAAGTCATTCTAAAAGAACCTAGGAAATAACACAAAAAGGTTACCCACAACAATGATCCCAGGGATAGTACTTAACTCGGTTGGATAATTCTGTCTCTTGTAAGGGAAATTCACCTCGAACTTGTGCTTTTGTGGGATTCGAACCTGAGATCATGATTTGATAACAAACATAGGAAAAATAGGTAATCCTTCCTACCTAATGCTTAAGATTTCAATACGGGACGCTTTAACTGTCACACTTAATCCTCGTTGAAAGCGCACACCAAGTCACGAGGATGTTACCCCCCATGCACCACACAAGTCATTCTAAAAGACCCTAGGAAATAATACAAAAAGGTTACCCACAACAATAAGCCCAGGGATAGTACTTCACTCGGTTGCATAATTCTGTCTCTTGTAAGGGAAATTCACCTTGAACTTGTGCTTTTATGTAATTCGAACGTGAGATCGTGTTTTGATAACAAACATAGGAAAAATAGGTAATCCTTCCTACCTAATGCTTAAGCTTTCAATACGGGGCGCTTGAACTATCACACTTAATCCTGGTTGAAAGCTCACACCAAGTCACGAGGATGTTACCCCCCATGCACCACAAAAGTCATTCTAAAAGAACCTAGGAAATAACACAAAAAGGTTACCCACAACAATGATCCCAGGGATAGTACTTAACTCGGTTGCATAATTCTGTCTCTTGTAAGGGAAATTGACCTCGAACTTGTGCTTTTATGGGATTCGAACCTGAGATCATGTTTTGATAACAAACATAGGAAAAATAGGTAATCCTTCCTACCTAATGCTTAAAATTTCAATACGGGACGCTTTAACTATAACACTTAATCCTCGTTGAAAGCTCACACTAAGTCACGAGGATGTTACACCCCATGCATCACACAAATCATTCTAAATGACCCTTGGAAATAAAACAGAAAGGTTACCCACAACAATAAGCCCAGGGATAGTACTTCACTCGGTTGCATAATTCTGTCTCTTGTAAGGGAAATTCACCTTGAACTTGTGCTTTTATGTAATTCGAACGTGAGATCATGTTTTGATAACAAACATAGGAAAAATAGGTAATCCTTCCAACCTAATGCTTAAGCTTTCAATACGGGACGCTTGAACTATCACACTTAATCCTGGTTGAAAGCTCACACCAAGTCACGAGGATGTTACCCCCCATGCACCACAAAAGTCATTCTAAAAGAACCTAGGAAATAACACAAAAAGGTTACCCACAACAATGATCCCAGGGATAGTACTTAACTCGGTTGCATAATTCTGTCTCTTGTAAGGGAAATTCACCTTGAACTTGTGCTTTTATGGGATTCGAACTTGAGATCATGTTTAGATAACAAACATAGGAAAAATAGGTAATCCTTCCTACCTAATGCTTAAGCTTTCAATACGGGACGCTTGAACTATCAAACTTAATCTTCGTTGAAAGCTCACACCAAGTCACGAGGATGTTACCCCATGCACCACAAAAGTCATTCTAAAAGATCCTAGGAAATAACATAAAAAGGTTACCCACAACAATGAGCCCAGGGATAGTACTTAACTCGGTTGCATAATTCTGTCTCTTGTAAGTGAAATTCACCTCGAACTTGTGCTTTTATGGGATTCGAACCTGAGATCATGTTTTGATAACAAACATAGGAAAAATAGGTAATCCTTCCTACCTAATGCTAAAACTTTCAATACGGGACGCTTGAACTGTCACACTTAATCCTCGTTGAAAGCTCACACCAAGTCACGAGGATGTTACCCCCCATGCATCACACAAGTAATTCTAAATGACCCTTGGAAAAAAAACAGAAAGGTTACCCACAATAATAAGTCCAAGGATTGTACTTAACTCGGTTGCATAATTTTGTCTCTTGTAAGGAAAATTCGCCTTGAACTTGTGCTTTTATGTAATTCGAACCTGAGATCATGTTTTGATAACAAACATAGGAAAAATAGGTAATCCGTTCTACCTAATGCTTAAACTTTCAATACGGGACGCTTGAACTTTCACACTTAATCCTCGTTGAAAGCTCACACCAAGTCATGAGGATGTTACCCCCATGCACCACAAAAGTCATTCTAAAAGATATTAGGAAATAACATAAAAAGGTTACCCACAACCATGATCCCAGGGATAGTAGTTAACTCGGTTGCATAATTTTGTCTCTTGTAAGGAAAATTCACCTTGAACTTGTGCTTTTATGTAATTCGAACCTGAGATCATGTTTTGATAACAAAACATAGGAAAAATAGGTAATCCTTCCTACCTAATGCTTAAGCTTTCAATACGGGACGCTTGAACTATCACACTTAATCCTCGTTGAAAGCTCACACCAAGTCACGAGGATGTTACCCCCCATGCATCACACAAGTCATTCTAAATAACCCTTGGAAATAAAACACAAAGGTTACCCACAACAATGAGCCCAGGGATAGTACTTAACTCGGTTGCATAATTCTGTCTCTTGTAAGGGAAATTCACCTCGAACTTGTGCTTTTATGGGATTCGAACCTGAGATCATGTTTTGATAACAAACATAGGAAAAATAGGTAATCCTTCCTACCTAATGCTTAAAATTTCAATACGGGACGCTTTAACTATAACACTTAATCCTCGTTAAAAGCTCACACTAAGTCACGAGGATGTTACCCCTCATGCATCACACAAATCATTCTAAATGACCCTTGGAAATAAAACAGAAAGGTTACCCACAACAATAAGCCCAGGGATAGTACTTCACTCGGTTGCACAATTCTGTCTCTTGTAAGGCAAATTCACCTTGAACTTGTGCTTTTATGTAATTCGAACGTGATATCATGTTTTGATAACAAACATAGGAAAAATAGGTAATCCTTCCTACCTAATGCTTAAGCTTTCAATACGGAACGCTTGAACTATCACACTTAATCCTCGTTGAAAGCTCACACCAAGTCACGAGGATGTTACCCCCCATGCACCACAAAAGTCATTCTAAAAGATCCTAGGAAATAACACAAAAAGGTTACCCACAACAATGATCCCAGGGATAGTACTTAACTCGGTTGCATAATTCTGTCTCTTGTAAGGGAAATTCACTTTGAACTTTTGCTTTTATGGGATTCGAACTTGAGATCATGTTTAGATAACAAACATAGGAAAAATAGCTAATCCTTCCCACCTAATGCTTAAGCTTTCAATACGGGACGCTTGAACTGTCACACTTAATCCTCGTTGAAAGCGCACACCACGTCACGAGGATGTTACCCCCATGCATCACACAAGTGAATCTAAATGACCCTTGGAAATAAAACAGAAAGGTTACCCACAACAATAAGCCAAGGGGATAGTACTTAACACGGTTGCATAATTCTGTCTCTTGTAAGGGAAATTCACCTTGAACTTGTGCTTTTATGTAATTCGAACCTGAGATCATGTTTTGATAACAAACATAGGAAAAATAGGTAATCCTTCCTACCTAATGCTTAAGCTTTCAATACGGGACGCTTGAACTGTCACACTTAATCCTCGTTGAAAGCTCACACCAAGTCACGAGGATGTTACCCCCCATGCATCACACAAGTAATTCTAAATGACCCTTGGAAAAAAAACAGAAAGGTTACCCACAATAATAAGCCCAAGGATTGTACTTAACTCGGTTGCATAATTTTGTCTCTTGTAAGGAAAATTCGCCTTGAACTTGTGCTTTTATGTAATTCGAACCTGAGATCATGTTTTGATAACAAACATAGGAAAAATAGGTAATCCGTTCTACCTAATGCTTAAACTTTCAATACGGGACGCTTGAACTTTCACACTTAATCCTCGTTGAAAGCTCACACCAAGTCATGAGGATGTTACCCCCATGCACCACAAAAGTCATTCTAAAAGATCCTAGGAAATAACACAAAAAGGTTACCCACAACAATGATCCCAGGGATAGTACTTAACTCGGTTGCATAATTCTGTCTCTTGTAAGGGAAATTCACTTTGAACTTTTGCTTTTATGGGATTCGAACTTGAGATCATGTTTAGATAACAAACATAGGAAAAATAGCTAATCCTTCCCACCTAATGCTTAAGCTTTCAATACGGGACGCTTGAACTGTCACACTTAATCCTCGTTGAAAGCGCACACCACGTCACGAGGATGTTACCCCCATGCATCACACAAGTGAATCTAAATGACCCTTGGAAATAAAACAGAAAGGTTACCCACAACAATAAGCCAACGGGATAGTACTTAACACGGTTGCATAATTCTGTCTCTTGTAAGGAAAATTCACCTTGAACTTGTGCTTTTATGTAATTCGAACCTGAGATCATGTTTTGATAACAAAACATAGGAAAAATAGGTAATCCTTCCTACCTAATGCTTAAGCTTTCAATACGGGACGCTTGAACTATCACACTTAATCCTCGTTGAAAGCTCACACCAAGTCACGAGGATGTTACCCCCCATGCATCACACAAGTCATTCTAAATAACCCTTGGAAATAAAACACAAAGGTTACCCACAACAATGAGCCCAGGGATAGTACTTAACTCGGTTGCATAATTCTGTCTCTTGTAAGGGAAATTCACCTCGAACTTGTGCTTTTATGGGATTCGAACCTGAGATCATGTTTTGATAACAAAACATAGGAAAAATAGGTAATCCTTCCTACCTAATGCTTAAGCTTTCAATACGGAACGCTTGAACTATCACACTTAATCCTCGTTGAAAGCTCACACCAAGTCACGAGGATGTTACCCCCCATGCACCACAAAAGTCATTCTAAAAGATCCTAGGAAATAACACAAAAAGGTTACCCACAACAATGATCCCAGGGATAGTACTTAACTCGGTTGCATAATTCTGTCTCTTGTAAGGGAAATTCACTTTGAACTTTTGCTTTTATGGGATTCGAACTTGAGATCATGTTTAGATAACAAACATAGGAAAAATAGCTAATCCTTCCCACCTAATGCTTAAGCTTTCAATACGGGACGCTTGAACTGTCACACTTAATCCTCGTTGAAAGCGCACACCACGTCACGAGGATGTTACCCCCATGCATCACACAAGTGAATCTAAATGACCCTTGGAAATAAAACAGAAAGGTTACCCACAACAATAAGCCAAGGGGATAGTACTTAACACGGTTGCATAATTCTGTCTCTTGTAAGGGAAATTCACCTTGAACTTGTGCTTTTATGTAATTCGAACCTGAGATCATGTTTTGATAACAAACATAGGAAAAATAGGTAATCCTTCCTACCTAATGCTTAAGCTTTCAATACGGGACGCTTGAACTATCACACTTAATCCTCGTTGAAAGCTCACACCAAGTCACGAGGATGTTACCCCCATGCACCACAAAAGTCATTCTAAAAGATCCTAGGAAATAACATAAAAAGGTTACCCACAACAATGAGCCCAGGGATAGTACTTAACTCGGTTGCATAATTCTGTCTCTTGTAAGGGAAATTCACCTCGAACTTGTGCTTTTATGGGATTCGAACCTGAGGTCATGTTTTGATAACAAACATAGGAAAAATAGCTAATCCTTCCTACCTAATGCTTAAGCTTTCAATACGGGACGCTTGAACTGTCACACTTAATCCTCGTTGAAAGCGCACACCACGTCACGAGGATGTTACCCCCCATGCATTACACAAGTGATTCTAAATGACCCTTGGAAATAAAACAGAAAGGTTACCCACAACAATAAGCCCAGGGATAGTACTTAACACGGTTGCATAATTCTGTCTCTTGTAAAGGAAATTCAACTTGAACTTGTGCTTTTATGTAATTCGAACCTGAGATCATGTTTTGATAACAAACATAGGAAAAATAGGTAATCCTTCCTACCTAATGCTTAAGCTTTCAATACGGGACGCTTGAACTGTCACACTTAATCCTCGTTGAAAGCGCACACCACGTCACGAGGATGTTACCCCCCATGCATTACACAAGTGATTCTAAATGACCCTTGGAAATAAAACAGAAAGGTTACCCACAACAATAAGCCCAGGGATAGTACTTAACACGGTTGCATAATTCTGTTTCTTGTAAAGGAAATTCAACTTGAACTTGTGCTTTTATGTAATTCGAACCTGAGATCATGTTTTGATAACAAACATAGGAAAAATAGGTAATCCTTCCTACCTAATGCTTAAGCTTTCAATACCGGACGCTTGAACAATCACACTTAATCCTCGTTGAAAGCTCACACCAAGTCACGAGGATGTTACCAACCATGCATCACATAAGTCATTCTAAATAAACCTTGGAAATAAAACACAAAGGTTACCCACAACATTGAGCCCAGGGATAGTACTTAACTCGGTTGCATAATTCTGTCTCTTGTAAGGGAAATTCACCTCGAACTTGTGCTTTTATGGGATTCAAACCTGAGATCATGTTTTGATAACAAACATAGGAAAAATAGGTAATCCTTCCTACCTAATGCTTAAAATTTCAATACGGGACGCTTTAACTATAACACTTAATCCTCGTTGAAAGCTCACACTAAGTCACGAGGATGTTACCCCCCATGCATCACACAAATCATTCTAAATGACCCTTGGAAATAAAACAGAAAGGTTACCCACAACAATAAGCCCAGGGATAGTACTTCACTCGGTTGCATAATTCTGTCCCTTGTAAGGGAAATTCACCTTGAACTTGTGCTTTTATGTAATTCGAACGTGAGATCATGTTTTGATAACAAACATAGGAAAAATAGGTAATCCTTCCTACCTAATGCTTAAGCTTTCAATACGGGACGCTTGAACTATCACACTTAATCCTGGTTGAAAGCTCACACCAAGTCACGAGGATGTTACCCCCCATGCACTACAAAAGTCATTCTAAAAGAACCTAGGAAATAACACAAAAAGGTTACCCACAACAATGATCCCAGGGATAGTACTTAACTCGGTTGCATAATTCTGTCTCTTGTAAGGGAAATTCACCTTGAACTTGTGCTCTTATGGGATTCGAACCTGAGATCATGTTTTGATAACAAACATAGGAAACATAGGTAATCCTTCCTACCTAATGCTTAAGCTTTCAATACGGGACGCTTGAACTATCACACTTAATCTTCGTTGAAAGCTCACACCAAGTTACGAGGATGTTACCCCATGCACCACAAAAGTCATTCTAAAAGATCCTAGAAAATAACATAAAAAGGTTACCCACAACAATGAGGCCAGGGATAGTACTTAACTCGGTTGCATAATTCTGTCTCTTGTAAGTGAAATTCACCTCGAACTTGTGCTTTTATGGGATTCGAACCTGAGATCATGTTTTGATAACAAACATAGGAAAAATAGGTAATCCTTCCTACCTAATGCTAAAACTTTCAATACGGGACGCTTGAACTGTCACACTTAATCCTCGTTGAAAGCTCACACCTAGTCACGAGGATGTTACCCCCCATGCATCACACAAGTAATTCTAAATGACCCTTGGAAAAAAAACAGAAAGGTTACCCACAATAATAAGCCCAAGGATAGTACTTAACTCGGTTGCATAATTTTGTCTCTTGTAAGGAAAATTTACCTTGAACTTGTGCTTTTATGTAATTCGAACCTGAGATCATGTTTTGATAACAAACATAGGAAATATAGCTAATCCGTTCTACCTAATGCTTAAACTTTCAATACGGGACGCTTGAACTATCACACTTAATCCTCGTTTAAAGCTCACACCAAGTCATGAGGATGTTACCCCCATGCACCACAAAAGTCATTCCAAAAGATCCTAGGAAATAACACAAAAGGTTACCCACAACAATGATCCTAGGGATAGTACTTAACTCGGTTGCATAATTTTGTCTCTTGTAAGGAAAATTCACCTTGAACTTGTGCTTTTATGTAATTCGAACCTAAGATCATGTTTTGATAACAAAACATAGGAAAAATAGGTAATCCTTCCTACCTAATGCTTAAGCTTTCAATACGGGACGCTTGAACTATCACTCTTAATCCTCGTTGAAAGCTCACACCAAGTCACGAGGATGTTACCCCCCATGCATCACACAAATCATTCTAAATGACCCTTGGAAATAAAACAGAAAGGTTACCCACAACAATAAGCCCAGGGATAGTACTTCACTCGGTTGCATAATTCTGTCTCTTGTAAGGGAAATTCACCTTGAACTTGTGCTTTTATGTAATTCGAACGTGAGATCATGTTTTGATAACAAACATATGAAAAATAGGTAATCCTTCCTACCTAATGCTTAAGCTTTCAATACGGGACGCTTGAACTATCACACTTAATCCTGGTTGAAAGCTCACACCAAGTCACGAGGATGTTACCCCCCATGCACCACAAAAGTCATTCTAAAAGAACCTAGGAAATAACACAAAAAGGTTACCCACAACAATGATCCCAGAGATAGTACTTAACTCGGTTGCATAATTCTGTCTCTTGTAAGGGAAATTCACCTCGAACTTGTGCTTTTATGGGATTCGAACCTGAGATCATGTTTTGATAACAAACATAGGAAAAATAGGTAATCCTTCCTACCTAATGCTTAAAATTTCAATACGGGACGCTTTAACTATAACACTTAATCCTCGTTGAAAGCTCACACTAAGTCACGAGGATGTTACACCCCATGCATCACACAAATCATTCTAAATGACCCTTGGAAATAAAACAGAAAGGTTACCCACAACAATAAGCCCAGGGATAGTACTTCACTCGGTTGCATAATTCTGTCTCTTGTAAGGGAAATTCACCTTGAACTTGTGCTTTTATGTAATTCGAACGTGAGATCATGTTTTGATAACAAACATAGGAAAAATAGGTAATCCTTCCTACCTAATGCTTAAGCTTTCAATACGGGACGCTTGAACTATCACACTTAATCCTGGTTGAAAGCTCACACCAGGTCACGAGGATGTTACCCCCCATGCACCACAAAAGTCATTCTAAAAGAACCTAGGAAATAACACAAAAAGGTTACCCACAACAATGATCCCAGGGATAGTACTTAACTCGGTTGCATAATTCTGTCTCTTGTAAGGGAAATTCACCTTGAACTTGTGCTTTTATGGAATTCGAACTTGAGATCATGTTTAGATAACAAACATAAGAAAAATAGGTAATCCTTCCTACCTAATGCTTAAGCTTTCAATACGGGACGCTTGAACTATCACACTTAATCTTCGTTGAAAGCTCACACCAAGTCACGAGGATGTTACCCCATGCACCACAAAAGTCATTCTAAAAGATCCTAGGAAATAACATAAAAAGGTTACCCACAACAATGAGCCCAGGGATAGTACTTAACTCGGTTGCATAATTCTGTCTCTTGTAAGTGAAATTCACCTCGAACTTGTGCTTTTATGGGATTCGAACCTGAGATCATGTTTTGATAACAAACATAGGAAAAATAGGTAATCCTTCCTACCTAATGCTAAAACTTTGAATACGGGACGCTTGAACTGTCACACTTAATCCTCGTTGAAAGCTCACACCAAGTCACGAGGATGTTACCCCCCATGCATCACACAAGTAATTCTAAATGACCCTTGGAAAAAAAACAGAAAGGTTACCCACAATAATAAGCCCAAGGATAGTACTTAACTCGGTTGCATAATTTTTTCTCTTGTAAGGAAAATTCGCCTTGAACTTGTGCTTTTATGTAATTCGAACCTGAGATCATGTTTTGATAACAAACATAGGAAATATAGCTAATCCGTTCTACCTAATGCTTAAACTTTCAATACGGGACACTTGAACTTTCACACTTAATCCTCGTTGAAAGCTCACACCAAGTCATGAGGATGTTACCCCCATGCACCACAAAAGTCATTCCAAAAGATCCTAGGAAATAACACAAAAAGGTTACCCACAACAATGATCCCAGGGATAGTACTTAACTCGGTTGCATAATTTTGTCTCTTGTAAGGAAAATTCACCTTGAACTTGTGCTTTTATGTAATTCGAACCTGAGATCATGTTTTGATAACAAAACATAGGAAAAATAGGTAATCCTTCCTACCTAATGCTTAAGCTTTCAATACGGGACGCTTGAACTATCACACTTAATCCTCGTTGAAAGCTCACACCAAGTCACGAGGATATTACCCCCCATGCATCACACAAGTCATTCTAAATAACCCTTGGAAATAAAACACAAAGGTTACCCACAACAATGAGCCCAGGGATAGTACTTAACTCGGTTGCATAATTCTGTCTCTTGTAAGGGAAATTCACCTCGAACTTGTGCTTTTATGGGATTCGAACCTGAGATCATGTTTTGATAACAAACATAGGAAAAATAGGTAATCCTTCCTACCTAATGCTTAAAATTTCAATACGGGACGCTTTAACTATAACACTTAATCCTCGTTAAAAGCTCACACTAAGTCACGAGGATGTTACCCCCCATGCATCACACAAATCATTCTAAATGACCCTTGGAAATAAAACAGAAAGGTTACCCACAACAATAAGCCCAGGGATAGTACTTCACTCGGTTGCATAATTCTGTCTCTTGTAAGGGAAATTCACCTTGAACTTGTGCTTTTATGTAATTCGAACGTGAGATCATGTTTTGATAACAAACATAGGAAAAATAGGTAATCCTTCCTACCTAATGCTTAAGCTTTCAATACGGGACGCTTGAACTATCACACTTAATCCTCGTTGAAAGCTCACACCAAGTCACGAGGATGTTACCCCCCATGCACCACAAAACTCATTCTAAAAGATCCTAGGAAATAACACAAAAATGTTACCCACAACAATGATCCCAGGGATAGTACTTAACTCGGTTGCATATTTCTGTCTCTTGTAAGGGAAATTCACTTTGAACTTTTGCTTTTATGGGATTCGAACTTGAGATCATGTTTAGATAACAAACATAGGAAAAATAGCTAATCCTTCCCACCTAATGCTTAAGCTTTCAATACGGGACGCTTGAACTGTCACACTTAATCCTCGTTGAAAGCACACACCATGTCACGAGGATGTTACCCCCCATGCATCACACAAGTGAATCTAAATGACCCTTGGAAATAAAACAGAAAGGTTACCCACAACAATAAGCCCAGGGATAGTACTTAACACGGTTGCATAATTCTGTCTCTTGTAAGGGAAATTCACCTTGAACTTCTGCTTTTATGTAATTCGAACCTGAGATCATGTTTTGATAACAAACATAGGAAAAATAGGTAATCCTTCCAACCTAATGCTTAAGCTTTCAATACGGGACGCTTGAACTATCACACTTAATCCTCGTTGAAAGCTCACACCAAGTCACGAGGATGTTACCCCCATGCACCACAAAAGTCATTCTAAAAGATCCTAGGAAATAACATAAAAAGGTTACCCACAACAATGAGCCCAGGGATAGTACTTAACTCGGTTGCATAATTCTGTCTCTTGTAAGTGAAATTCACCTCGAACTTGTGCTTTTATGGGATTCGAACCTGAGATCATGTTTTGATAACAAACATAGGAAAAATAGGTAATCCTTCCTACCTAATGCTAAAACTTTGAATACGGGACGCTTGAACTGTCACACTTAATCCTCGTTGAAAGCTCACACCAAGTCACGAGGATGTTACCCCCCATGCATCACACAAGTAATTCTAAATGACCCTTGGAAAAAAAACAGAAAGGTTACCCACAATAATAAGCCCAAGGATAGTACTTAACTCGGTTGCATAATTTTTTCTCTTGTAAGGAAAATTCGCCTTGAAATTGTGCTTTTATGTAATTCGAACCTGAGATCATGTTTTGATAACAAACATAGGAAATATAGCTAATCCGTTCTACCTAATGCATAAACTTTCAATACGGGACGCTTGAACTTTCACACTTAATACTCGTTGAAAGCTCACACCAAGTCATGAGGATGTTACCCCCATGCACCACAAAAGTCATTCCAAAAGATCCTAGGAAATAACACAAAAAGGTTACCCACAACAATGATCCCAGGGATAGTACTTAACTCGGTTGCATAATTTTGTCTCTTGTAAGGAAAATTCACCTTGAACTTGTGCTTTTATGTAATTCGAACCTGAGATCATGTTTTGATAACAAAACATAGGAAAAATAGGTAATCCTTCCTACCTAATGCTTAAGCTTTCAATACGGGACGCTTGAACTATCACACTTAATCCTCGTTGAAAGCTCACACCAAGTCACGAGGATGTTACCCCCCATGCATCACACAAGTCATTCTAAATAACCCTTGGAAATAAAACACAAAGGTTACCCACAACAATGAGCCCAGGGATAGTACTTAACTCGGTTGCATAATTCTGTCTCTTGTAAGGGAAATTCACCTCGAACTTGTGCTTTTATGGGATTCGAACCTGAGATCATGTTTTGATAACAAACATAGGAAAAATAGGTAATCCTTCCTACCTAATGCTTAAAATTTCAATACGGGACGCTTTAACTATAACACTTAATCCTCGTTAAAAGCTCACACTAAGTCACGAGGATGTTACCCCCCATGCATCACACAAATCATTCTAAATGACCCTTGGAAATAAAACAGAAAGGTTACCCACAACAATAAGCCCAGGGATAGTACTTCACTCGGTTGCATAATTCTGTCTCTTGTAAGGGAAATTCACCTTGAACTTGTGCTTTTATGTAATTCGAACGTGAGATCATGTTTTGATAACAAACATAGGAAAAATAGGTAATCCTTCCTACCTAATGCTTAAGCTTTCAATACGGGACGCTTGAACTGTCACACTTAATCCTCGTTGAAAGCTCACACCAAGTCACGAGGATGTTACCCCCCATGCATCACACAAGTAATTCTAAATGACCCTTGGAAAAAAAACAGAAAGGTTACCCACAATAATAAGCCCAAGGATAGTACTTAACTCGGTTGCATAATTTTTTCTCTTGTAAGGAAAATTCGCCTTGAACTTGTGCTTTTATGTAATTCGAACCTGAGATCATGTTTTGATAACAAACATAGGAAATATAGCTAATCCGTTCTACCTAATGCTTAAACTTTCAATACGGGACACTTGAACTTTCACACTTAATCCTCGTTGAAAGCTCACACCAAGTCATGAGGATGTTACCCCCATGCACCACAAAAGTCATTCCAAAAGATCCTAGGAAATAACACAAAAAGGTTACCCACAACAATGATCCCAGGGATAGTACTTAACTCGGTTGCATAATTTTGTCTCTTGTAAGGAAAATTCACCTTGAACTTGTGCTTTTATGTAATTCGAACCTGAGATCATGTTTTGATAACAAAACATAGGAAAAATAGGTAATCCTTCCTACCTAATGCTTAAGCTTTCAATACGGGACGCTTGAACTATCACACTTAATCCTCGTTGAAAGCTCACACCAAGTCACGAGGATATTACCCCCCATGCATCACACAAGTCATTCTAAATAACCCTTGGAAATAAAACACAAAGGTTACCCACAACAATGAGCCCAGGGATAGTACTTAACTCGGTTGCATAATTCTGTCTCTTGTAAGGGAAATTCACCTCGAACTTGTGCTTTTATGGGATTCGAACCTGAGATCATGTTTTGATAACAAACATAGGAAAAATAGGTAATCCTTCCTACCTAATGCTTAAAATTTCAATACGGGACGCTTTAACTATAACACTTAATCCTCGTTAAAAGCTCACACTAAGTCACGAGGATGTTACCCCCCATGCATCACACAAATCATTCTAAATGACCCTTGGAAATAAAACAGAAAGGTTACCCACAACAATAAGCCCAGGGATAGTACTTCACTCGGTTGCATAATTCTGTCTCTTGTAAGGGAAATTCACCTTGAACTTGTGCTTTTATGTAATTCGAACGTGAGATCATGTTTTGATAACAAACATAGGAAAAATAGGTAATCCTTCCTACCTAATGCTTAAGCTTTCAATACGGGACGCTTGAACTATCACACTTAATCCTCGTTGAAAGCTCACACCAAGTCACGAGGATGTTACCCCCCATGCACCACAAAACTCATTCTAAAAGATCCTAGGAAATAACACAAAAATGTTACCCACAACAATGATCCCAGGGATAGTACTTAACTCGGTTGCATATTTCTGTCTCTTGTAAGGGAAATTCACTTTGAACTTTTGCTTTTATGGGATTCGAACTTGAGATCATGTTTAGATAACAAACATAGGAAAAATAGCTAATCCTTCCCACCTAATGCTTAAGCTTTCAATACGGGACGCTTGAACTGTCACACTTAATCCTCGTTGAAAGCACACACCATGTCACGAGGATGTTACCCCCCATGCATCACACAAGTGAATCTAAATGACCCTTGGAAATAAAACAGAAAGGTTACCCACAACAATAAGCCCAGGGATAGTACTTAACACGGTTGCATAATTCTGTCTCTTGTAAGGGAAATTCACCTTGAACTTCTGCTTTTATGTAATTCGAACCTGAGATCATGTTTTGATAACAAACATAGGAAAAATAGGTAATCCTTCCAACCTAATGCTTAAGCTTTCAATACGGGACGCTTGAACTATCACACTTAATCCTCGTTGAAAGCTCACACCAAGTCACGAGGATGTTACCCCCATGCACCACAAAAGTCATTCTAAAAGATCCTAGGAAATAACATAAAAAGGTTACCCACAACAATGAGCCCAGGGATAGTACTTAACTCGGTTGCATAATTCTGTCTCTTGTAAGTGAAATTCACCTCGAACTTGTGCTTTTATGGGATTCGAACCTGAGATCATGTTTTGATAATAAACATAGGAAAAATAGGTAATCCTTCCTACCTAATGCTAAAACTTTGAATACGGGACGCTTGAACTGTCACACTTAATCCTCGTTGAAAGCTCACACCAAGTCACGAGGATGTTACCCCCCATGCATCACACAAGTAATTCTAAATGACCCTTGGAAAAAAAACAGAAAGGTTACCCACAATAATAAGCCCAAGGATAGTACTTAACTCGGTTGCATAATTTTTTCTCTTGTAAGGAAAATTCGCCTTGAAATTGTGCTTTTATGTAATTCGAACCTGAGATCATGTTTTGATAACAAACATAGGAAATATAGCTAATCCGTTCTACCTAATGCATAAACTTTCAATACGGGACGCTTGAACTTTCACACTTAATACTCGTTGAAAGCTCACACCAAGTCATGAGGATGTTACCCCCATGCACCACAAAAGTCATTCCAAAAGATCCTAGGAAATAACACAAAAAGGTTACCCACAACAATGATCCCAGGGATAGTACTTAACTCGGTTGCATAATTTTGTCTCTTGTAAGGAAAATTCACCTTGAACTTGTGCTTTTATGTAATTCGAACCTGAGATCATGTTTTGATAACAAAACATAGGAAAAATAGGTAATCCTTCCTACCTAATGCTTAAGCTTTCAATACGGGACGCTTGAACTATCACACTTAATCCTCGTTGAAAGCTCACACCAAGTCACGAGGATGTTACCCCCCATGCATCACACAAGTCATTCTAAATAACCCTTGGAAATAAAACACAAAGGTTACCCACAACAATGAGCCCAGGGATAGTACTTAACTCGGTTGCATAATTCTGTCTCTTGTAAGGGAAATTCACCTCGAACTTGTGCTTTTATGGGATTCGAACCTGAGATCATGTTTTGATAACAAACATAGGAAAAATAGGTAATCCTTCCTACCTAATGCTTAAAATTTCAATACGGGACGCTTTAACTATAACACTTAATCCTCGTTAAAAGCTCACACTAAGTCACGAGGATGTTACCCCCCATGCATCACACAAATCATTCTAAATGACCCTTGGAAATAAAACAGAAAGGTTACCCACAACAATAAGCCCAGGGATAGTACTTCACTCGGTTGCATAATTCTGTCTCTTGTAAGGGAAATTCACCTTGAACTTGTGCTTTTATGTAATTCGAACGTGAGATCATGTTTTGATAACAAACATAGGAAAAAAAGGTAATCCTTCCTACCTAATGCTTAAGCTTTCAATACGGGACGCTTGAACTATCACACTTAATCCTCGTTGAAAGCTCACACCAAGTCACGAGGATGTTACCCCCATGCACCACAAAACTAATTCTAAAAGATCCTAGGAAATAACACAAAAAGGTTACCCACAACAATGATCCCAGGGATAGTACTTAACTCGGTTGCATATTTCTGTCTCTTGTAAGGGAAATTCACTTTGAACTTTTGCTTTTATGGGATTCGAACTTGAGATCATGTTTAGATAACAAACATAGGAAAAATAGCTAATCCTTCCCACCTAATGCTTAAGCTTTCAATATGGGACGCTTGAACTGTCACACTTAATCCTCGTTGAAAGCACACACCACGTCACGAGGATGTTACCCCCCATGCATCACACAAGTGAATCTAAATGACCCTTGGAAATAAAACAGAAAGGTTACCCACAACAATAAGCCCAGGGATAGTACTTAACACGGTTGCATAATTCTGTCTCTTGTAAGGGAAATTCACCTTGAACTTGTGCTTTTATGTAATTCGAACCTGAGATCATGTTTTGATAACAAACATAGGAAAAATAGGTAATCCTTCCAACCTAATGCTTAAGCTTTCAATACGGGACGCTTGAACTATCACACTTAATCCTCGTTGAAAGCTCACACCAAGTCACGAGGATGTTACCCCCATGCACCACAAAAGTCATTCTAAAAGATCCTAGGAAATAACATAAAAAGGTTACCCACAACAATGAGCCCAGGGATAGTACTTAACTCGGTTGCATAATTCTGTCTCTTGTAAGTAAAATTCACCTCGAACTTGTGCTTTTATGGGATTCGAACCTGAGATCATGTTTTGATAACAAACATAGGAAAAATAGGTAATCCTTCCTACCTAATGCTAAAACTTTGAATACGGGACGCTTGAACTGTCACACTTAATCCTCGTTGAAAGCTCACACCAAGTCACGAGGATGTTACCCCCCATGCATCACACAAGTAATTCTAAATGACCCTTGAAAAAAAAACAGAAAGGTTACCCACAATAATAAGCCCAAGGATAGTACTTAACTCGGTTGCATAATTTTTTCTCTTGTAAGGAAAATTCGCCTTGAACTTGTGCTTTTATGTAATTCGAACCTGAGATCATGTTTTGATAACAAACATAGGAAATATAGCTAATCCGTTCTACCTAATGCATAAACTTTCAATACGGGACGCTTGAACTTTCACACTTAATACTCGTTGAAAGCTCACACCAAGTCATGAGGATGTTACCCCCATGCACCACAAAAGTCATTCCAAAAGATCCTAGGAAATAACACAAAAGGTTACCCACAACAATGATCCTAGGGATAGTACTTAACTCGGTTGCATAATTTTGTCTCTTGTAAGGAAAATTCACCTTGAACTTGTGCTTTTATGTAATTCGAACCTAAGATCATGTTTTGATAACAAAACATAGGAAAAATAGGTAATCCTTCCTACCTAATGCTTAAGCTTTCAATACGGGACGCTTGAACTATCACTCTTAATCCTCGTTGAAAGCTCACACCAAGTCACGAGGATGTTACCCCCCATGCATCACACAAATCATTCTAAATGACCCTTGGAAATAAAACAGAAAGGTTACCCACAACAATAAGCCCAGGGATAGTACTTCACTCGGTTGCATAATTCTGTCTCTTGTAAGGGAAATTCACCTTGAACTTGTGCTTTTATGTAATTCGAACGTGAGATCATGTTTTGATAACAAACATATGAAAAATAGGTAATCCTTCCTACCTAATGCTTAAGCTTTCAATACGGGACGCTTGAACTATCACACTTAATCCTGGTTGAAAGCTCACACCAAGTCACGAGGATGTTACCCCCCATGCACCACAAAAGTCATTCTAAAAGAACCTAGGAAATAACACAAAAAGGTTACCCACAACAATGATCCCAGAGATAGTACTTAACTCGGTTGCATAATTCTGTCTCTTGTAAGGGAAATTCACCTCGAACTTGTGCTTTTATGGGATTCGAACCTAAGATCATGTTTTGATAACAAACATAGGAAAAATAGGTAATCCTTCCTACCTAATGCTTAAAATTTCAATACGGGACGCTTTAACTATAACACTTAATCCTCGTTGAAAGCTCACACTAAGTCACGAGGATGTTACACCCCATGCATCACACAAATCATTCTAAATGACCCTTGGAAATAAAACAGAAAGGTTACCCACAACAATAAGCCCAGGGATAGTACTTCACTCGGTTGCATAATTCTGTCTCTTGTAAGGGAAATTCACCTTGAACTTGTGCTTTTATGTAATTCGAACGTGAGATCATGTTTTGATAACAAACATAGGAAAAATAGGTAATCCTTCCTACCTAATGCTTAAGCTTTCAATACGGGACGCTTGAACTATCACACTTAATCCTGGTTGAAAGCTCACACCAAGTCACGAGGATGTTACCCCCCATGCACCACAAAAGTCATTCTAAAAGAACCTAGGAAATAACACAAAAAGGTTACCCACAACAATGATCCCAGGGATAGTACTTAACTCGGTTGCATAATTCTGTCTCTTGTAAGGGAAATTCACCTTGAACTTGTGCTTTTATGGAATTCGAACTTGAGATCATGTTTAGATAACAAACATAAGAAAAATAGGTAATCCTTCCTACCTAATGCTTAAGCTTTCAATACGGGACGCTTGAACTATCACACTTAATCTTCGTTGAAAGCTCACACCAAGTCACGAGGATGTTACCCCATGCACCACAAAAGTCATTCTAAAAGATCCTAGGAAATAACATAAAAAGGTTACCCACAACAATGAGCCCAGGGATAGTACTTAACTCGGTTGCATAATTCTGTCTCTTGTAAGTGAAATTCACCTCGAACTTGTGCTTTTATGGGATTCGAACCTGAGATCATGTTTTGATAACAAACATAGGAAAAATAGATAATCCTTCCTACCTAATGCTAAAACTTTGAATACGGGACGCTTGAACTGTCACACTTAATCCTCGTTGAAAGCTCACACCAAGTCACGAGGATGTTACCCCCCATGCATCACACAAGTAATTCTAAATGACCCTTGGAAAAAAAACAGAAAGGTTACCCACAATAATAAGCCCAAGGATAGTACTTAACTCGGTTGCATAATTTTTTCTCTTGTAAGGAAAATTCGCCTTGAACTTGTGCTTTTATGTAATTCGAACCTGAGATCATGTTTTGATAACAAACATAGGAAATATAGCTAATCCGTTCTACCTAATGCTTAAACTTTCAATACGGGACACTTGAACTTTCACACTTAATCCTCGTTGAAAGCTCACACCAAGTCATGAGGATGTTACCCCCATGCACCACAAAAGTCATTCCAAAAGATCCTAGGAAATAACACAAAAAGGTTACCCACAACAATGATCCCAGGGATAGTACTTAACTCGGTTGCATAATTTTGTCTCTTGTAAGGAAAATTCACTTTGAACTTGTGCTTTTATGTAATTCGAACCTGAGATCATGTTTTGATAACAAAACATAGGAAAAATAGGTAATCCTTCCTACCTAATGCTTAAGCTTTCAATACGGGACGCTTGAACTATCACACTTAATCCTCGTTGAAAGCTCACACCAAGTCACGAGGATATTACCCCCCATGCATCACACAAGTCATTCTAAATAACCCTTGGAAATAAAACACAAAGGTTACCCACAACAATGAGCCCAGGGATAGTACTTAACTCGGTTGCATAATTCTGTCTCTTATAAGGGAAATTCACCTCGAACTTGTGCTTTTATGGGATTCGAACCTGAGATCATGTTTTGATAACAAACATAGGAAAAATAGGTAATCCTTCCTACCTAATGCTTAAAATTTCAATACGGGACGCTTTAACTATAACACTTAATCCTCGTTAAAAGCTCACACTAAGTCACGAGGATGTTACCCCCCATGCATCACACAAATCATTCTAAATGACCCTTGGAAATAAAACAGAAAGGTTACCCACAACAATAAGCCCAGGGATAGTACTTCACTCGGTTGCATAATTCTGTCTCTTGTAAGGGAAATTCACCTTGAACTTGTGCTTTTATGTAATTCGAACGTGAGATCATGTTTTGATAACAAACATAGGAAAAATAGGTAATCCTTCCTACCTAATGCTGAAGCTTTCAATACGGGACGCTTGAACTATCACACTTAATCCTCGTTGAAAGCTCACACCAAGTCACGAGGATGTTACCCCCCATGCACCACAAAAGTCATTCTAAAAGAACCTAGGAAATAACACAAAAAGGTTACCCACAACAATGATCCCAGGGATAGTACTTAACTCGGTTGCATAATTCTGTCTCTTGTAAGGGAAATTCACCTTGAACTTGTGCTTTTATGGAATTCGAACTTGAGATCATGTTTAGATAACAAACATAAGAAAAATAGGTAATCCTTCCTACCTAATGCTTAAGCTTTCAATACGGGACGCTTGAACTATCACACTTAATCTTCGTTGAAAGCTCACACCAAGTCACGAGGATGTTACCCCATGCACCACAAAAGTAATTCTAAAAGATCCTAGGAAATAACATAAAAAGGTTACCCACAACAATGAGCCCAGGGATAGTACTTAACTCGGTTGCATAATTCTGTCTCTTGTAAGTGAAATTCACCTCGAACTTGTGCTTTTATGGGATTCGAACCTGAGATCATGTTTTGATAACAAACATAGGAAAAATAGGTAATCCTTCCTACCTAATGCTAAAACTTTGAATACGGGACGCTTGAACTGTCACACTTAATCCTCGTTGAAAGCTCACACCAAGTCACGAGGATGTTACCCCCCATGCATCACACAAGTAATTCTAAATGACCCTTGGAAAAAAAACAGAAAGGTTACCCACAATAATAAGCCCAAGGATAGTACTTAACTCGGTTGCATAATTTTTTCTCTTGTAAGGAAAATTCGCCTTGAACTTGTGCTTTTATGTAATTCGAACCTGAGATCATGTTTTGATAACAAACATAGGAAATATAGCTAATCCGTTCTACCTAATGCTTAAACTTTCAATACGGGACACTTGAACTTTCACACTTAATCCTCGTTGAAAGCTCACACCAAGTCATGAGGATGTTACCCCCATGCACCACAAAAGTCATTCCAAAAGATCCTAGGAAATAACACAAAAAGGTTACCCACAACAATGATCCCAGGGATAGTACTTAACTCGGTTGCATAATTTTGTCTCTTGTAAGGAAAATTCACCTTGAACTTGTGCTTTTATGTAATTCGAACCTGAGATCATGTTTTGATAACAAAACATAGGAAAAATAGGTAATCCTTCCTACCTAATGCTTAAGCTTTCAATACGGGACGCTTGAACTATCACACTTAATCCTCGTTGAAAGCTCACACCAAGTCACGAGGATATTACCCCCCATGCATCACACAAGTCATTCTAAATAACCCTTGGAAATAAAACACAAAGGTTACCCACAACAATGAGCCCAGGGATAGTACTTAACTCGGTTGCATAATTCTGTCTCTTATAAGGGAAATTCACCTCGAACTTGTGCTTTTATGGGATTCGAACCTGAGATCATGTTTTGATAACAAACATAGGAAAAATAGGTAATCCTTCCTACCTAATGCTTAAAATTTCAATACGGGACGCTTTAACTATAACACTTAATCCTCGTTAAAAGCTCACACTAAGTCACGAGGATGTTACCCCCCATGCATCACACAAATCATTCTAAATGACCCTTGGAAATAAAACAGAAAGGTTACCCACAACAATAAGCCCAGGGATAGTACTTCACTCGGTTGCATAATTCTGTCTCTTGTAAGGGAAATTCACCTTGAACTTGTGCTTTTATGTAATTCGAACGTGAGATCATGTTTTGATAACAAACATAGGAAAAATAGGTAATCCTTCCTACCTAATGCTTAAGCTTTCAATACGGGACGCTTGAACTATCACACTTAATCCTCGTTGAAAGCTCACACCAAGTCACGAGGATGTTACCCCCCATGCACCACAAAACTCATTCTAAAAGATCCTAGGAAATAACACAAAAAGGTTACCCACAACAATGATCCCAGGGATAGTACTTAACTCGGTTGCATATTTCTGTCTCTTGTAAGGGAAATTCACTTTGAACTTTTGCTTTTATGGGATTCGAACTTGAGATCATGTTTAGATAACAAACATAGGAAAAATAGCTAATCCTTCCCACCTAATGCTTAAGCTTTCAATACGGGACGCTTGAACTGTCACACTTAATCCTCGTTGAAAGCACACACCACGTCACGAGGATGTTACCCCCCATGCATCACACAAGTGAATCTAAATGACCCTTGGAAATAAAACAGAAAGGTTACCCACAACAATAAGCCCAGGGATAGTACTTAACACGGTTGCATAATTCTGTCTCTTGTAAGGGAAATTCACCTTGAACTTGTGCTTTTATGTAATTCGAACCTGAGATCATGTTTTGATAACAAACATAGGAAAAATAGGTAATCCTTCCAACCTAATGCTTAAGCTTTCAATACGGGACGCTTGAACTATCACACTTAATCCTCGTTGAAAGCTCACACCAAGTCACGAGGATGTTACCCCCATGCACCACAAAAGTCATTCTAAAAGATCCTAGGAAATAACATAAAAAGGTTACCCACAACAATGAGCCCAGGGATAGTACTTAACTCGGTTGCATAATTCTGTCTCTTGTAAGTGAAATTCACCTCGAACTTGTGCTTTTATGGGATTCGAACCTGAGATCATGTTTTGATAACAAACATAGGAAAAATAGGTAATCCTTCCTACCTAATGCTAAAACTTTGAATACGGGACGCTTGAACTGTCACACTTAATCCTCGTTGAAAGCTCACACCAAGTCACGAGGATGTTACCCCCCATGCATCACACAAGTAATTCTAAATGACCCTTGGAAAAAAAACAGAAAGGTTACCCACAATAATAAGCCCAAGGATAGTACTTAACTCGGTTGCATAATTTTTTCTCTTGTAAGGAAAATTCGCCTTGAACTTGTGCTTTTATGTAATTCGAACCTGAGATCATGTTTTGATAACAAACATAGGAAATATAGCTAATCCGTTCTACCTAATGCATACACTTTCAATACGGGACGCTTGAACTTTCACACTTAATACTCGTTGAAAGCTCACACCAAGTCATGAGGATGTTACCCCCATGCACCACAAAAGTCATTCCAAAAGATCCTAGGAAATAACATAAAAAGGTTACCCACAACAATGATCCCAGGGATAGTACTTAACTCGGTTGCATAATTTTGTCTCTTGTAAGGAAAATTCACCTTGAACTTGTGCTTTTATGTAATTCGAACCTGAGATCATGTTTTGATAACAAAACATAGGAAAAATATGTAATCCTTCCTACCTAATGCTTAAGCTTTCAATACGGGACGCTTGAACTATCACACTTAATCCTCGTTGAAAGCTCACACCAAGTCACGAGGATGTTACCCCCCATGCATCACACAAGTCATTCTAAATAACCCTTGGAAATAAAACACAAAGGTTACCCACAACAATGAGCCCAGGGATAGTACTTAACTCGGTTGCATAATTCTGTCTCTTGTAAGGGAAATTCACCTCGAACTTGTGCTTTTATGGGATTCGAACCTGAGATCATGTTTTGATAACAAACATAGGAAAAATAGGTAATCCTTCCTACCTAATGCTTAAAATTTCAATACGGGACGCTTTAACTATAACACTTAATCCTCGTTAAAAGCTCACACTAAGTCACGAGGATGTTACCCCCCATGCATCACACAAATCATTCTAAATGACCCTTGGAAATAAAACAGAAAGGTTACCCACAACAATAAGCCCAGGGATAGTACTTCACTCGGTTGCATAATTCTGTCTCTTGTAAGGGAAATTCACCTTGAACTTGTGCTTTTATGTAATTCGAACGTGAGATCATGTTTTGATAACAAACATAGGAAAAATAGGTAATCCTTCCTACCTAATGCTTAAGCTTTCAATACGGGACGCTTGAACTATCACACTTAATCCTCGTTGAAAGCTCACACCAAGTCACGAGGATGTTACCCCCATGCACCACAAAACTCATTCTAAAAGATCCTAGGAAATAACACAAAAAGGTTACCCACAACAATGATCCCAGGGATAGTACTTAACTCGGTTGCATATTTCTGTCTCTTGTAAGGGAAATTCACTTTGAACTTTTGCTTTTATGGGATTCGAACTTGAGATCATGTTTAGATAACAAACATAGGAAAAATAGCTAATCCTTCCCACCTAATGCTTAAGCTTTCAATATGGGACGCTTGAACTGTCACACTTAATCCTCGTTGAAAGCACACACCACGTCACGAGGATGTTACCCCCCATGCATCACACAAGTGAATCTAAATGACCCTTGGAAATAAAACAGAAAGGTTACCCACAACAATAAGCCCAGGGATAGTACTTAACACGGTTGCATAATTCTGTCTCTTGTAAGGGAAATTCACCTTGAACTTGTGCTTTTATGTAATTCGAACCTGAGATCATGTTTTGATAACAAACATAGGAAAAATAGGTAATCCTTCCAACCTAATGCTTAAGCTTTCAATACGGGACGCTTGAACTATCACACTTAATCCTCGTTGAAAGCTCACACCAAGTCACGAGGATGTTACCCCCATGCACCACAAAAGTCATTCTAAAAGATCCTAGGAAATAACATAAAAAGGTTACCCACAACAATGAGCCCAGGGATAGTACTTAACTCGGTTGCATAATTCTGTCTCTTGTAAGGGAAATTCACCTCGAACTTGTGCTTTTATGGGATTCGAACCTGAGATCATGTTATGATAACAAACATAGGAAAAATAGCTAATCCTTCCTACCTAATGCTTAAGCTTTCAATACGGGACGCTTGAACTGTCACACTTATCCTCGTTGAAAGCGCACACCACGTCACGAGGATGTTACCCCCCATGCATCACACAAGTGATTCTAAATGACCCTTGGAAATAAAACAGAAAGGTTACCCACAACAATAAGCCCAGGGATAGTACTTAACACGGTTGCATAATTCTGTCTCTTGTAAGGAAAATTCGCCTTGAACTTGTGCTTTTATGTAATTCGAACCTGAGATCATGTTTTGATAACAAACATAGGAAATATAGCTAATCCGTTCTACCTAATGCTTAAACTTTCAATACGGGACGCTTGAACTTTCACACTTAATCCTCGTTGAAAGCTCACACCAAGTCATGAGGATGTTACCCCCATGCACCACAAAAGTCATTCCAAAAGATCCTAGGAAATAACGCAAAAAGGTTACCCACAACAATGATCCCAGGGATAGTACTTAACTCGGTTGCATAATTTTGTCTCTTGTAAGGAAAATTCACCTTGAACTTGTGCTTTTATGTAATTCGAACCTGAGATCATGTTTTGATAACAAAACATAGGAAAAATAGGTAATCCTTCCTACCTAATGCTTAAGCTTTCAATACGGGACGCTTGAACTATCACACTTAATCCTCGTTGAAAGCTCACACCAAGTCACGAGGATGTTACCCCCCATGCATCACACAAGTCATTCTAAATAACCCTTGGAAATAAAACACAAAGGTTACCCACAACAATGAGCCCAGGGATAGTACTTAACTCGGTTGCATAATTCTGTCTCTTGTAAGGGAAATTCACCTCGAACTTGTGCTTTTATGGGATTCGAACCTGAGATCATGTTATGATAACAAACATAGGAAAAATAGCTAATCCTTCCTACCTAATGCTTAAGCTTTCAATACGGGACGCTTGAACTGTCACACTTAATCCTCGTTGAAAGCGCACACCACGTCACGAGAATGTTACCCCCCATGCATCACACAAGTGATTCTAAATGACCCTTGGAAATAAAACAGAAAGGTTACCCACAACAATAAGCCCAGGGATAGTACTTAACACGGTTGCATAATTCTGTCTCTTGTAAAGGAAATTCACCTTGAACTTGTGCTTTTATGTAATTCGAACCTGAGATCATGTTTTGATAACAAACATAGGAAAAATAGGTAATCCGTCCTACCTAATGCTTAAGCTTTCAATACGGGACGCTTGAACTATCACACTTAATCTTCGTTGAAAGCTCACACCAAGTCACGAGGATGTTACCCCATGCACCACAAAAGTCATTCTAAAAGATCCTAGGAAATAACATAAAAAGGTTACCCACAACAATGAGCCAAGGGATAGTACTTAACTCGGTTGCATAATTCTGTCTCTTGTAAGTGAAATCCACCTCGAACTTGTGCTTTTATTGGATTCGAACCTGAGAACATGTTTTGATAACAAACATAGGAAAAATAGGTAATCCTTCCTACCTAATGCTTAAGCTTTCAATACGGGACGCTTGAACTATCACACTTAATCCTCGTTGAAAGCTCACACCAAGTCACGAGGATGTTACCCCCCATGCATCACACAAGTCATTCTAAATGACCCTTGGAAATAAAACAGAAAGGTTACCCACAACAATAAGCCCAGGGATAGTACTTCACTCGGTTGCATAATTCTGTCTCTTGTAAGGGAAATTCACCTTGAACTTGTGCTTTTATGTAATTCGAACGTGAGATCATGTTTTGATAACAAACATAGGAAAAATAGGTAATCCTTCCTACCTAATGCTTAAGCTTTCAATACGGGACGCTTGAACTGTCACACTTAATCCTCGTTGAAAGCACACACCACGTCACGAGGATGTTACCCCCCATGCATCACAAAAGTGAATCTAAATGACCCTTGGAAATAAAACAGAAAGGTTACCCACAACAATAAGCCCAGGGATAGTACTTAACACGGTTGCATAATTCTGTCTCTTGTAAGGGAAATTCACCTTGAACTTGTGCTTTTATGTAATTCGAACCTGAGATCATGTTTTGATAACAAACATAGGAAAAATAGGTAATCCTTCCAACCTAATGCTTAAGCTTTCAATACGAGACGCTTGAACTATCACACTTAATCCTCGTTGAAAGTTCACACCAAGTCACGAGGATGTTACCCCCATGCACCACAAAAGTCATTCTAAAAGATCCTAGGAAATAACATAAAAAGGTTACCCACAACAATGAGCCCAGGGATAGTACTTAACTCGGTTGTATAATTCTGTCTCTTGTAAGGGAAATTCACCTCGAACTTGTGCTTTTATGGGATTCGAACTTGAGATCATGTTTAGATAACAAACATAGGAAAAATAGGTAATCCTTCCTCCCTAATGCTTAAGCTTTCAATACGGGACGCTTGAATTATCACACTTAATCTTCGTTGCAAGCTCACACCAAGTCACGAGGATGTTACCCCATGCACCACAAAAGTCATTCTAAAAGATCCTAGGAAATAACATAAAAAGGTTACCCACAACGATGAGCCCAGGGATAGTACTTAACTCGGTTGCATAATTCTGTCTCTTGTAAGTGAAATTCACCTCGAACTTGTGCTTTTATGGGATTCGAACTTGAGATCATGTTTAGATAACAAACATAGGAAAAATAGGTAATCCTTCCTACCTAATGCTTAAGCTTTCAATACGGGACGCTTGAATTATCACACTTAATCTTCGTTGAAAGCTCACACCAAGTCACGAGGATGTTACCCCATGCACCACAAAAGTCATTCTAAAAGATCCTAGGAAATAACACAAAAAGGTTACCCACAACAATGATCCCAGGGATAGTACTTAACTCGGTTGCATAATTCTATCTCTTGTAAGGAAAATTCACCTTGAACTTGTGCTTTTATGGGATTCGAACTTGAGATCATGTTTAGATAACAAACATAGGAAAAATAGGTAATCCTTCTTACCTAATGCTTAAGCTTTCAATACGGGACGCTTGAATTATCACACTTAATCTTCGTTGAAAGCTCACACTAAGTCACGAGGATGTTACCCCCCATGCATCACACAAGTGATTCTAAATGACCCTTGGAAATAAAACAGAAAGGTTACCCACAACAATAAGCCCAGGGATAGTACTTCACTCGGTTGCATAATTCTGTCTCTTGTAACGGAAATTCACCTTGAACTTGTGCTTTTATGGGATTCGAACCTGAGATCATGTTTTGATAACAAACATAGGAAAAATAGGTAATCCTTCCTACCTAATGCTAAAACTTTCAATACGGGACGCTTGAACTGTCACACTTAATCTTCGTTGAAAGCTCACACCAAGTCACGAGGATGTTACCCCATGCACCACAAAAGTCATTCTAAAAGATCCTAGGAAATAACATAAAAAGGTTACCCACAACAATGAGCCCAGGGATAGTACTTAACTCGGTTGCATAATTCTGTCTCTTGTAAGGGAAATTCACCTCGAACTTGTGCTTTTATGGGATTCGAACCTGAGATCATGTTATGATAACAAACATAGAAAAAATAGCTAATCCTTCCTACCTAATGCTTAAGCTTTCAATACGGGACGCTTGAACTGTCACACTTATCCTCGTTGAAAGCGCACACCACGTCACGAGGATGTTACCCCCCATGCATCACACAAGTGATTCTAAATGACCCTTGGAAATAAAACAGAAAGGTTACCCACAACAATAAGCCCAGGGATAGTACTTAACACGGTTGCATAATTCTGTCTCTTGTAAGGAAAATTCGCCTTGAACTTGTGCTTTTATGTAATTCGAACCTGAGATCATGTTTTGATAACAAACATAGGAAATATAGCTAATCCGTTCTACCTAATGCTTAAACTTTCAATACGGGACGCTTGAACTTTCACACTTAATCCTCGTTGAAAGCTCACACCAAGTCATGAGGATGTTACCCCCATGCACCACAAAAGTCATTCCAAAAGATCCTAGGAAATAACACAAAAAGGTTACCCACAACAATGATCCCAGGGATAGTACTTAACTCGGTTGCATAATTTTGTCTCTTGTAAGGAAAATTCACCTTGAACTTGTGCTTTTATGTAATTCGAACCTGAGATCATGTTTTGATAACAAAACATAGGAAAAATAGGTAATCCTTCCTACCTAATGCTTAAGCTTTCAATACGGGACGCTTGAACTATCACACTTAATCCTCGTTGAAAGCTCACACCAAGTCACGAGGATGTTACCCCCCATGCATCACACAAGTCATTCTAAATAACCCTTGGAAATAAAACACAAAGGTTACCCACAACAATGAGCCCAGGGATAGTACTTAACTCGGTTGCATAATTCTGTCTCTTGTAAGGGAAATTCACCTCGAACTTGTGCTTTTATGGGATTCGAACCTGAGATCATGTTATGATAACAAACATAGGAAAAATAGCTAATCCTTCCTACCTAATGCTTAAGCTTTCAATACGGGACGCTTGAACTGTCACACTTAATCCTCGTTGAAAGCGCACACCACGTCACGAGAATGTTACCCCCCATGCATCACACAAGTGATTCTAAATGACCCTTGGAAATAAAACAGAAAGGTTACCCACAACAATAAGCCCAGGGATAGTACTTAACACGGTTGCATAATTCTGTCTCTTGTAAAGGAAATTCACCTTGAACTTGTGCTTTTATGTAATTCGAACCTGAGATCATGTTTTGATAACAAACATAGGAAAAATAGGTAATCCGTCCTACCTAATGCTTAAGCTTTCAATACGGGACGCTTGAACTATCACACTTAATCTTCGTTGAAAGCTCACACCAAGTCACGAGGATGTTACCCCATGCACCACAAAAGTCATTCTAAAAGATCCTAGGAAATAACATAAAAAGGTTACCCACAACAATGAGCCAAGGGATAGTACTTAACTCGGTTGCATAATTCTGTCTCTTGTAAGTGAAATCCACCTCGAACTTGTGCTTTTATTGGATTCGAACCTGAGAACATGTTTTGATAACAAACATAGGAAAAATAGGTAATCCTTCCTACCTAATGCTTAAGCTTTCAATACGGGACGCTTGAACTATCACACTTAATCCTCGTTGAAAGCTCACACCAAGTCACGAGGATGTTACCCCCCATGCATCACACAAGTCATTCTAAATGACCCTTGGAAATAAAACAGAAAGGTTACCCACAACAATAAGCCCAGGGATAGTACTTCACTCGGTTGCATAATTCTGTCTCTTGTAAGGGAAATTCACCTTGAACTTGTGCTTTTATGTAATTCGAACGTGAGATCATGTTTTGATAACAAACATAGGAAAAATAGGTAATCCTTCCTACCTAATGCTTAAGCTTTCAATACGGGACGCTTGAACTGTCACACTTAATCCTCGTTGAAAGCACACACCACGTCACGAGGATGTTACCCCCCATGCATCACAAAAGTGAATCTAAATGACCCTTGGAAATAAAACAGAAAGGTTACCCACAACAATAAGCCCAGGGATAGTACTTAACACGGTTGCATAATTCTGTCTCTTGTAAGGGAAATTCACCTTGAACTTGTGCTTTTATGTAATTCGAACCTGAGATCATGTTTTGATAACAAACATAGGAAAAATAGGTAATCCTTCCAACCTAATGCTTAAGCTTTCAATACGAGACGCTTGAACTATCACACTTAATCCTCGTTGAAAGTTCACACCAAGTCACGAGGATGTTACCCCCATGCACCACAAAAGTCATTCTAAAAGATCCTAGGAAATAACATAAAAAGGTTACCCACAACAATGAGCCCAGGGATAGTACTTAACTCGGTTGTATAATTCTGTCTCTTGTAAGGGAAATTCACCTCGAACTTGTGCTTTTATGGGATTCGAACTTGAGATCATGTTTAGATAACAAACATAGGAAAAATAGGTAATCCTTCCTCCCTAATGCTTAAGCTTTCAATACGGGACGCTTGAATTATCACACTTAATCTTCGTTGCAAGCTCACACCAAGTCACGAGGATGTTACCCCATGCACCACAAAAGTCATTCTAAAAGATCCTAGGAAATAACATAAAAAGGTTACCCACAACGATGAGCCCAGGGATAGTACTTAACTCGGTTGCATAATTCTGTCTCTTGTAAGTGAAATTCACCTCGAACTTGTGCTTTTATGGGATTCGAACTTGAGATCATGTTTAGATAACAAACATAGGAAAAATAGGTAATCCTTCCTACCTAATGCTTAAGCTTTCAATACGGGACGCTTGAATTATCACACTTAATCTTCGTTGAAAGCTCACACCAAGTCACGAGGATGTTACCCCATGCACCACAAAAGTCATTCTAAAAGATCCTAGGAAATAACACAAAAAGGTTACCCACAACAATGATCCCAGGGATAGTACTTAACTCGGTTGCATAATTCTATCTCTTGTAAGGAAAATTCACCTTGAACTTGTGCTTTTATGGGATTCGAACTTGAGATCATGTTTAGATAACAAACATAGGAAAAATAGGTAATCCTTCTTACCTAATGCTTAAGCTTTCAATACGGGACGCTTGAATTATCACACTTAATCTTCGTTGAAAGCTCACACTAAGTCACGAGGATGTTACCCCCCATGCATCACACAAGTGATTCTAAATGACCCTTGGAAATAAAACAGAAAGGTTACCCACAACAATAAGCCCAGGGATAGTACTTCACTCGGTTGCATAATTCTGTCTCTTGTAACGGAAATTCACCTTGAACTTGTGCTTTTATGGGATTCGAACCTGAGATCATGTTTTGATAACAAACATAGGAAAAATAGGTAATCCTTCCTACCTAATGCTAAAACTTTCAATACGGGACGCTTGAACTGTCACACTTAATCTTCGTTGAAAGCTCACACCAAGTCACGAGGATGTTACCCCATGCACCACAAAAGTCATTCTAAAAGATCCTAGGAAATAACATAAAAAGGTTACCCACAACAATGAGCCCAGGGATAGTACTTAACTCGGTTGCATAATTCTGTCTCTTGTAATGAAAATTCACCTTGAACTTGTGCTTTTATGGGATTCGAACTTGAGATCATGTTTTGATAACAAACATAGGAAAAATAGCTAATCCTTCCTACCTAATGCTTAAGCTTTCAATACGGGACGCTTGAACTGTCACACTTAATCCTCGTTGAAAGCTCACACCAGGTCACGAGGATGTTACCCCCCATGCATCACACAAGTCATTCTAAATAACCCTTGGAAATAAAACACAAAGGTTACCCACAACAATAAGCCGAGGGATAGTACTTAACTCGGTTGCATAATTCTGTCTCTTGTAAGTGAAATTCACCTCGAACTTGTGCTTTTATGGGATTCGAACCTGAGATCATGTTTTGATAACAAACATAGGAAAAATAGGTAATCCTTCCTACCTAATGCTAAAACTTTCAATACGGGACGCTTGAACTGTCACACTTAATCCTCGTTGAAAGCTCACACCAAGTCACGAGGATGTTACCCCCCATGCATCACACAAGTAATTCTAAATGACCCTTGGAAAAAAAACAGAAAGGTTACCGACAATAATAAGCCCAAGGATAGTACTTAACTCGGTTGCATAATTTTGTCTCTTGTAAGGAAAATTCACCTTGAAATTTTGCTTTTATGGGATTCGAACCTGAGATCATGTTTTGATAACAAACATAGGAAAAATAGGTAATCCTTCCTACCTAATGCTTAAGCTTCCAATACGGGACGCTTGAACTATCACACTTAATCCTCGTTGAAAGCTCACACCAAGTCACGAGGATGTTACCCCCCATGCATCACACAAGTCATTCTAAATAACCCTTGGAAATAAAACACAAAGGTTACCCACAACAATAAGCCGAGGGATAGTACTTAACTCGGTTGCAAAATTCTGTCTCTTGTAAGGGAAATTCACCTTGAACTTGTGCTTTTATGGGATTCGAACCTGAGATCATGTTTTGATAACAAACATAGGAAAAATAGGTAATCCTTCCTACCTAATGCTTAAGCTTTCAATACGGGATGCTTGAACTATCACACTTAATCCTCGTTGAAAGCTCACACCAAGTCACGAGGATGTTACCCCCATGCACCACAAAAGTCATTCTAAAAGATCCTAGGAAATAACATAAAAAGGTTACCCACAACAATGAGCCCAGGGAATAGTACTTAACTCGGTTGCATAATTCTGTCTCTTGTAAGTGAAATTCACCTCGAACGTGTGCTTTTATGGGATTCGAACCTGAGATCATATTTTGATAACAAACATAGGAAAAATAGGTAATCCTTCCTACCTAATGCTAAAACTTTCAATACGGGACGCTTTAACTATCACATTTAATCCTCGTTGAAAGCTCACACTAAGTCACGAGGATGTTACCCCCCATGCATCACACAAGTGATTCTAAATGACCCTTGGAAATAAAACAGAAAGGTTACCCACAACAATAAGCCCAGGGATAGTACTTCACTCGGTTGCATAATTCTGTCTCTTGTAACGGAAATTCACCTTGAACTTGTGTTTTTATGGGATTCGAACCTGAGATCATGTTTTGATAACAAACATAGGAAAAATAGCTAATCCTTCCTACCTAATGCTTAAGCTTTCAATACGGGACGCTTGAACTGTCACACTTAATCCTCGTTGAAAGCTCACACCAAGTCATAAGGATGTTACCCCCATGCACCACAAAAGTCATTCCAAAAGATCCTAGGAAATAACACAAAAAGGTTACCCACAACAATGATCCCAGGGATAGTACTTAACTCGGTTGCATAATTTTGTCTCTTGTAAGGAAAATTCACCTTGAACTTGTGCTTTTATGTAATTCGAACCTGAGATCATGTTTTGATAACAAACATAGGAAAAATAGGTAATCCTTCCTACCTAATGCTTAAGCTTTGAATACGGGACGCTTGAACTGTAACACTTAATCCCCGTTGAAAGCTCACACCAAGTCATAAGGATGTTACCCCCATGCACCACAAAAGTCATTCCAAAAGATCCTAGGAAATAACACAAAAAGGTTACCCACAACAATGATCCCAAGGATAGTACTTAACTCGGTTGCATAATTTTGTCTCTTGTAAGGAAAATTCACCTTGAACTTGTGCTTTTATGTAATTCGAACCTGAGATCATGTTTTGATAACAAACATAGGAAAAATAGGTAATCCTTCCTACCTAATGCTTAAGCTTTCAATACGGGACGCTTCAACTATCACATTTAATCCTCGTTGAAAGCTCACACCAAGTCACGAGGATGTTACCCCCCATGCATCACACAAGTCATTCTAAATAACCCTTGGAAATAAAACACAAAGGTTACCCACAACAATAAGCCCAGGGATAGTACTTAACTCGGTTGCATAATTCTGTCTCTTGTAAGGGAAATTCACCTTGAACTTTTGCTTTTATGGGATTCGAACCTAAGATCATGTTGTGATAACAAACATAGGAAAAATAGGTAATCCTTCCTACCTAATGCTTAAGCTTTCAATACGGGACGCTTGAACTATCACACTTAATCCTCGTTGAAAGCTCACACCAAGTCACGAGGATGTTACTCCCCATGCATCACACAAGTCATTCTAAATAACCCTTGGAAATAAAACACAAAGGTTACCCACAACAATAAGCCCAGGGATAGTACTTAACTCGGTTGCATAATTCTGTCTCTTGTAAGGGAAATTCACCTCGAACTTGTGCTTTTATGGGATTCGAACCTGAGATCATGTTTTGATAACAAACATAGGAAAAATAGGTAATCCTTCCTACCTAATGCTTAAGCTTTCAATACGGGATGCTTGAACTATCACACTTAATCCTCGTTGAAAGCTCACACCAAGTCACGAGGATGTTACCCCCATGCACCACAAAAGTCATTCTAAAAGATCCTAGGAAATAACATAAAAAGGTTACCCACAACAATGAGCCCAGGGATAGTACTTAACTCGGTTGCATAATTCTGTCTCTTGTAAGGGAAATTCACCTCGAACTTGTGCTTTTATGGGATTCGAACCTGAGATCATGTTTTGATAACAAACATAGGAAAAATAGGTAATCCTTCCTACCTAATGCTTAAGCTTTCAATACGGGATGCTTGAACTATCACACTTAATCTTCGTTGAAAGCTCACACCAAGTCACGAGGATGTTACCCCATGCACCACAAAAGTCATTCTAAAAGATCCTAGGAAATAACATAAATAGGTTACCCACAACAATGAGCCCAGGGATAGTACTTAACTCGGTTGCATAATTCTGTCTCTTGTAAGTGAAATTCACCTCGAACTTGTGCTTTTATGGGATTCGAACCTGAGATCATGTTTTGATAACAAACATAGGAAAAATAGGTAATCCTTCCTACCTAATGCTAAAACTTTCAATACGGGACGCTTTAACTATCACACTTAATCTTCGTTGAAAGCTCACACCAAGTCACGAGGATATTACCCCATGCACCACAAAAGTCATTCTAAAAGATCCTAGGAAATAACACAAAAAGGTTACCCACAACAATGATCCCAGGGATAGTACTTAACTCGGTTGCATAATTCTGTCTCTTGTAAGGAAAATTCACCTTGAACTTGTGCTTTTATGGGATTCGAACTTGAGATCATGTTTAGATAACAAACATAGGAAAAATAGGTAATCCTTCTTACCTAATGCTTAAGCTTTCAATACGGGACGCTGGAATTATCACACTTAATCTTCGTTGAAAGCTCACACCAAGTCACGAGGATGTTACCCCATGCACCACAAAAGTCATTCTAAAAGATCCTAGGAAATAACATAAAAAGGTTACCTACAACAATGAGCCCAGGGATAGTACTTAACTCGGTTGCATAATTCTGTCTCTTGTAAGTGAAATTCACCTCGAACTTGTGCTTTTATGGGATTCGAACCTGAGATCATGTTTTGATAACAAACATAGGAAAAATAGGTAATCCTTCTTACCTAATGCTAAAACTTTCAATACGGGACGCTTTAACTATCACACTTAATCTTCGTTGAAAGCTCACACCAAGTCACGAGGATGTTACCCCATGCACCACAAAAGTCATTCTAAAAGATCCTAGGAAATAACATAAAAAGGTTACCCACAACAATGAGCCCAGGGATAGTACTTAACTCGGTTGCATAATTCTGTCTCTTGTAAGTGAAATTCACCTCGAACTTGTGCTTTTATGGGATTCGGACCTGAGATCATATTTTGATAACAAACATAGGAAAAATAGGTAATCCTTCCTACCTAATGCTAAAACTTTCAATACGGGACGCTTTAACTATCACACTTAATCCTCCTTGAAAGCTCACACTAAGTCACGAGGATGTTACCCCCCATGCATCACACAAGTGATTCTAAATGACCCTTGGAAATAAAATAGAAAGGTTACCCACAACAATAAGCCCAGGGATAGTACTTCACTCGGTTGCATAATTCTGTCTCTTGTAACGGAAATTCACCTTGAACTGGTGCTTTTATGGGATTCGAACCTGAGATCATGTTTTGATAACAAACATAGGAAAAATAGCTAATCCTTCCTACCTAATGCTTAAGCTTTCAATACGGGACGCTTGAACTGTCACACTTAATCCTCGTTGAAAGCTCACACCAGGTCACGAGGATGTTACCCCCCATGCATCACACAAGTAATTCTAAATGACCCTTGGAAATAAAACAGAAAGATTACCCACAATAATAAGCCCAAGGATAGTACTTAACTCGGTTGCAAAATTCTGTCTCTTGTAAGGGAAATTCACCTTGAACTTGTGCTTTTATGGGATTCGAACCTGAGATCATGTTTTGATAACAAACATAGGAAAAATAGGTAATCCTTCCTACCTAATGCTTAAGCTTCCAATACGGGACGCTTGAACTATCACACTTAATCCTCGTTGAAAGCTCACACCAAGTCACGAGGATGTTACCCCCCATGCATCACACAAGTCATTCTAAATAACCCTTGGAAATAAAACACAAAGGTTACCCACAACAATAAGCCGAGGGATAGAACTTAACTCGGTTGCAAAATTCTGTCTCTTGTAAGGGAAATTCACCTTGAACTTGTGCTTTTATGGGATTCGAACCTGAGATCATGTTTTGATAACAAACATAGGAAAAATAGGTAATCCTTCCTACCTAATGCTTAAGCTTTCAATACGGGATGCTTGAATTATCACACTTAATCCTCGTTGAAAGCTCACACCAAGTCACGAGGATGTTACCCCCATGCACCACAAAAGTCATTCTAAAAGATCCTAGGAAATAACATAAAAAGGTTACCCAAAACAATGAGCCCAGGGATAGTACTTAACTCGGTTGCATAATTCTGTCTCTTGTAAGGGAAATTCACCTCGAACTTGTGCTTTTATGGGATTCGAACCTGAGATCATGTTTTGATAACAAACATAGGAAAAATAGGTAATCCTTCCTACCTAATGCTTAAGCTTTCAATACGGGATGCTTGAACTATCACACTTAATCTTCGTTGAAAGCTCACACCAAGTCACGAGGATGTTACCCCATGCACCACAAAAGTCATTCTAAAAGATCCTAGGAAATAACATAAAAAGGTTACCCACAACAATGAGCCCAGGGATAGTACTTAACTCGGTTGCATAATTCTGTCTCTTGTAAGTGAAATTCAACTCGAACTTGTGCTTTTATGGGATTCGAACCTGAGATCATGTTTTGATAACAAACATAGGAAAAATAGGTAATCCTTCCTACCTAATGCTAAAACTTTCAATACGGGACGCTTTAACTATCACACTTAATCTTCGTTGAAAGCTCACACCAAGTCACGAGGATATTACCCCATGCACCACAAAAGTCATTCTAAAAGATCCTAGGAAATAACACAAAAAGGTTACCCACAACAATGATCCCAGGGATAGTACTTAACTCGGTTGCATAATTCTGTCTCTTGTAAGGAAAATTCACCTTGAACTTGTGCTTTTATGGGATTCGAACTTGAGATCATGTTTAGATAACAAACATAGGAAAAATAGGTAATCCTTCTTACCTAATGCTTAAGCTTTCAATACGGGACGCTTGAATTATCACACTTAATCTTCGTTGAAAGCTCACACCAAGTCACGAGGATGTTACCCCATGCACCACAAAACTCATTCTAAAAGATCCTAGGAAATAACATAAAAAGGTTACCCACAACAATGAGCCCAGGGATAGTACTTAACTCGGTTGCATAATTCTGTCTCTTGTAAGTGAAATTCACCTCGAACTTGTGCTTTTATGGGATTCGAACCTGAGATCATGTTTTGATAACAAACATAGGAAAAATAGGTAATCCTTCCTACCTAATGCTAAAACTTTCAATACGGGACGCTTTAACTATCACACTTAATCTTCGTTGAAAGCTCACACCAAGTCACGAGGATGTTACCCCATGCACCACAAAAGTCATTCTAAAAGATCCCAGGAAATAACATAAAAAGGTTACCCACAACAATGAGCCCAGGGATAGTACTTAACTCGGTTGCATAATTCTGTCTCTTGTAATGAAAATTCACCTTGAACTTGTGCTTTTATGGGATTCGAACTTGAGATCATGTTTAGATAACAAACATAGGAAAAATAGGTAATCCTTCCTACCTAATGCTTAAGCTTTCAATACGGGACGCTTGAATTATCACACTTAATCTTCGTTGAAAGCTCACACCAAGTCACGAGGATGTTACCCCATGCACCACAAAAGTCATTCTAAAAGATCCTAGGAAATAACATAAAAAGGTTACCCACAACAATGAGCCCAGGGATAGTACTTAACTCGGTTGCATAATTCTGTCTCTTGTAAGTGAAATTCACCTCGAACTTGTGCTTTTATGGGATTCGAACCTGAGATCATATTTTGATAACAAACATAGGAAAAATAGGTAATCCTTCCTACCTAATGCTAAAACTTTCAATACGGGACGCTTTAACTATCACACTTAATCCTCGTTGAAAGCTCACACTAAGTCACGAGGATGTTACCCCCCATGCATCACACAAGTGATTCTAAATGACCCTTGGAAATAAAACAGAAAGGTTACCCACAACAATAAGCCCAGGGATAGTACTTCACTCGGTTGCATAATTCTGTCTCTTGTAACGGAAATTCACCTTGAACTTGTGCTTTTATGGGATTCGAACCTGAGATCATGTTTTGATAACAAACAAATAAAAAATAGCTAATCCTTCCTACCTAATGCTTAAGCTTTCAATACGGGACGCTTGAACTGTCACACTTAATCCTCGTTGAAAGCTCACACCAGGTCACGAGGATGTTACCCCCCATGCATCACACAAGTAATTCTAAATGACCCTTGGAAATAAAACAGAAAGGTTACCCACAATAATAAGCCCAAGGATAGTACTTAACTCGGTTGCATAATTTTGTCTCTTGTAAGGAAAATTCACCTTGAACTTTTGCTTTTATGGGATTCGAACCTGAGATCATGTTTTGATAACAAACATAGGAAAAATAGGTAATCCTTCCTACCTAATGCTTAAGCTTCCAATACGGGACGCTTGAACTATCACACTTAATCCTCGTTGAAAGCTCACACCAAGTCACGAGGATGTTACCCCCCATGCATCACACAAGTCATTCAAAATAACCCTTGGAAATAAAACACAAAGGTTACCCACAACAATAAGCCGAGGGATAGAACTTAACTCGGTTGCAAAATTCTATCTCTTGTAAGGGAAATTCACCTTGAACTTGTGCTTTTATGGGATTCGAACCTGAGATCATGTTTTGATAACAAACAAAGGAAAAATAGGTAATCCTTCCTACCTAATGCTTAAGCTTTCAATACGGGATGCTTGAACTATCACACTTAATCCTCGTTGAAAGCTCACACCAAGTCACGAGGATGTTACCCCCATGCACCACAAAAGTCATTCTAAAAGATCCTAGGAAATAACATAAAAAGGTTACCCACAACAATGAGCCCAGGGATAGTACTTAACTCGGTTGCATAATTCTGTCTCTTGTAAGGGAAATTCACCTCGAACTTGTGCTTTTATGGGATTCGAACCTGAGATCATGTTTTGATAACAAACATAGGAAAAATAGGTAATCCTTCCTACCTAATGCTAAAACTTTCAATACGGGACTCTTTAACTATCACATTTAATCCTCGTTGAAAGCTCACACTAAGTCACGAGGATGTTACCCCCCATGCATCACACAAGTGATTCTAAATGACCCTTGGAAATAAAACAGAAAGGTTACCCACAACAATAAGCCCAGGGATAGTACTTCACTCGGTTGCATAATTCTGTCTCTTGTAATGGAAATTCACCTTGAACTTGTGCTTTTATGGGATTCGAACCTGAGATCATGTTTTGATAACAAACATAGGAAAAATAGCTAATCCTTCCTACCTAATGCTTAAGCTTTCAATACGGGACGCTTGAACTGTCACACTTAATCCTCGTTGAAAGCTCACACCAGGTCACGAGGATGTTACCCCCCATGCATCACACAAGTAATTCTAAATGACCCTTGGAAATAAAACAGAAAGGTTACCCACAATAATAAGCCCAAGGATAGTACTTCACTCGGTTGCATAATTCTGTCTCTTGTAAGGGAAATTCACCTCGAACTTGTGCTTTTATGGGATTCGAACCTGAGATCATGTTTTGATAACAAACATAGGAAAAATAGGTAATCCTTCCTACCTAATGCTTAAGCTTTCAATACGGGACGCTTGAACTGTCACACTTAATCCCCGTTGAAAGCTCACACCAAGTCATAAGGATGTTACCCCCATGCACCACAAAAGTAATTCCAAAAGATCCTAAGAAATAACACAAAAAGGTTACCCACAACAATGATCCCAGGGATAGTACTTAACTCGGTTGCATAATTTTGTCTCTTGTAAGGAAAATTCACCTTGAACTTGTGCTTTTATGTAATTCGAACCTGAGATCATGTTTTGATAACAAACATAGGAAAAATAGGTAATCCTTCCTACCTAATGCTTAAGCTTTCAATACGGGACGCTTCAACTATCACATTTAATCCTCGTTGAAAGCTCACACCAAGTCACGAGGATGTTACCCCCCATGCATCACACAAGTCATTCTAAATAACCCTTGGAAATAAAACACAAAGGTTACCCACAACAATAAGCCCAGGGATAGTACTTAACTCGGTTGCATAATTCTGTCTCTTGTAAGGGAAATTCACCTTGAACTTTTGCTTTTATGGGATTCGAACCTGAGATCATGTTGTGATAACAAACATAGGAAAAATAGGTAATCCTTCCTACCTAATGCTTAAGCTTTCAATACGGGACGCTTGAACTATCACACTTAATCCTCGTTGAACGCTCACACCAAGTCACGAGGATGTTACTCCCCATGCATCACACAAGTCATTCTAAATAACCCTTGGAAATAAAACACAAAGGTTACCCACAACAATAAGCCCAGGGATAGTACTTAACTCGGTTGTATAATTCTGTCTCTTGTAAGGGAAATTCACCTTGAACTTTTGCTTTTATGGGATTCGAACCTGAGATCATGTTTTGATAACAAACATAGGAAAAATAGGTAATCCTTCCTACCTAATGCTTAAGCTTTCAATACGGGACGCTTGAACTATCACACTTAATCCTCGTTGAAAGCTCACACCAAGTCACGAGGATGTTACCCCCCATGCATCACACAAGTCATTCTAAATAACCCTTGGAAATAAAACACAAAGGTTACCCACAACAATAAGCCGAGGGATAGTACTTAACTCGGTTGCATAATTCTGTCTCTTGTAAGTGAAATTCACCTCGAACTTGTGCTTTTATGGGATTCGAACCTGAGATCATGTTTTGATAACAAACATAGGAAAAATAGGTAATCCTTCCTACCTAATGCTAAAACTTTCAATACGGGACGCTTGAACTGTCACACTTAATCCTCGTTGAAAGCTCACAACAAGTCACGAGGATGTTACCCCCCATGCATCACACAAGTAATTCTAAATGACCCTTGGAAAAAAAACAGAAAGGTTACCCACAATAATAAGCCCAAGGATAGTACTTAACTCGGTTGCATAATTTTGTCTCTTGTAAGGAAAATTCACCCTGAACTTTTGCTTTTATGGGATTCGAACCTGAGATCATGTTTTGATAACAAACATAGGAAAAATAGGTAATCCTTCCTACCTAATGCTTAAGCTTCCAATACGGGACGCTTGAACTATCACACTTAATCCTCGTTGAAAGCTCACACCAAGTCACGAGGATGTTACCCCCCATGCATCACACAAGTCATTCTAAATAACCCTTGGAAATAAAACACAAAGGTTACCCACAACAATAAGCCGAGGGATAGTACTTAACTCGGTTGCAAAATTCTGTCTCTTGTAAGGGAAATTCACCTTGAACTTGTGCTTTTATGGGATTCGAACCTGAGATCATGTTTTGATAACAAACATAGGAAAAATAGGTAATCCTTCCTACCTAATGCTTAAGCTTTCAATACGGGATGCTTGAACTATCACACTTAATCCTCGTTGAAAGCTCACACCAAGTCACGAGGATGTTACCCCCATTCACCACAAAAGTCATTCTAAAAGATCCTAGGAAATAACATAAAAAGGTTACCCACAACAATGAGCCCATGGATAGTACTTAACTCGGTTGCATAATTCTGTCTCTTGTAAGGGAAATTCACCTCGAACTTGTGCTTTTATGGGATTCGAACCTGAGATCATGTTTTGATAACAAACATAGGAAAAATAGGTAATCCTTCCTACCTAATGCTTAAGCTTTCAATACGGGATGCTTGAACTATCACACTTAATCTTCGTTGAAAGCTCACACCAAGTCACGAGGATGTTACCCCATGCACCACAAAAGTCATTCTAAAAGATCCTAGGAAATAACATAAATAGGTTACCCACAACAATGAGCCCAGGGATAGTACTTAACTCGGTTGCATAATTCTGTCTCTTGTAAGTGAAATTCACCTCGAACTTGTGCTTTTATGGGATTCGAACCTGAGATCATGTTTTGATAACAAACATAGGAAAAATAGGTAATCCTTCCTACCTAATGCTAAAACTTTCAATACGGGACGCTTTAACTATCACACTTAATCTTCGTTGAAAGCTCACACCAAGTCACGAGGATATTACCCCATGCACCACAAAAGTCATTCTAAAAGATCCTAGGAAATAACACAAAAAGGTTACCCACAACAATGATCCCAGGGATAGTACTTAACTCGGTTGCATAATTCTGTCTCTTGTAAGGAAAATTCACCTTGAACTTGTGCTTTTATGGGATTCGAACTTGAGATCATGTTTAGATAACAAACATAGGAAAAATAGGTAATCCTTCTTACCTAATGCTTAAGCTTTCAATACGGGACGCTTGAATTATCACACTTAATCTTCGTTGAAAGCTTACACCAAGTCACGAGGATGTTACCCCATGCACCACAAAAGTCATTCTAAAAGATCCTAGGAAATAACATAAAAAGGTTACCCACAACAATGAGCCCAGGGATAGTACTTAACTCGGTTGCATAATTCTGTCTCTTGTAAGTGAAATTCACCTCGAACTTGTGCTTTTATGGGATTCGAACCTGAGATCATGTTTTGATAACAAACATAGGAAAAATAGGTAATCCTTCCTACCTAATGCTAAAACTTTCAATACGGGACGCTTTAACTATCACACTTAATCTTCGTTGAAAGCTCACACCAAGTCACGAGGATGTTACCCCATGCACCACAAAAGTCATTCTAAAAGATCCTAGGAAATAACATAAAAAGGTTACCCACAACAATGAGCCCAGGGATAGTACTTAACTCGGTTGCATAATTCTTTCTCTTGTAATGAAAATTCACCTTGAACTTGTGCTTTTATGGGATTCGAACTTGAGATCATGTTTAGATAACAAACATAGGAAAAATAGGTAATCCTTCCTACCTAATGCTAAAACTTTCAATACGGGACGCTTTAACTATCACACTTAATCCTCGTTGAAAGCTCACACTAAGTCATGAGGATGTTACCCCCCATGCATCACACAAGTGATTCTAAATGACCCTTGGAAATAAAACAGAAAGGTTACCCACAACAATAAGCCCAGGGATAGTACTTCACTCGGTTGCATAATTCTGTCTCTTGTAAGGGAAATTCACCTCGAACTTGTGCTTTTATGGGATTCGAACCTGAGATCATGTTTTGATAACAAACATAGGAAAAATAGGTAATCCTTCCTACCTAATGCTTAAGCTTTCAATACGGGACGCTTGAACTGTCACACTTAATCCTCGTTGAAAGCTCACACCAAGTCATAAGGATGTTACCCCCATGCACCACAAAAGTCATTCCAAAAGATCCTAGGAAATAACACAAAAAGGTTACCCACAACAATGATCCCAGGGATAGTACTTAACTCGGTTGCATAATTTTGTCTCTTGTAAGGAAAATTCACCTTGAACTTGTGCTTTTATGTAATTCGAACCTGAGATCATGTTTTGATAACAAACATAGGAAAAATAGGTAATCCTTCCTACCTAATGCTTAAGCTTTCAATACGGGACGCTTCAACTATCACACTTAATCCTCGTTGAAAGCTCACACCAAGTCACGAGGATGTTACCCCCCATGCATCAAACAAGTCATTCTAAATAACCCTTGGAAATAAAACACAAAGGTTACCCACAACAATAAGCCCAGGGATAGTACTTAACTCGGTTGCATAATTCTGTCTCTTGTAAGGGAAATTCACCTCGAACTTGTGCTTTTATGGGATTCGAACCTGAGATCATGTTTTGATAACAAACATAGGAAAAATAGGTAATCCTTCCTACCTAATGCTAAAACTTTCAATACGGGACGCTTGAACTGTCACACTTAATCCTCGTTGAAAGCTCACACCAAGTCACGAGGATGTTACCCCCCATGCATCACACAAGTAATTCTAAATGACCCTTGGAAATAAAACAGAAAGGTTACCCACACAAATAAGCCCAGGGATAGTACTTAACACGGTTGCATAATTCTGTCTCTTGTAAAGGAAATTCACCTTGAACTTGTGCTTTCATGTAATTCGAACCTGAGATCATGTTTTGATAACAAACATAGGAAAAATATGTAATCCTTCCTACCTAATACTTAAGCTTTCAATACGGGACGTTTGAACTATCACACTTAATCTTCGTTGAAAGCTCACACCAAGTCACGAGGATGTTACCCCATGCACCACAAAAGTCATTTTAAAAGATCCTAGGAAATAACATAAAAAGGTTACCCACAACAATGAGCCAAGGGATAGTACTTAACTCGGTTGCATAATTCTGTCTCTTGTAAGTGAAATCCACCTCGAACTTGTGCTTTTATTGGATTCGAACCTGAGAACATGTTTTGATAACAAACATAGGAAAAATAGGTAATCCTTCCTACCTAATGCTTAAACTTTCAATACGGGACGCTTGAACTATCACACTTAATCCTCGTTGAAAGCTCACACCAAGTCACGAGGATGTTACCCCCCATGCATCACACAAGTCATTCTAAATAACCCTTGGAAATAAAACACAAAGGTTACCCACAACAATGAGCCCGGGGATAGTACTTAACTCGGTTGTATAATTCTGTCTCTTGTAATAGAAATTCACCTCGAACTTGTGCTTTTATGCTATTCGAACCTGAGATCATGTTTTGATAACAAACATAGGAAAAATAGGTAATCCTTCCTACCAAATGCTTAAGCTTTAAATACGGGATGCTTGAACTATCACACTTAATCCTCGTTGAAAGCTCACACCAAGTCACGAGGATGTTACCCCCCATGCACCACAAAAGTCATTCTAAAAGATCCTAGGAAATAACACAAAAAGGTTACCCACAACAATGATCCCAGGGATAGTACTTAACTCGGTTGCATAATTCTGTCTCTTGTAAGGAAAATTCACCTTGAACTTGTGCTTTTATGGGATTCGAACTTGAGATCATGTTTAGATAACAAACATAGGAAAAATAGGTAATCCTTCCTACCTAATGCTTAAGCTTTCAATACGGGACGCTTGAATTATCACACTTAATCTTCGTTGAAAGCTCACACCAAGTCACGAGGATGTTACCCCATGCACCACAAAAGTCATTCTAAAAGATCCTAGGAAATAACATAAAAAGGTTACCCACAACAATGAGCCCAGGGATAGTACTTAACTCGGTTGCATAATTCTGTCTCTTATAAGTGAAATTCACCTCGAACTTGTGCTTTTATGGGATTCGAACTTGAGATCATGTTTAGATAACAAACATAGGATAAATAGGTAATCCTTCCTACCTAATGCTTAAGCTTTCAATACGGGACGCTTGAATTATCACACTTAATCTTCGTTGAAAGCTCACACCAAGTCACGAGGATGTTACCCCATGCACCACAAAAGTCATTCTAAAAGATCCTAGGAAATAACACAAAAAGGTTACCCACAACAATGATCCCAGGGATAGTACTTAACTCGGTTGCATAATTCTGTCTCTTGTAAGGAAAATTCACCTTGAACTTCTGCTTTTATGGGATTCGAACTTGAGATCATGTTTAGATAACAAACATAGGAAAAATAGGTAATCCTTCCTACCTAATGCTAAAACTTTCAATACGGGACGCTTTAACTATTACACTTAATCCTCGTTGAAAGCTCACACTAAGTCACGAGGATGTTACCCCGCATGCATCACACAAGTGATTCTAAATGACCCTTGGAAATAAAACAGAAAGGTTACCCACAACAATAAGCCCAGGGATAGTACTTCACTCGGTTGCATAATTCTGTCTCTTGTAACGGAAATTCACCTTGAACTTGTGCTTTTATGGGATTCGAACCTGAGATCATGTTTTGATAACAAACATAGGAAAAATAGCTAATCCTTCCTACCTAATGCTTAAGCTTTCAATACGGGGCGCTTGAACTGTCACACTTAATCCTCGTTGAAAGCTCACACCAAGTCACGAGAATGTTAACCCAATGCATCACACAAGTAATTCTAAATGATCCTTGGAAAAAAAAACAGAAAGGTTACCCACAATAATAAGCCCAAGGATAGTACTTAACTCGGTCGCATAATTTTGTCTTTTGTAAGGAAAATTCACCTTGAACTTGTGCTTTTATGTAATTCGAACCTGACATCATGTTTTGATAACAAACATAGGAAATATAGCTAATCCGTTCTACCTAATGCTTAAGCTTTCAATACGGGACGCTTGAACTTTCACACTTAATCCTCGTTGAAAGCTCACACCAAGTCATAAGGATGTTACCCCCATGCACCACAAAAGTCATTCCAAAAGATCCTAGGAAATAACACAAAAAGGTTACCCACAACAATGATCCCAGGGATAGTACTTAACTCGGTTGCATAATTTTGTATCTTGTAAGGAAAATTCACCTTGAACTTGTGCTTTTATGTAATTCGAACCTGAGATCATGTTTTGATAACAAACATAGGAAAAATAGGTAATCCTTCCTACCTAATGCTTAAGCTTTCAATACGGGACGCTTGAACTATCACACTTAATCCTCGTTGAAAGCTCACACCAAGTCACGAGGATGTTACCCCCCATGCATCACACAAGTCATTCTAAATAACCCTTGGAAATAAAACACAAAGGTTACCCACAACAATAAGCCGAGGGATAGTACTTAACTCGGTTGCATAATTCTGTCTCTTGTAAGGGAAATTCACCTTGAACTTTTGCTTTTATGGGATTCGACACTGAGATCATGTTTTGATAACAAACATAGGAAAAATAGGTAATCCTTCCTACCTAATGCTTAAGCTTTCAATACGAGACGCTTGAACTATCACACTTAATCCTCGTTGAAAGCTCACACCAAGTCACGAGGATGTTACCCCCCATGCATCACACAAGTCATTCTAAATAACCCTTGGAAATAAAACACAAAGGTTACCCACAACAATAAGCCCAGGGATAGTACTTAACTCGGTTGCATAATTCTGTCTCTTGTAAGGGAAATTCACCTTGAACTTGTGCTTTTATGGGATTCGAACTAGAGATCATGTTTTGATAACAAACATAGGAAAAATAGGTAATCCTTCCTACCTAATGCTTAAGCTTTCAATACGGGATGCTTGAACTATCACACTTAATCCTCGTTGAAAGCTCACACCAAGTCATGAGGATGTTACCCCCATGCACCACAAAAGTCATTCTAAAAGATCCTAGGAAATAACATAAAAAGGTTACCCACAACAATGAGCCGAGGGATAGTACTTAACTCGGTTGCATAATTCTGTCTCTTGTAAGGGAAATTCACCTCGAACTTGTGCTTTTATGGGATTCGAACCTGAGATCATGTTTTGATAACAAACATAGGAAAAATAGCTAATCCTTCCTACCTAATGCTTAAGCTTTCAATACGGGACGCTTGAACTGTCACACTTAATCCTCGTTGAAAGCGCACACCACGTCCCGAGGATGTTACCTGCCATGCATCATACAAGTGATTCTAAATGACCCATGGAAATAAAACAGAAAGGTTACCCACAACAATAAGCCCAGGGATAGTACTTAACACGGTTGCATAATTCTGTCTCTTGTAAGCGAAATTCACCTTGAACTTGTGCTTTTATGTAATTCGAACCTGAGATCATGTTTTGATAACAAACATAGGAAAAATAGGTAATCCTTCCTACCTAATGCTAAAACTTTCAATACGGGACGCTTTAACTATCACACTTAATCCTCGTTGAAAGCTCACACTAAGTCACGAGGATGTTACCCCCCATGCATCACACAAGTGATTCTAAATGACCCTTGGAAATAAAACCGAAAGGTTACCCACAACAATAAGCCCAGGGATAGTACTTCACTCGGTTGCACAATTCTGTCTCTTGTAACGGAAATTCACCTTGAACTTGTGCTTTTATGGGATTCGAACCTGAGATCATGTTTTGATAACAAACATAGGAAAAATAGCTAATCCTTCCTACCTAATGCTTAAGCTTTCAATACGGGACGCTTTAACTGTCACACTTAATCCTCGTTCAAAGCTCACACCAAGTCACGAGGATGTTACCCCCCATGCATCACACAAGGTATTCTAAATGACCCTTGGAAATAAAACAGAAAGGTTACCCACAACAATAAGCCCAGGGATAGTACTTAACTCGGTTGCACAATTCTGTCTCTTGTAACGGAAATTCACCTTGAACTTGTGCTTTTATGTAATTCGAACCTGAGATCATGTTTTGATAACAAACATAGGAAATATAGCTAATCCGTTCTACCTAATGCTTAAGCTTTCAATACGGGACGCTTGAACTTTCACACTTAATCCTCGTTGAAAGCTCACACCAAGTCATTAGGATTTTACCCCCATGCACCACAAAAGTCATTCCAAAAGATCCTAGGAAAAAAAACAGAAAGGCTTCCCACAATAATAAGCCCAAGGATAGTACTTCACTCGGTTGCATAAGTCTGTCTCTTGTAACGGAAATTCACCTTGAACTTGTGCTTTTATGAGATTCGAACCTGAGATCATGTTTTGATAACAAACATAGGAAAAATAGGTAATCCTTCCTACCTAATGCTTAAGCTTTCAATACGGGACGCTTCAACTATCACACTTAATCCTCGTTGAAAGCTCACACCAAGTCACGAGGATGTTACCCCTCATGCATCACACAAGTCATTCTAAATAACCCTTGGAAATAAAACACAAAGGTTACCCACAACAATGAGCCCAGGGATAGTACTTAACTCGGTTGCATAATTCTGTCTCTTGTAAGGGAAATTCACCTCGAACTTGTGCTTTTATGGGATTCGAACCTGAGATCATGTTTTGATAACAAACATAGGAAAAATAGCTAATCCTTCCTACCTAATGCTTAAGCTTTCAATACGGGACGCTTGAACTGTCACACTTAATCCTCGTTGAAAGCGCACACCACGTCCCGAGGATGTTACCTGCCATGCATCATACAAGGGATTCTAAATGACCCTTGGAAATAAAACAGAATGGTTACCCACAACAATAAGCCCAGGGATAGTACTTAACACGGTTGCATAATTCTGTCTCTTGTAAGCGAAATTCACCTTGAACTTGTGCTTTTATGTAATTCGAACCTGAGATCATGTTTTGATAACAAACATAGGAAAAATAGGTAATCCTTCCTACCAAATGCTAAAACTTTCAATACGGGATGCTTTAACTATCACACTTAATCCTCGTTGAAAGCTCACACTAAGTCACGAGGATGTTACCCCCCATGCATCACACAAGTGATTCTAAATGACCCTTGGAAATAAAACAGAAAGGTTACCCACAACAATAAGCCCAGGGATAGTACTTCACTCGGTTGCATAATTCTGTCTCTTGTAACGGAAATTCACCTTGAACTTGTGCTTTTATGGGATTCGAACCTGAGATCATGTTTTGATAACAAACATAGGAAAAATAGCTAATCCTTCCTACCTAATGCTTAAGCTTTCAATACGGGGCGCTTGAACTGTCACACTTAATCCTCGTTGAAAGCTCACACCAGGTCACGAGGATGTTACCCCCCATGCATCACACAAGTAATTCTAAATGACCCTTGGAAATAAAACAGAAAGGTTACCCACAATAATAAGCCCAAGGATAGTACTTCACTCGGTTGCATAATTCTCTCTCTTGTAAGGGAAATTCACCTCGAACTTGTGCTTTTATGGGATTCGAACCTGAGATCATGTTTTGATAACAAACATAGGAAAAATAGCTAATCCTTCCTACCTAATGCTTAAGCTTTCAATACGGGACGCTTGAACTGTCACACTTAATCCTCATTGAAAGCTCACACCAAGTCACGAGGATGTTACCCCCCATGCATCACACAAGTAATTCTAAATGATCCTTGGAAAAAAAACAGAAAGGTTACCCACAATAATAAGCCCAAGGATAGTACTTAACTCGGTCGCATAATTTTGTCTTTTGTAAGGAAAATTCACCTTGAACTTGTGCTTTTATGTAATTCGAACCTGAGATCATGTTTTGATAACAAACATAGGAAATATAGCTAATCCGTTCTACCTAATGCTTAAGCTTTCAATACGGGACGCTTGAACTTTCACACTTAATCCTCGTTGAAAGCTCACACCAAGTCATAAGGATGTTACCCCCATGCACCACAAAAGTCATTCCAAAAGATCCTAGGAAATAACACAAAAAGGTTACCCACAACAATGATCCCAGGGATAGTACTTAACTCGGTTGCATAATTTTGTCTCTTGTAAGGAAAATTCACCTTGAACTTGTGCTTTTATGTAATTCGAACCTGAGATCATGTTTTGATAACAAACATAGGAAAAATAGGTAATCCTTCCTACCTAATGCTTAAGCTTTCAATACGGGACGCTTGAACTATCACACTTAATCCTCGTTGAAAGCTCACACCAAGTCACGAGGATGTTACCCCCCATGCATCACACAAGTCATTCTAAATAACCCTTGGAAATAAAACACAAAGGTTACCCACAACAATAAGCCCAGGGATAGTACTTAACTCGGTTGCATAATTCTGTCTCTTGTAAGGGAAATTCAACTTGAACTTTTGCTTTTATGGGATTCGAACCTGAGATCATGTTTTGATAACAAACATAGGAAAAATAGGTAATCCTTCCTACCTAATGCTTAAGCTTTCAATACGAGATGCTTGAACTATCACACTTAATCCTCGTTGAAAGCTCACACCAAGTCACGAGGATGTTACCCCCCATGCATCACACAAGTCATTCTAAATAACCCTTGGAAATAAAACACAAAGGTTACCCACAACAATAAGCCCAGGGATAGTACTTAACTCGGTTGCATAATTCTGTCTCTTGTAAGGGAAATTCACCTTGAACTTGTGCTTTTATGGGATTCGAACCTGAGATCATGTTTTGATAACAAACATAGGAAAAATAGGTAATCCTTCCTACCTAATGCTTAAGCTTTCAATACGAGATGCTTGAACTATCACACTTAATCTTCGTTGAAAGCTCACACCAAGTCACGAGGATGTTACCCCCATGCACAAAAAAGTCATTCTAAAAGATCCTAGGAAATAACATAAAAAGGTTACCCACAACAATGAGCCCAGGGATAGTACTTAACTCGGTTGCATAATTCTGTCTCTTGTAAGGGAAATTCACCTCGAACTTGTGCTTTTATGGGATTCGAACCTGAGATCATGTTTTGATAACAAACATAGGAAAAATAGCAAATCCTTCCTACCTAATGCTTAAGCTTTCAATACGGGACGCTTGAACTGTCACACTTAATCCTCGTTGAAAGCGCACACCACGTCCCGAGGATGTTACCTCCCATGCATCATACAAGGGATTCTAAATGACCCTTGGAAATAAAACAGAAAGGTTACCCACAACAATAAGCCCAGGGATAGTACTTAACACGGTTGCATAATTCTGTCTCTTGTAAGGGAAATTCACCTTGAACTTGTGCTTTTATGTAATTCGAACCTGAGATCATGTTTTTATAACAAACATAGGAAAAATAGCTAATCCTTCCTACCTAATGCTTAAGCTTTCAATACGGGACGCTTTAACTATCACACTTAATCCTCGTTGAAAGCTCACACTAAGTCACGAGGATGTTACCCCCCATGCATCACACAAGTAATTCTAAATGACCCTTGGAAAAAAAACAGAAAGGTTACCCACAATAATAAGCCCAAGGATAGTACTTAACTCGGTCGCATAATTTTGTCTTTTGTAAGGAAAATTCACCTTGAACTTGTGCTTTTATGTAATTCGAACCTGAGATCATGTTTTGATAACAAACATAGGAAATATAGCTAATCCGTTCTACCTAATGCTTAAGCTTTCAATACGGGACGCTTGAACTTTCACACTTAATCCTCGTTGAAAGCTCACACCAAGTCATAAGGATGTTACCCCCATGCACCACAAAAGTCATTCCAAAAGATCCTAGGAAATAACACAAAAAGGTTACCCACAACAATGATCCCAGGGATAGTACTTAACTCGGTTGCATAATTTTGTCTCTTGTAAGGAAAATTCACCTTGAACTTGTGCTTTTATGTAATTCGAACCTGAGATCATGTTTTGATAACAAACATAGGAAAAATAGGTAATCCTTCCTACCTAATGCTTAAGCTTTCAATACGGGACGCTTGAACTATCACACTTAATCCTCGTTGAAAGCTCACACCAAGTCACGAGGATGTTACCCCCCATGCATCACACAAGTCATTCTAAATAACCCTTGGAAATAAAACACAAAGGTTACCCACAACAATAAGCCCAGGGATAGTACTTAACTCGGTTGCATAATTCTGTCTCTTGTAAGGGAAATTCAACTTGAACTTTTGCTTTTATGGGATTCGAACCTGAGATCATGTTTTGATAACAAACATAGGAAAAATAGGTAATCCTTCCTACCTAATGCTTAAGCTTTCAATACGAGATGCTTGAACTATCACACTTAATCCTCGTTGAAAGCTCACACCAAGTCACGAGGATGTTACCCCCCATGCATCACACAAGTCATTCTAAATAACCCTTGGAAATAAAACACAAAGGTTACCCACAACAATAAGCCCAGGGATAGTACTTAACTCGGTTGCATAATTCTGTCTCTTGTAAGGGAAATTCACCTTGAACTTGTGCTTTTATGGGATTCGAACCTGAGATCATGTTTTGATAACAAACATAGGAAAAATAGGTAATCCTTCCTACCTAATGCTTAAGCTTTCAATACGAGATGCTTGAACTATCACACTTAATCTTCGTTGAAAGCTCACACCAAGTCACGAGGATGTTACCCCCATGCACAAAAAAGTCATTCTAAAAGATCCTAGGAAATAACATAAAAAGGTTACCCACAACAATGAGCCCAGGGATAGTACTTAACTCGGTTGCATAATTCTGTCTCTTGTAAGGGAAATTCACCTCGAACTTGTGCTTTTATGGGATTCGAACCTGAGATCATGTTTTGATAACAAACATAGGAAAAATAGCAAATCCTTCCTACCTAATGCTTAAGCTTTCAATACGGGACGCTTGAACTGTCACACTTAATCCTCGTTGAAAGCGCACACCACGTCCCGAGGATGTTACCTCCCATGCATCATACAAGGGATTCTAAATGACCCTTGGAAATAAAACAGAAAGGTTACCCACAACAATAAGCCCAGGGATAGTACTTAACACGGTTGCATAATTCTGTCTCTTGTAAGGGAAATTCACCTTGAACTTGTGCTTTTATGTAATTCGAACCTGAGATCATGTTTTTATAACAAACATAGGAAAAATAGCTAATCCTTCCTACCTAATGCTTAAGCTTTCAATACGGGACGCTTTAACTATCACACTTAATCCTCGTTGAAAGCTCACACTAAGTCACGAGGATGTTACCCCCCATGCATCACACAAGTAATTCTAAATGACCCTTGGAAAAAAAACAGAAAGGTTACCCACAATAATAAGCCCAAGGATAGTACTTCACTCGGTTGCATAATTCTGTCTCTTGTAACGGAAATTCACCTTGAACTTGTGCTTTTATGGGATTCGAACCTGAGATCATGTTTTGATAACAAACATAAGAAAAATAGGTAATCCTTCCTACCTAATGCTAAAACTTTCAATACGGGACGCTTTAACTATCACACTTAATCCTCGTTGAAAGCTCACACTAAGTCACGAGGATGTTACCCCCCATGCATCACACAAGTAATTCTAAATGACCCTTGGAAAAAAAACAGAAAGGTTACCCACAATAATAAGCCCAAGGATAGTACTTCACTCGGTTGCATAATTCGGTCTCTTGTAACGGAAATTCACCTTGAACTTGTGCTTTTATGGGATTCGAACCTGAGATCATGTTTTGATAACAAACATAGGAAAAATAGCTAATCCTTCCTACCTAATGCTTAAGCTTTCAATACGGGACGCTTGAACTATCACACTTAATCTTCGTTGAAAGCTCACACCAAGTCACGAGGATGTTACCCCATGCACCACAAAAGTCATTCTAAAAGATCCTAGGAAATAACATAAAAAGGTTACCCACAACAATGAGCCCAGGGATAGTACTTAACTCGGTTGCATAATTCTGTCTCTTGTAAGTGAAATTCACCTCGAACTTGTGCTTTTATAGGATTCGAACTTGAGATCATGTTTAGATAACAAACATAGGAAAAATAGGTAATCCTTCCTACCTAATGCTTAAGCTTTCAATACGGGACGTTCGAATTATCACACTTAATCTTCGTTGAAAGCTCACACCAAGTCACGAGGATGTTACCCCATGCACCACAAAAGTCATTCTAAAAGATCCTAGGAAATAACACAAAAAGGTTACCCACAACAATGATCCCAGGGATAGTACTTAACTCGGTTGCATAATTCTGTCTCTTGTAAGGAAAATTCACCTTGAACTTGTGCTTTTATGGGATTCGAACTTGAGATCATGTTTAGATAACAAACATAGGAAAAATAGGTAATCCTTCCTACCTAATGCTTAAGCTTTCAATACGGGACGCTTGAATTATCACACTTTATTTTCGTTGAAAGCTCACACCAAGTCACGAGGATGTTACCCCATGCACCACAAAAGTCATTCTAAAAGATCCTAGGAAATAACATAAAAAGGTTACCCACAACAATGAGCCCAGGGATAGTACTTAACTCGGTTGCATAATTCTGTCTCTTGTAAGTGAAATTCACCTCGAACTTGTGCTTTTATGGGATTCGAACCTGAGATCATGTTTTGCTAACAAACATAGGAAAAATAGGTAATCCTTCCTACCTAATGCTAAAACTTTCAATACGGGACGCTTTAACTATTATACTTAATCCTCGTTGAAAGCTCACACTAAGTCACGAGTATGTTACCCCCCATGCATCACACAAGTGATTCTAAATGACCCTTGTAAATAAAACAGAAAGGTTACCCACAACAATAAGCCCAGGGATAGTACTTCACTCGGTTGCATAATTCTGTCTCTTGTAACGGAAATTCACCTTGAACTTGTGCTTTTATGGGATTCGAACCTGAGATCATGTTTTGATAACAAACATAGGAAAAATAGCTAATCCTTCCTACCTAATGCTTAAGCTTTCAATACGGGGCGCTTGAACTGTCACACTTAATCCTCGTTGAAAGCTCACACCAGGTCACGAGGATGTTACCCCCCATGCATCACACAAGTAATTCTAAATGACCCTTGGAAATAAAACAGAAAGGTTACCCACAATAATAAGCCCAAGGATAGTACTTCACTCGGTTGCATAATTCTGTCTCTTGTAAGGGAAATTCACCTCGAACTTGTGCTTTTATGGGATTCGAACCTGAGATCATGTTTTGATAACAAACATAGGAAAAATAGCTAATCCTTCCTACCTAATGCTTAAGCTTTCAATACGGGACGCTTGAACTGTCACACTTAATCCTCGTTGAAAGCTCACACCAAGTCACGAGAATGTTACCCCCCATGCATCACACAAGTAATTCTAAATGATCCTTGGAAAAAAAAACAGAAAGGTTACCCACAATAATAAGCCCAAGGATAGTACTTAACTCGGTCGCATAATTTTGTCTTTTGTAAGGAAAATTCACCTTGAACTTGTGCTTTTATGTAATTCGAACCTGAGATCATGTTTTGATAACAAACATAGGAAATATAGCTAATCCGTTCTACCTAATGCTTAAGCTTTCAATACGGGACGCTTGAACTTTCACACTTAATCCTCGTTGAAAGCTCACACCAAGTCATAAGGATTATACCCCCATACACCACAAAAGTCATTCCAAAAGATCCTAGGAAATAACACAAAAAGGTTACCCACAACAATGATCCCAGGGATAGTACTTAACTCGGTTGCATAATTTTGTCTCTTGTAAGGAAAATTCACCTTGAACTTGTGCTTTTATGTAATTCGAACCTGAGATCATGTTTTGATAACAAACATAGGAAAAATAGGTAATCCTTCCTACCTAATGCTTAAGCTTTCAATACGGGACGCTTGAACTATCACACTTAATCCTCGTTGAAAGCTCACACCAAGTCACGAGGATGTTACCCCCCATGCATCACACAAGTCATTCTAAATAACCCTTGGAAATAAAACACAAAGGTTACCCACAACAATAAGCCGAGGGATAGTACTTAACTCGGTTGCATAATTCTGTCTCTTGTAAGGGAAATTCACCTTGAACTTTTGCTTTTATGGGATTCGAACCTGAGATCATGTTTTGATAACAAACATAGAAAAAATAGGTAATCCTTCCTACCTAATGCTTAAGCTTTCAATACGAGACGCTTGAACTATCACACTTAATCCTCGTTGAAAGCTCACACCAAGTCACGAGGATGTTACCCCCAATGCATCACACAAGTCATTCTAAATAACCCTTGGAAATAAAACACAAAGGTTACCCACAACAATAAGCCCAGGGATAGTACTTAACTCGGTTGCATAATTCTGTCTCTTGTAAGGGAAATTCACCTTGAACTGGTGCTTTTATGGGATTCGAACTTGAGATCATGTTTTGATAACAAACATAGGAAAAATAGGTAATCCTTCCTACCTAATGCTTAAGCTTTCAATACGGGATGCTTGAACTATCACACTTAATCCTCGTTGAAAGCTCACACCAAGTCACGAGGATGTTACCCCCATGCACCACAAAAGTCATTCTAAAAGATCCTAGGAAATAACATAAAAAGGTTGCCCACAACAATGAGCCCAGGGATAGTACTTAACTCTGTTGCATAATTCTGTCTCTTGTAAGGGAAATTCACCTCGAACTTGTGCTTTTATGGGATTCGAACCTGAGATCATGTTTTGATAACAAACATAGGAAAAATAGCTAATCCTTCCTACCTAATGCTTAAGCTTTCAATACGGGACGCTTGAACTGTCACACTTAATCCTCGTTGAAAGCGCACACCACGTCCCGAGGATGTTACCTCCCATGCATCATACAAGGGATTCTAAATGACCCTTGGAAATAAAACAGAAAGGTTACCCACAACAATAAGCCCAGGGATAGTACTTAACACGGTTGCATAATTCTGTCTCTTGTAAGGGAAATTCACCTTGAACTTGTGCTTTTATGTAATTCGAACCTGAGATCATGTTTTTATAACAAACATAGGAAAAATAGCTAATCCTTCCTACCTAATGCTTAAGCTTTCAATACGGGACGCTTTAACTATCACACTTAATCCTCGTTGAAAGCTCACACTAAGTCACGAGGATGTTACCCCCCATGCATCACACAAGTAATTCTAAATGACCCTTGGAAAAAAAACAGAAAGGTTACCCACAATAATAAGCCCAAGGATAGTACTTCACTCGGTTGCATAATTCTGTCTCTTGTAACGGAAATTCACCTTGAACTTGTGCTTTTATGGGATTCGAACCTGAGATCATGTTTTGATAACAAACATAAGAAAAATAGGTAATCCTTCCTACCTAATGCTAAAACTTTCAATACGGGACGCTTTAACTATCACACTTAATCCTCGTTGAAAGCTCACACTAAGTCACGAGGATGTTACCCCCCATGCATCACACAAGTAATTCTAAATGACCCTTGGAAAAAAAACAGAAAGGTTACCCACAATAATAAGCCCAAGGATAGTACTTCACTCGGTTGCATAATTCGGTCTCTTGTAACGGAAATTCACCTTGAACTTGTGCTTTTATGGGATTCGAACCTGAGATCATGTTTTGATAACAAACATAGGAAAAATAGCTAATCCTTCCTACCTAATGCTTAAGCTTTCAATACGGGACGCTTGAACTATCACACTTAATCTTCGTTGAAAGCTCACACCAAGTCACGAGGATGTTACCCCATGCACCACAAAAGTCATTCTAAAAGATCCTAGGAAATAACATAAAAAGGTTACCCACAACAATGAGCCCAGGGATAGTACTTAACTCGGTTGCATAATTCTGTCTCTTGTAAGTGAAATTCACCTCGAACTTGTGCTTTTATAGGATTCGAACTTGAGATCATGTTTAGATAACAAACATAGGAAAAATAGGTAATCCTTCCTACCTAATGCTTAAGCTTTCAATACGGGACGCTCGAATTATCACACTTAATCTTCGTTGAAAGCTCACACCAAGTCACGAGGATGTTACCCCATGCACCACAAAAGTCATTCTAAAAGATCCTAGGAAATAACACAAAAAGGTTACCCACAACAATGATCCCAGGGATAGTACTTAACTCGGTTGCATAATTCTGTCTCTTGTAAGGAAAATTCACCTTGAACTTGTGCTTTTATGGGATTCGAACTTGAGATCATGTTTAGATAACAAACATAGGAAAAATAGGTAATCCTTCCTACCTAATGCTTAAGCTTTCAATACGGGACGCTTGAATTATCACACTTTATCTTCGTTGAAAGCTCACACCAAGTCACGAGGATGTTACCCCATGCACCACAAAAGTCATTCTAAAAGATCCTAGGAAATAACATAAAAAGGTTACCCACAACAATGAGCCCAGGGATAGTACTTAACTCGGTTGCATAATTCTGTCTCTTGTAAGTGAAATTCACCTCGAACTTGTGCTTTTATGGGATTCGAACCTGAGATCATGTTTTGATAACAAACATAGGAAAAATAGGTAATCCTTCCTACCTAATGCTAAAACTTTCAATACGGGACGCTTTAACTATTATACTTAATCCTCGTTGAAAGCTCACACTAAGTCACGAGTATGTTACCCCCCATGCATCACACAAGTGATTCTAAATGACCCTTGTAAATAAAACAGAAAGGTTACCCACAACAATAAGCCCAGGGATAGTACTTCACTCGGTTGCATAATTCTGTCTCTTGTAACGGAAATTCACCTTGAACTTGTGCTTTTATGGGATTCGAACCTGAGATCATGTTTTGATAACAAACATAGGAAAAATAGCTAATCCTTCCTACCTAATGCTTAAGCTTTCAATACGGGGCGCTTGAACTGTCACACTTAATCCTCGTTGAAAGCTCACACCAGGTCACGAGGATGTTACCCCCCATGCATCACACAAGTAATTCTAAATGACCCTTGGAAATAAAACAGAAAGGTTACCCACAATAATAAGCCCAAGGATAGTACTTCACTCGGTTGCATAATTCTGTCTCTTGTAAGGGAAATTCACCTCGAACTTGTGCTTTTATGGGATTCGAACCTGAGATCATGTTTTGATAACAAACATAGGAAAAATAGCTAATCCTTCCTACCTAATGCTTAAGCTTTCAATACGGGACGCTTGAACTGTCACACTTAATCCTCGTTGAAAGCTCACACCAAGTCACGAGAATGTTACCCCCCATGCATCACACAAGTAATTCTAAATGATCCTTGGAAAAAAAACAGAAAGGTTACCCACAATAATAAGCCCAAGGATAGTACTTAACTCGGTCGCATAATTTTGTCTTTTGTAAGGAAAATTCACCTTGAACTTGTGCTTTTATGTAATTCGAACCTGAGATCATGTTTTGATAACAAACATAGGAAATATAGCTAATCCGTTCTACCTAATGCTTAAGCTTTCAATACGGGACGCTTGAACTTTCACACTTAATCCTCGTTGAAAGCTCACACCAAGTCATAAGGATTATACCCCCATACACCACAAAAGTCATTCCAAAAGATCCTAGGAAATAACACAAAAAGGTTACCCACAACAATGATCCCAGGGATAGTACTTAACTCGGTTGCATAATTTTGTCTCTTGTAAGGAAAATTCACCTTGAACTTGTGCTTTTATGTAATTCGAACCTGAGATCATGTTTTGATAACAAACATAGGAAAAATAGGTAATCCTTCCTACCTAATGCTTAAGCTTTCAATACGGGACGCTTGAACTATCACACTTAATCCTCGTTGAAAGCTCACACCAAGTCACGAGGATGTTACCCCCCATGCATCACACAAGTCATTCTAAATAACCCTTGGAAATAAAACACAAAGGTTACCCACAACAATAAGCCGAGGGATAGTACTTAACTCGGTTGCATAATTCTGTCTCTTGTAAGGGAAATTCACCTTGAACTTTTGCTTTTATGGGATTCGAACCTGAGATCATGTTTTGATAACAAACATAGAAAAAATAGGTAATCCTTCCTACCTAATGCTTAAGCTTTCAATACGAGACGCTTGAACTATCACACTTAATCCTCGTTGAAAGCTCACACCAAGTCACGAGGATGTTACCCCCAATGCATCACACAAGTCATTCTAAATAACCCTTGGAAATAAAACACAAAGGTTACCCACAACAATAAGCCCAGGGATAGTACTTAACTCGGTTGCATAATTCTGTCTCTTGTAAGGGAAATTCACCTTGAACTTGTGCTTTTATGGGATTCGAACTTGAGATCATGTTTTGATAACAAACATAGGAAAAATAGGTAATCCTTCCTACCTAATGCTTAAGCTTTCAATACGGGATGCTTGAACTATCACACTTAATCCTCGTTGAAAGCTCACACCAAGTCACGAGGATGTTACCCCCATGCACCACAAAAGTCATTCTAAAAGATCCTAGGAAATAACATAAAAAGGTTGCCCACAACAATGAGCCCAGGGATAGTACTTAACTCGGTTGCATAATTCTGTCTCTTGTAAGGGAAATTCACCTCGAACTTGTGCTTTTATGGGATTCGAACCTGAGATCATGTTTTGATAACAAACATAGGAAAAATAGCTAATCCTTCCTACCTAATGCTTAAGCTTTCAATACGGGACGCTTGAACTGTCACACTTAATCCTCGTTGAAAGCGCACACCACGTCCCGAGGATGTTACCTGCCATGCATCATACAAGGGATTCTAAATGACCCTTGGAAATAAAACAGAAAGGTTACCCACAACAATAAGCCCAGGGATAGTATTTAACACGGTTGCATAATTCTGTCTCTTGTAAGCGAAATTCACCTTGAACTTGTGCTTTTATGTAATTCGAACCTGAGATCATGTTTTGATAACAAACATAGGAAAAATAGGTAATCCTTCCTACCTAATGCTAAAACTTTCAATACGGGACGCTTTAACTATCACACTTAATCCTCGTTGAAAGCTCACACTAAGTCACGAGGATGTTACCCCCTATGCATCACACAAGTGATTCTAAATGACCCTTGGAAATAAAACAGAAAGGTTACCCACAACAATAAGCCCAGGGATAGTACTTCACTCGGTTGCATAATTCTGTCTCTTGTAACGGCAATTCACCTTGAACTTGTGCTTTTATGGGATTCGAACCTGAGATCATGTTTTGATAACAAACATAGGAAAAATAGCTAATCCTTCCTACCTAATGCTTAAGCTTTCAATACGGGGCGCTTGAACTGTCACACTTAATCCTCGTTGAAAGCTCACACCAGGTCACGAGGATGTTACCCCCCATGCATCACACAAGTAATTCTAAATGACCCTTGGAAATAAAACAGAAAGGTTACCCACAATAATAAGCCCAAGGATAGTACTTCACTCGGTTGCATAATTCTGTCTCTTGTAAGGGAAATTCACCTCGAACTTGTGCTTTTATGGGATTCGAACCTGAGATCATGTTTTGATAACAAACATAGGAAAAATAGCTAATCCTTCCTACCTAATGCTTAAGCTTTCAGTACGGGACGCTTGAACTGTCACACTTAATCCTCGTTGAAAGCTCACACCAAGTCACGAGGATGTTACCCCCCATGCATCACACAAGTAATTCTAAATGATCCTTGGAAAAAAAACAGAAAGGTTACCCACAATAATAAGCCCAAGGATAGTACTTAACTCGGTCGCATAATTTTGTCTTTTGTAAGGAAAATTCACCTTGAACTTGTGCTTTTATGTAATTTGAACCTGAGATCATGTTTTGATAACAAACATAGGAAATATAGCTAATCCTTTCTACCTAATGCTTAAGCTTTCAATACGGGACGCTTGAACTTTCACACTTAATCCTCGTTGAAAGCTCACACCAAGTCATAAGGATGTTACCCCCATGCACCACAAAAGTCATTCCAAAAGATCCTAGGAAATAACACAAAAAGGTTACCCACAACAATGATCCCAGGGATAGTACTTAACTCGGTTGCATAATTTTGTCTCTTGTAAGGAAAATTCACCTTGAACTTGTGCTTTTATGTAATTCGAACCTGAGATCATGTTTTGATAACAAACATAGGAAAAATAGGTAATCCTTCCTACCTAATGCTTAAGCTTTCAATACGAGACGCTTGAACTATCACACTTAATCCTCGTTGAAAGCTCACACCAAGTCACGAGGATGTTACCCCCCATGCATCACACAAGTCATTCTAAATAACCCTTGGAAATAAAACACAAAGGTTACCCACAACAATAAGCCCAGGGATAGTACTTAACTCGGTTGCATAATTCTGTCTCTTGTTAGGGAAATTCACCTTGAACTTTTGCTTTTATGGGATTCGAACCTGAGATCATGTTTTGATAACAAACATAGGAAAAATAGGTAATCCTTCCTACCTAATGCTTAAGCTTTCAATACGAGACGCTTGAACTATCACACTTAATCCTCGTTGAAAGCTCACACCAAGTCACGAGGATGTTACCCCCCATGCATCACACAAGTCATTCTAAATAACCCTTGGAAATAAAACACAAAGGTTACCCACAACAATAAGCCCAGGGATAGTACTTAACTCGGTTGCATAATTCTGTCTCTTGTAAGGGAAATTCACCTTGAACTTGTGCTTTTATGGGATTCGAACCTGAGATCATGTTTTGATAACAAACATAGGAAAAATAGGTAATCCTTCCTACCTAATGCTTAAGCTTTCAATACGGGATGCTTGAACTATCACACTTAATCTTCGTTGAATGCTCACACCAAGTCACGAGGATGTTACCCCCATGCACCAAAAAAGTCATTCTAAAAGATCCTAGGAAATAACATAAAAAGGTTACCCACAACAATGAGCCCAGGGATAGTACTTAACTCGGTTGCATAATTCTGTCTCTTGTAAGGGAAATTCACCTCGAACTTGTGCTTTTATGGGATTCGAACCTGAGATCATGTTTTGATAACAAACATAGGAAAAATAGCTAATCCTTCCTACCTAATGCTTAAGCTTTCAATACGGGACGCTTGAACTGTCACACTTAATCCTCGTTGAAAGCGCACACCACGTCCCGAGGATGTTACCTCCCATGCATCATACAAGTGATTCTAAATGACCCTTGGAAATAAAACAGAAAGGTTACCCACAACAATAAGCCTAGGGATAGTACTTAACACGGTTGCATAATTCTGTCTCTTGTAAGGGAAATTCACCTTGAACTTGTGCTTTTATGTAATTCGAACCTGAGATCATGTTTTTATAACAAACATAGGAAAAATAGCTAATCCTTCCTACCTAATGCTTAAGCTTTCAATACGGGACGCTTGAACTGTCACACTTAATCCTCGTTGAAAGCGCACACCACGTCCCGAGTATGTTACCTTCCATGCATCATACAAGTGATTCTAAATGACCCTTGGAAATAAAACAGAAAGGTTACACACAACAATAAGCCCAGGGATAGTACTTAACACGGTTGCATAATTCTGTCTCTTGTAAGGGAAATTCACCTTGAACTTGTGCTTTTATGTAATTCGAACCTGAGATCATGTTTTGATAACAAACATAGGAAAAATAGGTAATCCTTCCTACCTAATGCTAAAACTTTCAATACGGGACGCTTTAACTATTACACTTAATCCTCGTTGAAAGCTCACACTAAGTCACGAGGATGTTACCCCCCATGCATTACACAAGTGATTCTAAATGACCCTTGGAAAAAAAACAGAAAGGTTACCCACAATAATAAGCCCAAGGATAGTACTTCACTCGGTTGCATAATTCTGTCTCTTGTAACGGAAATTCACCTTGAACTTGTGCTTTTATGGGATTCGAACCTGAGATCATGTTTTGATAACAAACATAGGAAAAATAGCTAATCCTTCCTACCTAATGCTTAAGCTTTCAATACGGGACGCTTGAACTGTCACACTTAATCCTCGTTGAAAGCTCACACCAAGTCACGAGGATGTTACCCCCCATGCATCACACAAGTAATTCTAAATGACCCTTGGAAAAAAAACAGAAAGGTTACCCACAATAATAAGCCCAAGGATAGTACTTAACTCGGTTGCATAATTTTGTCTCTTGTAAGGAAAATTCACCTTGAACTTGTGCTTTTATGTAATTCGAACCTGAGATCATGTTTTGATAACAAACATAGGAAATATAGCTAATCCGTTCTACCTAATGCTTAAGCTTTCAATACGGGACGCTTCAACTATCACACTTAATCCTCGTTGAAAGCTCACACCAAGTCACGAGTATGTTACCCCCCATGCATCACACAAGTCATTCTAAATAACCCTTGGAAATAAAACACAAAGGTTACCCAGAACAATAAGCCCAGGTATAGTACTTAACTCGGTTGCATAATTCTGTCTCTTGTAAGGGAAATTCACCTTGAACTTTTGCTTTTATGTGATTCGAACCTGAGATCATGTTTTGATAACAAACATAGGAAAAATAGGTAATCCTTCCTACCTAATGCTTAAGCTTTCAATACGGGATGCTTGAACTATCACACTTAATCCTCGTTGAAAGCTCACACCAAGTCACGAGGATGTTACCCCCCATGCATCACACAAGTCATTCTAAATAACCCTTGGAAATAAAACACAAAGGTTACCCACAACAATAATCCCAGGGATAGTACTTAACTCGGTTGCATAATTCTGTCTCTTGTAAGGGAAATTCACTTTGAACTTGTGCTTTTATGGGATTCGAACCTGAGATCATGTTTTGATAACAAACATAGGAAAAATAGGTAATCCTTCCTACCTAATGCTTAAGCTTTCAATACGGGATGCTTGAACTATCACACTTAATCCTCGTTGAAAGCTCACACCAAGTCACGAGGATGTTACCCCCATGCACCACAAAAGTCATTCTAAAAGATCCTAGGAAATAACATAAAAAGGTTACCCACAACAATGAGCCCAGGGATAGTACTTAACTCGGTTGCATAATTCTATCTCTTGTAAGGGAATTCACCTCGAACTTGTGCTTTTATGGGATTCGAACCTGAGATCATGTTTTGATAACAAACATAGGAAAAATAGCTAATCCTTCCTACCTAATGCTTAAGCTTTCAATACGGGACGCTTGAACTGTCACACTTAATCCTCGTTGAAAGCGCACACCACGTCCCGAGGATGTTACCTCCCATGCATCATAAAAGTGATTCTAAATGACCCTTGGAAATAAAACAGAAAGGTTACCCACAACAATAAGCCCAGGGATAGTACTTAACACGGTTGCATAATTCTGTCTCTTGTAAGGGAAATTCACCTTGAACTTGTGCTTTTATGTAATTCGAACCTGAGATCATGTTTTGATAACAAACATAGGAAAAATAGGTAATCCTTCCTACCTAATGCTTAAGCTTTCAATACGGGACGCTTGAACTATCACACTTAATCTTCGTTGAAAGCTCACACCAAGTCACGAGGATGTTACCCCCCATGCACCACAAAAGTCATTCTAAAAGATCCGAGGAAATAACATAAAAAGGTTACCCACAACAATGAGCCCAGGGATAGTACTTAACTCGGTTGCATAATTCTGTCTCTTGTAAGTGAAATTCACCTCGAACTTGTGCTTTTATGGGATTCGAACCTGAGATCATGTTTTGATAACAAACATAGGAAAAATAGGTAATCCTTCCTACCTAATGCTTAAGCTTTCAATACGGGACGCTTTAACTGTCACACTTACTCCTCGTTGAAAGCTCACACCAAGTCACGAGGATGTTACCCCCCATGCATCACACAAGTAATTCTAAATGACCCTTGGAAAAAAAACAGAAAGGTTACCCACAATAATAAGCCCAAGGATAGTACTTCACTCGGTTGCATAATTCTGTCTCTTGTAAGGGAAATTCACCTTGAACTTGTGCTTTTATGGGATTCGAACCTGAGATCATGTTTTGATAACAAACATAGGAAAAATAGCTAATCCTTCCTACCTAATGCTTAAGCTTTCAATACGGGACGCTGGAACTATCACACTTAATCCTCGTTGGAAGCGCACACCAAGTCACGAGGATGTTACCCCATGGACCACAAAATTCATTCTAAAAGATCCTAGGAAATAACATAAAAAGGTTACCCACAACAATGAGCCCAGGGATAGTACTTAACACGGTTGCATAATTCTGTCTCTTGTAAGGGAAATTCACCTTGAACTTGTGCTTTTATGTAATTCGAACCTGAGATCATGTTTTTATAACAAACATAGGAAAAATAGCTAATCCTTCCTACCTAATGCTTAAGCTTTCAATACGGGACGCTGGAACTATCACACTTAATCCTCGTTGGAAGCGCACACCAAGTCACGAGGATGTTACCCCCTAGGCATCACACAAGTCATTCTAAATTACCCTTGAAAAAAAAAGAGAAAGGTTACCCACAACAATAAGCCCAGGGATAGTACTTAACACGGTTGCATAATTCTGTCTCTTCTAAGGGAAATTCACCTTGAACTTGTGCTTTTATGTAATTCGAACCTGAGATCATGTTTTGATAACAAACATAGGAAAAATAGGTAATCCTTCCTACCTAATGCTTAAGCTTTCAATACGGGACGCTTGAACTATCACACTTAATCTTCGTTGAAAGCTCACACCAAGTCACGAGGATGTTACCCCATGCACCACAAAAGTCAAATTCACTTTGAACTTGTGCTTTTATGTAATTCGAACCTGAGATCATGTTTTGATAACAAACATAGGAAAAATAGGTAATCCTTCCTACCTAATGCTTAAGCTTTCAATACGGGACGCTTGAACTATCACACTTAATCTTCGTTGAAAGCTCACACCAAGTCACGAGGATGTTACCCCATGCACCACAAAAGTCATTCTAAAAGATCCGAGGAAATAACATAAAAAGGTTACCCACAACAATGAGCCCAGGGATAGTACTTAACTCGGTTGCATAATTCTGTCTCTTGTAAGTGAAATTCACCTCGAACTTGTGCTTTTATGGGATTCGAACCTGAGATCATGTTTTGATAACAAACATAGGAAAAATAGGTAATCCTTCCAACCTAATGCTTAAGCTTTCTATACGGGACGCTTGAACTGTCACACTTAATCCTCGTTGAAAGCGCACACCACGTCACGAGGATGTTACCCCCCATGCATTACACAAGTGAATCTAAATGACCCTTGGAAATAAAACAGAAAGGTTACCCACAACAATAAACCCAGGGATAGTACTTAACACGGTTGCATAATTCTGTCTCTTGTAAGGGAAATTCACCTTGAACTTGTGCTTTTATGTAATTCGAACCTGAGATCATGTTTTGATAACAAACATAGGAAAAATAGGTAATCCTTTATACCTAATGCTTAAGCTTTCAATACGGGACGCTTGAACTATCACACTTAATCCTCGTTGAAAGCTCACACCAAGTCACGAGGATGTTACCCTTCATGCACCACAAAAGTCATTCTAAAAGATCCTAGGAAATAACATAAAAAGGTTACCCACAACAATGAGCCCAGGGATAGTACTTAACTCGGTTGCATAATTTTGCCTCTTGTAAGGGAAATTCACCTCGAACTTGTGCTTTTATGGGATTCGAACCTGAGATCATGTTTTGATAACAAACATAGGAAAAATAGCTAATCCTTCCTACCTAATGCTTAAGCTTTCAATACGGGACGCTTGAACTGTCACACTTAATCCTCGTTGAAAACGCACACCACGTCACGAGGATGTTACCCCCCATGCATCACACAAGTGATTCTAATTGACCCTTGGAAATAAAACAGAAAGGCTACCCACAACAATAAGCCTAGGGATAGTACTTAACACGGTTGCATAATTCTGTCTCTTGTAAGGGAAATTCACCTTGAACTTGTGCTTTTATGTAATTCAAACCTGAGATCATGTTTTGATAACAAACATAGGAAAAATAGGTAATCCTTCCTACCTAATGCTTAAGCTTTCAATACGGGACGCTTGAACTATCACACTTAATCTTCGTTGAAAGCTCACACCAAGTCACGAGGATGTTACCCCATGGACCACAAAATTCATTCTAAAAGATCCTAGGAAATAACATAAAAAGGTTACCCACAACAATGAGCCCAGGGATAGTACTTAACACGGTTGCATAATTCTGTCTCTTGTAAGGGAAATTCACCTTGAACTTGTGCTTTTATGTAATTCGAACCTGAGATCATGTTTTTATAACAAACATAGGAAAAATAGCTAATCCTTCCTACCTAATGCTTAAGCTTTCAATACGGGACGCTGGAACTATCACACTTAATCCTCGTTGGAAGCGCACACCAAGTCACGAGGATGTTACCCCCTAGGCATCACACAAGTCATTCTAAATTACCCTTGAAAAAAAAAGAGAAAGGTTACCCACAACAATAAGCTCAGGGATAGTACTTCACTCGGTTGCATAATTCTGTCTCTTGTAAGGGAAATTCACCTTGAACTTGTGCTTTTATGGGATTCGAACCTGAGATCATGTTTTGATAACAAACATAGGAAAAATAGCTAATCCTTCCTACCTAATGCTTAAGCTTTCAATACGGGACGCTTGAACTGTCACACATAATTCTCGTTGAAAGCTCACACCAAGTCACGAGGATGTTACCCCCCATGCATCACACAAGTAATTCTAAATGACCTTTGGAAAAAAAACAGAAAGGTTACCCACAATAATAAGCCTAAGGATAGTACTTAACTCGGTTGCATAATTTTGTCTCTTGTAAGGAAAATTCACCTTGAACTTGTGCTTTTATGTAATTCGAACCTGAGATCATGTTTTGATAACAAACATAGGAAATATAGCTAATCTGTTCTACCTAATGCTTAAGCTTTCAATACGGGACGCTTGAACTTTCACACTTAATCCTCGTTGAAAGCTCACACCAAGTCATGAGGATGTTACCCCCGTGCACCGCAAAAGTCATTCCAAAAGATCCTAGGAAATAAAACAAAAAGGTTACCCACAACAATGATCCCAGGGATAGTACTTAACTCGGTTGCATAATTTTTTCTCTTGTAAGGAAAATTCAACCTGAACTTGTGCTTTTATGTAATTCGAACCTGAGATCATGTTTTGATAACAAACATAGGAAAAATAGGTAATCCTTCCTACCTAATGCTTAAGCTTTCAATACGGGACGCTTGAACTATCACACTTAATCCTCGTTGAAAGCCCACACCAAGTCACGAGGATGTTACCCCCCATGCATCACACAAGTCATTCTAAATAATCCTTGGAAATAAAACACAAAGGTTACCCACAACAATAAGCCCAGGGATAGTACTTAACTCGATTGCATAATTCTGTCTCTTGTAAGGGAAATTCACCTTGAACTTTTGCTTTTATGGGATTCGAACCTGAGATCATGTTTTGATAACAAACATAGGAAAAATAGGTAATCCTTCCTACCTAATGCTTAAGCTTTCAATACGGGACGCTTGAACTATCACACTTAATCCTCGTTGAAAGCTCACACCAAGTCACGAGGATGTTACCCCCCATGCATCACACAAGTCATTCTAAATAACCCTTGGAAATAAAACACAAAGGTTACCCACAACAATAAGCCCAGGGATAGTACTTAACTCGGTTGCATAATTCTGTATCTTGTAAGGGAAATTCACCTTGAACTTGTGCTTTTATTGGATTCGAACCTGAGATCATGTTTTGATAACAAACATAGGAAAAATAGGTAATCCTTCCTACCTAATGCTTAAGCTTTCAATACGGGATGCTTGAACTATCACACTTAATCCTCGTTGAAAGCTCACACCAAGTCACGAGGATGTTACCCCCCATGCATCACACAAGTAATTCTAAATGACGCTTGGAAAAAAAACAGAAAGGTTACCCACAACAATAAGCCCAAGGATAGTACTTAACTCGGTTGCATAATTCTGTCTCTTGTAAGGAAAATTCACCTTGAACTTGTGCTTTTATGTACTTCGAACCTGAGATCATGTTTTGATAACAAACATAGGAAATATAGCTAATTCGTTCTACCTAATGCTTAAGCTTTCAATACGGGACGCTTGAACTTTCACACTTAATCTTCGTTGAAAGCTCACACCAAGTCATGAGGATGTAACCCCCATGCACCACAAAAGTCATTCCAAAAGATCCTAGGAAATAACACAAAAAGGTTACCCACAACAATGATCCCAGGGATAGTACTTAACTCGGTTGCATAATTTTGTCTCTAGTAAGGAAAATTCACCTTGAACTTGTGCTTTTATGTAATTCGAACCTGATATCATGTTTTGATAACAAACATAGGAAATATAGCTAATCCGTTCTACCTAATGCTTAAGCTTTCAATACGGGACGTTTGAACTTTCACACTTAATCCTCGTTGAAAGCTCACACCAAGTCACGAGGATGTTACCCCCCATGCATCACACAAGTAATTCTAAATGACGCTTGGAAAAATAACAAAAAGGTGACCCACAACAATAAGCCCAAGGATAGTACTTAACTCGGTTGCATAATTCTGTCTCTTGTAACGAAAATTCACCTTGAACTTGTGCTTTTATGTAATTCGAACCTGAGATCATGTTTTGATAACAAACATAGGAAATATAGCTAATCCGTTCTACCTAAGGCTTAAGCTTTCAATACGGGACGCTTGAACTTTCACACTTAATCCTCGTTGAAAGCTCACACCAAGTCATGAGGATGTTACCCCCATGCACCACAAAAGTCATTCTAAAAGATCCTAGGAAATAACACAAGAAGGTTACCCACAACAATGATCCCAGGGATAGTACTTAACTCGGTTGCATAATTTTGTCTCTTGTAAGGAAAATTCACCTTGAACTTGTGCTTTTATGTAATTCGAACCTGAGATCATGTTTTGATAACAAACATAGGAAAAATAGGTAATCCTTCCTACCTAATGCTTAACCTTTCAATACGGGACGCTTGAACTATCACACTTAATCCTCGTTGAAAGCCCACACCAAGTCACGAGGATGTTACCCCCCATGCATCACACAAGTCATTCTAAATAACCCTTGGAAATAAAACACAAAGGTTACCCACAACAATAAGCCCAGGGATAGTACTTAACTCGGTTGCATAATTCTGTCTCTTGTAAGGGAAATTCACCTTGAACTTGTGCTTTTATGGGATTCGAACCTGAGATCATGTTTTGATAACAAACATAGGAAAAATAGCTAATCCTTCCTACCTAATGCTTAAGCTTTCAATACGGGACGCTTGAACTGTCACACTTAATCCTCGTTGAAAGCGCACACCACGTCACGAGTATGTTACCCCCCATGCATCACACAAGTGATTCTAAATGACCCTTGGAAATAAAACAGAAAGTTTACCTACAAAAATAAGCCGAGGGATATTACTTAACTCGGTTGCATAATTCTGTCTCTTGTAAGGGAAATTCACCTTGAACTTGTGCTTTTATGGGATTCGAACCTGAGATCATGTTTTGATAACAAACATAGGAAAAATAGGTAATCCTTCCTACCTAATGCTTAAGCTTTCAATACGGGACGCTTGAACTATCACACTTAATCCTCGTTGAAAGCTCACACCAAGTCACGAGGATGTTACCCCCCATGCATCACACAAGTAATTCTAAATAACGCTTGGAAAAAAAACAGAAAGGTTACCCACAACAATAAGCCCAAGGATAGTACTTAACTCGGTTGCATAATTCTGTCTCTTGTAAGGAAAATTCACCTTGAACTTGTGCTTTTATGTAATTCGAACCTCAGATCATGTTTTGATAACAAACATAGGAAATATAGCTAATCCGTTCTACCTAATGCTTAAGCTTTCAATACGGGACGCTTGAACTTTCACACTTAATCCTCGTTGAAAGCTCACACCAAGTCATAAGGATGTTAACCCCATGCACCACAAAAGTCATTCTAAAAGATCTTAGGAAATAACACAAAAAGGTTACCCACAACAATGATCCCAGGGATAGTACTTAACTCGGTTGCATAATTTTGTCTCTAGTAAGGAAAATTCACCTTGAACTTGTGCTTTTATGTAATTCGAACCTGATATCATGTTTTGATAACAAACATAGGAAATATAGCTAATCCGTTCTACCTAATGCTTAAGCTTTCAATACGGGACGTTTGAACTTTCACACTTAATCCTCGTTGAAAGCTCACACCAAGTCACGAGGATGTTACCCCCCATGCATCACACAAGTAATTCTAAATGACGCTTGGAAAAAAAACAAAAAGGTGACCCACAACAATAAGCCCAAGGATAGTACTTAACTCGGTTGCATAATTCTGTCTCTTGTAACGAAAATTCACCTTGAACTTGTGCTTTTATGTAATTCGAACCTGAGATCATGTTTTGATAACAAACATAGGAAATATAGCTAATCCGTTCTACCTAAGGCTTAAGCTTTCAATACGGGACGCTTGAACTTTCACACTTAATCCTCGTTGAAAGCTCACACCAAGTCATGAGGATGTTACCCCCATGCACCACAAAAGTCATTCTAAAAGATCCTAGGAAATAACACAAGAAGGTTACCCACAACAATAAGCCCAGGGATAGTACTTAACTCGGTTGCATAATTCTGTCTCTTGTAAGGGAAATTCACCTTGAACTTGTGCTTTTATGGGATTCGAACCTGAGATCATGTTTTGATAACAAACATAGGAAAAATAGCTAATCCTTCCTACCTAATGCTTAAGCTTTCAATACGGGACGCTTGAACTGTCACACTTAATCCTCGTTGAAAGCGCACACCACGTCACGAGGATGTTACCCCCCATGCATCACACAAGTGATTCTAAATGACCCTTGGAAATAAAACAGAAAGGTTACCTACAAAAATAAGCCGAGGGATAGTACTTAACTCGGTTGCATAATTCTGTCTCTTGTAAGGGAAATTCACCTTGAACTTGTGCTTTTATGGGATTCAAACCTGAGATCATGTTTTGATAACAAACATAGGAAAAATAGGTAATCCTTCCTACCTAATGCTTAAGCTTTCAATACGGGACGCTTGAACTATCACACTTAATCCTCGTTGAAAGCTCACACCAAGTCACGAGGATGTTACCCCCCATGCATCACACAAGTAATTCTAAATAACGCTTGAAAAAAAAACAGAAAGGTTACCCACAACAATAAGCCCAATGATAGTACTTAACTCGGTTGCATAATTCTGTCTCTTGTAAGGAAAATTCTCCTTGAACTTGTGCTTTTATGTAATTCGAACCTCAGATCATGTTTTGATAACAAACATAGGAAATATAGCTAATCCGTTCTACCTAATGCTTAAGCTTTCAATACGGGACGCTTGAACTTTCACACTTAATCCTCGTTGAAAGCTCACACCAAGTCACGAGGATGTTACCCCATGCACCACAAAAGTCATTCTAAAAGATCTTAGGAAATAACACAAAAAGGTTACCCACAACAATGAGCCCAGGGATAGTACTTAACTCGTTTGCATAATTCTATCTCTTGTAAGGGAAATTCACCTCGAACTTGTGCTTTTATGGGATTCGAACCTGAGATCATGTTTTGATAACAAACATAGGAAAAATAGGTAATCCTTCCTACCTAATGCTTAAACTTTCAATACGGGACGCTTGAACTATCACACTTAATCCTCGTTGGAAGCGCACACCAAGTCACGAGGATGTTACCCCCCATCCATCACACAAGTTATTCTAAATGACACTTGAAAAAAAAGGGAAAGGTTACCCACAACAATAAGCCCAGGGATAGTACTTCACTCGGTTGCATAATTCTGTCTCTTGTAAGGGAAATTCACCTCGAACTTGTGCTTTTATGGGATTCGAACCTGAGATCATGTTTTGATAACAAACATAGGAAAAATAGGTAATCCTTCCTACCTAATGCTTAAACTTTCAATACGGGACGCTTTAACTATCACACTTAATCCTCGTTGAAAGCTCACACCAAGTCACGAGGATGTTACCCCCCATGCATCACACAAGTGATTCTAAATGACCCTTGCAAATAAAACAGAAAGGTTACCCACAAAAATAAGCCCAGGGATAGTATTTAACACCGTTGCATAATTCTGTCTCTTGTCAGGGAAATTCACCTTGAACTTTTGCTTTTATGGGATTCGAACCTGAGATCATCTTTTGATAACAAACATAGGAAAAATAGGTAATCCTTCCTACCTAATGCTTAAGCTTTCAATACGGGACGCTTGAACTATCACACTTAATCCTCGTTGAAAGCTCACACCAAGTCACGAGGATGTTACCCCCCATGCATCACACAAGTCATTCTAAATAACCCTTGGAAATAAAACACAAAGGTTACCCACAACAATAAGCCGAGGGATAGTACTTAACTCGGTTGCAAAATTCTGTCTCTTGTAAGGGAAATTCACCTTGAACTTGTGCTTTTATGGGATTCGAACCTGAGATCATGTTTTGATAACAAACATAGGAAAAATAGGTAATCCTTCCTACCTAATGCTTAAGCTTTCAATACGGGATGCTTGAACTATCACACTTAATCCTCGTTGAAAGCTCACACCAAGTCACGAGGATGTTACCCCCCATGCATCACACAAGTAATTCTAAATGATGCTTGAAAAAAAAACAGAAAGGTTACCCACAACAATAAGCCCAAGGATAGTACTTAACTCGGTTGCATAATTCTGTCTCTTGTAAGGAAAATTCACCTTGAACTTGTGCTTTTATGTAATTCGAACCTGAGATAATGTTTTGATAACAAACATAGGAAATATAGCTAATCCGTTCTACTTAATGCTTAAGCTTTCAATACGGGACGCTTGAACTTTCACACTTAATCCTCGTTGAAAGCTCACACCAAGGCATGAGGATGTTACCCCCATGCACCACAAAAGTCATTCCAAAAGATCCTAGGAAATAACACAAAAAGGTTACCCACAACAATGATCCTAGGGATAGTACTTAACTCTGTTGCATAATTTTGTCTCTTGTAAGGAAAATTCACCTTGAACTTGTGCTTTTATGTAATTCGAACCTCATATCATGTTTTGATAACAAACATAGGAAATATAGTTAATCCGTTCTACCTAATGCTTAAGCTTTCAATACGGGACGCTTGAACTATCACACTTAATCCTCGTTGGAAGCGCACACCAAGTCTTGAGGATGTTACCCCCCATGCATCACACAAGTCATTCTAAATGACCCTTGAAAAAAAAAGAGAAAGGTTACCCACAATAATAAGCTCAGGGATAGTACTTCACTCGGTTGCATAATTCTGTCTCTTGTAACGGAAATTCACCTTGAACTTGTGCTTTTATGGGATTCGAACCTGAGATCATGTTTTGATAACAAACATAGGAAAAATAGGTAATCCTTCCTACCTAATGCTTAAGCTTTCAATACGGGACGCTTGAACTATTACACTTAATCCTCGTTGAAAGCTCACACCAAGTTACGACGATGTTACCCCCCATGCATCACATAAGTCATTCTAAATAACCCTTGGAAATAAAACACAAAGGTTACCCACAACAATAAGCCCATAGATAGTACTTAACTCGGTTGCATAATTCTGTCTCTTGTAAGGGAAATTCACCTTGAACTTGTGCTTTTATGGGATTCGAACCTGAGATCATGTTTTGATAACAAACATGGGAAAAATAGGTAATCCTTCCTACCTAATGCTTAAGCTTTCAATACGGGATGCTTGAACTATCACACTTAATCCTCGTTGAAAGCTCACACCAAGTCACGAGGATGTTACACCCCATGCATCACACAAGTAATTCTAAATGACGCTTGGAAAAAAAACAGAAAGGTTACCCACAACAATAAGCCCAAGGATAGTACTTAACTCGGTTGCATAATTCTGTCTCTTGTAAGGAAAATTCACCTTGAACTTGTGCTTTTATGTAATTCGAACCTCAGATCATGTTTTGATAACAAACATAGGAAATATAGCTAATCCGTTCTACCTAATGCTTAAGCTTTCAATACGGGACGCTTGAACTTTCACACTTAATCCTCGTTGAAAGCTCACACCAAGTCATGAGGATGTTACCCCCATGCACCACAAAAGTCATTCTAAAAGATCCTAGTAAATAACACAAAAAGGTTACCCACAACAATGATCCTAGGGATAGTACTTAACTCGGTTGCATAATTCTATCTCTTGTAAGGGAAATTCACCTCGAACTTGTGCTTTTATGGGATTCGAACCTGAGATCATGTTTTGATAACAAACATAGGAAAAATAGGTAATCCTTCCTACCTAATGCTTAAGCTTTCAATACGGGATGCTTGAACTATCACACTTAATCCTCGTTGAAAGCTCACACCAAGTCAAGAGGATGTTACCCCCCATGCATCACACAAGTAATTCTAAATGACGCTTGGAAAAAAAACAGAAAGGTTACCCACAACAATAAGCCCAAGGATAGTACTTAACTCGGTTGCATAATTCTGTCTCTTGTAAGGAAAATTCACCTTGAACTTGTGCTTTTATGTAATTCGAACCTGAGATAATGTTTTGATAACAAACATAGGAAATATAGCTAATCCGTTCTACTTAATGCTTAAGCTTTCAATACGGGACGCTTGAACTTTCACACTTAATCCTCGTTGAAAGCTCACACCAAGGCATGAGGATGTTACCCCCATGCACCACAAATGTCATTCCAAAAGATCCTAGGAAATAACACAAAAAGGATACCCACAACAATGATCCTAGGGATAGTAGTTAACTCGGTTGCATAATTTTGTCTCTTGTAAGGAAAATTCACCTTGAACTTGTGCTTTTATGTAATTCGAACCTCATATCATGTTTTGATGACAAACATAGGAAATATAGTTAATCCGTTCTACCTAATGCTTAAGCTTTCAATACGGGCCGCTTGAACTATCACACTTAATCCTCGTTGGAAGCGCACACCAAGTCTTGAGGATGTTACCCCCCATGCATCACACAAGTCATTCAAAATGACCCTTGAAAAAAAAAGAGAAAGGTTACCCACAATAATAAGCTCAGGGATAGTACTTCACTCGGTTGCATAATTCTGTCTCTTGTAACGGAAATTCACCTTGAACTTGTGCTTTTATGTAATTCGAACCTGAGATCATGTTTTGATGACAAACATAGGAAAAATAGGTAATCCTTCCTACCTAATGCTTAACCTTTCAATACGGGACGCTTGAACTATCACACTTAATCCTCGTTGAAAGCCCACACCAAGTCACGACGATGTTACCCCCCATGCATCACATAAGTCATTCTAAATAACCCTTGGAAATAAAACACAAAGGTTACCCACAACAATAAGCCCAGGGATAGTACTTAACTCGGTTGCATAATTCTGTCTCTTGTAAGGGAAATTCACCTTGAACTTGTGCTTTTATGGGATTCGAACCTGAGATCATGTTTTGATAACAAACATGGGAAAAATAGGTAATCCTTCCTACCTAATGCTTAAGCTTTCAATACGGGATGCTTGAACTATCACACTTAATCCTCGTTGAAAGCTCACACCAAGTCACGAGGATGTTACACCCCATGCATCACACAAGTAATTCTAAATGACGCTTGGAAAAAAAACAGAAAGGTTACCCACAACAATAAGCCCAAGGATAGTACTTAACTCGGTTGCATAATTCTGTCTCTTGTAAGGAAAATTCACCTTGAACTTGTGCTTTTATGTAATTCGAACCTCAGATCATGTTTTGATAACAAACATAGGAAATATAGCTAATCCGTTCTACCTAATGCTTAAACTTTCAATACGGGACGCTTGAACTTTCACACTTAATCCTCGTTGAAAGCTCACACCAAGTCATGAGGATGTTACCCCCATGCACCACAAAAGTCATTCTAAAAGATCCTAGGAAATAACACAAAAAGGTTACCCACAACAATGATCCTAGGGATAGTACTTAACTCGGTTGCATAATTCTATCTCTTGTAAGGGAAATTCACCTCGAACTTGTGCTTTTATGGGATTCGAACCTGAGATCATGTTTTGATAACAAACATAGGAAAAATACGTAATCCTTCCTACCTAATGCTTAAACTTTCAATACGGGACGCTTGAACTATCACACTTAATCCTCGTTGGAAGCGCACACCAAGTCTTGAGGATGTTACCCCCCATGCATCACACAAGTCATTCTAAATGACACTTGAAAAAAAAGAGAAAGGTTACCCACAACAATAAGCCCAGGGATAGTACTTCACTCGGTTGCATAATTCTGTCTCTTGTAACGGAAATTCACCTTGAACTTGTGCTTTTATGGGATTCGAACCGGAGATAATGTTTTGATCACAAACATAGGAAAAATAGGTAATCCTTCCTACCTAATGCTTAAGCTTTCAATACGGGACACTTGAACTATCACACTTATTCCTCGTTGAAAGCTCACACCAAGTCACGAGGATGTTACCCCCCATGCATCACACAAGTCATTCTAAATAACCCTTGGAAATAAAACACAAAGGTTACCCACAACTATAAGCCCAGGGATAGTACTTAACTCGGTTGCATAATTCTGTCTCTTGTAAGGGAAATTCACCTTCAACTTTTGCTTTTATGGGATTCGAACCTGAGATCATGTTTTGATAACAAACATAGGAAAAATAGGTAATCCTTCCTACCTAATGCTTAAGCTTTCAATACGAGACGCTTGAACTATCACACTTAATCCTCGTTGAAAGCTCACACCAAGTCACGAGGATGTTACCCCCCATGCATCACACAAGTCATTCTAAATAACTCTTGGAAATAAAACACAAAGGTTACCCACAACAATAAGCGCAAGGATAGTACTTAACTCGGTTGCATAATTCTGTCTCTTGTAAGGAAAATTCACCTTGAACTTGTGCTTTTATGTAATTTGAACCTGAGATCATGTTTTGATAACAAACATAGGAAATATAGCTAATCTGTTCTACCTAATGCTTAAGCTTTCAATACGGGACGCTTGAACTTTCACACTTAATCCTCGTTGAAAGCTCACACCAAGTCATGAGGATGTTACCCCCATGCACCACAAAAGTCATTCCAAAATATCCTAGGAAATAACACAAAAAGGTTACCCACAACAATGATCCCAGGGACAGTACTTAACTCGGTTGCATAATTCTGTCTCTTGTAAGGGAAATTCACCTCGAACTTGTGCTTTTATGGGATTCGAACTTGAGATCATGTTTTGATAACAAACATAGGAAAAATAGGTAATCCTTCCTACCTAATGCTTAAGCTTTCAATACGGGACACTTGAACTATCACACTTAATCCTCGTTGAAAGCTCACACCAAGTCACGAGGATGTTACCCCCCATGCATCACACAAGTAATTCTAAATGACGCTTGGAAAAAAAAACAGAAAGGTTACCCACAACAATAAGCCCAAGGATAGTACTTAACTCGGTTGCATAATTCTGTCTCATGTAAGGAAAATTCACCTTGAACTTGTGCTTTTATGTAATTCGAACCTGAGATTATGTTTTGATAACAAACATAGGAAATATAGCTAATCTGTTCTACCTAATGCTTAAGCTTTCAATACGGGACGCTTGAACTTTCACACTTAATCCTCGTTGAAAGCTCACACGAAGTCATGAGGATGTTACCCCCATGCACCACAAAAGTCATTCCAAAAGATCCTAGGAAATAACACAAAAAGGTTACCCACAACAATGATCCCAGGGACAGTACTTAACTCGGTTGCATAATTCTGTCTCTTGTAAGGGAAATTCACCTTGAACTTGTGCTTTTATGGGATTCGAACCTGAGATCATGTTTTGATAACAAACATAGGAAAAATAGGTAATCCTTCCTACCTAATGCTTAAGCTTTCAATACGGGATGCTTGAACTATCACACTTAATCCTCGTTGAAAGCTCACACCAAGTCACGAGGATGTTACCCCCCATGCATCACACAAGTAATTCTAAATGACGCTTGGAAAAAAAACAGAAAGGTTACCCACAACAATAAGCCCAAGGATAGTACTTAACTTAGTTGCATAATTCTGTCTCTTGTAAGGAAAATTCACCTTGAACTTGTGCTTTTATGTAATTCGAACCTCAGATCATGTTTTGATAACAAACATAGGAAATATAGCTAATCCGTTCTACCTAATGCTTAAGCTTTCAATACGGGACGCTTGAACTTTCACACTTAATCCTCGTTGAAAGCTCACACCAAGTCATGAGGATGTTACCCCCATGCACCACAAAAGTCATTCCAAAAGATCCTAGGAAATAACACAAAAAGGTTACCCACAACAATGATCCCAGGGACAGTACTTAAGTCGGTTGCATAATTTTGTCTCTTGTAAGGAAAATTCACCTAGAACTTGTGATTTTATATAATTCAAACCTGATATCATGTTTTGAAAACAAACATAGGACATATAGCTAATCCGTTCTACCTAATGCTTAAGCTTTCAATACGGGACGCTTGAACTTTCACACTTAATCCTCGTTGAAAGCTCACACCTAGTCATGAGGATGTTACCCCCATGCACCACAAAAGTCATTCTAAAAGATCCTAGGAAATAACACAAAAAGGTTACCCACAACAATGATCCTAGGGATAGTACTTAACTCGGTTGCATAATTCTATCTCTTGTAAGGGAAATTCACCTCGAACTTGTGCTTTTATGGGATTCGAACCTGAGATCATGTTTTGATAACAAACATAGGAAAAATACGTAATCCTTCCTACCTAATGCTTAAACTTTCAATACGAGACGCTTGAACTATCACACTTAATCCTCGTTGGAAGCGCACACCAAGTCTTGAGGATGTTACCCCCCATGCATCACACAAGTCATTCTAAATGACACTTGAAAAAAAAAGAAAGGTTACCCACAACAATAAGCCCAGGGATAGTACTTCACTCGGTTGCATAATTCTGTCTCTTGTAACGGAAATTCACCTTGAACTTGTGCTTTTCTGGGATTCGAACCGGAGATAATGTTTTGATCACAAACATAGGAAAAATAGGTAATCCTTCCTACCTAATGCTTAAGCTTTCAATACGGGACACTTGAACTATCACACTTATTCCTCGTTGAAAGCTCACACCAAGTCACGAGGATGTTACCCCCCATGCATCACACAAGTCATTCTAAATAACCCTTGGAAATAAAACACAAAGGTTACCCACAACTATAAGCCCAGGGACAGTACTTAACTCGGTTGCATAATTCTGTCTCTTGTAAGGGAAATTCACCTCGAACTTGTGCTTTTATGGGATTCGAACTTGAGATCATGTTTTGATAACAAACATAGGAAAAATAGGTAATCCTTCCTACCTAATGCTTAAGCTTTCAATACGGGACACTTGAACTATCACACTTAATCCTCGTTGAAAGCTCACACCAAGTCACGAGGATGTTACCCCCCATGCATCACACAAGTTATTCTAAATGACGCTTGGAAAAAAACAGAAAGGTTACCCACAACAATAAGCCCAAGGATAGTACTTAACTCGGTTGCATAATTCTGTCTCTTGTAAGGAAAATTCACCTTGAACTTGTTCTTTTATGTAATTCGAACCTGAGATCATGTTTTGATAACAAACATAGGAAATAAAGCTAATCCGTTCTACCTAATGCTTAAGCTTTCAATACGGGACTCTTGAACTTTCACACTTAATCCTCGTTGGAAGCGCACACCAAGTCTTGAGGATATTACCCCCCATGCATCACACAAGTAATTCTAAATGACCCTTGAAAAAAAAACAGAAAGGTTACCCACAATAATAAGCCCAAGGATAGTACTTAACTCGGTTGCATAATTTTGTCTCTTGTAAGGAAAATTCACCTTGCACTTGTGTTTTTATGGGATTCGAACCTGATATCATGTTTTGATAACAAACATAGGAAATATAGCTAATCCTTCCTACCTAATACTTAAGCTTTCAATACGGGACGCTTGAACTATCACACTTAATCCTCGTTGAAAGCTCACACCAAGTCACGAGGATGTTACCCCCCATGCATCACACAAGTCATTCTAAATAACTCTTGGAAATAAAACACAAAGGTTACCCACAACAATAAGCCGAGGGATAGTACTTAACTCGGTTGCATAATTCTGTCTCTTGTAAGGAAAATTCACCTTGAACTTGTGCTTTTATGTAATTCGAACCTGAGATCATGTTTTGATAACAAACATAGGAAATATAGCTAATCCGTTCTACCTAATGCTTAAGCTTTCAATACGGGACGCTTGAACTATCACACTTAATCCTCGTTGAAAGCTCACACCAAGTCACGAGGATGTTACCCCCCATGCATCACACAAGTCATTCTAAATAACTCTTGGAAATAAAACACAAAGGTTACCCACAACAATAAGCCGAGGGATAGTACTTAACTCGGTTGCATAATTCTGTCTCTTGTAAGGAAAATTCACCTTGAACTTGTGCTTTTATGTAATTCGAATCTGAGATCATGTTTTGATAACAAACATAGGAAATATAGCTAATCTGTTCTACCTAATGCTTAAGCTTTCAATACGGGACGCTTGAACTTTCACACTTAATCCTCGTTGAAAGCTCACACCAAGTCATGAGGATGTTACCCCCATGCACCACAAAAGTCATTCCAAAAGATCCTAGGAAATAACACAAAAAGGTTACCCACAACAATGATCCCAGGGACAGTACTTAACTCGGTTGCATAATTCTGTCTCTTGTAAGGGAAATTCACCTTGAACTTGTGCTTTTATGGGATTCGAACCTGAGATCATGTTTTGATAACAAACATAGCAAAAATAGGTAATCCTTCCTACCTAATGCTTAAGCTTTCAATACGGGATGCTTGAACTATCACACTTAATCCTCGTTGAAAGCTCACACCAAGTCACGACGATGTTACCCCCCATGCATCACACAAGTAATTCTAAATGACGCTTGTAAAAAAAAACAGAAAGGTTACCCACAACAATAAGCCCAAGGATAGTACTTAACTTAGTTGCATAATTCTGTCTCTTGTAAGGAAAATTCACCTTGAACTTGTGCTTTTATGTAATTCGAACCTCAGATCATGTTTTGATAACAAACATAGGAAATAAAGCTAATCCGTTCTACCTAATGCTTAAGCTTTCAATACGGGACGCTTGAACTTTCACACTTAATCCTAGTTGAAAGCTCACACCAAGTCATGAGGATGTTACCCCCATGCACCACAAAAGTCATTCCAAAAGATCCTAGGAAATAACACAAAAAGGTTACCCACAACAATGATCCCAGGGACAGTACTTAACACGGTTGCATAATTTTGTCTCTTGTAAGGAAAATTCACCTAGAACTTGTGATTTTATATAATTCAAACCTGATATCATGTTTTGAAAACAAACATAGGAAATATAGCTAATCCGTTCTACCTAATGCTTAAGCTTTCAATACGGGACGCTTGAACTTTCACACTTAATCTTCGTTGGAAGCGCACACCAAGTCTTGAGGATATTACCCCCCATGCATCACAAAAGTCATTCTAAATGACCCTTGGAAATAAAACACAAAGGTTACCCACAACAATAAGCCCAGGGATAGTACTTAACTCGGTTGCATAATTCTGTCTCTTGTAAGGGAAATTCACCTTGAACTTGTGCTTTTATGGGATTCGAACCTGAGATCATGTTTTGATAACAAACATAGGAAAAATAGGTAATCCTTCCTACATAATGCTTAAGCTTTCAAAACGGGATGCTTGAACTATCACACTTAATCCTCGTTGAAAGCTCACACAAAGTCACGAGGATGTTACACCCCATGTATCACACAAGTAATTCTAAATGATGCTTGGAAAAAAAACAGAAAGGTTACCCACAACAATAAGCCCAAGGATAGTACTTAACTCGGTTGCATAATTCTGTCTCTTGTAAGGAAAATTCACCTTGATCTTGTGCCTTTATGTAATTCGAACCTCAGATCATGTTTTGATAACAAACATAGGAAATATAGCTAATCCGTTCTACCTAATGCTTAAGCTTTCAATACGGGACGCTTGAACTTTCACACTTAATCCTCGTTGAAAACTCACACCAAGTCATGAGGATGTTACCCCCATGCACCACAAAAGTCATTCTAAAAGATCCTAGGAAATAACACAAAAAGGTTACCCACAACAATGATCCTAGGGATAGTACTTAACTCGGTTGCATAATTCTATCTCTTGTAAGGGAAATTCACCTCGAACTTGTGCTTTTATGGGATTCGAACCTGAGATCATGTTTTGATAACAAACATAGGAAAAATAGGTAATCCTTCCTACCTAATGCTTAAGCTTTCAATACGGGACGCTTGAACTATCACACTTAATCCTCGTTGGAAGCGCACACCAAGTCACGAGGATGTTACCCCCCATGCATCACACAAGTCATTCTAAATAACCCTTGGAAATAAAACAGAAAGGTTACCCACAACAATAAGCCCAAGGATAGTACTTAACTCGGTTGCATAATTCTGTCTCTTGTAAGGAAAAATCACCTTGAACTTGTTCTTTTATGTAATTCGAACCTGAGATCATGTTTTGATAACAAACATAGGAAATATAGCTAATCCGTTCTACCTAATGCTTAAGCTTTCAATACGGGACGCTTGAACTTTCACACTTAATCCTCGTTGGAAGCGCACACCAAGTCTTGAGGATATTACCCCCCATGCATCACACAAGTAATTCTAAATGACCCTTGGAAAAAAAACAGAAAGGTTACCCACAATAATAAGCCCAAGGATAGTACTTAACTCCGTTGCATAATTTTGTCTCTTGTAAGGAAAATTCACCTTGAACTTGTGCTTTTATGTAATTCGAACCTGAGATCATGTTTTGATAACAAACATAGGAAATATAGCTAATCCGTTCTACCTAATGCTTAAGCTTTCAATACGGGACGCTTGAACTTTCACACTTAATCCTCGTTGAAAGCTCACACCAAGTCATGAGGATGTTACCCCCGTGCACCACAAAAGTCATTCCAAAAGATCCTAGGAAATAAAACAAAAAGGTTACCCACAACAATGATCCCAGGGATAGTACTTAACTCGGTTGCATAATTTTGTCTCTTGTAAGGAAAATTCACCTTGAACTTGTGCTTTTATGTAATTCGAACCTGAGATCATGTTTTGATAACAAACATAGGAAAAATAGGTAATCCTTCCTACCTAATGCTTAAGCTTTCAATACGGGACGCTTGAACTATCACACTTAATCCTCGTTTAAAGCCCACACCAAGTCACGAGGATGTTACCCTTCATGCATCACACAAGTCATTCTAAATAACCCTTGGAAATAAAACACAAAGGTTACCCACAACACTAAGCCCAGGGATAGTACTTAACTCGGTTGCATAATTCTGTCTCTTGTAAGGAAAATTCACCTTGAACTTGTGCTTTTATGTAATTCGAACCTGAGATCATGTTTTGATAACAAACATAGGAAAAATAGGTAATCCTTCCTACCTAATGCTTAAGCTTTCAATACGGGACGCTTGAACTATCACACTTAATCCTCGTTGAAAGCCCACACCAAGTCACGAGGATGTTACCCCCCATGCATCGCACAAGTCATTCTAAATAACCCTTGGAAATAAAACACAAAGGTTACCCACAACACTAAGCCCAGGGATAGTACTTAACTCGGTTGCATAATTCTGTCTCTTGTAAGGGAAATTCACCTTGAACTTTTGCTTTTATGGGATTCGAACCTGAGATCATGTTTTGATAACAAACATAGGAAAAATAGGTAATCCTTCCTACCTAATGCTTAAGCTTTCAATACGGGACGCTTGAACTATCACACTTAATCCTCGTTGAAAGCTCACACCAAGTCACGAGGATGTTACCCCCCATGCATAGCACAAGTCATTCTAAATAACCCTTGGAAATAAAACACAAAGGTTACCCACAACAATAAGCCCAGGGATAGTACTTAACTCGGTTGCATAATTCTGTCTCTTGTAAGCGAAATTCACCTTGAACTTGTGCTTTTATGGGATTCGAACCTGAGATCTTGTTTTGATAACAAACATAGGAAAAATAGGTAATCCTTCCTACCTAATGCTTAAGCTTTCAATACGGGATGCTTGAACTATCACACTTAATCCTCGTTGAAAGCTCACACCAAGTCACGAGGATGTTACCCCCCATGCATCACACAAGTAATTCTAAATGACGCTTGAAAAAAAAACAGAAAGGTTACCCACAACAATAAGCCCAAGGATAGTACTTAACTCGGTTGCATAATTCTGTCTCTTGTAAGGAAAATTCACCTTGAACTTGTGCTTTTAAGTACTTCGAACCTGAGATCATGTTTTGATAACAAACATAGGAAATATAGCTAATTCGTTCTACCTAATGCTTAAGCTTTCAATACGGGACACTTGAACTATCACACTTAATCCTCGTTGAAAGCTCACACCAAGTCACGAGGATGTTACCCCCCATGCATCACACAAGTAATTCTAAATGACGCTTGGAAAAAAAACAGAAAGGTTACCCACAACAATAAGCCCAAGGATAGTACTTAACTCGGTTGCATAATTCTGTCTCTTGTAAGGAAAATTCACCTTGAACTTGTTCTTTTATGTAATTCGAACCTGAGATCATGTTTTGATAACAAACATAGGAAATAAAGCTAATCCGTTCTACCTAATGCTTAAGCTTTCAATACGGGACTCTTGAACTTTCACACTTAATCCTCGTTGGAAGCGCACACCAAGTCTTGAGGATATTACCCCCCATGCATCACACAAGTAATTCTAAATGACCCTTGAAAAAAAAACAGAAAGGTTACCCACAATAATAAGCCCAAGGATAGTACTTAACTCGGTTGCATAATTTTGTCTCTTGTAAGGAAAATTCACCTTGAACTTGTGCTTTTATGTAATTCGAACCTGAGATCATGTTTTGATAACAAACATATGAAATATAGCTAATCCGTTCTACCAAATGCTTAAGCTTTCAATACGGGACGCTTGAACTTTCACACTTAATCCTCGTTGAAAGCTCACACCAAGTCATGAGGATGTTACCCCCGTGCACCACAAAAGTCATTCCAAAAGATCCTAGGAAATAAAACAAAAAGGTTACCCACAACAATGATCCCAGGGATAGTACTTAACTCGGTTGCATAATTTTGTCTCTTGTAAGGAAAATTCACCTTGAACTTGTGCTTTTATGTAATTCGAACCTGAGATCATGTTTTGATAACAAACATAGGAAAAATAGGTAATCCTTCCTACCTAATGCTTAAGCTTTCAATACGGGACGCTTGAACTATCACACTTAATCCTCGTTGAAAGCCCACACCAAGTCACGACGATGTTACCCCCCATGCATCGCACAAGTCATTCTAAATAACCCTTGGAAATAAAACACAAAGGTTACCCACAACAATAAGCCCAGGGATAGTACTTAACTCGGTTGCATAATTCTGTCTCTTGTAAGGGAAATTCACCTTGAACTTGTGCTTTTATGGGATTCGAACCTGAGATCTTGTTTTGATAACAAACATAGGAAAAATAGGTAATCCTTCCTACCTAATGCTTAAGCTTTCAATACGGGATGCTTGAACTATCACACTTAATCCTCGTTGAAAGCTCACACCAAGTCACGAGGATGTTACCCCCCATGCATCACACAAGTAATTCTAAATGACGCTTGGAAAAAAAACAGAAAGGTTACCCACAACAATAAGCCCAAGGATAGTACTTAACTCGGTTTCATAATTCTGTCTCTTGTAAGGAAAATTCACCTTGAACTTGTGCTTTTATGTACTTCGAACCTGAGATCATGTTTTGATAACAAACATAGGAAATATAGCAAATTCGTTCTACCTAATGCTTAAGCTTTCAATACGGGACACTTGAACTATCACACTTAATCCTCGTTGAAAGCTCACACCAAGTCACGAGGATGTTACCCCCCATGCATCACACAAGTAATTCTAAATGACGCTTGGAAAAAAAACAGAAAGGTTACCCACAACAATAAGCCCAAGGATAGTACTTAACTCGGTTGCATAATTCTGTCTCTTGTAAGGAAAATTCACCTTGAACTTGTGCTTTTATGTAATTCGAACCTCAGATCATGTTTTGATAACAAACATAGGAAATATAGCTAATCCGTTCTACCTAATGCTTAAACTTTCAATACGGGACGCTTTAACTATCACACTTAATCCTCGTTGAAAGCTCACACTAAGTCACGAGGATGTTACCCCCCATGCATCACACAAATCATTCTAAATGACCCTTGGAAATAAAACAGAAAGGTTACCCACAACAATGATCCCAGGGATAGTACTTAACTCGGTTGCATAATTATATCTCTTGTAAGGGAAATTCACCTCGAACTTGTGCTTTTATGGGATTCGAACCTGAGATCATGTTTTGATAACAAACATAGGAAAAATAGGTAATCCTTCCTACCTAATGCTTAAGCTTTCAATACGGGACGCTTGAACTATCACACTTAATCCTCGTTGAAAGCTCACACCAAGTCATGAGGATGTTACCCCCGTGCACCACAAAAGTCATTCCAAAAGATCCTAGGAAATAAAACAAAAAGGTTACCCACAACAATGATCCCAGGGATAGTACTTAACTCGGTTGCATAATTTTGTCTCTTGTAAGGAAAATTCACCTTGAACTTGTGCTTTTATGTAATTCGAACCTGAGATCATGTTTTGATAACAAACATAGGAAAAATAGGTAATCCTTCCTACCTAATGCTTAAGCTTTCAATACGGGACGCTTGAACTATCACACTTAATCCTCGTTGAAAGCCCACACCAAGTCACGAGGATGTTACCCCCATGCATCACACAAGTCATTCTAAATAACCCTTGGAAATAAAACACAAATGTTACCCACAACACTAAGCCCAGGGATAGTACTTAACTCGGTTGCATAATTCTGTCTCTTGTAAGGGAAATTCACCTTGAACTTTTGCTTTTATGGGATTCGAACCTGAGATCATGTTTTGATAACAAATATAGGAAAAATAGGTAATCCTTCCTACCTAATGCTTAAGCTTTCAATACGTGACGCTTGAACTATCACACTTAATCCTCGTTGAAAGCTCACACCAAGTCACGAGGATGTTACCCCCCATGCATCACACAAGTCATTCTAAACAACCCTTGGAAATAAAACACAAAGGTTACCCACAACAATAAGCCCAGGGATAGTACTTAACTCGGTTGCATAATTCTGTCTCTTGTAAGGGAAATTCACCTTGAACTTTTGCTTTTATGGGATTCGAACCTGAGATCTTGTTTTGATAACAAACATAGGAAAAATAGGTAATCCTTCCTACCTAATGCTTAAGCTTTCAATACGGGATGCTTGAACTATCACACTTAATCCTCGTTGAAAGCTCACACCAAGGCACGAGAATGTTACCCCCCATGCATCACACAAGTAATTCTAAATGACGCTTGGAAAAAAAACAGAAAGGTTACCCACAACAATAAGCCCAAGGATAGTACTTAACTCGGTTGCATAATTCTGTCTCTTGTAAGGAAAATTCACCTTGAACTTGTGCTTTTATGTACTTCGAACCTGAGATCATGTTTTGATAACAAACATAGGAAATATAGCTAATTCGTTCTACCTAATGCTTAAGCTTTCAATACGGGACACTTGAACTATCACACTTAATCCCCGTTGAAAGCTCACACCAAGTCACGAGGATGTTACCCCCCATGCATCACACAAGTAATTCTAAATGACGCTTGAAAAAAAAACAGAAAGGTTACCCACAACAATAAGCCCAAGGATAGTACTTAACTCGGTTGCATAATTCTGTCTCTTGTAAGGAAACTTCACCTTGAACTTGTGCTTTTATGTAATTCGAACCTGAGATCATGTTTTGATAACAAACATAGGAAAAATAGGTAATCCTTCCTACCTAATGCTTAAACTTTCAATACGGGACGCTTGAACTATCACACTTAATTCTCGTTGGAAGCCCACACCAAGTCACGAGGATGTTACCCCCCATGCATCACACAAGTCATTCTAAATAACACTTGAAAAAAAAGGTAAAGGTTACCCACAAAAATAAGCCCAGGGATAGTACTTCACTCGGTTGCATAATTCTGTCTCTTGTAAGGGAAATTCACCTCGAACTTGTGCTTTTATGGGATTCGAACCTGAGATCATGTTTTGATAACAAACATAGGAAAAATAGGTAATCCTTCCTACCTAATGCTTAAACTTTCAATACGGGACGCTTTAACTATCACACTTAATCCTCGTTGAAAGCTCACACCAAGTCACGAGGATGTTACCCCCCATGCATCACACAAGTGATTCTAAATGACCCTTGGAAATAAAACAGAAAGGTTACCCACAAAAATAAGCCCAGGGATAGTACTTAACACCGTTGCATAATTCTGTTTCTTGTAAGGGAAATTCACCTTGAACTTTTGCTTTTATGGGATTCGAACCTGAGATCATCTTTTGATAACAAACATAGGAAAAATAGGTAATCCTTCCTACCTAATACTTAAGCTTTCAATACGAGACGCTTGAACTATCACACTTAATCCTCGTTGAAAGCTCACACCAAGTCACGAGGATGTTACCCCCCATGCATCACACAAGTCATTCTAAATAACCCTTGGAAATAAAACTCAAAGGTTACCCACAACAATAAGCCGAGGGATAGTACTTAACTCGGTTGCATAATTCTGTCTCTTGTAAGGGAAATTCACCTTGAACTTGTGCTTTTATGGGATTCGAACCTGAGATCATGTTTTGATAACAAACATAGGAAAAATAGGTAATCCTTCCTACCTAATGCTTAAGCTTTCAATACGGGATGCTTGAACTATCACACTTAATCCTCGTTGAAAGCTCACACCAAGTCACGAGGATGTTACCCCCCATGCATCACACAAGTAATTCTAAATGACGCTTGGAAAAAAAACAGAAAGGTTACCCACAACAATAAGCCCAAGGATAGTACTTAACTCGGTTGCATAATTCTGTCTCTTGTAAGGAAAATTCACCTTGAACTTATGCTTTTATGTACTTCGAACCTGAGATCATGTTTTGATAACAAACATAGGAAATATAGCTAATTCGTTCTACCTAATGCTTAAGCTTTCAATACGGGACACTTGAACTATCACACTTAATCCTCGTTGAAAGCTCACACCAAGTCATGAGGATGTTACCCCCCATGCATCACACAAGTAATTCTAAATGACGCTTGAAAAAAAAACAGAAAGGTTACCCACAACAATAAGCCCAAGGATAGTACTTAACTCGGTTGCATAATTCTGTCTCTTGTAAGGAAAATTCACCTTGAACTTGTGCTTTTATGTAATTCGAACCTGAGATCATGTTTTGATAACAAACATAGGAAAAATAGGTAATCCTTCCTACCTAATGCTTAAACTTTCAATACGGGACGCTTGAACTATCACACTTAATCCTCGTTGGAAGCGCACACCAAGTCACGAGGATGTTACCCCCCATGCATCACACAAGTCATTCTAAATGACACTTGAAAAAAAAGGGAAAGGTTACCCACAACAATAAGCCCAGGGATAGTACTTCACTCGGTTGCATAATTCTGTCTCTTGTAAGGGAAATTCACCTTGAACTTGTGCTTTTATGGGATTCGAACCTGAGATCATGTTTTGATAACAAACATAGGAAAAATAGGTAATCCTTCCTACCTAATGCTTAAACTTTCAATACGGGACGCTTTAACTATCACACTTAATCCTCGTTGAAAGCTCACACCAAGTCACGAGGATGTTACCCCCCATGCATCACACAAGTGATTCTAAATGACCCTTGGAAATAAAACAGAAAGGTTACCCACAAAAATAATCCCAGGGATAGTACTTAACACCGTTGCATAATTCTGTCTCTTGTAAGGGAAATTCACCTTGAACTTTTGCTTTTATGGGATTCGAACCTGAGATCATCATTTGATAACAAACATAGGAAAAATAGGTAATCCTTCCTACCTAATACTTAAGCTTTCAATACGGGACGCTTGAACTATCACACTTAATCCTCGTTGAAAGCTCACACCAAGTCACGAGGATGTTACCCCCCATGCATCACACAAGTCATTCTAAATAACTCTTGGAAATAAAACACAAAGGTTACCCACAACAATAAGCCGAGGGATAGTACTTAACTCGGTTGCATAATTCTGTCCCTTGTAAGGGAAATTCACCTTGAACTTGTGTTTTTATGGGATTCGAACCTGATATCATGTTTTGATAACAAACATAGGAAAAATAGGTAATCCTTCCTACCTAATGCTTAAGCTTTCAATACGGGATGCTTGAACTATCACACTTAATCCTCGTTGAAAGCTCATACCAAGTCACGAGGATGTTACCCCTCATGCATCACACAAGTAATTCTAAATGACGCTTGGAAAAAAAAGAGAAAGGTTACCCACAACAATACGCCCAAGGATAGTACTTAACTCGGTTGCATAATTCTGTCTCTTGTAAGGAAAATTCATCTTGAACTTATGCTTTTATGTTCTTCGAACCTCAGATCATGTTTTGATAACAAACATAGGAAATATAGCTAATCCGTTCTACCTAATGCTTAAACTTTCAATACGGGACGCTTTAACTATCACACTTAATCCTCGTTGAAAGCTCACACTAAGTCAAGAGGATGTTACCCCCCATGCATCACACAAATCATTCTAAATGACCCTTGGAAATAAAACAGAAAGGTTACCCACAACAATGATCCCAGGGATAGTACTTAACTCGGTTGCATAATTATATCTCTTGTAAGGGAAATTCACCTCGAACTTGTGCTTTTATGGGATTCGAACCTGAGATCATGTTTTGATAACAAACATAGGAAAAATAGGTAATCCTTCCTACCTAATGCTTAAGCTTTCAATACGGGACGCTTGAACTATCACACTTAATCCTCGTTGAAAGCTCACACCAAGTCATGAGGATGTTACCCCCGTGCACCACAAAAGTCATTCCAAAAGATCCTAGGAAATAAAACAAAAAGGTTACCCACAACAATGATCCCAGGGATAGTACTTAACTCGGTTGCATAATTTTGTCTCTTGTAAGGAAAATTCACCTTGAACTTGTGCTTTTATGTAATTCGAACCTGAGATCATGTTTTGATAACAAACATAGGAAAAATAGGTAATCCTTCCTACCTAATGCTTAAGCTTTCAATACGGGAAGCTTGAACTATCACACTTAATCCTCGTTGAAAGCCCATACCAAGTCACGAGGATGTTACCCCCATGTATCACACAAGTCATTCTAAATAACCCTTGGAAATAAAACACAAATGTTACCCACAACACTAAGCCCAGGGATAGTACTTAACTCGGTTGCATAATTCTGTCTCTTGTAAGGGAAATTAACCTTGAACTTTTGCTTTTATGGGATTCGAACCTGAGATCATGTTTTGATAACAAACATAGGAAAAATAGGTAATCCTTCCTACCTAATGCTTAAGCTTTCAATACGTGACGCTTGAACTATCACACTTAATCCTCGTTGAAAGCTCACACCAAGTCACGAGGATGTTACCCCCCATGCATCACACAAGTCATTCTAAATAACCCTTGGAAATAAAACACAAAGGTTACCCACAACAATAAGCCCAGGGATAGTACTTAACTCGGTTGCATAATTCTGTCTCTTGTAAGGGAAATTCACCTTGAACTTTTGCTTTTATGGGATTCGAACCTGAGATCTTGTTTTGATAACAAACATAGGAAAAATAGGTAATCCTTCCTACCTAATGCTTAAGCTTTCAATACGGGATGCTTGAACTATCACACTTAATCCTCGTTGAAAGCTCACACCAAGTCACGAGGATGTTACCCCCCATGCATCACACAAGTAATTCTAAATGACGCTTGGAAAAAAAACAGAAAGGTTACCCACAACAATAAGCCCAAGGATAGTACTTAACTCGGTTGCATAATTCTGTCTCTTGTAAGGAAAATTCACCTTGAACTTGTGCTTTTATGTACTTCGAACCTGAGATCATGTTTTGATAACAAACAAAGGAAATATAGGTAATCCTTCCTACCTAATGCTTAAACTTTCAATACGGGACGCTTGAACTATCACACTTAATTCTCGTTGGAAGCGCACACCAAGTCACGAGGATGTTACCCCCAATGCATCACACAAGTCATTCTAAATAACCATTGGAAATAAAACACAAATGTTACCCACAACACTAAGCCCAGGGATAGTACTTAACTCGGTTGCATAATTCTGTCTCTTGTAAGGGAAATTCACCTTGAACTTTTGCTTTTATGGGATTCGAACCTGAGATCTTGTTTTGATAACAAACATAGGAAAAATAGGTAATCCTTCCTACCTAATGCTTAAGCTTTCAATACGGGATGCTTGAACTATCACACTTAATCCTCGTTGAAAGCTCACACCAAGTCACGAGGATGTTACCCCCCATGCATCACACAAGTAATTCTAAATGACGCTTGGAAAAAAAACAGAAAGGTTACCCACAACAATAAGCCCAAGGATAGTACTTAACTCGGTTGCATAATTCTGTCTCTTGTAAGGAAAATTCACCTTGAACTTGTGCTTTTATGTACTTCGAACCTGAGATCATGTTTTGATAACAAACATAGGAAATATAGCTAATTCGTTCTACCTAATGCTTAAGCTTTCAATACGGGACACTTGAACTATCACACTTAATCCCCGTTGAAAGCTCACACCAAGTCACGAGGATGTTACCCCCCATGCATCACACAAGTAATTCTAAATGATGCTTGGAAAAAAAACAGAAAGGTTACCCACAACAATAAGCCCACGGATAGTACTTAACTCGGTTGCATAATTCTGTCTCTTGTAAGGAAAATTCACCTTGAACTTGTGCTTTTATGTAATTCGAACCTGAGATCATGTTTTGATAACAAACATAGGAAAAATAGGTAATCCTTCCTACCTAATGCTTAAACTTTCAATACGGGACGCTTGAACTATCACACTTAATTCTCGTTGGAAGCGCACACCAAGTCACGAGGATGTTACCCCCAATGCATCACACAAGTCATTCTAAATAACACTTGAAAAAAAAGGTAAAGGTTACCCACAACAATAAGCCCAGGGATAGTACTTAACACCGTTGCATAATTCTGTCTCTTGTAAGGGAAATTCACCTTGAACTTTTGCTTTTATGGGATTCGAACCTGAGATCATGTTTTGATAACAAACATAGGAAAAATAGGTAATCCTTCCTACCTAATGCTTAAGCTTTCAATACGTGACGCTTGAACTATCACACTTAATCCTCGTTGAAAGCTCACACCAAGTCACGAGGATGTTACCCCCCATGCATCACACAAGTCATTCTAAATAACCCTTGGAAATAAAACACAAAGGTTACCCACAACAATAAGCCCAGGGATAGTACTTAACTCGGTTGCATAATTCTGTCTCTTGTAAGGGAAATTCACCTTGAACTTTTGCTTTTATGGGATTCGAACCTGAGATCTTGTTTTGATAACAAACATAGGAAAAATAGGTAATCCTTCCTACCTAATGCTTAAGCTTTCAATACGGGATGCTTGAACTATCACACTTAATCCTCGTTGAAAGCTCACACCAAGTCACGAGGATGTTACCCCCCATGCATCACACAAGTCATTCTAAATAACACTTGAAAAAAAAGGTAAAGGTTACCCACAACAATAAGCCCAGGGATAGTACTTCACTCGGTTGCATAATTCTGTCTCTTGTAAGGGAAATTCACCTCGAACTTGTGCTTTTATGGGATTCGAACCTGAGATCATGTTTTGATAACAAACATAGGAAAAATAGGTAATCCTTCCTACCTAATGCTTAAACTTTCAATACGGGACGCTTTAACTATCACACTTAATCCTCGTTGAAAGCTCACACCAAGTCACGAGGATGTTACCCCCCATGCATCACACAAGTAATTCTAAATGACGCTTGGAAAAAAAACAGAAAGGTTACCCACAACAATAAGCCCACGGATAGTACTTAACTCGGTTGCATAATTCTGTCTCTTGTAAGGAAAATTCACCTTGAACTTGTGCTTTTATGTAATTCGAACCTGAGATCATGTTTTGATAACAAACATAGGAAAAATAGGTAATCCTTCCTACCTAATGCTTAAACTTTCAATACGGGACGCTTGAACTATCACACTTAATTCTCGTTGGAAGCGCACACCAAGTCACGAGGATGTTACCCCCAATGCATCACACAAGTCATTCTAAATAACCCTTGGAAATAAAACACAAATGTTACCCACAACACTAAGCCCAGCGATAGTACTTAACTCGGTTGCATAATTCTGTCTCTTGTAAGGGAAATTCACCTTGAACTTTTGCTTTTATGGGATTCGAACCTGAGATCATGTTTTGATAACAAACATAGGAAAAATAGGTAATCCTTCCTACCTAATGCTTAAGCTTTCAATACGTGACGCTTGAACTATCACACTTAATCCTCGTTGAAAGCTCACACCAAGTCACGAGGATGTTACCCCCCATGCATCACACAAGTCATTCTAAATAACCCTTGGAAATAAAACACAAAGGTTACCCACAACAATAAGCCCAGGGATAGTACTTAACTCGGTTGCATAATTCTGTCTCTTGTAAGGGAAATTCACCTTGAACTTTTGCTTTTATGGGATTCGAACCTGAGATCTTGTTTTGATAACAAACATAGGAAAAATAGGTAATCCTTCCTACCTAATGCTTAAGCTTTCAATACGGGATGCTTGAACTATCACACTTAATCCTCGTTGAAAGCTCACACCAAGTCACGAGGATGTTACCCCCCATGCATCACACAAGTCATTCTAAATAACACTTGAAAAAAAAGGTAAAGGTTACCCACAACAATAAGCCCAGGGATAGTACTTCACTCGGTTGCATAATTCTGTCTCTTGTAAGGGAAATTCACCTCGAACTTGTGCTTTTATGGGATTCGAACCTGAGATCATGTTTTAATAACAAACATAGGAAAAATAGGTAATCCTTCCTACCTAATGCTTAAACTTTCAATACGGGACGCTTTAACTATCACACTTAATCCTCGTTGAAAGCTCACACCAAGTCACGAGGATGTTACCCCCCATGCATCACACAAGTAATTCTAAATGACGCTTGAAAAAAAAACAGAAAGGTTACCCACAACAATAAGCCCACGGATAGTACTTAACTCGGTTGCATAATTCTGTCTCTTGTAAGGAAAATTCACCTTGAACTTGTGCTTTTATGTAATTCGAACCTGAGATCATGTTTTGATAACAAACATAGGAAAAATAGGTAATCCTTCCTACCTAATGCTTAAACTTTCAATACGGGACGCTTGAACTATCACACTTAATTCTCGTTGGAAGCGCACACCAAGTCACGAGGATGTTACCCCCAATGTATCACACAAGTCATTCTAAATAACACTTGAAAAAAAAGGTAAAGGTTACCCACAACAATAAGCCCAGGGATAGTACTTAACACCGTTGCATAATTCTGTCTCTTGTAAGGGAAATTCACCTTGAACTTTTGCTTTTATGGGATTCGAACCTGAGATCATCTTTTGATAACAAACATAGGAAAAATAGGTAATCCTTCCTACCTAATACTTAAGCTTTCAATACGAGACGCTTGAACTATCACACTTAATCCTCGTTGAAAGCTCACACCAAGTCACGAGGATGTTACCCCCCATGCATCACACAAGTCATTCTAAATAACCCTTGGAAATAAAACTCAAAGGTTACCCACAACAATGATCCCAGGGATAGTACTTAACTCGGTTGCATAATTATATCTCTTGTAAGGGAAATTCACCTCGAACTTGTGCTTTTATGGGATTCGAACCTGAGATCATGTTTTGATAACAAACATAGGAAAAATAGGTAATCCTTCCTACCTAATGCTTAAGCTTTCAATACGGGACGCTTGAACTATCACACTTAATCCTCGTTGAAAGCTCACACCAAGTCATGAGGATGTTACCCCCGTGCACCACAAAAATCATTCCAAAAGATCCTAGGAAATAAAACAAAAAGGTTACCCACAACAATGATCCCAGGGATAGTACTTAACTCGGTTGCATAATTTTGTCTCTTGTAAGGAAAATTCACCTTGAACTTGTGCTTTTATGTAATTCGAACCTGAGATCATGTTTTGATAACAAACATAGGAAAAATAGGTAATCCTTCCTACCTAATGCTTAAGCTTTCAATACGGGACGCTTGAACTATCACACTTAATCCTCGTTGAAAGCCCACACCAAGTCACGAGGATGTTACCCCCCATGCATCAAACAAGTCATTCTAAATAACCCTTGGAAATAAAACACAAATGTTACCCACAACACTAAGCCCAGGGATAGTACTTAACTCGGTTGCATAATTCTGTCTCTTGTAAGGGAAATTCACCTTGAACTTTTGCTTTTATGGGATTCGAACCTGAGATCATGTTTTGATAACAAACATAGGAAAAATAGGTAATCCTTCCTACCTAATGCTTAAGCTTTCAATACGTGACGCTTGAACTATCACACTTAATCCTCGTTGAAAGCTCACACCAAGTCACGAGGATGTTACCCCCCATGCATCACACAAGTCATTCTAAATAACCCTTGGAAATAAAACACAAAGGTTACCCACAACAATAAGCCCAGGGATAGTACTTAACTCGGTTGCATAATTCTGTCTCTTGTAAGGGAAATTCACCTTGAACTTTTGCTTTTATGGGATTCGAACCTGAGATCTTGTTTTGATAACAAACATAGGAAAAATAGGTAATCCTTCCTACCTAATGCTTAAGCTTTCAATACGGGATGCTTGAACTATCACACTTAATCCTCGTTGAAAGCTCACACCAAGTCACGAGGATGTTACCCCCCATGCATCACACAAGTAATTCTAAATGACGCTTGGAAAAAAAACAGAAAGGTTACCCACAACAATAAGCCCAAGGATAGTACTTAACTCGGTTGCATAATTCTGTCTCTTGTAAGGAAAATTCACCTTGAACTTGTGCTTTTATGTACTTCGAACCTGAGATCATGTTTTGATAACAAACATAGGAAATATAGCTAATTCGTTCTACCTAATGCTTAAGCTTTCAATACGGGACACTTGAACTATCACACTTAATCCCCGTTGAAAGCTCACACCAAGTCATGAGGATGTTACCCCCCATGCATCACACAAGTAATTCTAAATGATGCTTGGAAAAAAAACAGAAAGGTTACCCACAACAATAAGCCCAAGGATAGTACTTAACTCGGTTGCATAATTCTGTCTCTTGTAAGGAAAATTCACCTTGAACTTGTGCTTTTATGTAATTCGAACCTGAGATCATGTTTTGATAACAAACATAGGAAAAATAGGTAATCCTTCCTACCTAATGCTTAAACTTTCAATACGGGACGCTTGAACTATCACACTTAATTCTCGTTGGAAGCGCACACCAAGTCACGAGGATGTTACCCCCCATGCATCACACAAGTCATTCTAAATAACACTTGAAAAAAAAGGGAAAGGTTACCCACAACAATAAGCCCAGGGATAGTACTTCACTCGGTTGCATAATTCTGTCTCTTGTAAGGGAAATTCACCTCGAACTTGTGCTTTTATGGGATTCGAACCTGAGATCATGTTTTGATAACAAACATAGGAAAAATAGGTAATCCTTCCTACCTAATACTTAAGCTTTCAATACGGGACGCTTGAACTATCACACTTAATCCTCGTTGAAAGCTCACACCAAGTCACGAGGATGTTACCCCCCATGCATCACACAAGTCATTCTAAATAACCCTTGGAAATAAAACTCAAAGGTTACCCACAACAATAAGCCGAGGGATAGTACTTAACTCGGTTGCATAATTCTGTCTCTTGTAAGGGAAATTCACCTTGAACTTGTGCTTTTATGGGATTCGAACCTGAGATCATGTTTTGATAACAAACATAGGAAAAATAGGTAATCCTTCCTACCTAATGCTTAAGCTTTCAATACGTGACGCTTGAACTATCACACTTAATCCTCGTTGAAAGCTCACACCAAGTCACGAGGATGTTACCCCCCATGCATCACACAAGTAATTCTAAATGACGCTTGGAAAAAAAACAGAAAGGTTACCCACAACAATAAGCCCAAGGATAGTACTTAACTCGGTTGCATAATTCTGTCTCTTGTAAGGAAAATTCACCTTGAACTTGTGCTTTTATGTACTTCGAACCTGAGATCATGTTTTGATAACAAACATAGGAAAAATAGGTAATCCTTCCTACCTAATGCTTAAACTTTCAATACGGGACGCTTTAACTATCACACTTAATCCTCGTTGAAAGCTCACACCAAGTCACGAGGATGTTACCCCCCATGCATCACACAAGTCATTCTAAATAACACTTGAAAAAAAAGGTAAAGGTTACCCACAACAATAAGCCCAGGGATAGTACTTCACTCGGTTGCATAATTCTGTCTCTTGTAAGGGAAATTCACCTCGAACTTGTGCTTTTATGGGATTCGAACCTGAGATCATGTTTTGATAACAAACATAGGAAAAATAGGTAATCCTTCCTACCTAATGCTTAAACTTTCAATACGGGACGCTTTAACTATCACACTTAATCCTCGTTGAAAGCTCACACCAAGTCACGAGGATGTTACCCCCCATGCATCACACAAGTAATTCTAAATGACGCTTGGAAATAAAACACAAAGGTTACCCACAACAATAAGCCCAGGGATAGTACTTAACTCGGTTGCATAATTCTGTCTCTTGTAAGGGAAATTCACCTTGAACTTTTGCTTTTATGGGATTCGAACCTGAGATCTTGTTTTGATAACAAACATAGGAAAAATAGGTAATCCTTCCTACCTAATGCTTAAGCTTTCAATACGGGATGCTTGAACTATCACACTTAATCCTCGTTGAAAGCTCACACCAAGTCACGAGGATGTTACCCCCCATGCATCACACAAGTCATTCTAAATAACACTTGAAAAAAAAGGTAAAGGTTACCCACAACAATAAGCCCAGGGATAGTACTTCACTCGGTTGCATAATTCTGTCTCTTGTAAGGGAAATTCACCTCGAACTTGTGCTTTTATGGGATTCGAACCTGAGATCATGTTTTGATAACAAACATAGGAAAAATAGGTAATCCTTCCTACCTAATGCTTAAACTTTCAATACGGGACGCTTTAACTATCACACTTAATCCTCGTTGAAAGCTCACACCAAGTCACGAGGATGTTACCCCCCATGCATCACACAAGTAATTCTAAATGACGCTTGGAAAAAAAACAGAAAGGTTACCCACAACAATAAGCCCACGGATAGTACTTAACTCGGTTGCATAATTCTGTCTCTTGTAAGGAAAATTCACCTTGAACTTGTGCTTTTATGTAATTCGAACCTGAGATCATGTTTTGATAACAAACATAGGAAAAATAGGTAATCCTTCCTACCTAATGCTTAAACTTTCAATACGGGACGCTTGAACTATCACACTTAATTCTCGTTGGAAGCGCACACCAAGTCACGAGGATGTTACCCCCAATGCATCACACAAGTCATTCTAAATAACCCTTGGAAATAAAACACAAATGTTACCCACAACACTAAGCCCAGCGATAGTACTTAACTCGGTTGCATAATTCTGTCTCTTGTAAGGGAAATTCACCTTGAACTTTTGCTTTTATGGGATTCGAACCTGAGATCATGTTTTGATAACAAACATAGGAAAAATAGGTAATCCTTCCTACCTAATGCTTAAGCTTTCAATACGTGACGCTTGAACTATCACACTTAATCCTCGTTGAAAGCTCACACCAAGTCACGAGGATGTTACCCCCCATGCATCACACAAGTCATTCTAAATAACCCTTGGAAATAAAACACAAAGGTTACCCACAACAATAAGCCCAGGGATAGTACTTAACTCGGTTGCATAATTCTGTCTCTTGTAAGGGAAATTCACCTTGAACTTTTGCTTTTATGGGATTCGAACCTGAGATCTTGTTTTGATAACAAACATAGGAAAAATAGGTAATCCTTCCTACCTAATGCTTAAGCTTTCAATACGGGATGCTTGAACTATCACACTTAATCCTCGTTGAAAGCTCACACCAAGTCACGAGGATGTTACCCCCCATGCATCACACAAGTCATTCTAAATAACACTTGAAAAAAAAGGTAAAGGTTACCCACAACAATAAGCCCAGGGATAGTACTTCACTCGGTTGCATAATTCTGTCTCTTGTAAGGGAAATTCACCTCGAACTTGTGCTTTTATGGGATTCGAACCTGAGATCATGTTTTGATAACAAACATAGGAAAAATAGGTAATCCTTCCTACCTAATGCTTAAACTTTCAATACGGGACGCTTTAACTATCACACTTAATCCTCGTTGAAAGCTCACACCAAGTCACGAGGATGTTACCCCCCATGCATCACACAAGTAATTCTAAATGACGCTTGAAAAAAAAACAGAAAGGTTACCCACAACAATAAGCCCACGGATAGTACTTAACTCGGTTGCATAATTCTGTCTCTTGTAAGGAAAATTCACCTTGAACTTGTGCTTTTATGTAATTCGAACCTGAGATCATGTTTTGATAACAAACATAGGAAAAATAGGTAATCCTTCCTACCTAATGCTTAAACTTTCAATACGGGACGCTTGATCTATCACACTTAATTCTCGTTGGAAGCGCACACCAAGTCACGAGGATGTTACCCCCAATGTATCACACAAGTCATTCTAAATAACACTTGAAAAAAAAGGTAAAGGTTACCCACAACAATAAGCCCAGGGATAGTACTTAACACCGTTGCATAATTCTGTCTCTTGTAAGGGAAATTCACCTTGAACTTTTGCTTTTATGGGATTCGAACCTGAGATCATCTTTTGATAACAAACATAGGAAAAATAGGTAATCCTTCCTACCTAATACTTAAGCTTTCAATACGGGACGCTTGAACTATCACACTTAATCCTCGTTGAAAGCTCACACCAAGTCACGAGGATGTTACCCCCCATGCATCACACAAGTCATTCTAAATAACCCTTGGAAATAAAACTCAAAGGTTACCCACAACAATGATCCCAGGGATAGTACTTAACTCGGTTGCATAATTATATCTCTTGTAAGGGAAATTCACCTCGAACTTGTGCTTTTATGGGATTCGAACCTGAGATCATGTTTTGATAACAAACATAGGAAAAATAGGTAATCCTTCCTACCTAATGCTTAGGCTTTCAATACGGGACGCTTGAACTATCACACTTAATCCTCGTTGAAAGCTCACACCAAGTCATGAGGATGTTACCCCCGTGCACCACAAAAATCATTCCAAAAGATCCTAGGAAATAAAACAAAAAGGTTACCCACAACAATGATCCCAGGGATAGTACTTAACTCGGTTGCATAATTTTGTCTCTTGTAAGGAAAATTCACCTTGAACTTGTGCTTTTATGTAATTCGAACCTGAGATCATGTTTTGATAACAAACATAGGAAAAATAGGTAATCCTTCCTACCTAATGCTTAAGCTTTCAATACGGGACGCTTGAACTATCACACTTAATCCTCGTTGAAAGCCCACACCAAGTCACGAGGATGTTACCCCCATGTATCACACAAGTCATTCTAAATAACCCTTGGAAATAAAACACAAATGTTACCCACAACACTAAGCCCAGGGATAGTACTTAACTCGGTTGCATAATTCTGTCTCTTGTAAGGGAAATTCACCTTGAACTTTTGCTTTTATGGGATTCGAACCTGAGATCATGTTTTGATAACAAACATAGGAAAAATAGGTAATCCTTCCTACCTAATGCTTAAGCTTTCAATACGTGACGCTTGAACTATCACACTTAATCCTCGTTGAAAGCTCACACCAAGTCACGAGGATGTTACCCCCCATGCATCACACAAGTCATTCTAAATAACCCTTGGAAAGAAAACACAAAGGTTACCCACAACAATAAGCCCAGGGATAGTACTTAACTCGGTTGCATAATTCTGTCTCTTGTAAGGGAAATTCACCTTGAACTTTTGCTTTTATGGGATTCGAACCTGAGATCTTGTTTTGATAACAAACATAGGAAAAATAGGTAATCCTTCCTACCTAATGCTTAAGCTTTCAATACGGGATGCTTGAACTATCACACTTAATCCTCGTTGAAAGCTCACACCAAGTCACGAGGATGTTACCCCCCATGCATCACACAAGTAATTCTAAATGACGCTTGGAAAAAAAACAGAAAGGTTACCCACAACAATAAGCCCAAGGATAGTACTTAACTCGGTTGCATAATTCTGTCTCTTGTAAGGAAAATTCACCTTGAACTTGTGCTTTTATGTACTTCGAACATGAGATCATGTTTTGATAACAAACATAGGAAATATAGCTAATTCGTTCTACCTAATGCTTAAGCTTTCAATACGGGACACTTGAACTATCACACTTAATCCCCGTTGAAAGCTCACACCAAGTCATGAGGATGTTACCCCCCATGCATCACACAAGTAATTCTAAATGATGCTTGGAAAAAAAACAGAAAGGTTACCCACAACAATAAGCCCAAGGATAGTACTTAACTCGGTTGCATAATTCTGTCTCTTGTAAGGAAAATTCACCTTGAACTTGTGCTTTTATGTAATTCGAACCTGAGATCATGTTTTGATAACAAACATAGGAAAAATAGGTAATCCTTCCTACCTAATGCTTAAACTTTCAATACGGGACGCTTGAACTATCACACTTAATTCTCGTTGGAAGCGCACACCAAGTCACGAGGATGTTACCCCCCATGCATCACACAAGTCATTCTAAATAACACTTGAAAAAAAAGGGAAAGGTTACCCACAACAATAAGCCCAGGGATAGTACTTCACTCGGTTGCATAATTCTGTCTCTTGTAAGGGAAATTCACCTCGAACTTGTGCTTTTATGGGATTCGAACCTGAGATCATGTTTTGATAACAAACATAGGAAAAATAGGTAATCCTTCCTACCTAATACTTAAGCTTTCAATACGGGACGCTTGAACTATCACACTTAATCCTCGTTGAAAGCTCACACCAAGTCACGAGGATGTTACCCCCCATGCATCACACAAGTCATTCTAAATAACCCTTGGAAATAAAACTCAAAGGTTACCCACAACAATAAGCCGAGGGATAGTACTTAACTCGGTTGCATAATTCTGTCTCTTGTAAGGGAAATTCACCTTGAACTTGTGCTTTTATGGGATTCGAACCTGAGATCATGTTTTGATAACAAACATAGGAAAAATAGGTAATCCTTCCTACCTAATGCTTAAGCTTTCAATACGTGACGCTTGAACTATCACACTTAATCCTCGTTGAAAGCTCACACCAAGTCACGAGGATGTTACCCCCCATGCATCACACAAGTCATTCTAAATAACCCTTGGAAATAAAACACAAAGGTTACCCACAACAATAAGCCCAGGGATAGTACTTAACTCGGTTGCATAATTCTGTCTCTTGTAAGGGAAATTCACCTTGAACTTTTGCTTTTATGGGATTCGAACCTGAGATCTTGTTTTGATAACAAACATAGGAAAAATAGGTAATCCTTCCTACCTAATGCTTAAGCTTTCAATACGGGATGCTTGAACTATCACACTTAATCCTCGTTGAAAGCTCACACCAAGTCACGAGGATGTTACCCCCCATGCATCACACAAGTAATTCTAAATGACGCTTGGAAAAAAAACAGAAAGGTTACCCACAACAATAAGCCCAAGGATAGTACTTAACTCGGTTGCATAATTCTGTCTCTTGTAAGGAAAATTCACCTTGAACTTGTGCTTTTATGTACTTCGAACCTGAGATCATGTTTTGATAACAAACATAGGAAAAATAGGTAATCCTTCCTACCTAATGCTTAAACTTTCAATACGGGACGCTTTAACTATCACACTTAATCCTCGTTGAAAGCTCACACCAAGTCACGAGGATGTTACCCCCCATGCATCACACAAGTAATTCTAAATGACGCTTGGAAAAAAAACAGAAAGGTTACCCACAACAATAAGCCCACGGATAGTACTTAACTCGGTTGCATAATTCTGTCTCTTGTAAGGAAAATTCACCTTGAACTTGTGCTTTTATGTAATTCGAACCTGAGATCATGTTTTGATAACAAACATAGGAAAAATAGGTAATCCTTCCTACCTAATGCTTAAACTTTCAATACGGGACGCTTGAACTATCACACTAAATTCTCGTTGGAAGCGCACACCAAGTCACGAGGATGTTACCCCCCATGCATCACACAAGTCATTCTAAATAACACTTGAAAAAAAAGGTAAAGGTTACCCACAACAATAAGCCCAGGGATAGTACTTAACACCGTTGCATAATTCTGTCTCTTGTAAGGGAAATTCACCTTGAACTTTTGCTTTTATGGGATTCGAACCTGAGATCATCTTTTGATAACAAACATAGGAAAAATAGGTAATCCTTCCTACCTAATACTTAAGCTTTCAATACGGGACGCTTGAACTATCACACTTAATCCTCGTTGAAAGCTCACACCAAGTCACGAGGATGTTACCCCCCATGCATCACACAAGTCATTCTAAATAACCCTTGGAAATAAAACTCAAAGGTTACCCACAACAATAAGCCGAGGGATAGTACTTAACTCGGTTGCATAATTCTGTCTCTTGTAAGGGAAATTCACCTTGAACTTGTGCTTTTATGGGATTCGAACCTGAGATCATGTTTTGATAACAAACATAGGAAAAATAGGTAATCCTTCCTACCTAATGCTTAAGCTTTCAATACGGGATGCTTGAACTATCACACTTAATCCTCGTTGAAAGCTCACACCAAGTCACGAGGATGTTACCCCCCATGCATCACACAAGTAATTCTAAATGACGCTTGGAAAAAAAACAGAAAGGTTACCCACAACAATAAGCCCAAGGATAGTACTTAACTCGGTTGCATAATTCTGTCTATTGTAAGGAAAATTCACCTTGAACTTATGCTTTTATGTACTTCGAACCTGAGATCATGTTTTGATAACAAACATAGGAAATATAGCTAATTCGTTCTACCTAATGCTTAAGCTTTCAATACGGGACACTTGAACTATCACACTTAATCCTCGTTGAAAGCTCACACCAAGTCAAGAGGATGTTACCCCCCATGCATCACACAAGTAATTCTAAATGACGCTTGAAAAAAAAACAGAAAGGTTACCCACAACAATAAGCCCACAGATAGTACTTAACTCGGTTGCATAATCCTGTCTCTTGTAAGGAAAATTCACCTTGAACTTGTGCTTTTATGTAATTCGAACCTGAGATCATGTTTTGATAACAAACATAGGAAAAATAGGTAATCCTTCCTACCTAATGCTTAAACTTTCAATACGGGACGCTTGAACTATCACACTTAATTCTCGTTGGAAGCGCACACCAAGTCACGAGGATGTTACCCCCCATGCATCACACAAGTCATTCTAAATAACACTTGAAAAAAAAGGTAAACGTTACCCACAACAATAAGCCCAGGGATAGTACTTAACACCGTTGCATAATTCTGTCTCTTGTAAGGGAAATTCACCTTGAACTTTTGCTTTTATGGGATTCGAACCTGAGATCATCTTTTGATAACAAACATAGGAAAAATAGGTAATCCTTCCTACCTAATACTTAAGCTTTCAATACGGGACGCTTGAACTATCACACTTAATCCTCGTTGAAAGCTCACACCAAGTCACGAGGATGTTACCCCCCACGCATCACACAAGTCATTCTAAATAACCCTTGGAAATAAAACTCAAAGGTTACCCACAACAATAAGCCGAGGGATAGTACTTAACTCGGTTGCATAATTCTGTCTCTTGTAAGGGAAATTCACCTTGAATTTGTGCTTTTATAGGATTCGAACCTGAGATCATGTTTTGATAACAAACATAGGAAAAATAGGTAATCCTTCCTACCTAATGCTTAAGCTTTCAATACGGGATGCTTGAACTATCACACTTAATCCTCGTTGAAAGCTCACACCAAGTCACGAGGATGTTACCCCCCATGCATCACACAAGTAATTCTAAATGACGCTTGGAAAAAAAACAGAAAGGTTACCCACAACAATAAGCCCAAGGATAGTACTTAACCCGGTTGCATAATTCTGTCTCTTGTAAGGAAAATTCACCTTGAACTTATGCTTTTATGTACTTCGAACCTGAGATCATGTTTTGATAACAAACATAGGAAATATAGCTAATTCGTTCTACCTAATGCTTAAGCTTTCAATACGGGACACTTGAACTATCACACTTAATCCTCGTTGAAAGCTCACACCAAGTCAAGAGGATGTTACCCCCCATGCATCACACAAGTAATTCTAAATGACGCTTGAAAAAAAAACAGAAAGGTTACCCACAACAATAAGCCCAAGGATAGTACTTAACTCGGTTGCATAATTCTGTCTCTTGTAAGGAAAATTCACCTTGAACTTGTGCTTTTATGTAATTCGAACCTGAGATCATGTTTTGATAACAAACATAGGAAATATAGGTAATCCTTCCTACCTAATGCTTAAACTTTCAATACGGGACGCTTGAACTATCACACTTAATCCTCGTTGGAAGCGCACACCAAGTCACGAGGATGTTACCCCCCATGCATCACACAAGTCATTCTAAATGACACTTGAAAAAAAAGGGAAAGGTTACCCACAACAATAAGCCCAGGGATAGTACTTCACTCGGTTGCATAATTCTGTCTCTTGTAAGGGAAATTCACCTTGAACTTGTGCTTTTATGGGATTCGAACCTGAGATCATGTTTTGATAACAAACATAGGAAAAATAGGTAATCCTTCCTACCTAATGCTTAAACTTTCAATACGGGACGCTTTAACTATCACACTTAATCCTCGTTGAAAGCTCACACCAAGTCACGAGGATGTTACCCCCCATGCATCACACAAGTCATTCTAAATAACCCTTGGAAATAAAACTCAAAGGTTACCCACAACAATAAGCCCAGGGATAGTACTTAACACCGTTGCATAATTCTGTCTCTTGGTAGGGAAATTCACCTTGAACTTTTGCTTTTATGGGATTCGAACCTGAGATCATCTTTTGATAACAAACATAGGAAAAATAGGTAATCCTTCCTACCTAATGCTTAAACTTTCAATACGGGACGCTTTAACTATCACACTTAATCCTCGTTGAAAGCTCACACCAAGTCACGAGGATGTTACCCCTCATGCATCACACAAGTAATTCTAAATGACGCTTGGAAAAAAAAGAGAAAGGTTACCCACAACAATACGCCCAAGGATAGTACTTAACTCGGTTGCATAATTCTGTCTCTTGTAAGGAAAATTCACCTTGAACTTGTGCTTTTATGTAATTCGAACCTGAGATCATGTTTTGATAACAAACATAGGAAATATAGCTAATCCGTTCTACCTAATGCTTAAGCTTTCAATACGGGACGCTTGAACTATCACACTTAATCCTCGTTGAAAGCTCACACCAAGTCACGAGGATGTTACCCCCCATGCATCACTCAAGTAATTCTAAATGACGCTTGGAAAAAAAACAGAAAGGTTACCCACAACAATAAGCCCAAGGATAGTACTTAACTCGGTTGCATAATTCTGTCTCTTGTAAGGAAAATTCACCTTGAACTTGTGCTTTTATGTAATTCGAACCTCAAATCATGTTTTGACAACAAACATAGGAAATATAGCTAATCCGTTCTACCTAATTCTTAAACTTTCAATACGGGACGCTTTATATATCACACTTAATCCTCGTTGAAAGCTCACACTAAGTCACGAGGATATTACCCCCCATGCATCACACAAATCATTCTAAATGACGCTTGAAAAAAAAAACAGAAAGGTTACACACAACAATAAGCCCAAGGATAGTACTTAACTCGGTTGCATAATTCTGTCTCTTGTAAGGAAAATTCACCTTGAACTTGTGCTTTTATGTAATTCGAACCTGAGATCATGTTTTGATAACAAACATAGGAAAAATAGGTAATCCTTCCTACCTAATGCTTAAACTTTCAATACGGGACGCTTTAACTATCACACTTAATCCTCGTTGAAAGCTCACACCAAGTCACGAGGATGTTACCCCCCATGCATCACACAAGTGATTCTAAATGACCCTTGGAAATAAAACAGAAAGGTTACCCACAAAAATAATCCCAGGGATAGTACTTAACTCGGTTGCATAATTCTGTCTCTTGTAAGGAAAATTCACCTTGAACTTGTGCTTTTATGTAATTCGAACCTCAAATCATGTTTTGACAACAAACATAGGAAATATAGCTAATCCGTTCTACCTAATTCTTAAACTTTCAATACGGGACGCTTTATATATCACACTTAATCCTCGTTGAAAGCTCACACTAAGTCACGAGGATATTACCCCCCATGCATCACACAAATCATTCTAAATGACGCTTGAAAAAAAAAACAGAAAGGTTACCCACAACAATAAGCCCAAGGATAGTACTTAACTCGGTTGCATAATTCTGTCTCTTGTAAGGAAAATTCACCTTGAACTTGTGCTTTTATGTAATTCGAACCTGAGATCATGTTTTGATAACAAACATAGGAAAAATAGGTAATCCTTCCTACCTAATGCTTAAACTTTCAATACGGGACGCTTTAACTATCACACTTAATCCTCGTTGGAAGCGCACACCAAGTCACGAGGATGTTACCCCCCATGCATCACACAAGTCATTCTAAATGACACTTGAAAAAAAAGGGAAAGGTTACCCACAACAATAAGCCCAGGGATAGTACTTCACTCGGTTGCATAATTCTGTCTCTTGTAAGGGAAATTCACCTTGAACTTGTGCTTTTATGGGATTCGAACCTGAGATCATGTTTTGATAACAAACATAGGAAAAATAGGTAATCCTTCCTACCTAATGCTTAAACTTTCAATACGGGACGCTTTAACTATCACACTTAATCCTCGTTGAAAGCTCACACCAAGTCACGAGGATGTTACCCCCATGCATCACACAAGTGATTCTAAATGACCCTTGGAAATAAAACAGAAAGGTTACCCACAAAAATAATCCCAGGGATAGTACTTAACACCGTTGCATAATTCTGTCTCTTGTAAGGGAAATTCACCTTGAACTTTTGCTTTTATGGGATTCGAACCTGAGATCATCTTTTGCTAACAAACATAGGAAAAATAGGTAATCCTTCCTACCTAATACTTAAGCTTTCAATACGGGACGCTTGAACTATCACACTTAATCCTCGTTGAAAGCTCACACCAAGTCACGAGGATGTTACCCCCCATGCATCACACAAGTCATTCTAAATAACTCTTGGAAATAAAACACAAAGGTTACCCACAACAATAAGCCGAGGGATAGTACTTAACTCGGTTGCATAATTCTGTCTCTTGTAAGGGAAATTCACCTTGAACTTGTGTTTTTATGGGATTCGAACCTGATATCATGTTTTGATAAAAAACATAGGAAAAATAGGTAATCCTTCCTACCTAATGCTTAAGCTTTCAATACGGGATGCTTGAACTATCACACTTAATCCTCGTTGAAAGCTCACACCAAGTCACGAGGATGTTACCCCTCATGCTTCACACAAGTAATTCTAAATGACGCTTGGGAAAAAAAGAGAAAGGTTACCCACAACAATACGCCCATGGATAGTACTTAACTCGGTTGCATAATTCTGTCTCTTGTAAGGAAAATTCACCTTGAACTTGTGCTTTTATGTAATTCGAACCTGAGATCATGTTTTGATAACAAACATAGGAAATATAGCTAATCCGTTCTACCTAATGCTTAAGCTTTCAATACGGGACGCTTGAACTATCACACTTAATCCTCGTTGAAAGCTCACACCAAGTCACGAGGATGTTACCCCCCATGCATCACACAAGTAATTCTAAATGACGCTTGAAAAAAAAACAGAAAGGTTACCCACAACAATAAGCCCAAGGATAGTACTTAACTCGGTTGCATAATTCTGTCTCTTGTAAGGAAAATTCACCTTGAACTTGTGCTTTTATGTAATTCGAACCTCAGATCATGTTTTGATAACAAACATAGGAAATATAGCTAATCCGTTCTACCTAATTCTTAAACTTTCAATACGGGACGCTTTATATATCACACTTAATCCTCGTTGAAAGCTCACACTAAGTCACGAGGATGTTACCCCCCATGCATCACACAAATCATTCTAAGTGACCCTTGGAAATAAAACAGAAAGGTTACCCACAACAATGATCCTAGGGATAGTACTTAACTCGGTTGTATAATTATATCTCTTGTAAGGGAAATTTACCTCGAACTTGTGCTTTTATGGGATTCGAACCTGAGATCATGTTTTGATAACAAACATATGAAAAATAGGTAATCCTTCCTACCTAATGCTTAAACTTTCAATACGGGACGCTTGAACTATCACACTTAATCCTCGTTGGAAGCGCACACCAAGTCACGAGGATGTTACCCCCCATGCATCACACAAGTCATTCTAAATGACACTTGAAAAAAAAGGGAAAGGTTACCCACAACAATAAGCCCAGGGATAGTACTTCACTCGGTTGCATAATTCTGTCTCTTGTAAGGGAAATTCACCTCGAACTTGTGCTTTTATGGGATTCGAACCTGAGATCATGTTTTGATAACAAACATTGGAAAAATAGGTAATCCTTCCTACCTAATGCTTAAACTTTCAATACGGGACGCTTTAACTATCACACTTAATCCTCGTTGAAAGCTCACACCAAGTCACGAGGATGTTACCCCCCATGCATCACACAAGTGATTCTAAATGACCCTTGGAAATAAAACAGAAAGGTTACCCACAAAAATAAGCCCAGGGATAGTACTTAACACCGTTGCATAATTCTGTCTCTTGTAAGGGAAATTCACCTTGAACTTTTGCTTTTATGGGATTCGAACCTGAGATCATCTTTTGATAACAAACATAGGAAAAATAGGTAATCCTTCCTACCTAATACTTAAGCTTTCAATACGGGACGCTTGAACTATCACACTTAATCCTCGTTGAAAGCTCACACCAAGTCACGAGGATGTTACCCCCCATGCATCACACAAGTAATTCTAAATGACGCTTGGAAAAAAAATAGAAAGGTTACCCACAACAATAAGCCCAAGGATAGTACTTAACTCGGTTGCATAATTCTGTCTCTTGTAAGGAAAATTCACCTTGAACTTGTGCTTTTATGTAATTCGAACCTCAGATCATGTTTTGATAACAAACATAGGAAATATAGCTAATCCGTTCTACCTAATGCTTAAGCTTTCAATACGGGACGCTTTAACTATCACACTTAATCCTCGTTGAAAGCTCACACCAAGTCACGAGGATGTTACCCCCCATGCATCACACAAATCATTCTAAATGACGCTTGGAAATAAACAGAAAGGTTACCCACAACAATAAGCCCAAGGATAGTACTTAACTCGGTTGCATAATTCTGTCTCTTGTAAGGAAAATTCACCTTGAACTTGTGCTTTTATGTAATTCGAACCTCAGATCATGTTTTGATAACAAACATAGGAAAAATAGGTAATCCTTCCTACCTAATGCTTAAACTTTCAATACGGGACGCTTGAACTATCACACTTAATCCTCGTTGGAAGCGCACACCAAGTCACGAGGATGTTACCCCCCATGCATCACACAAGTCATTCTAAATGACACTTGAAAAAAAAGGGAAAGGTTACCCACAACAATAAGCCCAGGGATAGTACTTCACTCGGTTGCATAATTCTGTCTCTTGTAAGGGAAATTCACCTCGAACTTGTGCTTTTATGGGATTCGAACCTGAGATCATGTTTTGATAACAAACATAGGAAAAATAGGTAATCCTTCCTACCTAATGCTTAAACTTTCAATACGAGACGCTTTAACTATCACACTTAATCCTCGTTTAAAGCTCACACCAAGTCACGAGGATGTTACCCCCCATGCATCACACAAGTGATTCTAAATGACCCTTGGAAATAAAACAGAAAGGTTACCCACAAAAATAAGCCCAGGGATAGTACTTAACACCGTTGCATAATTCTGTCTCTTGTAAGGGAAATTCACCTTGAACTTTTGCTTTTATGGGATTCGAACCTGAGATCATCTTTTGATAACAAACATAGGAAAAATAGGTAATCCTTCCTACCTAATACTTAAGCTTTCAATACGGGACGCTTGAACTATCACACTTAATCCTCGTTGAAAGCTCACACCAAGTCACGAGGATGTTACCCCCCATGCATCACACAAGTCATTCTAAATAACTCTTGGAAATAAAACACAAAGGTTACCCACAACAATAAGCCGAGGGATAGTACTTAACTCGGTTGCATAATTCTGTCTCTTGTAAGGGAAATTCACCTTGCACTTGTGTTTTTATGGGATTCGAACCTGATATCATGTTTTGATAACAAACATAGGAAAAATAGGTAATCCTTCCTACCTAATACTTAAGCTTTCAATACGGGACGCTTGAACTATCACACTTAATCCTCGTTGAAAGCTCACACCAAGTCACGAGGATGTTACCCCCCATGCATCACACAAGTCATTCTAAATAACTCTTGGAAATAAAACACAAAGGTTACCCACAACAATAAGCCGAGGGATAGTACTTAACTCGGTTGCATAATTCTGTCTCTTGTAAGGAAAATTCACCTTGAACTTGTGCTTTTATGTAATTCGAACCTGAGATCATGTTTTGATAACAAACATAGGAAATATAGCTAATCCGTTCTACCTAATGCTTAAGCTTTCAATACGGGACGCTTGAACTATCACACTTAATCCTCGTTGAAAGCTCACACCAAGTCACGAGGATGTTACCCCCCATGCATCACACAAGTAATTCTAAATGACGCTTGAAAAAAAAACAGAAAGGTTACCCACAACAATAAGCCCAAGGATAGTACTTAACTCGGTTGCATAATTCTGTCTCTTGTAAGGAAAATTCACCTTGAACTTGTGCTTTTATGTAATTCGAACCTCAGATCATGTTTTGATAACAAACATAGGAAATATAGCTAATCCGTTCTACCTAATTCTTAAACTTTCAATACGGGACGCTTTATATATCACACTTAATCCTCGTTGAAAGCTCACACTAAGTCACGAGGATGTTACCCCCCATGCATCACACAAATCATTCTAAATGACCCTTGGAAATAAAACAAAAAGGTTACCCACAACAATAAGCCCAAGGATAGTACATAACTCGGTTGCATAATTCTGTCTCTTGTAAGGAAAATTCACCTTGAACTTGTGCTTTTATGTAATTCGAACCTCAGATCATGTTTTGATAACAAACATAGGAAATATAGCTAATCCGTTCTACCTAATTCTTAAACTTTCAATACGGGACGCTTTATATATCACACTTAATCCTCGTTGAAAGCTCACACTAAGTCACGAGGATGTTACCCCCCATGCATCACACAAATCATTCTAAGTGACCCTTGGAAATAAAACAGAAAGGTTACCCACAACAATGATCCCAGGGATAGTACTTAACTCGGTTGTATAATTATATCTCTTGTAAGGGAAATTCACCTCGAACTTGTGCTTTTATGGGATTCGAACCTGAGATCATGTTTTGATAACAAACATAGGAAAAATAGGTAATCCTTCCTACCTAATGCTTAAACTTTCAATACGAGACGCTTTAACTATCACACTTAATCCTCGTTTAAAGCTCACACCAAGTCACGAGGATGTTACCCCCCATGCATCACACAAGTGATTCTAAATGACCCTTGGAAATAAAACAGAAAGGTTACCCACAAAAATAAGCCCAGGGATAGTACTTAACACCGTTGCATAATTCTGTCTCTTGTAAGGGAAATTCACCTTGAACTTTTGCTTTTATGGGATTCGAACCTGAGATCATCTTTTGATAACAAACATAGGAAAAATAGGTAATCCTTCCTACCTAATACTTAAGCTTTCAATACGGGACGCTTGAACTATCACACTTAATCCTCGTTGAAAGCTCACACCAAGTCACGAGGATGTTACCCCCCATGCATCACACAAGTCATTCTAAATAACTCTTGGAAATAAAACACAAAGGTTACCCACAACAATAAGCCGAGGGATAGTACTTAACTCGGTTGCATAATTCTGTCTCTTGTAAGGGAAATTCACCTTGCACTTGTGTTTTTATGGGATTCGAACCTGATATCATGTTTTGATAACAAACATAGGAAAAATAGGTAATCCTTCCTACCTAATACTTAAGCTTTCAATACGGGACGCTTGAACTATCACACTTAATCCTCGTTGAAAGCTCACACCAAGTCACGAGGATGTTACCCCCCATGCATCACACAAGTCATTCTAAATAACTCTTGGAAATAAAACACAAAGGTTACCCACAACAATAAGCCGAGGGATAGTACTTAACTCGGTTGCATAATTCTGTCTCTTGTAAGGAAAATTCACCTTGAACTTGTGCTTTTATGTAATTCGAACCTGAGATCATGTTTTGATAACAAACATAGGAAATATAGCTAATCCGTTCTACCTAATGCTTAAGCTTTCAATACGGGACGCTTGAACTATCACACTTAATCCTCGTTGAAAGCTCACACCAAGTCACGAGGATGTTACCCCCCATGCATCACACAAGTAATTCTAAATGACGCTTGAAAAAAAAACAGAAAGGTTACCCACAACAATAAGCCCAAGGATAGTACTTAACTCGGTTGCATAATTCTGTCTCTTGTAAGGAAAATTCACCTTGAACTTGTGCTTTTATGTAATTCGAACCTCAGATCATGTTTTGATAACAAACATAGGAAATATAGCTAATCCGTTCTACCTAATTCTTAAACTTTCAATACGGGACGCTTTATATATCACACTTAATCCTCGTTGAAAGCTCACACTAAGTCACGAGGATGTTACCCCCCATGCATCACACAAATCATTCTAAATGACCCTTGGAAATAAAACAAAAAGGTTACCCACAACAATAAGCCCAAGGATAGTACATAACTCGGTTGCATAATTCTGTCTCTTGTAAGGAAAATTCACCTTGAACTTGTGCTTTTATGTAATTCGAACCTCAGATCATGTTTTGATAACAAACATAGGAAATATAGCTAATCCGTTCTACCTAATTCTTAAACTTTCAATACGGGACGCTTTATATATCACACTTAATCCTCGTTGAAAGCTCACACTAAGTCACGAGGATGTTACCCCCCATGCATCACACAAATCATTCTAAGTGACCCTTGGAAATAAAACAGAAAGGTTACCCACAACAATGATCCCAGGGATAGTACTTAACTCGGTTGTATAATTATATCTCTTGTAAGGGAAATTCACCTCGAACTTGTGCTTTTATGGGATTCGAACCTGAGATCATGTTTTGATAACAAACATAGGAAAAATAGGTAATCCTTCCTACCTAATGCTTAAACTTTCAATACGAGACGCTTTAACTATCACACTTAATCCTCGTTTAAAGCTCACACCAAGTCACGAGGATGTTACCCCCCATGCATCACACAAGTGATTCTAAATGACCCTTGGAAATAAAACAGAAAGGTTACCCACAAAAATAAGCCCAGGGATAGTACTTAACACCGTTGCATAATTCTGTCTCTTGTAAGGGAAATTCACCTTGAACTTTTGCTTTTATGGGATTCGAACCTGAGATCATCTTTTGATAACAAACATAGGAAAAATAGGTAATCCTTCCTACCTAATACTTAAGCTTTCAATACGGGACGCTTGAACTATCACACTTAATCCTCGTTGAAAGCTCACACCAAGTCACGAGGATGTTACCCCCCATGCATCACACAAGTCATTCTAAATAACTCTTGGAAATAAAACACAAAGGTTACCCACAACAATAAGCCGAGGGATAGTACTTAACTCGGTTGCATAATTCTGTCTCTTGTAAGGGAAATTCACCTTGCACTTGTGTTTTTATGGGATTCGAACCTGATATCATGTTTTGATAACAAACATAGGAAAAATAGGTAATCCTTCCTACCTAATACTTAAGCTTTCAATACGGGACGCTTGAACTATCACACTTAATCCTCGTTGAAAGCTCACACCAAGTCACGAGGATGTTACCCCCCATGCATCACACAAGTCATTCTAAATAACTCTTGGAAATAAAACACAAAGGTTACCCACAACAATAAGCCGAGGGATAGTACTTAACTCGGTTGCATAATTCTGTCTCTTGTAAGGAAAATTCACCTTGAACTTGTGCTTTTATGTAATTCGAACCTGAGATCATGTTTTGATAACAAACATAGGAAATATAGCTAATCCGTTCTACCTAATGCTTAAGCTTTCAATACGGGACGCTTGAACTATCACACTTAATCCTCGTTGAAAGCTCACACCAAGTCACGAGGATGTTACCCCCCATGCATCACACAAGTAATTCTAAATGACGCTTGAAAAAAAAACAGAAAGGTTACCCACAACAATAAGCCCAAGGATAGTACTTAACTCGGTTGCATAATTCTGTCTCTTGTAAGGAAAATTCACCTTGAACTTGTGCTTTTATGTAATTCGAACCTCAGATCATGTTTTGATAACAAACATAGGAAATATAGCTAATCCGTTCTACCTAATTCTTAAACTTTCAATACGGGACGCTTTATATATCACACTTAATCCTCGTTGAAAGCTCACACTAAGTCACGAGGATGTTACCCCCCATGCATCACACAAATCATTCTAAATGACCCTTGGAAATAAAACAAAAAGGTTACCCACAACAATAAGCCCAAGGATAGTACATAACTCGGTTGCATAATTCTGTCTCTTGTAAGGAAAATTCACCTTGAACTTGTGCTTTTATGTAATTCGAACCTCAGATCATGTTTTGATAACAAACATAGGAAATATAGCTAATCCGTTCTACCTAATTCTTAAACTTTCAATACGGGACGCTTTATATATCACACTTAATCCTCGTTGAAAGCTCACACTAAGTCACGAGGATGTTACCCCCCATGCATCACACAAATCATTCTAAGTGACCCTTGGAAATAAAACAGAAAGGTTACCCACAACAATGATCCCAGGGATAGTACTTAACTCGGTTGTATAATTATATCTCTTGTAAGGGAAATTTACCTCGAACTTGTGCTTTTATGGGATTCGAACCTGAGATCATGTTTTGATAACAAACATATGAAAAATAGGTAATCCTTCCTACCTAATGCTTAAACTTTCAATACGGGACGCTTGAACTATCACACTTAATCCTCGTTGGAAGCGCACACCAAGTCACGAGGATGTTACCCCCCATGCATCACACAAGTGATTCTAAATGACCCTTGGAAATAAAACACAAAGGTTACCCACAACAATAAGCCGAGGGATAGTACTTAACTCGGTTGCATAATTCTGTCTCTTGTAAGGAAAATTCACCTTGAACTTGTGCTTTTATGTAATTCGAACCTCAGATCATGTTTTGATAACAAACATAGGAAAAATAGGTAATCCTTCCTACCTAATGCTTAAACTTTCAATACGGGACGCTTGAACTATCACACTTAATCCTCGTTGGAAGCGCACACCAAGTCACGAGGATGTTACCCCCAATGCATCACACAAGTCATTCTAAATGACACTTGAAAAAAAAGGGAAAGGTTACCCACAACAATAAGCCCAGGGATAGTACTTCACTCGGTTGCATAATTCTGTCTCTTGTAAGGGAAATTCACCTCGAACTTGTGCTTTTATGGGATTCGAACCTGAGATCATGTTTTGATAACAAACATAGGAAAAATAGGTAATCCTTCCTACCTAATGCTTAAACTTTCAATACGGGACGCTTTAACTATCACACTTAATCCTCGTTTAAAGCTCACACCAAGTCACGAGGATGTTACCCCCCATGCATCACACAAGTGATTCTAAATGACCCTTGAAAATAAAACAGAAAGGTTACCCACAAAAATAAGCCCAGGGATAGTACTTAACACCGTTGCATAATTCTGTCTCTTGTAAGGGAAATTCACCTTGAACTTTTGCTTTTATGGGATTCGAACCTGAGATCATCTTTTGATAACAAACATAGGAAAAATAGGTAATCCTTCCTACCTAATACTTAAGCTTTCAATACGGGACGCTTGAACTATCACACTTAATCCTCGTTGAAAGCTCACACCAAGTCACGAGGATGTTACCCCCCATGCATCACACAAGTCATTCTAAATAACTCTTGGAAATAAAACACAAAGGTTACCCACAACAATAAGCCGAGGGATAGTACTTAACTCGGTTGCATAATTCTGTCTCTTGTAAGGGAAATTCACCTTGCACTTGTGTTTTTATGGGATTCGAACCTGATATCATGTTTTGATAACAAACATAGGAAATATAGCTAATCCTTCCTACCTAATACTTAAGCTTTCAATACGGGACGCTTGAACTATCACACTTAATCCTCGTTGAAAGCTCACACCAAGTCACGAGGATGTTACCCCCCATGCATCACACAAGTCATTCTAAATAACTCTTGGAAATAAAACACAAAGGTTACCCACAACAATAAGCCGAGGGATAGTACTTAACTCGGTTGCATAATTCTGTCTCTTGTAAGGAAAATTCACCTTGAACTTGTGCTTTTATGTAATTCGAACCTGAGATCATGTTTTGATAACAAACATAGGAAATATAGCTAATCCGTTCTACCTAATGCTTAAGCTTTCAATACGGGACGCTTGAACTATCACACTTAATCCTCGTTGAAAGCTCACACCAAGTCACGAGGATGTTACCCCCCATGCATCACACAAGTCATTCTAAATAACTCTTGGAAATAAAACACAAAGGTTACCCACAACAATAAGCCGAGGGATAGTACTTAACTCGGTTGCATAATTCTGTCTCTTGTAAGGAAAATTCACCTTGAACTTGTGCTTTTATGTAATTCGAACCTCAGATCATGTTTTGATAACAAACATAGGAAATATAGCTAATCCGTTCTACCTAATTCTTAAACTTTCAATACGGGACGCTTTATATATCACACTTAATCCTCGTTGAAAGCTCACACTAAGTCACGAGGATGTTACCCCCCATGCATCACACAAATCATTCTAAATGACCCTTGGAAATAAAACAGAAAGGTTACCCACAACAATGATCCCAGGGATAGTACTTAACTCGGTTGTATAATTATATCTCTTGTAAGGGAAATTTACCTCGAACTTGTGCTTTTATGGGAATCGAACCTGAGATCATGTTTTGATAACAAACATATGAAAAATAGGTAATCCTTCCAACCTAATGCTTAAACTTTCAATACGGGACGCTTGAACTATCACACTTAATCCTCGTTGGAAGCGCACACCAAGTCACGAGGATGTTACCCCCCATGCATCACACAAGTCATTCTAAATGACACTTGAAAAAAAAGGGAAAGGTTACCCACAACAATAAGCCCAGGGATAGTACTTCACTCGGTTGCATAATTCTGTCTCTTGTAAGGGAAATTCACCTCGAACTTGTGCTTTTATGGGATTCGAACCTGAGATCATGTTTTGATAACAAACATAGGAAAAATAGGTAATCCTTCCTACCTAATGCTTAAACTTTCAATACGGGACGCTTTAACTATCACACTTAATCCTCGTTGAAAGCTCACACCAAGTCACGAGGATGTTACCCCCCATGCATCACACAAGTCATTCTAAATAACTCTTGGAAATAAAACACAAAGGTTACCCACAACAATAAGCCGAGGGATAGTACTTAACTCGGTTGCATAATTCTGTCTCTTGTAAGGGAAATTCACCTTGCACTTGTGTTTTTATGGGATTCGAACCTGATATCATGTTTTGATAACAAACATAGGAAATATAGCTAATCCTTCCTACCTAATACTTAAGCTTTCAATACGGGACGCTTGAACTATCACACTTAATCCTCGTTGAAAGCTCACACCAAGTCACGAGGATGTTACCCCCCATGCATCACACAAGTCATTCTAAATAACTCTTGGAAATAAAACACAAAGGTTACCCACAACAATAAGCCGAGGGATAGTACTTAACTCGGTTGCATAATTCTGTCTCTTGTAAGGAAAATTCACCTTGAACTTGTGCTTTTATGTAATTCGAACCTGAGATCATGTTTTGATAACAAACATAGGAAAAATAGGTAATCCTTCCTACCTAATGCTTAAACTTTCAATACGGGACGCTTGAACTATCACACTTAATCCTCGTTGAAAGCTCACACCAAGTCACGAGGATGTTACCCCCCATGCATCACACAAGTCATTCTAAATAACTCTTGGAAATAAAACACAAAGGTTACCCACAACAATAAGCCGAGGGATAGTACTTAACTCGGTTGCATAATTCTGTCTCTTGTAAGGGAAATTCACCTTGCACTTGTGTTTTTATGGGATTCGAACCTGATATCATGTTTTGATAACAAACATAGGAAATATAGCTAATCCTTCCTACCTAATACTTAAGCTTTCAATACGGGACGCTTGAACTATCACACTTAATCCTCGTTGAAAGCTCACACCAAGTCACGAGGATGTTACCCCCCATGCATCACACAAGTCATTCTAAATAACTCTTGGAAATAAAACACAAAGGTTACCCACAACAATAAGCCGAGGGATAGTACTTAACTCGGTTGCATAATTCTGTCTCTTGTAAGGAAAATTCACCTTGAACTTGTGCTTTTATGTAATTCGAACCTGAGATCATGTTTTGATAACAAACATAGGAAATATAGCTAATCCGTTCTACCTAATGCTTAAGCTTTCAATACGGGACGCTTGAACTATCACACTTAATCCTCGTTGAAAGCTCACACCAAGTCACGAGGATGTTACCCCCCATGCATCACACAAGTAATTCTAAATGACGCTTGAAAAAAAAACAGAAAGGTTACCCACAACAATAAGCCCAAGGATAGTACTTAACTCGGTTGCATAATTCTGTCTCTTGTAAGGAAAATTCACCTTGAACTTGTGCTTTTATGTAATTCGAACCTCAGATCATGTTTTGATAACAAACATAGGAAATATAGCTAATCCGTTCTACCTAATTCTTAAACTTTCAATACGGGACGCTTTATATATCACACTTAATCCTCGTTGAAAGCTCACACTAAGTCACGAGGATGTTACCCCCCATGCATCACACAAATCATTCTAAATGACCCTTGGAAATAAAACAGAAAGGTTACCCACAACAATGATCCCAGGGATAGTACTTAACTCGGTTGTATAATTATATCTCTTGTAAGGGAAATTTACCTCGAACTTGTGCTTTTATGGGAATCGAACCTGATATCATGTTTTGATAACAAACATATGAAAAATAGGTAATCCTTCCTACCTAATGCTTAAACTTTCAATACGGGACGCTTGAACTATCACACTTAATCCTCGTTGGAAGCGCACACCAAGTCACGAGGATGTTACCCCCCATGCATCACACAAGTCATTCTAAATGACACTTGAAAAAAAAGGGAAAGGTTACCCACAACAATAAACCCAGGGATAGTACTTCACTCGGTTGCATAATTCTGTCTCTTGTAAGGGAAATTCACCTCGAACTTGTGCTTTTATGGGATTCGAACCTGAGATCATGTTTTGATAACAAACATAGGAAAAATAGGTAATCCTTCCTACCTAATGCTTAAACTTTCAATACGGGACGCTTTAACTATCACACTTAATCCTCGTTGAAAGCTCACACCAAGTCACGAGGATGTTACCCCCCATGCATCACACAAGTGATTCTAAATGACCCTTGGAAATAAAACAGAAAGGTTACCCACAAAAATAAGCCCAGGGATAGTACTTAACACCGTTGCATAATTCTGTCTCTTGTAAGGGAAATTCACCTTGAACTTTTGCTTTTATGGGATTCGAACCTGAGATCATCTTTTGATAACAAACATAGGAAAAATAGGTAATCCTTCCTACATAATACTTAAGCTTTCAATACGGGACGCTTGAACTATCACACTTAATCCTCGTTGAAAGCTCACACCAAGTCACGAGGATGTTACCCCCCATGCATCACACAAGTCATTCTAAATAACTCTTGGAAATAAAACACAAAGGTTACCCACAACAATAAGCCGAGGGATAGTACTTAACTCGGTTGCATAATTCTGTCTCTTGTAAGGAAAATTCACCTTGAACTTGTGCTTTTATGTAATTCGAACCTCAGATCATGTTTTGATAACAAACATAGGAAAAATAGGTAATCCTTCCTACCTAATGCTTAAACTTTCAATACGGGACGCTTGAACTATCACACTTAATCCTCGTTGGAAGCGCACACCAAGTCACGAGGATGTTACCCCCAATGCATCACACAAGTCATTCTAAATGACACTTGAAAAAAAAGGGAAAGGTTACCCACAACAATAAGCCCAGGGATAGTACTTCACTCGGTTGCATAATTCTGTCTCTTGTAAGGGAAATTCACCTCGAACTTGTGCTTTTATGGGATTCGAACCTGAGATCATGTTTTGATAACAAACATAGGAAAAATAGGTAATCCTTCCTACCTAATGCTTAAACTTTCAATACGGGACGCTTTAACTATCACACTTAATCCTCGTTTAAAGCTCACACCAAGTCACGAGGATGTTACCCCCCATGCATCACACAAGTGATTCTAAATGACCCTTGAAAATAAAACAGAAAGGTTACCCACAAAAATAAGCCCAGGGATAGTACTTAACACCGTTGCATAATTCTGTCTCTTGTAAGGGAAATTCACCTTGAACTTTTGCTTTTATGGGATTCGAACCTGAGATCATCTTTTGATAACAAACATAGGAAAAATAGGTAATCCTTCCTACCTAATACTTAAGCTTTCAATACGGGACGCTTGAACTATCACACTTAATCCTCGTTGAAAGCTCACACCAAGTCACGAGGATGTTACCCCCCATGCATCACACAAGTCATTCTAAATAACTCTTGGAAATAAAACACAAAGGTTACCCACAACAATAAGCCGAGGGATAGTACTTAACTCGGTTGCATAATTCTGTCTCTTGTAAGGGAAATTCACCTTGCACTTGTGTTTTTATGGGATTCGAACCTGATATCATGTTTTGATAACAAACATAGGAAATATAGCTAATCCTTCCTACCTAATACTTAAGCTTTCAATACGGGACGCTTGAACTATCACACTTAATCCTCGTTGAAAGCTCACACCAAGTCACGAGGATGTTACCCCCCATGCATCACACAAGTCATTCTAAATAACTCTTGGAAATAAAACACAAAGGTTACCCACAACAATAAGCCGAGGGATAGTACTTAACTCGGTTGCATAATTCTGTCTCTTGTAAGGAAAATTCACCTTGAACTTGTGCTTTTATGTAATTCGAACCTGAGATCATGTTTTGATAACAAACATAGGAAATATAGCTAATCCGTTCTACCTAATGCTTAAGCTTTCAATACGGGACGCTTGAACTATCACACTTAATCCTCGTTGAAAGCTCACACCAAGTCACGAGGATGTTACCCCCCATGCATCACACAAGTCATTCTAAATAACTCTTGGAAATAAAACACAAAGGTTACCCACAACAATAAGCCGAGGGATAGTACTTAACTCGGTTGCATAATTCTGTCTCTTGTAAGGAAAATTCACCTTGAACTTGTGCTTTTATGTAATTCGAACCTCAGATCATGTTTTGATAACAAACATAGGAAATATAGCTAATCCGTTCTACCTAATTCTTAAACTTTCAATACGGGACGCTTTATATATCACACTTAATCCTCGTTGAAAGCTCACACTAAGTCACGAGGATGTTACCCCCCATGCATCACACAAATCATTCTAAATGACCCTTGGAAATAAAACAGAAAGGTTACCCACAACAATGATCCCAGGGATAGTACTTAACTCGGTTGTATAATTATATCTCTTGTAAGGGAAATTTACCTCGAACTTGTGCTTTTATGGGAATCGAACCTGAGATCATGTTTTGATAACAAACATATGAAAAATAGGTAATCCTTCCTACCTAATGCTTAAACTTTCAATACGGGACGCTTGAACTATCACACTTAATCCTCGTTGGAAGCGCACACCAAGTCACGAGGATGTTACCCCCCATGCATCACACAAGTCATTCTAAATGACACTTGAAAAAAAAGGGAAAGGTTACCCACAACAATAAGCCCAGGGATAGTACTTCACTCGGTTGCATAATTCTGTCTCTTGTAAGGGAAATTCACCTCGAACTTGTGCTTTTATGGGATTCGAACCTGAGATCATGTTTTGATAACAAACATAGGAAAAATAGGTAATCCTTCCTACCTAATGCTTAAACTTTCAATACGGGACGCTTTAACTATCACACTTAATCCTCGTTGAAAGCTCACACCAAGTCACGAGGATGTTACCCCCCATGCATCACACAAGTCATTCTAAATAACTCTTGGAAATAAAACACAAAGGTTACCCACAACAATAAGCCGAGGGATAGTACTTAACTCGGTTGCATAATTCTGTCTCTTGTAAGGGAAATTCACCTTGCACTTGTGTTTTTATGGGATTCGAACCTGATATCATGTTTTGATAACAAACATAGGAAATATAGCTAATCCTTCCTACCTAATACTTAAGCTTTCAATACGGGACGCTTGAACTATCACACTTAATCCTCGTTGAAAGCTCACACCAAGTCACGAGGATGTTACCCCCCATGCATCACACAAGTCATTCTAAATAACTCTTGGAAATAAAACACAAAGGTTACCCACAACAATAAGCCGAGGGATAGTACTTAACTCGGTTGCATAATTCTGTCTCTTGTAAGGAAAATTCACCTTGAACTTGTGCTTTTATGTAATTCGAACCTGAGATCATGTTTTGATAACAAACATAGGAAAAATAGGTAATCCTTCCTACCTAATGCTTAAACTTTCAATACGGGACGCTTGAACTATCACACTTAATCCTCGTTGAAAGCTCACACCAAGTCACGAGGATGTTACCCCCCATGCATCACACAAGTCATTCTAAATAACTCTTGGAAATAAAACACAAAGGTTACCCACAACAATAAGCCGAGGGATAGTACTTAACTCGGTTGCATAATTCTGTCTCTTGTAAGGGAAATTCACCTTGCACTTGTGTTTTTATGGGATTCGAACCTGATATCATGTTTTGATAACAAACATAGGAAATATAGCTAATCCTTCCTACCTAATACTTAAGCTTTCAATACGGGACGCTTGAACTATCACACTTAATCCTCGTTGAAAGCTCACACCAAGTCACGAGGATGTTACCCCCCATGCATCACACAAGTCATTCTAAATAACTCTTGGAAATAAAACACAAAGGTTACCCACAACAATAAGCCGAGGGATAGTACTTAACTCGGTTGCATAATTCTGTCTCTTGTAAGGAAAATTCACCTTGAACTTGTGCTTTTATGTAATTCGAACCTGAGATCATGTTTTGATAACAAACATAGGAAATATAGCTAATCCGTTCTACCTAATGCTTAAGCTTTCAATACGGGACGCTTGAACTATCACACTTAATCCTCGTTGAAAGCTCACACCAAGTCACGAGGATGTTACCCCCCATGCATCACACAAGTAATTCTAAATGACGCTTGAAAAAAAAACAGAAAGGTTACCCACAACAATAAGCCCAAGGATAGTACTTAACTCGGTTGCATAATTCTGTCTCTTGTAAGGAAAATTCACCTTGAACTTGTGCTTTTATGTAATTCGAACCTCAGATCATGTTTTGATAACAAACATAGGAAATATAGCTAATCCGTTCTACCTAATTCTTAAACTTTCAATACGGGACGCTTTATATATCACACTTAATCCTCGTTGAAAGCTCACACTAAGTCACGAGGATGTTACCCCCCATGCATCACACAAATCATTCTAAATGACCCTTGGAAATAAAACAGAAAGGTTACCCACAACAATGATCCCAGGGATAGTACTTAACTCGGTTGTATAATTATATCTCTTGTAAGGGAAATTTACCTCGAACTTGTGCTTTTATGGGAATCGAACCTGAGATCATGTTTTGATAACAAACATATGAAAAATAGGTAATCCTTCCTACCTAATGCTTAAACTTTCAATACGGGACGCTTGAACTATCACACTTAATCCTCGTTGGAAGCGCACACCAAGTCACGAGGATGTTACCCCCCATGCATCACACAAGTCATTCTAAATGACACTTGAAAAAAAAGGGAAAGGTTACCCACAACAATAAACCCAGGGATAGTACTTCACTCGGTTGCATAATTCTGTCTCTTGTAAGGGAAATTCACCTCGAACTTGTGCTTTTATGGGATTCGAACCTGAGATCATGTTTTGATAACAAACATAGGAAAAATAGGTAATCCTTCCTACCTAATGCTTAAACTTTCAATACGGGACGCTTTAACTATCACACTTAATCCTCGTTGAAAGCTCACACCAAGTCACGAGGATGTTACCCCCCATGCATCACACAAGTGATTCTAAATGACCCTTGGAAATAAAACAGAAAGGTTACCCACAAAAATAAGCCCAGGGATAGTACTTAACACCGTTGCATAATTCTGTCTCTTGTAAGGGAAATTCACCTTGAACTTTTGCTTTTATGGGATTCGAACCTGAGATCATCTTTTGATAACAAACATAGGAAAAATAGGTAATCCTTCCTACATAATACTTAAGCTTTCAATACGGGACGCTTGAACTATCACACTTAATCCTCGTTGAAAGCTCACACCAAGTCACGAGGATGTTACCCCCCATGCATCACACAAGTCATTCTAAATAACTCTTGGAAATAAAACACAAAGGTTACCCACAACAATAAGCCGAGGGATAGTACTTAACTCGGTTGCATAATTCTGTCTCTTGTAAGGAAAATTCACCTTGAACTTGTGCTTTTATGTAATTCGAACCTCAGATCATGTTTTGATAACAAACATAGGAAAAATAGGTAATCCTTCCTACCTAATGCTTAAACTTTCAATACGGGACGCTTGAACTATCACACTTAATCCTCGTTGGAAGCGCACACCAAGTCACGAGGATGTTACCCCCAATGCATCACACAAGTCATTCTAAATGACACTTGAAAAAAAAGGGAAAGGTTACCCACAACAATAAGCCCAGGGATAGTACTTCACTCGGTTGCATAATTCTGTCTCTTGTAAGGGAAATTCACCTCGAACTTGTGCTTTTATGGGATTCGAACCTGAGATCATGTTTTGATAACAAACATAGGAAAAATAGGTAATCCTTCCTACCTAATGCTTAAACTTTCAATACGGGACGCTTTAACTATCACACTTAATCCTCGTTGAAAGCTCACACCAAGTCACGAGGATGTTACCCCCCATGCATCACACAAGTGATTCTAAATGACCCTTGGAAATAAAACAGAAAGGTTACCCACAAAAATAAGCCCAGGGATAGTACTTAACACCGTTGCATAATTCTGTCTCTTGTAAGGGAAATTCACCTTGAACTTTTGCTTTTATGGGATTCGAACCTGAGATCATCTTTTGATAACAAACATAGGAAAAATAGGTAATCCTTCCTACATAATACTTAAGCTTTCAATACGGGACGCTTGAACTATCACACTTAATCCTCGTTGAAAGCTCACACCAAGTCACGAGGATGTTACCCCCCATGCATCACACAAGTCATTCTAAATAACTCTTGGAAATAAAACACAAAGGTTACCCACAACAATAAGCCGAGGGATAGTACTTAACTCGGTTGCATAATTCTGTCTCTTGTAAGGAAAATTCACCTTGAACTTGTGCTTTTATGTAATTCGAACCTCAGATCATGTTTTGATAACAAACATAGGAAAAATAGGTAATCCTTCCTACCTAATGCTTAAACTTTCAATACGGGACGCTTGAACTATCACACTTAATCCTCGTTGGAAGCGCACACCAAGTCACGAGGATGTTACCCCCAATGCATCACACAAGTCATTCTAAATGACACTTGAAAAAAAAGGGAAAGGTTACCCACAACAATAAGCCCAGGGATAGTACTTCACTCGGTTGCATAATTCTGTCTCTTGTAAGGGAAATTCACCTCGAACTTGTGCTTTTATGGGATTCGAACCTGAGATCATGTTTTGATAACAAACATAGGAAAAATAGGTAATCCTTCCTACCTAATGCTTAAACTTTCAATACGGGACGCTTTAACTATCACACTTAATCCTCGTTTAAAGCTCACACCAAGTCACGAGGATGTTACCCCCCATGCATCACACAAGTGATTCTAAATGACCCTTGAAAATAAAACAGAAAGGTTACCCACAAAAATAAGCCCAGGGATAGTACTTAACACCGTTGCATAATTCTGTCTCTTGTAAGGGAAATTCACCTTGAACTTTTGCTTTTATGGGATTCGAACCTGAGATCATCTTTTGATAACAAACATAGGAAAAATAGGTAATCCTTCCTACCTAATACTTAAGCTTTCAATACGGGACGCTTGAACTATCACACTTAATCCTCGTTGAAAGCTCACACCAAGTCACGAGGATGTTACCCCCCATGCATCACACAAGTCATTCTAAATAACTCTTGGAAATAAAACACAAAGGTTACCCACAACAATAAGCCGAGGGATAGTACTTAACTCGGTTGCATAATTCTGTCTCTTGTAAGGGAAATTCACCTTGCACTTGTGTTTTTATGGGATTCGAACCTGATATCATGTTTTGATAACAAACATAGGAAATATAGCTAATCCTTCCTACCTAATACTTAAGCTTTCAATACGGGACGCTTGAACTATCACACTTAATCCTCGTTGAAAGCTCACACCAAGTCACGAGGATGTTACCCCCCATGCATCACACAAGTCATTCTAAATAACTCTTGGAAATAAAACACAAAGGTTACCCACAACAATAAGCCGAGGGATAGTACTTAACTCGGTTGCATAATTCTGTCTCTTGTAAGGAAAATTCACCTTGAACTTGTGCTTTTATGTAATTCGAACCTGAGATCATGTTTTGATAACAAACATAGGAAATATAGCTAATCCGTTCTACCTAATGCTTAAGCTTTCAATACGGGACGCTTGAACTATCACACTTAATCCTCGTTGAAAGCTCACACCAAGTCACGAGGATGTTACCCCCCATGCATCACACAAGTCATTCTAAATAACTCTTGGAAATAAAACACAAAGGTTACCCACAACAATAAGCCGAGGGATAGTACTTAACTCGGTTGCATAATTCTGTCTCTTGTAAGGAAAATTCACCTTGAACTTGTGCTTTTATGTAATTCGAACCTCAGATCATGTTTTGATAACAAACATAGGAAATATAGCTAATCCGTTCTACCTAATTCTTAAACTTTCAATACGGGACGCTTTATATATCACACTTAATCCTCGTTGAAAGCTCACACTAAGTCACGAGGATGTTACCCCCCATGCATCACACAAATCATTCTAAATGACCCTTGGAAATAAAACAGAAAGGTTACCCACAACAATGATCCCAGGGATAGTACTTAACTCGGTTGTATAATTATATCTCTTGTAAGGGAAATTTACCTCGAACTTGTGCTTTTATGGGAATCGAACCTGAGATCATGTTTTGATAACAAACATATGAAAAATAGGTAATCCTTCCTACCTAATGCTTAAACTTTCAATACGGGACGCTTGAACTATCACACTTAATCCTCGTTGGAAGCGCACACCAAGTCACGAGGATGTTACCCCCCATGCATCACACAAGTCATTCTAAATGACACTTGAAAAAAAAGGGAAAGGTTACCCACAACAATAAGCCCAGGGATAGTACTTCACTCGGTTGCATAATTCTGTCTCTTGTAAGGGAAATTCACCTCGAACTTGTGCTTTTATGGGATTCGAACCTCAGATCATGTTTTGATAACAAACATAGGAAAAATAGGTAATCCTTCCTACCTAATGCTTAAACTTTCAATACGGGACGCTTTAACTATCACACTTAATCCTCGTTGAAAGCTCACACCAAGTCACGAGGATGTTACCCCCCATGCATCACACAAGTCATTCTAAATAACTCTTGGAAATAAAACACAAAGGTTACCCACAACAATAAGCCGAGGGATAGTACTTAACTCGGTTGCATAATTCTGTCTCTTGTAAGGGAAATTCACCTTGCACTTGTGTTTTTATGGGATTCGAACCTGATATCATGTTTTGATAACAAACATAGGAAATATAGCTAATCCTTCCTACCTAATACTTAAGCTTTCAATACGGGACGCTTGAACTATCACACTTAATCCTCGTTGAAAGCTCACACCAAGTCACGAGGATGTTACCCCCCATGCATCACACAAGTCATTCTAAATAACTCTTGGAAATAAAACACAAAGGTTACCCACAACAATAAGCCGAGGGATAGTACTTAACTCGGTTGCATAATTCTGTCTCTTGTAAGGAAAATTCACCTTGAACTTGTGCTTTTATGTAATTCGAACCTGAGATCATGTTTTGATAACAAACATAGGAAAAATAGGTAATCCTTCCTACCTAATGCTTAAACTTTCAATACGGGACGCTTGAACTATCACACTTAATCCTCGTTGAAAGCTCACACCAAGTCACGAGGATGTTACCCCCCATGCATCACACAAGTCATTCTAAATAACTCTTGGAAATAAAACACAAAGGTTACCCACAACAATAAGCCGAGGGATAGTACTTAACTCGGTTGCATAATTCTGTCTCTTGTAAGGGAAATTCACCTTGCACTTGTGTTTTTATGGGATTCGAACCTGATATCATGTTTTGATAACAAACATAGGAAATATAGCTAATCCTTCCTACCTAATACTTAAGCTTTCAATACGGGACGCTTGAACTATCACACTTAATCCTCGTTGAAAGCTCACACCAAGTCACGAGGATGTTACCCCCCATGCATCACACAAGTCATTCTAAATAACTCTTGGAAATAAAACACAAAGGTTACCCACAACAATAAGCCGAGGGATAGTACTTAACTCGGTTGCATAATTCTGTCTCTTGTAAGGAAAATTCACCTTGAACTTGTGCTTTTATGTAATTCGAACCTGAGATCATGTTTTGATAACAAACATAGGAAATATAGCTAATCCGTTCTACCTAATGCTTAAGCTTTCAATACGGGACGCTTGAACTATCACACTTAATCCTCGTTGAAAGCTCACACCAAGTCACGAGGATGTTACCCCCCATGCATCACACAAGTAATTCTAAATGACGCTTGAAAAAAAAACAGAAAGGTTACCCACAACAATAAGCCCAAGGATAGTACTTAACTCGGTTGCATAATTCTGTCTCTTGTAAGGAAAATTCACCTTGAACTTGTGCTTTTATGTAATTCGAACCTCAGATCATGTTTTGATAACAAACATAGGAAATATAGCTAATCCGTTCTACCTAATTCTTAAACTTTCAATACGGGACGCTTTATATATCACACTTAATCCTCGTTGAAAGCTCACACTAAGTCACGAGGATGTTACCCCCCATGCATCACACAAATCATTCTAAATGACCCTTGGAAATAAAACAGAAAGGTTACCCACAACAATGATCCCAGGGATAGTACTTAACTCGGTTGTATAATTATATCTCTTGTAAGGGAAATTTACCTCGAACTTGTGCTTTTATGGGAATCGAACCTGAGATCATGTTTTGATAACAAACATATGAAAAATAGGTAATCCTTCCTACCTAATGCTTAAACTTTCAATACGGGACGCTTGAACTATCACACTTAATCCTCGTTGGAAGCGCACACCAAGTCACGAGGATGTTACCCCCCATGCATCACACAAGTCATTCTAAATGACACTTGAAAAAAAAGGGAAAGGTTACCCACAACAATAAACCCAGGGATAGTACTTCACTCGGTTGCATAATTCTGTCTCTTGTAAGGGAAATTCACCTCGAACTTGTGCTTTTATGGGATTCGAACCTGAGATCATGTTTTGATAACAAACATAGGAAAAATAGGTAATCCTTCCTACCTAATGCTTAAACTTTCAATACGGGACGCTTTAACTATCACACTTAATCCTCGTTGAAAGCTCACACCAAGTCACGAGGATGTTACCCCCCATGCATCACACAAGTGATTCTAAATGACCCTTGGAAATAAAACAGAAAGGTTACCAACAAAAATAAGCCCAGGGATAGTACTTAACACCGTTGCATAATTCTGTCTCTTGTAAGGGAAATTCACCTTGAACTTTTGCTTTTATGGGATTCGAACCTGAGATCATCTTTTGATAACAAACATAGGAAAAATAGGTAATCCTTCCTACATAATACTTAAGCTTTCAATACGGGACGCTTGAACTATCACACTTAATCCTCGTTGAAAGCTCACACCAAGTCACGAGGATGTTACCCCCCATGCATCACACAAGTCATTCTAAATAACTCTTGGAAATAAAACACAAAGGTTACCCACAACAATAAGCCGAGGGATAGTACTTAACTCGGTTGCATAATTCTGTCTCTTGTAAGGGAAATTCACCATGCACTTGTGTTTTTATGGGATTCGAACCTGATATCATGTTTTGATAACAAACATAGGAAAAATAGGTAATCCTTCCTACCTAATACTTAAGCTTTCAATACGGGACGCTTGAACTATCACACTTAATCCTCGTTGAAAGCTCACACCAAGTCACGAGGATGTTACCCCCCATGCATCACACAAGTCATTCTAAATAACTCTTGGAAATAAAACACAAAGGTTACCCACAACAATAAGCCGAGGGATAGTACTTAACTCGGTTGCATAATTCTGTCTCTTGTAAGGAAAATTCACCTTGAACTTGTGCTTTTATGTAATTCGAACCTGAGATCATGTTTTGATAACAAACATAGGAAATATAGCAAATCCGTTCTACCTAATGCTTAAGCTTTCAATACGGGACGCTTGAACTATCACACTTAATCCTCGTTGAAAGCTCACACCAAGTCACGAGGATGTTACCCCCCATGCATCACACAAGTCATTCTAAATGACACTTGAAAAAAAAGGGAAAGGTTACCCACAACAATAAGCCCAGGGATAGTACTTCACTCGGTTGCATAATTCTGTCTCTTGTAAGGGAAATTCACCTCGAACTTGTGCTTTTATGGGATTCGAACCTGAGTTCATGTTTTGATAACAAACATATGAAAAATAGGTAATCCTTCCTACCTAATGCTTAAACTTTCAATACGGGACGCTTGAACTATCACACTTAATCCTCGTTGGAAGCGCACACCAAGTCACGAGGATGTTACCCCCCATGCATCACACAAGTCATTCTAAATGACACTTGAAAAAAAAGGGAAAGGTTACCCACAACAATAAGCCCAGGGATAGTACTTCACTCGGTTGCATAATTCTGTCTCTTGTAAGGGAAATTCACCTCGAACTTGTGCTTTTATGGGATTCGAACCTGAGATCATGTTTTGATAACAAACATAGGAAAAATAGGTAATCCTTCCTACCTAATGCTTAAACTTTCAATACGGGACGCTTTAACTATCACACTTAATCCTCGTTGAAAGCTCACACCAAGTCACGAGGATGTTACCCCCCATGCATCACACAAGTGATTCTAAATGACCCTTGGAAATAAAACAGAAAGGTTACCCACAAAAATAAGCCCAGGGATAGTACTTAACACCGTTGCATAATTCTGTCTCTTGTAAGGGAAATTCACCTTGAACTTTTGCTTTTATGGGATTCGAACCTGAGATCATCTTTTGATAACAAACATAGGAAAAATAGGTAATCCTTCCTACCTAATACTTAAGCTTTCAATACGGGACGCTTGAACTATCACACTTAATCCTCGTTGAAAGCTCACACCAAGTCACGAGGATGTTACCCCCCATGCATCACACAAGTCATTCTAAATAACCCTTGGAAATAAAACACAAAGGTTACCCACAACAATAAGCCGAGGGATAGTACTTAACTCGGTTGCATAATTCTGTCTCTTGTAAGGGAAATTCACCTTGAACTTGTGTTTTTATGGGATTCGAACCTGAGATCATGTTTTGATAACAAACATAGGAAAAATAGGTAATCCTTCCTACCTAATGCTTAAGCTTTCAATACGGGATGCTTGAACTATCACACTTAATCCTCGTTGAAAGCTCACACCAAGTCACGAGGATGTTACCCCCCATGCATCACACAAGTAATTCTAAATGACGCTTGGAAAAAAAATAGAAAGGTTACCCACAACAATAAGCCCAAGGATAGTACTTAACTCGGTTGCATAATTCTGTCTCTTGTAAGGAAAATTCACCTTGAACTTGTGCTTTTATGTAATTCGAACCTCAGATCATGTTTTGATAACAAACATAGGAAATATAGCTAATCCGTTCTACCTAATGCTTAAGCTTTCAATACGGGACGCTTTAACTATCACACTTAATCCTCGTTGAAAGCTCACACCAAGTCACGAGGATGTTACCCCCCATGCATCACACAAATCATTCTAAATGACGCTTGGAAATAAACAGAAAGGTTACCCACAACAATAAGCCCAAGGATAGTACTTAACTCGGTTGCATAATTCTGTCTCTTGTAAGGAAAATTCACCTTGAACTTGTGCTTTTATGTAATTCGAACCTCAGATCATGTTTTGATAACAAACATAGGAAAAATAGGTAATCCTTCCTACCTAATGCTTAAACTTTCAATACGGGACGCTTGAACTATCACACTTAATCCTCGTTGGAAGCGCACACCAAGTCACGAGGATGTTACCCCCCATGCATCACACAAGTCATTCTAAATGACACTTGAAAAAAAAGGGAAAGGTTACCCACAACAATAAGCCCAGGGATAGTACTTCACTCGGTTGCATAATTCTGTCTCTTGTAAGGGAAATTCACCTCGAACTTGTGCTTTTATGGGATTCGAACCTGAGATCATGTTTTGATAACAAACATAGGAAAAATAGGTAATCCTTCCTACCTAATGCTTAAACTTTCAATACGGGACGCTTTAACTATCACACTTAATCCTCGTTTAAAGCTCACACCAAGTCACGAGGATGTTACCCCCCATGCATCACACAAGTGATTCTAAATGACCCTTGGAAATAAAACAGAAAGGTTACCCACAAAAATAAGCCCAGGGATAGTACTTAACACCGTTGCATAATTCTGTCTCTTGTAAGGGAAATTCACCTTGAACTTTTGCTTTTATGGGATTCGAACCTGAGATCATGTTTTGATAACAAACATAGGAAAAATAGGTAATCCTTCCTACCTAATACTTAAGCTTTCAATACGGGACGCTTGAACTATCACACTTAATCCTCGTTGAAAGCTCACACCAAGTCACGAGGATGTTACCCCCCATGCATCACACAAGTCATTCTAAATAACTCTTGGAAATAAAACACAAAGGTTACCCACAACAATAAGCCGAGGGATAGTACTTAACTCGGTTGCATAATTCTGTCTCTTGTAAGGGAAATTCACCTTGCTGTTGTGTTTTTATGGGATTCGAACCTGATATCATGTTTTGATAACAAACATAGGAAAAATAGGTAATCCTTCCTACCTAATACTTAAGCTTTCAATACGGGACGCTTGAACTATCACACTTAATCCTCGTTGAAAGCTCACACCAAGTCACGAGGATGTTACCCCCCATGCATCACACAAGTCATTCTAAATAACTCTTGGAAATAAAACACAAAGGTTACCCACAACAATAAGCCGAGGGATAGTACTTAACTCGGTTGCATAATTCTGTCTCTTGTAAGGGAAATTCACCTTGCACTTGTGTTTTTATGGGATTCGAACCTGATATCATGTTTTGATAACAAACATAGGAAAAATAGGTAATCCTTCCTACCTAATACTTAAGCTTTCAATACGGGACGCTTGAACTATCACACTTAATCCTCGTTGAAAGCTAACACCAAGTCACGAGGATGTTACCCCCCATGCATCACACAAGTCATTCTAAATAACTCTTGGAAATAAAACACAAAGGTTACCCACAACAATAAGCCGAGGGATAGTACTTAACTCGGTTGCATAATTCTGTCTCTTGTAAGGGAAATTCACCATGCACTTGTGTTTTTATGGGATTCGAACCTGATATCATGTTTTGATAACAAACATAGGAAAAATAGGTAATCCTTCCTACCTAATACTTAAGCTTTCAATACGGGACGCTTGAACTATCACACTTAATCCTCGTTGAAAGCTCACACCAAGTCACGAGGATGTTACCCCCCATGCATCACACAAGTCATTCTAAATAACTCTTGGAAATAAAACACAAAGGTTACCCACAACAATAAGCCGAGGGATAGTACTTAACTCGGTTGCATAATTCTGTCTCTTGTAAGGAAAATTCACCTTGAACTTGTGCTTTTATGTAATTCGAACCTGAGATCATGTTTTGATAACAAACATAGGAAATATAGCAAATCCGTTCTACCTAATGCTTAAGCTTTCAATACGGGACGCTTGAACTATCACACTTAATCCTCGTTGAAAGCTCACACCAAGTCACGAGGATGTTACCCCCCATGCATCACACAAGTCATTCTAAATGACACTTGAAAAAAAAGGGAAAGGTTACCCACAAAAATAAGCCCAGGGATAGTACTTCACTCGGTTGCATAATTCTGTCTCTTGTAAGGGAAATTCACCTCGAACTTGTGCTTTTATGGGATTCGAACCTGAGATCATGTTTTGATAACAAACATATGAAAAATAGGTAATCCTTCCTACCTAATGCTTAAACTTTCAATACGGGACGCTTGAACTATCACACTTAATCCTCGTTGGAAGCGCACACCAAGTCACGAGGATGTTACCCCCCATGCATCACACAAGTCATTCTAAATGACACTTGAAAAAAAAGGGAAAGGTTACCCACAACAATAAGCCCAGGGATAGTACTTCACTCGGTTGCATAATTCTGTCTCTTGTAAGGGAAATTCACCTCGAACTTGTGCTTTTATGGGATTCGAACCTGAGATCATGTTTTGATAACAAACATAGGAAAAATAGGTAATCCTTCCTACCTAATGCTTAAACTTTCAATACGGGACGCTTTAACTATCACACTTAATCCTCGTTGAAAGCTCACACCAAGTCACGAGGATGTTACCCCCCATGCATCACACAAGTGATTCTAAATGACCCTTGGAAATAAAACAGAAAGGTTACCCACAAAAATAAGCCCAGGGATAGTACTTAACACCGTTGCATAATTCTGTCTCTTGTAAGGGAAATTCACCTTGAACTTTTGCTTTTATGGGATTCGAACCTGAGATCATCTTTTGATAACAAACATAGGAAAAATAGGTAATCCTTCCTACCTAATACTTAAGCTTTCAATACGGGACGCTTGAACTATCACACTTAATCCTCGTTGAAAGCTCACACCAAGTCACGAGGATGTTACCCCTCATGCATCACACAAGTCATTCTAAATAACCCTTGGAAATAAAACACAAAGGTTACCCACAACAATAAGCCGAGGGATAGTACTTAACTCGGTTGCATAATTCTGTCTCTTGTAAGGGAAATTCACCTTGAACTTGTGTTTTTATGGGATTCGAACCTGAGATCATGTTTTGATAACAAACATAGGAAAAATAGGTAATCCTTCCTACCTAATGCTTAAGCTTTCAATACGGGATGCTTCAACTATCACACTTAATCCTCATTGAAAGCTCACACCAAGTCACGAGGATGTTACCCCCCATGCATCACACAAGTAATTCTAAATGACGCTTGGAAAAAAAATAGAAAGGTTACCCACAACAATAAGCCCAAGGATAGTACTTAACTCGGTTGCATAATTCTGTCTCTTGTAAGGAAAATTTACCTTGAACTTGTGCTTTTATGTAATTCGAACCTCAGATCATGTTTTGATAACAAACATAGGAAATATAGCTAATCCGTTCTACCTAATGCTTAAGCTTTCAATACGGGACGCTTTAACTATCACACTTAATCCTCGTTGAAAGCTCACACCAAGTCACGAGGATGTTACCCCCCATGCATCACACAAATCATTCTAAATGACGCTTGGAAATAAACAGAAAGGTTACCCACAACAATAAGCCCAAGGATAGTACTTAACTCGGTTGCATAATTCTGTCTCTTGTAAGGAAAATTCACCTTGAACTTGTGCTTTTATGTAATTCGAACCTCAGATCATGTTTTGATAACAAACATAGGAAAAATAGGTAATCCTTCCTACCTAATGCTTAAACTTTCAATACGGGACGCTTGAACTATCACACTTAATCCTCGTTGGAAGCGCACACCAAGTCACGAGGATGTTACCCCCCATGCATCACACAAGTCATTCTAAATGACACTTGAAAAAAAAGGGAAAGGTTACCCACAACAATAAGCCCAGGGATAGTACTTCACTCGGTTGCATAATTCTGTCTCTTGTAAGGGAAATTCACCTCGAACTTGTGCTTTTATGGGATTCGAACCTGAGATCATGTTTTGATAACAAACATAGGAAAAATAGGTAATCCTTCCTACCTAATGCTTAAACTTTCAATACGGGACGCTTTAACTATCACACTTAATCCTCGTTTAAAGCTCACACCAAGTCACGAGGATGTTACCCCCCATGCATCACACAAGTGATTCTAAATGACCCTTGGAAATAAAACAGAAAGGTTACCCACAAAAATAAGCCCAGGGATAGTACTTAACACCGTTGCATAATTCTGTCTCTTGTAAGGGAAATTCACCTTGAACTTTTGCTTTTATGGGATTCGAACCTGAGATCATCTTTTGATAACAAACATAGGAAAAATAGGTAATCCTTCCTACCTAATACTTAAGCTTTCAATACGGGACGCTTGAACTATCACACTTAATCCTCGTTGAAAGCTCACACCAAGTCACGAGGATGTTACCCCCCATGCATCACACAAGTCATTCTAAATAACCCTTGGAAATAAAACACAAAGGTTACCCACAAAATTAAGCCGAGGGATAGTACTTAACTCGGTTGCATAATTCTGTCTCTTGTAAGGGAAATTCACCTTGAACTTGTGTTTTTATGGGATTCGAACCTGAGATCATGTTTTGATAACAAACATAGGAAAAATAGGTAATCCTTCCTACCTAATGCTTAAGCTTTCAATACGGGACGCTTGAACTATCACACTTAATCCTCGTTGAAAGCTCACACCAAGTCACGAGGATGTTACCCCCCATGCATCACACAAGTAATTCTAAATGACGCTTGGAAAAAAATTAGAAAGGTTACCCACAACAATAAGCCCAAGGATAGTACTTAACTCGGTTGCATAATTCTGTCTCTTGTAAGGAAAATTCACCTTGAACTTGTGCTTTTATGTAATTCGAACCTCAAATCATGTTTTGATAACAAACATAGGAAATATAGCTAATCCGTTCTACCTAATGCTTAAGCTTTCAATACGGGACGCTTTAACTATCACACTTAATCCTCGTTGAAAGCTCACACCAAGTCACGAGGATGTTACCCCCCATGCATCACACAAATCATTCTAAATGACGCTTGGAAATAAAACAGAAAGGTTACCCACAACAATAAGCCCAAGGATAGTACTTAACTCGGTTGCATAATTCTGTCTCTTGTAAGGAAAATTCACCTTGAACTTGTGCTTTTATGTAATTCGAACCTCAGATCATGTTTTGATAACAAACATAGGAAAAATAGGTAATCCTTCCTACCTAATGCTTAAACTTTCAATACGGGATGCTTGAACTATCACACTTAATCCTCGTTGAAAGCTCACACCAAGTCACGAGGATGTTACCCCCCTATGCATCACACAAGTAATTCTAAATGACGCTTGGAAAAAAAACAGAAAGGTTACCCACAACAATAAGCCCAAGGATAGTACTTAACTCGGTTGCATAATTATGTCTCTTGTAAGGAAAATTCACCTTGAACTTGTGCTTTTATGTAATTCGAACCTCGGATCATGTTTTGATAACAAACATAGGAAATATAGCTAATCCGTTCTACCTAATGCTTAAACTTTCAATACGGGACGCTTTAACTATCACACTTAATCCTCGTTGAAAGCTCACACCAAGTCACGAGGATGTTACCCCCCATGCATCACACAAGTCATTCTAAATGACACTTGAAAAAAAAGGGAAAGGTTACCCACAACAATAAGCCCAGGGATAGTACTTCACTCGGTTGCATAATTCTGTCTCTTGTAAGGGAAATTCACCTCGAACTTGTGCTTTTATGGGATTCGAACCTAAGATCATGTTTTGATAACAAACATAGGAAAAATAGGTAATCCTTCCTACCTAATGCTTAAACTTTCAATACGGGACGCTTTAACTATCACACTTAATCCTCGTTGAAAGCTCACACCAAGTCACGAGGATGTTACCCCCCATGCATCACACAAGTGATTCTAAATGACCCTTGGAAATAAAACAGAAAGGTTACCCACAAAAATAAGCCCAGGGATAGTACTTAACACCGTTGCATAATTCTGTCTCTTGTAAGGGAAAGTCACCTTGAACTTTTGCTTTTATGGGATTCGAACCTGAGATCATCTTTTGATAACAAACATAGGAAAAATAGGTAATCCTTCCTACCTAATACTTAAGCTTTCAATACGGGACGCTTGAACTATCACACTTAATCCTCGTTGAAAGCTCACACCAAGTCACGAGGATGTTACCCCCCATGCATCACACAAGTCATTCTAAATGACGCTTGAAAAAAAAACAGAAAGGTTACCCACAACAATAAGCCCAAGGATAGTACTTAACTCGGTTGCATAATTCTGTCTCTTGTAAGGAAAATTCACCTTGAACTTGTGCTTTTATGTAATTCGAACCTCGGATCATGTTTTGATAACAAACATAGGTAATATAGCTAATCCGTTCTACCTAATGCTTAAGCTTTCAATACGGGACGCTTGAACTATCACACTTAATCCTCGTTGAAAGCTCACACCAAGTCACGAGGATGTTACCCCCCTATGCATCACACAAGTAATTCTAAATGACGCTTGGAAAAAAAACAGAAAGGTTACCCACAACAATAAGCCCAAGGATAGTACTTAACTCGGTTGCATAATTCTGTCTCTTGTAAGGAAAATTCACCTTGAACTTGTGCTTTTATGTAATTCGAACCTCGGATCATGTTTTGATAACAAACATAGGAAATATAGCTAATCCGTTCTACCTAATGCTTAAGCTTTCAATACGGGACGCTTGAACTATCACACTTAATCCTCGTTGAAAGCTCACACCAAGTCACGAGGATGTTACCCCCTTATGCATCACACAAGTAATTCTAAATGACGCTTGGAAAAAAACAGAAAGGTTACCCACAACAATAAGCCCAAGGATAGTACTTAACTCGGTTGCATAATTATGTCTCTTGTAAGGAAAATTCACCTTGAACTTGTGCTTTTATGTAATTCGAACCTCGGATCATGTTTTGATAACAAACATAGGAAATATAGCTAATCCGTTCTACCTAATGCTTAAACTTTCAATACGGGACGCTTTAACTATCACACTTAATCCTCGTTGAAAGCTCACACTAAGTCATGAGGATGTTACCCCCCATGCATCACACAAATCATTCTAATTGACCCTTGGAAATAAAACAGAAAGGTTACCCACAACAATGATCCCAGGGATAGTACTTAACTCGGTTGCATAATTATATCTCTTGTAAGGGAAATTCACCTCGAACTTGTGCTTTTATGGGATTCGAACCTGAGATCATGTTTTGATAACAAACATAGGAAAAATAGGTAATCCTTCCTACCTAATGCTTAAACTTTCAATACGGGACGCTTGAACTATCACACTTAATCCTCGTTGGAAGCGCACACCAAGTCACGAGGATGTTACCCCCCATGCATCACACAAGTCATTCTAAATGACACTTGGAAAAAAAGAGAAAGGTTACCCACAACAATAAGCCCAGGGATAGTACTTCACTCGGTTGCATAATTCTGTCTCTTGTAACGGAAATTCACCTTGAACTTGTGCTTTTATGGGATTCGAACCTGAGATCATGTTTTGATAACAAACATAGGAAAAATAGGTAATCCTTCCTACCTAATGCTTAAACTTTCAATACGGGACGCTTTAACTATCACACTTAATCCTCGTTGAAAGCTCACACCAAGTCACGAGGATGTTACCCCCCATGCATCACACAAGTGATTCTAAATGACCCTTGGAAATAAAACAGAAAGGTTACCCACAAAAATAAGCCCAGGGATAGTACTTAACACCGTTGCATAATTCTGTCTCTTGTAAGGGAAATTCACCTTGAACTTTTGCTTTTATGGGATTCGAACCTGAGATCATCTTTTGATAACAAACATAGGAAAAATAGGTAATCCTTCCTACCTAATACTTAAGCTTTCAATACGGGACGCTTGAACTATCACACTTAATCCTCGTTGAAAGCTCACACCAAGTCACGAGGATGTTACCCCCCATGCATCACACAAGTCATTCTAAATAACCCTTGGAAATAAAACACAAAGGTTGCCCACAACAATAAGCCAAGGGATAGTACTTAACTCGGTTGCATAATTCTGTCTCTTGTAAGGGAAATTCACCTTGAACTTGTGTTTTTATGGGATTCGAACCTGAGATCATGTTTTGATAACAAACATAGGAAAAATAGGTAATCCTTCCTACCTAATGCTTAAGCTTTCAATACGGGATGCTTGAACTATCACACTTAATACTCGTTGAAAGCTCACACTAAGCCACGAGAATGTTACCCCCCATGCATCACACAAGTTATTCTAAATGACGCTTGGAAAAAAAACAGAAAGGTTACCCACAACAATAAGCCCAAGGATAGTACTTAACTCGGTTGCATAATTCTGTCTCTTGTAAGGAAAATTCACCTTGAACTTGTGCTTTTATGTAATTCGAACCTGAGATCATGTTTTGATAACAAACATAGGAAATATAGCTAATCCGTTCTACCTAATGCTTAAGCTTTCAATACGGGACGCTTGAACTTTCACACTTAATCCCCGTTGAAAGCTCACACCAAGTCATGAGGATGTTACCCCCATGCACCACAAAAGTCATTCCAAAAGATCCTAGGAAATAACACAAAAAGGTTACCCACAACAATGATCCCAGGGATAGTACTTAACTCGGTTGCATAATTTTGTCTCTTGTAAGGAAAATTCACCTTGAACTTGTGCTTTTATGTAATTCGAACCTCATATCATGTTTTGATAACAAACATAGGAAATATAGCTAATCCGTTCTACCTAATGCTTAAGCTTTCAATACGGGACGCTTGAACTATCACACTTAATCCTCGTTGGAAGCGCACACCAAGTCTTGAGGATGTTACCACCCATGCATCACACAAGTCATTCTAAATGACCCTTGAAAAAAAAAGAGAAAGGTTACCCACAATAATAAGCTCAGGGATAGTACTTCACTCGGTTGCATAATTCTGTCTCTTGTAACGGAAATTCACCTTGAACTTGTGCTTTTATGGGATTCGAACCTGAGATCATGTTTTGATAACAAACATAGGAAAAATAGGTAATCCTTCCTACCTAATGCTTAAGCTTTCAATACGGGACGCTTGAACTATCACACTTAATCCTCGTTGAAAGCTCACACCAAGTCACGACGATGTTACCCCCCATGCATCACACAAGTCATTCTAAATAACCCTTGGAAATAAAACAAAAAGGTTACCCACAACAATAAGCCCAGGGATAGTACTTAACTCGGTTGCATAATTCTGTCTCTTGTAAGGGAAATTCACCTTGAACTTGTGCTTTTATGGGATTCGAACCTGAGATCATGTTTTGAAAACAAACATAGGAAAAATAGCTAATCCTTCCTACCTAATGCTTAAGCTTTCAATACGGGACGCTTGAACTGTCACACTTAATCCTCATTGAAAGTGCACACCACGTCACGAGGATGTTACCCCACATGCATCACACAAGTGATTCTAAATGACCCTTGGAAATAAAACAGAAAGGTTACCCACAAAAATAAACCCAAGGATAGTACTTAACTCGGTTGCATAATTTTGTCTCTTGTAATAGAAATTCACCTTGAACTTGTGCTTTTATGGGATTCGAACCTGAGATCATGTTTTGATAACAAACATAGGAAAAATAGGTAATCCTTCCTACCTAATGCTTAAGCTTTCAATACGGGACGCTTGAACTATCACACTTAATACTCGTTGAAAGCTCACACCTAGTCACGACGATGTTACCCCCCATGCATCACACAAGTCATTCTAAATAACCCTTGGAAATAAAACACAAAGGTTACCCACAACAATAAGCCCAGGGATAGTACTTAACTCGGTTGCATAATTCTGTCTCTTGTAAGGGAAATTCACCTTGAACTTGTGCTTTTATGGGATTCGAACCTGAGATCATGTTTTGATAACAAACATAGGAAAAATACGTAATCCTTCCTACGTAATGCTTAAGCTTTCAATACGAGATGCTTGAACTATCACACTTAATCCTCGTTGAAAGCTCACACCAAGTCACGAGGATGTTACCCCCATGCATCACACAAGTAATTCTAAATGACGCTTGGAAAAAAAGAAGAAAGGTTACCCACAACAATAAGGCCAAGGATAGTACTTAACTCGGTTGCATAATTCTGTCTCTTGTAAGGAAAATTCACCTTGAACTTGTGCTTTTATGTAATTCGAACCTCAGATCATGTTTTGATAACAAACATAGGAAATATAGCGAATCCGTTCTACCTAATGCTTAAGCTTTCAATACGGGACGCTTGAACTTTCACACTTAATCCTCGTTGAAAGCTCACACTAAGGCATGAGGATGTTACCCCCATGCACCACAAAAGTCATTCCAAAAGATCCTAGGAAATAACACAAAAAGGTTACCCACAACAATGATCCCAGGGATAGTACTTAACTCGGTTGCATAATTTTGTCTCTTGTAAGGAAAATTCACCTTGAACTTGTGCTTTTATGTAATTTGAACCTGATATCATGTTTTGATAACAAACATAGGAAATATAGCTAATCCGTTCTACCTAATGCTTAAGCTTTCAATACGGGACGCTTGAACTTTCACACTTAATCCTCGTTGGAAGCGCACCCCAAGTCACGAGGATGTTACCCCTCATGCATCACACAAGTCATTCTAAATGACCCTTGAAAAAAAAAGAGAAAGGTTACCCACAATAATAAGCTTAGGGATAGTACTTCACTCGGTTGCATAATTTTGTCTCTTGTAACGGAAATTCACCTTGAACTTGTGCTTTTATGGGATTCGAACCTGAGATCATGTTTTGATAACAAACATAGGAAAAATAGGTAATCCTTCCTACCTATTGCTTAAACTTTCAATACGGGACGCTTGAACTATCACACTTAATCCTCGATGAAAGCTCACACCAAGTCACGACGATGTTACCCCCCATGCATCACAAAAGTCATTCTAAATAACCCTTGGAAATAAAACACAAAGGTTACCCACAACAATAAGCCCGGGGATAGTACTTAACTCGGTTGCATAATTATGTCTCTTGTAAGGGAAATTCACCTTGAACTTGTGCTTTTATGGGATTCGAACCTGAGATCATGTTTTGATAACAAACATAGGAAAAATAGGTAATCCTTCCCACCTAATGCTTAAGCTTTCAATACGGGATGCTTGAACTATCACACTTAATCCTCGTTGAAAGCGCAGACCAAGTCACGAGGATGTTACACCCCATGCATCACACAAGTAATTCTAAATGACGCTTGGAAAAAAAACAGAAAGGTTACCCACAACAATAAGCCCAAGGATAGTACTTAACTCGGTTGCATAATTCTGTCTCTTGTAAGGCAAATTCACCTTGAACTTGTGCTTTTATGTAATTCGAACCTCAAATCATGTTTTGATAACAAACATAGTAAATATAGCTAATCCGTTCTACATAATGCTTAAGCTTTCAATACAGGACGCTTGAACTTTCCCCCTTAATCCTCGTTGAAAGCTCACACCAAGTCATGAGGATGTTACCCCCATGCACCACAAAATTCATTCTAAAAGATCCTAGGAAATAACACAAAAAGGTTACCCACAACAATGAGCCCAGGGATAGTAGTTAACTCGGTTGCACAATTCTATCTCTTGTAAGGGAAATTCACCTCGAACTTGTGCTTTTATGGGATTCGAACCTGAGATCATCTTTTGATAACAAACATAGGAAAAATAGGTAATCCTTCATCCTAATGCTTAAACTTTCAATACGGGACGCTTGAACTATCACACTTAATCCTCGTTGGAAGCGCACACCAAGTCACGAGGATGTTACCCCCCATGCATCACACAAGTCATTCTAAATGACACTTGGAAAAAAAGAGAAAGGTTACCCACAACAATAAGCCCAGGGATAGTACTTCACTCGGTTGCATAATTCTGTCTCTTGTAACGGAAATTCACCTTGAACTTGTGCTTTTATGGGATTCGAACCTGAGATCATGTTTTGATAACAAACATAGGAAAAATAGCTAATCCTTCCTACCTAATGCTTAAGCTTTCAATACGGGACGCTTGAACTGTCACACTTAATCCTCGTTGAAAGCTCACACCAAGTCACGAGGATGTTACCCCATGCACAACAAAAGTCATTCTAAAAGATCCTAGGAAATAACATAAAAAGGTTACCCACAACAATGAGCCCAGGGATAGTACTTCACTCGGTTGCATAATTCTGTCTCTTGTAAGGGAAATTCACCTCAAACTTGTGCTTTTATGGGATTCGAACCTGAGATCATGTTTTGATAACAAACATAGGAAAAATAGGTAATCCTTCCTACCTAATGCTTAAACTTTCAATACGGGACGCTTTAACTATCACACTTAATCCTCGTTGAAAGCTCACACCAAGTCACGAGGATGTTACCCCCCATGCATCACACAAGTGATTCTAAATGACCCTTGGAAATAAAACAGAAAGGTTACCCACAAAAATAAGCCCAGGGATAGTACTTAACACCGTTGCATAATTCTGTCTCTTGTAAGGGAAATTCACCTTGAACTTGTGCTTTTATGGGATTCGAACCTGAGATCATGTTTTGATAACAAACATAGGAAAAATAGGTAATCCTTCCTACCTAATGCTTAAACTTTCAATACGGGACGCTTTAACTATCACACTTAATCCTCGTTGAAAGCTCACACCAAGTCACGAGGATGTTACCCCCCATGCATCACACAAGTGATTCTAAATGACCCTTGGAAATAAAACAGAAAGGTTACCCACAAAAATAAGCCCAGGGATAGTACTTAACACCGTTGCATAATTCTGTCTCTTGTAAGGGAAATTCACCTTGAACTTGTGCTTTTATGGGATTCGAACCTGAGATCATGTTTTGATAACAAACATAGGAAAAATAGGTAATCCTTCCTACCTAAGGCTTAAGCTTTCAATACGGGATGCTTGAACTATCACACTTAATCCTCGTTGAAAGCTCAGACCAAGTCACGAGGATGTTACACCCCATGCATCACACAAGTAATTCTAAATGACGCTTGGAAAAAAAACATAAAGGTTACCCTCAACAATAAGCCCAAGGATAGTACTTGACTCGGTTGCATAATTCTGTCTCTTGTAAGGAAAATTCACCTTGAACTTGTGCTTTTATGTAATTCGAACCTCAGATCATGTTTTGATAACAAACATAGGAAATATAGCTAATCCGTTCTACCTAATGCTTAAGCTTTCAATACGGGACGCTTGAACTTTCACACTTAATCCTCGTTGAAAGCTCACACCAAGTCATGAGGATGTTACCCCCATGCACCACAAAAGTCATTCTAAAAGATCCTAGGAAATAACACAAAAAGGTTACCCACAACAATGAGCCCAGGGATAGTAGATAACTCGGTTGCACAATTCTATCTCTTGTAAGGGAAATTCACCTCGAACTTGTGCTTTTATGGGATTCGAACCTGAGATCATGTTTTGATAACAAACATAGGAAAAATAGGAAATCCTTCATCCTAATGCTTAAACTTTCAATACGGGACGCTTGAACTATCACACTTAATCCTCGTTGGAAGCGCACACCAAGTCACGAGGATGTTACCCCCCATGCATCACACAAGTCATTCTAAATGACACTTGGAAAAAAAGAGAAAGGTTACCCACAACAATAAGCACAGGGATAGTACTTCACTCGGTTGCATAATTCTGTCTCTTGTAACGGAAATTCACCTTGAACTTGTGCTTTTATGGGATTCGAACCTGAGATCATGTTTTGATAACAAACATAGGAAAAATAGCTAATCCTTCCTACCTAATGCTTAAGGTTTCAATACGGGACGCTTGAACTGTCACACTTAATCCTCGTTGAGAGCTCACACCAAGTCACGAGGATGTTACCCCATGCAACACAAAAGTCATTCTAAAAGATCCTAGGAAATAACATAAAAAGGTTACCCACAACAATGAGCCCAGGGATAGTACTTCACTCGGTTGCATAATTCTGTCTCTTGTAAGGGAAATTCACCTCAAACTTGTGCTTTTATGGGATTCGAACCTGAGATCATGTTTTGATAACAAACATAGGAAAAATAGGTAATCCTTCCTACCTAATGCTTAAACTTTCAATACGGGACGCTTTCACTATCACACTTAATCCTCGTTGAAAGCTCACACCAAGTCACGAGGATGTTACCCCCCATGCATCACACAAGTGATTCTAAATGACCCTTGGAAATAAAACAGAAAGGTTACCCACAAAAATAAGCCCAGGGATAGTACTTAACACCGTTGCATAATTCTGTCTCTTGTAAGGGAAATTCACCTTGAACTTGTGCTTTTATGGGATTCGAACCTGAGATCATGTTTTGATAACAAACATAGGAAAAATAGGTAATCCTTCCTACCTAATGCTTAAGCTTTCAATACGGGACGCTTGAACTGTCACACTTAATCCTCGTTGAAAGCTCACACCAAGTCACGAGGATGTTACCCCATGCACAACAAAAGTCATTCTAAAAGATCCTAGGAAATAACATAAAAAGGTTACCCACAACAATGAGCCCAGGGATAGTACTTCACTCGGTTGCATAATTCTGTCTCTTGTAAGGGAAATTCACCTCAAACTTGTGCTTTTATGGGATTCGAACCTGAGATCATGTTTTGATAACAAACATAGGAAAAATAGGTAATCCTTCCTACCTAATGCTTAAACTTTCAATACGGGACGCTTTAACTATCACACTTAATCCTCGTTGAAAGCTCACACCAAGTCACGAGGATGTTACCCCCCATGCATCACACAAGTAATTCTAAATGACGCTTGGAAAAAAAACATAAAGGTTACCCTCAACAATAAGCCCAAGGATAGTACTTAACTCGGTTGCATAATTCTGTCTCTTGTAAGGAAAATTCACCTTGAACTTGTGCTTTTATGTAATTCGAACCTCAGATCATGTTTTGATAACAAACATAGGAAATATAGCTAATCCGTTCTACCTAATGCTTAAGCTTTCAATACGGGACGCTTGAACTAGCACACTTAATCCTCGTTGAAAGCTCACACCAAGTCATGAGGATGTTACCCCCATGCACCACAAAAGTCATTCTAAAAGATCCTAGGAAATAACACAAAAAGGTTACCCACAACAATGAGCCCAGGGATAGTAGTTAACTCGGTTACACAATTCTATCTCTTGTAAGGGAAATTCACCTCGAACTTGTGCTTTTATAGGATTCGAACCTGAGATCATGTTTTGATAACAAACATAGGAAAAATAGGAAATCCTTCATCCTAATGCTTAAACTTTCAATACGGGACGCTTGAACTATCACACTTAATCCTCGTTGGAAGCGCACACCAAGTCACGAGGATGTTACCCCCCATGCATCACACAAGTCATTCTAAATGACACTTGGAAAAAAAGAGAAAGGTTACCCACAACAATAAGCACAGGGATAGTACTTCACTCGGTTGCATAATTCTGTCTCTTGTAACGGAAATTCACCTTGAACTTGTGCTTTTATGGGATTCGAACCTGAGATCATGTTTTGATAACAAACATAGGAAAAATAGCTAATCCTTCCTACCTAATGCTTAAGGTTTCAATACGGGACGCTTGAACTGTCACACTTAATCCTCGTTGAGAGCTCACACCAAGTCACGAGGATGTTACCCCATGCAACACAAAAGTCATTCTAAAAGATCCTAGGAAATAACATAAAAAGGTTACCCACAACAATGAGCCCAGGGATAGTACTTCACTCGGTTGCATAATTCTGTCTCTTGTAAGGGAAATTCACCTCAAACTTGTGCTTTTATGGGATTCGAACCTGAGATCATGTTTTGATAACAAACATAGGAAAAATAGGTAATCCTTCCTACCTAATGCTTAAACTTTCAATACGGGACGCTTTCACTATCACACTTAATCCTCGTTGAAAGCTCACACCAAGTCACGAGGATGTTACCCCCCATGCATCACACAAGTGATTCTAAATGACCCTTGGAAATAAAACAGAAAGGTTACCCACAAAAATAAGCCCAGGGATAGTACTTAACACCGTTGCATAATTCTGTCTCTTGTAAGGGAAATTCACCTTGAACTTGTGCTTTTATGGGATTCGAACCTGAGATCATGTTTTGATAACAAACATAGGAAAAATAGGTAATCCTTCCTACCTAATGCTTAAGCTTTCAATACGGGATGCTTGAACTATCACACTTAATCCTCGTTGAAAGCTCAGACCAAGTCACGAGGATGTTACACCCCATGCATCACACAAGTAATTCTAAATGACGCTTGAAAAAAAAACAGAAAGGTTACCCACAACAATAAGCCCAAGGATAGTAATTAACTCGGTTGCATAATTCTGTCTCTTGTAAGGAAAATTCACCTTGAACTTGTGCTTTTATGTAATTCGAACCTCAGATCATGTTTTGATAACAAACATAGGAAATATAGCTAATCCGTTCTACCTAATGCTTAAGCTTTCAATACGGGACGCTTGAACTTTCACACTTAATCCTCGTTGAAAGCTCACACCAAGTCATGAGGATGTTACCCCCATGCACCACAAAAGTCATTCTAAAAGATCCTAGGAAATAACACAAAAAGGTTACCCACAACAATGAGCCCAGGGATAGTAGTTAACTCGGTTGCACAATTCTATCTCTTGTAAGGGAAATTCACTTCGAACTTGTGCTTTTATGGGATTCGAACCTGAGATCATGTTTTGATAACAAACATAGGAAAAATAGGTAATCCTTCATCCTAATGCTTAAACTTTCAATACGGGACGCTTGAACTATCACACTTAATCCTCGTTGGAAGCGCACACCAAGTCACGAGGATGTTACCCCCCATGCATCACACAAGTCATTCTAAATAACCCTTGGAAATAAAACACAAAGGTTACCCACAACAATAAGCCCAGGGATAGTACTTAACTCGGTTGCATAATTCTGTCTCTTGTAAGGGAAATTCACCTTGAACTTGTGCTTTTATGGGATTCGAACCTGAGATCATGTTTTGATAACAAACATAGGAAAAATAGCTAATCCTTCCTACCTAATGCTTAAGCTTTCAATACGGGACGCTTGAACTGTCACACTTAATCCTCGTTGAAAGCTCACACCAAGTCACGAGGATGTTACCCCATGCACCACAAAAGTCATTCTAAAAGATCCTAGGAAATAACATAAAAAGGTTACCCACAACAATGAGCCCAGGGATAGTACTTCACTCGGTTGCATAATTCTGTCTCTTGTAAGGGAAATTCACCTCAAACTTGTGCTTTTATGGGATTCGAACCTGAGATCATGTTTTGATAACAAACATAGGAAAAATAGGTAATCCTTCCTACCTAATGCTTAAACTTTCAATACGGGACGCTTTAACTATCACACTTAATCCTCGTTGAAAGCTCACACCAAGTCACGAGGATGTTACCCCCCATGCATCACACAAGTGATTCTAAATGACCCTTGGAAATAAAACAGAAAGGTTACCCACAAAAATAAGCCCAGGGATAGTACTTAACACCGTTGCATAATTCTGTCTCTTGTAAGGGAAATTCACCATGAACTTGTGCTTTTATGGGATTCGAACCTGAGATCATGTTTTGATAACAAACATAGGAAAAATAGGTAATCCTTCCTACCTAATGCTTAAGCTTTCAATACGGGATGCTTGAACTATCACACTTAATCCTCGTTGAAAGCTCAGACCAAGTCACGAGGATGTTACACCCCATGCATCACACAAGTAATTCTAAATGACGCTTGGAAAAAAAAACAGAAAGGTTACCCACAACAATAAGCCCAAGGATAGTACTTAACTCGGTTGCATAATTCTGTCTCTTGTAAGGAAAATTCACCTTGAACTTGTGCTTTTATGTAATTCGAACCTCAGATCATGTTTTGATAACAAACATAGGAAATATAGCTAATCCGTTCTACCTAATGCTTAAGCTTTCAATACGGGACGCTTGAACTTTCACACTTAATCCTCGTTGAAAGCTCACACCAAGTCATGAGGATGTTACCCCCATGCACCACAAAAGTCATTCTAAAAGATCCTAGGAAATAACACAAAAAGGTTACCCACAACAATGAGCCCAGGGATAGTAGTTAACTCGGTTGCACAATTCTATCTCTTGTAAGGGAAATTCACCCCGAACTTGTGCTTTTATGGGATTCGAACCTGAGATCATGTTTTGATAACAAACATAGGAAAAATATGTAATCCTTCCTACCTAATGCTTAAGCTTTCAATACGGGATGCTTGAACTATCACACTTAATCCTCGTTGAAAGCTCAGACCAAGTCACGAGGATGTTACACCCCATGCATCACACAAGTAATTCTAAATGACGCTTGGAAAAAAAACAGAAAGGTTACCCACAACAATAAGCCCAAGGATAGTACTTAACTCGGTTGCATAATTCTGTCTCTTGTATGGAAAATTCACCTTGAACTTGTGCTTTTATGTAATTCGAACCTCAGATCATGTTTTGATAACAAACATAGGAAATATAGCTAATCCGTTCTACCTAATGCTTAAGCTTTCAATACGGGACGCTTGAACTTTCACACTTAATCCTCGTTGAAAGCTCACACCAAGTCATGAGGATGTTACCCCCATGCACCACAAAAGTCATTCTAAAAGATCCTAGGAAATAACACAAAAAGGTTACCCACAACAATGAGCCCAGGGATAGTAGTTAACTCGGTTGCACAATTCTATCTCTTGTAAGGGAAATTCACCCCGAACTTGTGCTTTTATGGGATTCGAACCTGAGATCATGTTTTGATAACAAACATAGGAAAAATAGGTAATCCTTCCTACCTAATGCTTAAACTTTCAATACGGGACGCTTGAACTATCACACTTAATCCTCGTTGGAAGCGCACACCAAGTCACGAGGATGTTACCCCCCATGCATCACACAAGTCATTCTAAATGACACTTGGAAAAAAAGAGAAAGGTTACCCACAACAATAAGCCCAGGGATAGTACTTCACTCGGTTGCATAATTCTGTCTCTTGTAACGGAAATTCACCTTGAACTTGTGCTTTTATGGGATTCGAACCTGAGATCATGTTTTGATAACAAACATAGGAAAAATAGCTAATCCTTCCTACCTAATGCTTAAGCTTTCAATACGGGACGCTTAAACTGTCACACTTAATCCTCGTTGAAAGCTCACACCAAGTCACGAGGATGTTACCCCATGCACCACAAAAGTCATTCTAAAAGATCCTAGGAAATAACATAAAAAGGTTACCCACAACAATGAGCCCAGGGATAGTACTTCACTCGGTTGCATAATTCTGTCTCTTGTAAGGGAAATTCACCTCGAACTTGTGCTCTTATGGTGTTCGAACCTGAGATCATGTTTTGATAACAAACATAGGAAAAATAGGTAATCCTTCCTACCTAATGCTTAAACTTTCAATACGGGACGCTTTCACTATCACACTTAATCCTCGTTGAAAGCTCACACCAAGTCACGACGATGTTACCCCCCATGCATCACACAAGTGATTCTAAATGACCCTTGGAAATAAAACAGAAAGGTTACCCACAAAAATTAGCCCAGGGATAGTACTTAACACCGTTGCATAATTCTGTCTCTTGTAAGGGAAATTCACCTTGAACTTGTGCTTTTATGGGATTCGAACCTGAGATCATGTTTTGATAACAAACATAGGAAAAATAGGTAATCCTTCCTACCTAATGCTTAAGCTTTCAATACGGGATGCTTGAACTATCACACTTAATCCTCGTTGAAAGCTCAGACCAAGTCACGAGGATGTTACACCCCATGCATCACACAAGTAATTCTAAATGACGCTTGGAAAAAAAACAGAAAGGTTACCCACAACAATAAGCCCAAGGATAGTACTTAACTCGGTTGCATAATTCTGTCTCTTGTAAGGAAAATTCACCTTGAACTTGTGCTTTTATGTAATTCGAACCTCAGATCATGTTTTGATAACAAACATAGGAAATATAGCTAATCCGTTCTACCTAATGCTTAAGCTTTCAATACGGGACGCTTGACCTTTCACACTTAATCCTCGTTGAAAGCTCACACCAAGTCATGAGGATGTTACCCCCATGCACCACAAAAGTCATTCTAAAAGATCCTAGGAAATAACACAAAAAGGTTACCCACAACAATGAGCCCAGGGATAGTAGTTAACTCGGTTGCACAATTCTATCTCTTGTAAGGGAAATTCACCTCGAACTTGTGCTTTTATGGGATTCGAACCTGAGATCATGTTTTGATAACAAACATAGGAAAAATAGGTAATCCTTCCTACCTAATTCTTAACCTTTCAATACGGGACGCTTGAACTATCACACTTAATCCTCGTTGGAAGCGCACACCAAGTCACGAGGATGTTACCCCCCATGCATCACACAAGTCATTCTAAATGACACTTGGAAAAAAAGAGAAAGGTTACCCATAACAATAAGCCCAGGGATAGTACTTCATTCGGTTGCATAATTCTGTCTCTTGTAACGGAAATTCACCTTGAACTTGTGCTTTTATGGGATTCGAACCTGAGATCATGTTTTGATAACAAACATAGGAAAAATAACTAATCCTTCCTACCTAATGCTTAAGCTTTCAATACGGGACGCTTGAACTGTCACACTTAATCCTCGTTGAAAGCTCACACCAAGTCACGAGGATGTTACCCCATGCACCACAAAAGTCATTCTAAAAGATCCTAGGAAATAACATAAAAAGGTTACCCACAACAATGAGCCCAGGGATAGTACTTCACTCGGTTGCATAATTCTGTCTCTTGTAAGGGAAATTCACCTCGAACTTGTGCTCTTATGGTGTTCGAACCTGAGATCATGTTTTGATAACAAACATAGGAAAAATAGGTAATCCTTCCTACCTAATGCTTAAACTTTCAATACGGGACGCTTTCACTATCACACTTAATCCTCGTTGAAAGCTCACACCAAGTCACGACGATGTTACCCCCCATGCATCACACAAGTGATTCTAAATGACCCTTGGAAATAAAACAGAAAGGTTACCCACAAAAATTAGCCCAGGGATAGTACTTAACACCGTTGCATAATTCTGTCTCTTGTAAGGGAAATTCACCTTGAACTTGTGCTTTTATGGGATTCGAACCTGAGATCATGTTTTGATAACAAACATAGCAAAAATAGGTAATCCTTCCTACCTAATGCTTAAGCTTTCAATACGGGATGCTTGAACTATCACACTTAATCCTCGTTGAAAGCTCAGACCAAGTCACGAGGATGTTACACCCCATGCATCACACAAGTAATTCTAAATGACGCTTGGAAAAAAAACAGAAAGGTTACCCACAACAATAAGCCCAAGGATAGTACTTAACTCGGTTGCATAATTCTGTCTCTTGTAAGGAAAATTCACCTTGAACTTGTGCTTTTATGTAATTCGAACCTCAGATCATGTTTTGATAACAAACATAGGAAATATAGCTAATCCGTTCTACCTAATGCTTAAGCTTTCAATACGGGACGCTTGACCTTTCACACTTAATCCTCGTTGAAAGCTCACACCAAGTCATGAGGATGTTACCCCCATGCACCACAAAAGTCATTCTAAAAGATCCTAGGAAATAACACAAAAAGGTTACCCACAACAATGAGCCCAGGGATAGTAGTTAACTCGGTTGCACAATTCTATCTCTTGTAAGGGAAATTCACCTCGAACTTGTGCTTTTATGGGATTCGAACCTGAGATCATGTTTTGATAACAAACATAGGAAAAATAGGTAATCCTTCCTACCTAATTCTTAACCTTTCAATACGGGACGCTTGAACTATCACACTTAATCCTCGTTGGAAGCGCACACCAAGTCACGAGGATGTTACCCCCCATGCATCACACAAGTCATTCTAAATGACACTTGGAAAAAAAGAGAAAGGTTACCCATAACAATAAGCCCAGGGATAGTACTTCATTCGGTTGCATAATTCTGTCTCTTGTAACGGAAATTCACCTTGAACTTGTGCTTTTATGGGATTCGAACCTGAGATCATGTTTTGATAACAAACATAGGAAAAATAACTAATCCTTCCTACCTAATGCTTAAGCTTTCAATACGGGACGCTTGAACTGTCACACTTAATCCTCGTTGAAAGCTCACACCAAGTCACGAGGATGTTACCCCATGCACCACAAAAGTCATTCTAAAAGATCCTAGGAAATAACATAAAAAGGTTACCCACAACAATGAGCCCAGGGATAGTACTTCACTCGGTTGCATAATTCTGTCTCTTGTAAGGGAAATTCACCTCGAACTTCTGCTTTTATGGGATTCGAACCTGAGATCATGTTTTGATAACAAACATAGGAAAAATAGGTAATCCTTCCTACCTAATGCTTAAGCTTTCAATACGGGACGCTTGAACTATCACACTAAATCCTCGTTGAAAGCTCACACCAAGTCACGAGGATGTTACCCCCCATGCATCACACAAGTCATTCTAAATAACCCTTGGAAATAAAACACAAAGGTTACCCACAATAATAAGCCCAGGGATAGTACTTAACTCGGTTGCATAATTCTGTCTCTTGTAAGGGAAATTCACCTTGAACTTTTGCTTTTATTGGATTCGAACCTGAGATCATCTTTTGATAACAAACATAGGAAAAATAGGTAATCCTTCCTACCTAATGCTTAAGCTTTCAATACGAGACGCTTGAACTATCACACTAAATCCTCGTTGAAAGCTCACACCAAGTCACGAGGATGTTACCCCCCATGCATCACACAAGTCATTCTAAATAACCCTTGGAAATAAAACACAAAGGTTACCCACAATAATAAGCCCAGGGATAGTACTTAACTCGGTTGCATAATTCTGTCTCTTGTAAGGGAAATTCACCTTGAACTTGTGCTTTTATGGGATTCGAACCTGAGATCATGTTTTGATAACAAACATAGGAAAAATAGGTAATCCTTCCTACCTAATGCTTAAGCTTTCAATACGGGATGCTTGAACTATCACACTTAATCCTCGTTGAAAGCTCACACCAAGTCACGAGGATGTTACCCCCCATGCATCACACAAGTAATTCTAAATGACGCTTGAAAAAAAAACAGAAAGGTTACCCACAAAAATAAGCCCAAGGATAGTACTTAACTCGGTTGCATAATTCTGTCTCTTGTAAGGAAAATTCACCTTGAACTTGTGCTTTTATGTAATTCGAACCTGATATCATGTTTTGATAACAAACATAGGAAATATAGCTAATCCGTTCTACCTAATGCTTAAGCTTTCTATACGGGACGGTTGAACTTTCACACTTAATCCTCGTTGGAAGCGCACACCAAGTCACGAGGATGTTACCCCTCATGCATCACACAAGTCATTCTAAATGACCCTTGAAAAAAAAAGAGAAAGGTTACCCACAATAATAAGCTTAAGGATAGTACTTCACTCGGTTGCATAATTTTGTCTCTTGTAACGGAAATTCACCTTGAACTTGTACTTTTATGGGATTCGAACCTGAGATCATGTTTTGATAACAAACATAGGAAAAATAGGTAATCCTTCCTACCTAATGCTTAAACTTTCAATACGGGACGCTTGAACTATCACACTTAATCCTCGATGAAAGCTCACACCAAGTCACGACGATGTTACCCCACATGCATCACAAAAGTCATTCTAAATAACCCTTGGAAATAAAACACAAAGGTTACCCACAACAATAAGCCCAGGGATAGTACTTAACTCGGTTGCATAATTATGTCTCTTGTAAGGGAAATTCACCTTGAACTTGTGCTTTTATGGGATTCGAACCTGAGATCATGTTTTGATAACAAACATAGGAAAAATAGGTAATCCTTCCTACCTAATGCTTAAGCTTTCAATACGGGATGCTTGAACTATCACACTTAATCCTCGTTGAAAGCTCAGACCAAGTCACGAGGATGTTACACCCCATGCATCACACAAGTAATTCTAAATGACGCTTGGAAAAAAAACAGAAAGGTTACCCACAACAATAAGCCCAAGGATAGTACTTAACTCGGTTGCATAATTCTGTCTCTTGTAAGGAAAATTCACCTTGAACTTGTGCTTTTATGTAATTCGAACCTCAGATCATGTTTTGATAACAAACATAGGAAATATAGCTAATCTGTTCTACCTAATGCTTAAGCTTTCAATACGGGACGCTTGAACTTTCACACTTAATCCTCGTTGAAAGCTCACACCAAGTCATGAGGATGTTTCCCCCATGCACCACAAAAGTCATTCTAAAAGATCCTAGGAAATAACACAAAAAGGTTACCCACAACAATGAGCCCAGGGATAGTAGTTAACTCGGTTGCACAATTCTATCTCTTGTAAGGGAAATTCACCTCGAACTTGTGCTTTTATGGGATTCGAACCTGAGATCAGGTTTTGATAACAAACATAGGAAAAATAGGTAATCCTTCCTACCTAATGCTTAACCTTTCAATACGGGACGCTTGAACTATCACACTTAATCCTCGTTGGAAGCGCACACCAAGTCACGCGGATGTTACCCCCCATGCATCACACAAGTCATTCTAAATGACCCTTGGAAATAAAACAGAAAGGTTACCCACAATAATAAGCTCAGGGATAGTACTTCACTCGGTTGCATAATTCTGTCTCTTGTAACGGAAATTCACCTTGAACTTGTGCTTTTATGGGATTCGAACCTGAGATCATGTTTTGATAACAAACATAGGAAAAATAGGTAATCCTTCCTCCCTAATGCTTAAGCTTTCAATACGGGACGATTGAACTATCACACTTAATCCTCGTTGAAAGCTCACACCAAGTCACGACGATGTTACCCCCCATGCATCACATAAGTCATTCTAAATAACCCTTGGAAATAAAACACAAAGGTTACCCACAACAATAAGCCCAGGGATAGTACTTAACTCGGTTGCATAATTCTGTCTCTTGTAAGGGAAATTCACCTTGAACTTGTGCTTTTATGGGATTCGAACCTGAGATCATGTTTTGATAACAAACATGGGAAAAATAGGTAATCCTTCCTACCTAATGCTTAAGCTTTCAATACGGGATGCTCACACCAAGTCACGAGGATGTTACACCCCATGCATCACACAAGTAATTCTAAATGACGCTTGAAAAAAAAAACAGAAAGGTTACCCACAACAATAAGCCCAAGGATAGTACTTAACTCGGTTGCATAATTCTGTCTCTTGTAAGGGAAATTCACCTTGAACTTGTACTTTTATGTAATTTGAACCTGAGATCATGTTTTGATAACAAACATAGGAAATATAGCTAATCCGTTCTACCTAATGCTTAAGCTTTAAATACGAAACGCTTGAACTTTCATACTTAATCCTCGTTGAAAGCTCAAACCAAGTCATGAGGATGTTACCCCCATGCACCACAAAAGTCATTCTAAAAGATACAAGGAAATAACACAAAAAGGTTACCCACAACAATGATCCTAGGGATAGTACTTAACTCGGTTGCATAATTCTATCTATTTTAAGGGAAATTCACCTCGAACTTGTGCTTTTATGGGATTCGAACCTGAGATCATGTTTTGATAACAAACATAGGAAAAAGAGGTAATCCTTCCTACCTAATGCTTAAGCTTTCAGTACGGGACGCTTGAACTGTCACACTTAATCCTCGTTGAAAGCTCACACCAAGTCACGAGGATGTTACCCCATGCACCATAAAAGTCATTCTAAAAGATCCTAGGAAATAACATAAAAAGGTTACCCACAACAATGAGCCCAGGGATAGTACTTAACTCGGTTACATAATTCTGTCTCTTGTAAGGAAAATTCACCTTGAACTTGTGCTTTTATGTAATTCGAACCTGATATCATGTTTTGATAACAAACATATTAAATATAGCTAATCCGTTCTACCTAATGCTTAAGCTTTCAATACGGGACGCTTGAACTTTCACACTTAATCCTCGTTAAAAGCTCACACCAAGTCACAAGGATGTAACCCCATGCACCACAAAAGTCATTCTAAAAGATCCTAGGAAATAACATAAAAAGGTTACCCACAACAATAAGCCCAGGGATAGTACTTCACTCGGTTGCATAATTCTGTCTCTTGTAACGGAAATTCACCTTGAACTTGTGCTTTTATGGGATTTGAACTTGAGATCATGTTTTGATAACAAACATAGGAAAAATAGGTAATCCTTCCTACCTAATGCTTAAGCTTTCAATACGGGACGATTGAACTATCACACTTAATCCTTGTTGAAAGCTCACACCAAGTCACGAGGATGTTACCCCCCATGCATCACACAAGTCATTCTAAATAACCCTTGGAAATAAAACACAAAGGTTACCCACAACAATAAGCCCAGGGATAGTACTTAACTTGGTTGCATAATTCTGTCTCTTGTAAAGGAAATTCACCTTGAACTTGTGCTTTTATGGGATTCGAACCTGAGATCATGTTTTGATAACAAACATAGGAAAAATAGGTAATCCTTCCTACCTAATGCTTAAGCTTTCAATACGGGATGCTTGAACTATCACACTTAATCCTCGTTGAAAGCTCAGACCAAGTCACGAGGATGTTACACCCCATGCATCACACAAGTAATTCTAAATGACGCTTGGAAAAAAAACAGAAAGGTTACCCACAACAATAAGCCCAAGGATAGTACTTAACTCGGTTGCATAATTCTGTCTCTTGTAAGGAAAATTCACCTTGAACTTGTGCTTTTATGTAATTCGAACCTCAGATCATGTTTTGATAACAAACATAGGAAATATAGCTAATCCGTTCTACCTAATGCTTAAGCTTTCAATACGGGACGCTTGACCTTTCACACTTAATCCTCGTTGAAAGCTCACACCAAGTCATGAGGATGTTACCCCCATGCACCACAAAAGTCATTCTAAAAGATCCTAGGAAATAACACAAAAAGGTTACCCACAACAATGAGCCCAGGGATAGTAGTTAACTCGGTTGCACAATTCTATCTCTTGTAAGGGAAATTCACCTCGAACTTGTGCTTTTATGGGATTCGAACCTGAGATCATGTTTTGATAACAAACATAGGAAAAATAGGTAATCCTTCCTACCTAATTCTTAACCTTTCAATACGGGACGCTTGAACTATCACACTTAATCCTCGTTGGAAGCGCACACCAAGTCACGAGGATGTTACCCCCCATGCATCACACAAGTCATTCTAAATGACACTTGGAAAAAAAGAGAAAGGTTACCCATAACAATAAGCCCAGGGATAGTACTTCATTCGGTTGCATAATTCTGTCTCTTGTAACGGAAATTCACCTTGAACTTGTGCTTTTATGGGATTCGAACCTGAGATCATGTTTTGATAACAAACATAGGAAAAATAACTAATCCTTCCTACCTAATGCTTAAACTTTCAATACGGGACGCTTGAACTGTCACACTTAATCCTCGTTGAAAGCTCACACCAAGTCACGAGGATGTTACCCCATGCACCACAAAAGTCATTCTAAAAGATCCTAGGAAATAACATAAAAAGGTTACCCACAACAATGAGCCCAGGGATAGTACTTCACTCGGTTGCATAATTCTGTCTCTTGTAAGGGAAATTCACCTCGAACTTCTGCTTTTATGGGATTCGAACCTGAGATCATGTTTTGATAACAAACATAGGAAAAATAGGTAATCCTTCCTACCTAATGCTTAAACTTTCAATACGGGACGCTTGAACTATCACACTTAATCCTCGATGAAAGCTCACACCAAGTCACGACGATGTTACCCCACATGCATCACAAAAGTCATTCTAAATAACCCTTGGAAATAAAACACAAAGGTTACCCACAACAATAAGCCCAGGGATAGTACTTAACTCGGTTGCATAATTATGTCTCTTGTAAGGGAAATTCACCTTGAACTTGTGCTTTTATGGGATTCGAACCTGAGATCATGTTTTGATAACAAACATAGGAAAAATAGGTAATCCTTCCTACCTAATGCTTAAGCTTTCAATACGGGATGCTTGAACTATCACACTTAATCCTCGTTGAAAGCTCAGACCAAGTCACGAGGATGTTACACCCCATGCATCACACAAGTAATTCTAAATGACGCTTGGAAAAAAAACAGAAAGGTTACCCACAACAATAAGCCCAAGGATAGTACTTAACTCGGTTGCATAATTCTGTCTCTTGTAAGGAAAATTCACCTTGAACTTGTGCTTTTATGTAATTCGAACCTCAGATCATGTTTTGATAACAAACATAGGAAATATAGCTAATCTGTTCTACCTAATGCTTAAGCTTTCAATACGGGACGCTTGAACTGTCACACTTAATCCTCGTTGAAAGCTCACACCAAGTCACGAGGATGTTACCCCATGCACCACAAAAGTCATTCTAAAAGATCCTAGGAAATAACATAAAAAGGTTACCCACAACAATGAGCCCAGGGATAGTACTTCACTCGGTTGCATAATTCTGTCTCTTGTAAGGGAAATTCACCTCGAACTTCTGCTTTTATGGGATTCGAACCTGAGATCATGTTTTGATAACAAACATAGGAAAAATAGGTAATCCTTCCTACCTAATGCTTAAGCTTTCAATACGGGACGCTTGAACTATCACACTAAATCCTCGTTGAAAGCTCACACCAAGTCACGAGGATGTTACCCCCCATGCATCACACAAGTCATTCTAAATAACCCTTGGAAATAAAACACAAAGGTTACCCACAATAATAAGCCCAGGGATAGTACTTAACTCGGTTGCATAATTCTGTCTCTTGTAAGGGAAATTCACCTTGAACTTTTGCTTTTATTGGATTCGAACCTGAGATCATCTTTTGATAACAAACATAGGAAAAATAGGTAATCCTTCCTACCTAATGCTTAAGCTTTCAATACGAGACGCTTGAACTATCACACTAAATCCTCGTTGAAAGCTCACACCAAGTCACGAGGATGTTACCCCCCATGCATCACACAAGTCATTCTAAATAACCCTTGGAAATAAAACACAAAGGTTACCCACAATAATAAGCCCAGGGATAGTACTTAACTCGGTTGCATAATTCTGTCTCTTGTAAGGGAAATTCACCTTGAACTTGTGCTTTTATGGGATTCGAACCTGAGATCATGTTTTGATAACAAACATAGGAAAAATAGGTAATCCTTCCTACCTAATGCTTAAGCTTTCAATACGGGATGCTTGAACTATCACACTTAATCCTCGTTGAAAGCTCACACCAAGTCACGAGGATGTTACCCCCCATGCATCACACAAGTAATTCTAAATGACGCTTGAAAAAAAAACAGAAAGGTTACCCACAAAAATAAGCCCAAGGATAGTACTTAACTCGGTTGCATAATTCTGTCTCTTGTAAGGAAAATTCACCTTGAACTTGTGCTTTTATGTAATTCGAACCTGATATCATGTTTTGATAACAAACATAGGAAATATAGCTAATCCGTTCTACCTAATGCTTAAGCTTTCTATACGGGACGCTTGAACTTTCACACTTAATCCTCGTTGGAAGCGCACACCAAGTCACGAGGATGTTACCCCTCATGCATCACACAAGTCATTCTAAATGACCCTTGAAAAAAAAAGAGAAAGGTTACCCACAATAATAAGCTTAAGGATAGTACTTCACTCGGTTGCATAATTTTGTCTCTTGTAACGGAAATTCACCTTGAACTTGTACTTTTATGGGATTCGAACCTGAGATCATGTTTTGATAACAAACATAGGAAAAATAGGTAATCCTTCCTACCTAATGCTTAAACTTTCAATACGGGACGCTTGAACTATCACACTTAATCCTCGATGAAAGCTCACACCAAGTCACGACGATGTTACCCCACATGCATCACAAAAGTCATTCTAAATAACCCTTGGAAATAAAACACAAAGGTTACCCACAACAATAAGCCCAGGGATAGTACTTAACTCGGTTGCATAATTATGTCTCTTGTAAGGGAAATTCACCTTGAACTTGTGCTTTTATGGGATTCGAACCTGAGATCATGTTTTGATAACAAACATAGGAAAAATAGGTAATCCTTCCTACCTAATGCTTAAGCTTTCAATACGGGATGCTTGAACTATCACACTTAATCCTCGTTGAAAGCTCAGACCAAGTCACGAGGATGTTACACCCCATGCATCACACAAGTAATTCTAAATGACGCTTGGAAAAAAAACAGAAAGGTTACCCACAACAATAAGCCCAAGGATAGTACTTAACTCGGTTGCATAATTCTGTCTCTTGTAAGGAAAATTCACCTTGAACTTGTGCTTTTATGTAATTCGAACCTCAGATCATGTTTTGATAACAAACATAGGAAATATAGCTAATCTGTTCTACCTAATGCTTAAGCTTTCAATACGGGACGCTTGAACTTTCACACTTAATCCTCGTTGAAAGCTCACACCAAGTCATGAGGATGTTTCCCCCATGCACCACAAAAGTCATTCTAAAAGATCCTAGGAAATAACACAAAAAGGTTACCCACAACAATGAGCCCAGGGATAGTAGTTAACTCGGTTGCACAATTCTATCTCTTGTAAGGGAAATTCACCTCGAACTTGTGCTTTTATGGGATTCGAACCTGAGATCAGGTTTTGATAACAAACATAGGAAAAATAGGTAATCCTTCCTACCTAATGCTTAACCTTTCAATACGGGACGCTTGAACTATCACACTTAATCCTCGTTGGAAGCGCACACCAAGTCACGCGGATGTTACCCCCCATGCATCACACAAGTCATTCTAAATGACCCTTGGAAATAAAACAGAAAGGTTACCCACAATAATAAGCTCAGGGATAGTACTTCACTCGGTTGCATAATTCTGTCTCTTGTAACGGAAATTCACCTTGAACTTGTGCTTTTATTTGATTCGAACCTGAGATCATGTTTTGATAACAAACATAGGAAAAATAGGTAATCCTTCCTCCCTAATGCTTAAGCTTTCAATACGGGACGATTGAACTATCACACTTAATCCTCGTTGAAAGCTCACACCAAGTCACGACGATGTTACCCCCCATGCATCACATAAGTCATTCTAAATAACCCTTGGAAATAAAACACAAAGGTTACCCACAACAATAAGCCCAGGGATAGTACTTAACTCGGTTGCATAATTCTGTCTCTTGTAAGGGAAATTCACCTTGAACTTGTGCTTTTATGGGATTCGAACCTGAGATCATGTTTTGATAACAAACATGGGAAAAATAGGTAATCCTTCCTACCTAATGCTTAAGCTTTCAATACGGGATGCTCACACCAAGTCACGAGGATGTTACACCCCATGCATCACACAAGTAATTCTAAATGACGCTTGAAAAAAAAACAGAAAGGTTACCCACAACAATAAGCCCAAGGATAGTACTTAACTCGGTTGCATAATTCTGTCTCTTGTAAGGGAAATTCACCTTGAACTTGTACTTTTATGTAATTTGAACCTGAGATCATGTTTTGATAACAAACATAGGAAATATAGCTAATCCGTTCTACCTAATGCTTAAGCTTTAAATACGAAACGCTTGAACTTTCATACTTAATCCTCGTTGAAAGCTCAAACCAAGTCATGAGGATGTTACCCCCATGCACCACAAAAGTCATTCTAAAAGATACAAGGAAATAACACAAAAAGGTTACCCACAACAATGATCCTAGGGATAGTACTTAACTCGGTTGCATAATTCTATCTATTTTAAGGGAAATTCACCTCGAACTTGTGCTTTTATGGGATTCGAACCTGAGATCATGTTTTGATAACAAACATAGGAAAAAGAGGTAATCCTTCCTACCTAATGCTTAAGCTTTCAATACGGGACGCTTGAACTGTCACACTTAATCCTCGTTGAAAGCTCACACCAAGTCACGAGGATGTTACCCCATGCACCATAAAAGTCATTCTAAAAGATCCTAGGAAATAACATAAAAAGGTTACCCACAACAATGAGCCCAGGGATAGTACTTAACTCGGTTACATAATTCTGTCTCTTGTAAGGAAAATTCACCTTGAACTTGTGCTTTTATGTAATTCGAACCTGATATCATGTTTTGATAACAAACATATTAAATATAGCTAATCCGTTCTACCTAATGCTTAAGCTTTCAATACGGGACGCTTGAACTTTCACACTTAATCCTCGTTAAAAGCTCACACCAAGTCACAAGGATGTAACCCCATGCACCACAAAAGTCATTCTAAAAGATCCTAGGAAATAACATAAAAAGGTTACCCACAACAATAAGCCCAGGGATAGTACTTCACTCGGTTGCATAATTCTGTCTCTTGTAACGGAAATTCACCTTGAACTTGTGCTTTTATGGGATTTGAACTTGAGATCATGTTTTGATAACAAACATAGGAAAAATAGGTAATCCTTCCTACCTAATGCTTAAGCTTTCAATACGGGACGATTGAACTATCACACTTAATCCTCGTTGAAAGCTCACACCAAGTCACGAGGATGTTACCCCCCATGCATCACACAAGTCATTCTAAATAACCCTTGGAAATAAAACACAAAGGTTACCCACAACAATAAGCCCAGGGATAGTACTTAACTTGGTTGCATAATTCTGTCTCTTGTAAAGGAAATTCACCTTGAACTTGTGCTTTTATGGGATTCGAACCTGAGATCATGTTTTGATAACAAACATAGGAAAAATAGGTAATCCTTCCTACCTAATGCTTAAGCTTTCAATACGAGATACTTGAACTATCACACTTAATCCTCGTTGAAAGCTCACACCAAGTCACGAGGATGTTACCCCCCATGCATCACACAAGTAATTCCAAATGACGCTTGGAAAAAAAACAGAAAGGTTACCCACAACAATAAGCCCAAGGATAGTACTTAACTCGGTTGCATAATTCTGTCTCTTGTAAGGAAAATTCACCTTGAACTTGTGCTTTTATGTAATTCGAACCTGAGATCATGTTTTGATAACAAACATAGGAAATATAGCTAATCCGTTCTACCTAATGCTTAAGCTTTCAATACGGGACGCTTGAACTTTCACACTTAATCCTCGTTGAAAGCTCACACCAAGTCATGAGGATGCTACTCCCATGCACCACAAAAGTCATTCCAAAAGATCCTAGGAAATAACACAAAAAGGTTACCCACAACAATGATCCCAGGGATAGTACTTAACTCGGTTACATAATTCTGTCTCTTGTAAGGAAAATTCACCTTGAACTTGTGCTTTTATGTAATTCGAACCTGATATCATGTTTTGATAACAAACATATTAAATATAGCTAATCCGTTCTACCTAATGCTTAAGCTTTCAATACGGGACGCTTGAACTTTCACACTTAATCCTCGTTAAAAGCGCACACCAAGTCTTGAGGATGTTACCCCCCATGCATCACACAAGTCATTCTAAATGACCCTTGAAAAAAAAAGAGAAAGGTTACCCACAATAATAAGCTCAGGGATAGTACTTCACTCGGTTGCATAATTCTGTCTCTTGTAACGGAAATTCACCTTGAACTTGTGCTTTTATGGGATTCGAACCTGAGATCATGTTTTGATAACAAACATAGGAAAAATAGGTAATCCTTCCTACCTAATGCTTAAGCTTTCAATACGGGACGATTGAACTATCACACTTAATCCTCGTTGAAAGCTCACACCAAGTCACGACGATGTTACCCCCCATGCATCACATAAGTCATTCTAAATAACCCTTGGAAATAAAACACAAAGGTTACCCACAACAATATGCCCAGGGATAGTACTTAACTCGGTTGCATAATTCTGTCTCTTGTAAGGGAAATTCACCTTGAACTTGTGCTTTTATGGGATTCGAACCTGAGATCATGTTTTGATAACAAACATGGGAAAAATAGGTAATCCTTCCTACCTAATGCTTAAGCTTTCAATACGGGATGCTTGAACTATCACACTTAATCCTCGTTGAAAGCTCACACCAAGTCACGAGGATGTTACACCCCATGCATCACACAAGTAATTCTAAATGACGCTTGAAAAAAAAACAGAAAGGTTACCCACAACAATAAGCCAAAGGATAGTACTTAACTCGGTTGCATAATTCTGTCTCTTGTAAGGAAAATTCACCTTGAACTTGTGCTTTTATGTAATTCGAACCTGAGATCATGTTTTGATAACAAACATAGGAAATATAGCTAATCCGTTCTACCTAATGCTTAAGCTTTCAATACAAAACGCTTGAATTTTCATACTTAATCCTCGTTCAAAGCTCACACCAAGTCATGAGGATGTTACCCCCATGCACCACAAAAGTCATTCTAAAAGATCCTAGGAAATAACACAAAAAGGTTACCCACAACAATGATCCTAGGGATAGTACTTAACTCGGTTGCATAATTCTATCTATTGTAAGGGAAATTCACCTCGAACTTGTGCTTTTATGGGATTCGAACCTGAGATCATGTTTTGATAACAAACATAGGAAAAATAGGTAATCCTTCCTACCTAATGCTTAAACTTTCAATACGGGACGCTTGAACTATCACACTTAATCCTCGTTGGAAGCGCACACCAAGTCACGAGGAGGTTACCCCCCATGCATCACACAAGTCATTCTAAATGACACTTGAAAAAAAAGAGAAAGGTTACCCACAACAATAAGCCCAGGGATAGTACTTCACTCGGTTGCATAATTCTGTCTCTGGTAACGGAAATCCACCTTGAACTTGTGCTTTTATGGGATTCGAACCTGAGATCATGTTTTGATCACAAACATAGGAAAAATAGCTAATCCTTCCTACCTAATGCTTAAGCTTTCAATACGGGACGCTTGAACTGTCACACTTAATCCTCGTTGAAAGCTCACACCAAGTCATGAGGATGTTACCCCATGCACCATAAAAGTCATTCTAAAAGATCCTAGGAAATAACATAAAAAGGTTACCCACAACAATGAGCCCAGGGATAGTACTTAACTCGGTTACATAATTCTGTCTCTTGTAAGGAAAATTCACCTTGAACTTGTGCTTTTATGTAATTCGAACCTGATATCATGTTTTGATAACAAACATAGGAAATATAGCTAATCCGTTCTACCTAATGCTTAAGCTTTCAATACGGGACGCTTGAACTTTGACACTTAATCCTCGTTAAAAGCTCACACCAAGTCACGAGGATGTAACCCCATGCACCACAAAAGTCATTCTAAAAGATCCTAGGAAATAACATAAAAAGGTTACCCACAACAATAAGCCGAGGGATAGTACTTCACTCAGTTGCGTAATTCTGTCTCTTGTAACGGAAATTCACCTTGAACTTGTGCTTTTATGGGATTCGAACCTGAGATCATGTTTTGATAACAAAAATAGGAAAAATAGCTAACCCTTCCTACCTAATGCTTAAGCTTTCAATACGGGACGCTTGAACTGTCACACTTAATCCTCGTTGAAAGCTCACACCAAGTCACAAGGATGTTACCCCATGCACCATAAAAGTCATTCTAAAAGATCCTAGGCAATAACATAAAAAGGTTACCCACAACAATGAGCCCAGGGATAGTACTTAACTCGGTTGCATAATTCTGTCTCTTGTAAGGGAAATTTACCTCGAACTTCTGCTTTTAAGGGAGTCGAACCTGAGATCATGTTTTGATAACAAACATAGGAAAAATAGGTAATCCTTCCTACCTAATGCTTAAACTTTCAATACGGGACTCTTTAACTATCACACTTAATCCTCGTTGAAAGCTCACACCAAGTCACGAGGATGTTACCCCCCATGCATCACACAAGTGCTTCTAAATGACCCTTGGAAATAAAACAGAAAGGTTACCCACAAAAATAAGCCCAGGGATAGTACTTAACTCGGTTGCATAATTCTGTCTCTTGTAAGGGAAATTCACCTTGAACTTTTGCTTTTATGGGATTCGAACCTGAGATCATGTTTTGATAACAAACATAGGAAAAATAGGTAATCCTTCCTACCTAATGCTTAAGCTTTCAATACGGGACGCTTGAACTATCAAACTTAATCCTCGTTGAAAGCTCACACCAAGTCCCGAGGATGTTACCCCCCATGCATCACACAAGTCATTCTAAATAACTCTTGGAAATAAAACACAAAGGTTACCCACAACAATAAGCCCAGGGATAGTACTTAACTCGGTTGCATAATTCTGTCTCTTGTAAGGGAAATTCACCTTGAACTTGTGCTTTTATGAGATTCGAACCTGAGATCATATTTTGATAACAAACATAGGAAAAATAGGTAATCCTTCCTACCTAATGCTTAAGCTTTCAATACGGGATACTTGAACTATCACACTTAATCCTCGTTGAAAGCTCCCACCAAGTCACGAGGATGTTACCCCCCATGCATCACACAAGTAATTCTAAATGACGCTTGGAAAAAAAACAGAAAGGTTACCCACAACAATAAGCCCAAGGATAGTACTTAACTCGGTTGCATAATTCTGTCTCTTGTAAGGAAAATTCACCTTGAACTTGTGCTTTTATGTAATTCGAACCTGAGATCATGTTTTGATAACAAACATAGGAAATATAGCTAATCCGTTCTACCTAATGCTTAAGCTTTCAATACGGGACGCTTGAACTTTCACACTTAATCCTCGTTGAAAGCTCACACCAAGTCATGAGGATGCTACTCCCATGCACCACAAAAGTCATTCCAAAAGATCCTAATAAATAACACAAAAAGGTTACCCACAACAATGATCCCAGGGATAGTACTTAACTCGGTTGCATAATTTTGTCTCTTGTAAGGAAAATTCACCTTGAACTTGTGCTTTTATGTAATTCGAACCTCATATCATGTTTTGATAACAAACATAGGAAATATAGCTAATCCGTTCTACCTAATGCTTAAGCTTTCAATACGGGACGCTTGAACTATCACACTTAATCCTCGTTGGAAGCGCACACCAAGTCTTGAGGATGTTACCCCCCATGCATCACACAAGTCATTCTAAATGACCCTTGAAAAAAAAAGAGAAAGGTTACCCACAATAAAAAGCTCAGGGATAGTACTTCACTCGGTTGCATAATTCTGTCTCTTGTAACGGAAATTCACCTTGAACTTGTGCTTTTATGGGATTCGAACCTGAGATCATGTTTTGATAACAAACATAGGAAAAATAGGTAATCCTTCCTACCTAATGCTTAAGCTTTCAATACGGGACGATTGAACTATCACACTTAATCCTCGTTGAAAGCTCACACCAAGTCACGACGATGTTACCCCCCATGCATCACATAAGTCATTCTAAATAACCCTTGCAAATAAAACACAAAGGTTACCCACAACAATAAGCCCAGGGATAGTACTTAACTCGGTTGCATAATTCTGTCTCTTGTAAGGGAAATTCACCTTGAACTTGTGCTTTTATGGGATTCGAACCTGAGATCATGTTTTGATAACAAACATGGGAAAAATAGGTAATCCTACCTACCTAATGCTTAAGCTTTCAATACGGGATGCTTGAACTATCACACTTAATCCTCGTTGAAAGCTCACACCAAGTCACGAGGATGTTACACCCCATGCATCACACAAGTAATTCTAAATGACGCTTGAAAAAAAAACAGAAAGGTTACCCACAACAATAAGCCCAAGGATAGTACTTAACTCGGTTGCATAATTCTGTCTCTTGTAAGGAAAATTCACCTTGAACTTGTGCTTTTATGTAATTCGTACCTGAGATCATGTTTTGATAACAAACATAGGAAATATAGCTAATCCGTTCTACCTAATGCTTAAGCTTTCAATACGAAACGCTTTAACTTTCATACTTAATCCTCGTTCAAAGCTCACACCAAGTCATGAGGATGTTACCCCCATGCACCACAAAAGTCATTCTAAAAGATCCTAGGAAATAACACAAAAAGGTTACCCACAACAATGATCCTAGGGATAGTACTTAACTCGGTTGCATAATTCTATCTATTGTAAGGGAAATTCACCTCGAACTTGTGCTTTTATGGGATTCGAACCTGAGATCATGTTTTGATAACAAACATAGGAAAAATAGGTAATCCTTCCTACCTAATGCTTAAACTTTCAATACGGGACGCTTGAACTATCACACTTAATCCTCGTTGGAAGCGCACACCAAGTCACGAGGAGGTTACCCCCCATGCATCACACAAGTCATTCTAAATGACACTTGAAAAAAAAGAGAAAGGTTACCCACAACAATAAGTCCAGGGATAGTACTTCACTCGGTTGCATAATTCTGTCTCTGGTAACGGAAATCCACCTTGAACTTGTGCTTTTATGGGATTCGAACCTGAGATCATGTTTTGATCACAAACATAGGAAAAATAGTTAATCCTTCCTACCTAATGCTTAAGCTTTCAATACGGGACGCTTGAACTGTCACACTTAATCCTCGTTGAAAGCTCACACCAAGTCACGAGGATGTTACCCCATGCACCATAAAAGTCATTCTAAAAGATCCTAGGAAATAACATAAAAAGGTTACCCACAACAATGAGCCCAGGGATAGTACTTAACTCGGTTACATAATTCTGTCTCTTGTAAGGAAAATTCACCTTGAACTTGTGCTTTTATGTAATTCGAACCTGATATCATGTTTTGATAACAAACATAGGAAATATAGCTAATCCGTTCTACCTAATGCTTAAGCTTTCAATACGGGACGCTTGAACTTTCACACTTAATCCTCGTTAAAAGCTCACACCAAGTCACAAGGATGTAACCCCATGCACCACAAAAGTCATTCTAAAAGATCCTAGGAAATAACATAAAAAGGTTACCCACAACAATAAGCCCAGGGATAGTACTTCACTCGGTTGCATAATTCTGTCTCTTGTAACGGAAATTCACCTTGAACTTGTGCTTTTATGGGATTTGAACTTGAGATCATGTTTTGATAACAAACATAGGAAAAATAGGTAATCCTTCCTACCTAATGCTTAAGCTTTCAATACGGGACGATTGAACTATCACACTTAATCCTCGTTGAAAGCTCACACCAAGTCACGAGGATGTTACCCCCCATGCATCACACAAGTCATTCTAAATAACCCTTGGAAATAAAACACAAAGGTTACCCACAACAATAAGCCCAGGGATAGTACTTAACTTGGTTGCATAATTCTGTCTCTTGTAAAGGAAATTCACCTTGAACTTGTGCTTTTATGGGATTCGAACCTGAGATCATGTTTTGATAACAAACATAGGAAAAATAGGTAATCCTTCCTACCTAATGCTTAAGCTTTCAATACGAGATACTTGAACTATCACACTTAATCCTCGTTGAAAGCTCACACCAAGTCACGAGGATGTTACCCCCCATGCATCACACAAGTAATTCCAAATGACGCTTGGAAAAAAAACAGAAAGGTTACCCACAACAATAAGCCCAAGGATAGTACTTAACTCGGTTGCATAATTCTGTCTCTTGTAAGGAAAATTCACCTTGAACTTGTGCTTTTATGTAATTCGAACCTGAGATCATGTTTTGATAACAAACATAGGAAATATAGCTAATCCGTTCTACCTAATGCTTAAGCTTTCAATACGGGACGCTTGAACTTTCACACTTAATCCTCGTTGAAAGCTCACACCAAGTCATGAGGATGCTACTCCCATGCACCACAAAAGTCATTCCAAAAGATCCTAGGAAATAACACAAAAAGGTTACCCACAACAATGATCCCAGGGATAGTACTTAACTCGGTTGCATAATTTTGTCTCTTGTAAGGAAAATTCACCTTGAACTTGTGCTTTTATGTAATTCGAACCTCATATCATGTTTTGATAACAAACATAGGAAATATAGCTAATCCGTTCTACCTAATGCTTAAGCTTTCAATACGGGACGCTTGAACTATCACACTTAATCCTCGTTGGAAGCGCACACCAAGTCTTGAGGATGTTACCCCCCATGCATCACACAAGTCATTCTAAATGACCCTTGAAAAAAAAAGAGAAAGGTTACCCACAATAATAAGCTCAGGGATAGTACTTCACTCGGTTGCATAATTCTGTCTCTTGTAACGGAAATTCACCTTGAACTTGTGCTTTTATGGGATTCGAACCTGAGATCATGTTTTGATAACAAACATAGGAAAAATAGGTAATCCTTCCTACCTAATGCTTAAGCTTTCAATACGGGACGATTGAACTATCACACTTAATCCTCGTTGAAAGCTCACACCAAGTCACGACTATGTTACCCCCCATGCATCACATAAGTCATTCTAAATAACCCTTGGAAATAAAACACAAAGGTTACCCACAACAATATGCCCAGGGATAGTACTTAACTCGGTTGCATAATTCTGTCTCTTGTAAGGGAAATTCACCTTGAACTTGTGCTTTTATGGGATTCGAACCTGAGATCATGTTTTGATAACAAACATGGGAAAAATAGGTAATCCTTCCTACCTAATGCTTAAGCTTTCAATACGGGATGCTTGAACTATCACACTTAATCCTCGTTGAAAGCTCACACCAAGTCACGAGGATGTTACACCCCATGCATCACACAAGTAATTCTAAATGACGCTTGAAAAAAAAACAGAAAGGTTACCCACAACAATAAGCCAAAGGATAGTACTTAACTCGGTTGCATAATTCTGTCTCTTGTAAGGAAAATTCACCTTGAACTTGTGCTTTTATGTAATTCGAACCTGAGATCATGTTTTGATAACAAACATAGGAAATATAGCTAATCCGTTCTACCTAATGCTTAAGCTTTCAATACAAAACGCTTGAATTTTCATACTTAATCCTCGTTCAAAGCTCACACCAAGTCATGAGGATGTTACCCCCATGCACCACAAAAGTCATTCTAAAAGATCCTAGGAAATAACACAAAAAGGTTACCCACAACAATGATCCTAGGGATAGTACTTAACTCGGTTGCATAATTCTATCTATTGTAAGGGAAATTCACCTCGAACTTGTGCTTTTATGGGATTCGAACCTGAGATCATGTTTTGATAACAAACATAGGAAAAATAGGTAATCCTTCCTACCTAATGCTTAAACTTTCAATACGGGACGCTTGAACTATCACACTTAATCCTCGTTGGAAGCGCACACCAAGTCACGAGGAGGTTACCCCTCATGCATCACACAAGTCATTCTAAATGACACTTGAAAAAAAAGAGAAAGGTTACCCACAACAATAAGCCCAGGGATAGTACTTCACTCGGTTGCATAATTCTGTCTCTGGTAACGGAAATCCACCTTGAACTTGTGCTTTTATGGGATTCGAACCTGAGATCATGTTTTGATCACAAACATAGGAAAAATAGCTAATCCTTCCTACCTAATGCTTAAGCTTTCAATACGGGACGCTTGAACTGTCACACTTAATCCTCGTTGAAAGCTCACACCAAGTCATGAGGATGTTACCCCATGCACCATAAAAGTCATTCTAAAAGATCCTAGGAAATAACATAAAAAGGTTACCCACAACAATGAGCCCAGGGATAGTACTTAACTCGGTTACATAATTCTGTCTCTTGTAAGGAAAATTCACCTTGAACTTGTGCTTTTATGTAATTCGAACCTGATATCATGTTTTGATAACAAACATAGGAAATATAGCTAATCCGTTCTACCTAATGCTTAAGCTTTCAATACGGGACGCTTGAACTTTGACACTTAATCCTCGTTAAAAGCTCACACCAAGTCACGAGGATGTAACCCCATGCACCACAAAAGTCATTCTAAAAGATCCTAGGAAATAACATAAAAAGGTTACCCACAACAATAAGCCCAGGGATAGTACTTCACTCGGTTGCGTAATTCTGTCTCTTGTAACGGAAATTCACCTTGAACTTGTGCTTTTATGGGATTCGAACCTGAGATCATGTTTTGATAACAAAAATAGGAAAAATAGCTAACCCTTCCTACCTAATGCTTAAGCTTTCAATACGGGACGCTTGAACTGTCACACTTAATCCTCGTTGAAAGCTCACACCAAGTCACAAGGATGTTACCCCATGCACCATAAAAGTCATTCTAAAAGATCCTAGGCAATAACATAAAAAGGTTACCCACAACAATGAGCCCAGGGATAGTACTTAACTCGGTTGCATAATTCTGTCTCTTGTAAGGGAAATTTACCTCGAACTTCTGCTTTTAAGGGAGTCGAACCTGAGATCATGTTTTGATAACAAACATAGGAAAAATAGGTAATCCTTCCTACCTAATGCTTAAACTTTCAATACGGGACTCTTTAACTATCACACTTAATCCTCGTTGAAAGCTCACACCAAGTCACGAGGATGTTACCCCCCATGCATCACACAAGTGCTTCTAAATGACCCTTGGAAATAAAACAGAAAGGTTACCCACAAAAATAAGCCCAGGGATAGTACTTAACTCGGTTGCATAATTCTGTCTCTTGTAAGGGAAATTCACCTTGAACTTTTGCTTTTATGGGATTCGAACCTGAGATCATGTTTTGATAACAAACATAGGAAAAATAGGTAATCCTTCCTACCTAATGCTTAAGCTTTCAATACGGGACGCTTGAACTATCAAACTTAATCCTCGTTGAAAGCTCACACCAAGTCCCGAGGATGTTACCCCCCATGCATCACACAAGTCATTCTAAATAACTCTTGGAAATAAAACACAAAGGTTACCCACAACAATAAGCCCAGGGATAGTACTTAACTCGGTTGCATAATTCTGTCTCTTGTAAGGGAAATTCACCTTGAACTTGTGCTTTTATGAGATTCGAACCTGAGATCATATTTTGATAACAAACATAGGAAAAATAGGTAATCCTTCCTACCTAATGCTTAAGCTTTCAATACGGGATACTTGAACTATCACACTTAATCCTCGTTGAAAGCTCCCACCAAGTCACGAGGATGTTACCCCCCATGCATCACACAAGTAATTCTAAATGACGCTTGGAAAAAAAACAGAAAGGTTACCCACAACAATAAGCCCAAGGATAGTACTTAACTCGGTTGCATAATTCTGTCTCTTGTAAGGAAAATTCACCTTGAACTTGTGCTTTTATGTAATTCGAACCTGAGATCATGTTTTGATAACAAACATAGGAAATATAGCTAATCCGTTCTACCTAATGCTTAAGCTTTCAATACGGGACGCTTGAACTTTCACACTTAATCCTCGTTGAAAGCTCACACCAAGTCATGAGGATGCTACTCCCATGCACCACAAAAGTCATTCCAAAAGATCCTAATAAATAACACAAAAAGGTTACCCACAACAATGATCCCAGGGATAGTACTTAACTCGGTTGCATAATTTTGTCTCTTGTAAGGAAAATTCACCTTGAACTTGTGCTTTTATGTAATTCGAACCTCATATCATGTTTTGATAACAAACATAGGAAATATAGCTAATCCGTTCTACCTAATGCTTAAGCTTTCAATACGGGACGCTTGAACTATCACACTTAATCCTCGTTGGAAGCGCACACCAAGTCTTGAGGATGTTACCCCCCATGCATCACACAAGTCATTCTAAATGACCCTTGAAAAAAAAAGAGAAAGGTTACCCACAATAAAAAGCTCAGGGATAGTACTTCACTCGGTTGCATAATTCTGTCTCTTGTAACGGAAATTCACCTTGAACTTGTGCTTTTATGGGATTCGAACCTGAGATCATGTTTTGATAACAAACATAGGAAAAATAGGTAATCCTTCCTACCTAATGCTTAAGCTTTCAATACGGGACGATTGAACTATCACACTTAATCCTCGTTGAAAGCTCACACCAAGTCACGACGATGTTACCCCCCATGCATCACATAAGTCATTCTAAATAACCCTTGCAAATAAAACACAAAGGTTACCCACAACAATAAGCCCAGGGATAGTACTTAACTCGGTTGCATAATTCTGTCTCTTGTAAGGGAAATTCACCTTGAACTTGTGCTTTTATGGGATTCGAACCTGAGATCATGTTTTGATAACAAACATGGGAAAAATAGGTAATCCTACCTACCTAATGCTTAAGCTTTCAATACGGGATGCTTGAACTATCACACTTAATCCTCGTTGAAAGCTCACACCAAGTCACGAGGATGTTACACCCCATGCATCACACAAGTAATTCTAAATGACGCTTGAAAAAAAAACAGAAAGGTTACCCACAACAATAAGCCCAAGGATAGTACTTAACTCGGTTGCATAATTCTGTCTCTTGTAAGGAAAATTCACCTTGAACTTGTGCTTTTATGTAATTCGTACCTGAGATCATGTTTTGATAACAAACATAGGAAATATAGCTAATCCGTTCTACCTAATGCTTAAGCTTTCAATACGAAACGCTTTAACTTTCATACTTAATCCTCGTTCAAAGCTCACACCAAGTCATGAGGATGTTACCCCCATGCACCACAAAAGTCATTCTAAAAGATCCTAGGAAATAACACAAAAAGGTTACCCACAACAATGATCCTAGGGATAGTACTTAACTCGGTTGCATAATTCTATCTATTGTAAGGGAAATTCACCTCGAACTTGTGCTTTTATGGGATTCGAACCTGAGATCATGTTTTGATAACAAACATAGGAAAAATAGGTAATCCTTCCTACCTAATGCTTAAACTTTCAATACGGGACGCTTGAACTATCACACTTAATCCTCGTTGGAAGCGCACACCAAGTCACGAGGAGGTTACCCCCCATGCATCACACAAGTCATTCTAAATGACACTTGAAAAAAAAGAGAAAGGTTACCCACAACAATAAGTCCAGGGATAGTACTTCACTCGGTTGCATAATTCTGTCTCTGGTAACGGAAATCCACCTTGAACTTTTGCTTTTATGGGATTCGAACCTGAGATCATGTTTTGATCACAAACATAGGAAAAATAGTTAATCCTTCCTACCTAATGCTTAAGCTTTCAATACGGGACGCTTGAACTGTCACACTTAATCCTCGTTGAAAGCTCACACCAAGTCACGAGGATGTTACCCCATGCACCATAAAAGTCATTCTAAAAGATCCTAGGAAATAACATAAAAAGGTTACCCACAACAATGAGCCCAGGGATAGTACTTAACTCGGTTACATAATTCTGTCTCTTGTAAGGAAAATTCACCTTGAACTTGTGCTTTTATGTAATTCGAACCTGATATCATGTTTTGATAACAAACATAGGAAATATAGCTAATCCGTTCTACCTAATGCTTAAGCTTTCAATACGGGACGCTTGAACTTTCACACTTAATCCTCGTTAAAAGCTCACACCAAGTCACGAGGATGTAACCCCATGCACCACAAAAGTCATTCTAAAAGATCCTAGGAAATAACATAAAAAGGTTACCCACAACAATAAGCCCAGGGATAGTACTTCACTCGGTTGCATAATTCTGTCTCTGGTAACGGAAATCCACCTTGAACTTGTGCTTTTATGGGATTCGAACCTGAGATCATGTTTTGATCACAAACATAGGAAAAATAGTTAATCCTTCCTACCTAATGCTTAAGCTTTCAATACGGGACGCTTGAACTGTCACACTTAATCCTCGTTGAAAGCTCACACCAAGTCACGAGGATGTTACCCCATGCACCATAAAATTCATTCTAAAAGATCCTAGGAAATAACATAAAAAGGTTACCCACAACAATGAGCCCAGGGATAGTACTTAACTCGGTTGCATAATTCTCTCTCTTGTAAGGGAAATTTACCTCGAACTTCTGCTTTTAAGGGAGTCGAACCTGAGATCATGTTTTGATAACAAACATAGGAAAAATAGGTAATCCTTCCTACCTAATGCTTAAACTTTCAATACGGGACGCTTGAACTTTCACACTTAATCCTCGTTAAAAGCTCACACCAAGTCACGAGGATGTAACCCCATGCACCACAAAAGTCATTCTAAAAGATCCTAGGAAATAACATAAAAAGGTTACCCACAACAATAAGCCCAGGGATAGTACTTCACTCGGTTGCATAATTCTGTCTCTGGTAACGGAAATCCACCTTGAACTTGTGCTTTTATGGGATTCGAACCTGAGATCATGTTTTGATCACAAACATAGGAAAAATAGTTAATCCTTCCTACCTAATGCTTAAGCTTTCAATACGGGACGCTTGAACTGTCACACTTAATCCTCGTTGAAAGCTCACACCAAGTCACGAGGATGTTACCCCATGCACCATAAAATTCATTCTAAAAGATCCTAGGAAATAACATAAAAAGGTTACCCACAACAATGAGCCCAGGGATAGTACTTAACTCGGTTGCATAATTCTCTCTCTTGTAAGGGAAATTTACCTCGAACTTCTGCTTTTAAGGGAGTCGAACCTGAGATCATGTTTTGATAACAAACATAGGAAAAATAGGTAATCCTTCCTACCTAATGCTTAAACTTTCAATACGGGATGCTTTAACTATCACACTTAATCCTCGTTGAAAGCTCACACCAAGTCACGAGGTTGTTACCCCCTATGCATCACACAAGTCATTCTAAATAACCCTTGGAAATAAAACACAAAGGTTACCCACAACAATAAGCCCAAGGATAGTACTTAACTCGGTTGCATAATTCTGTCTCTTGTAAGGAATATTCACCTTGAACTTGTGCTTTTATGTAATTCGAACCTGAGATCATGTTTTGATAACAAACATAGGAAATATAGCTAATCCGTTCTACCTAATGCTTAAGCTTTCAATACGGGACGCTTGAACTTTCACACTTAATCCTCGTTGAAAACTCACACCAAGTCATGAGGATGTTACCCCCATGCACCACAAAAGTCATTCTAAAAGATCCTAGGAAATAACACAAAAAGGTTACCCACAACAATGATCCTAGGGATAGTACTTAACTCGGTTGCATAATTCTATCTCTTGTAAGGGAAATTCACCTCGAACTTGTGCTTTTATGGGATTCGAACCTGAGATCATATTTTGATAACAAACATAGGAAAATAGCTAATCCTTCCTACCTAATGCTTAAGCTTTCAATACGGGACGCTTGAACTGTCACACTTAATCCTCGTTGAAAGCGCACACCACGTCACGAGGATGTTACCCCCCATGCATCACACACGTGATTCTAAATGACCCTTGGAAATAAAACAGAAAGGTTACCCACAAAAATTAGCCCAGGGATAGTACTTAACTCGGTTGCATAATTCTGTGTCTTGTAAGGGAAATTCACCTTGAACTTGTGCTTTTATGAGATTCGAACCTGAGATCATGTTTTGATAACAAACATTGGAAAAATAGGTAATCCTTCCTACCTAATGCTTAAGCTTTCAATATGGGATGCTTGAACTATCACACTTAATCCTCGTTGAAAGCTCACAGCAAGTCACGAGGATGTTACCCCCCATGCATCACACAAGTAATTCTAAATGACGCTTGGAAAAAAAAGAGAAAGGTTACCCACAACAATAAGCCCAAGGATAGTACTTAACTCGGTTGCATAATTCTGTCTCTTGTAAGGAATATTCACCTTGAACTTGTGCTTTTATGTAATTCGAACCTGAGATCATGTTTTGATAACAAACATAGGAAATATAGCTAATCCGTTCTACCTAATGCTTAAGCTTTCAATACGGGACGCTTGAACTTTCACACTTAATCCTCGTTGAAAACTCACACCAAGTCATGAGGATGTTACCCCCATGCACCACAAAAGTCATTCCAAAAGATCCAAGGAAATAACACAAAAAGGTTACCCACAACAATGATCATAGGGATAGTACTTAACTCGGTTGCATAATTCTGTCTCTTGTAACGGAAATTCACCTTGAACTTGTGCTTTTATGGGATTCGAACCTGAGATCATGTTTTGATAACAAACATAGGAAAAATAGGTAATCCTTCCTACCTAATGCTTAAGCTTTCAATACGGGACGCTTGAACTGTCACACTTAATCCTCGTTCAAAGCGCACACCACGTCACGAGGATGTTACCCCCCATGCATCACACACGTGATTCTAAATGACCCTTGGAAATAAAACAGAAAGGTTACCCACAAAAATTAGCCCAGGGATAGTACTTAACTCGGTTGCATAATTCTGTCTCTTGTAAGGGAAATTCACCTTGAACTTTTGCTTTTATGTAATTCGAACCTGATATCATGTTTTGATAACAAACATAGGAAATATAGCTAATCCGTTCTACCTAATGCTTAAGCTTTCAATACGGGACGCTTGAACTTTCACACTTAATCCTCGTTGAAAGCTCACACCAAGTCATGAGGATGTTACCCCCATGCACCACAAAAGTCATTCCAAAAGATCCTAGGAAATAACACAAAAAGGTTACCCACAACAATGATCCCAGGGATAGTACTTAACTCGGTTGAATAATTTTGTCTCTTGTAAGGAAAATTCACCTTGAACTTGTGCTTTTATGTAATTCGAACCTGACATCATGTTTTGATAACAAACATAGGAAATATAGCTAATCCGTTCTACCTAATTCTTAAGCTTTCAATACGGGACGCTTGAACTATCACACTTAATCCTCGTTGGAAGCGCACACCAAGTCTTGAGGATGTTACCCCCCATGCATCACACAAGTCATTCTAAATGACCCTTGAAAAAAAAAGAGAAAGGTTACCCACAATAATAAGCTCAGGGATAGTACTTCACCCGGTTGCATAATTCTGTCTCTTGTAACGGAAATTCACCTTGAACTTGTGCTTTTATAAGATTCGAACCTGAGATCATGTTTTGATAACAAACATAGGAAAAATAGGTAATCCTTCCTACCTAATGCTTAAGCTTTCAATACGGGACGCTTGAACTATCACACTTAATCCTCGTTGAAAGCTCACACCAAGTCACGAGGATGTTACCCCCTATGCATCACACAAGTCATTCTAAATAACCCTTGGAAATAAAACACAAAGGTTACCCACAACAATAAGCCCAGGGATAGTACTTAACTCGGTTGCATAATTCTGTCTCTTGTAAGGGAAATTCACCTTGAACTTGTGCTTTTATGGGATTCGAACCTGAGATCATGTTTTGATAACAAACATAGGAAAAATAGCTAATCCTTCCTACCTAATGCTTAAGCTTTCAATACGGGACGCTTGAACTGTCACACTTAATCCTCGTTGAAAGCTCACACCAAGTCACGAGGATGTTACCCCCCATGCATCACACAAGTAATTTTAAATGACGCTTGGAAAAAAAACAGAAAGGTTACCCACAACAATAAGCCCAAGGATAGTACTTAACTCGGTTACATAATTCTGTCTCTTGTAAGGATAATTCACCTTGAACTTGTGCTTTTATGTAATTCGAACCTCAGATCATGTTTTGATAACAAACATAGGAAATATAGCTAATCCGTTCTACCTAATGCTTAAGCTTTCAATACGGGACGCTTGAACTTTCACACTTAATCCTCGTGGAAAGCTCACACCAAGTCATGAGGATGTTACCCCCATGCACCACAAAAGTCATTCTAAAAGATCCAAGGAAATAACACAAAAAGGTTACCCACAACAATGATCCCAGGGATAGTACTTAACTCGGTTGCATAATTCTGTCTCTTGTAAGGGAAATTCACCTCGAACTTGTGCTTTTATGGGATTCGAACCTGAGATCATGTTTTGATAACAAACATAGGAAAAAATAGGTAATCCTTCCTACCTAATGCTTAAACTTTCAATACGGGACGCTTGAACTATCACACTTAATCCTCGTTGGAAGCGCACACCAAGTCACGAGGATGTTACCCCACATGCATCACACAAGTCATTCTAAATGACCCTTGAAAAAAAAAGAGAAAAGTTACCCACAACAATAAGCCCAGGGATAGTACTTCACTCGGTTGCATAATTCTGTCTCTCTTGTAACGGAAATTCACCTTGAACTTGTGCTTTTATGGGATTCGAACCTGAGATCATGTTTTGATAACAAACATAGGAAAAATAGCTAATACTTCCTACCTAATGCTTAAGCTTTCAATACAGGACGCTTGAACTGTCACACTTAATCCTCGTTGAAAGCTCACACCAAGTCACGAGGATGTTACCCCATGCACTACAAAAGTCATTCTAAAAGATCCTAGGAAATAGCATAAAAAGGTTACCCACAACAATGAGCCCAGGGATAGTACTTAACTCGGTTGCATAATTCTGTCTCTTGTAAGGGAAATTCACTTCGAACTTGTGCTTTTATGGGATTCGAACCTGAGATCATGTTTTGATAACAAACATAGGAAAAATAGGTAATCCTTCCTACCTAATGCTTAAGCTTTCAATACGGGACGCTTGAACTTTCAAACTTAATCCTCGTTGAAAGCTCACACCAAGTCACGAGGATGTTACCCCCACGCACCACAAAAGTCATTCTAAAAGATCCTAGGAAATAACACAAAAAGGTTACCCACAACAATGAGCCCATGGATAGTAGTTAACTCGGTTGCACAATTCTGTCTCTTGTAAATGAAATTCACCTTGAACTTGTGCTTTTATGGGATTCGAACCTGAGATCATGTTTTGATAACAAACATAGGAAAAATTGCTAATCCTTCCTACCTAATGCTTAAGCTTTCAATACGGGACGCTTGAACTGTCACACTTAATCCTCGTTGAAAGCTCACACCAAGCCACGAGGATGTTACCCGATGCACCACAAAAGTCATTCTAAAAGATCCTTGTAAATAAACCAAAAAGTTTACCCACAACAATGAGCCCTGGGATAGTACTTAACTCGGTTGCATAATTCTGTCTCTTGTAAGGGAAATTCACCTCGAACTTGTGCTTTTATGGGATTCGAACCTGAGATCATGTTTTGATAACAAACATAGGAAAAATAGCTAATACTTCCTACCTAATGCTTAAGCTTTCAATACGGGACGCTTGAACTGTCACACTTAATCCTCGTTGAAAGCTCACACCAAGTCACGAGGATGTTACCCGATGCACCACAAAAGTCATTCTAAAAGATCCTTGGAAATAACACAAAAAGTTTACCCACAACAATGAGCCCTGGGATAGTACTTAACTCGGTTGCATAATTCTGTCTCTTGTAAGGGAAATTCACCTCGAACTTGTGCTTTTATGGGATTCGAACCTGAGATCATGTTTTGATAACAAACATAGGAAAAATAGGTAATCCTTCCTACCTAATGCTTAAGCTTTCAATACGGGACGCTTGAACTATCACACTTAATCCTCGTTGAAAGCTCACACCAAGTCACGAGGATGTTACCCCCCATGCATCAAACAAGTCATTCTAAATAACCCTTGGAAATAAAACACAAAGGTTACCCACAACAATAAGCCCAGGGATAGTACTTAACTCGGTTGCATAATTCTATCTCTTGTAAGGTAAATTCACCTTGAACTTGTGCTTTTATGTAATTCGAACCTGATATCATGTTTTGATAACAAACATAAGAAATATAGCTAATCCGTTCTACCTAATGCTTAAGCTTTCAATACGGGACGCTTGAACTGTCACACTTAATCCTCGTTGAAAGCGCACACCACGTCACGAGGATGTTACCCCCCATGCATCACACACGTGATTCTAAATAACCCTTGGAAATAAAACAGAAAGGTTACCCACAAAAATAAGCTCAGGGATAGTACTTAACTCGGTTGCATAATTCTGTCTCTTGTAAGGAAAATTCACCTTGAACTTGTGCTTTTATGGGATTCGAACCTGAGATCATGTTTTGATAACAAACATAGGAAAAATAGGTAATCTTTCCTACCTAATGCTTAAGCTTTCAATACGGGACGCTTGAACTATCACACTTAATCCTCGTTGAAAGCTCATACCAAGTCACGACGATGTTACCCCCCATGCATCACACAAGTCATTTTAAATAACCCTTGGAAATAAAACACAAAGGTTACCCACAACAATGAGCCCAGGGATAGTAGTTAACTCGGTTGCACAATTCTGTCTCTTGTAAGGGAAATTCACCTTGAACTTGTGCTTTTATGGGATTCGAACCTGAGATCATGTTTTGATAACAAACATAGGAAAAATAGCTAATCCTTCCTACCTAATGCATAAGCTTTCAATACGGGACGCTTGAACTGTCACACTTAATCCTCGTTGAAAGCTCACACCAAGTCACGAGGATGTTACCCCCCATCCATCACACAAGTAATTCTAAATGACGCTTGGAAAAAAAAACAGAAAGGTTACCCAAAACAATAAGCCCAAGGATAGTACTTAACTCGGTTGCATAATTCTGTCTCTTGTAAGGAAAATTCACCTTGAACTTGTGCTTTTATGTAATTCGAACCTCAGATCATGTTTTGATAACAAACATTGGAAATATAGCTAATCCGTTCTACCTAATGCTTAAGCTTTCAATACGGGACGCTTGAACTTTCACATTTAATCCTCGTGGAAAGCTCACACCATGTCATGGGGATGTTACCCCCATGCACCACAAAAGTCATTCTAAAAGATCCTAGGAAATAACACAAAAAGGTTACCCACAACAATGATCCGAGGGATAGTACTTAACTCGGTTGCATAATTATATCTCTTGTAAGGGAAATTCACCTCGAACTTGTGCTTTTATGGGATTCGAACCTGAGATCATGTTTTGATAACAAACATAGGAAAAATAGGTAATCCTTCCTACCTAATGCTTAAGCTTTCAATACGGGACGCTTGAACTATCACACTTAATCCTCGTTGAAAGCTCACACCAAGTCACGAGGATGTTACCCCCCATGCATCAAACAAGTCATTCTAAATAACCCTTGGAAATAAAACACAAAGGTTACCCACAACAATAAGCCCAGGGATAGTACTTAACTCGGTTGCATAATTCTGTCTCTTGTAAGGGAAATTCACCTTGAACTTGTGCTTTTACGAGATTCGAACCTGAGATCATGTTTTGATAACAAACATAGGAAAAATAGGTAATCCTTCCTACCTAATCTTTAAGCTTTCAATATGGGATGCTTGAACTATCACACTTAATCCTCGTTGAAAGCTCACACCAAGTCACGAGGATGTTACCCCCCATACATCACACAAGTAATTCTAAATGACGCTTGGAAAAAAAATAGAAAGGTTACCCACAACAATAAGCCCAGGGATAGTACTTAACTCGGTTGCATAATTCTATCTCTTGTAAGGTAAATTCACCTTGAACTTGTGCTTTTATGTAATTCGAACCTGATATCATGTTTTGATAACAAACATAGGAAATATAGCTAATCTGTTCTACCTAATGCTTAAGCTTTCAATACGGGACGCTTGAACTTTCACACTTAATCCTCGTTGAAAGCTCACACCAAGTCACGAGGATGTTACCCCCATGCACCACAAAAGTCATTCTAAAAGATCCTAGGAAATAACACAAAAAGGTTACCCACAACAATGATCCGAGGGATAGTACTTAACTCGGTTGCATAATTATATCTCTTGTAAGGGAAATTCACCTCGAACTTGTGCTTTTATGGGATTCGAACCTGAGATCATGTTTTGATAACAAACATAGGAAAAATAGGTAATCCTTCCTACCTAATGCTTAAGCTTTCAATACGGGACGCTTGAACTATCACACTTAATCCTCGTTGAAAGCTCACACCAAGTCACGAGGATGTTACCCCCCATGCATCAAACAAGTCATTCTAAATAACCCTTGGAAATAAAACACAAAGGTTACCCACAACAATAAGCCCAGGGATAGTACTTAACTCGGTTGCATAATTCTGTCTCTTGTAAGGGAAATTCACCTTGAACTTGTGCTTTTACGAGATTCGAACCTGAGATCATGTTTTGATAACAAACATAGGAAAAATAGGTAATCCTTCCTACCTAATCTTTAAGCTTTCAATATGGGATGCTTGAACTATCACACTTAATCCTCGTTGAAAGCTCACACCAAGTCACGAGGATGTTACCCCCCATACATCACACAAGTAATTCTAAATGACGCTTGGAAAAAAAACAGAAAGGTTACCCACAACAATAAGCCCAAGGATAGTACTTAACTCGGTTGCATAATTCTGTCTCTTGTAAGGAAAATTCACCTTGAACTTGTGCTTTTATGTAATTCGAACCTGATATCATGTTTTGATAACAAAAATAGGAAAAATAGGTAATCCTTAATACCTAATGCTTAAGCTTTCAATACGGGACGCTTGAACTATCACACTTAATCCTCATTGAAAGCTCACACCAAGTCACGAGGATGTTACACCCCATGCATCACACAAGTCATTCTAAATAACCCTTGGAAATAAAACACAAAGGTTACCCACAACAATAAGCCCAGGGATAGTACTTAACTCGGTTGCATAATTCTATCTCTTGTAAGGTAAATTCACCTTGAACTTGTGCTTTTATGTAATTCGAACCTGATATCATGTTTTGATAACAAACATAAGAAATATAGCTAATCCGTTCTACCTAATGCTTAAGCTTTCAATACGGGACGCTTGAACTGTCACACTTAATCCTCGTTGAAAGCGCACACCACGTCACGAGGATGTTACCCCCCATGCATCACACACGTGATTCTAAATAACCCTTGGAAATAAAACAGAAAGGTTACCCACAAAAATAAGCTCAGGGATAGTACTTAACTCGGTTGCATAATTCTGTCTCTTGTAAGGAAAATTCACCTTGAACTTGTGCTTTTATGGGATTCGAACCTGAGATCATGTTTTGATAACAAACATAGGAAAAATAGGTAATCTTTCCTACCTAATGCTTAAGCTTTCAATACGGGACGCTTGAACTATCACACTTAATCCTCGTTGAAAGCTCATACCAAGTCACGACGATGTTACCCCCCATGCATCACACAAGTCATTTTAAATAACCCTTGGAAATAAAACACAAAGGTTACCCACAACAATGAGCCCAGGGATAGTAGTTAACTCGGTTGCACAATTCTGTCTCTTGTAAGGGAAATTCACCTTGAACTTGTGCTTTTATGGGATTCGAACCTGAGATCATGTTTTGATAACAAACATAGGAAAAATAGCTAATCCTTCCTACCTAATGCATAAGCTTTCAATACGGGACGCTTGAACTGTCACACTTAATCCTCGTTGAAAGCTCACACCAAGTCACGAGGATGTTACCCCCCATCCATCACACAAGTAATTCTAAATGACGCTTGAAAAAAAAAACAGAAAGGTTACCCAAAACAATAAGCCCAAGGATAGTACTTAACTCGGTTGCATAATTCTGTCTCTTGTAAGGAAAATTCACCTTGAACTTGTGCTTTTATGTAATTCGAACCTCAGATCATGTTTTGATAACAAACATTGGAAATATAGCTAATCCGTTCTACCTAATGCTTAAGCTTTCAATACGGGACGCTTGAACTTTCACATTTAATCCTCGTGGAAAGCTCACACCATGTCATGGGGATGTTACCCCCATGCACCACAAAAGTCATTCTAAAAGATCCTAGGAAATAACACAAAAAGGTTACCCACAACAATGATCCGAGGGATAGTACTTAACTCGGTTGCATAATTATATCTCTTGTAAGGGAAATTCACCTCGAACTTGTGCTTTTATGGGATTCGAACCTGAGATCATGTTTTGATAACAAACATAGGAAAAATAGGTAATCCTTCCTACCTAATGCTTAAGCTTTCAATACGGGACGCTTGAACTATCACACTTAATCCTCGTTGAAAGCTCACACCAAGTCACGAGGATGTTACCCCCCATGCATCAAACAAGTCATTCTAAATAACCCTTGGAAATAAAACACAAAGGTTACCCACAACAATAAGCCCAGGGATAGTACTTAACTCGGTTGCATAATTCTGTCTCTTGTAAGGGAAATTCACCTTGAACTTGTGCTTTTACGAGATTCGAACCTGAGATCATGTTTTGATAACAAACATAGGAAAAATAGGTAATCCTTCCTACCTAATCTTTAAGCTTTCAATATGGGATGCTTGAACTATCACACTTAATCCTCGTTGAAAGCTCACACCAAGTCACGAGGATGTTACCCCCCATACATCACACAAGTAATTCTAAATGACGCTTGGAAAAAAAATAGAAAGGTTACCCACAACAATAAGCCCAGGGATAGTACTTAACTCGGTTGCATAATTCTATCTCTTGTAAGGTAAATTCACCTTGAACTTGTGCTTTTATGTAATTCGAACCTGATATCATGTTTTGATAACAAACATAGGAAATATAGCTAATCCGTTCTACCTAATGCTTAAGCTTTCAATACGGGACGCTTGAACTTTCACACTTAATCCTCGTTGAAAGCTCACACCAAGTCACGAGGATGTTACCCCCATGCACCACAAAAGTCATTCTAAAAGATCCTAGGAAATAACACAAAAAGGTTACCCACAACAATGATCCAAGGGATAGTACTTAACTCGGTTGCATAATTCTGTCTCTTGTAAGGGAAATTCACCTTGAACTTGTGCTTTTATGGGATTCGAACCTGAGATCATATTTTGATAACAAACATAGGAAAAATAGCTTATCCTTCCTACCTAATGCTTAAGCTTTCAATACGGGACGCTTGAACTGTCACACTTAATCCTCGTTGAAAGCGCACACCACGTCACGAGGATGTTACCCCCCATGCATCACACACGTGATTCTAAATAACCCTTGGAAATAAAACAGAAAGGTTACCCACAAAAATAAGCTCAGGGATAGTACTTAACTCGGTTGCATAATTCTGTCTCTTGTAAGGAAAATTCACCTTGAACTTGTGCTTTTATGGGATTCGAACCTGAGATCATGTTTTGATAACAAACATAGGAAAAATAGCTAATCCTTCCTACCTAATGCATAAGCTTTCAATACGGGACGCTTGAACTGTCACACTTAATCCTCGTTGAAAGCTCACACCAAGTCACGAGGATGTTACCCCCCATCCATCACACAAGTAATTCTAAATGACGCTTGAAAAAAAAAACAGAAAGGTTACCCAAAACAATAAGCCCAAGGATAGTACTTAACTCGGTTGCATAATTCTGTCTCTTGTAAGGAAAATTCACCTTGAACTTGTGCTTTTATGTAATTCGAACCTCAGATCATGTTTTGATAACAAACATTGGAAATATAGCTAATCCGTTCTACCTAATGCTTAAGCTTTCAATACGGGACGCTTGAACTATCACACTTAATCCTCTTTGGAAGCGCACACCAAGTCACGAGGATGTTACCCCACATGCATCACACAAGTCATTCTAAATGACCCTTGAAAAAAAGAAGAAAGGTTACCCACAACAATAAGCCCAGGGATAGTACTTCACTCGGTTGCATAATTCTGTCTCTTGTTACGGAAATTCACCTTGAACTTGTGCTTTTATGGGATTCGAACCTGAGATCATGTTTTGATAACAAACATAGGAAAAATAGCTAATCCTTCCTACCTAATGCTTAAGCTTTCAATACGGGACGCTTGAACTGTCACACTTAATCCTCGTTGAAAGCTCACACCAAGTCACGAGGATGTTACCCCATGCACCACAAAAGTCATTCTAAAAGATCCTAGGAAATAGCATAAAAAGGTTACCCACAACAATGAGCCCAGGGATAGTACTAAACTCGGTTGCATAATTCTGTCTCTTGTAAGGGAAATTCACCTCGAACTTGTGCTTTTATGGGATTCGAACCTGAGATCATGTTTTGATAACAAGCATAGGAAAAAAAGGTAATCCTTCCTACCTAATGCTTAAACTTTAAATACGGGACGCTTTAACTATCACACTTAATCCTCGTTGAAAGCTCACACTAAGTCACGAGGATGTTACCCCCCATGCATCACACAAATCATTCTAAATGACCCTTGGAAATAAAACAGAAAGGTTACCCACACCAATAAGCCCAGGGATAGTACTTCACTCAGTTGCATAATTCTGTCTCTTGTAAGGGAAATTCGCCTTGAACTTGTGCTTTTATGGGATTCGAACCTGAGATCATGTTTTGATAACAAACATAGGAAAAATAGGTAATCCTTAATACCTAATGCTTAAGCTTTCAATACGGGACGCTTGAACTATCAAACTTAATCCTCGTTGAAAGCTCACACCAAGTCACGAGGATGTTACACCCCATGCATCACACAAGTCATTCTAAATAACCCTTGGAAATAAAACACAAAGGTTACCCACAACAATAAGCCCAGGGATAGTACTTAACTCGGTTGCATAATTCTGTCTCTTGTAAGGTAAATTCACCTTGAACTTGTGATTTTATGGGATTCGAACATGAGATCATGTTTTGATAACAAACATAGGAAAAATAGGTAATCCTTCCTACCTAATGCTTAAGCTTTCAATACGGGATGCTTGAACTATCACACTTAATCCTCGTTGAAAGCTCACACCAAGTCACGAGGATGTTACCCCCCATGCATCACACAAGTAATTCTAAATGACGCTTGGAAAAAAAACAGAAAGGTTACCCACAACAATAAGCCCAAGGATAGTACTTAACTCGGTTGCATAATTCTGTCTCTTGTAAGGAAAATTCACCTTCAACTTGTGCTTTTATGTAATTCGAACCTCAGATCATGTTTTGATAACAAACATAGGAAATATAGCTAATCTGTTCTACCTAATGCTTAAGCTTTCAATACGGGACGCTTGAACTTTCACACTTAATCCTCGTTGAAAGCTCACACCAAGTCATGAGGATGTTACCCTCATGCACCAAAAAAGTTATTCTAAAAGATCCTAGGAAATAACACAAAAAGGTTACCCACAACAATGAGCCCAGGGATAGTACTTAACTCGGTTGCATAATTATATCTCTTGTAAGGGAAATTCACCTCGAACTTGTGCTTTTATGGGATTCGAACCTGAGATCATGTTTTGATAACAAACATAGGAAAAATAGGTAATTCTTCCTACCTAATGCTTAAACTTTCAATACGGGACGCTTGAACTATCACACTTAATCCTCGTTGGAAGCGCACACCAAGTCACGAGGATGTTACCCCACATGCATCACACAAGTCATTCTAAATGACCCTTGAAAAAAAAGAGAAAGGTTACCCACAACAATAAGCCCAGGGATAGTACTTCACTCGGTTGCATAATTCTGTCTCTTGTAACGGAAATTCACCTTGACCTTGTGCTTTTATGGGATTCGAACCTGAGATCATGTTTTGATAACAAACATAGGAAAAATAGCTAATCCTTCCTACCTAATGCTTAAGCTTTCAATACGGGACGCTTGAACTGTCACACTTAATCCTCGTTGAAAGCTCACACCAAGTCACGAGGATGTTACCCCATGCACCACAAAAGTCATTCTAAAAGATCCTAGGAAATAACATAAAAGGTTACCCACAACAATGAGCCTAGGGATAGTACTTAACTCGGTTGCATAATTCTGTCTCTTGTAAGGGAAATTCACCTCGAACTTGTGCTTTTATGGGATTCGAACCTGAGATCATGTTTTGATAACAAACATAGGAAAAATAGGTAATCCTTCCTACCTAATGCTTAAACTTTCAATACGGGACGCTTGAACTATCACACTTAATCCTCGTTGGAAGTGCACACCAAGTCACGAGGATGTTACCCCACATGCATCACACAAGTCATTCTAAATGACCCTTGAAAAAAAGAAGAAAGGTTACCCACAACAATAAGCCCAGGGATAGTACTTCACTCGGTTGCATAATTCTGTCTCTTGTAACGGAAATTCACCTTGAACTTGTGCTTTTATGGGATTCGAACCTGAGATCATGTTTTGATAACAAACATAGGAAAAATAGCTAATCCTTCCTACCTAATGCTTAAGCTTTCAATACGGGACGCTTGAACTGTCACACTTAATCCTCGTTGAAAGCTCACACCAAGTCACGAGGATGTTACCCCATGCACCACAAAAGTCATTCTAAAAGATCCTAGGAAATAGCATAAAAAGGTTACCCACAACAATGAGCCCAGGGATAGTACTTAACTCAGTTGCATAATTCTGTCTCTTGTAAGGGAAATTCACCTCGAACTTGTGCTTTTATGGGATTCGAACCTGAGATCATGTTTTGATAACAAACATAGGAAAAAAAGGTAATCCTTCCTACCTAATGCTTAAACTTTAAATACGGGACGCTTTAACTATCACACTTAATCCTCGTTGAAAGCTCACACTAAGTCACGAGGATGTTACCCCCCATGCATCACACAAATCATTCTAAATGACCCTTGGAAATAAAACAGAAAGGTTACCCACACCAATAAGCCCAGGGATAGTACTTCACTCAGTTGCATAATTCTGTCTCTTGTAAGGGAAATTCGCCTTGAACTTGTGCTTTTATGGGATTCGAACCTGAGATCATGTTTTGATAACAAACATAGGAAAAATAGGTAATCCTTAATACCTAATGCTTAAGCTTTCAATACGGGACGCTTGAACTATCACACTTAATCCTCGTTGAAAGCTCACACCAAGTCACGAGGATGTTACACCCCATGCATCACACAAGTCATTCTAAATAACCCTTGGAAATAAAACACAAAGGTTACCCACAACAATAAGCCCAAGGATAGTACTTAACTCGGTTGCATAATTCTGTCTCTTGTAAGGAAAATTCACCTTCAACTTGTGCTTTTATGTAATTCGAACCTCAGATCATGTTTTGATAACAAACATAGGAAATATAGCTAATCTGTTCTACCTAATGCTTAAGCTTTCAATACGGGACGCTTGAACTTTCACACTTAATCCTAGTTGAAAGCTCACACCAAGTCATGAGGATGTTACCCTCATGCACCAAAAAAGTTATTCTAAAAGATCCTAGGAAATAACACAAAAAGGTTACCCACAACAATGAGCCCAGGGATAGTACTTAACTCGGTTGCATAATTATATCTCTTGTAAGGGAAATTCACCTCGAACTTGTGCTTTTATGCGATTCGAACCTGAGATCATGTTTTGATAACAAACATAGGAAAAATAGGTAATTCTTCCTACCTAATGCTTAAACTTTCAATACGGGACGCTTGAACTATCACACTTAATCCTCGTTGGAAGCGCACACCAAGTCACGAGGATGTTACCCCACATGCATCACACAAGTCATTCTAAATGACCCTTGAAAAAAAAGAGAAAGGTTACCCACAACAATAAGCCCAGGGATAGTACTTCACTCGGTTGCATAATTCTGTCTCTTGTAACGGAAATTCACCTTGAACTTGTGCTTTTATGGGATTCGAACCTGAGATCATGTTTTGATAACAAACATAGGAAAAATAGCAAATCCTTCCTACCTAATGCTTAAGCTTTCAATACGGGACGCTTGAACTGTCACACTTAATCCTCGTTGAAAGCTCACACCAAGTCACGAGGATGTTACCCCATGCACCACAAAAGTCATTCTAAAAGATCCTAGGAAATAACATAAAAGGTTACCCACAACAATGAGCCTAGGGATAGTACTTAACTCGGTTGCATAATTCTGTCTCTTGTAAGGGAAATTCACCTCGAACTTGTGCTTTTATGGGATTCGAACCTGAGATCATGTTTTGATAACAAACATAGGAAAAATAGGTAATCCTTAATACCTAATGCTTAAGCTTTCAATACGGGACGCTTGAACTATCACACTTAATCCTCGTTGAAAGCTCACACCAAGTCACGAGGATGTTACACCCCATGCATCACACAAGTCATTCTAAATAACCCTTGGAAATAAAACACAAAGGTTACCCACAACAATAAGCCCAAGGATAGTACTTAACTCGGTTGCATAATTCTGTCTCTTGTAAGGAAAATTCACCTTGAACTTGTGCTTTTATGTAATTCGAACCTCAGATCATGTTTTGATAACAAACATAGGAAATATAGCTAATCTGTTCTACCTAATGCTTAAGCTTTCAATACGGGACGCTTGAACTTTCACACTTAATCCTCGTTGAAAGCTCACACCAAGTCATGAGGATGTTACCCTCATGCACCAAAAAAGTTATTCTAAAAGATCCTAGGAAATAACACAAAAAGGTTACCCACAACAATGAGCCCAGGGATAGTACTTAACTCGGTTGCATAATTATATCTCTTGTAAGGGAAATTCACCTCGAACTTGTGCTTTTATGGGATTCGAACCTGAGATCATGTTTTGATAACAAACATAGGAAAAATAGGTAATTCTTCCTACCTAATGCTTAAACTTTCAATACGGGACGCTTGAACTATCACACTTAATCCTCGTTGGAAGCGCACACCAAGTCACGAGGATGTTACCCCACATGCATCACACAAGTCATTCTAAATGACCCTTGAAAAAAAAGAGAAAGGTTACCCACAACAATAAGCCCAGGGATAGTACTTCACTCGGTTGCATAATTCTGTCTCTTGTAACGGAAATTCACCTTGAACTTGTGCTTTTATGGGATTCGAACCTGAGATCATGTTTTGATAACAAACATAGGAAAAATAGCAAATCCTTCCTACCTAATGCTTAAGCTTTCAATACGGGACGCTTGAACTGTCACACTTAATCCTCGTTGAAAGCTCACACCAAGTCACGAGGATGTTACCCCATGCACCACAAAAGTCATTCTAAAAGATCCTAGGAAATAACATAAAAGGTTACCCACAACAATGAGCCTAGGGATAGTACTTAACTCGGTTGCATAATTCTGTCTCTTGTAAGGGAAATTCACCTCGAACTTGTGCTTTTATGGGATTCGAACCTGAGATCATGTTTTGATAACAAACATAGGAAAAATAGGTAATCCTTCCTACCTAATGCTTAAACTTTCAATACGGGACGCTTTAACTATCACACTTAATCCTCGTTGAAAGCTCACACTAAGTCACGAGGATGTTACCTCCCATGCATCACACAAGTGATTCTAAATGACCCTTGGAAATAAAACAGAAAGGTTACCCACAACAATAAGCCCAGGGATAGTACTTCACTCAGTTGCATAATTCTGTCTCTTGTAAGGGAAATTCGCCTTGAACTTGTGCTTTTATGGGATTCGAACCTGAGATCATGTTTTGATAACAAACATAGGAAAAATAGGTAATCCTTAATACCTAATGCTTAAGCTTTCAATACGGGACGCTTGAACTATCACACTTAATCCTCGTTGAAAGCTCACACCAAGTCCCGAGGATGTTACACCCCATGCATCACACAAGTCATTCTAAATAACCCTTGGAAATAAAACACAAAGGTTACCCACAACAATAAGCCCAGGGATAGTACTTAACTCGGTTGCATAATTCTGTCTCTTGTAAGGTAAATTCACCTTGAACTTGTGCTTTTATGGGATTCGAACATGAGATCATGTTTTGATAACAAACATAGGAAAAATAGGTAATCCTTCCTACCTAATGCTTAAGCTTTCAATACGGGATGCTTGAACTATCACACTTAATCCTCGTTGAAAGCTCACACTAAGTCACGAGGATGTTACCCCCCATGCATCACACAAATCATTCTAAATGACCCTTGGAAATAAAACAGAAAGGTTACCCACACCAATAAGCCCAGGGATAGTACTTCACTCAGTTGCATAATTCTGTCTCTTGTAAGGGAAATTCGCCTTGAACTTGTGCTTTTATGGGATTCGAACCTGAGATCATGTTTTGATAACAAACATAGGAAAAATAGGTAATCCTTAATACCTAATGCTTAAGCTTTCAATACGGGACGCTTGAACTATCACACTTAATCCTCGTTGAAAGCTCACACCAAGTCACGAGGATGTTACACCCCATGCATCACACAAGTCATTCTAAATAACCCTTGGAAATAAAACACAAAGGTTACCCACAACAATAAGCCCAAGGATAGTACTTAACTCGGTTGCATAATTCTGTCTCTTGTAAGGAAAATTCACCTTGAACTTGTGCTTTTATGTAATTCGAACCTCAGATTATGTTTTGATAACAAACATAGGAAATATAGCTAATCTGTTCTACCTAATGCTTAAGCTTTCAATACGGGACGCTTGAACTTTCACACTTAATCCTAGTTGAAAGCTCACACCAAGTCATGAGGATGTTACCCTCATGCACCAAAAAAGTTATTCTAAAAGATCCTAGGAAATAACACAAAAAGGTTACCCACAACAATGAGCCCAGGGATAGTACTTAACTCGGTTGCATAATTATATCTCTTGTAAGGGAAATTCACCTCGAACTTGTGCTTTTATGCGATTCGAACCTGAGATCATGTTTTGATAACAAACATAGGAAAAATAGGTAATTCTTCCTACCTAATGCTTAAACTTTCAATACGGGACGCTTGAACTATCACACTTAATCCTCGTTGGAAGCGCACACCAAGTCACGAGGATGTTACCCCACATGCATCACACAAGTCATTCTAAATGACCCTTGAAAAAAAAGAGAAAGGTTACCCACAACAATAAGCCCAGGGATAGTACTTCACTCGGTTGCATAATTCTGTCTCTTGTAACGGAAATTCACCTTGAACTTGTGCTTTTATGGGATTCGAACCTGAGATCATGTTTTGATAACAAACATAGGAAAAATAGCAAATCCTTCCTACCTAATGCTTAAGCTTTCAATACGGGACGCTTGAACTGTCACACTTAATCCTCGTTGAAAGCTCACACCAAGTCACGAGGATGTTACCCCATGCACCACAAAAGTCATTCTAAAAGATCCTAGGAAATAACATAAAAGGTTACCCACAACAATGAGCCTAGGGATAGTACTTAACTCGGTTGCATAATTCTGTCTCTTGTAAGGGAAATTCACCTCGAACTTGTGCTTTTATGGGATTCGAACCTGAGATCATGTTTTGATAACAAACATAGGAAAAATAGGTAATCCTTCCTACCTAATGCTTAAACTTTCAATACGGGACGCTTTAACTATCACACTTAATCCTCGTTGAAAGCTCACACTAAGTCACGAGGATGTTACCCCCCATGCATCACACAAGTGATTCTAAATGACCCTTGGAAATAAAACAGAAAGGTTACCCACAACAATAAGCCCAGGGATAGTACTTCACTCAGTTGCATAATTCTGTCTCTTGTAAGGGAAATTCGCCTTGAACTTGTGCTTTTATGGGATTCGAACCTGAGATCATGTTTTGATAACAAACATAGGAAAAATAGGTAATCCTTAATACCTAATGCTTAAGCTTTCAATACGGGACGCTTGAACTATCACACTTAATCCTCGTTGAAAGCTCACACCAAGTCCCGAGGATGTTACACCCCATGCATCACACAAGTCATTCTAAATAACCCTTGGAAATAAAACACAAAGGTTACCCACAACAATAAGCCCAGGGATAGTACTTAACTCGGTTGCATAATTCTGTCTCTTGTAAGGTAAATTCACCTTGAACTTGTGCTTTTATGTAATTCGAACCTCAGATTATGTTTTGATAACAAACATAGGAAATATAGCTAATCTGTTCTACCTAATGCTTAAGCTTTCAATACGGGACGCTTGAACTTTCACACTTAATCCTAGTTGAAAGCTCACACCAAGTCATGAGGATGTTACCCTCATGCACCAAAAAAGTTATTCTAAAAGATCCTAGGAAATAACACAAAAAGGTTACCCACAACAATGAGCCCAGGGATAGTACTTAACTCGGTTGCATAATTATATCTCTTGTAAGGGAAATTCACCTCGAACTTGTGCTTTTATGCGATTCGAACCTGAGATCATGTTTTGATAACAAACATAGGAAAAATAGGTAATTCTTCCTACCTAATGCTTAAACTTTCAATACGGGACGCTTGAACTATCACACTTAATCCTCGTTGGAAGCGCACACCAAGTCACGAGGATGTTACCCCACATGCATCACACAAGTCATTCTAAATGACCCTTGAAAAAAAAGAGAAAGGTTACCCACAACAATAAGCACAGGGATAGTACTTCACTCGGTTGCATAATTCTGTCTCTTGTAACGGAAATTCACCTTGAACTTGTGCTTTTATGGGATTCGAACCTGAGATCATGTTTTGATAACAAACATAGGAAAAATAGCAAATCCTTCCTACCTAATGCTTAAGCTTTCAATACGGGACGCTTGAACTGTCACACTTAATCCTCGTTGAAAGCTCACACCAAGTCACGAGGATGTTACCCCATGCACCACAAAAGTCATTCTAAAAGATCCTAGGAAATAACATAAAAGGTTACCCACAACAATGAGCCTAGGGATAGTACTTAACTCGGTTGCATAATTCTGTCTCTTGTAAGGGAAATTCACCTCGAACTTGTGCTTTTATGGGATTCGAACCTGAGATCATGTTTTGATAACAAACATAGGAAAAATAGGTAATCCTTCCTACCTAATGCTTAAACTTTCAATACGGGACGCTTTAACTATCACACTTAATCCTCGTTGAAAGCTCACACTAAGTCACGAGGATGTTACCCCCCATGCATCACACAAGTGATTCTAAATGACCCTTGGAAATAAAACAGAAAGGTTACCCACAACAATAAGCCCAGGGATAGTACTTCACTCAGTTGCATAATTCTGTCTCTTGTAAGGGAAATTCGCCTTGAACTTGTGCTTTTATGGGATTCGAACCTGAGATCATGTTTTGATAACAAACATAGGAAAAATAGGTAATCCTTAATACCTAATGCTTAAGCTTTCAATACGGGACGCTTGAACTATCACACTTAATCCTCGTTGAAAGCTCACACCAAGTCCCGAGGATGTTACACCCCATGCATCACACAAGTCATTCTAAATAACCCTTGGAAATAAAACACAAAGGTTACCCACAACAATAAGCCCAGGGATAGTACTTAACTCGGTTGCATAATTCTGTCTCTTGTAAGGTAAATTCACCTTGAACTTGTGCTTTTATGGGATTCGAACATGAGATCATGTTTTGATAACAAACATAGGAAAAATAGGTAATCCTTCCTACCTAATGCTTAAGCTTTCAATACGGGATGCTTGAACTATCACACTTAATCCTCGTTGAAAGCTCACACTAAGTCACGAGGATGTTACCCCCCATGCATCACACAAATCATTCTAAATGACCCTTGGAAATAAAACAGAAAGGTTACCCACACCAATAAGCCCAGGGATAGTACTTCACTCAGTTGCATAATTCTGTCTCTTGTAAGGGAAATTCGCCTTGAACTTGTGCTTTTATGGGATTCGAACCTGAGATCATGTTTTGATAACAAACATAGGAAAAATAGGTAATCCTTAATACCTAATGCTTAAGCTTTCAATACGGGACGCTTGAACTATCACACTTAATCCTCGTTGAAAGCTCACACCAAGTCACGAGGATGTTACACCCCATGCATCACACAAGTCATTCTAAATAACCCTTGGAAATAAAACACAAAGGTTACCCACAACAATAAGCCCAAGGATAGTACTTAACTCGGTTGCATAATTCTGTCTCTTGTAAGGAAAATTCACCTTGAACTTGTGCTTTTATGTAATTCGAACCTCAGATTATGTTTTGATAACAAACATAGGAAATATAGCTAATCTGTTCTACCTAATGCTTAAGCTTTCAATACGGGACGCTTGAACTTTCACACTTAATCCTAGTTGAAAGCTCACACCAAGTCATGAGGATGTTACCCTCATGCACCAAAAAAGTTATTCTAAAAGATCCTAGGAAATAACACAAAAAGGTTACCCACAACAATGAGCCCAGGGATAGTACTTAACTCGGTTGCATAATTATATCTCTTGTAAGGGAAATTCACCTCGAACTTGTGCTTTTATGCGATTCGAACCTGAGATCATGTTTTGATAACAAACATAGGAAAAATAGGTAATTCTTCCTACCTAATGCTTAAACTTTCAATACGGGACGCTTGAACTATCACACTTAATCCTCGTTGGAAGCGCACACCAAGTCACGAGGATGTTACCCCACATGCATCACACAAGTCATTCTAAATGACCCTTGAAAAAAAAGAGAAAGGTTACCCACAACAATAAGCCCAGGGATAGTACTTCACTCGGTTGCATAATTCTGTCTCTTGTAACGGAAATTCACCTTGAACTTGTGCTTTTATGGGATTCGAACCTGAGATCATGTTTTGATAACAAACATAGGAAAAATAGCAAATCCTTCCTACCTAATGCTTAAGCTTTCAATACGGGACGCTTGAACTGTCACACTTAATCCTCGTTGAAAGCTCACACCAAGTCACGAGGATGTTACCCCATGCACCACAAAAGTCATTCTAAAAGATCCTAGGAAATAACATAAAAGGTTACCCACAACAATGAGCCTAGGGATAGTACTTAACTCGGTTGCATAATTCTGTCTCTTGTAAGGGAAATTCACCTCGAACTTGTGCTTTTATGGGATTCGAACCTGAGATCATGTTTTGATAACAAACATAGGAAAAATAGGTAATCCTTAATACCTAATGCTTAAGCTTTCAATACGGGACGCTTGAACTATCACACTTAATCCTCGTTGAAAGCTCACACCAAGTCACGAGGATGTTACACCCCATGCATCACACAAGTCATTCTAAATAACCCTTGGAAATAAAACACAAAGGTTACCCACAACAATAAGCCCAAGGATAGTACTTAACTCGGTTGCATAATTCTGTCTCTTGTAAGGAAAATTCACCTTGAACTTGTGCTTTTATGTAATTCGAACCTCAGATCATGTTTTGATAACAAACATAGGAAATATAGCTAATCTGTTCTACCTAATGCTTAAGCTTTCAATACGGGACGCTTGAACTTTCACACTTAATCCTCGTTGAAAGCTCACACCAAGTCATGAGGATGTTACCCTCATGCACCAAAAAAGTTATTCTAAAAGATCCTAGGAAATAACACAAAAAGGTTACCCACAACAATGAGCCCAGGGATAGTACTTAACTCGGTTGCATAATTATATCTCTTGTAAGGGAAATTCACCTCGAACTTGTGCTTTTATGGGATTCGAACCTGAGATCATGTTTTGATAACAAACATAGGAAAAATAGGTAATTCTTCCTACCTAATGCTTAAACTTTCAATACGGGACGCTTGAACTATCACACTTAATCCTCGTTGGAAGCGCACACCAAGTCACGAGGATGTTACCCCACATGCATCACACAAGTCATTCTAAATGACCCTTGAAAAAAAAGAGAAAGGTTACCCACAACAATAAGCCCAGGGATAGTACTTCACTCGGTTGCATAATTCTGTCTCTTGTAACGGAAATTCACCTTGAACTTGTGCTTTTATGGGATTCGAACCTGAGATCATGTTTTGATAACAAACATAGGAAAAATAGCAAATCCTTCCTACCTAATGCTTAAGCTTTCAATACGGGACGCTTGAACTGTCACACTTAATCCTCGTTGAAAGCTCACACCAAGTCACGAGGATGTTACCCCATGCACCACAAAAGTCATTCTAAAAGATCCTAGGAAATAACATAAAAGGTTACCCACAACAATGAGCCTAGGGATAGTACTTAACTCGGTTGCATAATTCTGTCTCTTGTAAGGGAAATTCACCTCGAACTTGTGCTTTTATGGGATTCGAACCTGAGATCATGTTTTGATAACAAACATAGGAAAAATAGGTAATCCTTCCTACCTAATGCTTAAACTTTCAATACGGGACGCTTTAACTATCACACTTAATCCTCGTTGAAAGCTCACACTAAGTCACGAGGATGTTACCCCCCATGCATCACACAAGTGATTCTAAATGACCCTTGGAAATAAAACAGAAAGGTTACCCACAACAATAAGCCCAGGGATAGTACTTCACTCAGTTGCATAATTCTGTCTCTTGTAAGGGAAATTCGCCTTGAACTTGTGCTTTTATGGGATTCGAACCTGAGATCATGTTTTGATAACAAACATAGGAAAAATAGGTAATCCTTAATACCTAATGCTTAAGCTTTCAATACGGGACGCTTGAACTATCACACTTAATCCTCGTTGAAAGCTCACACCAAGTCACGAGGATGTTACACCCCATGCATCACACAAGTCATTCTAAATAACCCTTGGAAATAAAACACAAAGGTTACCCACAAAAATAAGCCCAGGGATAGTACTTAACTCGGTTGCATAATTCTGTCTCTTGTAAGGTAAATTCACCTTGAACTTGTGCTTTTATGGGATTCGAACATGAGATCATGTTTTGATAACAAACATAGGAAAAATAGGTAATCCTTCCTACCTAATGCTTAAGCTTTCAATACGGGATGCTTGAACTATCACACTTAATCCTCGTTTAAAGCTCACACCAAGTCACAAGGATGTTACCCCCCATGCATCACACAAGTAATTCTAAATGACGCTTGGAAAAAAACAGAAAGGTTACCCACAACAATAAGCCCAAGGATAGTACTTAACTCGGTTGCATAATTCTGTCTCTTGTAAGGAAAATTCACCTTGAACTTGTGCTTTTATGTAATTCGAACCTCAGATTATGTTTTGATAACAAACATAGGAAATATAGCTAATCTGTTCTACCTAATGCTTAAGCTTTCAATACGGGACGCTTGAACTTTCACACTTAATCCTAGTTGAAAGCTCACACCAAGTCATGAGGATGTTACCCTCATGCACCAAAAAAGTTATTCTAAAAGATCCTAGGAAATAACACAAAAAGGTTACCCACAACAATGAGCCCAGGGATAGTACTTAACTCGGTTGCATAATTATATCTCTTGTAAGGGAAATTCACCTCGAACTTGTGCTTTTATGGGATTCGAACCTGAGATCATGTTTTGATAACAAACATAGGAAAAATAGGTAATTCTTCCTACCTAATGCTTAAACTTTCAATACGGGACGCTTGAACTATCACACTTAATCCTCGTTGGAAGCGCACACCAAGTCACGAGGATGTTACCCCACATGCATCACACAAGTCATTCTAAATGACCCTTGAAAAAAAAGAGAAAGGTTACCCACAACAATAAGCCCAGGGATAGTACTTCACTCGGTTGCATAATTCTGTCTCTTGTAACGGAAATTCACCTTGAACTTGTGCTTTTATGGGATTCGAACCTGAGATCATGTTTTGATAACAAACATAGGAAAAATAGCAAATCCTTCCTACCTAATGCTTAAGCTTTCAATACGGGACGCTTGAACTGTCACACTTAATCCTCGTTGAAAGCTCACACCAAGTCACGAGGATGTTACCCCATGCACCACAAAAGTCATTCTAAAAGATCCTAGGAAATAACATAAAAGGTTACCCACAACAATGAGCCTAGGGATAGTACTTAACTCGGTTGCATAATTCTGTCTCTTGTAAGGGAAATTCACCTCGAACTTGTGCTTTTATGGGATTCGAACCTGAGATCATGTTTTGATAACAAACATAGGAAAAATAGGTAATCCTTAATACCTAATGCTTAAGCTTTCAATACGGGACGCTTGAACTATCACACTTAATCCTCGTTGAAAGCTCACACCAAGTCACGAGGATGTTACACCCCATGCATCACACAAGTCATTCTAAATAACCCTTGGAAATAAAACACAAAGGTTACCCACAACAATAAGCCCAGGGATAGTACTTAACTCGGTTGCATAATTCTGTCTCTTGTAAGGTAAATTCACCTTGAACTTGTGCTTTTATGGGATTCGAACATGAGATCATGTTTTGATAACAAACATAGGAAAAATAGGTAATCCTTCCTACCTAATGCTTAAGCTTTCAATACGGGATGCTTGAACTATCACACTTAATCCTCGTTTAAAGCTCACACCAAGTCACGAGGATGTTACCCCCCATGCATCACACAAGTAATTCTAAATGACGCTTGGAAAAAAAACAGAAAGGTTACCCACAACAATAAGCCCAAGGATAGTACTTAACTCGGTTGCATAATTCTGTCTCTTGTAAGGAAAATTCACCTTGAACTTGTGCTTTTATGTAATTCGAACCTCAGATCATGTTTTGATAACAAACATAGGAAATATACCTAATCTGTTCTACCTAATGCTTAAGCTTTCAATACGGGACGCTTGAACTTTCACACTTAATCCTCGTTGAAAGCTCACACCAAGTCATGAGGATGTTACCCTCATGCACCAAAAAAGTTATTCTAAAAGATCCTAGGAAATAACACAAAAAGGTTACCCACAACAATGAGCCCAGGGATAGTACTTAACTCGGTTGCATAATTATATCTCTTGTAAGGGAAATTCACCTCGAACTTGTGCTTTTATGGGATTCGAACCTGAGATCATGTTTTGATAACAAACATAGGAAAAATAGGTAATTCTTCCTACCTAATGCTTAAACTTTCAATACGGGACGCTTGAACTATCACACTTAATCCTCGTTGGAAGCGCACACCAAGTCACGAGGATGTTACCCCACATGCATCACACAAGTCATTCTAAATGACCCTTGAAAAAAAAGAGAAAGGTTACCCACAACAATAAGCCCAGGGATAGTACTTCACTCGGTTGCATAATTCTGTCTCTTGTAACGGAAATTCACCTTGAACTTGTGCTTTTATGGGATTCGAACCTGAGATCATGTTTTGATAACAAACATAGGAAAAATAGCAAATCCTTCCTACCTAATGCTTAAGCTTTCAATACGGGACGCTTGAACTGTCACACTTAATCCTCGTTGAAAGCTCACACCAAGTCACGAGGATGTTACCCCATGCACCACAAAAGTCATTCTAAAAGATCCTAGGAAATAACATAAAAGGTTACCCACAACAATGAGCCTAGGGATAGTACTTAACTCGGTTGCATAATTCTGTCTCTTGTAAGGGAAATTCACCTCGAACTTGTGCTTTTATGGGATTCGAACCTGAGATCATGTTTTGATAACAAACATAGGAAAAATAGGTAATCCTTCCTACCTAATGCTTAAACTTTCAATACGGGACGCTTTAACTATCACACTTAATCCTCGTTGAAAGCTCACACTAAGTCACGAGGATGTTACCCCCCATGCATCACACAAGTGATTCTAAATGACCCTTGGAAATAAAACAGAAAGGTTACCCACAACAATAAGCCCAGGGATAGTACTTCACTCAGTTGCATAATTCTGTCTCTTGTAAGGGAAATTCGCCTTGAACTTGTGCTTTTATGGGATTCGAACCTGAGATCATGTTTTGATAACAAACATAGGAAAAATAGGTAATCCTTAATACCTAATGCTTAAGCTTTCAATACGGGACGCTTGAACTATCACACTTAATCCTCGTTGAAAGCTCACACCAAGTCACGAGGATGTTACACCCCATGCATCACACAAGTCATTCTAAATAACCCTTGGAAATAAAACACAAAGGTTACCCACAAAAATAAGCCCAGGGATAGTACTTAACTCGGTTGCATAATTCTGTCTCTTGTAAGGTAAATTCACCTTGAACTTGTGCTTTTATGGGATTCGAACATGAGATCATGTTTTGATAACAAACATAGGAAAAATAGGTAATCCTTCCTACCTAATGCTTAAGCTTTCAATACGGGATGCTTGAACTATCACACTTAATCCTCGTTTAAAGCTCACACCAAGTCACAAGGATGTTACCCCCCATGCATCACACAAGTAATTCTAAATGACGCTTGGAAAAAAACAGAAAGGTTACCCACAACAATAAGCCCAAGGATAGTACTTAACTCGGTTGCATAATTCTGTCTCTTGTAAGGAAAATTCACCTTGAACTTGTGCTTTTATGTAATTCGAACCTCAGATTATGTTTTGATAACAAACATAGGAAATATAGCTAATCTGTTCTACCTAATGCTTAAGCTTTCAATACGGGACGCTTGAACTTTCACACTTAATCCTAGTTGAAAGCTCACACCAAGTCATGAGGATGTTACCCTCATGCACCAAAAAAGTTATTCTAAAAGATCCTAGGAAATAACACAAAAAGGTTACCCACAACAATGAGCCCAGGGATAGTACTTAACTCGGTTGCATAATTATATCTCTTGTAAGGGAAATTCACCTCGAACTTGTGCTTTTATGGGATTCGAACCTGAGATCATGTTTTGATAACAAACATAGGAAAAATAGGTAATTCTTCCTACCTAATGCTTAAACTTTCAATACGGGACGCTTGAACTATCACACTTAATCCTCGTTGGAAGCGCACACCAAGTCACGAGGATGTTACCCCACATGCATCACACAAGTCATTCTAAATGACCCTTGAAAAAAAAGAGAAAGGTTACCCACAACAATAAGCCCAGGGATAGTACTTCACTCGGTTGCATAATTCTGTCTCTTGTAACGGAAATTCACCTTGAACTTGTGCTTTTATGGGATTCGAACCTGAGATCATGTTTTGATAACAAACATAGGAAAAATAGCAAATCCTTCCTACCTAATGCTTAAGCTTTCAATACGGGACGCTTGAACTGTCACACTTAATCCTCGTTGAAAGCTCACACCAAGTCACGAGGATGTTACCCCATGCACCACAAAAGTCATTCTAAAAGATCCTAGGAAATAACATAAAAGGTTACCCACAACAATGAGCCTAGGGATAGTACTTAACTCGGTTGCATAATTCTGTCTCTTGTAAGGGAAATTCACCTCGAACTTGTGCTTTTATGGGATTCGAACCTGAGATCATGTTTTGATAACAAACATAGGAAAAATAGGTAATCCTTAATACCTAATGCTTAAGCTTTCAATACGGGACGCTTGAACTATCACACTTAATCCTCGTTGAAAGCTCACACCAAGTCACGAGGATGTTACACCCCATGCATCACACAAGTCATTCTAAATAACCCTTGGAAATAAAACACAAAGGTTACCCACAACAATAAGCCCAGGGATAGTACTTAACTCGGTTGCATAATTCTGTCTCTTGTAAGGTAAATTCACCTTGAACTTGTGCTTTTATGGGATTCGAACATGAGATCATGTTTTGATAACAAACATAGGAAAAATAGGTAATCCTTCCTACCTAATGCTTAAGCTTTCAATACGGGATGCTTGAACTATCACACTTAATCCTCGTTTAAAGCTCACACCAAGTCACGAGGATGTTACCCCCCATGCATCACACAAGTAATTCTAAATGACGCTTGGAAAAAAAACAGAAAGGTTACCCACAACAATAAGCCCAAGGATAGTACTTAACTCGGTTGCATAATTCTGTCTCTTGTAAGGAAAATTCACCTTGAACTTGTGCTTTTATGTAATTCGAACCTCAGATCATGTTTTGATAACAAACATAGGAAATATAGCTAATCTGTTCTACCTAATGCTTAAGCTTTCAATACGGGACGCTTGAACTTTCACACTTAATCCTCGTTGAAAGCTCACACCAAGTCATGAGGATGTTACCCTCATGCACCAAAAAAGTTATTCTAAAAGATCCTAGGAAATAACACAAAAAGGTTACCCACAACAATGAGCCCAGGGATAGTACTTAACTCGGTTGCATAATTATATCTCTTGTAAGGGAAATTCACCTCGAACTTGTGCTTTTATGGGATTCGAACCTGAGATCATGTTTTGATAACAAACATAGGAAAAATAGGTAATTCTTCCTACCTAATGCTTAAACTTTCAATACGGGACGCTTGAACTATCACACTTAATCCTCGTTGGAAGCGCACACCAAGTCACGAGGATGTTACCCCACATGCATCACACAAGTCATTCTAAATGACCCTTGAAAAAAAAGAGAAAGGTTACCCACAACAATAAGCCCAGGGATAGTACTTCACTCGGTTGCATAATTCTGTCTCTTGTAACGGAAATTCACCTTGAACTTGTGCTTTTATGGGATTCGAACCTGAGATCATGTTTTGATAACAAACATAGGAAAAATAGCAAATCCTTCCTACCTAATGCTTAAGCTTTCAATACGGGACGCTTGAACTGTCACACTTAATCCTCGTTGAAAGCTCACACCAAGTCACGAGGATGTTACCCCATGCACCACAAAAGTCATTCTAAAAGATCCTAGGAAATAACATAAAAGGTTACCCACAACAATGAGCCTAGGGATAGTACTTAACTCGGTTGCATGATTCTGTCTCTTGTAAGGGAAATTCACCTCGAACTTGTGCTTTTATGGGATTCGAACCTGAGATCATGTTTTGATAACAAACATAGGAAAAATAGGTAATCCTTCCTACCTAATGCTTAAACTTTCAATACGGGACGCTTTAACTATCACACTTAATCCTCGTTGAAAGCTCACACTAAGTCACGAGGATGTTACCCCCCATGCATCACACAAGTGATTCTAAATGACCCTTGGAAATAAAACAGAAAGGTTACCCACAACAATAAGCCCAGGGATAGTACTTCACTCAGTTGCATAATTCTGTCTCTTGTAAGGGAAATTCGCCTTGAACTTGTGCTTTTATGGGATTCGAACCTGAGATCATGTTTTGATAACAAACATAGGAAAAATAGGTAATCCTTAATACCTAATGCTTAAGCTTTCAATACGGGACGCTTGAACTATCACACTTAATCCTCGTTGAAAGCTCACACCAAGTCACGAGGATGTTACACCCCATGCATCACACAAGTCATTCTAAATAACCCTTGGAAATAAAACACAAAGGTTACCCACAACAATAAGCCCAGGGATAGTACTTAACTCGGTTGCATAATTCTGTCTCTTGTAAGGTAAATTCACCTTGAACTTGTGCTTTTATGGGATTCGAACATGAGATCATGTTTTGATAACAAACATAGGAAAAATAGGTAATCCTTCCTACCTAATGCTTAAGCTTTCAATACGGGATGCTTGAACTATCACACTTAATCCTCGTTTAAAGCTCACACCAAGTCACAAGGATGTTACCCCCCATGCATCACACAAGTAATTCTAAATGACGCTTGGAAAAAAACAGAAAGGTTACCCACAACAATAAGCCCAAGGATAGTACTTAACTCGGTTGCATAATTCTGTCTCTTGTAAGGAAAATTCACATTGAACTTGTGCTTTTATGTAATTCGAACCTCAGATTATGTTTTGATAACAAACATAGGAAATATAGCTAATCTGTTCTACCTAATGCTTAAGCTTTCAATACGGGACGCTTGAACTTTCACACTTAATCCTAGTTGAAAGCTCACACCAAGTCATGAGGATGTTACCCTCATGCACCAAAAAAGTTATTCTAAAAGATCCTAGGAAATAACACAAAAAGGTTACCCACAACAATGAGCCCAGGGATAGTACTTAACTCGGTTGCATAATTATATCTCTTGTAAGGGAAATTCACCTCGAACTTGTGCTTTTATGGGATTCGAACCTGAGATCATGTTTTGATAACAAACATAGGAAAAATAGGTAATTCTTCCTACCTAATGCTTAAACTTTCAATACGGGACGCTTGAACTATCACACTTAATCCTCGTTGGAAGCGCACACCAAGTCACGAGGATGTTACCCCACATGCATCACACAAGTCATTCTAAATGACCCTTGAAAAAAAAGAGAAAGGTTACCCACAACAATAAGCCCAGGGATAGTACTTCACTCGGTTGCATAATTCTGTCTCTTGTAACGGAAATTCACCTTGAACTTGTGCTTTTATGGGATTCGAACCTAAGATCATGTTTTGATAACAAACATAGGAAAAATAGCAAATCCTTCCTACCTAATGCTTAAGCTTTCAATACGGGACGCTTGAACTGTCACACTTAATCCTCGTTGAAAGCTCACACCAAGTCACGAGGATGTTACCCCATGCACCACAAAAGTCATTCTAAAAGATCCTAGGAAATAACATAAAAGGTTACCCACAACAATGAGCCTAGGGATAGTACTTAACTCGGTTGCATAATTCTGTCTCTTGTAAGGGAAATTCACCTCGAACTTGTGCTTTTATGGGATTCGAACCTGAGATCATGTTTTGATAACAAACATAGGAAAAATAGGTAATCCTTAATACCTAATGCTTAAGCTTTCAATACGGGACGCTTGAACTATCACACTTAATCCTCGTTGAAAGCTCACACCAAGTCACGAGGATGTTACACCCCATGCATCACACAAGTCATTCTAAATAACCCTTGGAAATAAAACACAAAGGTTACCCACAACAATAAGCCCAGGGATAGTACTTAACTCGGTTGCATAATTCTGTCTCTTGTAAGGTAAATTCACCTTGAACTTGTGCTTTTATGGGATTCGAACATGAGATCATGTTTTGATAACAAACATAGGAAAAATAGGTAATCCTTCCTACCTAATGCTTAAGCTTTCAATACGGGATGCTTGAACTATCACACTTAATCCTCGTTTAAAGCTCACACCAAGTCACGAGGATGTTACCCCCCATGCATCACACAAGTAATTCTAAATGACGCTTGGAAAAAAAACAGAAAGGTTACCCACAACAATAAGCCCAAGGATAGTACTTAACTCGGTTGCATAATTCTGTCTCTTGTAAGGAAAATTCACCTTGAACTTGTGCTTTTATGTAATTCGAACCTCAGATCATGTTTTGATAACAAACATAGGAAATATACCTAATCTGTTCTACCTAATGCTTAAGCTTTCAATACGGGACGCTTGAACTTTCACACTTAATCCTCGTTGAAAGCTCACACCAAGTCATGAGGATGTTACCCTCATGCACCAAAAAAGTTATTCTAAAAGATCCTAGGAAATAACACAAAAAGGTTACCCACAACAATGAGCCCAGAGATAGTACTTAACTCGGTTGCATAATTATATCTCTTGTAAGGGAAATTCACCTCGAACTTGTGCTTTTATGGGATTCGAACCTGAGATCATGTTTTGATAACAAACATAGGAAAAATAGGTAATTCTTCCTACCTAATGCTTAAACTTTCAATACGGGACGCTTGAACTATCACACTTAATCCTCGTTGGAAGCGCACACCAAGTCACGAGGATGTTACCCCACATGCATCACACAAGTCATTCTAAATGACCCTTGAAAAAAAAGAGAAAGGTTACCCACAACAATAAGCCCAGGGATAGTACTTCACTCGGTTGCATAATTCTGTCTCTTGTAACGGAAATTCACCTTGAACTTGTGCTTTTATGGGATTCGAACCTGAGATCATGTTTTGATAACAAACATAGGAAAAATAGCAAATCCTTCCTACCTAATGCTTAAGCTTTCAATACGGGACGCTTGAACTGTCACACTTAATCCTCGTTGAAAGCTCACACCAAGTCACGAGGATGTTACCCCATGCACCACAAAAGTCATTCTAAAAGATCCTAGGAAATAACATAAAAGGTTACCCACAACAATGAGCCTAGGGATAGTACTTAACTCGGTTGCATAATTCTGTCTCTTGTAAGGGAAATTCATCTCGAACTTGTGCTTTTATGGGATTCGAACCTGAGATCATGTTTTGATAACAAACATAGGAAAAATAGGTAATCCTTCCTACCTAATGCTTAAACTTTCAATACGGGACGCTTGAACTATCACACTTAATCCTCGTTGAAAGCTCACACTAAGTCACGAGGATGTTACCCCCCATGCATCACACAAGTGATTCTAAATGACCCTTGGAAATAAAACAGAAAGGTTACCCACAACAATAAGCCCAGGGATAGTACTTAACACGGTTGCATAATTCTGTCTCTTGTAAGGGAAATTCACCTTGAACTTGTGCTTTTATGGGATTCGAACCTGAGATCATGTTTTGATAACAAACATAGGAAAAATAGGTAATCCTTCCTACCTAATGCTTAAACTTTCAATACGGGACGCTTTAACTATCACACTTAATCCTCGTTGAAAGCTCACACTAAGTCACGAGGATGTTACCCCCCATGCATCACACAAGTCATTCTAAATAACCCTTGGAAATAAAACAAAAAGGTTACCCACAACAATAAGCCCAGGGATAGTACTTAACTCGGTTGCATAATTCTGTCTCTTGTAAGGGAAATTCACCTTGAACTTTTGCTTTTATGGGATTCCAACCTGAGATCATGTTTTGATAACAAACATAGGAAAAATAGGTAATCCTTCCTACCTAATGCTTAAGCTTTCAATACGGGACGCTTGAACTATCACACTTAATCCTCGTTGAAAGCTCACACCAAGTCACGAGGATGTTACCCCCCATGCATCACACAAGTCATTCTAAATAACCCTTGGAAATAAAACACAAAGGTTACCCACAACAATAAGCCCAGTGATAGTACTTAACTCGGTTGCATAATTCTGTCTCTTGTAAGGGAAATTCACCTGGAACTTGTGCTTTTATGAGATTCGAACCTGAGATCATGTTTTGATAACAAACATAGGAAAAATAGGTAATCCTTCCTACCTAATGCTTAAGCTTTCAATACGGGATGCTTGAACTATCACACTTAATCCTCGTTGAAAGCTCACACCAAGTCACGAGGATGTTACCCCCCATGCATCACACAAGTAATTCTAAATGACGCTTGGAAAAAAAACAGAAAGGTGACCCACAACAATAAGCCCAAGGATAGTACTTACCTCGGTTGCATAATTCTGTCTCTTGTAAGGAAAATTCACCTTGAACTTGTGCTTTTATGTAATTCGAACCTGAGATCATGTTTTGATAACAAACATAGGAAATATAGCTAATCCGTTCTACCTAAGGCTTAAGCTTTCAATACGGGACGCTTGAACTTTCACACTTAATCCTCGTTGAAAGCTCACACCAAGTCATGAGGATGTTACCCTCATGCACCAAAAAAGTTATTCTAAAAGATCCTAGGAAATAACACAAAAAGGTTACCCACAACAATGAGCCCAGGGATAGTACTTAACTCGGTTGCATAATTATATCTCTTGTAAGGGAAATTCACCTCGAACTTGTGCTTTTATGGGATTCGAACCTGAGATCATGTTTTGATAACAAACATAAGAAAAATAGGTAATTCTTCCTACCTAATGCTTAAACTTTCAATACGGGACGCTTGAACTATCACACTTAATCCTCGTTGGAAGCGCACACCAAGTCACGAGGATGTTACCCCACATGCATCACACAAGTCATTCTAAATGACCCTTGAAAAAAAAGAGAAAGGTTACCCACAACAATAAGCCCAGGGATAGTACTTCACTCGGTTGCATAATTCTGTCTCTTGTAACGGAAATTCACCTTGAACTTGTGCTTTTATGGGATTCGAACCTGAGATCATGTTTTGATAACAAACATAGGAAAAATAGCTAATCCTTCCTACCTAATGCTTAAGCTTTCAATACGGGACGCTTGAACTGTCACACTTAATCCTCGTTGAAAGCTCACACCAAGTCACGAGGATGTTACCCCATGCACCACAAAAGTCATTCTAAAAGATCCTAGGAAATAACATAAAAGGTTACCCACAACAATGAGCCTAGGGATAGTACTTAACTCGGTTGCATAATTCTGTCTCTTGTAAGGGAAATTCACCTCGAACTTGTGCTTTTATGGGATTCGAACCTGAGATCATGTTATGATAACAAACATAGGAAAAATAGGTAATCCTTCCTACCTAATGCTTAAACTTTCAATACGGGACGCTTTAACTATCACACTTAATCCTCGTTGAAAGCTCACACTAAGTCACGAGGATGTTACCCCCCATGCATCACACAATTGATTCTAAATGACCCTTGGAAATAAAACAGAAAGGTTACCCACAACAATAAGCCCAGGGATAGTACTTAACACGGTTGCATAATTCTGTCTCTTGTAAGGGAAATTCACCTTGAACTTGTGCTTTTATGGGATTCGAACCTGAGATCATGTTTTGATAACAAACATAGGAAAAATAGGTAATCCTTCCTACCTAATGCTTAAACTTTCAATACGGGACGCTTTAACTATCACACTTAATCCTCGTTGAAAGCTCACACTAAGTCACGAGGATGTTACCCCCCATGCATCACACAAGTCATTCTAAATAACCCTTGGAAATAAAACAAAAAGGTTACCCACAACAATAAGCCCAGGGATAGTACTTAACTCGGTTGCATAATTCTGTCTCTTGTAAGGGAAATTCACCTTGAACTTTTGCTTTTATGGGATTCCAACCTGAGATCATGTTTTGATAACAAACATAGGAAAAATAGGTAATCCTTCCTACCTAATGCTTAAGCTTTTAATACGGGACGCTTGAACTATCATACTTAATCCTCGTTCAAAGCTCACACCAAGTCACGAGGATGTTACCCCCCATGCATCACACAAGTCATTCTAAATAACCCTTGGAAATAAAACACAAAGGTTACCCAAAACAATAAGCCCAGGGATAGTACTTAACTCGGTTGCATAATTCTGTCTCTTGTAAGGGAAATTCACCTGGAACTTGTGCTTTTATGAGATTCGAACCTGAGATCATGTTTTGATAACAAACATAGGAAAAATAGGTAATCCTTCCTACCTAATGCTTAAGCTTTCAATACGGGATGCTTGAACTATCACACTTAATCCTCGTTGAAAGCTCACACCAAGTCACGAGGATGTTACCCCCCATGCATCACACAAGTAATTCTAAATGACGCTTGGAAAAAAAACAGAAAGGTGACCCACAACAATAAGCCCAAGGATAGTACTTAACTCGGTTGCATAATTCTGTCTCTTGTAAGGAAAATTCACCTTGAACTTGTGCTTTTATGTAATTCGAACCTGAGATCATGTTTTGATAACAAACATAGGAAATATAGCTAATCCGTTCTACCTAAGGCTTAAGCTTTCAATACGGGACGCTTGAAGTTTCACACTTAATCCTCGTTGAAAGCTCACACCAAGTCATGAGGATGTTACCCCCATGCACCACAAAAGTCATTCTAAAAGATCCTAGGAAATAACACAAAAAGGTTACCCACAACAATGAGCCCAGGGATAGTACTTAACTCGGTTGCATAATTCTGTCTCTTGTAAGTGAAATTCACCTCGAACTTGTGCTTTTATGGGATACGAACCTAAGATCATGTTTTGATAACAAACATAGGAAATATAGCTAATCCGTTCTACCTAAGGCTTAAGCTTTCAATACGGGACGCTTGAACTTTCACACTTAATCCTCGTTGAAAGCTCACACCAAGTCATGAGGATGTTACCCCCATGCACCACAAAAGTCATTCTAAAAGATCCTAGGAAATAACACAAAAAGGTTACCCACAACAATGAGCCCAGGGATAGTACTTAACTCGGTTGCATAATTCTGTCTCTTGTAAGTGAAATTCACCTGGAACTTGTGCTTTTATAAGATTCGAACCTGAGATCATGTTTTGATAACAAACATAGGAAAAATAGGTAATCCTTCCTACCTAATGCTTAAGCTTTCAATACGGGATGCTTGAACTATCACACTTAATCCTCGTTGAAAGCTCACACCAAGTCACGAGGATGTTACCCCCCATGCATCACACAAGTAATTCTAAATGACGCTTGGAAAAAAAACAGAAAGGTGACCCACAACAATAAGCCCAAGGATAGTACTTAACTCGGTTGCATAATTCTGTCTCTTGTAAGGAAAATTCACCTTGAACTTGTGCTTTTATGTAATTCGAACCTGAGATCATATTTTGATAACAAACATAGGAAATATAGCTAATCCTTCCTACCTAATGCTTAAGCTTTCAATACGGGACGCTTGAACTGTCACACTTAATCCTCGTTGAAAGCTCACACCAAGTCACGAGAATGTTACCCCATGCACCACAAAAGTCATTCTAAAAGATCCTAGGAAATAACCCAAAAAGGTTACCCACAACAATGAGCCCAGGGATAGTACTTACCTCGGTTGCATAATTCTGTCTCTTGTAAGGGAAATTCACCTCGAACGTGTGCTTTTATGGGATTCGAACCTGAGATCATGTATTGATAACAAAAATAGGAAAAATAGGTAATCCTTCCTACCTAATGCTTAAGCTTTCAATACGGGACGCTTGAACTATCACACTTAATCCTCGTTGAAATCTCACACCAAGTCACGAGGATGTTACCCCCCATGCATCACACAAGTCATTCTAAATAACCCTTGGAAATAAAACACAAAGGTTACCCACAACAATAAGCACAGGGATAGTACTTAACTCGGTTGCATAATTCTGTCTCTTGTAAGGGAAATTCACCTTGAACTTTTGCTTTTATGGGATTCCAACCTGAGATCATGTTTTGATAACAAACATAGGAAAAATAGGTAATCCTTCCTACCTAATGCTTAAGCTTTCAATACGGGATGCTTGAACTATCACACTTAATCCTCGTTGAAAGCTCACACCAAGTCACGAGGATGTTACCCCCCATGCATCACACAAGTCATTCTAAATAACCCTTGGAAATTAAACACAAAGGTTACCCACAACAATAAGCCCAGGGATAGTACTTAACTCGGTTGCATAATTCTGTCTCTTGTAAGGGAAATTCACCTTGAACTTGTGCTTTTATGGGATTCGAACCTGAGATCATGTTTTGATAACAAACATAGGAAAAATAGGTAATCCTTCCTACCTAATGCTTAAGCTTTCAATACGGGATGCTTGAACTATCACACTTAATCCTCGTTGAAAGCTCACACCAAGTCACGAGGATGTTACCCCCCATGCATCACACAAGTAATTCTAAATGACGCTTGGAAAAAAACAGAAAGGTGACCCACAACAATAAGCCCAAGGATAGTACTTAACTCGGTTGCATAATTCTGTCTCTTGTAAGGAAAATTCACCTTGAACTTGTGCTTTTATGTAATTCGAACCTGAGATCATGTTTTGATAACAAACATAGGAAATATAGCTAATCCGTTCTACCTAAGGCTTAAGCTTTCAATACGGGACGCTTGAAGTTTCACACTTAATCCTCGTTGAAAGCTCACACCAAGTCATGAGGATGTTACCCCCATGCACCACAAAAGTCATTCTAAAAGATCCTAGGAAATAACACAAAAAGGTTACCCACAACAATGAGCCCAGGGATAGTACTTAACTCGGTTGCATAATTCTGTCTCTTGTAAGTGAAATTCACCTCGAACTTGTGCTTTTATGGGATACGAACCTAAGATCATGTTTTGATAACAAACATAGGAAATATAGCTAATCCGTTCTACCTAAGGCTTAAGCTTTCAATACGGGACGCTTGAACTTTCACACTTAATCCTCGTTGAAAGCTCACACCAAGTCATGAGGATGTTACCCCCATGCACCACAAAAGTCATTCTAAAAGATCCTAGGAAATAACACAAAAAGGTTACCCACAACAATGAGCCCAGGGATAGTACTTAACTCGGTTGCATAATTCTGTCTCTTGTAAGTGAAATTCACCTGGAACTTGTGCTTTTATAAGATTCGAACCTGAGATCATGTTTTGATAACAAACATAGGAAAAATAGGTAATCCTTCCTACCTAATGCTTAAGCTTTCAATACGGGATGCTTGAACTATCACACTTATTCCTCGTTGAAAGCTCACACCAAGTCACGAGGATGTTACCCCCTATGCATCACACAAGTAATTCTAAATGACGCTTGGAAAAAAAACAGAAAGGTGACCCACAACAATAAGCCCAAGGATAGTACTTAACTCGGTTGCATAATTCTGTCTCTTGTAAGGAAAATTCACCTTGAACTTGTGCTTTTATGTAATTCGAACCTGAGATCATATTTTGATAACAAACATAGGAAATATAGCTAATCCTTCCTACCTAATGCTTAAGCTTTCAATACGGGACGCTTGAACTGTCACACTTAATCCTCGTTGAAAGCTCACACCAAGTCACGAGAATGTTACCCCATGCACCACAAAAGTCATTCTAAAAGATCCTAGGAAATAACCCAAAAAGGTTACCCACAACAATGAGCCCAGGGATAGTACTTACCTCGGTTGCATAATTCTGTCTCTTGTAAGGGAAATTCACCTCGAACGTGTGCTTTTATGGGATTCGAACCTGAGATCATGTTTTGATAACAAAAATAGGAAAAATAGGTAATCCTTCCTACCTAATGCTTAAGCTTTCAATACGGGACGCTTGAACTATCACACTTAATCCTCGTTGAAATCTCACACCAAGTCACGAGGATGTTACCCCCCATGCATCACACAAGTCATTCTAAATAACCCTTGGAAATAAAACACAAAGGTTACCCACAACAATAAGCACAGGGATAGTACTTAACTCGGTTGCATAATTCTGTCTCTTGTAAGGGAAATTCACCTTGAACTTTTGCTTTTATGGGATTCCAACCTGAGATCATGTTTTGATAACAAACATAGGAAAAATAGGTAATCCTTCCTACCTAATGCTTAAGCTTTCAATACGGGATGCTTGAACTATCACACTTAATCCTCGTTGAAAGCTCACACCAAGTCACGAGGATGTTACCCCCCATGCATCACACAAGTCATTCTAAATAACCCTTGGAAATTAAACACAAAGGTTACCCACAACAATAAGCCCAGGGATAGTACTTAATTCGGTTGCATAATTCTGTCTCTTGTAAGGGAAATTCACCTTGAACTTGTGCTTTTATGGGATTCGAACCTGAGATCATGTTTTGATAACAAACATAGGAAAAATAGGTAATCCTTCCTACCTAATGCTTAAGCTTTCAATACGGGATGCTTGAACGATCGCACTTAATCCTCGTTGAAAGCTCACACTAAGTCACGAGGATGTTACCCCCCATGCATCACACAAATCATTCTAAATGACCCTTGGAAATAAAACAGAAAGGTTACCCACAACAATAAGCCCAGGGATAGTACTTCACTCGGTTGCATAATTCTGTCTCTTGTAAGGGAAATTCACCTTGAACTTGTGCTTTTATGTAATTCGAACGTGAGATCATGTTTTGATAACAAACATAGGAAAAATAGGTAATCCTTCCTACCTAATGCTTAAGCTTTCAATACGGGACACTTGAACTATCACACTTAATCCCCGTTGAAAGCTCACACCAAGTCACGAGGATGTTACCCCCCATGCATCACACAAGTAATTCTAAATGACGCTTGGAAAAAAAACAGAAAGGTGACCCACAACAATAAGCCCAAGGATAGTACTTAACTCGGTTGCATAATTCTGTCTCTTGTAAGGAAAATTCACCTTGAACTTGTGCTTTTATGTAATTCGAACCTGAGATCATATTTTGATAACAAACATAGGAAATATAGCTAATCCTTCCTACCTAATGCTTAAGCTTTCAATACGGGACGCTTGAACTGTCACAGTTAATCCTCGTTGAAAGCTCACACCAAGTCACGAGAATGTTACCCCATGCACCACAAAAGTCATTCTAAAAGATCCTAGGAAATAACCCAAAAAGGTTACCCACAACAATGAGCCCAGGGATAGTACTTACCTCGGTTGCATAATTCTGTCTCTTGTAAGGGAAATTCACCTCGAACGTGTGCTTTTATGGGATTCGAACCTGAGATCATGTATTGATAACAAAAATAGGAAAAATAGGTAATCCTTCCTACCTAATGCTTAAGCTTTCAATACGGGACGCTTGAACTATCACACTTAATCCTCGTTGAAATCTCACACCAAGTCACGAGGATGTTACCCCCCATGCATCACACAAGTCATTCTAAATAACCCTTGGAAATAAAACACAAAGGTTACCCACAACAATAAGCACAGGGATAGTACTTAACTCGGTTGCATAATTCTGTCTCTTGTAAGGGAAATTCACCTTGAACTTTTGCTTTTATGGGATTCCAACCTGAGATCATGTTTTGATAACAAACATAGGAAAAATAGGTAATCCTTCCTACCTAATGCTTAAGCTTTCAATACGGGATGCTTGAACTATCACACTTAATCCTCGTTGAAAGCTCACACCAAGTCACGAGGATGTTACCCCCCATGCATCACACAAGTCATTCTAAATAACCCTTGGAAATTAAACACAAAGGTTACCCACAACAATAAGCCCAGGGATAGTACTTAACTCGGTTGCATAATTCTGTCTCTTGTAAGGGAAATTCACCTTGAACTTGTGCTTTTATGGGATTCGAACCTGAGATCATGTTTTGATAACAAACATAGGAAAAATAGGTAATCCTTCCTACCTAATGCTTAAGCTTTCAATACGGGATGCTTGAACTATCACACTTAATCCTCGTTGAAAGCTCACACCAAGTCACGAGGATGTTACCCCCCATGCATCACACAAGTAATTCTAAATGACGCTTGGAAAAAAACAGAAAGGTGACCCACAACAATAAGCCCAAGGATAGTACTTAACTCGGTTGCATAATTCTGTCTCTTGTAAGGAAAATTCACCTTGAACTTGTGCTTTTATGTAATTCGAACCTGAGATCATGTTTTGATAACAAACATAGGAAATATAGCTAATCCGTTCTACCTAAGGCTTAAGCTTTCAATACGGGACGCTTGAAGTTTCACACTTAATCCTCGTTGAAAGCTCACACCAAGTCATGAGGATGTTACCCCCATGCACCACAAAAGTCATTCTAAAAGATCCTAGGAAATAACACAAAAAGGTTACCCACAACAATGAGCCCAGGGATAGTACTTAACTCGGTTGCATAATTCTGTCTCTTGTAAGTGAAATTCACCTCGAACTTGTGCTTTTATGGGATACGAACCTAAGATCATGTTTTGATAACAAACATAGGAAATATAGCTAATCCGTTCTACCTAAGGCTTAAGCTTTCAATACGGGACGCTTGAACTTTCACACTTAATCCTCGTTGAAAGCTCACACCAAGTCATGAGGATGTTACCCCCATGCACCACAAAAGTCATTCTAAAAGATCCTAGGAAATAACACAAAAAGGTTACCCACAACAATGAGCCCAGGGATAGTACTTAACTCGGTTGCATAATTCTGTCTCTTGTAAGTGAAATTCACCTGGAACTTGTGCTTTTATAAGATTCGAACCTGAGATCATGTTTTGATAACAAACATAGGAAAAATAGGTAATCCTTCCTACCTAATGCTTAAGCTTTCAATACGGGATGCTTGAACTATCACACTTATTCCTCGTTGAAAGCTCACACCAAGTCACGAGGATGTTACCCCCCATGCATCACACAAGTAATTCTAAATGACGCTTGGAAAAAAAACAGAAAGGTGACCCACAACAATAAGCCCAAGGATAGTACTTAACTCGGTTGCATAATTCTGTCTCTTGTAAGGAAAATTCACCTTGAACTTGTGCTTTTATGTAATTCGAACCTGAGATCATATTTTGATAACAAACATAGGAAATATAGCTAATCCTTCCTACCTAATGCTTAAGCTTTCAATACGGGACGCTTGAACTGTCACACTTAATCCTCGTTGAAAGCTCACACCAAGTCACGAGAATGTTACCCCATGCACCACAAAAGTCATTCTAAAAGATCCTAGGAAATAACCCAAAAAGGTTACCCACAACAATGAGCCCAGGGATAGTACTTACCTCGGTTGCATAATTCTGTCTCTTGTAAGGGAAATTCACCTCGAACGTGTGCTTTTATGGGATTCGAACCTGAGATCATGTTTTGATAACAAAAATAGGAAAAATAGGTAATCCTTCCTACCTAATGCTTAAGCTTTCAATACGGGACGCTTGAACTATCACACTTAATCCTCGTTGAAATCTCACACCAAGTCACGAGGATGTTACCCCCCATGCATCACACAAGTCATTCTAAATAACCCTTGGAAATAAAACACAAAGGTTACCCACAACAATAAGCACAGGGATAGTACTTAACTCGGTTGCATAATTCTGTCTCTTGTAAGGGAAATTCACCTTGAACTTTTGCTTTTATGGGATTCCAACCTGAGATCATGTTTTGATAACAAACATAGGAAAAATAGGTAATCCTTCCTACCTAATGCTTAAGCTTTCAATACGGGATGCTTGAACTATCACACTTAATCCTCGTTGAAAGCTCACACCAAGTCACGAGGATGTTACCCCCCATGCATCACACAAGTCATTCTAAATAACCCTTGGAAATTAAACACAAAGGTTACCCACAACAATAAGCCCAGGGATAGTACTTAATTCGGTTGCATAATTCTGTCTCTTGTAAGGGAAATTCACCTTGAACTTGTGCTTTTATGGGATTCGAACCTGAGATCATGTTTTGATAACAAACATAGGAAAAATAGGTAATCCTTCCTACCTAATGCTTAAGCTTTCAATACGGGATGCTTGAACGATCGCACTTAATCCTCGTTGAAAGCTCACACTAAGTCACGAGGATGTTACCCCCCATGCATCACACAAATCATTCTAAATGACCCTTGGAAATAAAACAGAAAGGTTACCCACAACAATAAGCCCAGGGATAGTACTTCACTCGGTTGCATAATTCTGTCTCTTGTAAGGGAAATTCACCTTGAACTTGTGCTTTTATGTAATTCGAACGTGAGATCATGTTTTGATAACAAACATAGGAAAAATAGGTAATCCTTCCTACCTAATGCTTAAGCTTTCAATACGGGACACTTGAACTATCACACTTAATCCCCGTTGAAAGCTCACACCAAGTCACGAGGATGTTACCCCCCATGCATCACACAAGTAATTCTAAATGACGCTTGGAAAAAAAACAGAAAGGTGACCCACAACAATAAGCCCAAGGATAGTACTTAACTCGGTTGCATAATTCTGTCTCTTGTAAGGAAAATTCACCTTGAACTTGTGCTTTTATGTAATTCGAACCTGAGATCATGTTTTGATAACAAACATAGGAAATATTGCTAATCCGTTCTACCTAAGGCTTAAGCTTTCAATACGGGACGCTTGAACTCTCACACTTAATCCTCGTTGAAAGCTCACACCAAGTCATGAGGATGTTACCCCCATGCACCACAAAAGTCATTCTAAAAGATCCTAGGAAATAACACAAAAAGGTTACCCACAACAATGATACCAGGGATAGTACTTAACTCGGTTGCATAATTCTGTCTCTTGTAAGTGAAATTCACCTCGAACTTGTGCTTTTATGGGATTCGAACCTGAGATCATGTTTTGATAACAAACATAGGAAAAATAGGTAATCTTTCCTACCTAATGCTTAAACTTTTAATACGGGACGCTTGAACTATCACACTTAATCCTCGTTGGAAGCGCACACCAAGTCACGAGGATGTTACCCCCCATGCATCACACAAGTCATTCTAAATGACCCTTGAAAAAAAAGAGAAAGCTTACCCACAACAATAAGCCCAGGGATAGTACTTCACTCGGTTGCATAATTCTGTCTCTTGTAACGGAAATTCACCTTGAACTTGTGTTTTTATGGGATTCGAACCTGAGATCATGTTTTGATAACAAACATAGGAAAAATAGCTAATCCTACCTACCTAATGCTTAAGCTCTCAATACGGGACGCTTGAATTGTCACACTTAATCCTCGTTGAAAGCTCACACCAAGTCATGAGAATGTTACCCCATGCACCACAAAAGTCATTCTAAAAGATCCTAGGAAATAAAATAAAAAGGTTACCCACAACAATGAGCCCAGGGATAGTACTTCACTCGGTTGCATAATTCTGTCTCTTGTAAGGGAAATTAACCTCGAACTTGTGCTTTTATGGGATTCGAACCTGAGATCATATTTTGATAACAAACATAGGAAAAATAGCTAATCCTTCCTACCTAATGCTTAAGCTTTCAATACAGGACGCTTGAACTGTCACACTTAATCCTCGTTGAAAGCTCACACCAAGTCACCAGGATGTTACCCCCCATGCATCACACAAGTAATTCTAAATGACGCTTGGAAAAAAAACAGAAAGGTTACCCACAACAATAAGCCCAAGGATAGTACTTAACACGGTTGCATAATTCTTTCTCTTGTAAGGAAAATTCACCTTGAACTTGTGCTTTTATGTAATTCGAACCTCAGATCATGTTTTGATAACAAACATAGGAAATATAGCTAATCCGTTCTACCTAATGCTTAAGCTTTCAATACGGGACGCTTGAACTTTCACACTTAATCCTCGTTGAAAGCTCACACCAAGTCATGAGGATGTTACCCCCATGCACCACAAAAGTCATTCTAAAAGATCCTAGGAAATAACACAAAAAGGTTACCCACAACAATGAGCCCAGGGATAGTACTTAACTCGGTTGCATAATTATATCTCTTGTAAGGGAAATTCACCTCGAACTTGTGCTTTTATGGGATTCGAACCTGAGATCATGTTTTGCTAACAAACATAGGAAAATTGGTAATTCTTCCTACCTAATGCTTAAACTTTCAATACGGGACGCTTGAACTATCACACTTAATCCTCGTTGGAAGCGCACACCAAGTCACGAGGATGTTACCCCACATGCATCACACAAGTCATTCTAAATGACCCTTGAAAAAAAAGAGAAAGGTTACCCACAACAATAAGCCCAGGGATAGTACTTCACTCGGTTGCATAATTCTGTCTCTTGTAACGGAAATTCACCTTGAACTTGTGCTTTTATGGGATTCGAACCTGAGATCATGTTTTGATAACAAACATAGGAAAAATAGCTAATCCTTCCTACCTAATGCTTAAGCTTTCAATACGGGACGCTTAAACTGTCACACTTAATCCTCGTTGAAAGCTCACACCAAGTCACGAGGATGTTACCCCATGCACCAAAAAAGTCATTCTAAAAGATCCTAGGAAATAACATAAAAGGTTACCCACAACAATGAGCCCAGGGATAGTACTTAACTCGGTTGCATAATTCTGTCTCTTGTAAGGGAAATTCACCTCGAACTTGTGCTTTTATGGGATTCGAACCTGAGATCATGTTTTGATAACAAACATAGGAAAAATAGGTAATCCTTCCTACCTAATGCTTAAACTTTCAATACGGGACGCTTTAACTATCACACTTAATCCTCGTTGAAAGCTCACACTAAGTCACGAGGATGTTACCCCCCATGCATCACACAAGTGATTCTAAATGACCCTTGGAAATAAAACAGAAAGGTTACCCACAACAATAAGCCCAGGGATAGTACTTAACACGGTTGCATAATTCTGTCTCTTGTAAGGGAAATTCACCTTGAACTTTTGCTTTTATGGGATTCCAACCTGAGATCATGTTTTGATAACAAACATAGGAAAAATAGGTAATCCTTCCTACCTAATGCTTAAGCTTTCAATACGGGACGCTTGAACTATCACACTTAATCCTCGTTGAAAGCTCACACCAAGTCACGAGGATGTTACCCCCCATGCATCACACAAGTCATTCTAAATAACCCTTGGAAATAAAACATAAAGGTTACCCACAACAATAAGCCCAGGGATAGTACTTAACTCGGTTGCATAATTCTGTCTCTTGTAAGGAAAATTCACCTTGAACTTGTGCTTTTATGGGATTCGAACCTGAGATCATGTTTTGATAACAAACATAGGAAAAATAGGTAATCCTTCCTACCTAATGCTTAAGCTTTCAATACGGGATGCTTGAACTATCACACTTAATCCTCGTTGAAAGCTCACACCAAGTCACGAGGATGTTACCCCCCATGCATCACACAAGTAATTCTAAATGACGCTTGGAAAAAAACAGAAAGGTGACCCACAACAATAAGCCCAAGGATAGTACTTAACTCGGTTGCATAATTCTGTCTCTTGTAAGGAAAATTCACCTTGAACTTGTGCTTTTATGTAATTCGAACCTCAGATCATGTTTTGATAACAAACATAGGAAAAATAGGTTATCCTTCCTACCTAATGCTTAAGCTTTCAATACGGGACGCTTTAACTGTCACACTTAATCCTCGTTGAAAGCTCACACCAAGTCATGAGGATGTTACCCCCATGCACCACAAAAGTCATTCTAAAAGATCCTAGGAAATAACACAAAAAGGTTACCCACAACAATGAGCCCAGGGATAGTACTTAACTCGGTTGCATAATTCTGTCTCTTGTAAGGGAAATTCAACTTGAACTTGTGCTTTTATGGGATTCGAACCTGAGATCATGTTTTGATAACAAACATAGGAAAAATAGGTAATCCTTCCTACCTAATGCTTAAACTTTTAATACGGGACGCTTTAACTATCACACTTAATCCTCGTTGGAAGCGCACACCAAGTCACCAGGATGTTACCCACCATGCATCACACAAGTCATGCTAAATGACCCTTGAAAAAAAAGAGAAAGGTTACCCACAACAATAAGCCCAGGGATAGTACTTCACTCGGTTGCATAATTCTGTCTCTTGTAACGGAAATTCACCTTGAACTTGTGCTTTTATGGGATTCGAACCTGAGATCATGTTTTGATGACAAACATAGGAAAAATAGCTAATCCTTCCTACCTAATGCTTAAGCTTTCAATACGGGACGCTTGAACTGTCACACTTAATCCTCGTTGAAAGCTCACAATAGTCACGAGAATGTTACCCCATGCACCACAAAAGTCATTCTAAAAGATCCTAGGAAATAACACAAAAAGGTTACCCACAACAATGAGCCCAGGGATAGTACTTACCTCGGTTGCATAATTCTGTCTCTTGTAAGGGAAATTCACCTCGAACGTGTGCTTTTATGGGATTCGAACCTGAGATCATGTTTTGATAACAAAAATAGGAAAAATAGGTAATCCTTCCTACCTAATGCTTAAGCTTTCAATACGGGACGCTTGAACTGTCACACTTAATCCTCGTTGAAATCTCACACCAAGTCACGAGGATGTTACCCCCCATGCATCACACAAGTCATTCTAAATAACCCTTTGAAATAAAACACAAAGGTTACCCACAACAATAAGCACAGGGATAGTACTTAACTCGGTTGCATAATTCTGTCTCTTGTAAGGGAAATTCACCTTGAACTTTTGCTTTTATGGGATTCCAACCTGAGATCATGTTTTGATAACAAACATAGGAAAAATAGGTAATCCTTCCTACCTAATGCTTAAGCTTTCAATACGGGATGCTTGAACTATCACACTTAATCCTCGTTGAAAGCTCACACCAAGTCACGAGGATGTTACCCTCCATGCATCACACAAGTCATTCTAAATAACCCTTGGAAATAAAACACAAAGGTTACCCACAACAATAAGCCCAGGGATAGTACTTAACTCGGTTGCATAATTCTGTCTCTTGTAAGGGAAATTCACCTTGAACTTGTGCTTTTATGGGATTCGAACCTGAGATCATGTTTTGATAACAAACATAGGAAAAATAGGTAATCCTTCCTACCTAATGCTTAAGCTTTCAATACGGGATGCTTGAACGATCACACTTAATCCTCGTTGAAAGCTCACACCAAGTCACGAGGATGTTACCCCCCATGCATCACACAAGTAATTCTAAATGACGCTTGGAAAAACAACAGAAAGGTGACCCACAACAATAAGCCCAAGGATAGTACTTAACTCGGTTGCATAATTCTGTCTCTTGTAAGGAAAATTCACCTTGAACTTGTGCTTTTATGTAATTCGAACCTGAGATCATGTTTTGATAACAAACATAGGAAATATAGCTAATCCGTTCTACCTAAGGCTTAAGCTTTCAATACGGGACGCTTGAACTTTCACACTTAATCCTCGTTGAAAGCTCACACCAAGTCATGAGGATGTTACCCCCATGCACCACAAAAGTCATTCTAAAAGATCCTAGGAAATAACACAAAAAGGTTACCCACAACAATGATCCCAGGGATAGTACTTAACTCGGTTGCATAATTCTATCTCTTGTAAGTGAAATTCACCTCGAACTTGTGCTTTTATGGGATTCGAACCTGAGATCATGTTTTGATAACAAACATAGGAAAAATAGGTAATCTTTCCTACCTAATGCTTAAACTTTTAATACGGGACGCTTGAACTATCACACTTAATCCTCGTTGGAAGCGCACACCAAGTCACGAGGATGTTACCCCCCATGCATCACACAAGTCATTCTAAATGACCCTTGAAAAAAAAGAGAAAGGTTACCCACAACAATAAGCCCAGGGATAGTACTTCACTCGGTTGCATAATTCTGTCTCTTGTAACGGAAATTACCTTGAACTTGTGTTTTTATGGGATTCGAACCTGAGATCATGTTTTGATAACAAACATAGGAAAAATAGCTAATCCTACCTACCTAATGCTTAAACTCTCAATACGGGACGCTTGAATTGTCACACTTAATCCTCGTTGAAAGCTCACACCAAGTCATGAGAATGTTACCCCATGCACCACAAAAGTCATTCTAAAAGATCCTAGGAAATAAAATAAAAAGGTTACCCACAACAATGAGCCCAAGGATAGTACTTCACTCGGTTGCATAATTCTGTCTCTTGTAAGGGAAATTAACCTCGAACTTGTGCTTTTATGGGATTCGAACCTGAGATCATGTTTTGATAACAAACATAGGAAAAATAGCTAATCCTTCCTACCTAATGCTTAAGCTTTCAATACAGGACGCTTGAACTGTCACACTTAATCCTCGTTGAAAGCTCACACCAAGTCACCAGGATGTTACCCCCCATGCATCACACAAGTAATTCTAAATGACGCTTGGAAAAAAAACAGAAAGGTTACCCACAACAATAAGCCCAAGGATAGTACTTAACACGGTTGCATAATTCTTTCTCTTGTAAGGAAAATTCACCTTGAACTTGTGCTTTTATGTAATTCGAACCTCAGATCATGTTTTGATAACAAACATAGGAAATATAGCTAATCCGTTCTACCTAATGCTTAAGCTTTCAATACGGGACGCTTGAACTTTCACACTTAATCCTCGTTGAAAGCTCACACCAAGTCATGAGGATGTTACCCCCATGCACCACAAAATTCATTCTAAAAGATCCTAGGAAATAACACAAAAAGGTTACCCACAACAATGAGCCCAGGGATAGTACTTAACTCGGTTGCATAATTATATCTCTTGTAAGGGAAATTCACCTCGAACTTGTGCTTTTATGGGATTCGAACCTGAGATCATGTTTTGCTAACAAACATAGGAAAATTGGTAATTCTTCCTACCTAATGCTTAAACTTTCAATACGGGACGCTTGAACTATCACACTTAATCCTCGTTGGAAGCGCACACCAAGTCACGAGGATGTTACCCCACATGCATCACACAAGTCATTCTAAATGACCCTTGAAAAAAAAGAGAAAGGTTACCCACAACAATAAGCCCAGGGATAGTACTTCACTCGGTTGCATAATTCTGTCTCTTGTAACGGAAATTCACCTTGAACTTGTGCTTTTATGGGATTCGAACCTGAGATCATGTTTTGATAACAAACATAGGAAAAATAGCTAATCCTTCCTACCTAATGCTTAAGCTTTCAATACGGGACCCTTGAACTGTCACACTTAATCCTCGTTGAAAGCTCACACCAAGTCACGAGGATGTTACCCCATGCACCAAAAAAGTCATTCTAAAAGATCCTAGGAAATAACATAAAAGGTTACCCACAACAATGAGCCCAGGGATAGTACTTAACTCGGTTGCATAATTCTGTCTCTTGTAAGGGAAATTCACCTCGAACTTGTGCTTTTATGGGATTCGAACCTGAGATCATGTTTTGATAACAAACATAGGAAAAATAGGTAATCCTTCCTACCTAATGCTTAAACTTTCAATACGGGACGCTTTAACTATCACACTTAATCCTCGTTGAAAGCTCACACTAAGTCACGAGGATGTTACCCCCCATGCATCACACAAGTGATTCTAAATGACCCTTGGAAATAAAACAGAAAGGTTACCCACAACAATAAGCCCAGGGATAGTACTTAACACGGTTGCATAATTCTGTCTCTTGTAAGGGAAATTCACCTTGAACTTTTGCTTTTATGGGATTCCAACCTGAGATCATGTTTTGATAACAAACATAGGAAAAATAGCTAGTCCTTCCTACCTAATGCTTAAGCTTTCAATACGGGACGCTTGAACTATCACACTTAATCCTCGTTGAAAGCTCACACCAAGTCACGAGGATGTTACCCCCCATGCATCACACAAGTCATTCTAAATAACCCTTGGAAATAAAACATAAAGGTTACCCACAACAATAAGCCCAGGGATAGTACTTAACTCGGTTGCATAATTCTGTCTCTTGTAAGGGAAATTCACTTGAACTTGTGCTTTTATGGGATTCGAACCTGAGATCATGTTTTGATAACAAACATAGGAAAAATAGGTAATCCTTCCTACCTAATGCTTAAGCTTTCAATACGGGATGCTTGAACTATCACACTTAATCCTCGTTGAAAGCTCACACCAAGTCACGAGGATGTTACCCCCCATGCATCACACAAGTAATTCTAAATGACGCTTGGAAAAAAACAGAAAGGTGACCCACAACAATAAGCCCAAGGATAGTACTTAACTCGGTTGCATAATTCTGTCTCTTGTAAGGAAAATTCACCTTGAACTTGTGCTTTTATGTAATTCGAACCTGAGATCATGTTTTGATAACAAACATAGGAAATATAGCTAATCCGTTCTACCTAAGGCTTAAGCTTTTAATACGGGACGCTTGAACTTCCACACTTAATCCTCGTTGAAAGCTCACACCAAGTCATGAGGATGTTACCCCCATGCACCACAAAAGTCATTCTAAAAGATCCTAGGAAATAACACAAAAAGGTTACCCACAACAATGAGCCCAGGGATAGTACTTAACTCGGTTGCATAATTCTGTCTCTTGTAAGTGAAATTCACCTCGAACTTGTGCTTTTATGGGATTCGAACCTGAGATCATGTTTTGATAACAAACATAGGAAAAATAGGTAATCCTTCCTACCTAATGCTTAAACTTTTAATACGGGACGCTTGAACTATCACACTTAATCCTCGTTGGAAGCGCAAACCAAGTCACGAGGATGTTACCCCCCAATGCATCACACAAGTCATTCTAAATGACCCTTGAAAAAAAGAGAAAGGTTACCCACAACAATAAGCCCAGGGATAGTACTTCACTCGGTTGCATAATTCTGTCTCTTGTAACGGAAATTCACCTTGAACTTGTGCTTTTATGGGATTCGAACCTGAGATCATGTTTTGATGACAAACATAGGAAAAATAGCTAATCCTTCCTACCTAATGCTTAAGCTTTCAATACGGGACGCTTGAACTGTCACACTTAATCCTCGTTGAAAGCTCACACCAAGTCACGAGAATGTTACCCCATGCACCACAAAAGTCATTCTAAAAGATCCTAGGAAATAACACAAAAAGTTTACCCACAACAATGAGCCCAGGGATAGTACTTAACTCGGTTGCATAATTCTGTCTCTTGTAAGGGAAATTCACCTTGAACTTGTGCTTTTATGGGATTCGAACCTGAGATCATGTTTTGATAACAAACATAGGAAAAATAGGTAATCCTTCCTACCTAATGCTTAAGCTTTCAATACGGGACGCTTGAACTATCACACTTAATCCTCGTTGGAAACGCACACCAAGTCACGAGGATGTTACCCCCCATGCATCACACAAGTCATTCTAAATAACCCTTGGAAATAAAACACAAAGGTTACCCACAACAATAAGCACAGGGATAGTACTTAACTCGGTTGCATAATTCTGTCTCTTGTAAGGGAAATTCACCTTGAACTTTTGCTTTTATGGGATTCCAACCTGAGATCATGTTTTGATAACAAACATAGGAAAAATAGGTAATCCTTCCTACCTAATGCTTAAGCTTTCAATACGGGATGCTTGAACTATCACACTTAATCCTCGTTGAAAGCTCACACCAAGTCACGAGGTTGTTACCCCCCATGCATCACACAAGTCATTCTAAATAACCCTTGGAAATAAAACACAAAGGTTACCCACAACAATAAGCCCAGGGATAGTACTTAACTCGGTTGCATAATTCTGTCTCTTGTAAGGGAAATTCACCTTGAACTTGTGCTTTTATGGGATTCGAACCTGAGATCATGTTTTGATAACAAACATAGGAAAAATAGGTAATCCTTCCTACCTAATGCTTAAGCTTTCAATACGGGATGCTTGAACGATCACACTTAATCCTCGTTGAAAGCTCACACCAAGTCACGAGGATGTTACCCCCCATACATCACACAAGTAATTCTAAATGACGCTTGGAAAAAAAACCGAAAGGTGACCCACAACAATAAGCCCAAGGATAGTACTTAACTCGGTTGCATAATTCTATCTCTTCTAAGGAAAATTCACCTTGAACTTGTGCTTTTATGTAATTCGAACCTGAGATCATGTTTTGATAACAAACATAGGAAATATAGCTAATCCGTTCTACCTAAGGCTTAAGCTTTAATACGGGACGCTTGAACTTTCACACTTAATCCTCGTTGAAAGCTCACACCAAGTCATGAGGATGTTACCCCCATGCACCACAAAAGTCATTCTAAAAGATCCTAGGAAATAACACAAAAAGGTTACCCACAACAATGATCCCAGGGATAGTACTTAACTCGGTTGCATAATTCTGTCTCTTGTAAGTGAAATTCACCTCGAACTTGTGTTTTTATGGGATACGAACCTGAGATCATGTTTTGATAACAAACATAGGAAAAATAGGTAATCCTTCCTACCTAATGCTTAAACTTTTAATACGGGACGCTTGAACTATCACACTTAATCCTCGTTGGAAGCGCACACCAAGTCACGAGGATGTTACCCCCCATGCATCACACAAGTCATTCTAAATGACCCTTGAAAAAAAAGAGAAAGGTTACCCACAACAATAAGCCCAGGGATAGTACTTCACTCGGTTGCATAATTCTGTCTCTTGTAACGGAAATTCACCTTGAACTTGTGCTTTTATGGGATTCGAAACTGAGATCATGTTTTGATGACAAACATAGGAAAAATAGCTAATCCTTCCTACCTAATGCTTAAGCTTTCAATACGGGACGCTTGAACTATCACACTTAATCCTCGTTGAAAGCTCACACCAAGTCACGAGAATGTTACCCCATGCACCACAAAAGTCATTCTAAAAGATCCTAGGAAATAACACAAAAAGGTTACCCACAACAATGAGCTCAGGGATAGTACTTACCTCGGTTGCATAATTCTGTCTCTTGTAAGGGAAATTCACCTCGAACTTGTGCTTTTATGGGATTCGAACCTGAGATTATGTTTTGATAACAAACATAGGAAAAATAGGTAATCCTTCCTACCTAATGCTTAAGCTTTCAATACGGGATGCTTGAACTATCACACTTAATCCTCGTTGAAAGCTCACACCAAGTCACGAGGATGTTACCCCCCATGCATCACACAAGTAATTCTAAATGACCCTTGGAAAAAAAACAGAAAGGTTACCCACAACAATAAGCCCAAGGATAGTACTTAACTCGGTTGCATAATTCTGTCTCTTGTAAGGGAAATTCACCTTGAACTTGTGCTTTTATGTCATTCGAACCTGAGATCATGTTTTCATAACAAACATAGGAAATATAGCTAATCTGTTCTACCTAATGCTTAAGCTTTCAATACGGGACGCTTGAACTTTCACACTTAATCCTCGTTGAAAGCTCACACCAAGTCACGAGGATGTTACCCCCATGCACCACAAAAGTCATTCTAAAAGATCCTAGGAAATAACACAAAAAGGTTACCCACAACAATGAGCCCAGGGATAGTAGTTAACTCGGTTGCACAATTATGTCTCTTGTAAGGGAAATTCACCTTGAACTTGTGCTTTTATGGGATTCGAACCTGAGATCATGTTTTGATAACAAACATAGGAAAAATAGCTAATCCTTCCTACCTAATGCTTAAGCTTTCAATACAGGACGCTTGAACTGTCACACTTAATCCTCGTTGAAAGCTCACACCAAGTCACCAGGATGTTACCCCCCATGCATCACACAAGTAATTCTAAATGACGCTTGGAAAAAAAACAGAAAGGTTACCCACAACAATAAGCCCAAGGATAGTACTTAAGACGGTTGCATAATTCTTTCTCTTGTAAGGAAAATTCACCTTGAACTTGTGCTTTTATGTAATTCGAACCTCAGATCATGTTTTGATAACAAACATAGGAAATATAGCTAATTCGTTCTACCTAATGCTTAAGCTTTCAATACGGGACGCTTGAACTTTCACACTTAATCCTCGTTGAAAGCTCACACCAAGTCATGAGGATGTTACCCCCATGCACCACAAAAGTCATTCTAAAAGATCCTAGGAAATAACACAAAAAGGTTACCCACAACAATGAGCCCAGGGATAGTACTTCACTCGGTTGCATAATTCTGTCTCTTGTAACGGAAATTCACCTTGAACTTGTGCTTTTATGGGATTCGAACCTGAGATCATGTTTTGATAACAAACATAGGAAAAATAGCTAATCCTTCCTACCTAATGCTTAAGCTTTCAATACGGGACGCTTGAACTGTCACACTTAATCCTCGTTGAAAGCTCACACCAAGTCACGAGGATGTTACCCCATGCACCAAAAAAGTCATTCAAAAAGATCCTAGGAAATAACATAAAAGGTTACCCACAACAATGAGCCCAGGGATAGTACTTAACTCGGTTGCATAATTCTGTCTCTTGTAAGGGAAATTCACCTCCAACTTGTGCTTTTATGGGATTCGAACCTGAGATCATGTTTTGATAACAAACATAGGAAAAAGAGGTAATCCTTCCTACCTAATGCTTAAACTTTCAATACGGGACGCTTTAACTATCACACTTAATCCTCGTTGAAAGCTCACACTAAGTCACGAGGATGTTACCCCCCATGCATCACACAAGTGATTCTAAATGACCCTTGGAAATAAAACAGAAAGGTTACCCACAACAATAAGCCCAGGGATAGTACTTAACACGGTTGCATAATTCTGTCTCTTGTAAGGGAAATTCACCTTCAACTTGTGCTTTTATGGGATTCGAACCTGAGATCATGTTTTGATAACAAAAATAGGAAAAATAGGTAATCCTTCCTACCTAATGCTTAAGCTTTCAATATGGGACGCTTGAACTATCACACTTAATCCTCGTTGAAAGCTCACACCAAGTCACGAGGATGTTACCCCCCATGCATCACACAAGTCATTCTAAATAACCCTTGGAAATAAAACACAAAGGTTACCCACAACAATAAGCCCAGGGATAGTACTTAACTCGGTTGCATAATTCTGTCTCTTGTAAGGGAAATTCACCTTGAACTTTTGCTTTTATGGGATTCCAACCTGAGATCATGTTTTGATAACAAACATAGGAAAAATAGGTAATCCTTCCTACCTAATGCTTAAGCTTTCAATACGGGACGCTTGAACTCTCACACTTAATCCTCGTTGAAAGCTCACACCAAGTCACGAGGATGTTACCCCCCATGCATCACACAAGTCATTCTAAATAACCCTTGGAAATAAAACATAAAGGTTACCCACAACAATAAGCCCAGGGATAGTACTTAACTCGGTTGCATAATTCTGTCTCTTGTAAGGGAAATTCACCTTGAACTTGTGCTTTTATGGGATTCGAACCTGAGATCATGTTTTGATAACAAACATAGGAAAAATAGGTAATCCTTCCTACCTAATGCTTAAGCTTTCAATACGGGATGCTTGAACTATCACACTTAATCCTCGTTGAAAGCTCACACCAAGTCACGAGGATGTTACCCCCCATGCATCACACAAGTAATTCTAAATGACGCTTGGAAAAAAACAGAAAGGTGACCCACAACAATAAGCCCAAGGATAGTACTTAACTCGGTTGCATAATTCTGTCTCTTGTAAGGAAAATTCACCTTGAACTTGTGCTTTTATGTAATTCGAACCTGAGATCATGTTTTGATAACAAACATAGGAAATATAGCTAATCCGTTCTACCTAAGGCTTAAGATTTTAATACGGGACGCTTGAACTTCCACACTTAATCCTCGTTGAAAGCTCACACCAAGTCATGAGGATGTTACCCCCATGCACCATAAAAGTCATTTTAAAAGATCCTAGGAAATAACACAAAAAGGTTACCCACAACAATGAGCCCAGGGATAGTACTTAACTCGGTTGCATAATTCTGTCTCTTGTAAGTGAAATTCACCTCGAACTTGTGCTTTTATGGGATTCGAACCTGAGATCATGTTTTGATAACAAACATAGGAAAAATAGGTAATCCTTCCTACCTAATGCTTAAACTTTTAATACGGGACGCTTGAACTATCACACTTAATCCTCGTTGGAAGCGCAAACCAAGTCACGAGGATGTTACCCCCCATGCATCACACAAGTCATTCTAAATGACCCTTGAAAAAAAGAGAAAGGTTACCCACAACAATAAGCCCAGGGATAGTACTTCACTCGGTTGCATAATTCTGTCTCTTGTAACGGAAATTCACCTTGAACTTGTGCTTTTATGGGATTCGAACCTGAGATCATGTTTTGATGACAAACATAGGAAAAATAGGTAATCCTTCCTACCTAATACTTAAGCTTTCAATACGGGACGCTTGAACTATCACACTTAATCCTCGTTGAAAGCTCACACCAAGTCACGAGGATGTTACCCCCCATGCATCACACAAGTCATTCTAAATAACCCTTGGAAATAAAACACAAAGGTTACCCACAACAATAAGCCGAGGGATAGTACTTAACTCGGTTGCATAATTCTGTCTCTTGTAAGGGAAATTCACCTTGAACTTGTGTTTTTATGGGATTCGAACCTGAGATCATGTTTTGATAACAAACATAGGAAAAATAGGTAATCCTTCCTACCTAATGCTTAAGCTTTCAATACGGGATGCTTGAACTATCACACTTAATCCTCGTTGAAAGCTCACACCAAGTCACGAGGATGTTACCCCCCATGCATCACACAAGTAATTCTAAATGACCCTTGGAAAAAAAACAGAAAGGTTACCCACAACAATAAGCCCAAGGATAGTACTTAACTCGGTTGCATAATTCTGTCTCTTGTAAGAAAAATTCACCTTGAACTTGTGCTTTTATGTCATTCGAACCTGAGATCATGTTTTCATAACAAACATAGGAAATATAGCTAATCTGTTCTACCTAATGCTTAAGCTTTCAATACGGGACGCTTGAACTTTCACACTTAATCCTCGTTGAAAGCTCACACCAAGTCACGAGGATGTTACCCCCATGCACCACAAAAGTCATTCTAAAAGATCCTAGGAAATAACACAAAAAGGTTACCCACAACAATGAGCCCAGGGATAGTAGTTAACTCGGTTGCACAATTATGTCTCTTGTAAGGGAAATTCACCTTGAACTTGTGCTTTTATGGGATTCGAACCTGAGATCATGTTTTGATAACAAACATAGGAAAAATAGCTAATCCTTCCTACCTAATGCTTAAGCTTTCAATACAGGACGCTTGAACTGTCACACTTAATCCTCGTTGAAAGCTCACACCAAGTCACCAGGATGTTACCCCCCATGCATCACACAAGTAATTCTAAATGACGCTTGGAAAAAAAACAGAAAGGTTACCCACAACAATAAGCCCAAGGATAGTACTTAAGACGGTTGCATAATTCTTTCTCTTGTAAGGAAAATTCACCTTGAATTTGTGCTTTTATGTAATTCGAACCTCAGATCATGTTTTGATAACAAACATAGGAAATATAGCTAATTCGTTCTACCTAATGCTTAAGCTTTCAATACGGGACGCTTGAACTTTCACACTTAATCCTCGTTGAAAGCTCACACCAAGTCATGAGGATGTTACCCCCATGCACCACAAAAGTCATTCTAAAAGATCCTAGGAAATAACACAAAAAGGTTACCCACAACAATGAGCCCAGGGATAGTACTTCACTCGGTTGCATAATTCTGTCTCTTGTAACGGAAATTCACCTTGAACTTGTGCTTTTATGGGATTCGAACCTGAGATCATGTTTTGATAACAAACATAGGAAAAATAGCTAATCCTTCCTACCTAATGCTTAAGCTTTCAATACGGGACGCTTGAACTGTCACACTTAATCCTCGTTGAAAGCTCACACCAAGTCACGAGGATGTTACCCCATGCACCAAAAAAGTCATTCAAAAAGATCCTAGGAAATAACATAAAAGGTTACCCACAACAATGAGCCCAGGGATAGTACTTAACTCGGTTGCATAATTCTGTCTCTTGTAAGGGAAATTCACCTCCAACTTGTGCTTTTATGGGATTCGAACCTGAGATCATGTTTTGATAACAAACATAGGAAAAAGAGGTAATCCTTCCTACCTAATGCTTAAACTTTCAATACGGGACGCTTTAACTATCACACTTAATCCTCGTTGAAAGCTCACACTAAGTCACGAGGATGTTACCCCCCATGCATCACACAAGTGATTCTAAATGACCCTTGGAAATAAAACAGAAAGGTTACCCACAACAATAAGCCCAGGGATAGTACTTAACACGGTTGCATAATTCTGTCTCTTGTAAGGGAAATTCACCTTCAACTTGTGCTTTTATGGGATTCGAACCTGAGATCATGTTTTGATAACAAAAATAGGAAAAATAGGTAATCCTTCCTACCTAATGCTTAAGCTTTCAATATGGGACGCTTGAACTATCACACTTAATCCTCGTTGAAAGCTCACACCAAGTCACGAGGATGTTACCCCCCATGCATCACACAAGTCATTCTAAATAACCCTTGGAAATAAAACACAAAGGTTACCCACAACAATAAGCCCAGGGATAGTACTTAACTCGGTTGCATAATTCTGTCTCTTGTAAGGGAAATTCACCTTGAACTTTTGCTTTTATGGGATTCCAACCTGAGATCATGTTTTGATAACAAACATAGGAAAAATAGGTAATCCTTCCTACCTAATGCTTAAGCTTTCAATACGGGACGCTTGAACTCTCACACTTAATCCTCGTTGAAAGCTCACACCAAGTCACGAGGATGTTACCCCCCATGCATCACACAAGTCATTCTAAATAACCCTTGGAAATAAAACATAAAGGTTACCCACAACAATAAGCCCAGGGATAGTACTTAACTCGGTTGCATAATTCTGTCTCTTGTAAGGGAAATTCACCTTGAACTTGTGCTTTTATGGGATTCGAACCTGAGATCATGTTTTGATAACAAACATAGGAAAAATAGGTAATCCTTCCTACCTAATGCTTAAGCTTTCAATACGGGATGCTTGAACTATCACACTTAATCCTCGTTGAAAGCTCACACCAAGTCACGAGGATGTTACCCCCCATGCATCACACAAGTAATTCTAAATGACGCTTGGAAAAAAACAGAAAGGTGACCCACAACAATAAGCCCAAGGATAGTACTTAACTCGGTTGCATAATTCTGTCTCTTGTAAGGAAAATTCACCTTGAACTTGTGCTTTTATGTAATTCGAACCTGAGATCATGTTTTGATAACAAACATAGGAAATATAGCTAATCCGTTCTACCTAAGGCTTAAGATTTTAATACGGGACGCTTGAACTTCCACACTTAATCCTCGTTGAAAGCTCACACCAAGTCATGAGGATGTTACCCCCATGCACCATAAAAGTCATTTTAAAAGATCCTAGGAAATAACACAAAAAGGTTACCCACAACAATGAGCCCAGGGATAGTACTTAACTCGGTTGCATAATTCTGTCTCTTGTAAGTGAAATTCACCTCGAACTTGTGCTTTTATGGGATTCGAACCTGAGATCATGTTTTGATAACAAACATAGGAAAAATAGGTAATCCTTCCTACCTAATGCTTAAACTTTTAATACGGGACGCTTGAACTATCACACTTAATCCTCGTTGGAAGCGCAAACCAAGTCACGAGGATGTTACCCCCCATGCATCACACAAGTCATTCTAAATGACCCTTGAAAAAAAGAGAAAGGTTACCCACAACAATAAGCCCAGGGATAGTACTTCACTCGGTTGCATAATTCTGTCTCTTGTAACGGAAATTCACCTTGAACTTGTGCTTTTATGGGATTCGAACCTGAGATCATGTTTTGATGACAAACATAGGAAAAATAGCTAATCCTTCCTACCTAATGCTTAAGCTTTCAATACGGGACGCTTGAACTGTCACACTTAATCCTCGTTGAAAGCTCACACCAAGTCACGAGAATGTTACCCCATGCACCACACAAATCATTCTAAAAGACCCTTGGAAATAAAACAGAAAGGTTACCCACAACAATGAGCCCAGGGATAGTACTTAACTCGGTTGCATAATTCTGTCTCTTGTAAGGGAAATTCACCTTGAACTTGTGCTTTTATTGTATTCGAACCTGAGATCATGTTTTGATAACAAACATAGGAAAAATAGCTAATCCTTCCTACCTAATGCTTAAGCTTTCAATACGGGACGCTTGAACTGTCACACTTAATCCTCGTTGAAAGCGCACACCACGTCACGAGGATGTTACCCCCCATGCATCACACAAGTGATTCTAAATGACCCTTGGAAATAAAACAGAAACGTTACCCACAACAATAATCCCAGGGATAGTACTTAACTCGGTTGCATAATTCTGTCTCTTGTAAGGGAAATTCACCTTGAACTTGTGGTTTTATGGGATTCCAACCTGAGATCATGTTTTGATAACAAACATAGGAAAAATAGGTAATCCTTCCTACCTAATGCTTAAGCTTTCAATACGGGACGCTTGAACTATCACACTTAATCCTCGTTGGAAACGCACACCAAGTCACGAGGATGTTACCCCCCATGCATCACACAAGTCATTCTAAATGACCCTTGAAAAAAAACATAAAGGTTACCCACAACAATAAGCCGAGGGACAGTACTTAACTCGGTTGCATAATTCTGTCTCTTGTAAGGGAAATTCACCTTGAACTTGTGCTTTTATGGGATTCGAACCTGAGATCATGTTTTGATAACAAAACATAGGAAAAATAGCAAATCTTTCCTACCTAAAGCTTAAGCTTTCAATACGGGACGCTTGAACTGTCACACTTAATCCTCGTTTAAAGCTCACACCAAGTCACGAGAATGTTACCCCCCATGCAACACACAAGTCAATTTAAACGATCCTTGGAAACAACCCACAAATGTTACCCACAACAACAAACCCCGAGATCGTACTTACCTTGGTTGCTTCATTCCGTCTCTTTTAAGGGAAATTCATCTCGAACTTGGCATTTAATGGTATTCGAACCTGAGATAATGTTTTGATACCAAACATAGGAAAAATAGGTAATCCTTCCTACCTAATGCTTATGCTTTCAATACGGGACGCTTTAACTATCACACTTAATCCTCGTTAAAAGCTCACACTAAGTCACGAGGATGTCACCCCCCATGCATCACACAAATCATTCTAAATCACCCTTGGAAATAAAACAGAAAGGTTACCCACAACAATAAGCCCAGGGATAGTACTTCACTCGGTTGCATAATTATGTCTCTTGTAAGGGAAATTCACGTTGAACTTGTGTTTTTATGGGATTCGAACCTGAGATCATGTTTTGATAACAAACATCGGAAAAATAGCTAATCCTACCTACCACATGCTTAAGCTCTCAATACGGGATGCTTGAATTGTCACATTTAATCCTCGTTGAAAGCTCACACCAAGTCACGAGGATGTTACCCGCCATGCATCACACAAGTCATTCTAAATGACCCTTGTAAATAAAACACAAAGGTTACGCACAACAATAAGCCCAGGGATAGTACTTAACTCGGTTGCATAATTCTGTCTCTTGTAAGGGAAATTCACCTTGAACTTGTGCTTTTATGGGATTCGAACCTGAGATCATGTTTTGATAACAAAGATAGGAAAAATAGGTAATCCTTCCTACCTAAGGCTTAAACTTTCAATACGGGACGCTTTAACTATCACACTTAATCCTCGTTAAAAGCTCACACTAAGTCACGAGGATGTTACCCCCTATGCATCACACAAATCATTCTAAATGACCCTTGGAAATAAAACAGAAAGGTTACCCACAACAATAAGCCAAGGGATAGTACTTCACTCGGTTGCATAATTATGTCTCTTGTAAGGGAAATTCACGTTGAACTTGTGTTTTTATGGGATTCGAACCTGAGATCATGTTTTGATAACAAACATAGGAAAAATAGCTAATCCTACCTACCTAATGCTTAAGCTCTCAATACGGGACGCTTGAATTGTCACATTTAATCCTCGTTGAAAGCTCACACCAAGTCACGAGAATGTTACCCCCATGCACCACAAAAGTCATTCTAAAAGATCCTAGGAAATAACACAAAAAGGTTACCCACAACAATGAACCCAGGGATAGTACTAAACTCAGTTGCATAATTCTGTCTCTTGTAAGGGAAATTCACCTTTAACTTGTGCTTTTATGGGATTCGAACCTGAGATCATGTTTTGATAACAAACATAGGAAAAATAGGTAATCCTTCCAACCTAATGCTTAAGCTTTCAATACGGGATTCTTGAACTATCACACTTAATCCTCGTTGAAAGCTCACACCAAGTCACGAGAATGTTACCCCCTATGCATCACACAAGTCATTCTAAATGACCCTTGTAAATAAAACACAAAGGTTACGCACAACAATAAGCCCAGGGATAGTACTTAACTCGGTTGCATAATTCTGTCTCTTGTAAGGGAAATTCACCTTGAACTTGTGCTTTTATGGGATTCGAACCTGAGATCATGTTTTGATAACAAAGATAGGAAAAATAGGTAATCCTTCCTACCTAATGCTTAAGCTTTCAATACGGGAGGCTTGAACTATCACACTTAATCCTCGTTGGAAGCACACACCAAGTCACGAGGATGTTACCCCCCCACGCATCACACAAGTCATTCTAAATGACCCTTGAAAAAAAAACAGAAAGGTTACCCACAACAATAAGCCCAGGGATAGTACTTAACTCGGTTGCATAATTCTGTCTCTTGTAAGGGAAATTCACCTTGAACTTGTGCTTTTATGGGATTCGAACCTGAGATCATGTTTTGATAACAAACCTAGGAAATATAGCTAATCCGTCCTACCTAATGCTTAAGCTTTCTATACGGGACGCTTGAACTGTCACACTTAATCCTCGTTGAAAGCTCACACCAAGTCACAAGGATGTTACCCCCATGCACCACACAAGTCATTCTAAATGACCCTTGGAAACAACATAGAAAGGTTACCCACAACAACGAGCCCCGGGATGGTACTTACCTTGGTTGCATCATTCCGCTCTTTTAAGGGAAATTCATCTCAAAATTGGGCTTTAATGGTATTCGAACTTGAGATAATGTTTTGATACCAAACATAGGAAAAATAGGTAATCCTTCCTACCTAATGCTTAAGCTTTCAATACGGGACGCTTTAATTATCACACTTAATCCTCGTTAAAAGCTCATACTAAGTCACGAGGATGTTACCCCCCATGCATCACACAAATCATTGCAAATGACCTTTGGAAATAAAACAGAAAGGTTACCCATAACAATAAGCCCAGGGATAGTACTTCACTCGGTTGCATAATTCTGTCTCTTGTAAGGGAAATTCACCTTGAACTTGTGCTTTTATGGGATTCGCACCTGAGATCATGTTTTGATAACAAACATTGGAAAAATAGGTAATCCTTCCAACCTAATGCCTAAGCTTTCAATACGGGACGCTTGAACTATCACACTTAATCCTCGTTGAAAGCTCACACCAAGTCACGAGGATGTTACCCCTATGCACCACAAAAGTCATTCTAAAAGATCCTAGGAAATAACACAAAAAGGTTACCCACAACAATGAGCCCAGGGATAGTACTTAACTCGGTTGCATAATTCTGTCTCTTGTAAGGGAAATTCAACTTGAACTTGTACTTTTATGGGATTCGAACCTGAGATCATGTTTTGATAACAAACATAGGAAAAATAGGTAATCCTTCCTACCTAATGCTTAAGCTTTCAATACGGGACGCTTGAACTATCACACTTAATCCTCGTTGAAAGCTCCCACCAAGTCACGAGGATGTTACCCCCCATGCATCACACAAGTCATTCTAAATGACCCTTGTAAATAAAACACAAAGGTTACGCACAACAATAAGCCCAGGGATAGTACTTAACTCGGTTGCATAATTCTGTCTCTTGTAAGGGAAATTCACCTTGAACTTTTGCTTTTATGGGATTCGAACATGAGATCATGTTTTGATAACAAAGATAGGAAAAATAGGTAATCCTTCCTACCTAATGCTTAAGCTTTCAATACGGGACGCTTGAACTATCACACTTAATCCTCGTTGAAAGCTCCCACCAAGTCACGAGGATGTTACCCCCCATGCACCTCACAAGTCATTCTAAAAGATCCTAGGATATAACACAAAAAGGTTACCCACAACAACGAGCCCAGGGATAGTACTTAACTCGGTTGCATAATTCTGTCTCTTTTAAGGAAAATTCATCTCGAACTTGGGCTTTAATGGGATTCGAACCTGAGATAATGTTTTTATAACAGACATAGGAAAAATAGGTAATCCTTCCTACCTAATGCTTAAGCTTTCAATACGGGACGCTTTAACTATCATACTTAATCCTCGTTGAAAGCTCACACTAAGTCACGAGGATGTTACCCCCCATGCATCACACAAATCATTCTAAATGACCCTTGGAAATAAAACAGAAAGGTTACCCACAACAATAAGCCCAGGCATAGTACTTCACTCGGTTGCATAATTCTGTCTCTTGTAAGGGAAATTCACCTTGAACTTGTGCTTTTATGGGATTCGAACCTGAGATCATGTTTTGATAACAAACATAGGAAAAATAGCTAATCCTTCCTACCTAATGCTTAAGCTTTCAATACGGGACGCTTGAACTGTTACACTTAATCCTCGTTGAAAGCGCACACCACGTCACGAGGATGTTACCCCCCATGCATCACACAAGTGATTCTAAATGACCCTTGGAAATAAAACAGAAAGGTTACCCACAACAATAATCCCAGGGATAGTACTTAACTCGGTTGCATAATTCTGTCTCTTGTAAGGGAAATTCACCTTGAACTTGTGCTTTTATGGGATTCGAACCTGAGATCATGTTTTGATAACAAACATAGGAAAAATAGGTAATCCTTCCTACCTAATGCTTAAGCTTTCAATACGGGACGCTTGAACTATCACACTTAATCCTCGTTGAAAGCTCCCACCAAGTCACGAGGATGTTACCCCCCATGCACCACACAAGTCATTCTAAAAGATCCTAGGATATAACACAAAAAGGTTACCCACAACCACGAGCCCAAGGATAGTACTTAACTCGGTTGCATAATTCTGTCTCTTTTAACGAAAATTCATCTCGAACTTGGGCTTTAATAGGATTCGAACCTGAGATAATGTTTTTATAACAAACATAGGAAAAATAGGTAATCCTTCCTACCTAATGCTTAAGCTTTCAATACGGGACGCTTTAACTATCATACTTAATCCTCGTTGAAAGCTCACACTAAGTCACAAGGATGTTACCCCCCATGCATCACACAAATCATTCTAAATGACCCTTGGAAATAAAACAGAAAGGTTACCCACAACAATAAGCCCAGGTATAGTACTTCACTCGGTTGCATAATTATGTCTCTTGTAAGGGAAATTCACCTTGAACTTGTGCTTTTATGTGATTCGAACCTGAGATCATGTTTTGATAACAAACATAGGAAAAATAGCTAATCCTTCCTACCTAATGCTTAAGCTTTCAATACGGGACGCTTGAACTGTCACACTTAATCCTCGTTGAAAGCGCACACCACGTCACGAGGATGTTACACCCCATGCATCACACAAGTGATTCAAAATGACCCTTGGAAATAAAACAGAAAGGTTACCCACAACAATAAGCCCAGGGATAGTACTTAACTCGGTTGCATAATTCTGTCTCTTGTAAGGGAAATTCACCTTGAACTTGTGCTTTTATGGGATTCGAACCTGAGATCATGTTTTGATAACAAACATAGGAAAAATAGGTAATCCTTCCTACCTAAGGCTTAAACTTTCAATACGGGACGCTTTAACTATCACACTTAATCCTCGTTGAAAGCTCACACTAAGTCACGAGGATGTTACCCCCCATGCATCACACAAATCATTCTAAATGACCCTTGGAAATAAAAGAGAAAGGTTACCCACAACAATGAGCCCAGGGATAGTACTTAACTCGGTTGCATAATTCTGTCTCTTGTAAGGGAAATTCACCTTGAACTTGTGCTTTTATGGGATTCGAACCTGAGATCATGTTTTGATAACAAACATAGGAAAAATAGCTAATTCTTCCTACCTAATGCTTAAGCTTTCAATACGGGACGCTTGAACTGTCACACTTAATCCTCGTTGAAAGCGCACACCACGTCACGAGGATGTTACCCCCCATGCATCACACAAGTGATTCTAAATGACCCTTGGAAATAAAACAGAAAGCTTACCCACAACAATAAGCCCAGGGATAGTACTTAACTCGGTTGCATAATTCTGTCTCTTGTAAGGGAAATTCACCTTGAACTTGTGCTTTTATGGGATTCGAACCTGAGATCATGGTTTGATAACAAACATAGGAAAAATAGGTAATCCTTCCTACCTAATGCTTAAGCTTTCAATACGGGACGCTTGAACTATCACACTTAATCCTCGTTGGAAACGCACACCAAGTCACGAGGATGTTACCCCCCATGCATCACACAAGTCATTCTAAATGACCCTTGAAAAAAAACATAAAGGTTACCCACAACAATAAGCCCAGGGATAGTACTTAACTCGGTTGCATAATTCTGTCTCTTGTAAGGGAAATTCACCTTGAACTTGTGCTTTTATGGGATTCGAACCTGAGATCATGTTTTGATAACAAACATAGGAAAAATAGGTAATCTTTCCTACCTAATGCTTAAGCTTTCAATCCGGGACGCTTGAACTATCACACTTAATCCTCGTTGGAAACGCACACCAAGTCACGAGGATGTTACCCCCCATGCATCACACAAGTCATTCTAAATGACCCTTGAAAAAAAACATAAAGGTTACCCACAACAATAAGCCCAGGGATAGTACTTAACTCGGTTGCATAATTCTGTCTCTTGTAAGGGAAATTCACCTTGAACTTCTGCTTTTATGGGATTCGAACCTGAGATCATGTTTTGATACAAACATAGGAAAAATAGCAAATCTTTCCTACCTAAAGCTTAAGCTTTCAATACGGGACGCTTGAACTGTCACACTTAATCCTCGTTTAAAGCTCACACCAAGTCACGAGAATGTTACCCCCCATGCAACACACAAGTCAATTTAAACGATCCTTGGAAACAACCCACAAATGTTACCCACAACAACGAACCCCGAGATCGTACTTACCTTGGTTGCTTCTTTCCGTCTCTTTTAAGGGAAATTCATCTCGAACTTGGCATTTAATGGTATTCGAACCTGAGATAATGTTTTGATACCAAACATAGGAAAAATAGGTAATCCTTCCTACCTAATGCTTAAGCTTTCAATACGGGACGCTTTAACTATCACACTTAATCCACGTTAAAAGCTCACACTAAGTCACGAGGATGTTACCCCCCATGCATCACACAAATCATTCTAAATGACCCTTGGAAATAAAACAGAAAGGTTACCCACAACAATAAGCCCAGGGATAGTACTTCACTCGGTTGCATAATTATGTCTCTTGTAAGGGAAATTCACGTTGAACTTGTGTTTTATGGGATTCGAACCTGAGATCATGTTTTGATAACAAACATAGGAAAAATAGCTAATCCTACCTACCTAATGCTTAAGCTCTCAATACGGGACGCTTGAATTGTCACATTTAATCCTCGTTGAAAGCTCACACCAAGTCACGAGAATGTTACCCCCATGCACCACAAAAGTCATTCTAAAAGATCCTAGGAAATAACACAAAAAGGTTACCCACAACAATGAGCCCAGGGATAGTACTTAACTCGGTTGCATAATTCTGTCTCTTGTAAGGGAAATTCACCTTGAACTTGTACTTTTATGGGATTCGAACCTGAGATCATGTTTTGATAACAAACATAGGAAAAATAGGTAATCCTTCCTACCTAATGCTTAAGCTTTCAATACGGGACGCTTGAACTATCACACTTAATCCTCGTTGGAAACGCACACCAAGTCACGAGGATGTTACCCCCCATGCATCACACATATCATTCTAAATGACCCTTGGAAATAAAACAGAAAGGTTACCCACAACAATAAGCCCAGGGATAGTACTTAACTCGGTTGCATAATTCTGTCTCTTGTAAGGGAAATTCACTTTGAACTTGTGCTTTTATGGGATTCGAACCTAAGATCATGTTTTGATAACAAACATAGGAAAAATAGCTAATCCTTCCTACCTAATGCTTAAGCTTTCAATACGAGACGCTTGAACTGTCACACTTAATCCTCGTTGAAAGCGCACACCACGTCACGAGGATGTTACCCCCCATGCATCACACAAGTGATTCTAAATGACCCTTGGAAATAAAACAGAAAGGTTACCCACAACAATAATCCCAGGGATAGTACTTACCTTGGTTGCTTCATTCCGTCTCTTTTAAGGGAAATTCATCTCGAACTTGGCATTTAATGGTATTCGAACCTGAGATAATGTTTTGATACCAAACATAGGAAAAATACGTAATCCTTCCTACCTAATGCTTAAGCTTTCAATACGGGACGCTTTAACTATCACACTTAATCCACGTTAAAAGCTCACACTAAGTCACGAGGATGTTACCCCCCATGCATCACACAAATCATTCTAAATGACCCTTGGAAATAAAACAGAAAGGTTACCCACAACAATAAGCCCAGGGATAGTACTTCACTCGGTTGCATAATTATGTCTCTTGTAAGGGAAATTCACGTTGAACTTGTGTTTTATGGGATTCGAACCTGAGATCATGTTTTGATAACAAACATAGGAAAAATAGCTAATCCTACCTACCTAATGCTTAAGCTCTCAATACGGGACGCTTGAATTGTCACATTTAATCCTCGTTGAAAGCTCACACCAAGTCACGAGAATGTTACCCCCATGCACCACAAAAGTCATTCTAAAAGATCCTAGGAAATAACACAAAAAGGTTACCCACAACAATGAGCCCAGGGATAGTACTTAACTCGGTTGCATAATTCTGTCTCTTGTAAGGGAAATTCACCTTGAACTTGTGCTTTTATAGGATTCGAACCTGAGATCATGTTTTGATAACAAACATAGGAAAAATAGGTAATCCTTCCTACCTAATGCTTAAGCTTTCAATACGGGACGCTTGAACTATCACACTTAATCCTCGTTGGAAACGCACACCAAGTCACGAGGATGTTACCCCCCATGCATCACACAAATCATTCTAAATGACCCTTGGAAATAAAACAGAAAGGTTACCCACAACAATGAGCCCAGGGATAGTACTTAACTCGGTTGCATAATTCTGTCTCTTGTAAGGGAAATTCACCTTGAACTTGTGCTTTTATGGGATTCGAACCTGAGATCATGTTTTGATAACAAACATAGGAAAAATAGGTAATCCTTCCTACCTAATGCTTAAGCTTTCAATACGGGACGCTTGAACTATCACACTTAATCCTCGTTGGAAACGCACACCAAGTCACGAGGATGTTACCCCCCATGCATCACACAAATCATTCTAAATGACCCTTGGAAATAAAACAGAAAGGTTACCCACAACAATGAGCCCAGGGATAGTACTTAACTCGGTTGCATAATTCTGTCTCTTGTAAGGGAAATTCACCTTGAACTTGTGCTTTTATGGGATTCGAACCTGAGATCATGTTTTGATAACAAACATAGGAAAAATAGGTAATCCTTCCTACCTAATGCTTAAGCTTTCAATACGGGACGCTTGAACTATCACACTTAATCCTCGTTGGAAACGCACACCAAGTCACGAGGATGTTACCCCCCATGCATCACACAAGTCATTCTAAATGACCCTTGAAAAAAAACATAAAGGTTACCCACAACAATAAGCCCAGGGATAGTACTTCACTCGGTTGCATAATTCTGTCTCTTGTAAGGGAAATTCACCTTGAACTTTTGCTTTTATGGGATTCGAACATGAGATCATGTTTTGATAACAAAGATAGGAAAAATAGGTAATCCTTCCTACCTAATGCTTAAGCTTTCAATACGGGACGCTTGAACTATCACACTTAATCCTCGTTGAAACCTCCCACCAAGTCACGAGGATGTTACCCCCCATGCACCTCACAAGTCATTCTAAAAGATCCTAGGATATAACACAAAAAGGTTACCCACAACAACGAGCCCAGGGATAGTACTTAACTCGGTTGCATAATTCTGTCTCTTTTAAGGAAAATTCATCTCGAACTTGGGCTTTAATGGGATTCGAACCTGAGATAATGTTTTTATAACAAACATAGGAAAAATAGGTAATCCTTCCTACCTAATGCTTAAGCTTTCAATACGGGACGCTTTAACTATCATACTTAATCCTCGTTGAAAGCTCACACTAAGTCACGAGGATGTTACCCCCCATGCATCACACAAATCATTCTAAATGACCCTTGGAAATAAAACAGAAAGGTTACCCACAACAATAAGCCCAGGCATAGTACTTCACTCGGTTGCATAATTCTGTCTCTTGTAAGGGAAATTCACCTTGAACTTGTGCTTTTATGGGATTCGAACCTGAGATCATGTTTTGATAACAAACATAGGAAAAATAGCTAATCCTTCCTACCTATTGCTTAAGCTTTCAATACGGGACGCTTGAACTGTTACACTTAATCCTCGTTGAAAGCGCACACCACGTCACGAGGATGTTACCCCCCATGCATCACACAAGTGATTCTAAATGACCCTTGGAAATAAAACAGAAAGGTTACCCACAACAATAATCCCAGGGATAGTACTTAACTCGGTTGCATAATTCTGTCTCTTGTAAGGGAAATTCACCTTGAACTTGTGCTTTTATGGGATTCGAACCTGAGATCATGTTTTGATAACAAACATAGGAAAAATAGGTAATCCTTCCTACCTAATGCTTAAGCTTTCAATACGGGACGCTTGAACTATCACACTTAATCCTCGTTGAAAGCTCCCACCAAGTCACGAGGATGTTACCCCCCATGCACCACACAAGTCATTCTAAAAGATCCTAGGATATAACACAAAAAGGTTACCCACAACCACGAGCCCAAGGATAGTACTTAACTCGGTTGCATAATTCTGTCTCTTTTAACGAAAATTCATCTCGAACTTGGGCTTTAATAGGATTCGAACCTGAGATAATGTTTTTATAACAAACATAGGAAAAATAGGTAATCCTTCCTACCTAATGCTTAAGCTTTCAATACGGGACGCTTTAACTATCATACTTAATCCTCGTTGAAAGCTCACACTAAGTCACAAGGATGTTACCCCCCATGCATCACACAAATCATTCTAAATGACCCTTGGAAATAAAACAGAAAGGTTACCCACAACAATAAGCCCAGGTATAGTACTTCACTCGGTTGCATAATTATGTCTCTTGTAAGGGAAATTCACCTTGAACTTATGCTTTTATGGGATTCGAACCTGAGATCATGTTTTGATAACAAACATAGGAAAAATAGCTAATCCTTCCTACCTAATGCTTAAGCTTTCAATACGGGACGCTTGAACTGTCACACTTAATCCTCGTTGAAAGCGCACACCACGTCACGAGGATGTTACACCCCATGCATCACACAAGTGATTCAAAATGACCCTTGGAAATAAAACAGAAAGGTTACCCACAACAATAAGCCCAGGGATAGTACTTAACTCGGTTGCATAATTCTGTCTCTTGTAAGGGAAATTCACCTTGAACTTGTGCTTTTATGGGATTCGAACCTGAGATCATGTTTTGATAACAAACATAGGAAAAATAGGTAATCCTTCCTACCTAAGGCTTAAACTTTCAATACGGGACGCTTTAACTATCACACTTAATCCTCGTTGAAAGCTCACACTAAGTCACGAGGATGTTACCCCCCATGCATCACACAAATCATTCTAAATGACCCTTGGAAATAAAAGAGAAAGGTTACCCACAACAATGAGCCCAGGGATAGTACTTAACTCGGTTGCATAATTCTGTCTCTTGTAAGGGAAATTCACCTTGAACTTGTGCTTTTATGGGATTCGAACCTGAGATCATGTTTTGATAACAAACATAGGAAAAATAGCTAATTCTTCCTACCTAATGCTTAAGCTTTCAATACGGGACGCTTGAACTGTCACACTTAATCCTCGTTGAAAGCGCACACCACGTCACGAGGATGTTACCCCCCATGCATCACACAAGTGATTCTAAATGACCCTTGGAAATAAAACAGAAAGCTTACCCACAACAATAAGCCCAGGGATAGTACTTAACTCGGTTGCATAATTCTGTCTCTTGTAAGGGAAATTCACCTTGAACTTGTGCTTTTATGGGATTCGAACCTGAGATCATGGTTTGATAACAAACATAGGAAAAATAGGTAATCCTTCCTACCTAATGCTTAAGCTTTCAATACGGGACGCTTGAACTATCACACTTAATCCTCGTTGGAAACGCACACCAAGTCACGAGGATGTTACCCCCCATGCATCACACAAGTCATTCTAAATGACCCTTGAAAAAAAACATAAAGGTTACCCACAACAATAAGCCCAGGGATAGTACTTAACTCGGTTGCATAATTCTGTCTCTTGTAAGGGAAATTCACCTTGAACTTGTGCTTTTATGGGATTCGAACCTGAGATCATGTTTTGATAACAAACATAGGAAAAATAGGTAATCTTTCCTACCTAATGCTTAAGCTTTCAATCCGGGACGCTTGAACTATCACACTTAATCCTCGTTGGAAACGCACACCAAGTCACGAGGATGTTACCCCCCATGCATCACACAAGTCATTCTAAATGACCCTTGAAAAAAAACATAAAGGTTACCCACAACAATAAGCCCAGGGATAGTACTTAACTCGGTTGCATAATTCTGTCTCTTGTAAGGGAAATTCACCTTGAACTTCTGCTTTTATGGGATTCGAACCTGAGATCATGTTTTGATACAAACATAGGAAAAATAGCAAATCTTTCCTACCTAAAGCTTAAGCTTTCAATACGGGACGCTTGAACTGTCACACTTAATCCTCGTTTAAAGCTCACACCAAGTCACGAGAATGTTACCCCCCATGCAACACACAAGTCAATTTAAACGATCCTTGGAAACAACCCACAAATGTTACCCACAACAACGAACCCCGAGATCGTACTTACCTTGGTTGCTTCTTTCCGTCTCTTTTAAGGGAAATTCATCTCGAACTTGGCATTTAATGGTATTCGAACCTGAGATAATGTTTTGATACCAAACATAGGAAAAATAGGTAATCCTTCCTACCTAATGCTTAAGCTTTCAATACGGGACGCTTTAACTATCACACTTAATCCACGTTAAAAGCTCACACTAAGTCACGAGGATGTTACCCCCCATGCATCACACAAATCATTCTAAATGACCCTTGGAAATAAAACAGAAATGTTACCCACAACAATAAGCCCAGGGATAGTACTTCACTCGGTTGCATAATTATGTCTCTTGTAAGGGAAATTCACGTTGAACTTGTGTTTTATGGGATTCGAACCTGAGATCATGTTTTGATAACAAACATAGGAAAAATAGCTAATCCTACCTACCTAATGCTTAAGCTCTCAATACGGGACGCTTGAATTGTCACATTTAATCCTCGTTGAAAGCTCACACCAAGTCACGAGAATGTTACCCCCATGCACCACAAAAGTCATTCTAAAAGATCCTAGGAAATAACACAAAAAGGTTACCCACAACAATGAGCCCAGGGATAGTACTTAACTCGGTTGCATAATTCTGTCTCTTGTAAGGGAAATTCACCTTGAACTTGTACTTTTATGGGATTCGAACCTGAGATCATGTTTTGATAACAAACATAGGAAAAATAGGTAATCCTTCCTACCTAATGCTTAAGCTTTCAATACGGGACGCTTGAACTATCACACTTAATCCTCGTTGGAAACGCACACCAAGTCACAAGGATGTTACCCCCCATGCATCACACATATCATTCTAAATGACCCTTGGAAATAAAACAGAAAGGTTACCCACAACAATGAGCCCAGGGATAGTACTTAACTCGGTTGCATAATTCTGTCTCTTGTAAGGGAAATTCACTTTGAACTTGTGCTTTTATGGGATTCGAACCTAAGATCATGTTTTGATAACAAACATAGGAAAAATAGCTAATCCTTCCTACCTAATGCTTAAGCTTTCAATACGAGACGCTTGAACTGTCACACTTAATCCTCGTTGAAAGCGCACACCACGTCACGAGGATGTTACCCCCCATGCATCACACAAGTGATTCTAAATGACCCTTGGAAATAAAACAGAAAGGTTACCCACAACAATAATCCCAGGGATAGTACTTACCTTGGTTGCTTCATTCCGTCTCTTTTAAGGGAAATTCATCTCGAACTTGGCATTTAATGGTATTCGAACCTGAGATAATGTTTTGATACCAAACATAGGAAAAATAGGTAATCCTTCCTACCTAATGCTTAAGCTTTCAATACGGGACGCTTTAACTATCACACTTAATCCTCGTTAAAAGCTCACACTAAGTCACGAGGATGTTACCCCCCATGCATCACACAAATCATTCTAAATGACCCTTGGAAATAAAACAGAAAGGTTACCCACAACAATAAGGCCAGGGATAGTACTTCACTCGGTTGCATAATTCTGTCTCTTGTAAGTGAAATTCACCTTGAACTTGTGCTTTTATGGGATTCGAACCTGAGATCATGTTTTGATAACAAACATAGGAAAAATAGCAAATCCTACCTACCTAATGCTTAAGCTCTCAATACGGGACGCTTGAATTGTCACATTTAATCCTCGTTGAAAGCTCACACCAAGTCACGAGAATGTTACCCCCATGCACCACAAAAGTCATTCTAAAAGATCCTAGGAAATAACACAAAAAGGTTACCCACAACAATGAGCCCAGGGATAGTACTTAACTCGGTTGCATAATTCTGTCTCTTGTAAGGGAAATTCACCTTGAACTTGTGCTTTTATGGGATTCGAACCTGAGATCATGTTTTGATAACAAACATAGGAAAAATAGGTAATCCTTCCTACCTAATGCTTAAGCTTTCAATACGGGACGCTTGAACTATCACACTTAATCCTCGTTGGAAACGCACACCAAGTCACGAGGATGTTACCCCCCATGCATCACACAAATCATTCTAAATGACCCTTGGAAATAAAACAGAAAGGTTACCCACAACAATGAGCCCAGGGATAGTACTTAACTCGGTTGCATAATTCTGTCTCTTGTATGGGAAATTCACCTTGAACTTGTGCTTTTATGGGATTCGAACCTGAGATCATGTTTTGATAACAAACATAGGAAAAATAGGTAATCCTTCCTACCTAATGCTTAAGCTTTCAATACGGGACGCTTGAACTATCACACTTAATCCTCGTTGGAAACGCACACCAAGTCACGAGGATGTTACCCCCCATGCATCACACAAATCATTCTAAATGACCCTTGGAAATAAAACAGAAAGGTTACCCACAACAATGAGCCCAGGGATAGTACTTAACTCGGTTGCATAATTCTGTCTCTTGTAAGGGAAATTCACCTTGAACTTGTGCTTTTATGGGATTCGAACCTGAGATCATGTTTTGATAACAAACATAGGAAAAATAGGTAATCCTTCCTACCTAATGCTTAAGCTTTCAATACGGGACGCATGAACTATCACACTTAATCCTCGTTGGAAACGCACACCAAGTCACGAGGATGTTACCCCCCATGCATCACACAAGTCATTCTAAATGACCCTTGAAAAAAAACATAAAGGTTACCCACAACAATAAGCCCAGGGATAGTACTTCACTCGGTTGCATAATTCTGTCTCTTGTAAGGGAAATTCACCTTGAACTTGTGCTTTTATGGGATTCGAACCTGAGATCATGTTTTGATAACAAACATAGGAAAAATAGCAAATCCTACCTACCTAATGCTTAAGCTCTCAATACGGGACGCTTGAATTGTCACATTTAATCCTCGTTGAAAGCTCACACCAAGTCACGAGAATGTTACCCCCATGCACCACAAAAGTCATTCTAAAAGATCCTAGGAAATAACACAAAAAGGTTACCCACAACAATGAGCCCAGGGATAGTACTTAACTCGGTTGCATAATTCTGTCTCTTGTAAGGGAAATTCACCTTGAACTTGTGCTTTTATGGGATTCGAACCTGAGATCATGTTTTGATAACAAACATAGGAAAAATAGGTAATCCTTCCTACCTAATGCTTAAGCTTTTAATACGGGACGCTTGAACTGTCACACTTAATCCTCGTTGAAAGCGCATACCACGTCACGAGGATGTTACCCCCCATGCATCACACAAGTGATTCTAAATGACCCTTGGAAATAAAACAGAAAGGTTACCCACAACAATAATCCCAGGGATAGTACTTAACTCGGTTGCATAATTCTGTCTCTTGTAAGGGAAATTCACCTTGAACTTGTGCTTTTATGGGATTCGAACCTGAGATCATGTTTTGATAACAAACATAGGAAAAATAGGTAATCCTTCCTACCTAATGCTTAAGCTTTCAATACGGGACGCTTGAACTATCACACTTAATCCTCGTTGGAAACGCACACCAAGTCACGAGGATGTTACCCCCCATGCATCACACAAGTCATTCTAAATGACCCTTGAAAAAAAACATAAAGGTTACCCACAACAATAAGCCCAGGGATAGTACTTAACTCGGTTGCATAATTCTGTCTCTTGTAAGGGAAATTCACCTTGAACTTGTGCTTTTATGGGATTCGAACCTGAGATCATGTTTTGATAACAAACATAGGAAAAATAGCAAATCTTTCCTACCTAAAGCTTAAGCTTTCAATACGGGACGCTTGAACTGTCACACTTAATCCTCGTTTAAAGCTCACACCAAGTCACGAGAATGTTACCCCCCATGCAACACACAAGTCAATTTAAACGATCCTTGGAAACAACCCACAAATGTTACCCACAACAACGAACCCCGAGATCGTACTTACCTTGGTTGCTTCATTCCGTCTCTTTTAAGGGAAATTCATCTCGAACTTGGCATTTAATGGTATTCGAACCTGAGATAATGTTTTGATACCAAACATAGGAAAAATAGGTAATCCTTCCTACCTAATGCTTAAGCTTTCAATACGGGACGCTTTAACTATCACACTTAATCCTCGTTAAAAGCTCACACTAAGTCACGAGGATGTTACCCCCCATGCATCACACAAATCATTCTAAATGACCCTTGGAAATAAAACAGAAAGGTTACCCACAACAATAAGCCCAGGGATAGTACTTCACTCGGTTGCATAATTATGTCTCTTGTAAGGGAAATTCACGTTGAACTTGTGTTTTTATGGGATTCGAACCTGAGATCAGGTTTTGATAACAAACATAGGAAAAATAGCTAATCCTACCTACCTAATGCTTAAGCTCTCAATACGGGACGCTTGAATTGTCACATTTAATCCTCGTTGAAAGCTCACACCAAGTCACGAGAATGTTACCCCCATGCACCACAAAAGTCATTCTAAAAGATCCTAGGAAATAACACAAAAAGGTTACCCACAACAATGAACCCAGGGATAGTACTTAACTCAGTTGCATAATTCTGTCTCTTGTAAGGGAAATTCACCTTTAACTTGTGCTTTTATGGGATTCGAACCTGAGATCATGTTTTGATAACAAACATATTAAAAATAGGTAATCCTTCCAACCTAATGCTTAAGCTTTCAATACGGGATTCTTGAACTATCACACTTAATCCTCGTTGAAAGCTCACACCAAGTCACGAGGATGTTACCCCCCATGCATCACACAAGTCATTCTAAATGACCCTTGTAAATAAAACACAAAGGTTACGCACAACAATAAGCCCAGGGATAGTACTTAACTCGGTTGCATAATTCTGTCTCTTGTAAGGGAAATTCACCTTGAACTTGTGCTTTTATGGGATTCGAACATGAGATCATGTTTTGATAACAAAGATAGGAAAAATAGGTAATCCTTCCTACCTAATGCTTAAGCTTTCAATACGGGACGCTTGAACTATCACACTTAACCCTCGTTGGAAGCACACAACTAGTCACGAGGATGTTACCCCCCCATGCATCACACAAGTCATTCTAAATGACCCTTTAAAAAAAACAGAAAGGTTAACCACAACAATAAGCCCAGGGATAGTACTTAACTCGGTTGCATAATTCTGTCTCTTGTAAGGGAAATTCACCTTGAACTTGTGCTTTTATGGGATTCGAACCTGAGATCATGTTTGGATAACAAGCATAGGAAAAATAGGTAATCCTTCCTACCTAATGCTTAAGCTTTCAATACGGGACGCTTGAACTATCACACTTAATCCTCGTTGGAAACGCACACCAAGTCACGATGATGTTACCCCCCATGCATCACACAAGTCATTCTAAATGACCCTTGGAAAAAAAACAGAAAGGTTACCCACAACAATAAGCCTAAGGATAGTACTTAACTCGGTTGCATAATTCTGTCTCTTGTAAGGAAAATTCACCTTGAACTTGTGCTTTTATGTAATTCGAACCTGTGATCATGTTTTGATAACAAACCTAGGAAATATAGCTAATCCGTCCTACCTAATGCTTAAGCTTTCTATACGGGACGCTTGAACTGTCAAACTTAATCCTCGTTGAAAGCTCACACCAAGTCACAAGGATGTTACCCCCATGCACCACACAAGTCATTCTAAATGACCCTTGGAAACAACATAGAAAGGTTACCCACAACAACGAGCCCCGGGATGGTACTTACCTTGGTTGCATCATTCCGCTCTTTTAAGGGAAATTCAACTCAAAATTGGGCTTTAATGGTATTCGAACTTGAGATAATGTTTTGATACCAAACATAGGAAAAATAGGTAATCCTTCCTACCTAATGCTTAAGCTTTCAATACGGGACGCTTTAATTATCACACTTAATCCTCGTTAAAAGCTCATACTAAGTCACGAGGGTGTTACCCCCCATGCATCACACAAATCATTCTAAATGACCTTTGGAAATAAAACAGAAAGGTTACCCACAACAATAAGCCCAGGGATAGTACTTCACTCGGTTGCATAATTCTGTCTCTTGTAAGGGAAATTCACCTTGAACTTGTGCTTTTATGGGATTCGAACCTGAGATCATGTTTTGATAACAAACATTGGAAAAATAGGTAATCCTTCCTACCTAATGCCTAAGCTTTCAATACGGGACGCTTGAACTATCACACTTAATCCTCGTTGAAAGCTCACACCAAGTCACGAGGATGTTACCCCTATGCACCACAAAAGTCATTCTAAAAGATCCTAGGAAATAACACAAAAAGGTTACCCACAACAATGAGCCCAGGGATAGTACTTAACTCGGTTGCATAATTTTGTCTCTTGTAAGGGAAATTCAACTTGAACTTGTGCTTTTATGGGATTCGAACCTGAGATCATGTTTTGATAACAAACATAGGAAAAATAGGTAATCCTTCCTACCTAATGCTTAAGCTTTCAATACGGGACGCTTGAACTATAACACTTAATCCTCGTTGAAAGCTCCCACCAAGTCACGAGGATGTTACCCCCCATGCACCTCACAAGTCATTCTAAAAGATCCTAGGATATAACACAAAAAGGTTACCCACAACAACGACCCAGGGATAGTACTTAACTCGGTTGCATAATTCTGTCTCTTTTAAGGAAAATTCATCTCGAACTTGGGCTTTAATGGGATTCGAACCTGAGATAATGTTTTTATAACAAACATAGGAAAAATAGGTAATCCTTCCTACCTAATGCTTAAGCTTTCAATACGGGACACTTTAACTATCATACTTAATCCTCGTTGAAAGCTCACACTAAGTCACGAGGATGTTACCCCCCATGCATCACACAAATCATTCTAAATGACCCTTGGAAATAAAACAGAAAGGTTACCCACAACAATAAGCCCAGGCATAGTACTTCACTCGGTTGCATAATTCTGTCTCTTGTAAGGGAAATTCACCTTGAACTTGTGCTTTTATGGGATTCGAACCTGAGATCATGTTTTGATAACAAACATAGGAAAAATAGCTAATCCTTCCTACCTAATGCTTAAGCTTTCAATACGGGACGCTTGAACTGTCACACTTAATCCTCGTTGAAAGCGCACACCACGTCACGAGGATGTTACCCCCCAATGCATCACACAAGTGATTCTAAATGACCCTTGGAAATAAAACATAAAGGTTACCCACAACAATAAGCCCAGGGATAGTACTTAACTCGGTTGCATAATTCTGTCTCTTGTAAGGGAAATTCACCTTTAACTTGTGCTTTTATGGGATTCGAACCTGAGATCATGTTTTGATAACAAACATAGGAAAAATAGGTAATCCTTCCTACCTAAGGCTTAAACTTTCAATACGGGACGCTTTAACTATCACACTTAATCCTCGTTGAAAGCTCACACTAAGTCACGAGGATGTTACCCCCCATGCATCACACAAATCATTCTAAATGACCCTTGGAAATAAAAGAGAAAGGTTACCCACAACAATGAGCCCAGGGATAATACTTAACTCGGTTGCATAATTCTGTCTCTTGTAAGGGAAATTAACCTTGAACTTGTGCTTTTATGGGATTCGAAGCTGAGATCATGTTTTGATAACAAACATAGGAAAAATAGCTAATTCTTCCTACCTAATGCTTAAGCTTTCAATACGGGACGCTTGAAGTGTCACACTTAATCCTCGTTGAAAGCGCACACCACGTCACGAGGATGTTACCCCCCATGCATCACACAAGTGATTCTAAATGACCCTTGGAAATAAAACAGAAAGGTTACCCACAACAATAAGCCCAGGGATAGTACTTAACTCGGTTGCATAATTCTATCTCTTGTAAGGGAAATTCACCTTGAACTTGTGCTTTTATGGGATTCGAACCTGAGATCATGGTTTGATAACAAACATAGGAAAAATAGGTAATCCTTCCTACCTAATGCTTAAGCTTTCAATACGGGACGCTTGAAGTGTCACACTTAATCCTCGTTGAAAGCGCACACCACGTCACGAGGATGTTACCCCCCATGCATCACACAAGTGATTCTAAATGACCCTTGGAAATAAAACAGAAAGGTTACCCACAACAATAAGCCCAGGGATAGTACTTAACTCGGTTGCATAATTCTATCTCTTGTAAGGGAAATTCACCTTGAACTTGTGCTTTTATGGGATTCGAACCTGAGATCATGGTTTGATAACAAACATAGGAAAAATAGGTAATCCTTCCTACCTAATGCTTAAGCTTTCAATACGGGACGCTTGAAGTGTCACACTTAATCCTCGTTGAAAGCGCACACCACGTCACGAGGATGTTACCCCCCATGCATCACACAAGTGATTCTAAATGACCCTTGGAAATAAAACAGAAAGGTTACCCACAACAATAAGCCCAGGGATAGTACTTAACTCGGTTGCATAATTCTATCTCTTGTAAGGGAAATTCACCTTGAACTTGTGCTTTTATGGGATTCGAACCTGAGATCATGGTTTGATAACAAACATAGGAAAAATAGGTAATCCTTCCTACCTAATGCTTAAGCTTTCAATACGGGACGCTTGAACTATCACACTTAATCCTCGTTGGAAACGCACACCAAGTCACGAGGATGTTACCCCCCATGCATCACACAAGTCATTCTAAATGACCCTTGAAAAAAAATATAAAGGTTACCCACAACAATAAGCCCAGGGATAGTACTTAACTCGGTTGCATAATTCTGTCTCTTGTAAGGGAAATTCACCTTGAACTTGTGCTTTTATGGGATTCGAAGCTGAGATCATGTTTTGATAACAAACATAGGAAAAATAGCTAATTCTTCCTACCTAATGCTTAAGCTTTCAATACGGGAGGCTTGAAGTGTCACACTTAATCCTCGTTGAAAGCGCACACCACGTCACGAGGATGTTACCCCCCATGCATCACACAAGTGATTCTAAATGACCCTTGGAAATAAAACAGAAAGGTTACCCACAACAATAAGCCCAGGGATAGTACTTAACTCGGTTGCATAATTCTATCTCTTGTAAGGGAAATTCACCTTGAACTTGTGCTTTTATGGGATTCGAACCTGAGATCATGGTTTGATAACAAACATAGGAAAAATAGGTAATCCTTCCTACCTAATGCTTAAGCTTTCAATACGGGACGCTTGAACTATCACACTTAATCCTCGTTGGAAACGCACACCAAGTCACGAGGATGTTACCCCCCATGCATCACACAAGTCATTCTAAATGACCCTTGAAAAAAAATATAAAGGTTACCCACAACAATAAGCCCAGGGATAGTACTTAACTCGGTTGCATAATTCTGTCTCTTGTAAGGGAAATTCACCTTGAACTTGTGCTTTTATGGGATTCGAACCTGAGATCATGTTTTGATAACAAACATAGGAAAAATAGCAAATCTTTCCTACCTAATGCTTAAGCTCTCAATACGGGACGCTTGAACTGTCACATTTAATCCTCGTTTAAAGCTCACACCAAGTCACGAGAATGTTACCCCCCATGCAACACACAAGTCAATTAATCCTCGTTTAAAGCTCACACCAAGTCACGAGAATGTTACCCCCCATGCAACACACAAGTCAATTTAAACGATCCTTGGAAACAACCCACAAATGTTACCCATAACAACGAACACCGAGATAGTACTTACCTTGGTTGCTTCATTCCGTCTCTTTTAAGGGAAATTCATCTCGAACTTGGCATTTAATGGTATTCGAACCTGAGATAATGTTTTGATACCAAACAAAGGAAAAATAGGTAATCCTTCCTACCTAATGCTTAAGCTTTCAATACGGGACGCTTTAACTATCACACTTAATCCTCGTTAAAAGCTCACACTAAGTCACGAGGATGTTACCCCCCATGCATCACACAAATCATTCTAAATGACCCTTGGAAATAAAACAGAAAGGTTACCCACAACAATAAGCCCAGGGATAGTACTTCACTCGGTTGCATAATTATGTCTCTTGTAAGGGAAATTCACCTTGAACTTGTGTTTTTATGGGATTCGAACCTGAGATCATGTTTTGATAACAAACATAGGAAAAATAGCTAATCCTACCTACCTAATGCTTAAGCTCTCAATACGGGACGCTTGAACTGTCACATTTAATCCTCGTTGAAAGCTCACACCAAGTCACGAGAATGTTACCCCCATGCACCACAAAAGTCATTCTAAAAGATCCTAGGAAATAAAACGCAAAGGTTACGCACAACAATAAGCCCAGGTATAGTACTTAACTCGGTTGCATAATTCTGTCTCTTGTAAGGGAAATTCACCTTGAACTTGTGCTTTTATGGAATTCGAACCTGAGATCATGTTTTGATAACAAAGATAGGAAAAATAGGTAATCCTTCCTACCTAATGCTTAAGCTTTCAATACGGGACGCTTGAACTATCACACTTAATCCTCGTTGGAAGCACACACCAAGTCACGAGGATGTTACCCCCCCATGCACCACACAAGTCATTCTAAATGACCCTTGAAAATAAAACAGAAAGGTTACCCACAACAATAATCCCAGGGATAGTACTTACCTTGGTTGCTTCATTCCGTCTCTTTTAAGGGAAATTCATCTCGAACTTGGCATTTAATGGTATTCGAACCTGAGATAATGTTTTGATACCAAACATAGGAAAAATAGGTAATCCTTCCTACCTAATGCTTAAGCTTTCAATACGGGACGCTTTAACTATCACACTTAATCCTCGTTAAAAGCTCACACTAAGTCACGAGGATGTTACCCCCCATGCATCACACAAATCATTCTAAATGACCCTTGGAAATAAAACAGAAAGGTTACCCACAACAATAAGCCCAGGGATAGTACTTAACTCGGTTGCATAATTCTGTCTCTTGTAAGGGAAATTCACCTTAAACTTGTGCTTTTATGGGATTCGAACCTGACATCATGTTTTGATAACAAACATAGGAAAAATAGGTAATCCTTCCAACCTAATGCTTAAGCTTTCAATACGGGATTCTTGAACAATCACACTTAATCCTCGTTGAAAGCTCACACCAAGTCACGAGGATGTTACCCCCCATGCATCACACAAGTCATTCTAAATGACCCTTGTAAATAAAACACAAAGGTTACGCACAACAATAAGCCCAGGGATAGTACTTAACTCGGTTGCATAATTCTGTCTCTTGTAAGGGAAATTCACCTTGAACTTGTGCTTTTATGGAATTCGAACCTGAGATCATGTTTTGATAACAAAGATAGGAAAAATAGGTAATCCTTCCTACCTAATGCTTAAGCTTTCAATACGGGACGCTTGAACTATCACACTTAATCCTCGTTGGAAGCACACACCAAGTCACGAGGATGTTACCCCCCCCCATGAACCACACAAGTCATTCTAAATGACCCTTGAAAAAAAAACAGAAAGGTTACCCACAACAATAAGCCCAGGGATAGTACTTAACTCGGTTGCATAATTCTGTCTCTTGTAAGGGAAATTCACCTTGAACTTGTGCTTTTATGGGATTCGAACCTGAGATCATGTTTTGATAACAAACATTGGAAAAATAGGTAATCCTTCCAACCTAATGCCTAAGCTTTCAATACGGGATGCTTGAACTATCACACTTAATCCTCGTTGGAAACGCACACCAAGTCACGAGGATGTTACCCCCCATACATCACACAAGTCATTCTAAATGACCCTTGGAAAAAAAACAGAAAGGTTACCCACAACAATAAGCCCAAGGATAGTACTTAACTCGGTTGCATAATTCTGTCTCTTGTAAGGAGAATTCACCTTGAACTTGTGCTTTTATGGAATTCGAACCTGAGATCATGTTTTGGTAACAAAGATAGGAAAAATAGGTAATCCTTCCTACCTAATGCTTAAGCTTTCAATACGGGACGCTTGAACTATCACACTTAATCCTCGTTGAAAGCGCACACCACGTCACGAGGATGTTACCCCCCATGCATCACACAAGTGATTCTAAATGACCCTTGGAAATAAAACAGAAAGGTTACCCACAACAATAAGCCCAGGGATAGTACTTAACTCGGTTGCATAATTCTGTCTCTTGTAAGGGAAATTCACCTTGAACTTGTGCTTTTATGGGATTCGAACCTGAGATCATGTTTTGATAACAAACATAGGAAAAATAGGTAATCCTTCCTACCTAATGCTTAAGCTTTCAATACGGGACGCTTGAACTATCACACTTAATCCTCGTTGGAAACGCACACCAAGTCACGAGGATGTTACCCCCCATGCATCACACAAGTCATTCTAAATGACCCTTGGAAAAAAAACAGAAAGGTTACCCACAACAATAAGCCCAAGGATAGTACTTAACTCGGTTGCATAATTCTGTCTCTTGTAAGGAAAATTCACCTTGAACTTGTGCTTTTATGTAATTCGAACCTGTGATCATGTTTTGATAACAAACCTAGGAAATATAGCTAATCCGTCCTACCTAATGCTTAAGCTTTCTATACGTGACGCTTGAACTGTCACACTTAATCCTCGTTGAAAGCTCACACCAAGTCACAAGGATGTTACCCCCATGCACCACACAAGTCATTCTAAATGACCCTTGGAAACAACATAGAAAGGTTACCCACAACAACGAGCCCCGGGATGGTACTTACCTTGGTTGCATCATTCCGCTCTTTTAAGGGAAATTCATCTCAAAATTGGGCTTTAATGGTATTCGAACTTGAGATAATGTTTTGATACCAAACATAGGAAAAATAGGTAATCCTTCCTACCTAATGCTTAAGCTTTCAATACGGGACGCTTTAATTATCACACTTAATCCTCGTTAAAAGCTCATACTAAGTCACGAGGATTTTACCCCCCATGCATTACACAAATCATTCTAAATGACCTTTGGAAATAAAACAGAAAGGTTACCCACAACAATAAGCCCAGGGATAGTACTTCACTCGGTTGCATAATTCTGTCTCTTGTAAGGGAAATTCACCTTGAACTTGTTCTTTTATGGGATTCGAACGTGAGATCATGTTTTGATAACAAACATTGGAAAAATAGGTAATCCTTCCTACCTAATGCCTAAGCTTTCAATACGGGACGCTTGAACTATCACACTTAATCCTCGTTGAAAGCTCACACCAAGTCACGAGGATGTTACCCCTATGCACCACAAAAGTCATTCTAAAAGATCCTAGGAAATAACACAAAAAGGTTACCCATAACAATGAGCCCAGGGATAGTACTTAACTCGGTTGCATTATTCTGTCTCTTGTAAGGGAAATTCAACTTGAACTTGTGCTTTTATGGGATTCGAACCTGAGATCATGTTTTGATAACAAACATAGGAAAAATAGGTAATCCTTCCTACCTAATGCTTAAGCTTTCAATACGGGACGCTTGAACTATCACACTTAATCCTCGTTGAAAGCTCCCACCAAGTCACGAGGATGTTACCCCCCATGCACCACACAAGTCATTCTAAAAGATCCTAGGAAATAACACAAAAAGGTTACCCACAACAATGAGCCCAGGGATAGTACTTAACTCGGTTGCATAATTCTGTCTCTTTTAAGGAAAATTCATCTCGAACTTGGGCTTTAATGGGATTCGAACCTGAGATAATGTTTTTATAACAAACATAGGAAAAATAGGTAATCCTTCCTACCTAATGCTTAAGCTTTCAATACGGGACGCTTTAACTATCATACTTAATCCTCGTTGAAAGCTCACACTAAGTCACGAGGATGTTACCCTCCATGCATCACACAAATCATTCTAAATGACCCTTGGAAATAAAACAGAAAGGTTACCCACAACAATAAGCCCAGGGATAGTACTTCACTCGGTTGCATAATTCTGTCTCTTGTAAGGGAAATTCACCTTGAACTTGTGCTTTTATGGGATTCGAACCTGAGATCATGTTTTGATAACAAACATAGGAAAAATAGGTAATCCTTCCTTCCTAATGCTTAAGCTTTCAATACGGGACGCTTGAACTATTACACTTAATCCTCGTTGAAAGCTCACACCAAGTCACGAGGATGTTACCCCCAATGCATCACACAAGTAATTCTAAATGACCCTTGAAAAAAAAAACAGAAAAGTTACCCACAACAATAAGCCCAAGGATAGTACTTAACTAGGTTGCGTAATTCTGTCTCTTGTAAGGAAAATTCACCTTGAACTTGTGCTTTTATGTAATTCGAACCTGAGATCATGTTTTGATAACAAACATAGGAAATATAGCTAATCCGTCCTACCTAATACTTAAGCTTTCAATACGGGACGCTTGAACTGTCACACTTAATCCTCGTTGAAAGCTCCCACCAAGTCACGAGGATGTTACCCCCATGCACCACAAAAGTCATTCTAAAAGATCCTAGGAAATAAAACAAAAAGGTTACCCACAACAATGAGCCCAGGGATAGTACTTAACTCGGTTGCATAATTCTGTCTCTTGTAAGGGAAATTCACCTTTAACTTGTGCTTTTATGGGATTCGAACCAGCGATCATGTTTTGATAACAAACATAGGAAACATAGCTAATCCTTCCTACCTAATTCTTAAGCTTTCAATACGGGACGCTTGAACTGTCACACTTAATCCTCGTTGAAAGCTCACACCAAGTCACGAGGATATTACCCCCATGCACCACAAAAGTCATTCTAAATGATCCTAGGAAATAACACAAAAAGGTTACCCACAACAATGAGCCCAGGGATAGTACTTAACTCGGTTGCATAATTCTGTCTCTTGTAAGGGAAATTCACCTCGAACTTGTGCTTTTTTGGGATTCGAACCTGAGATCATGTTTTGATAACAAACATAGGAAAAATAGGTAATCCTTCCTACCTAATGCTTAAGCTTTCAATACGGGACGCTTTAACTATCTCACTTCATACTCGTTAATAGCTCACACTAAGTCACGAGGATGTTACCCCCCATGCATCACACAAAGCATTCTTAATGACCCTTGCAAATAAAACAGAAAGGTTACCCACAACAATAAGCCCAGGGATAGTACTTCACTCGGTTGCATAATTCTGTCTCTTGTAAGGGAAATTCACCTTGAACTTGTGTTTTTATGGGATTCGAACCAGAGATCATGTTTGGATAACAAACATAGGAAATATAGCTAATCCTTCCTACCTAATGCTTAAGCTTTCAATACGGGACGCTTGAACTATCACACTTAATCCTCGTTGGAAGCACACACCAAGTCACGAGGATGTTACCCCCACATGCACCACACAAGTCATTCTAAATGACCCTTGAAAAAAAACAGAAAGGTTACCCACAACAATAAGCCCAGGGATAGTACTTAACTCGGTTGCATAATTCTGTCTCTTGTAAAGTAAATTCACCTCGAACTTGTGCTTTTTTGGGATTCGAACCTGAGATCATGTTTTGATAACAAACATTGGAAAAATAGCTAATCCTACCTACCTAATGCTTAAGCTCTCAATACGGGACCCTTGAACTGTCACATTTAATCCTCGTTGAAAGCTCACACCAAGTCACGAGAATGTTACCCACATGCACCACAAAAGTCATTCTAAAAGATCCTCGGAAATAACACAAAAAGGTTACCCACAACAATAAGCCCAAGGATAGTACTTAACTCGGTTGCATAATTCTGTCTCTTGTAAGGAAAATTCACCTTGAACTTGTGCTTTTATGTAATTCTAACCTGTGATCATGTTTTGATAACAAACCTAGGAAATATAGCTAATCCGTCCTACCTAATGCTTAAGCTTTCTATACGGGACGCTTGAACTGTCACACTTAATCCTCGTTGAAAGCTCACACCAAGTCACAAGGATGTTACCCCCATGCACCACACAAGTCATTCTAAATGACCCTTGGAAACAACATAGAAAGGTTACCCACAACAACGAGCCCCGGGATGGTACTTACCTTGGTTGCATCATTCCGCTCTTTTAAGGGAAATTCATCTCAAAATTGGGCTTTAATGGTATTCGAACTTGAGATAATGTTTTGATACCAAACATAGGAAAAATAGGTAATCCTTCCTACCTAATGCTTAAGCTTTCAATACGGGACGCTTTAATTATCACACTTAATCCTCGTTAAAAGCTCATACTAAGTCACGAGGGTGTTACCCCCCATGCATCACACAAATCATTCTAAATGACCTTTGGAAATAAAACAGAAAGGTTACCCACAACAATAAGCCCAGGGATAGTACTTCACTCGGTTGCATAATTCTGTCTCTTGTAAGGGAAATTCACCTTGAACTTGTGCTTTTATGGGATTCGAACCTGAGATCATGTTTTGATAACAAACATTGGAAAAATAGGTAATCCTTCCTACCTAATGCCTAAGCTTTCAATACGGGACGCTTGAACTATCACACTTAATCCTCGTTGAAAGCTCACACCAAGTCACGAGGATGTTACCCCTATGCACCACAAAAGTCATTCTAAAAGATCCTAGGAAATAACACAAAAAGGTTACCCACAACAATGAGCCCAGGGATAGTACTTAACTCGGTTGCATAATTCTGTCTCTTGTAAGGGAAATTCAACTTGAACTTGTGCTTTTATGGGATTCGAACCTGAGATCATGTTTTGATAACAAACATAGGAAAAATAGGTAATCCTTCCTACCTAATGCTTAAGCTTTCAATACGGGACGCTTGAACTATCACACTTAATCCTCGTTGAAAGCTCCCACCAAGTCACGAGGATGTTACCCCCCATGCACCACACAAGTCATTCTAAAAGATCCTAGGATATAACACAAAAAGGTTACCCACAACAACGAGCCCAGGGATAGTACTTAACTCGGTTGCATAATTCTGTCTCTTTTAAGGAAAATTCATCTCGAACTTGGGCTTTAATGGGATTCGAACCTGAGATAATATTTTTATAACAAACATAGGAAAAATAGGTAATCCTTCCTACCTAATGCTTAAGCTTTCAATACGGGACGCTTTAACTATCATACTTAATCCTCGTTGAAAGCTCACACTAAGTCACGAGGATGTTACCCCCCATGCATCACACAAATCATTCTAAATGACACTTGGAAATAAAACAGAAAGGTTACCCACAACAATAAGCCCAGGCATAGTACTTCACTCGGTTGCATAATTCTGTCTCTTGTAAGGGAAATTCACCTTGAACTTGTGCTTTTATGGGATTCGAACCTGAGATCATGTTTTGATAACAAACATAGGAAAAATAGCTAATCCTTCTTACCTAATGCTTAAGCTTTCAATACGGGACGCTTGAACTGTCACACTTAATCCTCGTTGAAAGCGCACACCACGTCACAAGGATGTTACCCCCCAATGCATCACACAAGTGATTCTAAATGACCCTTGGAAATAAAACATAAAGGTTACCCACAACAATAAGCCCAGGGATAGTACTTAACTCGGTTGCATAATTCTGTCTCTTGTAAGGGAAATTCACCTTGAACTTGTGCTTTTATGGGATTCGAACCTGAGATCATGTTTTGATAACAAACATAGGAAAAATAGGTAATCCTTCCTACCTAAGGCTTAAACTTTCAATACGGGACGCTTTAACTATCACACTTAATCCTCGTTGAAAGCTCACACTAAGTCACGAGGATGTTACCCCCCATGCATCACACAAATCATTCTAAATGACCCTTGGAAATAAAAGAGAAAGGTTACCCACAACAATGAGCCCAGGGATAATACTTAACTCGGTTCCATAATTCTGTCTCTTGTAAGGGAAATTCACCTTGAACTTGTGCTTTTATGGGATTCGAACCTGAGATCATGTTTTGATAACAAACATAGGAAAAATAGCTAATTCTTCCTACCTAATGCTTAAGCTTTCAATACGGGACGCTTGAACTGTCACACTTAATCCTCGTTGAAAGCGCACACCACGTCACGAGGATGTTACCCCCCATGCATCACACAAGTGATTCTAAATGACCCTTGGAAATAAAACAGAAAGGTTACCCAAAACAATAAGCCCAGGGATAGTACTTAACTCGGTTGCATAATTCTGTCTCTTGTAAGGGAAATTCACCTTGAACTTGTGCTTTTATGGGATTCGAACCTGAGATCATGGTTTGATAACAAACATAGGAAAAATAGGTAATCCTTCCTACCTAATGCTTAAGCTTTCAATACGGGACGCTTGAACTATCACACTTAATCCTCGTTGGAAACGCACACCAAGTCACGAGGATGTTACCCCCCATGCATCACACAAGTTATTCTAAATGACCCTTGAAAAAAAATATAAAGGTTACCCACAACAATAAGCCCAGGGATAGTACTTAACTCGGTTGCATAATTCTGTCTCTTGTAAGGGAAATTCACCTTGAACTTGTGCTTTTATGGGATTCGAACCTGAGATCATGTTTTGATAACAAACATACGAAAAATAGCAAATCTTTCCTACCTAAAGCTTAAGCTTTCAATACGGGACGCTTGAACTGTCACACTTAATCCTCGTTTAAAGATCACACCAAGTCACGAGAATGTTACCCCCAATGCAACACACAAGTCAATTAATCCTCGTTTAAAGCTCACACCAAGTCAGAGAATGTTACCCCCCATGCAACACACAAGTCAATTTAAACGATCCTTGGAAACAACCCACAAATGTTACCCACAACAACGAACACCGAGATCGTACTTACCACACAAGTCATTCTAAAAGATCCTAGGAAATAACACAAAAAGGTTACCCACAACAATGAGCCCAGGGATAGTACTTAACTCGGTTGCATAATTCTGTCTCTTTTAAGGAAAATTCATCTCGAACTTGGGCTTTAATGGGATTCGAACCTGAGATAATGTTTTTATAACAAACATAGGAAAAATAGGTAATCCTTCCTACCTAATGCTTAAGCTTTCAATACGGGATGCTTTAACTATCATACTTAATCCTCGTTGAAAGCTCACACTAAGTCACGAGGATGTTACCCCCCATGCATCACACAAATCATTCTAAATGACCCTTGGAAATAAAACAGAAAGGTTACCCACAACAATAAGCCCAGGGATAGTACTTCACTCGGTTGCATAATTCTGTCTCTGGTAAGGGAAATTCACCTTGAACTTGTGCTTTTATGGGATTCGAACCTGAGATCATGTTTTGATAACAAACATAGGAAAAATAGGTAATCCTTCCTTCCTAATGCTTAAGCTTTCAATACGGGACGCTTGAACTATTACACTTAATCCTCGTTGAAAGCTCACACCAAGTCACGAGGATGTTACCCCCCATGCATCACACAAGTAATTCTAAATGACCCTTGAAAAAAAAAAAAAAGTTACCCACAACAATAAGCCCAAGGATAGTACTTAACTAGGTTGCGTAATTCTGTCTCTTGTAAGGAAAATTCACCTTGAACTTGTGCTTTTATGTAATTCGAACCTGAGATCATGTTTTGATAACAAACATAGGAAATATAGCTAATCCGTCCTACCTAATACTTAAGCTTTCAATACGGGACGCTTGAACTGTCACACTTAATCCTCGTTGAAAGCTCCCACCAAGTCACGAGGATGTTACCCCCATGCACCACAAAAGTCATTCTAAAAGATCCTAGGAAATAAAACAAAAAGGTTACCCATAACAATGAGCCCAGGGATAGTACTTAACTCGGTTGAATAATTCTGTCTCTTGGAAGGGAAATTCACCTCGAACTTGTGCTTTTATGGGATTCGAACCTGAGATCATGTTTTGATAAAAAAAACATAGGAAAAATAGGTTATCCTTCCTACCTAATGCTTAAGCTTTCAATACGGGACGCTTTAACTGTCACACTTAATCCTCGTTGAAATCGCACACCAAGTCACGAGGATGTTACCCCCATGCACCACAAAAGTCATTCTAAAAGATCCTAGGAAATAAAACAAAAAGGTTACCCACAACAACGAGCGCAGGGATAGTACTTAACTCGGTTGCATAATTCTGTCTCTTGTAAGGGAAATTCACCTCGAACTTGTTCTTTTGTGGGATTCAAACCTGAGATCATGTTTTGATAACAAACATAGGAAAAATAGGTAATCCTTCCTACATAATGCTTAAGCTTTCAATACGAGACGCTTTAACTGTAACACTTAATCCTCGTTGAAAGCGCACACCAAGTCACGAGGATGTTACCCCCCATGCACCACACAAGTCATTCTAAAAGACCCTAGGAAATAATACAAAAAGGTTACCCACAACAATAAGCCCAGGGATAGTACTTCACTCGGTTGCATAATTATGTCTCTTGTAAGGGAAATTCACCTTTAACTTGTGCTTTTATGGGATTCGAACCAGCGATCATGTTTTGATAACAAACATAGGAAACATAGCTAATCCTTCCTACCTAATGCTTAAGCTTTCAATACGGGACGCTTGAACTGTCACACTTAATCCTCGTTGAAAGCTCACACCAAGTCACGAGGATATTACCCCCATGCACCACAAAAGTCATTCTAAATGATCCTAGGAAATAACACAAAAAGGTTACCCACAACAATGAGCCCAGGGATAGTACTTAACTCGGTTGCATAATTCTGTCTCTTGTAAGGGAAATTCACCTCGAACTTGTGCTTTTTTGGGATTCGAACCTGAGATCATGTTTTGATAACAAACATAGGAAAAATAGGTAATCCTTCCTACCTAATGCTTAAGCTTTCAATACGGGACGCTTTAACTATCTCACTTAATACTCGTTAAAAGCTCACACTAAGTCACGAGGATGTTACCCCCCATGCATCACACAAAGCATTCTTAATGACCCTTGGAAATAAAACAGAAAGGTTACCCACAACAATAAGCCCAGGGATAGTACTTCACTCGGTTGCATAATTCTGTCTCTTGTAAGGGAAATTCACCTTGAACTTGTGTTTTTATGGGATTCGAACCAGAGATCATGTTTGGATAACAAACATAGGAAATATAGCTAATCCGTCCTACCTAATACTTAAGCTTTCAATACGGGACGCTTGAACTGTCACACTTAATCCTCGTTGAAAGCTCCCACCAAGTCACGAGGATGTTACCCCCATGCACCAAAAAAGTCATTCTAAAAGATCCTAGGAAATAAAACAAAAAGGTTACCCACAACAATGAGCCCAGTGATAGTACTTAACTCGGTTGAATAATTCTGTCTCTTGGAAGGGAAATTCACCTCGAACTTGTGCTTTTATGGGATTCGAACCTGAGATCATATTTTGATAAAAAAACATAGGAAAAATAGGTTATCCTTCCTACCTAATGCTTAAGCTTTCAATACGGGACGCTTTAACTGTCACACTTAATCCTCGTTGAAATCGCACACCAAGTCACGAGGATGTTACCCCCATGCACCACAAAAGTCATTCTAAAAGATCCTAGGAAATAAAACAAAAAGGTTACCCACAACAATAAGCCCAGGGATAGTACTTAACTCGGTTGAATAATTCTGTCTCTTGGAAGTGAAATTCACCTCGAACTTGTGCTTTTATGGGATTCGAACCTGAGATCATGTTTTGATAAAAAAACATAGGAAAAATAGGTTATCCTTCCTACCTAATGCTTAAGCTTTCAATACGGGACGCTTGAACTATCACACTTAATCCTCGTTGAAAGCTCACACCAAGTCACGAGGATGTTACCCCTATGCACCACAAAAGTCATTCTAAAAGATCCTAAGAAATAACACAAAAAGGTTACCCACAACAATGAGCCCAGGGATAGTACTTAACTCGGTTGCATAATTCTGTCTCTTGTAAGGGAAATTCAACTTGAACTTGTGCTTTTATGGGATTCGAACCTGAGATCATGTTTTGATAACAAACATAGGAAAAATAGGTAATCCTTCCTACCTAATGCTTAAGCAATCAATACGGTACGCTTGAACTATCACACTTAATCCTCGTTGAAAGCGCACACCAAGTCACGAGGATGTTACACCCCATGCATCACACAAGTCATTCTAAATAACCCTTGGAAAAAAAACAGAAAGGTTACACACAACAATAAGCCCAAGGATAGTACTTAACTCGGTTGCATGATTCTGTCTCTTGTAAGGAAAATTCACCTTGAACTTGTGCTTTTATGTAATTCGAACCTGAGATCATGTTTTGATAACAAACATAGGAAATATAGCTAATCCGTCCTACCTAATGCTTAAGCTTTCAATACGGGACGCTTGAACTGTCACACTTAATCCTCGTTGAAAGCTCACACCAAGTCACGAGGATGTTACCCCCATGCACCACAAAAGTCATTCTAAAATACCCTAGGAAATAATACAAAAAGGTTACCCACAACAATAAGCCCAGGGATAGTACTTCACTCGGTTGCATAATTATGTCTCTTGTAAGGGAAATTCACCTTTAACTTGTGCTTTTATGGGATTCGAACCTGAGATCATGTTTTGATAACAAACATAGGAAAAATAGGTAATCCTTCCTACCTAATGCTTAAGCTTTCAATACGGGACGCTTGAACTGTCACACTTAATCCTCGTTGAAAGCTCCCACCAAGTCACGAGGATGTTACCCCCATGCACCACAAAAGTCATTCTAAAAGATCCTAGGAAATAAAACAAAAAGGTTACCCACAACAATGAGCCCAGGGATAGTACTTAACTCGGTTGAATAATTCTGTCTCTTGGAAGGGAAATTCACCTCGAACTTGTGCTTTTATGGGATTCGAACCTGAGATCATGTTTTGATAAAAAAACATAGGAAAAATAGGTTATCCTTCCTACCTAATGCTTAAGCTTTCAATACGGGACGCTTTAACTGTCACACTTAATCCTCGTTGAAATCGCACACCAAGTCACGAGGATGTTACCCCCATGCACCACAAAAGTCATTCTAAAAGATCCTAGGAAATAAAACAAAAAGGTTACCCACAACAACGAGCGCAGGGATAGTACTTAACTCGGTTGCATAATTCTGTCTCTTGTAAGGGAAATTTACCTTGAACTTGTGCTTTTATGGGATTCGAACCTGAGATCATGTTTTGATAACAAACATAGGAAAAATAGGTAATCCTTCCTTCCTAATGCTTAAGCTTTCAATACGGGACGCTTGAACTATTACACTTAATCCTCGTTGAAAGCTCACACCAAGTCACGAGGATGTTACCCCCCATGCATCACACAAGTAATTCTAAATGACCCTTGAAAAAAAAAAAAAAAGTTACCCACAACAATAAGCCCAAGGATAGTACTTAACTAGGTTGCGTAATTCTGTCTCTTGTAAGGAAAATTCACCTTGAACTTGTGCTTTTATGTAATTCGAACCTGAGATCATGTTTTGATAACAAACATAGGAAATATAGCTAATCCGTCCTACCTAATACTTAAGCTTTCAATACGGGACGCTTGAACTGTCACACTTAATCCTCGTTGAAAGCTCCCACCAAGTCACGAGGATGTTACCCCCATGCACCACAAAAGTCATTCTAAAAGATCCTAGGAAATAAAACAAAAAGGTTACCCACAACAATGAGCCCAGGGATAGTACTTAACTCGGTTGAATAATTCTGTCTCTTGGAAGGGAAATTCACCTCGAACTTGTGCTTTTATGGGATTCGAACCTGAGATCATGTTTTGATAAAAAAACATAGGAAAAATAGGTTATCCTTCCTACCTAATGCTTAAGCTTTCAATACGGGACGCTTTAACTGTCACACTTAATCCTCGTTGAAATCGCACACCAAGTCACGAGGATGTTACCCCCATGCACCACAAAAGTCATTCTAAAAGATCCTAGGAAATAAAACAAAAAGGTTACCCACAACAACGAGCACAGGGATAGTACTTAACTCGGTTGCATAATTCTGTCTCTTGTAAGGGAAATTCACCTTGAACTTGTGCTTTTATGGGATTCGAACCTGAGATCATGTTTTGATAACAAACATAGGAAAAATAGGTAATCCTTCCTTCCTAATGCTTAAGCTTTCAATACGGGACGCTTGAACTATTACACTTAATCCTCGTTAAAAGCTCACACCAAGTCACGAGGATGTTACCCCCCATGCATCACACAAGTAATTCTAAATGACCCTTGAAAAAAAAAAAAAAAAGTTACCCACAACAATAAGCCCAAGGATAGTACTTAACTAGGTTGCGTAATTCTGTCTCTTGTAAGGAAAATTCACCTTGAACTTGTGCTTTTATGTAATTCGAACCTGAGATCATGTTTTGATAACAAACATAGGAAATATAGCTAATCCGTCCTACCTAATACTTAAGCTTTCAATACGGGACGCTTGAACTGTCACACTTAATCCTCGTTGAAAGCTCCCACCAAGTCACGAGGATGTTACCCCCATGCACCACAAAAGTCATTCTAAAAGATCCTAGGAAATAAAACAAAAAGGTTACCCACAACAATGAGCCCAGGGATAGTACTTAACTCGGTTGAATAATTCTGTCTCTTGGAAGGGAAATTCACCTCGAACTTGTGCTTTTATGGGATTCGAACCTGAGATCATGTTTTGATAAAAAAACATAGGAAAAATAGGTTATCCTTCCTACCTAATGCTTAAGCTTTCAATACGGGACGCTTTAACTGTCACACTTAATCCTCGTTGAAATCGCACACCAAGTCACGAGGATGTTACCCCCATGCACCACAAAAGTCATTCTAAAAGATCCTAGGAAATAAAACAAAAAGGTTACCCACAACAACGAGCGCAGGGATAGTACTTAACTCGGTTGCATAATTCTGTCTCTTGTAAGGGAAATTCACCTCGAACTTGTGCTTTTGTGGGATTCAAACCTGAGATCATGTTTTGATAACAAACATTGGAAAAATAGGTAATCCTTCCTACCTAATGCTTAAGCTTTCAATACGAGACGCTTTAACTGTAACACTTAATCCTCGTAGAAAGCGCACACCAAGTCACGAGGATGTTACCCCCCATGCACCACACAAGTCATTCTAAAAGACCCTAGGAAATAATACAAAAAGGTTACCCAAAACAATAAGCCCAGGGATAGTACTTCACTCGGTTGCATAATTATGTCTCTTGTAAGGGAAACTCACCTTTAACTTGTGCTTTTATGGGATTCGAACCAGCGATCATGTTTTGATAACAAACATAGGAAACATAGCTAATCCTTCCTACCTAATGCTTAAGCTTTCAATACGGGACGCTTGAACTGTCACACTTAATCCTGTTTGAAAGCTCACACCAAGTCACGAGGATATTACCCCCATGCACCACAAAAGTCATTCTAAATGATCCTAGGAAATAACACAAAAAGGTTACCCACAACAATGAGCCCAGGGATAGTACTTAACACGGTTGCATAATTCTGTCTCTTGTAAGGGAAATTCACCTCGAACTTGTGCTTTTTTGGGATTCGAACCTGAGATCATGTTTTGATAACAAACATAGGGAAAATAGGTAATCCTTCCTACCTAATGCTTAAGCTTTCAATACGGGACGCTTTAACTATCTCACTTAATACTCGTTAAAAGCTCACACTAAGTCACGAGGATGTTACCCCCCATGCATCACACAAAGCATTCTTAATGACCCTTGGAAATAAAACAGAAAGGTTACCCACAACAATAAGCCCAGGGATAGTACTTCACTCGGTTGCATAATTCTGTCTCTTGTAAGGGAAATTCACCTTGAACTTGTGTTTTTATGGGATTCGAACCAGAGATCATGTTTGGATAACAAACATAGGAAATATAGCTAATCCGTCCTACCTAATACTTAAGCTTTCAATACGGGACGCTTGAACTGTCACACTTAATCCTCGTTGAAAGCTCCCACCAAGTCACGAGGATGTTACCCCCATGCACCAAAAAAGTCATTCTAAAAGATCCTAGGAAATAAAACAAAAAGGTTACCCACAACAATGAGCCCAGGGATAGTACTTAACTCGGTTGAATAATTCTGTCTCTTGGAAGGGAAATTCACCTCGAACTTGTGCTTTTATGGGATTCGAACCTGAGATCATGTTTTGATAAAAAAACATAGGAAAAATAGGTTATCCTTCCTACCTAATGCTTAAGCTTTCAATACGGGACGCTTTAACTGTCACACTTAATCCTCGTTGAAATCGCACACCAAGTCACGAGGATGTTACCCCCATGCACCACAAAAGTCATTCTAAAAGATCCTAGGAAATAAAACAAAAAGGTTACCCACAACAACGAGCGCAGGGATAGTACATAACTCGGTTGCATAATTCTGTCTCTTGTAAGGGAAATTCACCTTGAACTTGTGCTTTTATGGGATTCGAACCTGAGATCATGTTTTGATAACAAACATAGGAAAAATAGGTAATCCTTCCTTCCTAATGCTTAAGCTTTCAATACGGGACGCTTGAACTATTACACTTAATCCTCGTTGAAAGCTCACACCAAGTCACGAGGATGTTACCCCCCATGCATCACACAAGTAATTCTAAATGACCCTTGAAAAAAAAAAAAAAGTTACCCACAACAATAAGCCCAAGGATAGTACTTAACTAGGTTGCGTAATTCTGTCTCTTGTAAGGAAAATTCACCTTGAACTTGTGCTTTTATGTAATTCGAACCTGAGATCATGTTTTGATAACAAACATAGGAAATATAGCTAATCCGTCCTACCTAATACTTAAGCTTTCAATACGGGACGCTTGAACTGTCACACTTAATCCTCGTTGAAAGCTCCCACCAAGTCACGAGGATGTTACCCCCATGCACCACAAAAGTCATTCTAAAAGATCCTAGGAAATAAAACAAAAAGGTTACCCACAACAATGAGCCCAGGGATAGTACTTAACTCGGTTGAATAATTCTGTCTCTTGGAAGGGAAATTCACCTCGAACTTGTGCTTTTATGGGATTCGAACCTGAGATCATGTTTTGATAAAAAAACATAGGAAAAATAGGTTATCCTTCCTACCTAATGCTTAAGCTTTCAATACGGGACGCTTTAACTGTCACACTTAATCCTCGTTGAAATCGCACACCAAGTCACGAGGATGTTACCCCCATGCACCACAAAAGTCATTCTAAAAGATCCTAGGAAATAAAACAAAAAGGTTACCCACAACAACGAGCGCAGGGATAGTACTTAACTCGGTTGCATAATTCTGTCTCTTGTAAGGGAAATTCACCTCGAACTTGTGCTTTTGTGGGATTCAAACCTGAGATCATGTTTTGATAACAAACATTGGAAAAATAGGTAATCCTTCCTACCTAATACTTAAGCTTTCAATACGAGACGCTTTAACTGTAACACTTAATCCTCGTTGAAAGCGCACACCAAGTCACGAGGATGTTACCCCCCATGCACCACACAAGTCATTCTAAAAGACCCTAGGAAATAATACAAAAAGGTTACCCAAAACAATAAGCCCAGGGATAGTACTTCACTCGGTTGCATAATTATGTCTCTTGTAAGGGAAATTCACCTTTAACTTGTGCTTTTATGGGATTCGAACCAGCGATCATGTTTTGATAACAAACATAGGAAACATAGCTAATCCTTCCTACCTAATGCTTAAGCTTTCAATACGGGACGCTTGAACTGTCACACTTAATCCTGTTTGAAAGCTCACACCAAGTCACGAGGATATTACCCCCATGCACCACAAAAGTCATTCTAAATGATCCTAGGAAATAACACAAAAAGGTTACCCACAACAATGAGCCCAGGGATAGTACTTAACTCGGTTGCATAATTCTGTCTCTTGTAAGGGAAATTCACCTCGAACTTGTGCTTTTTTGGGATTCGAACCTGAGATCATGTTTTGATAACAAACATAGGGAAAATAGGTAATCCTTCCTACCTAATGCTTAAGCTTTCAATACGGGACGCTTTAACTATCTCACTTAATACTCGTTAAAAGCTCACACTAAGTCACGAGGATGTTACCCCCCATGCATCACACAAAGCATTCTTAATGACCCTTGGAAATAAAACAGAAAGGTTACCCACAACAATAAGCCCAGGGATAGTACTTCACTCGGTTGCATAATTCTGTCTCTTGTAAGGGAAATTCACCTTGAACTTGTGTTTTTATGGGATTCGAACCAGAGATCATGTTTGGATAACAAACATAGGAAATATAGCTAATCCGTCCTACCTAATACTTAAGCTTTCAATACGGGACGCTTGAACTGTCACACTTAATCCTCGTTGAAAGCTCCCACCAAGTCACGAGGATGTTACCCCCATGCACCAAAAAAGTCATTCTAAAAGATCCTAGGAAATAAAACAAAAAGGTTACCCACAACAATGAGCCCAGGGATAGTACTTAACTCGGTTGAATAATTCTGTCTCTTGGAAGGGAAATTCACCTCGAACTTGTGCTTTTATGGGATTCGAACCTGAGATCATGTTTTGATAAAAAAACATAGGAAAAATAGGTTATCCTTCCTACCTAATGCTTAAGCTTTCAATACGGGACGCTTTAACTGTCACACTTAATCCTCGTTGAAATCGCACACCAAGTCACGAGGATGTTACCCCCATGCACCACAAAAGTCATTCTAAAAGATCCTAGGAAATAAAACAAAAAGGTTACCCACAACAACGAGCGTAGGGATAGTACTTAACTCGGTTGCATAATTCTGTCTCTTGTAAGGGAAATTCACCTTGAACTTGTGCTTTTATGGGATTCGAACCTGAGATCATGTTTTGATAACAAACATAGGAAAAATAGGTAATCCTTCCTTCCTAATGCTTAAGCTTTCAATACGGGACGCTTGAACTATTACACTTAATCCTCGTTGAAAGCTCACACCAAGTCACGAGGATGTTACCCCCCATGCATCACACAAGTAATTCTAAATGACCCTTGAAAAAAAAAAAAAAAGTTACCCACAACAATAACCCCAAGGATAGTACTTAACTAGGTTGCGTAATTCTGTCTCTTGTAAGGAAAATTCACCTTGAACTTGTGCTTTTATGTAATTCGAACCTGAGATCATGTTTTGATAACAAACATAGGAAATATAGCTAATCCGTCCTACCTAATACTTAAGCTTTCAATACGGGACGCTTGAACTGTCACACTTAATCCTCGTTGAAAGCTCCCACCAAGTCACGAGGATGTTACCCCCATGCACCACAAAAGTCATTCTAAAAGATCCTAGGAAATAAAACAAAAAGGTTACCCACAACAATGAGCCCAGGGATAGTACTTAACTCGGTTGAATAATTCTGTCTCTTGGAAGGGAAATTCACCTCGAACTTGTGCTTTTATGGGATTCGAGCCTGAGATCATGTTTTGATAAAAAAACATAGGAAAAATAGGTTATCCTTCCTACCTAATGCTTAAGCTTTCAATACGGGACGCTTTAACTGTCACACTTAATCCTCGTTGAAATCGCACACCAAGTAACGAGGATGTTACCCCCATGCACCACAAAAGTCATTCTAAAAGATCCTAGGAAATAAAACAAAAAGGTTACCCACAACAACGAGCGCAGGGATAGTACTTAACTCGGTTGCATAATTCTGTCTCTTGTAAGGGAAATTCACCTCGAACTTTTGCTTTTGTGGGATTCAAACCTGAGATCATGTTTTGATAACAAACATAGGAAAAATAGGTAATCCTTCCTACCTAATGCTTAAGCTTTCAATACGAGACGCTTTAACTGTAACACTTAATCCTCGTTGAAAGCGCAAACCAAGTCACGAGGATGTTACCCCCCATGCACCACACAAGTCATTCTAAAAGACCCTAGGAAATAATACAAAAAGGTTACCCACAACAATAAGCCCAGGGATAGTACTTCACTCGGTTGCATAATTATGTCTCTTGTAAGGGAAATTCACCTTTAACTTGTGCTTTTATGGGATTCGAACCAGCGATCATGTTTTGATAACAAACATAGGAAACATAGCTAATCCTTCCTACCTAATGCTTAAGCTTTCAATACGGGACGCTTGAACTGTCACACTTAATCCTCGTTGAAAGCTCACACCAAGTCACGAGGATATTACCCCCATGCACCACAAAAGTCATTCTAAATGATCCTAGGAAATAACACAAAAAGGTTACCCACAACAATGAGCCCAGGGATAGTACTTAACTCGGTTGCATAATTCTGTCTCTTGTAAGGGAAATTCACCTCGAACTTGTGCTTTTTTGGGATTCGAACCTGAGATCATGTTTTGATAACAAACATAGGAAAAATAGGTAATCCTTCCTACCTAATGCTTAAGCTTTCAATACGGGACGCTTTAACTATCTCACTTAATACTCGTTAAAAGCTCACACTAAGTCACGAGGATGTTACCCCCCATGCATCACACAAAGCATTCTTAATGACCCTTGGAAATAAAACAGAAAGGTTACCCACAACAATAAGCCCAGGGATAGTACTTCACTCGGTTGCATAATTCTGTCTCTTGTAAGGGAAATTCACCTTGAACTTGTGTTTTTATGGGATTCGAACCAGAGATCATGTTTGGATAACAAACATAGGAAATATAGCTAATCCGTCCTACCTAATACTTAAGCTTTCAATACGGGACGCTTGAACTGTCACACTTAATCCTCGTTGAAAGCTCCCACCAAGTCACGAGGATGTTACCCCCATGCACCAAAAAAGTCATTCTAAAAGATCCTAGGAAATAAAACAAAAAGGTTACCCACAACAATGAGCCCAGGGATAGTACTTAACTCGGTTGAATAATTCTGTCTCTTGGAAGGGAAATTCACCTCGAACTTGTGCTTTTATGGGATTCGAACCTGAGATCATGTTTTGATAAAAAAACATAAGAAAAATAGGTTATCCTTCCTACCTAATGCTTAAGCTTTCAATACGAGACGCTTTAACTGTAACACTTAATCCTCGTTGAAAGCGCACACCAAGTCACGAGGATGTTACCCCCCATGCACCACACAAGTCATTCTAAAAGACCCTAGGAAATAATACAAAAAGGTTACCCAAAACAATAAGCCCAGGGATAGTACTTCACTCGGTTGCATAATTATGTCTCTTGTAAGGGAAATTCACCTTTAACTTGTGCTTTTATGGGATTCGAACTAGCGATCATGTTTTGATAACAAACATAGGAAACATAGCTAATCCTTCCTACCTAATGCTTAAGCTTTCAATACGGGACGCTTGAACTGTCACACTTAATCCTGTTTGAAAGCTCACACCAAGTCACGAGGATATTACCCCCATGCACCACAAAAGTCATTCTAAATGATCCTAGGAAATAACACAAAAAGGTTACCCACAACAATGAGCCCAGGGATAGTACTTAACTCGGTTGCATAATTCTGTCTCTTGTAAGGGAAATTCACCTCGAACTTGTGCTTTTTTGGGATTCGAACCTGAGATCATGTTTTGATAACAAACATAGGGAAAATAGGTAATCCTTCCTACCTAATGCTTAAGCTTTCAATACGGGACGCTTTAACTATCTCACTTAATACTCGTTAAAAGCTCACACTAAGTCACGAGGATGTTACCCCCCATGCATCACACAAAGCATTCTTAATGACCCTTGGAAATAAAACAGAAAGGTTACCCACAACAATAAGCCCAGGGATAGTACTTCACTCGGTTGCATAATTCTGTCTCTTGTAAGGGAAATTCACCTTGAACTTGTGTTTTTATGGGATTCGAACCAGAGATCATGTTTGGATAACAAACATAGGAAATATAGCTAATCCGTCCTACCTAATACTTAAGCTTTCAATACGGGACGCTTGAACTGTCACACTTAATCCTCGTTGAAAGCTCCCACCAAGTCACGAGGATGTTACCCCCATGCACCAAAAAAGTCATTCTAAAAGATCCTAGGAAATAAAACAAAAAGGTTACCCACAACAATGAGCCCAGGGATAGTACTTAACTCGGTTGAATAATTCTGTCTCTTGGAAGGGAAATTCACCTCGAACTTGTGCTTTTATGGGATTCGAACCTGAGATCATGTTTTGATAAAAAAACATAAGAAAAATAGGTTATCCTTCCTACCTAATGCTTAAGCTTTCAATACGAGACGCTTTAACTGTAACACTTAATCCTCGTTGAAAGCGCACACCAAGTCACGAGGATGTTACCCCCCATGCACCACACAAGTCATTCTAAAAGACCCTAGGAAATAATACAAAAAGGTTACCCAAAACAATAAGCCCAGGGATAGTACTTCACTCGGTTGCATAATTATGTCTCTTGTAAGGGAAATTCACCTTTAACTTGTGCTTTTATGGGATTCGAACTAGCGATCATGTTTTGATAACAAACATAGGAAACATAGCTAATCCTTCCTACCTAATGCTTAAGCTTTCAATACGGGACGCTTGAACTGTCACACTTAATCCTGTTTGAAAGCTCACACCAAGTCACGAGGATATTACCCCCATGCACCACAAAAGTCATTCTAAATGATCCTAGGAAATAACACAAAAAGGTTACCCACAACAATGAGCCCAGGGATAGTACTTAACTCGGTTGCATAATTCTGTCTCTTGTAAGGGAAATTCACCTCGAACTTGTGCTTTTTTGGGATTCGAACCTGAGATCATGTTTTGATAACAAACATAGGGAAAATAGGTAATCCTTCCTACCTAATGCTTAAGCTTTCAATACGGGACGCTTTAACTATCTCACTTAATACTCGTTAAAAGCTCACACTAAGTCACGAGGATGTTACCCCCCATGCATCACACAAAGCATTCTTAATGACCCTTGGAAATAAAACAGAAAGGTTACCCACAACAATAAGCCCAGGGATAGTACTTCACTCGGTTGCATAATTCTGTCTCTTGTAAGGGAAATTCACCTTGAACTTGTGTTTTTATGGGATTCGAACCAGAGATCATGTTTGGATAACAAACATAGGAAATATAGCTAATCCGTCCTACCTAATACTTAAGCTTTCAATACGGGACGCTTGAACTGTCACACTTAATCCTCGTTGAAAGCTCCCACCAAGTCACGAGGATGTTACCCCCATGCACCAAAAAAGTCATTCTAAAAGATCCTAGGAAATAAAACAAAAAGGTTACCCACAACAATGAGCCCAGGGATAGTACTTAACTCGGTTGAATAATTCTGTCTCTCGGAAGGGAAATTCACCTCGAACTTGTGCTTTTATGGGATTCGAACCTGAGATCATGTTTTGATAAAAAAACATAGGAAAAATAGGTTATCCTTCCTACCTAATGCTTAAGCTTTCAATACGGGACGCTTTAACTGTCACACTTATTCCTCGTTGAAATCGCACACCAAGTCACGAGGATGTTACCCCCATGCACCACAAAAGTCATTCTAAAAGATCCTAGGAAATAAAACAAAAAGGTTACCCACAACAACGAGCGCAGGGATAGTACTTAACTCGGTTGCATAATTCTGTCTCTTGTAAGGGAAATTCACCTTGAACTTGTGCTTTTATGGGATTCGAACCTGAGATCATGTTTTGATAACAAACATAGGAAAAATAGGTAATCCTTCCTTCCTAATGCTTAAGCTTTCAATACGGGACGCTTGAACTATTACACTTAATCCTCGTTGAAAGCTCACACCAAGTCACGAGGATGTTACCCCCCATGCATCACACAAGTAATTCTAAATGACCCTTGAAAAAAAAAAAAAAAAGTTACCCACAACAATAAGCCCAAGGATAGTACTTAACTAGGTTGCGTAATTCTGTCTCTTGTAAGGAAAATTCACCTTGAACTTGTGCTTTTATGTAATTCGAACCTGAGATCATGTTTTGATAACAAACATAGGAAATATAGCTAATCCGTCCTACCTAATACTTAAGCTTTCAATACGGGACGCTTGAACTGTCACACTTAATCCTCGTTGAAAGCTCCCACCAAGTCACGAGGATGTTACCCCCATGCACCACAAAAGTCATTCTAAAAGATCCTAGGAAATAAAACAAAAAGGTTACCCACAACAATGAGCCCAGGGATAGTACTTAACTCGGTTGAATAATTCTGTCTCTTGGAAGGGAAATTCACCTCGAACTTGTGCTTTTATGGGATTCGAGCCTGAGATCATGTTTTGATAAAAAAACATAGGAAAAATAGGTTATCCTTCCTACCTAATGCTTAAGCTTTCAATACGGGACGCTTTAACTGTCACACTTAATCCTCGTTGAAATCGCACACCAAGTAACGAGGATGTTACCCCCATGCACCACAAAAGTCATTCTAAAAGATCCTAGGAAATAAAACAAAAAGGTTACCCACAACAACGAGCGCAGGGATAGTACTTAACTCGGTTGCATAATTCTGTCTCTTGTAAGGGAAATTCACCTCGAACTTTTGCTTTTGTGGGATTCAAACCTGAGATCATGTTTTGATAACAAACATAGGAAAAATAGGTAATCCTTCCTACCTAATGCTTAAGCTTTCAATACGAGACGCTTTAACTGTAACACTTAATCCTCGTTGAAAGCGCAAACCAAGTCACGAGGATGTTACCCCCCATGCACCACACAAGTCATTCTAAAAGACCCTAGGAAATAATACAAAAAGGTTACCCACAACAATAAGCCCAGGGATAGTACTTCACTCGGTTGCATAATTATGTCTCTTGTAAGGGAAATTCACCTTTAACTTGTGCTTTTATGGGATTCGAACCAGCGATCATGTTTTGATAACAAACATAGGAAACATAGCTAATCCTTCCTACCTAATGCTTAAGCTTTCAATACGGGACGCTTGAACTGTCACACTTAATCCTCGTTGAAAGCTCACACCAAGTCACGAGGATATTACCCCCATGCACCACAAAAGTCATTCTAAATGATCCTAGGAAATAACACAAAAAGGTTACCCACAACAATGAGCCCAGGGATAGTACTTAACTCGGTTGCATAATTCTGTCTCTTGTAAGGGAAATTCACCTCGAACTTGTGCTTTTTTGGGATTCGAACCTGAGATCATGTTTTGATAACAAACATAGGAAAAATAGGTAATCCTTCCTACCTAATGCTTAAGCTTTCAATACGGGACGCTTTAACTATCTCACTTAATACTCGTTAAAAGCTCACACTAAGTCACGAGGATGTTACCCCCCATGCATCACACAAAGCATTCTTAATGACCCTTGGAAATAAAACAGAAAGGTTACCCACAACAATAAGCCCAGGGATAGTACTTCACTCGGTTGCATAATTCTGTCTCTTGTAAGGGAAATTCACCTTGAACTTGTGTTTTTATGGGATTCGAACCAGAGATCATGTTTGGATAACAAACATAGGAAATATAGCTAATCCGTCCTACCTAATACTTAAGCTTTCAATACGGGACGCTTGAACTGTCACACTTAATCCTCGTTGAAAGCTCCCACCAAGTCACGAGGATGTTACCCCCATGCACCAAAAAAGTCATTCTAAAAGATCCTAGGAAATAAAACAAAAAGGTTACCCACAACAATGAGCCCAGGGATAGTACTTAACTCGGTTGAATAATTCTGTCTCTTGGAAGGGAAATTCACCTCGAACTTGTGCTTTTATGGGATTCGAACCTGAGATCATGTTTTGATAAAAAAACATAAGAAAAATAGGTTATCCTTCCTACCTAATGCTTAAGCTTTCAATACGGGACGCTTTAACTGTCACACTTAATCCTCGTTGAAATCGCACACCAAGTCACGAGGATGTTACCCCCATGCACCACAAAAGTCATTCTAAAAGATCCTAGGAAATAAAACAAAAAGGTTACCCACAACAATGAGCCCAGGGATAGTACTTAACTCGGTTGAATAATTCTGTCTCTTGGAAGGGAAATTCACCTCGAACTTGTGCTTTTATGGGATTCGAACCTGAGATCATGTTTTGATAAAAAAACATAGGAAAAATAGGTTATCCTTCCTACCTAATGCTTAAGCTTTCAATACGGGACGCTTGAACTGTCACACTTAATCCTCGTTGAAAGCTCACACCAAGTCACGAGGATGTTACCCCTATGCACCACAAAAGTCATTCTAAAAGATCCTAGGAAATAACACAAAAAGGTTACCCACAACAATGAGCCCAGGGATAGTACTTAACTCGGTTGCATAATTCTGTCTCTTGTAAGGGAAATTCAACTTGAACTTGTGCTTTTATGGGATTCGAACCTGAGATCATGTTTTGATAACAAACATAGGAAAAATAGGTAATCCTTCCTACCTAATGCTTAAGCTTTCAATACGGTACGCTTGAACTATCACACTTAATCCTCGTTGAAAGCGCACACCAAGTCACGAGGATGTTACACCCCATGCATCACACAAGTCATTCTAAATAACCCTTGGAAAAAAAACAGAAAGGTTACACACAACAATAAGCCCAAGGATAGTACTTAACTCGGTTGCATGATTCTGTCTCTTGTAAGGAAAATTCACCTTGAACTTGTGCTTTTATGTAATTCGAACCTGAGATCATGTTTTGATAACAAACATAGGAAATATAGCTAATCCGTCCTACCTAATGCTTAAGCTTTCAATACGGGACGCTTGAACTGTCACACTTAATCCTCGTTGAAAGCTCACACCAAGTCACGAGGATGTTACCCCCATGCACCACAAAAGTCATTCTAAAAGACCCTAGGAAATAATACAAAAAAGTTACCCACAACAATAAGCCCAGGGATAGTACTTCACTCGGTTGCATAATTATGTCTCTTGTAAGGGAAATTCACCTTTAACTTGTGCTTTTATGGGATTCGAACCAGAGATCATGTTTTGATAACAAACATAGGAAAAATAGGTAATCCTTCCTACCTAATGCTTAAACTTTCAATACAGAACGCTTTAACTATCACACTTGATCCTCGTTGAAAGCTCACACTAAGTCACGAGGATGTTACCCCCCATGCATCACACAAATCATTCTAAATGACCCTTGGAAATAAAACAGAAAGGTTACCCACAACAATAAGCCTAGGGGTAGTAGTTCACTCGGTTGCATAATTCTGTCTCTTGTAAGGGAAATTCACCTTGCACTTGTGGTTTCATGGGATTCGAACCTGAGATCATGTTTTGATAACAAACATAGGAAAAATAGGTAATCCTTCCTACCTAATGCTTAAGCTTTCAATACGGGACGCTTGAACTGTCACACTTAATCCTCGTTGAAAGCTCACACCAAGTCACGAGGATGTTACCCCCATGCACCACAAAAGTCATTCTAAAAGATCCTAGGAAATAAAACAAAAAGGTTACCCACAACAATGAGTGCAGGGATAGTACTTAACTCGGTTGCATAATTCTGTCTCTTGTAAGGGAAATTCACCTCGAACTTGTGCTTTTATGGGATTCGAACCTGAGATCATGTTTTGATAACAAACATAGGAAAAATAGGTAATCCTTCCTACCTAATGCTTAAGCTTTCAATACGGGACGCTTGAACTGTCACACTTAATCCTCGTTGAAAGCTCACACCAAGTCACGAGGATGTTACCCCCATGCACCACAAAAATCATTCTAAAAGATCCTAGGAAATAAAACAAAAAGGTTACCCACAACAATGAGTGCAGGGATAGTACTTAACTCGGTTGCATAATTCTGTTTCTTGTAAGGGAAATTCACCTCGAACTTGTGCTTTTGTGGGATTCGAACCTGAGATCATGATTTGATAACAAACATAGGAAAAATAGGTAATCATTCCTACCTAATGCTTAAGATTTCAATACGGGACGCTTTAACTGTCACACTTAATCCTCGTTGAAAGCGCACACCAAGTCACGAGGATGTTACCCCCCATGCATCACACAAGTCATTCTAAATAACCCTTGGAAATAAAACAAAAAGGTTACCCACAACAATGAGCCCAGGGATAGTACTTAACTCGGTTGAATAATTCTGTCTCTTGTAAGGGAAATTCACCTCGAACTTGTGCTTTTATGGGATTCGAACCTGAGATCATGTTTTGATAACAAACATAGGAAAAATAGCTAATCCTTCCTACCTAATGCTTAAGCTTTCAATACGGGACGCTTGAACTATCACACTTAATCCTCGTTGAAAGCTCACACCAAGTCACGAGGATGTTACCCCCATGCACCACAAAAGTCAATCTAAATGATCCTAGGAAATAACACAAAAAGGTTACCCACAACAATGAGCCTAGGGATAGTACTTAACTCGGTTGCATAATTCTGTCTCTTGTAAGGGAAATTCACCTCGAACTTGTGCTTTTATGGGATTCGAACCTGAGATCATGTTTTGATAACAAACATAGGAAAAATAGGTAATCCTTCCTACCTAATGCTTAAGCTTTCAATACGGGACGCTTGAACTGTCACACTTAATCCTCGTTGAAAGCTCACACCAAGTCACGAGGATGTTACCCCCATGCACCACAAAAGTCATTCTAAAAGATCCTAGGAAATAAAACAAAAAGGTTACCCACAACAATGAGTGCAGGGATAGTACTTAACTCGGTTGCATAATTCTGTTTCTTGTAAGGGAAATTCACCTCGAACTTGTGCTTTTGTGGGATTCGAACCTGAGATCATGATTTGATAACAAACATAGGAAAAATAGGTAATCCTTCCTACCTAATGCTTAAGATTTCAATACGGGACGCTTTAACTGTCACACTTAATCCTCGTTGAAAGCGCACACCAAGTCACGAGGATGTTACCCCCCATGCACCACACAAGTCATTCTAAAAGACCCTAGGAAATAATACAAAAAGGTTACCCACAACAATAAGCCCAGGGATAGTACTTCACTCGGTTGCATAATTATGTCTCTTGTAAGGGAAATTCACCTTTAACTTGTGCTTTTATGGGATTCGAACCTGCGATCATGTTTTGATAACAAACATAGGAAAAATAGCTAATCCTTCCTACCTAATGCTTAAGCTTTCAATACGGGACGCTTGAACTATCACACTTAATCCTCGTTGAAAGCTCACACCAAGTCACGAGGATGTTACCCCCATGCACCACAAAAGTCATTCTAAATGATCCTAGGAAATAACACAAAAAGGTTACCCACAACAATGAGCCCAGGGATAGTACTTAACTCGGTTGCATAATTCTGTCTCTTGTAAGGGAAATTCAACTGGAACTTGTGCTTTTATGGGATTCGAACCTGAGATCATGTTTTGATAACAAACATATGAAAAATAGGTAATCCTTCCTACCTAATGCTTAAGCTTTCAATACGGGACACTTTAACTATCACACTTAATACTCGTTAAAAGCTCACACTAAGTCACGAGGATCTTACCCCCCATGCATCACACAAAGCATTCTTAATGACCCTTGGAAATAAAACAGAAAGGTTACCCACAACAATAAGCCCAGGGATAGTACTTCACTCGGTTGCATAATTCTGTCTCTTGTAAGGGAAATTCACCTTGAACTTGTGCTTTTATGGGATTCGAACCTGAGATCATGTTGTGATAACAAACATAGGAAAAAAAGGTAATCCTTCCTACCTAATGCTTTAGCTTTCAATACGGGACGCTTGAACTATCACACTTAATCCTCGTTGAAAGCGCACACCAAGTCACGAGGATGTTACACCCCATGCATCACACAAGTCATTCTAAATAACCCTTGGAAAAAAAACAGAAAGGTTACACACAACAATAAGCCCAAGGATAGTACTTAACTCGGTTGCATGATTCAGTCTCTTGTAAGGAAAATTCACCTTGAACTTGTGCTTTTATGTAATTCGAACCTGAGATCATGTTTTGATAACAAACATAGGAAATATAGCTAATCCGTCCTACCTAATGCTTAAGCTTTCAATACGGGACGCTTGAACTGTCACACTTAATCCTCGTTGAAAGCTCACACCAAGTCACGAGGATGTTACCCCCATGCACCACAAAAGTCATTCTAAAAGACCCTAGGAAATAATACAAAAAGGTTACCCACAACAATAAGCCCAGGGATAGTACTTCACTCGGTTGCATTATTCTGTCTCTTGTAAGGGAAATTCACCTTTAACTTGTGCTTTTATGGGATTCGAACCTGAGATCATGTTTTGATAACAAACATAGGAAAAATAGGTAATCCTTCCTACCTAATGCTTTAGCTTTCAATACGGAACGCTTTAACTATCACACTTGATCCTCGTTGAAAGCTCACACTAAGTCACGAGGATGTTACCCCCCATGCATCACACAAATCATTCTAAATGACCCTTGGAAATAAAACAGAAAGGTTACCCACAACAATAAGCCTAGGGGTAGTAGTTCACTCGGTTGCATAATTCTGTCTCTTGTAAGGGAAATTCACCTTGCACTTGTGGTTTCATGGGATTCGAACCTGAGATCATGTTTTGATAACAAACATAGGAAAAATAGGTAATCCTTCCTACCTAATGCTTAAGCTTTCAATACGGGACGCTTGAACTGTCACACTTAATCCTCGTTGAAAGCTCACACCAAGTCACGAGGATGTTACCCCCATGCACCACAAAAGTCATTCTAAAAGATCCTAGGAAATAAAACAAAAAGGTTACCCACAACAATGAGTGCAGGGATAGTACTTAACTCGGTTGCATAATTCTGTCTCTTGTAAGGGAAATTCACCTCGAACTTGTGCTTTTATGGGATTCGAACCTGAGATCATGTTTTGATAACAAACATAGGAAAAATAGGTAATCCTTCCTACCTAATGCTTAAGCTTTAAATACGGGACGCTTTAACTATCACACTTGATCCTCGTTGAAAGCTCACACTAAGTCACGAGGATGTTACCCCCCATGCATCACACAAATCATTCTAAATGACCCTTGGAAATAAAACAGAAAGGTTACCCACAACAATAAGCCTAGGGGTAGTAGTTCACTCGGTTGCATAATTCTGTCTCTTGTAAGGGAAATTCACCTTGCACTTGTGGTTTCATGGGATTCGAACCTGAGATCATGTTTTGATAACAAACATAGGAAAAATAGGTAATCCTTCCTACCTAATGCTTAAGCTTTCAATACGGGACGCTGGAACTGTCACACTTAATCCTCGTTGAAAGCTCACACCAAGTCACGAGGATGTTACCCCCATGCACCACAAAAGTCATTCTAAAAGATCCTAGGAAATAAAACAAAAAGGTTACCCACAACAATGAGTGCAGGGATAGTACTTAACTCGGTTGCATAATTCTGTCTCTTGTAAGGGAAATTCACCTCGAACTTGTGCTTTTATGGGATTCGAACCTGAGATCATGTTTTGATAACAAACATAGGAAAAATAGGTAATCCTTCCTACCTAATGCTTAAGCTTTCAATACGGGACGCTTGAACTGTCACACTTAATCCTCGTTGAAAGCTCACACCAAGTCACGAGGATGTTACCCCCATGCACCACAAAAGTCATTCTAAAAGATCCTAGGAAATAAAACAAAAAGGTTACCCACAACAATGAGTGCAGGGATAGTACTTAACTCGGTTGCATAATTCTGTTTCTTGTAAGGGAAATTCACCTCGAACTTGTGCTTTTGTGGGATTCGAACCTGAGATCATGATTTGATAACAAACATAGGAAAAATAGGTAATCCTTCCTACCTAATGCTTAAGATTTCAATACGGGACGCTTTAACTGTCACACTTAATCCTCGTTGAAAGCGCACACCAAGTCACGAGGATGTTACCCCCCATGCATCACACAAGTCATTCTAAATAACCCTTGGAAATAAAACAAAAAGGTTACCCACAACAATGAGCCCAGGGATAGTACTTAACTCGGTTGAATAATTCTGTCTCTTGTAAGGGAAATTCACCTCGAACTTGTGCTTTTATGGGATTCGAACCTGAGATCATGTTTTGATAACAAACATAGGAAAAATAGGTAATCCTTCCTACCTAATGCTTAAGCTTTCAATACGGGACGCTTGAACTGTCACACTTAATCCTCGTTGAAAGCTCACACCAAGTCACGAGGATGTTACCCCCATGCACCACAAAAGTCATTCTAAAAGATCCTAGGAAATAAAACAAAAAGGTTACCCACAACAATGAGTGCAGGGATAGTACTTAACTCGGTTGCATAATTCTGTTTCTTGTAAGGGAAATTCACCTCGAACTTGTGCTTTTGTGGGATTCGAACCTGAGATCATGATTTGATAACAAACATAGGAAAAATAGGTAATCCTTCCTACCTAATGCTTAAGTTTCAATACGGGACGCTTTAACTGTCACACTTAATCCTCGTTGAAAGCGCACACCAAGTCACGAGGATGTTACCCCCCATGCACCACACAAGTCATTCTAAAAGACCCTAGGAAATAATACAAAAAGGTTACCCACAACAATAAGCCCAGGGATAGTACTTCACTCGGTTGCATAATTATGTCTCTTGTAAGGGAAATTCACCTTTAACTTGTGCTTTTATGGGATTCGAACCTGCGATCATGTTTTGATAACAAACATAGGAAAAATAGCTAATCCTTCCTACCTAATGCTTAAGCTTTCAATACGGGACGCTTGAACTATCACACTTAATCCTCGTTGAAAGCTCACACCAAGTCACGAGGATGTTACCCCCATGCACCACAAAAGTCATTCTAAATGATCCTAGGAAATAACACAAAAAGGTTACCCACAACAATGAGCCCAGGGATAGTACTTAACTCGGTTGCATAATTCTGTCTCTTGTAAGGGAAATTCAACTTGAACTTGTGCTTTTATGGGATTCGAACCTGAGATCATGTTTTGATAACAAACATAGGAAAAATAGGTAATCCTTCCTACCTAATGCTTAAGCTTTCAATACGGGACACTTAAACTATCACACTTAATACTCGTTAAAAGCTCACACTAAGTCACGAGGATCTTACCCCCCATGCATCACACAAAGCATTCTTAATGACCCTTGGAAATAAAACAGAAAGGTTACCCACAACAATAAGCCCAGGGATAGTACTTCACTCGGTTGCATAATTCTGTCTCTTGTAAGGGAAATTCACCTTGAACTTGTGTTTTTATGGGATTCGAACCAGAGATCATGTTTGGATAACAAACATAGGAAATATAGCTAATCCGTCCTACCTAATACTTAAGCTTTCAATACGGGACGCTTGAACTGTCACACTTAATCCTCGTTGAAAGCTCCCACCAAGTCACGAGGATGTTACCCCCATGCACCAAAAAAGTCATTCTAAAAGATCCTAGGAAATAAAACAAAAAGGTTACCCACAACAATGAGCCCAGGGATAGTACTTAACTCGGTTGAATAATTCTGTCTCTTGGAAGGGAAATTCACCTCGAACTTGTGCTTTTATGGGATTCGAACCTGAGATCATGTTTTGATAAAAAAACATAGGAAAAATAGGTTATCCTTCCTACCTAATGCTTAAGCTTTCAATACGGGACGCTTTAACTGTCACACTTAATCCTCGTTGAAATCGCACACCAAGTCACGAGGATGTTACCCCCATGCACCACAAAAGTCATTCTAAAAGATCCTAGGAAATAAAACAAAAAGGTTACCCACAACAATGAGCCCAGGGATAGTACTTAACTCGGTTGAATAATTCTGTCTCTTGGAAGGGAAATTCACCTCGAACTTGTGCTTTTATGGGATTCGAACCTGAGATCATGTTTTGATAAAAAAACATAGGAAAAATAGGTTATCCTTCCTACCTAATGCTTAAGCTTTCAATACGGGACGCTTGAACTGTCACACTTAATCCTCGTTGAAAGCTCACACCAAGTCACGAGGATGTTACCCCTATGCACCACAAAAGTCATTCTAAAAGATCCTAGGAAATAACACAAAAAGGTTACCCACAACAATGAGCCCAGGGATAGTACTTAACTCGGTTGCATAATTCTGTCTCTTGTAAGGGAAATTCAACTTGAACTTGTGCTTTTATGGGATTCGAACCTGAGATCATGTTTTGATAACAAACATAGGAAAAATAGGTAATCCTTCCTACCTAATGCTTAAGCTTTCAATACGGTACGCTTGAACTATCACACTTAATCCTCGTTGAAAGCGCACACCAAGTCACGAGGATGTTACACCCCATGCATCACACAAGTCATTCTAAATAACCCTTGGAAAAAAAACAGAAAGGTTACACACAACAATAAGCCCAAGGATAGTACTTAACTCGGTTGCATGATTCTGTCTCTTGTAAGGAAAATTCACCTTGAACTTGTGCTTTTATGTAATTCGAACCTGAGATCATGTTTTGATAACAAACATAGGAAACATAGCTAATCCTTCCTACCTAATTCTTAAGCTTTCAATACGGGACGCTTGAACTGTCACACTTAATCCTCGTTGAAAGCTCACACCAAGTCACGAGGATATTACCCCCATGCACCACAAAAGTCATTCTAAATGATCCTAGGAAATAACACAAAAAGGTTACCCACAACAATGAGCCCAGGGATAGTACTTAACTCGGTTGCATAATTCTGTCTCTTGTAAGGGAAATTCACCTCGAACTTGTGCTTTTTTGGGATTCGAACCTGAGATCATGTTTTGATAACAAACATAGGAAAAATAGGTAATCCTTCCTACCTAATGCTTAAGCTTTCAATACGGGACGCTTTAACTATCTCACTTCATACTCGTTAAAAGCTCACACTAAGTCACGAGGATGTTACCCCCCATGCATCACACAAAGCATTCTTAATGACCCTTGGAAATAAAACAGAAAGGTTACCCACAACAATAAGCCCAAGGATAGTACTTCACTCGGTTGCATAATTCTGTCTCTTGTAAGGGAAATTCACCTTGAACTTGTGTTTTTATGGGATTCGAACCTAAGATCATGTTTTGATAACAAACATAGGAAAAATAGTAATCCGTCCTACCTAATGCTTAAGCTTTCAATACGGGACGCTTGAACTGTCATACTTAATCCTCGTTGAAAGCTCACACCAAGTCACGAGGATGTTACCCCTATGCACCACAAAAGTCATTCTAAAAGATCCTAGGAAATAACACAAAAAGGTTACCCACAACAATGAGCCCAGGGATAGTACTTAACTCGGTTGCATAATTCTGTCTCTTGTAAGGGAAATTCACCTTGAACTTGTGCTTTTATGGGATTCGAACCTGAGATCATGTTTTGGTAACAAACATAGGAAAAATAGGTAATCCTTCCTACCTAATGCTTAAGCTTTCAATACGGGACGCTTGAACTATCACACTTAATCCTCGTTGAAAGCGCACACCAAGTCACGAGGATGTTACACCCCATGCATCACACAAGTCATTTTAAATAACCCTTGGAAAAAAAACAGAAAGGTTACCCACAACAATAAGCCCAAGGATATTACTTAACTCGGTTGCATGATTCTGTCTCTTGTAAGGAAAATTCACCTTGAACTTGTGCTTTTATGTAATTCGAACCTGAGATCATGTTTTGATAACAAACATAGGAAATATAGCTAATCCTTCCTACCTAATGCTTAAGCTTTTAATACGGGACGCTTGAACTGTCACACTTAATCCTCGTTGAAAGCGCACACCAAGTCACGAGGATGTTACCCCCCATGCATCACACAAGTCATTCTAAATGACCCTTGGAAATAAAACAGAAAGGTTACTCACAACAATAAGCCCAGGGATAGTATTTAACTCGGTTTCATAATTCTGTCTCTTTTAAGGGAAATTAACCTTGAACTTGTGCTTTTATGGGATTCGAACCTGAGATCATGTTTTGATAACAAACATAGGAAAAATAGCAAATCTTTCCTACCTAAAGCTTAAGCTTTCAATACGGGACGCTTGAACTGTCACACTTAATCCTCGTTTAAAGCTCACACCAAGTCACGAGAATGTTTCCCCACATGCAACACACAAGTCAATTTAAACGATCCTTGGAAACAACCCACAAATGTTACCCACAACAACGAACCCCGAGATCGTACTTACCTTGGTTGCTTCATTCCGTCTCTTTTAAGGGAAATTCATCTCGAACTTAGGCTTTAATAGTATTCGAACCTGAGATAATGTTTTGATACCAAACATAGGAAAAATAGCTAATCCTTCATACCTAATGCTAAAGCTTTCAATACGGGACGCTTGAACTATCACACTTAATCCTCGTTGAAAGCTCACACCAAGTCACGAGGATGTTACCCCCCATGCATCACACTAGTCATTCTAAATGACCCTTGGAAATAAACAGAAAGGTTACCCACAACAATAAGCCCAGGGATAGTACTTAATTCGGTTGCATAATTCTGTCTCTTGTAAGGGAAATTCACCTTGAACTTGTGCTTTTATGGAATTCGAACTTGAGATCATGTTTTCATAACAAACATAGGAAAAATAACTAATTAGTCCTACCTAATGCTTAAGCTTACAATACGGGACGCTTGAACTGTCACACTTAATCCTCGTTGAAAGCTCACACCAAGTCACGAGGATGTAACCCCCCATGCACCACACAAGTCATTCTAAATGACCCTTGGAAATAACATAGAAAGGTTACCCACAACAACGAGCCCCGGGATGGTACTTACCTTGGTTGCGTCATACCGTCTCTTTGAAGGGAAATTCATCTCAAACTTGGGCTTGAATGGTATTCGAACCTGAGATAATGTTTTGATACCAAACATAGGAAAAATAGCTAATCCTTCCTACCTAATGCTAAAGCTTTCAATACGGAACGCTTGAACTGTCACACTTAATCCTCGTTGAAAGCTCACACCAACTCACGAGGATGTTACCCCCATGCACCACACAAGTCATTCTAAAAGACCCTTGGAAATAATATAAAAAGATTACCCACAATAATAAGCCCAGGGATAGTACTTCACTCGGTTGCATAATTCTGTCTCTTGTAAGGGAAATTCACCTTTAACTTGTGCTTTTATGGGATTCGAACATGCGATCATGTTTTGATAACAAACATAGGAAAAATAGGTAATCCTTCCTACCTAATGCTTAAGCTTTCAATACGGGACGCTTAAACTGTCACACTTAATCCTCGTTGAAAGCTCACACCAAGTCACGAGGATGTTACCCCCATGCACCACAAAAGTCAATCTAAATGATCCTAGGAAATAACACAAAAAGGTTACCCACAACAATGAGCCTAGGGATAGTACTTAACTCGGTTGCATAATTCTGTCTCTTGTAAGGGAAATTCACCTCGAACTTGTGCTTTTATGGGATTCGAACCTGAGATCATGTTTTGATAACAAACATAGGAAAAATAGGTAATCCTTCCTACCTAATGCTTAAGCTTTCAATACGGGACGCTTTAACTATCAAACTTAATCCTCGTTGAAAGCTCACACTAAGTCACGAGGATGTTACCCCCCATGCATTACACAAATCATTCTAAATGACCCTTGGAAATAAAACAGAAAGGTTACCCACAACAATAAGCCCAGGGATAGTACTTCACTCGGTTGCATAATTCTGTCTCTTGTAAGGGAAATTCACCTTGAACTTGTGCTTTTATGGGATTCGAACCTGAGATCATGTTGTGATAACAAACATAGGAAAAATAGGTAATCCTTCCTACCGAATGCTTTAGCTTTCAATACGGGACGCTTGAACTATCACACTTAATCCTCGTTGAAAGCGCACACCAAGTCACGAGGATGTTACCCCCCATGCATCACACAAGTCATTTTAAATGACCCTTGGAAAAAAACAGAAAGGTTACCCACAACAATAAGCCCAAGGATAGTACTTAACTCGGTTGCATAATTCTGTCTCTTGTAAGGAAAATTCACCTTGAACTTATGCTTTTATGTAATTCGAACCTGAGATCATGTTTTGATAACAAACATAGGAAATATAGCTAATCCGTCCTACCTAATGCTTAAGCTTTCTATACGGGACGCTTGAACTGTCACACTTAATCCTCGTTGAAAGCTCACACCAAGTCACGAGGATGTTACCCCCCATGCACCACACAAGTCATTCTAAATGACCCTTGGAAACAATATAGAAAGGTTACCCACAACAACGAGCCAAGGGATGGTACTTACCTTGGTTGCGTCATTCCGTCTCTTTTAAGGGAAATTCATCTCAAACTTGGGCTTTAATGGTATTCAAACCTGAGGTAATGTTTTGATACCAAACATAGGAAAAATAGCTAATCCTTCCTACCTAATGCTAAAGCTTTCAATACGGGATGCTTGAACTGTCACACTTAATCCTCGTTGAAAGCTCACACCAACTCACGAGGATGTTACCCCCCATGCACCACACAAGTCATTCTAAAAGACCCTTGGAAACAACATAGAAAGGTTACCCACAACAATGAGCCCCAGGATGGTACTTAACTCGGTTGCATAATTCTGTCTCTTGTAAGGGAAATTCACCTTGAACTTGTGCTTTTATGGTATTCGAACCTGAGATCGTGTTTTGATAACAAACATAGGAAAAATAGGTAATCCTTCCTACCTGATGCTTAAGCTTTCAATACGGGACGCTTGAACTATCATACTTAATCCTCGTTGAAAGCTCACACCAAGTCACGAGGATGTTACCCCCCATGCATCACACAAGTAATTCTAAATGACACTTGGATAAAAAACAGAAAGGTTACCCACAACAATAAGCCCAAGGATAGAACTTAACTCGGTTGCATAATTCTGTCTCTTGTAAGGAAAATTCACCTTGAACTTGTGATTTTATGTAATTCGAACCTGAGATCATGTTTTGATAACAAACATTGGAAATATAGCTAATCCGTCCTACCTAATGCTTAAGCTTTAAATACGGGACGCTTGAATTGTCACACTTAATGCTCGTTGAAAGCTCACACCAAGTCACGAGGATGTTACCCCCATGCACCACAAAAGTCATTCTAAAAGATCCTAGGAAATAACACAAAAAGGTTACCCACAACAATGAGCCCAGGGATAGTACTTAACTCGGTTGCATAATTCTGTCTATTGTAAGGGAAATTCACCTCGAACTTGTGCTTTTATCATATTTGAACCTGAGATCATGTTTTGATAACAAACATAGGAAAAATAGGTAATCCTTCCTACCTAATGCTTATGCTTTCAATACGGAACGCTTTTACTATCACACTTAATCCTCATTAAAAGCTCACACTAAGTCACGAGGATGTTACCCCCCATGCATCACACAAATCATTCTAAATGACCCTTAGAAATAAAACAGAAAGGTTACCCACAACAATAAGCCCAGGGATAGTACTTCACTCGGTTGCATAATTCTGTCTCTTGTAAGGGAAATTCACCTTGAACTTGTGTTTTTACCCAAAAAGGTTACCCACAACAATGAGCCCAGGGATATCACTTACCTTGGTTGCATCATTCCTTGAAAGTAAGGGAAGTTCTCCTCAAACTTGTGCTTTTTCGGGGCCCGTACAAGGGACGCTAGAATTTTAACACTTTATTCCCGTTCATAGTCCACACCGAGTCACAAGGATGTTACCTAACATGCGACACACAAATCAGACAAAATGACACTTGCTTGTTACCCAGCCAATTTACAAATTATATTTCATAGGGTTTCTATACAAATCAATGCATAGTACTCATCATTTATCTTTTGGGAAACATTCCACGAGGAGGTGATATCTTCTGGATAAGTGTACCATAAATAATACTCTAACAAGTATGGATATTACTCATCACAAATGCTTGGATTCTAAATGACACCACAAAGGTTACTAATCCCTTGATAAGTTGTTTAAAGAGGAACAAAAAGCAAGAAAGAGCACCCAAATGATCATAAAATCAAATTTCATTCAGAATGTGAGGTTCCAAGCTGGTGAGCTGCTCTTAAATCTTTATAACATACAAATAAACCCTAAGTTCTACTACAATATAGCCCTTCATCTCATGCAAGGGTTGAAAAGAAAAATAGGCAAAAAACATAAACGGTAGCAAAAAACCTGGACCAAAACATGAAAAAAACGGCGAAGTTTGGAACAGTATCTAACCATTCCTAGCAAACGCTTAAGATGTCTGAAAGGGGCACCAATATTCTCTCAGCTAGAGCCATCACACTTAACCCATGTTCAAATTCCACACCAAGTCACAAGGATGTTGCCCACCATGCACCACACAAATCAAACAAAATGACCCTTGGATGTTACCCAACCAATATACAAATTATTTTGCAACGTGTTTCTCCACAATTCAATAGATATTACTCATCACAAATGCTTAGATGCTAAACAACAGAACAAAGGTTACCGATCCGTAGATAATTTACTTAAAAAGGAAAAAAGAAAGCATGAAAGGGATCTCAAAGCGCACACCAAGTCACGAGGATGTAACCCACAATGCGGAACACAAGTCAGAAAAAATAACCCTTGGATGTTACCCAGCCAATATACATATTATATTGTAGAGGGTTTATCAAGAAATCAATAGATAATACTCACCATTTATCTTTTGGGAAACATGCCACAGGGAGGAGCTATCTCCTTTATAAATCTTGCATAAATAAAACTTTAACAAGTATGGATATTACTCATCACAAACACTTGGATTCTAAAAGACACCACAAAGGTATCCAATCCCTTGATACTTTGTTTAAAGTGGAACAAAAAGCAAGAAAGAGCTTCCAAATACTCTTAAAATCAAATTATATTCAAAATGTGAGGTTCCAAGCAGTTGAGCTGCTCTTAAATATTTATAACATACAAAAACAATCCTAAGCATAAAAGGTAGCAAAAAACCTGGACCAAAACATGGAAAAAAATGGCAAAGTTTGGAAAAGTATCTAACCATTCCTAGCAAACGGTTAAGATGTTTGAAAGGGGCCCAAATATTCTCTCATCGAGAGGCATCACACTTAACCCATGTTCAAAGCCCACACCAAGTCAAATTGATGTTACCACCATGCACCATACAAGTCATACTAAAAGACCCTTGGATGTTACCAACAAAGGTTACCCACAACAATGAGCCCAAGGATATGGTTGCATAATTCTCTCTTTTGTATAGGAAATTCTACTCGAAGTTGTGCTTTTATGGGACTCGAACCTGAGATCATGTTTTGATACCAAACATAGGAAAAATAGCTAATCCTTCCTACCTAAAGCTTAAGCTTTCAATACGGACACTTGAATGTCACGCTTAATCCTCGTTCAAAGCTCACACTAAGTCAATAGGATGTTACCCCTCATGCACCACACAAGTCATACTAAATGACCCTTGGTTGTAACCAACAAAGGTTACACACAACAATGAGTGCAGTGATGGTACTTACCTTGGTTGCATCATTCCCTCTCTTGTAAGTGAAGTTCACCTCGAACTTTTGCTTTTATGGGATTCGAACCTGAGACCATGTTTTGATACCAAACATAGAAAAAAAAAAGCTAATCCTTCCTACCTAAAGCTTAAGCTTTCAATACGGGACGTTAGAACTATCACACTTAATCCTCATTCAAAGCACACACCAAGTCACAAGGAGGTTACCCACCATGCGCCACATAAATCAAACAAAATGATGCTTGGATGTTACCCACAAAGGTTACCCACAACAATGAACCTAGGGATTATATTTACCTTGGTTGCATCATTCCCTCTCTTGTAAGGGAAGTTCTCCTCGAAATTATGCTTTTATGGGACTCGAACCTGAGACCATGTTCTAATACCAAATGTAGGAAAAATAGCTAATCCTTCCTACCTAAAGAGCTTTCAATACGGGACGCTAGAACTATCATACTTAATCCTCGTTAAAAGCCCATACCAAGTCACAAGGATGTTACCCCTCATGCACCACACAAGTCATACTAAATGACCCTTGGTTGTAACCAACAAAGGTTACGCACAACAATGAGTGCAGGGGTGGTACTTACCTTGGTTGAATCATTCCTTCTCGTGTAAGGGAATTTCTCCTAGAACTTGTGCTTTTATGGGGCTCGAACCTGAGACCATGTTTTGATACCAAATATAGGAAAAGTAGCTAATCCTTCCTACCTAAAGCTTAAGCTTTCAATACGGGATACTAGAACTATAACATTTAATCCTCGTTCAAAGCCACACCAAATCACAAGGATGTTACTCACCATGCTCCACAAAAATCAGACAAAATGACCCTTGGATGTTACCCAGCCAATTTACAAATTATATTCAACGTGTTTCTCAACAATTCAATAGATATTACTCATCAAAAATGCTTAGATGCTAAACAACAGAACAAAGGTTACCAATCCCTAGATAAGTTGCTTAAAAAGGAAAAAAGGTAAGCATGAAAAGGATCTCAAAGCGCACACCGAGTCACAAGGATGTAACCCACCATACGGCTCAAAAGTCAGACAAAATGACCCTTGGATATGTTACCCAGCCAATTTACAGATTATAGTACAGAGGGTTTCCTAACAAATCAATAGATAGTACTCACCATTTATCTTTTGGGAAACATGCCACAAGGAGGAGTTATCTCCTTTATAAGTATAACATAAATAACACTCTAACAAGTATGGATATTGCTCATCATAAATGCTTGGATTCTAAATGACACCACAAAGGTATCCAATCTCTTGACAAGTTGTTTAAAGAGTATCAAAAAGCAAGAAAGAGCTCCCAAATAATCTTAAAATCAAATTTCATTCAGAATGTGAGGTTCCAAGTAGTTGAGCTGCTCTTAAATATTTATAACATACAAAAAAAATCCTAAGTTCTACTACAATATTACCCTTAATCTCATGCAAGGGTTGAAAAGAAAAATAGCCAAAAAGCATAAAAGGTAGCAGAAACCTTGGACCAAAACATGGAAAAAAATGGTGAAGTTTGGAAAAGTATCTAATTATTCCTTGCAAATGCTTAAGTTGCCCGAAAGGGGTACCAATATTCTCCCGTCTAGAGCCGTCACACTTAACCCATGTTCAAAGCCCACACCAAGTCAAATTCATATTACCCCCTATGCACCACACAAGTTATACTAAATGACCCTTGGATATTACCCATAAAGGTGACCCATAACATTGAGCCCAGGGATGGTACTTACCTTGGTTGCATCATTCCCTCTTTCGTAAGGGAAGTTCGTCATCGAACTTGTGCTTTTTCGGGACTCAAACCTGAGACCATGTTCTGATACCAAACATAGGAACAATAGCTAACCCTTCCTAACAAAAGCTTAAGCTTTCAATAGGGGGCACTAGAACTATTACACTTAATCCTGGTTTAAAGCCCACACCATGTCATAAGGATGTTACCCACCATGTGCCACACAAATCATACAAAATGACCTTTGGATGTTACCTAACCAATTTACAGATTATATTGTAATGGGTTTCTCAACAAATTAATGGATATTACTCACCATTTATCTTTTGGAAGCTCTTACATACATTTTTCTCAATATGCATGACATCTAAGATGTGACGAATGTGTATGTCTTTCCAATAAGGTAATTCCCAAAATATTGATTTTTTATTCCAGCAACCACGGTCTACTAATTCTCCTCATTTTTCATTTTCACCTTTTTCGTTAGTTGACCTCTTTCATTTCCCTACCTTAGTGAGTATTCTTTTTTTTATCTTTCCATATCATTTGAATGTCATACCATTCAATTGCCTTAATATCTCAACACCTCGCAATATCCTCATGAAACATATCGACTAATAGATTTAGTAATTTTGTGAATCTCTTGTCAAAAAAACCATGTTTTGCCTTCACATTGTACAAATGAATCAATCCTGAAATTTTAGTGTATTTCTTACATTTTGGATACAATGGTTTTTCGGCATCTTCTAGAATTTTTTTAAAGGTTTTGGGATCATCCTCATGTAGTTCATCTTCAATACTAATGCGTATTTTCACAAGTATACGAATCGTTCAAGTAATAAAGTGTACTTAAGTACGGATATCGAACTCACAAGGAATGGCGTTACTAAGTACCGAAATTGACTAATCCTAATTTTATTTGAAAACTGAATTGTTGAAATTGTTTAAGAAACAAATTAACTTAAAACTAAACGCAAATAACAAAATTGAATGTTGTTCACAAATGATTAAAAATGCTAAGGCATTTGATTTCGCTAAATCAACTCAATCCGATTTCAAGTCATAATATATGAGAATCAAAGCTAAAAGTGATGGTTGAAAAACCCAAATTTACCTAATACTCTCTCTTGAGTTATATTAGAATTACTTATCTATGAAAACCAACTATATTTCTATGAAGATTTAATCACAAACAAGCACATTACGATTTATGGAATTTCTAGAATAACCACATGCATCATGCATTAGTTCTCACACTCACATTCAACATACATTATTTATCACAAGAAGCATTCATTACACATCTCCTCTCGGTCTCAATATAATGCAACAAATCATCTAAATCTTGGCCAGAAATTTAAAAGCATTAAACATGGAAATAAATACTCAACTTGAAAACAATGAACTCATATAACATTAACAAAAGAAATCAGATTTTCTTGATTCAATTACATCATAGCCTTAGCAAAAACGAATTAGTTTATAACGGAAATAAGAACAAACATATTCTCAATTGAATCCATGAATAACAAATCTAAATAAAATGCAGAAAATAAAAGCTAAGGAGAAGAGATGAAAAAACTCTTGAAGATGAAGACTTGGTAGCAACAATGGTGATGATCCTTCAAGCTTCTCCAAACTTTCTCTCCAAAATTTCCTTTTCTCCTCCAAAAATAACTCAGATCTACTCTCTCTGTCGTGGCCTCTTTCTCCATCATATTGTATATATAGATCTAGGGTTTTGGGGGCAATTTTAGAACAAAACAACATAAAAAATGTGTTTTCGGACGAAACTCGCCGGCGATGACATTATTCTCACCGCGGCGAGATTTCTGGAAAAGTTATGATTTTGGTTTCACTGATTATCGTCGACGGCGAGATTAATGTGGCCGGTGGCTATATGCACTTGGCCGGCGACGAGATTAATTTGGCCGACGCGAGATTAATTTTCCAAAATCTGTGCTCTCGGGAAGAATTTTATCGTGCTATTTTCGCCGGCGACGGGATTTCTAAATTTTGAAACTTTGTTTTCTTTTTATTTTTACTCAATCCCGATCATTGTACTTTGTCCAAACCTACTCCAAAATCATGATTTTACTTGAAATTGCACTTTAAACACGAAATACTCGTGAAATGACATTTGTGGATTAAATAATCAAATAAACACAATTTTCACACAAATATCAACATTTAAATCATAACAAAAAATGCAATAATTTGACTCTTATCAAACACCATGAAACATATTTTGACTATAAATTATGATAAGATATATGTAATCCACTCACATTCTTATTTATCTCTTCCCCATGAGTATTATCAATATTTTCTCCATGATAATACCAACATTTATAGCTCAAAAGAATACCACTACAGATAAGGTGATACTTAACCTCGTCATTCATGAAATCACTCATTTTTACATTTAACACATGGGCATCAAACCATACTAATTCCATTATTACTATTTCTACAAGCAAATTCCATGAAACTTTCAACTCTAGAAATGTAGTCCTGCTCAATTCTACACTTTGACATCCAAGATTTGTCCATTTTCTATTAATGACAATAATTAAGCATATTAATTATATATCCAATCAATATATTTCAAGTATTATTATATATGAATTCCCTAATTATTAGAATATATACCAAAACATACATAATACAAAAATTTATCATTTTAATCATTTTAAAATTGTATTATTTTTACTTAATAAAATATAATTATTTATATGTAAATAAATTTATCCACATACGGTAAATATTATAGTCCCTCAAACCCACAACATCTAGATATTATTTCCATAGAAAATCAATCAAACATATAATAACAAGCATAATACAAAACATACATAAATCAAAAAATTATACAAAAAAAAAGAAATTGAATAATACGTGCATAGGATTAATAGAAATACTTATAAGAGTAAATGAAGTAACTAAATGAAGAAAATGAAGAAAAATGGATGTTTTGTAAGTGAGAATAAGTGAGAAAATGGGTATAAAAAATTTGAGTATTTCGCTAAAAAAATGAGTGATCTGAAAGATAATATGGAGAGGAAGATAACCCACAAAATGGCGTTGAAAATGGTGGTTGGAGGTGGCCGAAAAATGAGAAAGAATAGAGGAAGTGAGCTCGGTTTTGAGGTTTTTGGTGCTGCACAAATTGAAAAAGAAGTTCTGATGAAGAAGAGAGAAGAGAAATGGATTAATACGTGTGGATAGCATCAGTTGACGTGTTGAACCGATGCTACACACGTGGATAGTGTCGGTTTTACGCGTCAACCAAAATTATCAGCGTGTGTAGCGTCGATTCAACACATCAAACGACGCTACGTCCTACGTGTATTTTTTATTTAAAAAATATAGTTTAAAATTGAAATTATATAGTACAATTTTTTTTCAATTATTATTTTATTTGAACTCTTTAATATTGAATTTGGATATACATATATATAGTATAATTTTTTCGATTTTTTTAGTCAATTGGTTTTTAAAATTATATATTTTTTTGTATTTGTTTGGATACTTAATTTTATATATGTACTTGAAATATTTGCACAATACAAAAAAAGTTTTTAAAAAAATGTAAAAATTTTATAGTTAAAATCAAATAAAATAATAATTGACCAAAAAAATAAAAAAAAATGTATTATTTAATTTCAATTTTAAACTGCAATTTTAAAATAAAAAATACACGTAGGAAATAGCGTCAATTGACGTGTAGAACCGACGTTATCCATGTGTGTAGCATCAATTCATTTTCTTCAATGTAGTCTACGCATTCTTACCATCAATAACATCACGATGAACATTTTGATAAGAATGTACATCAAATAACTACCCCACATGGGAATCCTCCTCTATTTGATGAATCATATGTGGTAAGATTTTTATTTTTGGTGTAGATAATCTATTATTTTTATTTTTTATTATATGTTTTATTTATCATATATAACACTTAATTTTTTTTACAAAATATGAAATGTTTGTTGAAACATCCTTCATCAACGGACTTTATTGCTATTGGAACGGTACAACAATTGAGCAATGATCGGATGATTCATAATCAATATTTTCCAAATAATTGGCAAATAGTAATTGATCAATCATTGCTCCATGATTGTCCATTACCTATGTCTTCTGATCACTACTACAAAATGTGGTATTTAAGTCGATATGTAAAGTTGGTTTTTAGAGAAAAGTGACTTATAATGAATTTAAAGTTAGTTTGGTGAAAAACCGACGCTACGTCTTACGTGTATTTTTTTATTTTAAAAATGCAATCTAAGATTGAAATTATATAGTATAATTGTTTTTTTTTTGTTTTTTTGGTCAATTATTATTTTATTTGAACTCTTTAAATACACAAAATTATATAATTTTAAAAATCAATTGACTAAAAAAATTATACTATATATATATATATATATATATATCCAAATTAAATTTTAAAGAATTCAAATAAAATAATAATTGACCAAAAAAAATAAAAACAAATTGTACTATATAATTTTTAATTTTAAACTATATTTTTTAAATAAAACAATACACGTAGGATGTATCGTCGATTGATGTGTAGAACCGATGCTACACACGTGGATAGCGTCAGTTCTACACGTCAACCGATGCTACACAACGTGTGTAGTGTCGGTTTTACGCGTCAATCGACGCTATATGTAGCGTCATTTTTCATCAAACCGACTTTAAATTCATTATAAGTTAGTTTTTTCCAAAAACAGACTTTACATATCGACTTAAATATCACATTTTGAGTGTCTAAAGAACAAGAATCGAAAACAACGCAATAAGATGTGACCAAACTTGAAGATAGATAACCTATTTTCAACAACCAAACCTTTGATTCTAAATGATGTGTTTCCTTTAGGCTAACAACCTAGGAACTCAAAGGAATAGAAAAGATTGAATTACAAAGAATGTGGTTAAGATGATAAGGTGCGACCAAACTTTAAGAAGTCGGTAAGTAGTGCAAATGATGGAATTTGGGATCAAAAACGTGAAGAACTGAACTAATGCTTCCTTTTATTTGTAGGAATTGAAATGAGCTTCGATTTGATATATTATAATAGTCATTTTAATGCACAAATTAAAAATTATAACAGTTTAAAGTTACAAACCCATTAATAACTTTTTTTTGAAAATGTTCAATTGTAGTAGCTCTCTTGTTTTTTTTTTGAAGAACAAAGATAGATTACACACAGAAAAAAAAAGAACAAGAAATAGATATGAAGAATTTAAAGAAAACTACGAAACGAAATCCAAAGACGAAAATAATGAAAACAATATTAAGAAAATAGATAACATGTTTTCAGCAACCAAGTCTCCGATACCAAATGATGCGGATCCTTTAGGCGAACAAAATATGAACTCAAAGGAATAGGAATAATTGAATTCGTAAGAACGTGGTTAAGATGGTCAAATTAGAACCTTTTTATTGCTTTTATTTCTTTTTTAATTTTTTTCTAAATCTTGATGTTTCAAGCACTAAGTAACATTTTTTTAGGTATGTTTTGTTGTAATTGTTTTCTATTTTTTAATGCTTGTATTTCTTAGTTTTTATTGCTTGTATTTCTTAGTTTTTATTGTTGTTTATGCTTTTAAAAGATGATTTATATTTATTATTTTTGTTCTTCGGTTGCATGTGGATTTACTATTTTCTTTCTTTTTTTATTTTTTATTTTCATTTTTAGCTTCCCTTCTTTCAAGATTTTAGTAAAGAGATGGATAGAAATAGAGAAGGTAGAAGAGCGCATATGGCGGCCACAAATGGCTTGTCAAGTTGTTCTTGGTTAATTCTTTTCAGTCTCTCTTATTCAAGGTTCGTTACTTGTTTCATTTTCTTTTTTGTTTTGTTAAATGACGTCGTCCTTGGAGAAATCACGCAATTTCTCACTTATTTACCAATTTCTAGTCCTGTTCATTTTTTATCACACTATTTTCATATGTTTTCTCACGTCTCCATTTTCAGCTTCTCTTCTTCTTTCAAGATTTCATTTATTTTTTGGTTCATTTTTTGTTTTTTGTTTTGTTAATCACTTGCTCTAGTTCTCCATTTCACTTCACATGAAAAGTATTATAGAGGGTTGATGGAGTATACAAGGATGCAAAGGTCAAAGTGGGTATAGGTAGCTGGGGTGTTGAAATGGGTAAAGGAGGAATCTAGAGGCTGAGGAAGGTGTAATTATTGGTTGTGGAAGGGATTGGAGTCGATGGAGTAAGAAGAAGAAGAGGAATTCCATACGTCATCATTTGGGAGGTTAAGAAGGTCATCAATGCCAAAATCCAAAAATGATAATCCAAACATATCCATTTTCATAGAGTGGGGATGAGAAAGGGTGTGTGGAATTATAAGTGAGTATGTGGTGTTTAGGGATGATGGTGTTCTCTTTCACTATTCTCTAATGTAACAACCAACAAGTTTCAACTATCTTCTAAGTTTGGAGAGAGAAAGAGAGAGAAAGAAAAAAAAAGATGGGAGATATATATGAAATAAGAGATTGATATAATTTTGAAAGGCCAAAGGAGAAGGGGGCAGAGGAACATGCTAAGGATGACGATGCACTAAAGGGAGATGAGTCTAAAGTAGAATTGACTTTGAGGTAGTCCAAGTTTTAAATTCAATTGGGTTTATTGTTGGTTGCTAATAAATTTTTAAAGATGAATTTGGCAATTAAAACTTCAAAATCCCCCTCCCTACTCAAACAAAGTGCAAACTAATATTATAACTCAACCACTATAAATGTTATAAAATTACAACAAAAACGTCAACCTATAAGTAACCTAAACATTTATAAATTTATTTGAATTGTCATGATAGTTGTAAGTTAACTATTATTTCTTTTTACCTATAATATCTAATTTTCATTTTTTTGATATTTTAAAGTCTATTTATATTTTTTGTTTTATTATTTATTCAATTTCTTGAAAATTTTTATATATTTTTATGAATATCCTATTATATAATATACAAAAAATGAATGATTTTCTACTTTCATTAAATATCTTCTTTTAAATTTATAGATTAAACTTAACACTTAGTTTAAGTTCTTATGATTAATAATAATAACAAACCTAAGGTATGTCATAAATTTTAATTTTTTGTATCTTTGAATTTTATTGATCATTCCTAATAAAATATATTTTCTATTTATTATTCTATTATCCAATAATACTAATTTTATTAGTGTATTAATTCATTCTTTAAAATGTATTTTATCAATTAATGCTATGTTATACAATTTTTTTACATATAATATTAATACTCATTTTTTTATTTATTCCATAGTAGACTATATATTTCTTTATAAATATTTTTCTTATTCTTAAGAATGATGAATCTTTGATTCAATCTCTTTCCTTAAAATTTAATCTTCATTTTTTGTATTTTTTTAAAATTACTAATTACTATTTATTTTGAGAAACATCCTAAGATATTTTATGTTTATATCTTTATTATTTATATCATTTTTATATAAAAAAATATTACTATTTAATTCCATTAAGTTTATAAAATATTTGTAATATGTTTAAAATTTTAAAGATATTTATGATATAATTTTAAAATTTAAGAATATTTTTGATAATTATCTTCTTTCCCACATTCCACTTAATTGAGTAAATTTGATATTCTTTTTTTCTTTTGTAAACTAATATATAAATATCCATCGTACTTTTGATCAAAGAAGTTTTTTATTAGACCACATTTTGCATGTATTCTATTTTTACTAATTCTTAGCATTAGAATCTTAAATTAAATTTAAAATACTATTTGATATCACAAAATTTATAATATCATAAACAAAGTAGGTATGAAATTACCCATCGGCTAAGTAACATGACGTGAATCATGATGACGTGACCCTTTGGTTTTTTTCAATTAATTTTTTCTTCAGTTTTTCAAACAAATAATAATTAAAAAAATAATAGAAATGAAAATGAATAATACAAACAACAAGGTACGAAAATAGTGAGCTAAATATCTCTTGAAAAAAAATGAAAGCACTAAATATAAAATCAAAAATGAAAACAAAAATCAAGAATGAAAGAAAATGAAAAGGAAAAATAAACTTCAAAAAATGCAAAAGAGGAACTAAAAATGAAAAAAGATGAAACGTAGCAATGAAAATGAAGTGAAATGGAGAACCAGAGTAAGTGATTAACAAAAGGAAAACAAAAAATGAACAAAAAAATAAATGAAATCTTGAAAGAAGAAGAGAAGCTGAAAATTGAGACGTGAGAAAACGTTTGAAAATAGTGCGACTTCTTCAAGAACAGGACTGGAAATTGGTAAATAAGTGAGAAATGATGTGATTTCTCCAAGGAAGACGTCAGTTAACAAAACAAAAAAGAAAATGAAACAAGTAACGAACCTTGAATAAGAGGGGTTGAAAAGAATGAATCAAGAACAACAGTTGGAAAGTGAGTGAGGAATTTCGTGAACGTTAAAAAATGACCTAAAGAGAAGAAACAAAGTAAGAACGAGGACTGGGAAAACGAGCCAAAAAAGGTATGTATGAGCAGAAGAATTGAAAGTAAAGAATTTCGTGAACGTTAAAAAAATGACATGAAGAGAAGAAACAAAGTAAGAACGAGGATTGGGAAAACAAACCAGAAAGAGCGTACATTTCTTATACCCAAAACGAAAGCATTTTTCTACTTACGAAAAAAATGTTATTTACACTATAAAGAGTAATTAAGTGAATTAATTTAATTATATTTACTATAAATTTTAATTTTTCAAACAAAATATCAACTAAACAATTCTAATTACCCAAATTAAAAGCCCCTTTAATTTTGATATCTCTAAAAACGCTATAGAGAACATATTAATGAAAACAAAGCAAAGACACAGATAAAGAGAAAAACAATAGAAAGAAAGAAAATAATAAATCCAAAACATACAACAGAAAAACAAAAATAATAAATATAAATAATATTTTAAAAACATAAACAACAATAAAGACTAAGAAATACAAGCATTAAAAAATATAAAACAATTACAACAAAGCATACCTAAAAAAATGTTACTTAGTGTCTGAAAAATAAAGATTCAGACAAAATTTTAAAAAAGAAGCAAAAGCAATAGAATACTATAACAAATAACTAAATTAAAAAAAATGAAACAAAGAATAATTGAAAAAAATAATAGAAATGAAAATGAATAATACGAACAAGAAGGTACGAAAGTAGTGAGCTTGAAAAAAAATGAAAGCAGTAAATATAAAATCAAATATGAAAATGAAAATGAAAAGCACAAACAAACTTCAAAAAATGCAAAAGAGGAACTAAAAATGGAGAAAGATGAAACATACCAATCAACATGAAGTGGAATGGAGAACAAGAGCAAGCGATTAACAAAAGGAAAACAAAAAATGAACCAAAAAATAAATGAAATCTTAAAAGAATAAGAGAAGCTGAAAATGAAGACGTGAGAAAAAGTCTAAAAATAGCGTGACTTATTCAAGAATAGGATTGGAAATTGGTAAATAAGTGAGATGTGATGTGATTTCTCCAAGGACGATGTCATTTAACTCTACTCCCCTATATTTCCTTCACTGTCGCCCTTCCTCTCTCATTTCTTTTTTTTTTCATTTTCTTAGTTAATTACTTTTCTCATTTCATCTTTCTTCATTTTCTCAGTTCTTGATATGTTGTCTATTTTTTCGTTTTCTCATTTCATCTTCCTACTTTCACTCATATGTTTATTTTCTCTCTATCTATTTTTCAGCTTCTTCTTTCTCATAGTTCTTAGGTTTTCAATTGATATTTTTCTTTATTTTCTTGTTTTTTTTTCATTTTTTGTTCTTTGTTTATTTTTAGCTTTTTTTTCTCCTTTTTATTTCTAGCTTCATTTTCATTTTGAGTGGTATGTTTTTAGTTTATAGAAATTTCTCTAAGATTTTCGATTTTATGTAATTGTATTTTTATATTTTTGCATTACTTCGTTTCTTAGTTTTTTTTTTGGAGTTTGCTTAAGGTTTTTTTTTCTTTTCAATTTATTGGTCTTTAGGTCGTTTTATCATTAGTTTAATATTTTTTGTAGGTTTCATTGATGATTTTTTTATGAGTTTCATGTTTTTTTTCTCACTTAGTTCTTGAGTTTTCTGTTTTTAGTTTATAGCAATTTCCCTTAGCTTTTTGGTTTTTTGTTGTTGTATTTTTTTTTGCATTACTTCATTTTTTAGATTTTTTTTTTGGAGTTTGCTTAAGTTTTTTTTCTTTTCGATCTTTAGGTCGTTTTATCAGTAGTTTAATAATTTTTTTGTTTGTTTTAGTAGTGATTTTTTTTCTTTTTATGAGTTTCATGTTGTTTTTTCTCACTAAGTTGTATTAGAAAATTTTGATAAGGGTGATCTCTACCATTTAAATGAATATTTTAAAGATAAGGATTATGAAACTTGTCTTAAATTTTTTAACATATTTAATACTTTGTTAGACATCTATACAAATTATATTAAAACTATCACAAGTATCATAAACCATCTTGTTTCAAGAATATTAAGAGACTATTTTAATCAAAGATTTGTAAAAATAGGAGAAGAGGAATTAAAAAACTTAATGTTTAGATACTACTTCTTTGAAAATTATAAGTACATTGTATGTACACACGAAAAATCTGTTTGTATTCTACAAATATAACGAAATAATGTGCATTTAATACATATAACTTATTAGAATAATACCCTATGAATATCAAATCATTAGTATATAAATTAGAATTATTAGATTTAACAAATTAAAAAATAATTTTAAATTTTAAAAAATAATTAATAGATTCAGAATTAAAAATAAATAATCAACGTAATAAAGAACATAATATACACTACAATTATAATGAATATAAAAGAAAATTAGATTTATACCAACAAATAATAAGTTTTGTAGACAAATTATTGTTTCTACAAATAGACAAGTATCATCAATTAGTTGAATATTAACTTGATTAAAAATTTAAAAATTATTATTTTGATATATAAAAATTGGTATAAGAATCAAAAATTAGTACCATGAATATTAATGGATGAAAAATTAACATTATTAGGAATTAAGGATATCGATCTTATTTAATCATAAAATTTAGTAAAATTGTACATATTATACAAATGTCTTAAAATATATTAAAATTTAATTGCAATTACGATATTATCTAAAAAAAAAATAGGTGAAATAAATAATACAGATAATAAACACAATAAATAAAATAATAGAAAAAAAGATAGTTCGTTCGGGCATCCGTTTTCACTTTTTCTGATGTAGCGGTTCCAGATCTGAGAGAATATTAAAGCGGCTTTTTCCGTTCCAATTAATCTTTTTAGTATTCTTATCTTTCGCTTTGTTCAGAACATCAAGAAACGCTTAAAATTTGGAGTTTTGTTTACCTTCGTGTTTTTTCTTAGGGTTTCAAAAATATATCAGATCGCGTATAGATCTGTTCTTATCTTTCGCTTTGTTCAGAACATCTAGAAACGCTTAAAATTTTGAATTTTGTTTATCTTCGTGTTTTTTCTTAGGGTTTCAAAAATTTATATCAGATCGCATTTAGATCTGTTCTTATCTTTCGCTTTGTTCAGAACATCAAGAAACGCTTAAAATTTGGAATTTTGTTTATCTTCGTGTTTTTTCTTAGGGTTTCAAAAATTTATATCAGATAGCGTATAGATCTGTTCTTATCTTTCGCTTTGTTCAGAACATCAAGAAACGCTTAAAATTTGGAATTTTGTTTATCTTCGTGTTTTTTCTTAAGGTTTCAAAAATTTATATCAGATCGCGTATAGATCCGTTCTTATCTTTCGCTTTGTTCAGAACATCAAGAAACGCTTAAAATTTGGAATTTTGTTTATCTTCGGGTTTTTTCTTAGGGTTTCAAAAATTTATATCAGATCGCGTATAGATCTGTTTAATCTGATCTTTTATTATTTGTTAAAAAATATATTCGCATAATCTTTGGAAAGGATTAAGTTGACTGAAAGAGAAAATGAAGCGGTCGAGGAAATCAAAAAGCATCTCGTGGGCTTCTGGAGTTAATCTTTGTCAGGTATAATCGCAAAATCTTTGATCAAAGTAGTTTGATCTTTGTTAACCCCTTTAATCTTGTTGAATCCGACGTCGTATTGTGGATTCGATACTACATCAGAATTTATGTTTGTAAACTCAGAAAATTCCTTTTCGATCGAAAGAACGTTTTGTAATAAAATTTATATTTATTATTTTTGTTCTTCTGTTGCATGTTTTGGATTTACTATTTCCTTTCTTTTTTGATTTTTGATTTTCGTTTTCAGCTTCTCTTCTTCTTTCAAGATTTCAGTACAGAGGTGGCTTCTGGAGTTAATCTTTGTCAGGTATAATCGCAAAATCTTTGATCAGAGTAGTTTGAACTCTGTTAACCCTTTTGATCTTGTTGAATCCGACGTCGTATTTTGGATTCGATACTACATAAGAATTTATGTTTGTAAACTCCTTTTCGATCGAAAGAACGTTTTGTTATAAGATTTATATTTATTATTTTTGTTCTTCTGTTGCATGTTTTGGATTTACGATTTTCTTTTTTTATTTTTGATTTTCGTTTTCAGCATCTCTTCTTCTTTCAAGATTTCAGTACAGTTTCATCTTTCTCCATTTTTAGTTACTCTTTTGCATTTTTTGAAGTTTGTTTGTGCTTTTCAAAATTACAAGCAGCATCTTTAATTCTTTATCATTAAACTAGTGAGTGATGGGACATTTGTAAGATCATAAAAAATTGAATTCTAACTGTGCTCTTATTGGTATGTTGTTAAAATTGTATTGTATTTATCCATTGTATCGGATTTGATATATTTAAAGTATATTTATTCTTATTTTAATATTTGTTTTTATTTTTATTCTCAAATGATATCTTTGAAATATCCATATTTATATTACTAATAATTATTTTGATTAATTTTAACAACAATCGCAATGAATAGTATACTTTAAAAGTATTAATAAAATTTAAATTAACCAAAATGAATAATAGGAGTATTAATAAAGTTTAAATTAACCAAAATGAATAATAGGAGTAATTTAAAGCTACTAGTTGAGATTAAGAGTTAAAAAAATACCAAAATAAAAATAATAATCCAAAAATACTAACTCCTAATGTATTTGTGTAGTATTTACTACTTGTTTAACAAAAATATCTCCTCATTAAATTATTTGAATATTAATATTTTACGTTATGAAAATATTGATAGTACAATAAGGCTAAAAAAACCATAATGGTGGAAGATAAATTATTTATCAAGAATGTGATATTCCATATTAATTAGATTAAATATCAGTATAAATTATTTGTTAGGGAAAATAAATAATTAATATGCTATAAATATAATTGGTATAAAGTATGAGTAATAATTTATTATTTTTAAAATATATTTTATATTAATTAAATTATTTTTTATTTTTTTAAAAAAGTTTACATTAATTTTAATTTTAATAAGTTAAAATATAAATATTACTAATAAGAATCTTTAATTTCTTGTGAAGTAGCTATTGGGGTAGAAGTAGGACGGTCAAGTCACTATTCGTCTTTTATTGCATTTCAATATCTCCAAAGTCCAACCTCTGTACTTAACGTTACCTCACATCATTTCAATTTTTAGTTTTCAGAGCATATAGCTTTTCTTTCCTTTTTTCATCCTCTCTTCTTCTCTATCTTCCACATTTTACATTTTTTTCTTTTTTTTTTAAAAAAGAACCCACTTTTTGACTTTCTTCTCTCTTTATCTCCTCCTTTCTTTGTTGGTGATTTTTTGTTCCCTGCTTTGGCATTTGGGTCTGTAAAAGTATTCTTATTGTTATCTAACTTTCTTTTTATTTATTTATTTATTTATAATTATAATTTATTTCACACTTAAACTGAAGACCCATGTGCTCTTGTTTTGTTTGCTTTTGAGGGAGGAAGAACTCAATAAACAAATTAACATTCATGTACTAGTCATAGAATAATAATTTAACTTACATTTCAACAATGCAAGTTCAACCCTTTATTTATCTTTCAACTCTATTATAATTTCAAGCCTAGACAGTAGATATTCTATCCTTTTTCTCTTTACTTGTAGTCACAGAGAAGTGGAGAGAGTGAAAGTTTTAATTTTTCACCTCAAACAGCACTTAAGAAATGATTGAAGATGAAGACTTTAAGCTCTTGAAGATTTAGGTCTTTCACTATTTAACACCATCTGTTTCCATAGAACAATTAAGTTACTTTTGTTTTCTTTTATTAATAGCTAAGTTGTATTTAGTCTTTTCCTGAAGAATCTTATCGTTTTGTTGTTTCCAATGTTTCTTTTGTTTTTTCTTCATCTCCAATTTACAGACTTTTGTACTCAGAGTGAATGTACATTGTGATGGGTGTAAGCAAAACGTGAAGAAAATCCTTCAAAGGATTGAATTTTGTCCGAATCTTGATCTTTCACTATTGCTTTTTTAGTTTAGTTATTTGTTGTAGTGTTTTATTGCTTTTTTTTTAAATTTTGTCTGAATCTTGATTTTTCAGGCACGAAGTAATATTTTTTTGGGTATGTTTTGTTGTAATTGTTTTCTATTTTTTAATGCTTGTATTTCTTAGTCTTTATTGTTGTTTATGCTTTTAAAAGATGATTTATATTTATCATTTTTGTTCTTCTGTTGCATGTTTTGGATTTACTATTTTCTTTCTTTTTTTATTGTTTTTCTCTTTGTCTTTGTTTTGTTTTCATCAAGTGCTTATGAGAGGCAGCTCATAAAACTTTCTTTTATTATTTTTATTTTATTACTATTTGAATAATTTGGATTTTGATGTTGGATTATTATGCAGGAATAAATAGCTGAAAATTACAAAATAATGTGGATTCATCGTAAAACCAGGGAAGTTTCTTTCCTTTCTTTAATCCGTCCCACTTTTAAATTACAATGAGGATTGTTTAGTTTAAGGTTGGGGGTGTCAACTCTTATAGTCTTGAGTTGTTGAATTCTCTTAGCAAAGCATATATTGGGCAAGGTTTTGTGGGTACTTTGATTTAAATCTTTGTCCTTGAAAATAATTGAGCACATAATAAGCTTTTCTCTAATCCATTTTGCCTATGAAGAGAAGGAGTTGAATTAGCTGGGTTAAGAAAGTTTAATCTTGCTTTGCTCTAGAATCCGTTGATGGATCCTTGAGGCGAAATCCTAGTTGATACCAATATTAGAGAAATGATTTAGGCAATTTTTTTGTTACAACCAAAAAGCTTTCCCAGTCGTCCTAATTATCAAGCCATCATTGCATGGTATATTCCCATAGTCAACCCCCTTGAGCCTTATTTTACGTAAGCCTTATTTGTTCTTTTAACTACATAAACCATTCCCATTCTAAGCCTGAAAAAATCACGAACTTTAAATTTTGAGAAAATACTTGGGTGAAAATTTGCATTTAAAAAGAATGTTCAAATTAAATAATCCCCATTTTTTTCCTCTATTTGATCAAAGTGAAAAAAAGAAGAAATAAATAAAGTGAAAGGCAAGAATCGAAAAAGGGTTAAAGTGGTTGAAATTAGTAAAGTCTGAATATGAAGGCAACCACATCATCAAAAAAAAAGAGAAGAAAAAGGAAAAATTGGGTGTCTGGTGCTGAGCAGTCTCAGTGCTCTGCTTGCAAACAAGCTTTTGGGTTCATGCGAAAACGGCACAACTGCTACAATTGTGGACTAGTACATTGCCATTCATGCAGTTCGAAAAAAGCAATGAGAGCAGCACTGGCCCCCCAATCTTGGAAAACCCTATTGATTTTGTGACTCTTGCTTTGTGAAACTGAACAAGGTTTTAGAAAGTACTGGTAATAACAGAAGGAATGCTGTCCCTCGGCTATCTGGCGAGAACAAGGACAGATTAGACAAGAGTTAGATCAGACTTTCTAAGTCTGCAGTACCATCTAATGTTGATTTGCTAAAGCAATTAGACAGCAAAGTTGCTAAACAAGAAAGAAACTGAGACATTTTCTCTAGTTAGATCCTCGCAGACACCTTCTTTATTGCAGCTGAAAGATGTCATTTTGTCAACTGCTGTTGATCTGAGGCAAACTGTGTCAAAACCAGTTCTGACAGCATCTGGAGTAAGATGCAGGTCCGTGTCACCTTTTTCAAGGAGACCAAGTCCCCCACGTTCTGCTACACCCATTCCAACTACATCAGGACTTTCGATCTCAAAAAGCATTGGGGATGGTTTGAAGAAAACAAATGAACTTTTGAATCAAGAAGTATAAGAGTTGCAGGCTCAGGTATACTTGTGATTTAGGACTTCCTTTTAGATTTTAGTTTTAATTTAATGATATGCCTGGAGGAAGGAGTCTTTTAGTAGTCAAGTGTTTAATACTTAAGCTAATAGCTCTGTGCCTTTTTCTAAAACATGATCAGGTTGAAAGCCTAAGACAGAGATGTGAACTGCAAGAAGTGGAGCTTCTGAAATCAACTGAGAAAGCACAAGAAGCTATGGCACTGGTGACAGAGGAATCTGCTAAATCTAAAGCTGCTAGAGAAGTTATAAAATCACTATCTGCTCAGGACAGATTAGACAAGAGTGAAATCAGACTTTCTAAGTCTGCAGTACCATCTAATGTTGATTTGCTAAAGCAATTAGACAGCAAAGCCGCTAAACAAGGAAATAAATCTGAGACATTTTCTCTAGTTATATACCCGCAGACATCTTTCTTGCAGCCGAAAGATGTTATTTTGTCTACTATTGCAAGAAAAGAAGAAGAAGAAGAAGAAGAAGAAGAAGAAGAAGAAGAAGAAGAAGAAAAAAAAGAAAAGAAAAAGAAAATAAAAAGAACAAAGAAAAAAAAGAAAAAAGAAAATAAAAAGAAAAAAAAGAATTTCGATCTCAAAAAGCATTGGGATGGTTTGAAGAAAACAAATGAACTTTTGAATCAAGAAGTGCTTAAGTTGCAGCCTCAGGTATACTTGTGATTTAGGACTTCCTTTTAGATTTTTTCTAATTTAATTATATGCCTTGAGGAAGGAGTCTTTTAGTAGTCAAGTGTTTAATACTTAAGCTAATAGCTCTGTGTCTTTTTCTAAAACATGATCAGGTTGAAAGCCTAAGACAGAGATGTGAACTGCAAGAAGTGGAGAGCTTCTGAAATCAACTAAGAAAGCACAAGAAGCTATGGCACTGGTGACAGAGGAATCTGCTAGAGAAGTTATAAAATAACTATCTGCTCAGGACAGATTAGACAAGGGTGAGATCAGACTTTCTAAGTCTGCAGTACCATCTAATGTTGATTTGCTAAAGCAATTAGACAGCAAAGCTGCTAAACAAGGAAATAAATCTGAGACATTTTCTCTAGTTGTATCCCCGCAGACACATTTCTTGCAGCTGAAAGATGTTATTTTGTCAACTATTGCAAGAAAAAAAAGAAAAAAAAAGAAAAAAAAAGAAAAAAAAAGAAAAAAAAAAGAAAAAAAAAGAAAAAAAAAAAAAGAAAAAAAAAAGAAAAAAAAGAAAAAAAAGAATTTTGATCTCAAAAAGCATTGGGGATGGTTTGAAGAAAACAAATGGGCTTTTGAATCAAGAAGTGCTTAAGTTGCAGCCTCAGGTATACTTGTGATTTAGGACTTCCTTTTAGATTTTTGTTTTAATTTAATGATATGCCTTGAGGAAGGAGTCTTTTAGTAGTCAAGTGTTTAATAGCTCTGTGCCTTTTTCTAAAACATGTTCAGGTTGAAAGCCTAAGACAGATGTGAACTGCAAGAAGTGGAGCTTCTGAAATCAACTAAGAAAGCACAAGAAGCTATGGTACTGGTGACAAAGGAATCTGCTAAATCTAAAGCTGTTAGAGAAGTTATAAAATCACTAACTGCTCAGAACAGATTAGACAAGACTGAGATCAGACTTTCGAAGTCTGCAGTACCATCTAATGTTGATTTGCTAAAGCAATTAGACAGCAAAGCCGCTAAACAAGAAAGAAACTTAGACATTTTTGCTAGTTAGATCCTCGCAGACACCTTCTTTATTGCAGCTGAAAGATATTATTTTGTCAACTGCTGTTGTTCTGCGGCAAACTTTGCCAAAACTAGTTCTGACAGCATCTGGAGTAAGCTGCAGGTCCGTGTTACCTTTTTGAAGTAGACCAAATCCCCCACGTTCTGCTGCACCCATTCCAACTACGTCATGGCTTTCGTTCTCAAAAAGCATTGGGGATGGTTTGAAGAAAACAAATGAACTTTTGAATCAAGAAGTGCTTAAGTTGCTGGCTCAGGTATACTTGTGATTTAGTACTTCCTTTTAGATTTTAGTTTTAATTTATCAATGTCTGGAGAAAGGAGTCTTTTAGTAGTCAAGTGTAAAATACTTAAGCTAATGGCTCTGTGCCTTTTTCTAAAACATAATCAGGTTGAAAGCCCAAGACAGTGATGTGAACTGCAAGAAGTGGAGCTTCTGAAATTAACTAAGAAAGCACAAGAAGCTATGGCTCTGGTGACAGAGGAATCTGCTAAATCTAAAGCTGCTAGAGAAGTTATAAAATCACTAACTGCTCAGGACAGATTAGACAAGAGTGAGATCAGACTTTCTAAGTCTGCAGTACCATCTAATGTTGATTTGCCAAAGCAGTTAGACCGCAAACCGCTAAACAAGGAAATAAATCTGAGACAATTTCTCTAGTGAGATGCTCGCAGACACCTTTATTGCTGCTGAAAGATGTTATTTTGTCAACTATGGCAAAAAAAGGAAAAGAAAAAGAAAAGAAAAAAGGAAAAAAAGGAAAAAAAAGAGTACTCCACTTATTGAGTATGAGCATATTGTCGAGAAAGATCTATAGTGTGAATCCTGTGGATATTCTTTTTATTGTTTTTTTTCTACCAAGTATTTTCCCAGTTTGCTTTGATTTTCCATATCCATTTCTTTCTTAGCCCTCACCTTGTGGCCTGTCATTACAACCCTGATTAAAGACCTTTTGATCTCTGATTTTGGTATTTGATTACATTAGTGGAGAGGATTTCTGAAAATTGGACTTATGGAGTTAAAGTTTTGAGAGAATTCTTCTGATTTCAGTTGTTCTACTTTTATCTAAATTTGCTGGTGGTTTGGAGTTAAATTGGCTATTTCACACACACACTCAAGGACTTAGCTTTAGGTTGAAGTAAATGCTTAACTCTTGTTTGATAGATTGCGGAATTTTGATTGATTTTCTTACTATCTTTGATATATATGAGAAGAATGGGAAAAAGCACAAAAACAAAACAAAATATGGTATGATAAGAAAATTAAGCACTGTGTTTTTAACCGAAATATAAAGTATTATTGAACAATTCAAGACTCATTGTTTTCGGACAAACTCAATAGTAAATGGACATAGAGGGATGTACTTAGGAGATATGTTCATCTAGGCAAAGAAGTTAAGCGTGATGCTGGTTGGGAGGCAACCCAACGTTATTTTACTTGTATTTTTATTGTTTTTGTTTTGTAGGTGAATAAAAATGGAGAGCAATGACGTAACAAAATTGAGCATTTCACAGATATGGTGCCCTAAGGTTAATGGAATTTTTTTTCCTTCTACTTTTTCATATTTATATGTGCATATTTGGGACAGCGTGCAATTTAAGTTTGTAGGAGGGTACTTTATTCTCAATATTTAGTATGTAGTTTCAATTTTTAGGAATTGTTTTAGTATGGTTTAAATTATGATTTGATAGAACTTGATAAATATAAGAAAACTGAATGTGTGCATTCTTGATATGAAACGTACTAACTATATGATATACTTAGCTGTCATGACTTGGATAATGAATGTATCATGTTTGTTAAGATATTTACATTAATTATGTGATATATTCCCTAGTTTTGGGCCATGGAGATATTGAAGATCGAAAAACACCAACATTGGTTGAAGCTTTAAAGGATAGGCATGTGAATAACATTGCGTGCGGTTCAAACTACACTGCAGCCATTTGTCTTCATAAATGAGTGTCTGGTGCTGAGCAGTCTCAGTGCTCTGCTTGCAGACAAGCTTTTGGGTTTACACGAAAACGGCACAATTGCTACAATTGTGGACCAGTACATTGCCATTCATGCAGTTCGAAAAAAGCAATGAGAGCAGCACTGGCCCCCAAACCTGGAAAACCCTATCGAGTTTGTGACTCTTGCTTTGTGAAACTGAACAAGGTTTTAGAAAGTGCTGGTAATAACAGAAGGAATGCTGTGCCTTGGCTATCAGGCGAGAACAAGGACAGATTAGACAAGACTGAGATCAGACTTTCTAAGACAGCAAAGCCGAAACAAGGAAAGAAATCTGAGACATTTTTTTCTAGTTAGATCCTCGCAGACACCTTCTTTATTGCAGCTGAAAGATGTTATTTTGTCAACTGCTGTTGATCTGCGGCAACTGTTCCAAAACCAGTTCTGACAGCATCTGGAGTAAGCTCCAGGTCCGTCACCCTTTTCAAGGAGACCAAGTCCCCCACATACCGCTACACCCATTCCAACTACATCAGGACTTTCGTTCTCAAAAAGCATTGGGGATGGTTTGAAGAAAACAAATGAACTTTTGAATCAAGAAGTTCTTAAGTTGCAGGCTCAGGTATACTTGTGATTTAGGACTTCCTTTTAGTAGTCAAGTGTTTAATACTTAAGCTAATAGCGCTGTGCCTTTTTCTAAAACATGATCAGGTTGAAAGCCTAAGACAGAGATGTGAACTGCAAGAAGTGGAGCTTCTGAAATCAACTGAGAAAGCACAAGAAGCTATGGCACTGGTGACAGAGGAATCTGCTAAATATAAAGCTGCTAAAGAAGTTATAAAATCATTAACTGCTCAGGTTATTTCCTGTTATATTATCCTCAAGATATTGAATAATATGAAACTGACTTCCCTTCATTGAGAAGGCTCACGTGTGGCACATTTAGGATATTATTTCATAGGTAAAACAGTAAAAAGCACAGAATTCCCCTGAATTTGCTAAATACATAAGTAACAAATAAATCCTAAATATATAGCAACATGTGATTCATGAAGCATTGTCCATTTCAGATTTGTATATCATGAATATTATAATCTTGATAATTATTCGTGCCAATCCTGCCATCACTGACCGCAATAACCCATCACTATTACCATCATGGCATCATCCACTGCATTATCACTTCTACATTTTTTGAGAGATAAGCTATGTTCTGGTTATATGAGGAGTTGTTTATTTTCTTCTTTTTATATTGTATGGACCGATTTCCATAGCCAATCACACTGCTTCCCTGTAACATTTTTTGTCTTCCCTTTCTGTATTTGGATACAAAGAAGGTTTTACTAGGTTAGGTTTTTTTATATGTATTTAAGAGTGGGTAATTTATTTTAGTATTCCCCCAAACCACCAAAAAAAAAACAAAAGTAGAAGCTTCTCAGTTGTATTATGTCTGAAGCTATGCTCTGATTGAATCATTTAATCGGTAATAACAGAAATTTTATTTTACTGAATTTGTACTGTCATGGTCATTTTTTGAATGTCAATTGATCACCTGCTGCAATGGTAACATCTCAAAGGTTTGGCTGAGAGGATGCCTCCTGGGGTCTATGATATCCTAGATAATTCCTTAACCCGTTTTTAATTTTTGTGAACCATTGTAATTTCCTTTTTTCACACCGAACAAAAAATTTAGTAAAATGCCTTTTTGGGCTTCCAATTTTAGGAAGTTTTTTCTCGATTCTGATTATTCCCATGAAATATATCTTGCTATGTGCTATTTACATGGTAGTCTTTTCTTGGTGTTGTTGGCTCCAACTTTGGAGGATCTTAATGAGAATGCTCTATTAGTCCTTCTCATGCAATGGGGCAAAATGGTATCTTCAGGAACGATCAGAATGATTCATTTGATGATTCTTTAGAACAATGTATGTTCTTCTTTAGTAGTGGTGCTTTTTATCCATGATACTTGACTTTGAACATGGTCTCTGTTAGGTTAGCTTTATAGGTCTAGTATGACAACAAATGAGCTTCATTCAATCTACATCCTTTCTTTTCTTTTAAGATCTCCTTTTGAACCAATAGAAAGAACACACTTAGAAATGAAACTGAAAGACTTTCTGGATGAAATTCCTTGATATTGTTCCATGGCTAGCACTAAACCAGCATGACATTTATGATAACCTGAGATAACAGTAAGTCTATTTTATTAAAGTTATTTCCTCTCTTTTGATGGGGACATATTCAATTAAAGTTTAAAATTTGAATATTTTGTCTCATTATTTGCACCACTGAAATGTTTGCAAATTCCTTTTGTAGATACCGAAAAAGCCAATGGTATCTGAAGTTATTGGGAGACCCGTTCTGTTTGCTTTGAAGAGGTTGATGGAAAAGCAATGTGAGTTTTACTTTTCATTATTGGTTGTAATGCTTGTAAATATTTAACAATGAATGCTAAAATCTTATCCTCTCAACACGTAGCGAGAGAGTGCCTTATTGCTCAGTGGGATAGGAAACCTCTTATAAACCAAATGTTGGAATGTCCCGGAAGAATACTGTGTTTTTATTCCTGACAAATTTTTTCCATTATTCCTTTTATGCTTTATCTTGCTTTTAGTAACATGGCAAAACATAAATGAGTTTTAATAATAAAAAATGTCAAAGAAAATTTCAATATGTATGGTCTTTAACTTAAACTCATGGCTACTCTTGTTTATATAAGAAAAAAAAATTAACAAATAAGTTTCAGAAAATATAAATAAAAAAATCAAATGAAATATTTGTCAAATAAATAGAAAGGAATCAACTCTAGTATTGAGTATACAGATAATAATGGATAAAAAAAAGCTATGAAATGTATTAAAGGTAATAGTTGAGTATTGATTCAAATAGATTTTTAAGTAGAATTAGAAAAGATAGAATAACTAGAAATATACTTAAAAAAATTAGTACTCTCTACTTTTTCATTTTTTTTATTTCAAAAAACAAAAGTTGTCAAATAAGTAGTAACTACCTGACCAAAAGCAACTCACTTTGTATATAATAGATAGAATAAATAAGTAAATTTTTTTATCAAATAAAATATATGGGGCAAACTCACACAAGTCAATAAATATGATCTCCTTTTGCAATAAATTAAGCCCTTATTTTCTCTGATACTCTGATATTACTTTCACTTGATAGCCAATCCTAGGGAACAGTGGAGCTTCATTTATATTTCTTCCAACTATTTATTCTGTGTCACTATTTCTTTTTTTTCCTGTTGTATTGGAATAGATATTTTTAGGTTTAGAATTTACTCATATATACAGAATAATTGACATTCATATTAGTGAATATAATGCCCATAAGAAAAAGTAATTTACTAGCTAGAATGGTGTTATATCCTAGATAACTCCTTACCCCGTTTTTAATTTTTGTGAACCTTAATAATTTCCTTTTTCACACCTGAACAAAAAATTTAACTGAATGCCTATTTGGGCTTCCAAATTTTAGGAAGTTTTTTCTCAATTCTGATTATTCCCATGAAATATACCTTGGATTTTAGGTCTTACTTATTTTTCAGTTTTAGGTGGGCTAACTAAAATTATTGCATTCTGCATGCATAATGAACAAAAGGGATTATCATTGTGCTGCATGCAAGTTGACGTTATTTTATCTTTTCTGAATTTTTAAGCTTTGGTTTTCTTATTTTCAACCGTGATATGTTTTGTCATGATTAGGTACTGACCGTAATGTTAGAGTGAAAAATTGGTTTTGTTTGACTTTTAAGACTTTGCATGAAAATTATCAATTTTCTACCGATGCTTGCTGCAAACTTTCTCACTTTCCAATTACAATACCTCTAAGCCAGCTATTGTCTTGTTTTACATTTGCAAATACTAAACTTTATGGTTATTTTTCTCTTATATTTTGTGGGGAAATCTTTGCCAATGGTATTTGAAACTTCATCATGATTTTAGCAGTCGACCTCCTCATGAAGCTTGCTTGATTTTGGAATTAAAAAAAAATCCTTTGTTCCTTTCTCTTCAGAATACTTATGATGCAGAAAATGATTGCTAATAAGGCTGAGAATCAAATGAGTTGCTCATCTGTGGCAGCTTACATGTCACCCTTACTTCTACGTCCTCTTCTAGCCGGTGATTGTGAAATTAAAAATGATTTTAACATGGGAGTTGACCACCCCTCTATTTGCTTCTCTTAGGTGACTTGCCTTTTTGTACGATTGTTCTTTAATTCCTCAAGTTTTCTGTATTTTCTGTTTCTTTTTTCGTTTGATCAAACTTTTATTTAACCATAAACTCCACCACAAAGTTTTGTAAAATACAAGTTGCCTCCATAAGTTTCCAACTTATATGAATAGGCTCCTGCTCCTGGCTAATACAAAGCATATCTAGGGGTCTGTTTGTTTAATTTGATAAATTCAGAGGACCTTTTTAAGTCTATTTTGGACTGTAGATGCAGTTTGTAATTACATTTGTAAGTTGATCTAGTAGCCCTTCTCATGCAATGGGGCAAAATTGTATCTTCAGGAACAATCAGAATGATTCATTTGATGATTCTTTAGAACAACGTATGTTCTTCTTTAGTAGTGGTGCTTTATCCATGATACTTGACTTTGAACATGGTCTCTGTTAGGTTAGCTTTATAGGTCTAGTATGACAACAAATGAGCTTCATTCAATTTACATCCTTTCTTTTCTTTTTAGATCTCCTTTTGAACCAATAGAAAGAACACACTTAGAAAGAAAACTGAAAGACTTTTCGGATGAAATTCCTTGATAGTGTTCCATGGCTAGCACTAAACCAGCATGACATTTATGATAACCTGAGATAACAGAAAGTCTATTTTAATAAAGTTATTTCCTCTCTTTTGATGGGTACGTATTCAATTAAAGTTTAAAACTTGAATAAATTGTTTTGCCTCATTATTTGCGCCACTGAAATGTTTGCAAATTCCTTCTGTAGATACCGAAAAAGCTAATGGTATCTGAAGTTATTGAGAGACTCGTTCTGCTTGTTTTGGAAGAGGTTGATGGATCTCCATGTTTTCTAGAGAAAGCTCTTCGATTTATGGAAGAGCATGGTGAGTTTTACTTTTCATTATTGATTGAAATACTTGTAAATATTTAATAATGAATACTAAAATTTAATCCTCTGAAAAAGTAGTGGGTGAGTGCCTTGTTGCTTAGCGGGACAGGAAACCTCTTAAACCAAATGTTGGAATGTCCTGGAAGAATACTGCGTTTTTATTCTTGAGAATGTTTTTCCATTATTCCTTTTATGCTTTATCTTGCTTTTAACTTTGCAAAACATTAATGAGTTTTAATAATAAAAATTGTCAAAGAAAATTTCAATATGCATGGTTTGTAACATACTCATGGCTACTCTTGTTTATATAAGGAAAAAAAAGTTAACAAATAAGTTTCAAATAGACTTTAAGTAGGAATTAGAAAAGATGGAATAACTATATGTGTAAAAAAATTAGTTCTCTACTTTTTCATTTTTATTATTTCAAAAAACAAAATTAGTCAAATAAGTAGTAACCACCTAACCAAAAGCAACTCACTTTGTATATAATAGATAGAATAAATATATAAATTTTTTATCAAATAAAATGTATGGGGAAAACTCACATAAAGTCAATAAATATGATCTACTTTTGCAATAAATTAAGCCCTTATTTTCTCTGATACTCTGATATTACTTTCACTTGATAACCAATCATAGTGAACAGTGGAGCTTCATTTATATTTCTTCCATCTATTTATTTTCTGTCTCCCTATTTCTTTTTGTGGATTGGAATAGATATCTTTATGTTCAGAATTTACTCATATATACAGAATAAACGGGGTTCATAGTAGTGAATATAATGTCGATAAGAAAAGCTAATTTACTAGCTAGAATGGTGTTATATCCTAGATAACTCCTTACCCCGTTTTTAATTTTTGTGAACCATAATAATTTCCTTTTTTACACCTGTACAAAATATTTAATAGAATTCCTTTTTGGGCTTCCAATTTTTAGGAAGTTTTTTCTCGATTCTGATTATTCCCATGAAATATACCTTGGATTATAGGTCTTATTTTTCAGTTTTCATGTGGGCTAACTAAAATTATTGCATTACTGCATGCATAATGAACAAAAGGGATTATCATTGTGTTGCATGCAAGTTGACGTTATAGTATCTTTTCTGAATTTTTAATCTTTGGTTTATCATTGCGGTGCATGCAAGTTGACGTAATTGTATCTTTTCTGAATTTTTAAGCTTTGGTTTTCTTATTTTCAACCATGATATGTTGTCATGATTAGGTATAGACCGTAGTGTTAGAGTGAAAAATTTGTTTTGTTGACTTTAAGACTTTGAATGAAAATTATCAATTTTCTACCAATGCTTGCTGCAAACTTTCACTTTCCAATTACATACAGGCTGAATGACCTCTAAGCTAGCTATTGTCTTGTTTTACATTTGGAAATACTAAACTTCATGAAGCTTGCTTGATTTTGGCGATTAATGAGTTGTTCATCCGTGCCAGCTTACATGTCACCCTTACTTCTACGTCCTCTCCTAGCTGATGATTGTGAAATTAAAAATGATTTTAATATGGGAGGTGATAATTCTCTTCAACTTATGCTGGCTGCTGCTGCAGATGGGCCCAAGCAATATTTTGGGGTAAGAGACACCAATGATCTTATTCTCTTACAAGTGCATTTTATGTGGCTTCTTTTAGATAACTACCTCTGGCTTACTTAGAAAATTAGATTTGAAGGACACCACGTACATAAAACACAGCAGATAAATCTTATAATATTGTAATTATTATAAAAGAGAGTTTATAATTTTATATGAAAATAAACAGCATCACTCAAAATAATAAACATCATAACCCCAAAATAAACGTCTGATTGTTGAGTTCCACTAGTATTAATGCATTCTTAATCCAATCATTTATCTATAAGATATATCATGCCTTTTGATAATAAATATTAATTTATTAACAAAATATGTAAAGTATTTAGCTCATAATATGTTACAAAGCTAGGTAATCATGAATCTTTGTTTTCATGTTTCACCTAATATTAAGATATATGAATGGTATTTCACTAACCCATATTTAATATAAAGTAACAACTTTAGGATTTATTTATTTGTTTTTAAATTTTTAATAAAATTTATTATTAACTAGTACGTCTCTAGTTTATTTATACGAGACTATTATTATATTAAATATAAATTAGAGGTCATACACATTATAAAGTTAAAAAGTTATATATATATATATATATTAACAAAATATGTGAATTATTTTATTAGCTGATAACGTTGTGCATAAATTATCATATAGTGTTTTTTGTTATAGGTTTAACAATTATTTGCATAATTTTATTGCATATTACACATCATCTTTATGAACCAATAGTAATCTTGGATTTCTAAATTACCTAATATTAAGAGACATGTTTTATTAAGAGACATGTTTTATCAATGATATTCCATCCATCCATATTTTTTTTTGAATTGTTAAATAATTATTTCATTCAATTTAATATATATCTATTGTTTATACTTATGTGATTTTATATAACGTGAGTTATTATAATATTATTTATTTGTTTTTAATATTTTTAATAATATTTATGTGTAACTTGTACGCCTGAGTTTATTTATATGATATTATTACTATATCAAATATATATTTGGAAATTATTATGTGCAATGCATGAAATGATTTACTCGTGTAACTTTATCATGTACTTTTACACAATAGTTAAAATTATTGAAACAAAATAAGCATAACAAATTTAGTATTTTTACACAATAGTTAAAATTATTGAAACAAAATAAGCATAACAAATTTAGTATTTTGTAAGGAGAATAATAATAGTAATGATATTGAACTTATAAAAGATATAATTATATTTGGTTATCTAATTTAACAATATAAATTTACGGTATGAATGGTGTTAGGTAAATAAGTAATTTTTGTGTTGAGATAAATTATGAAATTAGTTCATTCATATTTATGTTTATCGAATTTTTAGAGTTCGTATGCATAATAAAGTTAAGATTTCAAATTAATATTAACAAAATATGCAAAGTATTTTATTAGTTCATAATATTGTGCATAAGTTATCATATAGTGTTTTTTTGTTGTAGGTTTAACAATTATTTGCATAATTTTATTCCATATTATATATCATCCCTATGAACCAATAGTAATCCTCTTGTCTTTCAACCTTGGTTTTCTAACATCACTTAATATTAAGATACATGTTTTATCAATCATATTTCATGCACCCATATTTTTTTTTTAATTTTTAAATATTTATTTCATTCAATTTAATATATCTATTTATTGTTTCTATTTATATGTGAGTCATGAAACCTAAAGATAAAACTTTAGGAGTTATTTATTTGTTTTTAGTTTATTTATGAGATTATTACCATATTAAATATATATTTATAAATTATTCTTTATAATGACATTTATCATATGTGGTATCTAATGTTATGTAGTGTGATTGCACGAAATGATTTATTTGTTATCACGTACTTTTATACAATAGTTAAAATTATTTAAAAAAATAAGCATTAATATTTTGTAAGTAGAATAATAATGGTAATGATTTTGAACTTACGAAAGATGATATAATTATATTTGATGATCTAGTTTAACGATATAAATTTTTGGTAGTAGGTAAATGAGTATTTTTGTGTCGAGATAAATTATGAAATTAGTTAATTTATATTTATGTTTAGCGAATTTTTAGAGGTCGTATGTATAAAAAGTTAAGATGTCAAATTAATATTAACAAAATATTTGAAGTGTTTTATTAACTCATAATTTTGTGCATAAGTTATCATATAGTGTTTTTTGTTCCATGTTTAACAATTATTTGTATAATTATATTACCTATTATATATCATCTTTATGAACCAATAGTAATCCTCTTGTATTTCAATCTTGGTTTTCTATCCTAATATTAAGATACATGTTTTATCAATCATATTTCATCCACCCATATTTTATTTTGAATTTTTAAATATTTATTTCATTCAATTTAATATATCTATTTATTGTTTCTACTTATTTGAGTTATGAAACATAAAGATAAAACTTTAGTAGTTATTTATTTGGTTTTAGAGTTTATTTATGAGATTATTATCATATTCAGTATATATTTAGAAATTATTCTGTATGACATTGATCATATGAGGTATCTAATGTTATGTAGTGTGATCGCATGAAATGATTTATTTGTTATCACGTACTTTTATAAAATAGTTAAAATTATTTTTAAATATGTTATATATTTAAAACAATACTATGAGATAAATACACAACGTATTTTTATCCATTTAGAAAAAAGTTTTATTTAAGTTTTACCTGTTATACGTATATGTTGTCTATTTATTTGTGTGTTATACGTTTTATTTTTAATTATGTTTATCCATATTTATTAGTTTTCTTTAAGTTTTATAAATTGTAATGTTTGTTATGTATTATCTTTTGTTTTAAGTTTTACTATTCTTTACGTATATATTTTCTATTTATTTGAAAGTATTATTTTACTATGTGTCCTATTCGTTTTATTTTTAATTATGTGTTTTATTTATGTTTTATTAATTTTAACGTTTGTTGTCTTATCTTTTGTTTTAAGTTTCACTATTCTTTACGTATATGTTGTGTATTTATCTGATAGTATTGTTTTAGTAAGTGTGTTATTTGTTGTTTTAAGTTTTACTAGTTTTTACGTATATGTTTATTTATCTCAAATTATTTTTCCAATGTCTTGTGTGTTCTAATTTTAAATATTTTTGTCCATATAGATTTATTTAAGTTTTACCTGTCATTATGTTGTCTATTTATCTGTGTTATATGTTCTATTTTTAATTATATTTATCCATATATATGAGTTTTTTTTTAAGTTTTATAAAGTGTAACGTTTCTTGTGTATTATCTTTTGTTTTAAGTTTTACTATTCTTTACGTATATGTTGTGTATTTATCTCATAGTATTGTTTTACTAGTCTTTACGTATATGTTGTCATTTCATATGAAATTCTTGTTTTATAAAGGGTGTTATGTGTTTTATTTTTAATTATTTTTATCTGAGTTTTATTTAAATTTAATTAATTGTAATGCTTGTTTTCTATAATCTTTTATCTTTTGTTTTCTAATTTTAAATATTTTCATCCATATATATGAGTTTTATATAATTTACGTATATGTTGTCTATTTATCTGTGTGCTATTAGTTTTATTTTTAATTATGTTTATTCATATATATAAGTTTGATTTAAGTTTTATAAACTTTAACGGTTGTTGTGTATTATATTTTGTTTTAAGTTAATATCTGATAGTATTCTTTTAGTAAGTGTTATTTTGTTGTTTTAAGTTTTACTATTTTTTTTTATGTATATATTGTCTATTTATCTGATAGTAATAGTCTTACTAGTCTTTATGTATATGTTGTCATTTCATATGAAATTATTGTTTTATTACGAGTGTTATGCGTTTTATTTTGAATTATTTTTATCTATATATATAAGAGTTTTATTTAAATTTAATTAATTGTAATGTTTGTTGTCTATATAATCTTTTGCTGTTAGTTTTACTACTCTTTAAGTATATGTTTATTTAATTGAAATTATTATTTGTTATGTGTGTTATACGTGCTAATTTTAAGTATGTTTATTCATATATATGAGTTTTATTTAAGTTTTATAAAATGTAACGTTTGTTTTGCAAATCTGTTGTTTTAAGTTTTACTATTTTTTACGTATCTGATAGTATTGTTTGTTTGTTTGTTATTTGTTGTTTTAAGTTTTACTATTTTTTACGTATATGATAGTATTGTTTTAGTTTGTTTGTTATTTGTTGTTTTAAGTTTTTCTATTTTTTTGTATTTATTGTCTATTCATTTGAAACTATTGTTTTACTATGTGTCTTATTCGTTTTATTTTTAATTATGTGGTTTATTTATATTTTATTAACTTTAACGTTTATTGTTATCCATATAAATAAGAGTTTTATTTAAGTTTTACTTGTCATACTTATATGTTGTCTATTTATGTGTGTTATATACGTTCTATTTTTAATTATGTTTATCCATATATATTAGTATTATTTAAGTTTTATAAATTGTAAAGTTTGTTGTGTATTAACTTTTGTTTTAAGTTTTACTATTCTTTACGTATATTTTGTGTATTTATATGATAGTATTGTTTTATTAAGTGTGTTATTTGTTGTTTTAAGTTTTACAATTTTTTATGTATATATTGTCTATTTATCTCATAGTATTGTTTTACTAGTATTTACGTATATGTTGTCATTTCAAATGAAATTATTGTTTTATTACGGTTATGCGTTTTATTTTTATCTATATGTATAAGAGTTTTATTTAAATTTAATCAATTGTAATGTTTTATGTCTATAATCTTTTGCTTTTAGTTTTACTAGTATTTACATATATGTTGTTTATTTATCTAAAATTCTTATATATTATGTGTGCTATATTTTCTATTTTTAATTATGTTTATCCATATATATATGAGTTTTATTTAAGTTTTTTAAATTGTAACGTTTGTTATGCAATATGTTGTTTTAAGTTTTATTATTCTTTACGTATATATTTTGTATTTATCTAATAGTATTGTTTTAGTAAGTGTGTTATTTGTTGTTTTAAGTTTTACTATTTTTTATGTATATATTGTCTATTTATCTCATATTGTTATCTTACTAGTTTTTACGTATATGTTGTCATTTCATATGAAATTATTGTTTTATTATGGGTGTTCTGCGTTTTATTTTTAATTATTTTTATCCATATATATGAGTTTTATTTAAATTTAATCAATTGTAATATTTGTTGTTTGTAATCTTTTGTTTTTAGTTTTACTAGTTTTTACGTATATGTTTATTTATCTGAAATTATTGTTTTATTATGTGTGCTATACGTTCTATTTTTAATTATGTTTATCCATATATATGAGTTTTATTTAACTTTTATAAACTGTAACGTTTGTTGTGTATTATCTTTTGTTTAAAGTTTTACTATTCTTTACGTATATATTTTCTATTTATCTCATAGTATTGCTTTAGTTTGTGTGTTATTTTTTTATTTTTACTATTTTTTATGTATATATTGTTTATTTATCTGGAAAGTATTGTCTTACTAGTCTTTACGTATATGTTGTCATTTCATATGAAAATATTGTTTTATTACGGGTGTTATGCGTTTTATTTTTAATTATTTTTATCTATATATATAAGAGTTTTAATTAAATTTAAACAATTGTAAGGTTTGTTATCCATAATTTTTTGTTTTAAGTTTTACTAGTTTTTACGTATATGTTGTATCTTTATCTGAAATTATTGTTTTAGTAAGTGTGTTATTCGTTGTTTTAAGCTTTACTATTTTTTATTTATATAGTATATTTATCTGATAGTATTGTCTTACTAATTACGTATATGTCTAATTATCTGATATTTTTTTAATATGTGTCTTATGTGTTCTATTTTTAATGATTTTTAACCATATATATGAGTTTTATTTAAGCTTTACTAGTCATACGTATATGTTGTCTAATTATATGTGTGTTATACGTTCTATTTTTAATTATATTTATCCATATATATGAGTTTTATTTAAGTTTTATAAATTGTAACGTTTGTCGTGTATTTCTTTTGTGTTAAGTTTTACTATTCTTTACGTATATGTTATCTGTTTATCTGAAATTATGGTTTTATTATGTTTATCCATATATATGTGTTTTATTTAAGTTTTATAAATTATAACATTTGTTGTGTAATATTTTGTTTTAAGTTTTACTATTCTTTATATATATATTTTCTCTTTTTCTGATAGTATTGTTTTAGTAAGTGTGTTATTCGTTGTTTTAAGTTTTACTATTTGTTATGTATGTAGTTTATTTATGTGATAATATTGTCTTATTAGTCTTTACATGTTTGCTTTTCATATGACATTATTGTTTTATTATGTGTGTTATGTGTTTTATTTTTAATTATTTTTATCTATATAAATAAGAGTTGTATTTAAATTTTATCAATTTTAACGTTTTTTTGTGCATAATCTTTTGCTTTAAGTTTTACTAATATTTATGTATGTGTTTTTATCTTTTTTTTTAATATGTGTCTTATGTGTTCTATTTTTAATTATTTTTATCCATATATATAAGAGTTTTATTTAAGTTTTACTAGTCATATGTATATGTTGTTTATTTATCTGTATGCTATAAGTTCTATTTTTAATTATGTTTATCGAGATATATGAGTTTTATTTAAGTTTTATAAATTGTAACGTTTGTTATTTATTATCTTTTGTTTTAAGTTTTATTATTCTTTACATACATCTTGTTTATTTATTTGAAATTATTGTTTTATTATATGTGCTATCCATTCTATTTTTAATTATGATTAACCATATATATGAGTTTTATTTAAGTTTTATAAATTGTAATGATTTGGTGTATTATCTTTTTTTTTAAGTTTTACAATTCTTGTCGTGTATGTTATCTATTATTTTGAAATTATGGTTTTATTATACATAAGAGTTTTATTTAAATTTAATTAATTATAATGTTTGTTTTCCATAATCTTTTGGTTGAAGTTTTACTAGTATTTACGTATATGTTGTTTATTTATCTGAAATTATTGTTTTATTATGTGTGTTATACGTTCTATTTTTAATTATGATTATACGTTCTATTTATTTAAGTATTATAAATTGTAATGTCTTTTGTTTTAGGTTTTATTATTCTTTACGTTTATGTTGTTTATTTATTTGAAATTATTGTTTTATTATATGTGCTATCCGTTATATTTTTAATTATGTTTAACCATATATATGAGTTTTATTTAAGTTTTATAAATTGTAATGTTTTGGTGTATTATCTTTTGTTTTAAGTTTTACTATTCTTTTCATATATGTTGTCTATTATTTTGAAATTATTGTTTAGTTATGTGTAATTATTTTTATCCGTATAGATAAGAGTTTAATTTAAAATTTACTTGTCATACGTATATGTTGTATATTTATCTGTGTGCTATACGTTCTATTTTTAATTATGATTATCTATATATATGAGTTTTATTTAAGTTTTATAAATTGTAACGTTTGTTGTGTATTATCTTTGGTTTTAAGTTTCACTATTCTTTACGTAATTGTTGTGTATTTATCTAATAGTAAGTGTGTTATTTGTTGTTTTAAGTTTTACAATTTTTTATGTATATATTGTCTATTTATCTCATAGTATTGTCTTACTATTCTTTACGTATATGTTGTTTATTTATCTGAAATTATTGTTTTATTATATGTGCTATCTATTCTATTTTTAATTATTTTTATCCATATATATGAGTTTTATTTAAGTTTTATAAATTGTAACGTATGTTGTGCAATCTGTTGTTTTAAGTTTTAGTATTCTTTACGTATATATTTTCTATTTATCTCATAGTGTTGTTTTAGTATGTGTGTTATTCGTTGTTTTATGTTTTAATATTTTTTATGTATATATTGTCTATTTTTCTCATAGTATTGTTTTACTATAAATCTTATTCGTTTTATTTTTAATTATTTGTTTTATTTATATTTTATCAATTTTAACGTTTGTTGTGCATAAGCTTTTGTTTTATTTTTAATTATTTTTATCCATATAGACAAGAGTTTTATTTAAGTTTTATAAATTGTAACGTTTGTTGTGTATTTCTTTTGTTTTAAGTTTTAGTAGTCTTTACGTATATGTTGTTTATTTATCTGAAATTGTTGTTTTATTATATGTGCTATCCATTCTATTTTTAATTATGTTTATCCATATATATGAGTTTTATTTAAGTTTTATAAATTGTAACATTTATTGTGCAATCTTTTTTTTAAGTTTTACTATTCTTTACGTATATATTGTCTATTTATCTCATATTATTTTTCTAATAGGTCTTATGTGTTCTAATTTTAAATATTTTTATCTATATAGAAAAGAGTTTTATTTAAGTTTTACCTTTAATACGTATATGTGGTCTATTTATTTGTGTGCTATATGTTCTATTTTTAATTATGTTTATCCCATATATATATGAGTTTTATTTATGTTTTATAAATTGTAATGTTTGTTGTGTATCATCTTTTGTTTTAAGTTTTACTATTCTTTACGTATATGTTGTGTATTTATCTCATAGTGTTGTTTTAATTAGTGTGTTATTTGTTGTTTTAAGTTTTACTATTTTTTATATATATATTGTGTATTTATCTTATAGTATTGTCTTACTAGTCTTTACGTATATATTGTCATTTCATATGAAATTATTGTTTTATTAAGGGTGTTATGTGTTTTATTTTTAATTATTTTTATTCATATATATAAGAGTTTTATTTAAGTTTTACCTGTCATACGTATATGTTGTCTATTTATTTGTGTGCTATCCGTTCTATTTTTAATTATGTTCATCCATATATATGAGTTTTATTTAAGTTTTATAAATTGTAACGTTTGTTGTGCAATCTGTTGTTTTAAGTTTTAGTATTCTTTTGTATATATTTTCTATTTATCTCATAGTGTTGTTTTAGTATGTGTGTTATTCGTTGTTTTATGTTTTAATATTTTTTATGTATATATTGTCTATTTTTCTGATAGTATTGTTTTACTATAAATCTTATTCGTTTTATTTTTAATTATTTGTTTTATTTATATTTGATCAATTTTAACGTTTGTTTTACATAAGCTTTTGTTTTATTTTTAATTATTTTTATCCATATAGACAAGAGTTTTATTTAAGTTTTATAAATTTTAACGTTTGTTGTGTATTTCTTTTGTTTTAAGTTTTAGTAGTCTTTACGTATATGTTGTTTATTTATCTCAAATTATTGTTTTATTATGTGTGCTATCCATTCTGTTTTTAATTATGTTTATCCATACATATGAGTTTTATTTAAGTTTTATAAATTGTAACATTTGTTTTGCAATCTTTTGTTTTAAGTTTTACTATTCTTTACGTATATGTTGTCTATTTATTTGATATTAATTTTCTAATATGTCTTATGTGTTCTAATTTTAAATATTTTTATCTATATAGAAAAGAGTTTTATTTAAGTTTTACCTGTCATACGTATATGTTGTCTAATTATCTTTTTGTTATACGTTCTATTTTTAATTATTGTTATCCATATATATGAGTTTTATTTAAGTTTTATAAATTGTAACGTTTGTTGTGTATTTCTTTTGTTTTAAGTTTTAGTAGTCTTTACGTATATGTTGTTTATTTATCTGAAATTATTGTTTTATTATGTGTGCTATCTATTCTATTTTTAATTATGTTTATCCATATATATGAATTTTATTTAAGTTTTATAAATTGTAACGTTTGTTGTGCAATCTTTTGTTCTAAGTTTTACTATTCTTTACGTATATGTTGTCTATTTATCTCATATTATTTTTCTAATATGTCTTATGTGTTCTAATTTTAAATATTTTTATCTATATAGAAAAGAGTTTTATTTAAGTTTTACCTGTCATACGTATATGTGGTCTATTTATTTGTGTGCTATATGTTCTATTTTTAATTATGTTTATCCATATATATGAGTTTTATTTATGTTTTATAAATTGTAATGTTTGTTGTGTATTATCTTTTGTTTTAAGTTTTACTATTCTTTACGTATATGTTGTTTATTTATCTGAAATTATTGTTTTATTATGTGAAATTTTTCTATTTTTAATTATTTTTATATCTATATATAAGAGTTTTATTTAAATTTAATCAATTGTAATGTTTGTTGTCCATAATCTTTTGCTTTAAGTTTTTCCAGTATTTACGTATATGAAGTTTATTTATCTAAAATTATTGTTTTATTATGTGTGCTATCCGTTTTATTTTTAATTATGTTTATCCATATATATGAGTTTTATTTAAGTTTTATAAATTGTAACGTTTGTTGTGCAATCTGTTGTTTTAAGTTTTAGTATTCTTTTGTATATATTTTCTATTTATCTCATAGTGTTGTTTTAGTATGTGTGTTATTCGTTGTTTTATGTTTTAATATTTTTTATGTATATATTGTCTATTTTTCTCATAGTATTGTTTTACTATAAATCTTATTCGTTTTATTTTTAATTATTTGTTTTATTTATATTTTATCAATTTTAACGTTTGTTTTGCATAAGCTTTTGTTTTATTTTTAATTATGTTTATCCATATAGACAAGAGTTTTATTTAAGTTTTATAAATTGTAACGTTTGTTGTGTATTTCTTTTGTTTTAAGTTTTAGTAGTCTTTACGTATATGTTGTTTATTTATGTGAAATTATTGTTTTATTATGTGTGCTATCCATTCTATTTTTAATTATGTTTATCCATATATATGAGTTTTATTTAAGTTTTATAAATTGTAACGTTTGTTTTGCAATCTTTTTTTTTTAAGTTTTACTATTCTTTAAGTAAATGTTGTCTATTTATCTGATATTATTTTTCTAATAGGTCTTATGTGTTCTAATTTTAAATATTTTTATCTATATAGAAAAGAGTTTTATTTAAGTTTTACCTGTCATACGTATATGTGGTCTATTTATTTGTGTGCTATACGTTCTATTTTTAATTATGTTTCTCCATATATATCAGTTTTATTTAAGTTTTATAAATTGTAACGTTTTTTGTGTATTATCTTTTGTTTTAAGTTTCACTATTCTTTACGTATATGTTGTGTATTTATCTGAAATTATTGTTTTATTATATGAAATGTTTTCTATTTTTAATTATTTTTATATCTATAAATAAGAGTTTTATTTAAATTTAATCAATTGTAATGTTTGTTGTCCATAATCTTTTGCTTTAAGTTTTAGTAGTCTTTACTTATATGAAGTTTATTTAACCAAAATTATTGTTTTATTATTTGTGCTATCCTTTCTATTTTTAATTATGTTTATCCATATATATGAGTTTTATTTAAGTTTTATAAATTGTAACGTTTGTTGTGCAATCTGTTGTTTTCAGTTTTAGTATTCTTTACGTATATATTTTCAATTTATCTCATAGTTTTGTTTTAGTATGTGTGTTATTCTTTGTTTTATGTTTTAATATTTTTTTTGTATATATTGTCTATTTTTCTAATAGTATTGTTTTACTATAAATCTTATTCGTTTTATTTTTAATTATTTGTTTTATTTATATTTTATCAATTTTAACGTTATTTGTGCATATGCTTTTGTTTTATTTTTAATTATTTTTATCCATATAAATAAGAGTTTTATTTAAGTTTTACTTGTCATACGTATATGTTGTCTATTTTTCTGTGTGTTATACGTTCTATTTTTAATTATGTTTCTGCATATATATGAGTTTTATTTAAGTTTTATAAATTCTAACGTTTGTTGTGTATTATCTTTGGTTTTAAGTTTCACTATTCTTTACGTATATGTTGTGTATTATCTTTTGTTTTAAGTTTTACTATTCTTTACGTATATATTGTTTATTTATCTGAAATTATTGTTTTATTATGTGAAATGTTTTCTATTTTTAATTATTTTAATATTTATAAATAAGGGTTTTATTTAAATTTAATCAATTGTAATGTTTGTTGTCCATAATCTTTTGCTTTAAGTTTTACCAATGTTTACGTATATGAAGTTTATTTATCTAAAATTATTGTTTTATTATTTGTGCTATCCTTTCTATTTATAATTATGTTTATCCATATATATGAGTTTTATTTAAAGTTTTATAAATTGTAATGTTGGTTGTGTATTATCTTTTGTTTTAAGTTTTACTATTTTTTACGTATATGTTGTTTATTTATCTAAAATTATTGTTTTATTATGTGAAATGTTTTCTATTTTTAATTATTTTTATATCTATAAATAATAGTTTTATTTAAATTTAATCAATTGTAATGTTTGTTGTCCATAATCTTTTGCTTTAAGTTTTACCAGTCTTTACGTATATGAAGTTTATTTATCTAAAATTATTGTTTTATTATTTGTGCTATCCTTTCTATTTTTAGTTATGTTTATTCATATATATGAGTTTTATTTAAGTTTTATAAATTGTAACGTTTGTTGTGCAATCTGTTGTTTTAAGTTTTAGTATTCTTTACGTATATATTTTCTATTTATCTGATAGTGTTGTTTCAGTATGTGTGTTATTCTTTGTTTTAAGTTTTAATATTTTTTTGTATATATTGTCTATTTTTCTCATGGTATTGTTTTACTATAAATCTTATTCGTTTTATTTTTAATTATTTGTTTTATTTATATTTTATCAATTTTAACGTTTGTTGTGCATAAGCTTTTGTTTTATTTTTAATTATTTTTATCCATATAGACAAGAGTTTTATTTAAGTTTTATAAATTGTAACGTTTGTTGTGTATTTCTTTTGTTTTAGGTTTTAGTAGTCTTTACCTATATGTTGTTTATTTATCTGAAATTATTGTTTTATTATGTGTGCTATCCATTCTGTTTTTAATTATGTTTATCCATATATATGAGTTTTATTTAAGTTTTATAAATTGTAACGTTTGTTGTGCAATCTGTTGTTTTCAGTTTTAGTATTCTTTACGTATATATTTTCAATTTATCTCATAGTTTTGTTTTAGTATGTGTGTTATTCTTTGTTTTATGTTTTAATATTTTTTTTGTATATATTGTCTATTTTTCTAATAGTATTGTTTTACTATAAATCTTATTCGTTTTATTTTTAATTATTTGTTTTATTTATATTTTATCAATTTTAACGTTTGTTGTGCATATGCTTTTGTTTTATTTTTAATTATTTTTATCCATATAAATAAGAGTTTTATTTAAGTTTTACTTGTCATACGTATATGTTGTCTATTTTTCTGTGTGTTATACGTTCTATTTTTAATTATGTTTCTGCATATATATGAGTTTTATTTAAGTTTTATAAATTCTAACGTTTGTTGTGTATTATCTTTGGTTTTAAGTTTCACTATTCTTTACGTATATGTTGTGTATTATCTTTTGTTTTAAGTTTTACTATTCTTTACGTATATGTTGTTTATTTATCTGAAATTATTGTTTTATTATGTGAAATGTTTTCTATTTTTAATTATTTTTATATTTATAAATAAGGGTTTTATTTAAATTTAATCAATTGTAATGTTTGTTGTCCATAATCTTTTGCTTTAAGTTTTACCAATGTTTACGTATATGAAGTTTATTTATCTAAAATTATTGTTTTATTATTTGTGCTATCCTTTCTATTTATAATTATGTTTATCCATATATATGAGTTTTATTTAAAGTTTTATAAATTGTAATGTTGGTTGTGTATTATCTTTTGTTTTAAGTTTTACTATTTTTTACGTATATGTTGTTTATTTATCTAAAATTATTGTTTTATTATGTGAAATGTTTTCTATTTTTAATTATTTTTATATCTATAAATAATAGTTTTATTTAAATTTAATCAATTGTAATGTTTGTTGTCCATAATCTTTTGCTTTAAGTTTTACCAGTCTTTACGTATATGAAGTTTATTTATCTAAAATTATTGTTTTATTATTTGTGCTATCCTTTCTATTTTTAATTATGTTTATTCATATATATGAGTTTTATTTAAGTTTTATAAATTGTAACGTTTGTTGTGCAATCTGTTGTTTTAAGTTTTAGTATTCTTTACGTATATATTTTCTATTTATCTGATAGTGTTGTTTCAGTATGTGTGTTATTCTTTGTTTTAAGTTTTAATATTTTTTTTGTATATATTGTCTATTTTTCTCATGGTATTGTTTTACTATAAATCTTATTCGTTTTATTTTTAATTATTTGTTTTATTTATATTTTATCAATTTTAACGTTTGTTGTGCATAAGCTTTTGTTTTATTTTTAATTATTTTTATCCATATAGACAAGAGTTTTATTTAAGTTTTATAAATTGTAACGTTTGTTGTGTATTTCTTTTGTTTTAGGTTTTAGTAGTCTTTACCTATATGTTGTTTATTTATCTGAAATTATTGTTTTATTATGTGTGCTATCCATTCTGTTTTTAATTATGTTTATCCATATATATGAGTTTTATTTAAGTTTTATAAATTGTAACGTTTGTTGTGCAATCTGTTGTTTTCAGTTTTAGTATTCTTTACGTATATATTTTCAATTTATCTCATAGTTTTGTTTTAGTATGTGTGTTATTCTTTGTTTTATGTTTTAATATTTTTTTTTGTATATATTGTCTATTTTTCTAATAGTATTGTTTTACTATAAATCTTATTCGTTTTATTTTTAATTATTTGTTTTATTTATATTTTATCAATTTTAACGTTTGTTGTGCATATGCTTTTGTTTTATTTTTAATTATTTTTATCCATATAAATAAGAGTTTTATTTAAGTTTTACTTGTCATACGTATATGTTGTCTATTTTTCTGTGTGTTATACGTTCTATTTTTAATTATGTTTCTGCATATATATGAGTTTTATTTAAGTTTTATAAATTCTAACGTTTGTTGTGTATTATCTTTGGTTTTAAGTTTCACTATTCTTTACGTATATGTTGTGTATTATCTTTTGTTTTAAGTTTTACTATTCTTTACGTACATGTTGTTTATTTATCTGAAATTATTGTTTTATTATGTGAAATGTTTTCTATTTTTAATTATTTTTATATTTATAAATAAGGGTTTTATTTAAATTTAATCAATTGTAATGTTTGTTGTCCATAATCTTTTGCTTTAAGTTTTACCAATGTTTACGTATATGAAGTTTATTTATCTAAAATTATTGTTTTATTATTTGTGCTATCCTTTCTATTTATAATTATGTTTATCCATATATATGAGTTTTATTTAAAGTTTTATAAATTGTAATTTTTTGTTGTGTATTATCTTTTGTTTTAAGTTTTACTATTTTTTACGTATATGTTGTTTATTTATCTAAAATTATTGTTTTATTATGTGAAATGTTTTCTATTTTTAATTATTTTTATATCTATAAATAATAGTTTTATTTAAATTTAATCAATTGTAATGTTTGTTGTCCAAAATCTTTTGCTTTAAGTTTTACCAGTCTTTACGTATATGAAGTTTATTTATCTAAAATTATTGTTTTATTATTTGTGCTATCCTTTCTATTTTTAATTATGTTTATTCATATATATGAGTTTTATTTAAGTTTTATAAATTGTAACGTTTGTTGTGCAATCTGTTGTTTTAAGTTTTAGTATTCTTTACGTATATATTTTCTATTTATCTGATAGTGTTGTTTCAGTATGTGTGTTATTCTTTGTTTTAAGTTTTAATATTTTTTTTGTATATATTGTCTATTTTTCTCATGGTATTGTTTTACTATAAATCTTATTCGTTTTATTTTTAATTATTTGTTTTATTTATATTTTATCAATTTTAACGTTTGTTGTGCATAAGCTTTTGTTTTATTTTTAATTATTTTTATCCATATAGACAAGAGTTTTATTTAAGTTTTATAAATTGTAACGTTTGTTGTGTATTTCTTTTGTTTTAGGTTTTAGTAGTCTTTACCTATATGTTGTTTATTTATCTGAAATTATTGTTTTATTATGTGTGCTATCCATTCTGTTTTTAATTATGTTTATCCATATATATGAGTTTTATTTAAGTTTTATAAATTGTAACGTTTGTTGTGCAATCTGTTGTTTTCAGTTTTAGTATTCTTTACGTATATATTTTCAATTTATCTCATAGTTTTGTTTTAGTATGTGTGTTATTCTTTGTTTTATGTTTTAATATTTTTTTTTGTATATATTGTCTATTTTTCTAATAGTATTGTTTTACTATAAATCTTATTCGTTTTATTTTTAATTATTTGTTTTATTTATATTTTATCAATTTTAACGTTTGTTGTGCATATGCTTTTGTTTTATTTTTAATTATTTTTATCCATATAAATAAGAGTTTTATTTAAGTTTTACTTGTCATACGTATATGTTGTCTATTTTTCTGTGTGTTATACGTTCTATTTTTAATTATGTTTCTGCATATATATGAGTTTTATTTAAGTTTTATAAATTCTAACGTTTGTTGTGTATTATCTTTGGTTTTAAGTTTCACTATTCTTTACGTATATGTTGTGTATTATCTTTTGTTTTAAGTTTTACTATTCTTTACGTATATGTTGTTTATTTATCTGAAATTATTGTTTTATTATGTGAAATGTTTTCTATTTTTAATTATTTTTATATTTATAAATAAGGGTTTTATTTAAATTTAATCAATTGTAATGTTTGTTGTCCATAATCTTTTGCTTTAAGTTTTACCAATGTTTACGTATATGAAGTTTATTTATCTAAAATTATTGTTTTATTATTTGTGCTATCCTTTCTATTTATAATTATGTTTATCCATATATATGAGTTTTATTTAAAGTTTTATAAATTGTAATTTTTTGTTGTGTATTATCTTTTGTTTTAAGTTTTACTATTTTTTACGTATATGTTGTTTATTTATCTAAAATTATTGTTTTATTATGTGAAATGTTTTCTATTTTTAATTATTTTTATATCTATAAATAATAGTTTTATTTAAATTTAATCAATTGTAATGTTTGTTGTCCAAAATCTTTTGCTTTAAGTTTTACCAGTCTTTACGTATATGAAGTTTATTTATCTAAAATTATTGTTTTATTATTTGTGCTATCCTTTCTATTTTTAATTATGTTTATTCATATATATGAGTTTTATTTAAGTTTTATAAATTGTAACGTTTGTTGTGCAATCTGTTGTTTTAAGTTTTAGTATTCTTTACGTATATATTTTCTATTTATCTAATAGTGTTGTTTCAGTATGTGTGTTATTCTTTGTTTTAAGTTTTAATATTTTTTTTGTATATATTGTCTATTTTTCTCATGGTATTGTTTTACTATAAATCTTATTCGTTTTATTTTTAATTATTTGTTTTATTTATATTTTATCAATTTTAACGTTTGTTGTGCATAAGCTTTTGTTTTATTTTTAATTATTTTTATCCATATAGACAAGAGTTTTATTTAAGTTTTATAAATTGTAACGTTTGTTGTGTATTTCTTTTGTTTTAGGTTTTAGTAGTCTTTACCTATATGTTGTTTATTTATCTGAAATTATTGTTTTATTATGTGTGCTATCCATTCTGTTTTTAATTATGTTTATCCATATATATGAGTTTTATTTAAGTTTTATAAATTGTAACATTTGTTTTGCAATCTTTTGTTTTAAGTTTTACTATTCTTTACGTATATGTTATCTATTTATCTGATATTATTTTTCTAATAGGTCTTATGTGTTCTAATTTTAAATATTTTTATCCATATAGAAAAGAGTTTTATTTAAGTTTTACCTGTCATACGTATATGTGGTCTATTTATCTGTGTGCTATATGTTGTATTTTTAATTATGTTTATCCATATATATGAGTTTTATTTAAGTTTTATAAATTGTAATGTTTGTTGTGTATTATCTTTTGTTTTAAGTTTTACTATTCTTTACGTATATGTTGTTTATTTAACTGAAATTATTGTTTTATTATGTGAAATGTTTTCTATTTTTAATTATTTTTATATCTATAAATAAGAGTTTTATTTAAATTTAATTAATTGTAATGTTTGTTGTCCATAATCTTTTGCTTTAAGTTTTACTAGTCTTTACGTATATGAAGTTTATTTATATAAAATTATTGTTTTATTATTTGTGCTATCCTTTCTATTTATAATTATTTTTATCCATATATATGAGTTTTATTTAAGTTTTATAAATTGTAACGTTTGTTGTGCATTCTGTTGTTTTAAGTTTTAGTATTCTTTACGTATATATTTTCTATTTATCTGATAGTGTTGTTTTAGTATGTGTGTTATTCGTTGTTTTAAGTTTTAATATTTTTATGTATATATTGTCTATTTTTCTGATAGTATTGTTTTACTATAAATCTTATTCGTTTTATTTTTAATTATTTGTTTTATTTATATTTTATCAATTTTAACGTTTGTTGTGCATAAGCTTTTGTTTTATTTTTAATTATTGTTATCCATATAGACAAGAGTTTTATTTAAGTTTTATAAATTGTAACGTTTGTTGTGTATTTCTTTTGTTTTAAGTTTTAGTAGTCTTTACGTATATGTTGTTTATTTATCTGAAATTATTGTTTTATTATGTGTCCTATCCATTCTATTTTTAATTGTGTTTATCCATATATATGAGTTTTATTTAAGTTTTATAAATTGTAACGTTTGTTGTGCAATCTGTTGTTTTAAGTTTTAGTATTCTTTACGTATATATTTTCTATTTATCTAATAGTGTTGTTTCAGTATGTGTGTTATTCTTTGTTTTAAGTTTTAATATTTTTTTTGTATATATTGTCTATTTTTCTCATGGTATTGTTTTACTATAAATCTTATTCGTTTTATTTTTAATTATTTGTTTTATTTATATTTTATCAATTTTAACGTTTGTTGTGCATAAGCTTTTGTTTTATTTTTAATTATTTTTATCCATATAGACAAGAGTTTTATTTAAGTTTTATAAATTGTAACGTTTGTTGTGTATTTCTTTTGTTTTAGGTTTTAGTAGTCTTTACCTATATGTTGTTTATTTATCTGAAATTATTGTTTTATTATGTGTGCTATCCATTCTGTTTTTAATTATGTTTATCCATATATATGAGTTTTATTTAAGTTTTATAAATTGTAACATTTGTTTTGCAATCTTTTGTTTTAAGTTTTACTATTCTTTACGTATATGTTATCTATTTATCTGATATTATTTTTCTAATAGGTCTTATGTGTTCTAATTTTAAATATTTTTATCCATATAGAAAAGAGTTTTATTTAAGTTTTACCTGTCATACGTATATGTGGTCTATTTATCTGTGTGCTATATGTTGTATTTTTAATTATGTTTATCCATATATATGAGTTTTATTTAAGTTTTATAAATTGTAATGTTTGTTGTGTATTATCTTTTGTTTTAAGTTTTACTATTCTTTACGTATATGTTGTTTATTTAACTGAAATTATTGTTTTATTATGTGAAATGTTTTCTATTTTTAATTATTTTTATATCTATAAATAAGAGTTTTATTTAAATTTAATTAATTGTAATGTTTGTTGTCCATAATCTTTTGCTTTAAGTTTTACTAGTCTTTACGTATATGAAGTTTATTTATATAAAATTATTGTTTTATTATTTGTGCTATCCTTTCTATTTATAATTATTTTTATCCATATATATGAGTTTTATTTAAGTTTTATAAATTGTAACGTTTGTTGTGCATTCTGTTGTTTTAAGTTTTAGTATTCTTTACGTATATATTTTCTATTTATCTGATAGTGTTGTTTTAGTATGTGTGTTATTCGTTGTTTTAAGTTTTAATATTTTTATGTATATATTGTCTATTTTTCTGATAGTATTGTTTTACTATAAATCTTATTCGTTTTATTTTTAATTATTTGTTTTATTTATATTTTATCAATTTTAACGTTTGTTGTGCATAAGCTTTTGTTTTATTTTTAATTATTGTTATCCATATAGACAAGAGTTTTATTTAAGTTTTATAAATTGTAACGTTTGTTGTGTATTTCTTTTGTTTTAAGTTTTAGTAGTCTTTACGTATATGTTGTTTATTTATCTGAAATTATTGTTTTATTATGTGTCCTATCCATTCTATTTTTAATTGTGTTTATCCATATATATGAGTTTTATTTAAGTTTTATAAATTGTAACGTTTGTTGTGCAATCTTTTGTTTTAAGTTTTACTATTCTTTACGTATATGTTGTCTATTTATCTGATATTATTTTTCTAATAGGTCTTATGTGTTCTAATTTTAAATATTTTTACCTATATAGAAAAGAGTTTTATTTAAGTTTTACCTGTCATACGTATATGTTGTCTAATTATCTGTGTGTTATACGTTCTATTTTTAATTATGTTTATCCATATATATGAGTTTTATTTAAGTTTTATAAATTGTAACGTTTGTTGTGCTTTTCTTTTGTTTTAAGTTTAAGTAGTCTTTACGTATATGTTGTTTATTTATCTCAAATTATTGTTTTATTATGTGTGCTATCCATTCTGTTTTTAATTATGTTTATCCATATATATGAGTTTTATTTAAGTTTTATAAATTGTAACATTTGTTTTGCAATCTTTTGTTTTAAGTTTTACTATTCTTTACGTATATGTTATCTATTTATCTGATATTATTTTTCTAATAGGTCTTATGTGTTCTAATTTTAAATATTTTTATCCATATAGAAAAGAGTTTTACTTAAGTTTTACCTGTCATACGTATATGTGGTCTATTTATCTATGTGCTATATGTTCTATTTTTAATTATGTTTCTCCATATATATGAGTTTTATTTAAGTTTTATAAATCGTAACGTTTGTTCTGTATTATCTTTTGTTTTAAGTTTTACTATTCTTTACGTATATGTTGTCTATTTATCTGAAATTATTGTGTTATTATGTGAAATGTTTTCTATTTTTAATTATTTTTATATCTATAAATAAGAATTTTATTTAAATTTAATCAATTGTAATGTTTGTTGTCCATAATCTTTTGCTTTAAGTTTTACCAGTCTTTACTTATATGAAGTTTATTTAACCAAAATTATTGTTTTATTATTTGTGCTATCCTTTCTATTTTTAATTATGTTTATCCATATATATGAGTTTTATTTAAGTTTTATAAATTGTAACGTTTGTTGTGCAATCTGTTGTTTTAAGTTTTAGTATTCTTTACGTATATATTTTCAATTTATCTCATAGTTTTGTTTTAGTATGTGTGTTATTCTTTGTTTTATGTTTTAATATTTTTTTTGTATATATTGTCTATTTTTCTGATAGTATTGTTTTACTATAAATCTTATTCGTTTTATTTTTAATTATTTGTTTTATTTATATTTTATCAATTTTAACGTTTGTTGTGCATATGCTTTTGTTTTATTTTTAATTATTTTTATACATATAAATAAGAGTTTTATTTAAGTTTTACTTGTCATACGTATATGTTGTCTATTTATCTGTGTGCTATACGTTCTATTTTTAATTATGTTTCTGCATATATATGAGTTTTATTTAAGTTTTATAAATTGTAACGTTTGTTGTGTATTATCTTTTGTTTTAAGTTTCACTATTCTTTACGTATATGTTGTATATTTATCTAATAGTATTGTTTTAATAAGTGTGTTATTTGTTGTTTTAAGTTTTACTATTTTTTATGTATATATTGTGTATTTATCTCATAGTATTGTCTTACTAGTGTTTACGTATATATTTTCATTTCATATGAAATTATTGTTTTATCAAGGGTGTTATGTGTTTTATATTTAATTATTTTTATCCATATAGATAAGAGTTTTATTTAAGTTTTTCTAGTCATACGTATATGTTGTCTAAATATCTGTGTGTTATATGTTCTATTTTTAATTATGTTTATCCATATATATGAGTTTTATTTAAGTTTTATAAATTGTAACGTTTGTTCTGTATTTCTTTTGTTTTAAGTTTTAGTAGTCTTTACGTATATGTTGTTTATTTATCTGAAATTATTGTTTTATTATGTGGGCTATCCATTCTATTTTTAATTATGTTTATCAATATATATGAGTTTTATTTAAGTTTTATAAATTGTAACGTTTGTTGTGCAATCTTTTGTTTTATTTTTTACTATTCTTTACGTATATGTTGTCTATTTATCTGATATTATTTTTCTAATAGGTCTTATGTGTTCTAATTTTAAATATTTTTACCTATATAGAAAAGAGTTTTATTTAAGTTTTACCTGTCATACGTATATGTTGTCTAATTATCTGTGTGTTATACGTTCTATTTTTAATTATATTTATCCATATATATGAGTTTTATTTAAGTTTTATAAATTGTAACGTTTGTTGTGCTTTTCTTTTGTTTTAAGTTTAAGTAGTCTTTACGTATATGTTGTTTATTTATCTCAAATTATTGTTTTATTATGTGGGCTATCCATTCTATTTTTAATTATGTTTATCCATATATATGAGTTTTATTTAAGTTTTATAAATTGTAACGTTTGTTGTGCAATCTTTTGTTTTATGTTTTACTATTTTTTACGTATATGTTGTCTATTTATCTGATATTAATTTTCTAATATGTCTTATGTGTTCTAATTTTAAATATTTTTATCTATATAGAAAGGAGTTTTATTTAAGTTTTACCTGTCATACGTATATGTTGTCTAATTATCTGTGTGTTATACGTTCTATTTTTAATTATGTTGATCCATATATATGAGTTTTATTTAAGTTTTATAAATTGTAACGTTTGTTATGTATTTCTTTTGTTTTAAGTTTTTGTAGTCTTTACGTATATGTTGTTTATTTATCTGAAATTATTGTTTTATTATGTGTGCTATCCATTCTATTTTTAATTATGTTTATCCATATATATGAGTTTTATTTAAGTTTTATAAATTGTAACGTTTGTTGTGCAATCTTTTGTTTTATGTTTTACTATTCTTTACGTATATGTTGTCTATTTATCTGATATTATTTTTCTAATATGTCTTATGTGTTCTAATTCTAAATATTTTTATCTATATAGAAAAGAGTTTTATTTAAGTTTTACCTATCATATGTATATGTGGTCTATTTATCTATTTATCTATGTGCTATATGTTGTATTTTTAATTATGTTTATCCATATATATGAGTTTTATTTAAGTTTTATAAATTGTAATGTTTGTTGTGTATTATCTTTTGTTTTAAGTTTTACTATTCTTTACGTATATGTTGTTTATTTAACTGAAATTATTGTTTTATTATGTGAAATGTTTTCTATTTTTAATTATTTTTATATCTATAAATAAGAGTTTTATTTAAATTTAATTAATTGTAATGTTTGTTGTCCATAATCTTTTGCTTTAAGTTTTACTAGTCTTTACGTATATGAAGTTTATTTATATAAAATTATTGTTTTATTATTTGTGCTATCCTTTCTATTTATAATTATTTTTATCCATATATATGAGTTTTATTTAAGTTTTATAAATTGTAACGTTTGTTGTGCATTCTGTTGTTTTAAGTTTTAGTATTCTTTACGTATATATTTTCTATTTATCTGATAGTGTTGTTTTAGTATGTGTGTTATTCGTTGTTTTAAGTTTTAATATTTTTATGTATATATTGTCTATTTTTCTGATAGTATTGTTTTACTATAAATCTTATTCGTTTTATTTTTAATTATTTGTTTTATTTATATTTTATCAATTTTAACGTTTGTTGTGCATAAGCTTTTGTTTTATTTTTAATTATTGTTATCCATATAGACAAGAGTTTTATTTAAGTTTTATAAATTGTAACGTTTGTTGTGTATTTCTTTTGTTTTAAGTTTTAGTAGTCTTTACGTATATGTTGTTTATTTATCTGAAATTATTGTTTTATTATGTGTCCTATCCATTCTATTTTTAATTGTGTTTATCCATATATATGAGTTTTATTTAAGTTTTATAAATTGTAACGTTTGTTGTGCAATCTTTTGTTTTAAGTTTTACTATTCTTTACGTATATGTTGTCTATTTATCTGATATTATTTTTCTAATAGGTCTTATGTGTTCTAATTTTAAATATTTTTACCTATATAGAAAAGAGTTTTATTTAAGTTTTACCTGTCATACGTATATGTTGTCTAATTATCTGTGTGTTATACGTTCTATTTTTAATTATGTTTATCCATATATATGAGTTTTATTTAAGTTTTATAAATTGTAACGTTTGTTGTGCTTTTCTTTTGTTTTAAGTTTAAGTAGTCTTTACGTATATGTTGTTTATTTATCTCAAATTATTGTTTTATTATGTGTGCTATCCATTCTGTTTTTAATTATGTTTATCCATATATATGAGTTTTATTTAAGTTTTATAAATTGTAACATTTGTTTTGCAATCTTTTGTTTTAAGTTTTACTATTCTTTACGTATATGTTATCTATTTATCTGATATTATTTTTCTAATAGGTCTTATGTGTTCTAATTTTAAATATTTTTATCCATATAGAAAAGAGTTTTACTTAAGTTTTACCTGTCATACGTATATGTGGTCTATTTATCTATGTGCTATATGTTCTATTTTTAATTATGTTTCTCCATATATATGAGTTTTATTTAAGTTTTATAAATCGTAACGTTTGTTCTGTATTATCTTTTGTTTTAAGTTTTACTATTCTTTACGTATATGTTGTCTATTTATCTGAAATTATTGTGTTATTATGTGAAATGTTTTCTATTTTTAATTATTTTTATATCTATAAATAAGAGTTTTATTTAAATTTAATCAATTGTAATGTTTGTTGTCCATAATCTTTTGCTTTAAGTTTTACCAGTCTTTACTTATATGAAGTTTATTTAACCAAAATTATTGTTTTATTATTTGTGCTATCCTTTCTATTTTTAATTATGTTTATCCATATATATGAGTTTTATTTAAGTTTTATAAATTGTAACGTTTGTTGTGCAATCTGTTGTTTTAAGTTTTAGTATTCTTTACGTATATATTTTCAATTTATCTCATAGTTTTGTTTTAGTATGTGTGTTATTCTTTGTTTTATGTTTTAATATTTTTTTTGTATATATTGTCTATTTTTCTGATAGTATTGTTTTACTATAAATCTTATTCGTTTTATTTTTAATTATTTGTTTTATTTATATTTTATCAATTTTAACGTTTGTTGTGCATAAGCTTTTGTTTTATTTTTAATTATTTTTATACATATAGATAAGAGTTTTATTTAAGTTTTATAAATTGTAACGTTTGTTGTGTATTTCTTTTGTTTTAAGTTTTAGTAGTCTTTACGTATATGTTGTTTATTTATCTGAAATTATTGTTTTATTATGTGTCCTATCCATTCTATTTTTAATTGTGTTTATCCATATATATGAGTTTTATTTAAGTTTTATAAATTGTAACGTTTGTTGTGCAATCTTTTGTTTTAAGTTTTACTATTCTTTACGTATATGTTGTCTATTTATCTGATATTATTTTTCTAATAGGTCTTATGTGTTCTAATTTTAAATATTTTTACCTATATAGAAAAGAGTTTTATTTAAGTTTTACCTGTCATACGTATATGTTGTCTAATTATCTGTGTGTTATACGTTCTATTTTTAATTATGTTTATCCATATATATGAGTTTTATTTAAGTTTTATAAATTGTAACGTTTGTTGTGCTTTTCTTTTGTTTTAAGTTTAAGTAGTCTTTACGTATATGTTGTTTATTTATCTCAAATTATTGTTTTATTATGTGTGCTATCCATTCTGTTTTTAATTATGTTTATCCATATATATGAGTTTTATTTAAGTTTTATAAATTGTAACATTTGTTTTGCAATCTTTTGTTTTAAGTTTTACTATTCTTTACGTATATGTTATCTATTTATCTGATATTATTTTTCTAATAGGTCTTATGTGTTCTAATTTTAAATATTTTTATCCATATAGAAAAGAGTTTTACTTAAGTTTTACCTGTCATACGTATATGTGGTCTATTTATCTATGTGCTATATGTTCTATTTTTAATTATGTTTCTCCATATATATGAGTTTTATTTAAGTTTTATAAATCGTAACGTTTGTTCTGTATTATCTTTTGTTTTAAGTTTTACTATTCTTTACGTATATGTTGTCTATTTATCTGAAATTATTGTGTTATTATGTGAAATGTTTTCTATTTTTAATTATTTTTATATCTATAAATAAGAGTTTTATTTAAATTTAATCAATTGTAATGTTTGTTGTCCATAATCTTTTGCTTTAAGTTTTACCAGTCTTTACTTATATGAAGTTTATTTAACCAAAATTATTGTTTTATTATTTGTGCTATCCTTTCTATTTTTAATTATGTTTATCCATATATATGAGTTTTATTTAAGTTTTATAAATTGTAACGTTTGTTGTGCAATCTGTTGTTTTAAGTTTTAGTATTCTTTACGTATATATTTTCAATTTATCTCATAGTTTTGTTTTAGTATGTGTGTTATTCTTTGTTTTATGTTTTAATATTTTTTTTGTATATATTGTCTATTTTTCTGATAGTATTGTTTTACTATAAATCTTATTCGTTTTATTTTTAATTATTTGTTTTATTTATATTTTATCAATTTTAACGTTTGTTGTGCATAAGCTTTTGTTTTATTTTTAATTATTTTTATCCATATAGATAAGAGTTTTATTTAAGTTTTATAAATTGTAACGTTTGTTTTGTATTTCTTTTGTTTTAAGTTTTATTAGTCTTTACGTATATGTTGTTTATTTATCTGAAATTATTGTTTTATTATGTGGGCTATCCATTCTATTTTTAATTATGCTTATCCATATATATGAGTTTTATTTAAGTTTTATAAATTGTAACGTTTGTTGTGCAATCTTTTGTTTTAAGTTTTACTATTCTTTACGTATATGTTGTCTATTTATCTGATATTATTTTTCTAATATGTCTTATGTGTTCTAATTTTAAATATTTTTACCTATATAGAAAAGAGTTTTATTTAAGTTTTACCAGTCATACGTATATGTTGTCTAATTATCTGTGTGTTATACGTTCTATTTTTAATTATGTTTATCTATATATATGAGTTTTATTTAAGTTTTATAAATTGTAACGTTTGTTGTGCTTTTCTTTTGTTTTAAGTTTAAGTAGTCTTTACGTATATGTTGTTTATTTATCTCAAATTATTGTTTTATTATGTGTGCTATCCATTCTGTTTTTAATTATGTTTATCCATATATATGAGTTTTATTTAAGTTTTATAAATTGTAACATTTGTTTTGCAATCTTTTGTTTTAAGTTTTACTATTCTTTACGTATATGTTGTCTATTTATTTGATATTAATTTTCTAATATGTCTTATGTGTTCTAATTTTAAATATTTTTATCTATATAGAAAAGAGTTTTATTTAAGTTTTACCTGTCATACGTATATGTTGTCTAATTATCTTTTTGTTATACGTTCTATTTTTAATTATTGTTATCCATATATATGAGTTTTATTTAAGTTTTATAAATTGTAACGTTTGTTGTGTATTTCTTTTGTTTTAAGTTTTAGTAGTCTTTACGTATATGTTGTTTATTTATCTGAAATTATTGTTTGATTATGTGTGCTATCCATTCTATTTTTAATTATGTTTATCCATATATATGAGTTTTATTTAAGTTTTATAAATTGTAACATTTGTTTTGCAATCTTTTGTTTTAAGTTTTACTATTCTTTACGTATATGTTGTCTATTTATCTGATATTATTTTTCTAATAGGTCTTATGTGTTCTAATTTTAAATATTTTTATCCATATAGAAAAGAGTTTTATTTAAGTTTTACCTGTCATACGTATATGTGGTCTATTTATCTGTGTGCTATACGTTCTAGTTTGAATTATGTTTCTCTATATATATGAGTTTTATTTAAGTTTTATAAATTGTAACGTTTGTTGTGTATTATCTTTTGTTTTAAGTTTCACTATTCTTTACGTATATGTTGTATATTTATCTAATAGTATTGTTTTAATAAGTGTGTTATTTGTTGTTTTAAGTTTTACTATTTTTTATGTATATATTGTGTATTTATCTCATAGTATTGTCTTACTAGTCTTTACGTATATATTGTCATTTCATATGAAATTATTGTTTTATTAAGGGTGTTATGTGTTTTATTTTTAATTATTTTTATTCATATAGGTAAGAATTTTATTTAAGTTTTACTAGTCATACGTATATGTTATCTAATTATCTGTGTGTTATACGTTCTATTTTTAATTATGTTTATCCATATATATGAGTTTTATTTAAGTTTTATAATTTGTAACGTTTGTTGTGTATTTCTTTTGTTTTAAGTTTTAGTAGTCTTTACGTATATGTTTTTTATTTATCTGAAATTATTGTTTTATTATGTGGGCTATCCATTCTATTTTTAATTATGTTTATCCATATATATGAGTTTTATTTAAGTTTTATAAATTGTAACGTTTGTTGTGCAATCTTTTGTTTTATGTTTTACTATTTTTTACGTATATGTTGTCTATTTATCTGATATTAATTTTCTAATATGTCTTATGTGTTCTAATTTTAAATATTTTTATCTATATAGAAAAGAGTTTTATTTAAGTTTTACCTGTCATACGTATATGTTGTCTAATTATCTGTGTGTTATACGTTCTATTTTTAATTATGTTTATCCATATATATGAGTTTTATTTAAGTTTTATAAATTGTAACGTTTGTTATGTATTTCTTTTGTTTTAAGTTTTAGTAGTCTTTACGTATATGTTGTTTATTTATTTGAAATTATTGTTTTATTATGTGTGCTATCCATTCTATTTTTAATTATGTTTATCCATATATATGAGTTTTATTTAAGTTTTATAAATTGTAACGTTTGTTGTGCAATCTTTTGTTTTATGTTTTACTATTCTTTACGTATATGTGGTCTATTTATCTGATATTATTTTTCTAATATGTCTTATGTGTTCTAATTCTAAATATTTTTATCTATATAGAAAAGAGTTTTATTTAAGTTTTACCTATCATACGTATATGTGGTCTATTTATCTATTTATCTGTGTGCTATATGTTGTATTTTTAATTATGTTTATCCATATATATGAGTTTTATTTAAGTTTTATAAATTGTAATGTTTGTTGTGTATTATCCTTTGTATAAAGTTTTACTATTCTTTACGTATATGTTATTTATTTATCTGAAATTATTGTTTTATTATGTGAAATGTTTTCTATTTTTAATTATTTTTATATCTATAAATAAGAGTTTTATTTAAATTTAATCAATTGTAATGTTTGTTGTCCATAATCTTTTGCTTTAAGTTTTACCAATCTTTACGTATATGAAGTTTATTTATCTAAAATTATTGTTTTATTATTTGTGCTATCCGTTCTATTTTTAATTAGGTTTATCTATATATATGAGTTTTATTTAAGTTTTATAAATTGTAACGTTTGTTGTGCAATCTGTTGTTTTAAGTTTTAGTATTCTTTACGTATATATTTTCTATTTATCTGATAGTGTTGTTTTAGTATGTGTGTTATTCGTTGTTTTATGTTTTAATATTTTTTATGTATATATTGTCTATTTTTCTCATAGTATTGTTTTACTATAAATCTTATTCGTTTTATTTTTAATTATTTGTTTTATTTATATTTTATCAATTTTAACATTTGTTGTGCATAAGCTTTTGTTTTATTTTTAATTATTTTTATCCATATAGATAAGAGTTTTATTTAAGTTTTATAAATTGTAACGTTTGTTGTGTATTTCTTTTGTTTTAAGTTTTAGTAGTCTTTACGTATATATTGTTTATTTATCTGAAATTATTGGTTTATTATGTGTGCTATCCATTCTATTTTTAATTATGTTTATCCATATATATGAGTTTTATTTAAGTTTTATAAATTGTAACGTTTGTTGTGCAATCTTTTGTTTTAAGTTTTACTATTCTTTACGTATATGTTGTCTATTTATCTGATATTATTTTTCTAATAGGTCTTATGTGTTCTAATTTTAAATATTTTTATCTATATAGAAAAGAGTTTTATTTAAGTTTTACCTGTCATACGTATATGTGGTCTATTTTTCTGTGTGCTATATGTTCTATTTTTAATTATGTTTATCCATATATATGAGTTTTATTTAAGTTTTATAAATTGTAATGTTTGTTGTGTATTATCTTTTGTTTTAAGTTTTACTATTCTTTACGTATATGTTGTTTATTTAACTGAAATTATTGTTTTATTATGTGAAATGTTTTCTATTTTTAATTATTTTTATATCTATAAATAAGAGTTTTATTTAAATTTAATTAATTGTAATGTTTGTTGTCCATAATCTTTTGCTTTAAGTTTTACTAGTCTTTACGTATATGAAGTTTATTTATATAAAATTATTGTTTTATTATTTGTGCTATCCTTTCTATTTATAATTATTTTTATCCATATATATGAGTTTTATTTAAGTTTTATAAATTGTAACGTTTGTTGTGCATTCTGTTGTTTTAAGTTTTAGTATTCTTTACGTATATATTTTCTATTTATCTGATAGTGTTGTTTTAGTATGTGTGTTATTCGTTGTTTTAAGTTTTAATATTTTTATGTATATATTGTCTATTTTTCTGATAGTATTGTTTTACTATAAATCTTATTCGTTTTATTTTTAATTATTTGTTTTATTTATATTTTATCAATTTTAACGTTTGTTGTGCATAAGCTTTTGTTTTATTTTTAATTATTGTTATCCATATAGACAAGAGTTTTATTTAAGTTTTATAAATTGTAACGTTTGTTGTGTATTTCTTTTGTTTTAAGTTTTAGTAGTCTTTACGTATATGTTGTTTATTTATCTGAAATTATTGTTTTATTATGTGTCCTATCCATTCTATTTTTAATTGTGTTTATCCATATATATGAGTTTTATTTAAGTTTTATAAATTGTAACGTTTGTTGTGCAATCTTTTGTTTTAAGTTTTACTATTCTTTACGTATATGTTGTCTATTTATCTCATATTATTTTTCTAATAGGTCTTATGTGTTCTAATTTTAAATATTTTTACCTATATAGAAAAGAGTTTTATTTAAGTTTTACCAGTTATACGTATATGTTGTCTAATTATCTATGTGTTATACGTTCTATTTTTAATTATGTTTATCCATATATATGAGTTTTATTTAAGTTTTATAAATTGTAACGTTTGTTGTGCTTTTCTTTTGTTTTATGTTTAAGTAGTCTTTACGTATATGTTGTTTATTTATCTCAAATTATTGTTTTATTATGTGTGCTATCCATTCTGTTTTTAATTAGGTTTATCCATATATATGAGTTTTATTTAAGTTTTATAAATTGTAACATTTGTTTTGCAATCTTTTGTTTTAAGTTTTACTATTCTTTACGTATATGTTATCTATTTATCTGATATTATTTTTCTAATATGTCTTATGTGTTCTAATTTTAAATATTTTTATCCATATAGAAAAGAGTTTTATTTAAGTTTTACCTGTCATACGTATATGTGGTCTATTTATCTATGTGCTATATGTTCTATTTTTAATTATGTTTCTCCATATATATGAGTTTTATTTAAGTTTTATAAATCGTAACGTTTGTTCTGTATTATCTTTTGTTTTAAGTTTTACTATTCTTTACGTATATGTTGTCTATTTATCTGAAATTATTGTGTTATTATGTGAAATGTTTTCTATTTTTAATTATTTTTATATCTATAAATAAGAGTTTTATTTAAATTTAATCAATTGTAATGTTTGTTGTCCATAATCTTTTGCTTTAAGTTTTACGAGTCTTTACTTATATGAAGTTTATTTAACCAAAATTATTGTTTTATTATTTGTGCTATCCTTTCTATTTTTAATTATGTTTATCCATATATATGAGTTTTATTTAAGTTTTATAAATTGTAACGTTTGTTGTGCAATCTGTTGTTTTAAGTTTTAGTATTCTTTACGTATATATTTTCTATTTATCTGATAGTGTTGTTTTAATATGTGTGTTATTCGTTGTTTTAAGTTTTAATATTTTTTATGTATATATTGTCTATTTTTCTGATAGTATTGTTTTACTATAAATCTTATTCGTTTTATTTTTAATTATTTGTTTTATTTATATTTTATCAATTTTAACGTTTGTTGTGCATAAGCTTTTGTTTTATTTTTAATTATTTTTATCCATATAGATAAGAGTTTTATTTAAGTTTTATAAATTGTGACGTTTGTTTTGTATTTCTTTTTTTTAAGTTTTATTAGTCTTTACGTATATGTTGTTTATTTATCTGAAATTATTGTTTTATTATGTGTGCTATCCATTCTATTTTTAATTATGCTTATCCATATATATGAGTTTTATTTAAGTTTTATAAATTGTAACGTTTGTTGTGCAATCTTTTGTTTTAAGTTTTACTATTCTTTACGAATATGTTGTCTATTTATCTAATATTATTTTTCTAATAGGTCTTATGTGTTCTAATTTTAAATATTTTTACCTATATAGAAAAGAGTTTTATTTAAGTTTTACCAGTCATACGTATATGTTGTCTAATTATCTGTGTGTTATACGTTCTATTTTTAATTATGTTTATCCATATATATGAGTTTTATTTAAGTTTTATAAATTGTAACGTTTGTTGTGCTTTTCTTTTGTTTTAAGTTTAAGTAGTCTTTACGTATATGTTGTTTATTTATCTCAAATTATTGTTTTATTATGTGTGCTATCCATTCTGTTTTTAATTATGTTTATCCATATATATGAGTTTTATTTAAGTTTTATAAATTGTAACATTTGTTTTGCAATCTTTTGTTTTAAGTTTTACTATTCTTTACGTATATGTTGTCTATTTATCTGATATTATTTTTCTAATATGTCTTATGTGTTCTAATTTTAAATATTTTTATCTATATAGAAAAGAGTTTTATTTAAGTTTTACCTGTCATACGTATATGTTGTCTAATTATCTGTGTGTTATACGTTCTATTTTTAATTATTGTTATCTATATATATGAGTTTTATTTAAGTTTTATAAATTGTAACGTTTGTTGTGTATTTCTTTTGTTTTAAGTTTTAGTAGTCTTTACGTATATGTTGTTTATTTATCTGAAATTATTGTTTGATTATGTGTGCTATCCATTCTATTTTTAATTATGTTTATCCATATATATGAGTTTTATTTAAGTTTTATAAATTGTAACATTTGTTTTGCAATCTTTTGTTTTAAGTTTTACTATTTTTTACGTATATGTTGTCTATTTATCTGATATTATTTTTCTAATAGGTCTTATGTGTTCTAATTTTAAATATTTTTATCCATATAGAAAAGAGTTTTATTTAAGTTTTACCTGTCATACGTATATGTGGTCTATTTATCTGTGTGCTATACGTTCTAGTTTGAATTATGTTTCTCTATATATATGAGTTTTATTTAAGTTTTATAAATTGTAACGTTTGTTGTGTATTATCTTTTGTTTTAAGTTTAACTATTCTTTACGTATATGTTGTATATTTATCTAATAGTATTGTTTTAATAAGTGTGTTATTTGTTGTTTTAAGTTTTACTATTTTTTATGTATATATTGTGTATTTATCTCATAGTATTGTCTTACTAGTCTTTACGTATATATTGTCATTTCATATGAAATTATTGTTTTATTAAGGGTGTTATGTGTTTTATTTTTAATTATTTTTATTCATATAGGTAAGAATTTTATTTAAGTTTTACCAGTTATACGTATATGTTATCTAATTATCTGTGTGTTATACGTTCTATTTTTAATTATGTTTATCCATATATATGAGTTTTATTTAAGTTTTATAATTTGTAACGTTTGTTGTGTATTTCTTTTGTTTTAAGTTTTAGTAGTCTTTACGTATATGTTTTTTATTTATCTGAAATTATTGTTTTATTATGTGGGCTATCTATTCTATTTTTAATTATGTTTATCCATATATATGAGTTTTATTTAAGTTTTATAAATTGTAACGTTTGTTGTGCAATCTTTTGTTTTATGTTTTACTATTTTTTACGTATATGTTGTCTATTTATCTGATATTAATTTTCTAATATGTCTTATGTGTTCTAATTTTAAATATTTTTATCTATATAGAAAAGAGTTTTATTTAAGTTTTACCTGTCATACGTATATGTTGTCTAATTATCTGTGTGTTATACGTTCTATTTTTAATTATGTTTATCCATATATATGAGTTTTATTTAAGTTTTATAAATTGTAACGTTTGTTATGTATTTCTTTTGTTTTAAGTTTTAGTAGTCTTTACGTATATGTTTTTTATTTATTTGAAATTATTGTTTTATTATGTGTGCTATCCATTCTATTTTTAATTATGTTTATCCATATATATGAGTTTTATTTAAGTTTTATAAATTGTAACGTTTGTTGTGCAATCTTTTGTTTTATGTTTTACTATTCTTTACGTATATGTTGTCTATTTATCTGATATTATTTTTCTAATATGTCTTATGTGTTCTAATTCTAAATATTTTTATCTATATTGAAAAGAGTTTTATTTAAGTTTTACCTATCATACGTATATGTGGTCTATTTATCTATTTATCTGTGTGCTATATGTTGTATTTTTAATTATGTTTATCCATATATATGAGTTTTATTTAAGTTTTATAAATTGTAATGTTTGTTGTGTATTATCCTTTGTATAAAGTTTTACTATTCTTTACGTATATGTTATTTATTTATCTGAAATTATTGTTTTATTATGTGAAATGTTTTCTATTTTTAATTATTTTTATATCTATAAATAAGAGTTTTATTTAAATTTAATCAATTGTAATGTTTGTTGTCCATAATCTTTTGCTTTAAGTTTTACCAATCTTTACGTATATGAAGTTTATTTATCTAAAATTATTGTTTTATTATTTGTGCTATCCGTTCTATTTTTAATTAAGTTTATCCATATATATGAGTTTTATTTAAGTTTTATAAATTGTAACGTTTGTTGTGCAATCTGTTGTTTTAAGTTTTAGTATTCTTTACGTATATATTTTCTATTTATCTGATAGTGTTGTTTTTGTATGTGTGTTATTCGTTGTTTTATGTTTTAATATTTTTTATGTATATATTGTCTATTTTTCTCATAGTATTGTTTTACTATAAATCTTATTCGTTTTATTTTTAATTATTTGTTTTATTTATATTTTATCAATTTTAACATTTGTTGTGCATAAGCTTTTGTTTTATTTTTAATTATTTTTATCCATATAGATAAGAGTTTTATTTAAGTTTTATAAATTGTAACGTTTGTTTTGTATTTCTTTTGTTTTATGTTTTAGTAGTCTTTACGTATATATTGTTTGTTTATCTGAAATTATTGGTTTATTATGTGTGCTATCCATTCTATTTTTAATTATGTTTATCCATATATATGAGTTTTATTTAAGTTTTATAAATTGTAACGTTTGTTGTGCAATCTTTTGTTTTTAGTTTTACTATTCTTTACGTATATATTGTCTATTTATCTGATATTATTTTTCTAATAGGTCTTATGTGTTCTAATTTTAAATATTTTTATCTATATAGAAAAAAGAGTTTTATTTAAGTTTTACCTCTCATACGTATATGTGGTTTATTTATCTGTGTGCTATATGATCTATTTTTAATTATGTTTATCCATATATATGAGTTTTATTTAAGTTTTATAAATTGTAACGTTTGTTGTGCAATCTTTTGTTTTAAGTTTTACTATTCTTTACGTATATGTGGTCTATTTATCTGATATTATTTTTCTAATAGGTCTTATGTGTTCTAATTTTAAATATTTTTATCCATATAGAAAAGAGTTTTATTTAAGTTTTACCTGTCATACGTATATGTGGTCTATTTATCTGTGTGCTATACGTTCTAGTTTGAATTATGTTTCTCTATATATATGAGTTTTATTTAAGTTTTATAAATTGTAATTTTTTGTTGTGTATTATCTTTTGTTTTAAGTTTTACTATTCTTTATGTATATGTTGTTTATTTAACTGAAATTATTGTTTTATTATGTGAAATGTTTTCTATTTTTAATTATTTTTATATCTATAAATAAGAGTTTTATTTAAATTCAATCAATTGTAATGTTTGTTGTCCATAATCTTTTGCTTTAAGTTTTACTAGTCTTTACGTATATGATGTTTATTTATCTAAAATTATTGTTTTATTATTTGTGCTATCCGTTCTATTTTTAATTATGTTTATCCATATATATGAGTTTTATTTAAGTTTTATAAATTGTAACGTTTGTTGTGCAATCTGTTGTTTTAAGTTTTAGTATTCTTTACGTATATATTTTCTATTTATCTCATAGTGTTGTTTTAGTATGTGTGTTATTCGTTGTTTTATGTTTTAATATTTTTTATGTATATATTGTCTATTTTTCTCATGGTATTGTTTTACTATAAATCTTATTCGTTTTATTTTTAATTATTTGTTTTATTTATATTTTATCAATTTTAACGTTTGTTGTGCATAAGCTTTTGTTTTATTTTTAATTATTGTTATCCATATAGACAAGAGTTTTATTTAAGTTTTATAAATTGTAACGTTTGTTGTGTATTTCTTTTGTTTTAAGTTTTAGTAGTCTTTACGTATATGTTGTTTATTTATCTGAAATTATTGTTTTATTATGTGTCCTATCCATTCTATTTTTAATTGTGTTTATCCATATATATGAGTTTTATTTAAGTTTTATAAATTGTAACGTTTGTTGTGCAATCTTTTGTTTTAAGTTTTACTATTCTTTACGTATATGTTGTCTATTTATCTGATATTATTTTTCTAATAGGTCTTATGTGTTCTAATTTTAAATATTTTTATCCATATAGAAAAGAGTTTTACTTAAGTTTTACCTGTCATACGTATATGTTGTCTAATTATCTGTGTGTTATACGTTCTATTTTTAATTATGTTTATCCATATATATGAGTTTTATTTAAGTTTTATAAATTGTAACGTTTGTTGTGCTTTTCTTTTGTTTTAAGTTTAAGTAGTCTTTACGTATATGTTGTTTATTTATCTCAAATTATTGTTTTATTATGTGTGCTATCCATTCTGTTTTTAATTATGTTTATCCATATATATGAGTTTTATTTAAGTTTTATAAATTGTAACATTTGTTTTGCAATCTTTTGTTTTAAGTTTTACTATTCTTTACGTATATGTTATCTATTTATCTGATATTATTTTTCTAATAGGTCTTATGTGTTTTAATTTTAAATATTTTTATCCATATAGAAAAGAGTTTTATTTAAGTTTTACCTGTCATACGTATATGTGGTCTATTTATCTATGTGCTATATGTTCTATTTTTAATTATGTTTCTCCATATATATGAGTTTTATTTAAGTTTTATAAATCGTAACGTTTGTTCTGTATTATCTTTTGTTTTAAGTTTTACTATTCTTTACGTATATGTTGTCTATTTATCTGAAATTATTGTGTTATTATGTGAAATGTTTTCTATTTTTAATTATTTTTATATCTATAAATAAGAGTTTTATTTAAATTTAATCAATTGTAATGTTTGTTGTCCATAATCTTTTGCTTTAAGTTTTACCAGTCTTTACTTATATGAAGTTTATTTAACCAAAATTATTGTTTTATTATTTGTGCTATCCTTTCTATTTTTAATTATGTTTATCCATATATATGAGTTTTATTTAAGTTTTATAAATTGTAACGTTTGTTGTGCAATCTGTTGTTTTAAGTTTTAGTATTCTTTACGTATATATTTTCAATTTATCTCATAGTTTTGTTTTAGTATGTGTGTTATTCTTTGTTTTATGTTTTAATATTTTTTTTGTATATATTGTCTATTTTTCTAATAGTATTGTTTTACTATAAATCTTATTCGTTTTATTTTTAATTATTTGTTTTATTTATATTTTATCAATTTTAACGTTTGTTGTGCATATGCTTTTGTTTTATTTTTAATTATTTTTATACATATAAATAAGAGTTTTATTTAAGTTTTACTTGTCATACGTATATGTTGTCTATTTATCTGTGTGCTATACGTTCTATTTTTAATTATGTTTCTGCATATATATGAGTTTTATTTAAGTTTTATAAATTGTAACGTTTGTTGTGTATTATCTTTTGTTTTAAGTTTCACTATTCTTTACGTATATGTTGTATATTTATCTAATAGTATTGTTTTAATAAGTGTGTTATTTGTTGTTTTAAGTTTTACTATTTTTTATGTATATATTGTGTATTTATCTCATAGTATTGTCTTACTAGTGTTTACGTATATATTTTCATTTCATATGAAATTATTGTTTTATCAAGGGTGTTATGTGTTTTATATTTAATTATTTTTATCCATATAGATAAGAGTTTTATTTAAGTTTTTCTAGTCATACGTATATGTTGTCTAAATATCTGTGTGTTATACGTTCTATTTTTAATTATGTTTATCCATATATATGAGTTTTATTTAAGTTTTATAAATTGTAACGTTTGTTCTGTATTTCTTTTGTTTTAAGTTTTAGTAGTCTTTACGTATATGTTGTTTATTTATCTGAAATTATTGTTTTATTATGTGGGCTATCCATTCTATTTTTAATTATGTTTATCAATATATATGAGTTTTATTTAAGTTTTATAAATTGTAACGTTTGTTGTGCAATCTTTTGTTTTATTTTTTACTATTCTTTACGTATATGTTGTCTATTTATCTGATATTATTTTTCTAATAGGTCTTATGTGTTCTAATTTTAAATATTTTTATCTATATAGAAAAGAGTTTTATTTAAGTTTTACCTGTCATACGTATATGTGGTCTATTTTTCTGTGTGCTATATGTTCTATTTTTAATTATGTTTATCCATATATATGAGTTTTATTTAAGTTTTATAAATTGTAATGTTTGTTGTGTATTATATTTTGTTTTAAGTTTTACTATTCTTTACGTATATGTTGTTTATTTAACTGAAATTATTGTTTTATTATGTGAAATGTTTTCTATTTTTAATTATTTTTTTATCTATAAATAAGAGTTTTATTTAAATTTAATTAATTGTAATGTTTGTTGTCCATAATCTTTTGCTTTAAGTTTTACTAGTCTTTACGTATATGAAGTTTATTTATATAAAATTATTGTTTTATTATTTGTGCTATCCTTTCTATTTATAATTATTTTTATCCATATATATGAGTTTTATTTAAGTTTTATAAATTGTAACGTTTGTTGTGCATTCTGTTGTTTTAAGTTTAATTATTCTTTACGTATATATTTTCTATTTATCTGATAGTTTGTTTTAGTATGTGTGTTATTCGTTGTTTTAAGTTTTAATATTTTTATGTATATATTGTCTATTTTTCTGATAGTATTGTTTTACTATAAATCTTATTCGTTTTATTTATATTTTATCAATTTTAACGTTTGTTGTGCATAAGCTTTTGTTTTATTTTTAATTATTGTTATCCATATAGACAAGAGTTTTATTTAAGTTTTATAAATTGTAACGTTTGTTGTGTATTTCTTTTGTTTTAAGTTTTAGTAGTCTTTACGTATATGTTGTTTATTTATCTGAAATTATTGTTTTATTATGTGTCCTATCCATTCTATTTTTAATTGTGTTTATCCATATATATGAGTTTTATTTAAGTTTTATAAATTGTAACGTTTGTTGTGCAATCTTTTGTTTTAAGTTTTACTATTCTTTACGTATATGTTGTCTATTTATCTCATATTATTTTTCTAATAGGTCTTATGTGTTCTAATTTTAAATATTTTTACCTATATAGAAAAGAGATTTATTTAAGTTTTACCAGTTATACGTATATGTTGTCTAATTATCTGTGTGTTATACGTTCTATTTTTAATTATGTTTATCCATATATATGAGTTTTATTTAAGTTTTATAAATTGTAACGTTTGTTGTGCTTTTCTTTTGTTTTATGTTTAAGTAGTCTTTACGTATATGTTGTTTATTTATCTCAAATTATTGTTTTATTATGTGTGCTATCCATTCTGTTTTTAATTATGTTTATCCATATATATGAGTTTTATTTAAGTTTTATAAATTGTAACATTTGTTTTGCAATCTTTTGTTTTAAGTTTTACTATTCTTTACGTATATGTTATCTATTTATCTGATATTATTTTTCTAATAGGTCTTATGTGTTCTAATTTTAAATATTTTTATCCATATAGAAAAGAGTTTTATTTAAGTTTTACCTGTCATACGTATATGTGGTCTATTTATCTATGTGCTATATGTTCTATTTTTAATTATGTTTCTCCATATATATGAGTTTTATTTAAGTTTTATAAATCGTAACGTTTGTTCTGTATTATCTTTTGTTTTAAGTTTTACTATTCTTTACGTATATGTTGTCTATTTATCTGAAATTATTGTGTTATTATGTGAAATGTTTTCTATTTTTAATTATTTTTATATCTATAAATAAGAGTTTTATTTAAATTTAATCAATTGTAATGTTTGTTGTCCATAATCTTTTGCTTTAAGTTTTACCAGTCTTTACTTATATGAAGTTTATTTAACCAAAATTATTGTTTTATTATTTGTGCTATCCTTTCTATTTTTAATTATGTTTATCCATATATATGAGTTTTATTTAAGTTTTATAAATTGTAACGTTTGTTGTGCAATCTGTTGTTTTAAGTTTTAGTATTCTTTACGTATATATTTTCTATTTATCTGATAGTGTTGTTTTAATATGTGTGTTATTCGTTGTTTTAAGTTTTAATATTTTTTATGTATATATTGTCTATTTTTCTGATAGTATTGTTTTACTATAAATCTTATTCGTTTTATTTTTAATTATTTGTTTTATTTATATTTTATCAATTTTAACGTTTGTTGTGCATAAGCTTTTGTTTTATTTTTAATTATTTTTATCCATATAGATAAGAGTTTTATTTAAGTTTTATAAATTGTAACGTTTGTTTTGTATTTCTTTTTTTTTAAGTTTTATTAGTCTTTACGTATATGTTGTTTATTTATCTGAAATTATTGTTTTATTATGTGTGCTATCCATTCTATTTTTAATTATGCTTATCCATATATATGAGTTTTATTTAAGTTTTATAAATTGTAACGTTTGTTGTGCAATCTTTTGTTTTAAGTTTTACTATTCTTTACGTATATGTTGTCTATTTATCTAATATTATTTTTCTAATAGGTCTTATGTGTTCTAATTTTAAATATTTTTACCTATATAGAAAAGAGTTTTATTTAAGTTTTACCAGTCATACGTATATGTTGTCTAATTATCTGTGTGTTATACGTTCTATTTTTAATTATGTTTATCCATATATATGAGTTTTATTTAAGTTTTATAAATTGTAACGTTTGTTGTGCTTTTCTTTTGTTTTAAGTTTAACTAGTCTTTACGTATATGTTGTTTATTTATCTCAAATTATTGTTTTATTATGTGTGCTATCCATTCTGTTTTTAATTATGTTTATCCATATATATGAGTTTTATTTAAGTTTTATAAATTGTAACATTTGTTTTGCAATCTTTTGTTTTAAGTTTTACTATTCTTTACGTATATGTTGTCTATTTATCTGATATTATTTTTCTAATATGTCTTATGTGTTCTAATTTTAAATATTTTTATCTATATAGAAAAGAGTTTTATTTAAGTTTTACCTGTCATACGTATATGTTGTCTAATTATCTGTGTGTTATACGTTCTATTTTTAATTATTGTTATCCATATATATGAGTTTTATTTAAGTTTTATAAATTGTAACGTTTGTTGTGTATTTCTTTTGTTTTAAGTTTTAGTAGTCTTTACGTATATGTTGTTTATTTATCTGAAATTATTGTTTGATTATGTGTGCTATCCATTCTATTTTTAATTATGTTTATCCATATATATGAGTTTTATTTAAGTTTTATAAATTGTAACATTTGTTTTGCAATCTTTTGTTTTAAGTTTTACTATTCTTTACGTATATGTTGTCTATTTATCTGATATTATTTTTCTAATAGGTCTTATGTGTTCTAATTTTAAATATTTTTATCCATATAGAAAAGAGTTTTATTTAAGTTTTACCTGTCATATGTATATGTGGTCTATTTATCTGTGTGCTATACGTTCTAGTTTGAATTATGTTTCTCTATATATATGAGTTTTATTTAAGTTTTATAAATTGTAACGTTTGTTGTGTATTATCTTTTGTTTTAAGTTTCACTATTCTTTACGTATATGTTGTATATTTATCTAATAGTATTGTTTTAATAAGTGTGTTATTTGTTGTTTTAAGTTTTACTATTTTTTATGTATATATTGTGTATTTATCTCATAGTATTGTCTTACTAGTCTTTACGTATATATTGTCATTTCATATGAAATTATTGTTTTATTAAGGGTGTTATGTGTTTTATTTTTAATTATTTTTATTCATATAGGTAAGAATTTTATTTAAGTTTTACTAGTCATACGTATATGTTATCTAATTATCTGTGTGTTATACGTTCTATTTTTAATTATGTTTATCCATATATATGAGTTTTATTTAAGTTTTATAATTTGTAACGTTTGTTGTGTATTTCTTTTGTTTTAAGTTTTAGTAGTCTTTACGTATATGTTTTTTATTTATCTGAAATTATTGTTTTATTATGTGGGCTATCCATTCTATTTTTAATTATGTTTATCCATATATATGAGTTTTATTTAAGTTTTATAAATTGTAACGTTTGTTGTGCAATCTTTTGTTTTATGTTTTACTATTTTTTACGTATATGTTGTCTATTTATCTGATATTAATTTTCTAATATGTCTTATGTGTTCTAATTTTAAATATTTTTATCTATATAGAAAAGAGTTTTATTTAAGTTTTACCTGTCATACGTATATGTTGTCTAATTATCTGTGTGTTATACGTTCTATTTTTAATTATGTTTATCCATATATATGAGTTTTATTTAAGTTTTATAAATTGTAACGTTTGTTATGTATTTCTTTTGTTTTAAGTTTTAGTAGTCTTTACGTATATGTTGTTTATTTATTTGAAATTATTGTTTTATTATGTGTGCTATCCATTCTATTTTTAATTATGTTTATCCATATATATGAGTTTTATTTAAGTTTTATAAATTGTAACGTTTGTTGTGCAATCTTTTGTTTTATGTTTTACTATTCTTTACGTATATGTGGTCTATTTATCTGATATTATTTTTCTAATATGTCTTATGTGTTCTAATTCTAAATATTTTTATCTATATAGAAAAGAGTTTTATTTAAGTTTTACCTATCATACGTATATGTGGTCTATTTATCTATTTATCTGTGTGCTATATGTTGTATTTTTAATTATGTTTATCCATATATATGAGTTTTATTTAAGTTTTATAAATTGTAATGTTTGTTGTGTATTATCCTTTGTATAAAGTTTTACTATTCTTTACGTATATGTTATTTATTTATCTGAAATTATTGTTTTATTATGTGAAATGTTTTCTATTTTTAATTATTTTTATATCTATAAATAAGAGTTTTATTTAAATTTAATCAATTGTAATGTTTGTTGTCCATAATCTTTTGCTTTAAGTTTTACCAATCTTTACGTATATGAAGTTTATTTATCTAACATTATTGTTTTATTATTTGTGCTATCCGTTCTATTTTTAATTAGGTTTATCCATATATATGAGTTTTATTTAAGTTTTATAAATTGTAACGTTTGTTGTGCAATCTGTTGTTTTAAGTTTTAGTATTCTTTACGTATATATTTTCTATTTATCTGATAGTGTTGTTTTAGTATGTGTTTTATTCGTTGTTTTATTTTTTAATATTTTTTATGTATATATTGTCTATTTTTCTCATAGTATTGTTTTACTATAAATCTTATTCGTTTTATTTTTAATTATTTGTTTTATTTATATTTTATCAATTTTAACATTTGTTGTGCATAAGCTTTTGTTTTATTTTTAATTATTTTTATCCATATAGATAAGAGTTTTATTTAAGTTTTATAAATTGTAACGTTTGTTGTGTATTTCTTTTGTTTTAAGTTTTAGTAGTCTTTACGTATATATTGTTTATTTATCTGAAATTATTGGTTTATTATGTGTGCTATCCATTCTATTTTTAATTATGTTTATCCATATATATGAGTTTTATTTAAGTTTTATAAATTGTAACGTTTGTTGTGCAATCTTTTGTTTTAAGTTTTACTATTCTTTACGTATATATTGTCTATTTATCTGATATTATTTTTCTAATAGGTCTTATGTGTTCTAATTTTAAATATTTTTATCTATATAGAAAAAAGAGTTTTATTTAAGTTTTACCTCTCATACGTATATGTGGTTTATTTATCTGTGTGCTATATGATCTATTTTTAATTATGTTTATCCATATATATGAGTTTTATTTAAGTTTTATAAATTGTAATTTTTTGTTGTGTATTATCTTTTGTTTTAAGTTTTACTATTCTTTATGTATATGTTGTTTATTTAACTGAAATTATTGTTTTATTATGTGAAATGTTTTCTATTTTTAATTATTTTTATATCTATAAATAAGAGTTTTATTTAAATTCAATCAATTGTAATGTTTGTTGTCCATAATCTTTTGCTTTAAGTTTTACCAGTCTTTACGTATATGATGTTTATTTATCTAAAATTATTGTTTTATTATTTGTGCTATCCGTTCTATTTTTAATTATGTTTATCCATATATATGAGTTTTATTTAAGTTTTATAAATTGTAACGTTTGTTGTGCAATCTGTTGTTTTAAGTTTTAGTATTCTTTACGTATATATTTTCTATTTATCTCATAGTGTTGTTTTAGTATGTGTGTTATTCGTTGTTTTATGTTTTAATATTTTTTATGTATATATTGTCTATTTTTCTCATGGTATTGTTTTACTATAAATCTTATTCGTTTTATTTTTAATTATTTGTTTTATTTATATTTTATCAATTTTAACGTTTGTTGTGCATAAGCTTTTGTTTTATTTTTAATTATTTTTATCCATATAGACAAGAGTTTTATTTAAGTTTTATAAATTGTAACGTTTGTTGTGTATTTCTTTTGTTTTAAGTTTTAGTAGTCTTTACGTATATGTTGTTTATTTATCTGAAATTATTGTTTTATTATGTGTCCTATCCATTCTATTTTTAATTGTGTTTATCCATATATATGAGTTTTATTTAAGTTTTATAAATTGTAACGTTTGTTGTGCAATCTTTTGTTTTAAGTTTTACTATTCTTTACGTATATGTTGTCTATTTATCTGATATTATTTTTCTAATAGGTTTTATGTGTTCTAATTTTAAATATTTTTACCTATATAGAAAAGAGTTTTATTTAAGTTTTACCAGTCATACGTATATGTTGTCTAATTATCTGTGTGTTATACGTTCTATTTTTAATTATGTTTATCCATATATATGAGTTTTATTTAAGTTTTATAAATTGTAACGTTTGTTGTGCTTTTCTTTTGTTTTAAGTTTAAGTAGTCTTTACGTATATGTTGTTTATTTATCTCAAATTATTGTTTTATTATGTGTGCTATCCATTCTGTTTTTAATTATGTTTATCCATATATATGAGTTTTATTTAAGTTTTATAAATTGTAACATTTGTTTTGCAATCTTTTGTTTTAAGTTTTACTATTCTTTACGTATATGTTATCTATTTATCTGATATTATTTTTCTAATAGGTCTTATGTGTTTTAATTTTAAATATTTTTATCCATATAGAAAAGAGTTTTATTTAAGTTTTACCTGTCATACGTATATGTGGTCTATTTATCTATGTGCTATATGTTCTATTTTTAATTATGTTTCTCCATATATATGAGTTTTATTTAAGTTTTATAAATCGTAACGTTTGTTCTGTATTATCTTTTGTTTTAAGTTTTACTATTCTTTACGTATATGTTGTCTATTTATCTGAAATTATTGTGTTATTATGTGAAATGTTTTCTATTTTTAATTATTTTTATATCTATAAATAAGAGTTTTATTTAAATTTAATCAATTGTAATGTTTGTTGTCCATAATCTTTTGCTTTAAGTTTTACCAGTCTTTACTTATATGAAGTTTATTTAACCAAAATTATTGTTTTATTATTTGTGCTATCCTTTCTATTTTTAATTATGTTTATCCATATATATGAGTTTTATTTAAGTTTTATAAATTGTAACGTTTGTTGTGCAATCTGTTGTTTTAAGTTTTAGTATTCTTTACGTATATATTTTCAATTTATCTCATAGTTTTGTTTTAGTATGTGTGTTATTCTTTGTTTTATGTTTTAATATTTTTTTTGTATATATTGTCTATTTTTCTAATAGTATTGTTTTACTATAAATCTTATTCGTTTTATTTTTAATTATTTGTTTTATTTATATTTTATCAATTTTAACGTTTGTTGTGCATATGCTTTTGTTTTATTTTTAATTATTTTTATACATATAAATAAGAGTTTTATTTAAGTTTTACTTGTCATACGTATATGTTGTCTATTTATCTGTGTGCTATACGTTCTATTTTTAATTATGTTTCTGCATATATATGAGTTTTATTTAAGTTTTATAAATTGTAACGTTTGTTGTGTATTATCTTTTGTTTTAAGTTTCACTATTCTTTACGTATATGTTGTATATTTATCTAATAGTATTGTTTTAATAAGTGTGTTATTTGTTGTTTTAAGTTTTACTATTTTTTATGTATATATTGTGTATTTATCTCATAGTATTGTCTTACTAGTGTTTACGTATATATTTTCATTTCATATAAAATTATTGTTTTATCAAGGGTGTTATGTGTTTTATATTTAATTATTTTTATCCATATAGATAAGAGTTTTATTTAAGTTTTTCTAGTCATACGTATATGTTGTCTAAATATCTGTGAGTTATACGTTCTATTTTTAATTATGTTTATCCATATATATGAGTTTTATTTAAGTTTTATAAATTGTAACGTTTGTTCTGTATTTCTTTTGTTTTAAGTTTTAGTAGTCTTTACGTATATGTTGTTTATTTATCTGAAATTATTGTTTTATTATGTGGGCTATCCATTCTATTTTTAATTATGTTTATCAATATATATGAGTTTTATTTAATTTTTATAAATTGTAACGTTTGTTGTGCAATCTTTTGTTTTATTTTTTACTATTCTTTACGTATATGTTGTCTATTTATCTGATATTATTTTTCTAATAGGTCTTATGTGTTCTAATTTTAAATATTTTTATCTATATAGAAAAGAGTTTTATTTAAGTTTTACGAGTCATACGTATATGTTGTCTAATTATCTGTGTGTTATACGTTCTATTTTTAATTATGTTTATCCATATATATGAGTTTTATTTAAGTTTTATAAATTGTAACGTTTGTTGTGCTTTTCTTTTCTTTTAAGTTTAAGTAGTCTTTACGTATATGTTGTTTATTTATCTCAAATTATTGTTTTATTATGTGTGCTATCCATTCTGTTTTTAATTATGTTTATCCATATATATGAGTTTTATTTAAGTTTTATAAATTGTAACATTTGTTTTGCAATCTTTTGTTTTAAGTTTTACTATTCTTTACGTATATGTGGTCTATTTATCTGATATTATTTTTCTAATAGGTCTTATGTGTTCTAATTTTAAATATTTTTATCTATATAGAAAAGAGTTTTATTTAAGTTTTACCAGTCATACGTATATGTTGTCTAATTATCTGTGTGTTATACGTTCTATTTTTAATTATGTTTATCCATATATATGAGTTTTATTTAAGTTTTATAAATTGTAACGTTTGTTGTGCTTTTCTTTTGTTTTAAGTTTAAGTAGTCTTTACGTATATGTTGTTTATTTATCTCAAATTATTGTTTTATTATGTGTGCTATCCATTCTGTTTTTAATTATGTTTATCCATATATATGAGTTTTATTTAAGTTTTATAAATTGTAACATTTGTTTTGCAATCTTTTGTTTTAAGTTTTACTATTCTTTACGTATATGTTATCTATTTATCTCATATTATTTTTCTAATAGGTCTTATGTGTTCTAATTTTAAATATTTTTATCCATATAGAAAAGAGTTTTATTTAAGTTTTACCTGTCATACGTATATGTGGTCTATTTATCTATGTGCTATATGTTCTATTTTTAATTATGTTTCTCCATATATATGAGTTTTATTTAAGTTTTATAAATCGTAACGTTTGTTCTGTATTATCTTTTGTTTTAAGTTTTACTATTCTTTACGTATATGTTGTCTATTTATCTGAAATTATTGTGTTATTATGTGAAATGTTTTCTATTTTTAATTATTTTTATATCTATAAATAAGAGTTTTATTTAAATTTAATCAATTGTAATGTTTGTTGTCCATAATCTTTTGCTTTAAGTTTTACCAGTCTTTACTTATATGAAGTTTATTTAACCAAAATTATTGTTTTATTATTTGTGCTATCCTTTCTATTTTTAATTATGTTTATCCATATATATGAGTTTTATTTAAGTTTTATAAATTGTAACGTTTGTTGTGCAATCTGTTGTTTTAAGTTTTAGTATTCTTTACGTATATATTTTCAATTTATCTCATAGTTTTGTTTTAGTATGTGTGTTATTCTTTGTTTTATGTTTTAATATTTTTTTTGTATATATTGTCTATTTTTCTAATAGTATTGTTTTACTATAAATCTTATTCGTTTTATTTTTAATTATTTGTTTTATTTATATTTTATCAATTTTAACATTTGTTGTGCATATGCTTTTGTTTTATTTTTAATTATTTTTATACATATAAATAAGAGTTTTATTTAAGTTTTACTTGTCATACGTATATGTTGTCTATTTATCTGTGTGCTATACGTTCTATTTTTAATTATGTTTCTGCATATATATGAGTTTTATTTAAGTTTTATAAATTGTAACGTTTGTTGTGTATTATCTTTTGTTTTAAGTTTCACTATTCTTTACGTATATGTTGTATATTTATCTAATAGTATTGTTTTAATAAGTGTGTTATTTGTTGTTTTAAGTTTTACTATTTTTTATGTATATATTTTGTATTTATCTCATAGTATTGTCTTACTAGTGTTTACGTATATATTTTCATTTCATATGAAATTATTGTTTTATCAAGGGTGTTATGTGTTTTATATTTAATTATTTTTATCCATATAGATAAGAGTTTTATTTAAGTTTTTCTAGTCATACGTATATGTTGTCTAAATATCTGTGTGTTATACGTTCTATTTTTAATTATGTTTATCCATATATATGAGTTTTATTTAAGTTTTATAAATTGTAACGTTTGTTCTGTATTTCTTTTGTTTTAAGTTTTAGTAGTCTTTACGTATATGTTGTTTATTTATCTGAAATTATTGTTTTATTATGTGGGCTATCCATTCTATTTTTAATTATGTTTATCAATATATATGAGTTTTATTTAATTTTTATAAATTGTAACGTTTGTTGTGCAATCTTTTGTTTTATTTTTTACTATTCTTTACGTATATGTTGTCTATTTATCTGATATTATTTTTCTAATAGGTCTTATGTGTTCTAATTTTAAATATTTTTATCTATATAGAAAAGAGTTTTATTTAAGTTTTACCAGTCATACGTATATGTTGTCTAATTATCTGTGTGTTATACGTTCTATTTTTAATTATGTTTATCCATATATATGAGTTTTATTTAAGTTTTATAAATTGTAACGTTTGTTGTGCTTTTCTTTTGTTTTAAGTTTAAGTAGTCTTTACGTATATGTTGTTTATTTATCTCAAATTATTGTTTTATTATGTGTGCTATCCATTCTGTTTTTAATTATGTTTATCCATATATATGAGTTTTATTTAAGTTTTATAAATTGTAACATTTGTTTTGCAATCTTTTGTTTTAAGTTTTACTATTCTTTACGTATATGTGGTCTATTTATCTGATATTATTTTTCTAATAGGTCTTATGTGTTCTAATTTTAAATATTTGTATCCATATAGAAAAGAGTTGTATTTAAGTTTTACCTGTCATACGTATATATGGTCTATTTATCTGTGTGCTATATGTTCTATTTTTAATTATGTTTCTCCATATATATGAGTTTTATTTAAGTTTTATAAATCGTAACGTTTGTTCTGTATTATCTTTTGTTTTAAGTTTTACTATTCTTTACGTATACGTTGTCTATTTATCTGAAATTATTGTGTTATTATGTGAAATGTTTTCTATTTTTAATTATTTTTATATCTATAAATAAGAGTTTTATTTAAATTTAATCAATTGTAATGTTTGTTGTCCAAAATCTTTTGCTTTAAGTTTTACCAGTCTTTACGTATATGAAGTTTATTTAACCAAAATTATTGTTTTATTATTTGTGCTATCCTTTCTATTTTTAATTATGTTTATCCATATATATGAGTTTTATTTAAGTTTTATAAATTGTAACGTTTGTTGTGCAATCTGTTGTTTTAAGTTTTAGTATTCTTTACGTATATATTTTCTATTTATCTGATAGTGTTGTTTTAGTATGTGTGTTATTCGTTGTTTTAAGTTTTAATATATTTATGTATATATTGTCTATTTTTCTGATAGTATTGTTTTACTTTAAATCTTATTCGTTTTATTTTTAATTATTTGTTTTATTTATATTTTATCAATTTTAACGTTTGTTGTGCATAAGCTTTTGTTTTATTTTTAATTATTGTTATCCATATAGACAAGAGTTTTATTTAAGTTTTATAAATTGTAACGTTTGTTGTGTATTTCTTTTGTTTTAAGTTTTAGTAGTCTTTACGTATATGTTGTTTATTTATCTCAAATTATTGTTTTATTATGTGTGCTATCCATTCTGTTTTTAATTATGTTTATCCATACATATGAGTTTTATTTAAGTTTTATAAATTGTAACATTTGTTTTGCAATCTTTTGTTTTAAGTTTTACTATTCTTTACGTATATGTTGTTTATTTATCTCATATTATTTTTCTAATAGGTCTTATGTGTTCTAATTTTAAATATTTTTATCCATATAGAAAAGAGTTTTATTTAAGTTTTACCTGTCATACGTATATGTGGTCTATTTCTCTGTGTGCTATATTTTCTATTTTTAATTATGTTTATCCATATATATGAGTTTTATTTAAGTTTTATAAATTGTAATGTTTGTTGTGTATTATCTTTTGTTTTAAGTTTTATTATTCTTTACGTATATGTTGTCTATTTATCTAAAATTATTGTGTTATTATGTGAAATGTTTTCTATTTTTAATTATTTTTATATTTATAAATAAAGGTTTTATTTAAATTTAATCAATTGTAATGTTTGTTGTCCATAATCTTTTGCTTTAAGTTTTACTAGTCTTTACGTATATGATGCTTATTTATCTAAAATTATTGTTTTATTATTTGTGCTATCCGTTCTATTTTTAATTGTGTTTATCCATATATATGACTTTTATTTAAGTTTTATAAATTGTAACGTTTGTTGTGCTATATGTTGTTTTAAGTTTTAGTATTCTTTACGTATATAATTTCTATTTATCTCATAGTGTTGTTTTAGTATGTGTGTTATTCGTTGTTTTAAGTTTTAATATTTTTTATGTATATGTTGTCTATTTTTCTAATAGTATTGTTTTACTCTAAATCTTATTCGTTTTATTTTTAATTATTTGTTTTATTTATATTTTATCAATTTTAACGTTTGTTGTGCATATGCTTTTGTTTTATTTTTAATTATTTTTATCCATATAGATAAGAGTTTTATTTAAGTTTTACTTGTAATACGTATATGTTGTCTATTTATCTGTGTGCTATACGTTCTATTTTTAATTATGTTTCTCCATATATATGAGTTTTATTTAAGTTTTATAAATTGTAACGTTTGTTGTGTATTATCTTTTGTTTTAAGTTTCACTATTCTTTACGTATAAGTTGTGTATTTATCTAATAGTATTGTTTTAATAAGTGTGTTATTTGTTGTTTTAAGTTTTACTATTTTTTATGTATATATTGTGTATTTATCTCATAGTATTGTCTTACTAGTCTTTACGTATATATTGTCATTTCATATAAAATTATTGTTTTATTAAGGGTGTTATGTGTTTTATTTTAATTATTTTTATCCATATAGATAAGAGTTTTATTTAAGTTTTACTAGTCATACGTATATGTTGTCTAATTATCTATGTGTTATACGTTCTATTTTTAATTAGGTTTGTCCATATATATGAGTTTTATTTAAGTTTTATAAATTGTAACGTTTGTTGTATATTTCTTTTGTTTTAAGTTTTAGTAGTCCTTACGTATATGTTGTTTATTTATCTGAAATTATTGTTTTATTATGTGTGCTATCCATTCTATTTTTAATTATGTTTATCCATATATATGAGTTTTATTTAAGTTTTATAAATTGTAACGTTTGTTGTGCAATTGTTTTTTTAATTTTACTATTCTTTACGTATATGTTGTCTATTTATCTGATATTATTTTTCTAATAGGTCTTATGTGTTCTAATTTTAAATATTTTTATCCATATAGAAAAGAGTTTTTTTTTAAGTTTTACCTGTCATACGTATATGTGGTCTATTCATCTGTGTGCTATATGTTTTATTTTTAATTATGTTTATCCAAATATATGAGTTTTATTTAAGTTTTATAAATTGTAATGTTTTTTGTGTATTATCTTTTGTTTTAAGTTTTACTATTATTTACGTATATGTTGTTTATTTATCTGAAATTATTGTTTTATTATGTGAAATGTTTTCTATTTTTAATTATTTTTATATCTATAAATAAGAGTTTTATTTAAATTTAATCAATTGTAATGTTTGTTGTCCATAATCTTTTGCTTTAAGTTTTACTAGTCTTTACGTATATGAAGTTTATATATCTAAAATTATTGTTTTATTATGTGTGCTATCCGTTCTATTTTTAATTATGTTTATCTATATATATGAGTTTTATTTAAGTTTTATAAATTGTAACGTTTGTTGTGGAATCTGTTGTTTTAAGTTTTAGTATTCTTTACGTATATATTTTCTATTTATCTTATAGTTTTGTTTTAGTATGTGTGTTATTCTTTGTTTTAAGTTTTAATATTTTTTTGTATATATTGTCTATTTTTCTAATAGTATTGTTTTACTATAAATCTTATTCGTTTTATTTTTAATTATTTGTTTTATTTATATTTTATCAATTTTAACGTTTGTTGTGCATATGCTTTTGTTTTATTATTAATTATTTTTATCCATATAGATAAGAGTTTTATTTAAGTTTTACTTGTCATACGTATATTTTGTCTATTTATATGTGTGCTATACGTTCTATTTTTAATTACGTTTCTCCATATATATGAGTTTTATTTAAGTTTTATAATTTGTAACGTTTGTTGTGTATTATCTTTTGTTTTAAGTTTCACTATTCTTTACGTATATGTTGTGTATTTATCTAATAGTATTGTTTTAAAAAGTGTGTTATTTGTTCTTTTAAGTTTTACTGATTTTTATGTATATATTGTGTATTTATCTCATAGTATTGTCTTACTAGTCTTTACGTATATATTGTCATTTCATATGAAATTATTGTTTTATTAAGGGTGTTATGTGTTTTATTTTTAATTATTTTTATCCATATAGGTAAGAGTTTTATTTAAGTTTTACTAGTCATACGTATATGTTATCTAATTATCTGTGTGTTATACGTTCTATTTTTAATTATGTTTATCCATATATATGAGTTTTATTTAAGTTTTATAATTTGTAACGTTTGTTGTGTATTTCTTTTGTTTTAAGTTTTAGTAGTCTTTACGTATATATTGTTTATTTATCTGAAATTATTGTTTTATTATGTGGGCTATCCATTCTATTTTTAATTATGTTTATCAATATATATGAGTTTTATTTAAGTTTTATAAATTGTAACGTTTGTTGTGCAATCTTTTGTTTTATGTTTTACTATTCTTTACGTATATGTGGTCTATTTATCTGATATTATTTTTCTAATATGTCTTATGTGTTCTAATTCTAAATATTTTTATCTATATAGAAAAGAGTTTTATTTAAGTTTTACCTATCATACGTATATGTGGTCTATTTATCTATTTATCTGTGTGCTATATGTTCTATTTTTAATTATGTTTATCCATATATATGAGTTTTATTTAAGTTTTATAAATCGTAACGTTTGTTGTGTATTATCTTTTGTTTTAAGTTTTACTATTCTTTACGTATATGTTGTCTATTTATATGAAATTATTATTTTATTATGTGAAATGTTTTCTATTTTTAATTATTTGTATATCTATAAATAAGAGTTTTATTTAAATTTAATCAATTGTAATGTTTGTTGTCCATATTCTTTTGCTTTAAGTTTTACTAGTCTTTACGTATATGATGTTTATTTATCTAAAATTATTGTTTTATTATTTGTGCGTTCCGTTCTATGTTTAATTTTGTTTATCCATATATATGAGTTTTTTATTTAAGTTTTATAAATTGTAACGTTTGTTGTGCAATCTGTTGTTTTAAGTTTTAGTATTTTTACGTATATATTTTCTATTTATCTGATAGTGTTGTTTTAGTATTTGTGTTATTCGTTGTTTTAAGTTTTAATATTTTTTATGTATATATTGTCTTTTTTTCTGATAGTATTGTTTTACTATAAATCTTATTCGTTTTATTTTTAATTATTTGTTTTATTTATATTTTATCAATGTTAACGTTTGTTGTGCATAAGCTTTTGTTTTATTTTTAATTATTTTTATCCATATAGATAAGAGTTTTATTTAAGTTTTACTTGTCATACGTATATGTTGGCTATTTATCTATGTGCTATACGTTCTATTTTAAATTATGTTTCTCCATATATATGGGTTTTATTTAAGTTTTATAAATTTTAAAGTTTGTTGTGTATTATCTTTTGTTTTAAGTTTTACTATTCTTTACGTATATGTTGTCTATTTATATGAAATTATTGTTTTATTATTTTAAATTTTTTCTATTTTTAATTATTTGTATATCTATAAATAAGAGTTTTATTTAAATTTAATCAATTGTAATGTTTGTTGTCCATAATCTTTTGCTTTAAGTTTTACTAGTCTTTACGTATATGATGTTTATTTATCTAAAATTATTGTTTTATTATTTGTGCTATCCGTTCTGTGTTTAATTATGTTTATCCATATATATGAGTTTTATTTAAGTTTTATAAATTGTAACGTTTGTTGTGCAATCTGTTGTTTTAAGTTTTAGTATTCTTTACGTATATATTTTCTATTTATCTGATAGTGTTGTTTTAGTATGTGTGTTATTCGTTGTTTTAAGTTTTAATATTTTTTATGTATATATTGTCTATTTTTCTGATAGTATTGTTTTACTATAAATCTTATTCGTTTTATTTTTAATTATTTGTTTTATTTATATTTTATCAATTTTAACGTTTGTTGTGCATAAGCTTTTGTTTTATTTTTAATTATTTTTATCCATATAGATAAGAGTTTTATTTAAGTTTTATAAATTGTAACGTTTGTTGTGTATTTCTTTTTTTTTAAGTTTTATTAGTCTTTACGTATATGTTGTTTATTTATCTGAAATTATTGTTTTATTATGTGTGCTATCCATTCTATTTTTAATTATGCTTATCCATATATATGAGTTTTATTTAAGTTTTATAAATTGTAACGTTTGTTGTGCAATCTTTTGTTTTAAGTTTTACTATTCTTTACGTATATGTTGTCTATTTATCTGATATTATTTTTCTAATAGGTCTTATGTGTTCTAATTTTAAATATTTTTTATCTATATAGAAAAGAGTTTTATTTAAGTTTTACCTGTTATACGTATATGTGGTCTATTTATATGTGTGCTATATGTTCTATTTTTAATTTTGTTTATCCATATATATGAGTTTTATTTAAGTTTTATAAATGGTAACGTTTGTTGTGTATTATCTTTTGTTTTAAGTTTTACTATTCTTTACGTATATGTTGTTTATTTATCCGAAATTATTGTTTTATTATGTGAAATGTTTTCTATTTTTAATTATTTTTATATCTATAAATAAGAGTTTCATTTAAATTTAATCAATTGTAATGTTTGTTGTCCATAATCTTTTGCTTTAAGTTTTACTCGTCTTTACGTATATGATGTTTATTTATCTAAAATTATTTTTTTATTATGTGTGCTATCCGTTCTATTTTTAATTATGTTTATCCATATATATGAGTTTTATTTAAGTTTTATAAATTGTAACGTTTGTTGTGCAATCGGTTGTTTTAAGTTTTAGTATTCTTTACGTATATATTTTCTATTTATCTGATAGTGTTGTTTTAGTATGTGTGTTATTTGTTGTTTTAAGTTTTAATATTTTTTATGTATATATTGTCATTTTTTCTCATAGTATTATTTTACTATAAATCTTATTCGTTTTATTTTTAATTATTTGTTTTATTTATATTTTATCAATTTTAACGTTTGTTGTGCATAAGCTTTTGTTTTATTTTTAATTATTTTTATCCGTATAGATAAGAGTTTTATTTAAGTTTTACTTGTCATACGTATATGTTGTCTATTTATCTGTGTGCTATACGTTCTATTTTTAATTATGTTTATCCATATATATAAATTTTATTTAAGTTTTATAAATTGCAACGTTTGTTGTGTATTTCTTTTGTTTTAAGTTTTAGTAGTCTTTACGTATATGTTGTTTATTTATCTGAAATTATTGTTTTATTATGGGTGCTATCTATTCTATTTTTAATTATGTTTATCCATATATATGAGGTTTATTTAAGTTTTATAAATTGTAACGTTTGTTGTGCAATCTTTTGTTTTAAGTTTTACTATTTCTTTACGTATATGTTGTCTATTTATCTCATATTATTTTTCTAGTAAGTCTTATGTGTTCTAATTTGAAATATTTTTATCCATATAGAAAAGAGTTTTATTTAAGTTTTACCTGTCATACGTATATGTTGTCTATTTATCTGTGTGCTATATGTTCTATTTTTAATTATGTTTATTCATATATATGAGTTTTATTTAAGTTTTATAAATCGTAACGTTTGTTGTTTATTATCTTTTGTTTTAAGTTTTACTATTCTTTACGTATATGTTGTTTATTTAAATTTAATCAATTGTATGCTTTGTTGTCCATAATCTTTTGCTCTAAGTTTTACTAGTCTTTACGTATATGATGTTTTTTTTATCTTAAATTATTGTTTTATTATGTGTGTTATCCGTTCTATTTTTAATTATGTTTATCTATATATATGTGTTTTTTTTAAGTTTTATAAATTGTAACGTTTGTTGTGCAATCTGTTGTTTTATGTTTTAGTATTCTTTACGTATATATTTTCTATTTATTTGATAGTAAATTTTTACTAGTCTTTACGAATATGTTGTCATTTCATATGAAATTATTGTTTTATAATTGGTGTTATTCGTTTTATTTTTAATTATTTTTATCTATATACATAAGAGTTTTATTTAAATTTAATCAATTGTAATGTTTGTTGTTCATAATCTTTTGCTTTAAGTTTTACTAGTCTTTACATATATGATGTTTATTTATCTTAAATTATTGTTTTATTATGTGTGCTATCCGTTCTATTTTTAACTATGTTTATCCATATATATGAGTTTTATTTATGTTTTATAAATTGTAACGTTTGTTGTGCAATCTGTTGTTTTAAGTTTTTGTATTCTTTACGTATATATTTTCTATTTATCTGATAGTGTTGTTTTAGTATGTGTGTTATTCTTTGTTTTAAGTTTTAATATTTTTTATGTATATATTGTCTATTTTTCTAATAGTATTGTTTTACTATAAATCTTATTCGTTTTATTTTTAATTATTTGCTTTATTTATATTTTATCAATTTTAACGTTTGTTGTACATAAGATTTTGTTTTATTTTTAATTATTTTTATCCATATAGATAAGAGTTTTATTTAAGTTTTACTCGTCATACGTATATGTTGTCTATTTATCTGTGTGCTATACGTTCTATTTTTAATTATGTTTATCCTATATATGAGTTTTATTTAAGTTTTTTAAATTGTAACGTTTATTGTGTATTATCTTTTTTTTAAGTTTTATTATTCTTTACGTATATGTTGTCTTTTTATATGAAATTATTGTTTTATTACGTGCAATGTGTTTTATTTTTAATTATTTTTATCTATATACATAAGAGTTTTATTTAAATTTAATCAATTGTAATGTTTGTTGTCCATAATCTTTTCCTTTAAGTTTTACTAGTTCTTACGTATATGTTGTTTATTTATCTGAAATTATTGTTTTATTATGTGTGCTACCGTTCTATTTTTAATTATGTTTATCCATATATATGAGTTTTATTTAAGTTTTATAAATTGTAACGTTTGTGGTGCAATCTTTTGTTTTAAGTTTTACTATTCTTTACGTATATGTTGTATATTTATCTGATATTATTTTTCTAATAGGTCTTATGTGTTCTAATTTTAAATATTTTTATCCATATAGAAAAAAGTTTTATTTAAGTTTTACCTGTCATACGTATATGTGGTCTATTTATCTATGTGCTATATGTTCTATTTTTAATTATGTTTATCCATATATATGAGTTTTATTTTAAGTTTTATAAATTGTAACGTTTGTTGTGCAATCTTTTGTTTTAATTTTTACTATTCTTTACGTATATATTTTCTATTTATCTTATAGTATTTTTTATTATGTATGTTATTTGTTGTTTTAAGTTTAACTATTTTTTATGTATATATTGGCTATTTATTTGAAACTATTGTTTTACTATGTGTCTTATTCGTTTTATTTATTTTTATTTATGGGTTTTATTTATATTTTATCAATTTTTACGTTTGTTGTACAAAAGCTTTTGTTTTAAGTTTTACTATTTTTTATGTTCTATTTATCTGATATTTTTTTTTTAATATATCTTATATATTTTCTTTTTAATTATTTTTATCCATATAGATAAGAGTTTTATTTAAGTTTTACTTGTCATACGTATATGTTGTCTATTTATCTGTGTGTTATACGTTCTATTTTTAATTATGTTTATCCATATATATTAGTTTTATTTAAGTTTTATAAATTCTAACGTTTATTGTGTATTATTTTATGTTTTGGGTTTTTACTATTATTTATGTATATGTTGTCTATTTATCACATAGTATTGTTTTAGTAAGTGTGTTATTCGTTGTTTTAAGTTTTACTATTTTTTATGTATATATTGTCTATTTATCTCATTGTATTGTCTTACTAGTCTTTACGTATATGTTGTCATTTCATATGAAATTATTGTTTTAATATGGGTGTTTGCGTTTTATTTTTAATTATTTTTATCTATATACATAAGAGTTTTATTTAAGTTTTATAAATTGTAACGTTTGTTGTGTATTTCTTTTGTTTTAAATTTTAGTAGTCTTTACGTATATGTTGTTTATTTATCTGAAATTATTGTTTTATTATGTGTGATATCCATTCTATTTTTAATTATGTTTATCCATATATATGAGTTTTATTTAAGTTTTATAAATTGTAACGTTTGTTGTGCAATCTTTTGTTTTAAGTTTTACTATTCTTTACGTATATGTTGTCTATTTAACTGATATTATTTTTCTAATATGTCTTATGCGTTCTAATTTTAAATATTTTTATCCATATAGGAAAGAGTTTTATTTAAGTTTTACCTGTCATACGTATATGTTGTCTATTTATCTGTGTGCTATATGTACTATTTTTAATTATGTTTATCCATATATATGAGTTTTATTTAAGTTTTATAAATTGTAACGTTTGTTGTGTATTATCTTTTGTTTTAAGTTTTACTATTCTTTACGTATATGTTGTCTATTTATCTGAAATTATTGTTTTATTATGTGTGCTATCCATTCTATTTTTAATTATGTTTATCCATATATATGAGTTTTAGCCTAATGAGTTTTTTGTTATATAATTTAATTAACTCGAAGAAATTAACTAAAGATAAAAAGATATTTTTTTAATTTTTAAAATTTATATTAAATATAATATGAACGTTATAAAAATAATGTCACAATACCAAAAATTAATTCTTAATTCTAACATTGCTAATTGATAATTGTGAATTAATTTACAATAAAATAATAAAATAATTAATTTAAAATATAAATAATTGTTTGTTTTAATTTTTATAAATTTTAAATTTTTTTCATATTTTTGATAAAAAAATATAATTTCTATGATTTTTTCAAAAAAATTATAACTAATTATAATATATTTAATATTTTTATAAAATTATATCACAATATTTTGATAACATTTAAAATATGAAGTTTAAGCTTTTAATACGGGACGCTTGAACTGTAACATTTAATCCTCGTTCAAAGCTCACACCAAGTCACGAGGATGTTACCCCCTACACGACACAAGTCATTCTAAATGACCCTTGGAAACAACATAGAAAGGTTACCCACAACACCCAGCCCAGGGATAGTACTTACCTTGCTTGCATCATTCCATCTCTTTTAAGAGAAATTCACCTCGAACTTGTGCTTTTATAGGATTCGAACCTGAGATCTTGTTTTGATACCAAACAAAGGAAAAATAGCTAATCCTTCCTACCTAAAGCTTAAACTGTCAATACGGGATGCTTGAACTGTCATACTTATTCCTCGTTTAAAGCTGAGACTAAGTCACGAGAATGTTACCCCCCATGCAACACACAAGTCATTCTAAATGATACTTGGAAACAACCCAAAGAGGTTACCCACAACAATGAGCACAGAGATATTACTTACCTTGGTTGCATCATTCATTCTTTCGTACCGGAAGTTCACCTCGAACTTGTGCTTTTAGGGGACACAAACCTGAGATCATGTTTTGATACCAAACATAGGAAAAATAGAAAATCATTCCTAAATAATGCTTAAGCTTTCAATACGGGACGCTTGAACTGTCATACTTAATCATCGTTTAAAGCTCACACCAAGTCACGAGGATGTTACCCCCCATGCACCACACAAGTCATTCTAAATGACCCTTGGAAACAACATAGAAAGGTTACCTATAACCACGAGCCCAGGGATGGTACTTACCTGTGTTGCATCATTCCGTCTCTTTTAATGGAAATTCATCTCGAAATTGTGCTTTTATGGGATTCGAACCTGAGATCATGTTTTGAAACCAAACATAGGAAAAATAGCTAATCCATCGTACCTAAAGCTTAAGCTTTCAATACGTGACGCTTGAACTATCACACTTAATCCTCGTTTAAAGCTCACACCAAGTGACGAAGATGTTACCCCCAATGCAACACACAAGTCATTCTAAATGATCCTTCGAAACAACCCAGAAAGGTTACCCACAACAATGAGCACAGAGATATTACTTACCTTGGTTGCATCATTCATTCTTTCGTAACGGAAGTTCACCTCGAACTTGTGCATTTAAGGGACACAAACCTGAGATCATGTTTTGATACCAAACATAGGAAAAATAGCTAATCCGTCCTACCAAAAGCTTAAGCTTTCAATACAGGACGCTTGAACTGTCACATTAATCCTAGTTTAAAGCTCACACCAAGTCACGAGGATGTTACCCCCCATGCAACACACAAGTCATTCTATATGATCCTTGGAAACAACGTAGAAAGGTTACCCACAACCACGAGCCCAAGGATGGTACTTACCTGGGTTGCATCATTCCGTCTCTTTTAATGGAAATTCATCTCGAACTTGTGCTTTTATGAGATTCGAACCTGAGATCATGTTTTGAAACCAAACATAGGAAAAATTACTAATCCATCGTACCTAAAGCTTAAGCTTTCAATACGGGACGCTTGAACTGTCACACTTAATCCTCGTTTAAAGCTCACACCAAGTCACGAGGATGTTACCCCCCATGCAACACACAAGTCATTTTAAACGATCCTTGGAAACAACCCACAAATGTTACCCACAACAACGAGCCCCGGGATGGTACTTACCTTGGTTGCGTCATTCATTCTTTCGTAAGGGAAGTTCACCTTTAACTGGTGCTTTTAGGGGACACAAACCTGAGATCATATTTTGATACCAAACATAGGAAAAATAGCTCATCTTTCCTACCTAAAGCTTAAGTTTTCAATATGGGATGCTTGAACTGTCACACTTAATCCTCGTTCAAAGCTCACACCAAGTAAAGAGGATGTTACCCCCAATGCCACACACAAGTCATTCTAAATGACCCTTGGAAATAACACAAATACGTTACGCACAACAATAAGCACAGGGATGGTAGTTAACTCGGTTGCATAATTCTGTCTCTTGAAAGGGAAATTCACCTCGAAATTGTGCTTTTATGAGATTCGAACCTGAGATCATGTTTTGATGCCAAACATAGGAAAAATAGCTAATCCTTCCTACCTGAAGCTTAAGCTTTCAATACGGGACGCTTGAACTGTAACACTTAATCCTCGTTCAAAGCTCACACCAATTCACGAGGATGTTACCCCCCATGCACGACAGAAGTCATTCTAAATGATTCTTGGAAACAACATAGAAAGGATACTCACAACAACGAGCCCATGGATGGTACTTACCTCGGCTGCATCATTCCGACTCTTATAAGCAAAATTCACCTCGAACATGTGCTTTTATGGGACACAAATCTGAGATCTTGTTTAGATAAAAAAACATAGGAAAAGTAGCTAATCCTTCCTACCTAAAGCTTAAGCTTTCAATACGGGACGCTTGAACTGTTATACTTAATCCTCGTTCAAAGCTCACACCAAGTCAAGAGGATGTTACCCCCCATGCACCACACAAGTCATTCTAAGTAACCCTTGGAAATAACACAAAAAGGTTACCCACAACATCGAGCCCTGGGATGGTACTTACCTTGGTTGCATCATTCCGTTTGTTTCCAGGGAAATTCATCTCGAACTTCTGCTTTTATGGGATTCGAACATGAGATCATGTTTTGATACCAAACATAGGAAAAAGAGCTAATCCTTCCTACCTAAAGCTTAAGCATTCAATACGGGGCACTTGAACTATCATACTTAATTCTCGTTTAAAGCTCACACCAAGTCACGAGGATGTTACCCCCCCATGCACAACACAAGTCATTCTAAATGACCCTTGGAAACAACATAGAAAGGTTTCCCACAACAAGAGCACAGGGATGGTACTTACCTTGGTTGCATCATGTCGTCTCGTTTAAGGGAAATTCATCTCGAACTTGTGCTTTTATGGGATTCGAACATGAGATCATGTTGTGATACCAAACATAGGAAAAAGTGCTAATCCTTCCTACCTAAAGCTTAAGCTTTCAATACGGGGCGCGTGAACTATCATACTTAATCCTCGTTTAAACCTCACACCAAGTCACGAGGATGTTACCCCCCATGCACCACACAAGTCATTCTAAATGATCCTTGGAAACAACCCACAGAGGTTACCCACAACAATGAGAACAGAGATATTACTTTCCTTGGTTGCATCATTCATTCTTTCGTACGGGAAGTTCATATCGAACTTGTGCTTTTAGGGGACACAAACCTGAGATCATGTTTTTATACCAAACATAGGAAAGATAGCTAATCCTTCCTACCTAAAGCTTAAGCTTTCAATACGGGACGCTTGAACTCTCACACTTAATCCTCGTTTAAAGCTCTCAACAAGTCACGAGAATGTTACCCCCCATGCACCACACAAGTCATTCTAAATGACCGTTGGAAACAACATAGAAAGGTTACCCACAACAACGAGCCCAGGGTGGTACTTACCTTGGTCGAATCATTCCGTCTCTTTAAAGGGAAATTCATCTCGAACTTGTGCTTTTATGGGATTCGAACATGAGATCATGTTGTGATACCAAACATAGGAAAAAGAGCTAATCCTTCCCACCTAAAGCTTAAGCTTTCAATACGGGACGCGTGAACTGTCATACTTAATTCTCGTTTAAAGCTCACACCAAGTCACGAGGATGTTACCCCCCATGCACAACACAAGTCATTCTAAATGACCCTTGGAAACAACATAGAAAGGTTACCCACAACAACGAGCACAGGGATGGTACTTACCTTGGTTGCATCATGCCGTCTCGTTTAAGGGAAATTCATCTCGAACTTGTGCTTTTATGGGATTCGAACCTGAGATTATGTTTTGAAACCAAACATAGGAAAAAGAGCAAATCCTTCCTAAATAATGCTTAAGCTTTCAATACGGAACGCTTGAACTGTCATACTTAATCCTCGTTTAAAGCTCACACCAAGTCACGAGGATGTTACCCCCCATGCACCACACAAGTCATTCTAAATGACCCTTGGAAACAACATAGAAAGGTTACCCACAACCACGAGCCCAGGGATGGTACTTACCTTGGTTGCATCATTCCATCTCTTTTAAGGGAAATTCATCTCGAACTTGTGCTTTTATGGGATTCGAACTTCAGATCAGGTTTTGATACCAAACAAAGGAAAAATAGCTAATTCTTCCTACCTAAAGCTTAAGCTTTCAATACGGGACGCTTGAACTGTTACACTTAATCCTCGTTTAAAACTCACACCAAGTCAAGAGGATGTTACCCCCCAATGAACCACACAAGTCATTCTAAATGACCGTTGGAAATAACACAAAAAGGTTACCGACAACAATAAGCCCAGGGATGGTACTTAACTCGGTTGCATAATTCTTTCTCTTGAAAGGGAAATCACCTCGAAATTGTGCTTTTATGGGATTCGAACCTGAGATCATGTTTTGATGCCAAACACAGGAAAAATAGCTAATCCTTCCTACCTAAATCTTTCAATACGGGACGTTTAAACTGTCATACTTAATTCCATCTCTTTTAAGGGAAATTCATCACGAACTTGTGCTTTTATGGGATTCGAACATGAGATCATGTTGTGATACCAAACATAGGAAACAGTGCTAATCCTTCCTACCTAAAGCTTAAGCTTTCAATACGGGGGGCGTGAACTGTCATACTTAATTCTCGTTTAAAGCTCACACCAAGTCACGAGGATGTTACCCCCCATGCACAACACAAGTCATTCTAAATGACCCTTGGAAACAACATAGAAAGGTTACCCACAACAACGAGCACAGGGATGGTACTTACCTTGGTTGCATCATGCCGTCTCGTTTAAGGGAAATTCATCTCGAACTTGTGCTTTTATGGGATTCGAACCTGAGATCATGTTTTGAAACCAAACATAGGAAAAATAGCTAATCCATCGTACCTAAAGCTTAAGCTTTCAATACGGGGCGCTTGAACTGTCACACTTAATCCTCGTTTAAAGCTCACACCAAGTCACGAGGATGTTACCCCCATGCGAGACACAAGTCATTCTTAATGATCCTTGGAAACAACCCACAAATGTTACTCACGACAATGAGCACAGAGATATTACTTACCTTGGTTGCATCATTCAATCTTTGGTAAGGGAAGTTCACCTCGAACTTGTGCTTTTAAGGGATTCGAACCTGGGATCAAGTTTTGATACCAAACATAGGAAAAATAGCTAATCCTTTCTACCTAAAGCTTAAGCTTTCAATATGTGACGCTTGAACTGTCACACGTAATACTCGTTCAAAGCTCACACCATGTCAAGGGGGTGTTACCCCCCATGCACCATACAAGTCATTCTAAATAACCCTTGGAAATAACACAAAAAGGTTACCCACAACAATAAGCCCAGGGATGGTACTTAACTGAGTTGATTAATTCTGTCTCTTGTAAGGGAAATTCACCTCGAACTTATGCTTTTATGTGATTCGAACCTGAGATCATGTTTTGATAACAAACATAGGAAAAATAGCTAATCCTTCCTACCTAAAGCTTAAGCTTTCAATACGGGACACTTGAACTGTCACACTTAATCCTCATTGAAAACTCACACCAAGTCATGCACCACACAAGTTATTCTAAATGACCCTTGGAAATAACATATAAAGGTTACCCACAACAATAAGCCCAGGGATGGTACTTACCTTGGTTGCATCATTCCGTCTCTTTAATGGGAAATTCATCTCGAACTTGTGCTTTTATGGGATTCGAACCTGAGATCATGTTTTGAAACCAAACATAGGAAAAATAGCTAATCCTTCCTACCTGAATTTAAGCTTTCAATACGGGACGCTTGAATTATCACACTTAATTCTCGTTCAAAGCGCACACTAAGTCACGAGGATGTTACCCCCAATGCACCACACAAGTCATTCTAAATGACCCTTGGAAACGACATAGAAAGGTTACCCACAACAACGAGCCCAGGGATGGTACTTACCTTGGTTGCATCATTCCATCTCTTTTAAGGGAAATTCATCTCGAACTTGTGCTTTTATGGGATTCGAACTTCAGATCAGGTTTTGATACCAAACATAGGAAAAATAGCTAATCCTTCCTACCTAAAGCTTAAGCTTTCAATACGGGACACTTGAACTGTCACACTTAATCCTCATTGAAAACTCACACCAAATCACGAGGATGTTACCCCCCATGCACCACACAAGTTATTCTAAATGACCCTTGGAAATAACATATAAAGGTTACCCACAACAATAAGCCCAGGGATGGTACTTACCTTGGTTGCATCATTTCGTCTCTTTAATGGGAAATTCATCTCGAACTTGTGCTTTTATGGGATTCGAACCTGAGATCATGTTTTGAAACCAAACATAGGAAAAATAGCTAATCCTTCCTACCTGAATTTAAGCTTTCAATACGGGACGCTTGAATTATCACACTTAATTCTCGTTCAAAGCTCACACTAAGTCACGAGGATGTTACCCCCAATGCACCACACAAGTCATTCTAAATGACCCTTGGAAACAACATAGAAAGGTTACCCACAACAACGAGCCCAGGGATGGTACTTACCTTGGTTGCATCATTCCATCTCTTTTAAGGGAAATTCATCTCGAACTTGTGCTTTTATGGGATTCGAAACTCAGATCATGTTTTGATACCAAACAAGGGAAAAATAGCTAATCCTTCCTACCTAAAGCTTAAGCTTTCAATACGGGACACTTGAACTGTCACACTTAATACTCGTTGAAAGTTCACACCAAGTCATGAGGATGTTACCCCCCATGAACCACACAAGTCATTCTAAATGACCCTTGGAAATAACACAGAAAGGTTACCCACAACAATAAGCCCAGGGATGGTACTTACCACGGCTGCATCATTCCGTCTCTTTTAAGGGAAATTCACCTCGAACTTGTGCTTTTATGGGATTCGAACATGAGATCATGTTTTGATACCAAAAATAGGAAAAATAGCTAATCCTTCCTAAATAAAGCTTAATCTTTCAATACGGGACGCTTGAATTGTCATACTTAATCCTCGTTTAAAACTCACCCCAAGTCACGAGGATGTTACCCCCCATGCAACACACAAGTCGTTCTAAATGATCATTGGAAACAATATAGAAAGGTTACCCACAACAACGTGCCCAGGGATGGTACTCACCTTGGTTGCATCATTCATTCTTTCGTAAGGGAAGTTCACCTCGAACTTATGCTTTTATGTGATTCGAACCTGAGATCATGTTTTGATAACAAACATAGGAAAAATAGCTAATCCTTCCTACCTAAAGCTTAAGCTTTCAATACGGGACACTTGAACTGTCACACTTAATCCTAGTTGAAAACTCACAACAAGTCACGAGGATGTTACCCCCCATGCAACACACAAGTCGTTCTAAATGATCATTGGAAACAACATAGAAAGTATACCCACAACAACGTGCCTAGGGATGGTACTTACGTTGGTTGCATCATTCATTCTTTCGTAAGGGAAGTTCACCTCGAACTTATGTTTTTATGTGATTCGAACCTGAGATCATGTTTTGATAACAAACATAGGAAAAATAGCTAATCCTTCCTAAATAAAGCTTAATCTTTCAATACGGGGCGCTTGAATTGTCATACTTAATCCTCGTTTAAAACTCACACCAAGTCACGAGGATGTTACCCCCCATGCACAACACAAGTCATTCTAAATGACCCTTGGAAACAACATAGAAAGGTTACCCACAACAACGAGCACAGGGATGGTACTTACCTTGGTTGCATCATGCCGTCTCGTTTAAGGGAAATTCATCTCGAACTTGTACTTTTATGGGATTCGAACCTGAGATCATGTTTTGAAACCAAACATAGGAAAAATAGCTAATCCATCGTACCTAAAGCTTAAGCTTTCAATACGGGGTGCTTGAACTGTCACACTTAATCCTCGTTTAAAGCTCACACCAAGTCACGAGGATGTTACCCCCATGCGAGACACAAGTCATTCTTAATGATCCTTGGAAACAACCCACAAATGTTACTCACGACAATGAGCACAGAGATATTACTTACCTTGGTTGCATCATTCAATCTTTGGTAAGGGAAGTTCACCTCGAACTTGTGCTTTTAAGGGATTCGAACCTGAGATCAAGTTTTGATACCAAACATAGGAAAAATAGCTAATCCTTTCTACCTAAAGCTTAAGCTTTCAATATGGGACGCTTCAACTGTCACACGTAATACTCGTTCAAAGCTCACACCATGTCAAGGGGGTGTTACCCCCCATGCACCACACAAGTCATTCTAAATGACCCTTGGAAATAACACAAAAAGGTTAGCTACAACAATAAGCCCAGGGATGGTACTTAACTGAGTTGATTAATTCTGTCTCTTGTAAGGGAAATTCACCTCGAACTTATGCTTTTATGTGATTCGAACCTGAGATCATGTTTTGATAACAAACATAGGAAAAATAGCTAATCCTTCCTACCTAAAGCTTAAGCTATCAATACGGGACACTTGAACTGTCACACTTAATCCTCATTGAAAACTCACACCAAGTCACGAGGATGTTACCCCCCATGCACCACACAAGTTATTCTAAATGACCCTTGGAAATAACATATAAAGGTTACCCACAACAATAAGCCCAGGGATGGTACTTACCTTGGTTGCATCATTCCGTCTCTTTAATGGGAAATTCATCTCGAACTTGTGCTTTTATGGGATTCGAACCTGAGATCATGTTTTGAAACCAAACATAGGAAAAATAGCTAATCCTTCCTACCTGAATTTAAGCTTTCAATACGGGACGCTTGAATTATCACACTTAATTCTCGTTCAAAGCTCACACTAAGTCACGAGGATGTTACCCACAATGCACCACACAAGTCATTCTAAATGACCCTTGGAAACGACATAGAAAGGTTACCCACAACAACGAGCCCAGGGATGGTACTTACCTTGGTTGCATCATTCCATCTCTTTTAAGGGAAATTCATCTCGAACTTGTGCTTTTATGGGATTCGAACCTCAGATCAGGTTTTGATACCAAACATAGGAAAAATAGCTAATCCTTCCTACCTAAAGCTTAAGCTTTCAATACGGGACACTTGAACTGTCACACTTAATCCTCATTGAAAACTCACACCAAGTCACGAGGATGTTACCCCCCATGCACCACACAAGTTATTCTAAATGACCCTTGGAAATAACATATAAAGGTTACCCACAACAATAAGCCCAGGGATGGTACTTACCTTGGTTGCATCATTCCGTCTCTTTAATGGGAAATTCATCTCGAACTTGTGCTTTTATGGGATTCGAACCTGAGATCATGTTTTGAAACCAAACATAGGAAAAATAGCTAATCCTTCCTACCTGAATTTAAGCTTTCAATACGGGACGCTTGAATTATCACACTTAATTCTCGTTCAAAGCTCACACTAAGTCACGAGGATGTTACCCACAATGCACCACACAAGTCATTCTAAATGACCCTTGGAAACGACATAGAAAGGTTACCCACAACAACGAGCCCAGGGATGGTACTTACCTTGGTTGCATCATTCCATCTCTTTTAAGGGAAATTCATCTCGAACTTGTGCTTTTATGGGATTCGAACCTCAGATCAGGTTTTGATAGCAAACATAGGAAAAATAGCTAATCCTTCCTACCTAAAGCTTAAGCTTTCAATACGGGACACTTGAACTGTCACACTTAATCCTCATTGAAAACTCACACCAAGTCACGAGGATGTTACCCCCCATGCACCACACAAGTTATTCTAAATGACCCTTGGAAATAACATATAAAGGTTACCCACAACAATAAGCCCAGGGATGGTACTTACCTTGGTTGCATCATTCCGTCTCTTTAATGGGAAATTCATCTCGAACTTGTGCTTTTATGGGATTCGAACCTGAGATCATGTTTTGAAACCAAACATAGGAAAAATAGCTAATCCTTCCTACCTGAATTTAAGCTTTCAATACGGGACGCTTGAATTATCACACTTAATTCTCGTTCAAAGCTCACACTAAGTCACGAGGATGTTACCCCCAATGCACCACACAAGTCATTCTAAATGACCCTTGGAAACAACATAGAAAGGTTACCCACAACAACGAGCCCAGGGATGGTACTTACCTTGGTTGCATCATTCCATCTCTTTTAAGGGAAATTCATCTCGAACTTGTGCTTTTATGGGATTCGAAACTCAGATCATGTTTTGATACCAAACAAGGGAAAAATAGCTAATCCTTCCTACCTAAAGCTTAAGCTTTCAATACGGGACACTTGAACTGTCACACTTAATACTCGTTGAAAGCTCACACCAAGTCATGAGGATGTTACCCCCCATGAACCACACAAGTCATTCTAAATGACCCTTGGAAATAACACAGAAAGGTTACCCACAACAATAAGCCCAGGGATGGTACTTACCACGGCTGCATCATTCCGTCTCTTTTAAGGGAAATTCACCTCGAACTTGTGCTTTTATGGGATTCGAACATGAGATCATGTTTTGATACCAAAAATAGGAAAAATAGCTAATCCTTCCTAAATAAAGCTTAATCTTTCAATACGGGGAGCTTGAATTGTCATACTTAATCCTCGTTTAAAACTCACCCCAAGTCACGAGGATGTTACCCCCCATGCAACACACAAGTCGTTCTAAATGATCATTGGAAACAATATAGAAAGGTTACCCACAACAACGTGCACAGGGATGGTACTTACCTTGGTTGCATCATTCATTCTTTCGTAAGGGAAGTTCACCTCGAACTTATGCTTTTATGTGATTCGAACCTGAGATCATGTTTTGATAACAAACATAGGAAAAATAGCTAATCCTTCCTACCTAAAGCTTAAGCTTTCAATACCGGACACTTGAACTGTCACACTTAATCCTCGTTGAAAACTCACACCAAGTCACGAGGATGTTACCCCCCATGCAACACACAAGTCGTTCTAAATGATCATTGGAAACAACATAGAAAGGTTACCCACAACAACGTGCCCAGGGATGGTACTTACCTTGGTTGCATCATTCATTCTTTCGTAAGGGAAGTTCACCTCGAACTTATGCTTTTATGTGATTCGAACCTGAGATCATGTTTTGATAACAAACATAGGAAAAATAGCTAATCCTTCCTAAATAAAGCTTAATCTTTCAATACGGGGCGCTTGAATTGTCATACTTAATCCTCGTTTAAAACTCACACCAAGTCACGAGGATGTTACCCCCCATGCACAACACAAGTCATTCTAAATGACCCTTGGAAACAACATAGAAAGGTTACCAACAACAACGAGCACAGGGATGGTACTTACCTTGGTTGCATCATGCCGTCTCGTTTAAGGGAAATTCATCCCGAACTTGTGCTTTTATGGGATTCGAACCTAAGATCATGTTTTGAAACCAAACATAGGAAAAATAGCTAATCCATCGTACCTAAAGCTTAAGCTTTCAATACGGGGCGCTTGAACTGTCACACTTATTACTCGTTGAAAGCTCACACCAAGTCATGAGGATGTTACCCCCCATGAACCACACAAGTCATTCTAAATGACCCTTGGAAATAACACAGAAAGGTTACCCACAACAATAAGCCCAGGGATGGTACTTAACTGAGTTGATTAATTCTGTCTCTTGTAAGGGAAGTTCACCTCGAACTTATGCTGTTATGTGATTCGAACCTGAGATCATGTTTTCATAACAAACATAGGAAAAATAGCTAATCCTTCCTACCTAAAGCTTAAGCTTTCAATACGGGACGCTTGAACTGTCACACTTAATCCTCGTTCAAAGCTCACACCAAGTCACGAGGATGTTACCCCCCATGCACGACACAAATCATTCTAAATGACCCTTGGAAACAACATAGAAAGGTTACCCACAACAATCAGCCCAAGGATGGTACTTACCTTGCTTGCATAATTCCATCTCTTTAAAGGGAAATTCATCTCGAACTTGTGCTTTTATGGGATTCGAACCTGAGATCATCTTTTGATACAAGCCATAGGAAAAATAGCTAATCCTTCCTACCTAAAGCTTAAGCTTTCAATACGGGCGCTTGATCTGTCACACTTAATCCTCGTTGAAAGCTCACACCAAGTCACGAGGATGTTACCCCTCATGAACCACACAAGTCATTCTAAATAACCCTTGCAAATAACACAGAAAGGTTACCCACAACAATAAGCCCAGGGATGGTACTTACCTCGGCTGCATCATTCCGTCTCTTGTAAGGGAAATTCACATCAAACTTGTGCTTTTATGGGATTCGAACATGAGATCATGTTTTGATACCAAAAATAGGAAAAATAGCTAATCCTTCCTAAATAAAGCTTAATCTTTCAATTCGGGGCGCTTGAACTGTCATACTTAATCCTCGTTTAAAACTCACCCCAAGTCACGAGGATGTTACCCCCAATGCAACACAAAAGTCGTTCTAAATGATCATTGGAAACAACATAGAAAGGTTACCCACAACAACCTGCCCAGGGATGGTACTTACCTTGGTTGCATCATTCATTCTTTCATAAGGGAAGTTCACCTCGAACTGGTGCTTTTATAGGATTCGAACCTGAGATCATGTTTTGATACCAAAGGTAGGAAAAATAGCTAATCCTTCCTACCTAAAGCTTAAGCTTTCAATACGAGACGCTTGAACTGTCACACTTAATCCTCGTTTAAACCTCACACCAAGTCACGAGGATGTTACCCCCCATGCACCACACAAGTCATTCTAAATGATCCTTCGAAACAACCCACAGAGGTTACCCACAACAATGAGAACAGAGATATTACTTTCCTTGGTTGCATCATTCATTCTTTCGTACGGGAAGTTCATATCGAACTTGTGCTTTTAGGGGACACAAACCTGAGATCATGTTTTTATACCAAACATAGGAAAGATAGCTAATCCTTCCTACCTAAAGCTTAAGCTTTCAATACGGGACGCTTGAACTCTCACACTTAATACTCGTTTAAAGCTCTCAACAAGTCACGAGAATGTTAACCCCCATGCACCACACAAGTCATTCTAAATGACCGTTGGAAACAACATAGAAAGGTTACCCACAACAACGAGCCCAGGGTGGTACTTACCTTGGTCGAATCATTCCGTCTCTTTTAAGGGAAATTCATCTCGAACTTGTGCTTTTATGGGATTCGAACCTAAGATCATGTTTTGATACCAAACATAGGAAAAATAGCAAATCCTTCCTACCTGTAGTTTAAGCTTTCAATACGGGACGCTTGAACTGTCACACTTAATCCTTCTTCAAAGCTCACACCAAGTCACGAGGATGTTACACCCCATGCACGACACAAGTCATTCTAAATGACCTTTAGAAACAACATAGAAAGGTTACCCACAACAATAAGCTTATGCATGGTACTTAACTCGGTTGCATAATTCTGTCTCTTGTAAGCTAAATTCATCTCGAACTTGTGCTTTTATGGGATTCGAACCTGAGATCATGTTTTGATACCAAACATTAGAAAAATAGCTAATCCTTCCTACCTAAAGCTTAAGCTTTTAATACGTGACGCTTGAACTGTCATCCTTAATCCTCGTTTAAAGCTCACACCAAGTCACGAGGATGTTACCCCCCATGCACCACACAAGTCATTCTAAATGATCCGTGGAAACAACCCACAGAGGTTACCCACAACAATGAGCACAGAGATATTACTTACCTTGGTTGCATCATTCATTCTTTCGTATGGGAAGTTCACCTCGAACTGTGCTTTTAGGGGACACAAACCTGAGATCATGTTTTGATACCAAACATAGGAAAGATAGCTAATCCTTCCTACCTAAAGCTTAAGCTTCCAATACGGGACGCTTGAACTCTCACACTGAATCCTCGTTTAAAGCTCACAACAAGTCACGAGGATGTTACCCCCAATGCACCACACAAGTCATTCTAAATGACACTTGGAAGCAACATAGAAAGGTTAACCACAACAACGAACCCAGGGATGGTACTTACCTCGGTTGCATCATTCCGTCTCTTGTAAGCGAACTTCACCTCGAACTTGTGCTTTAATGGGATATAAATCGGAGATCATGTTTTGATACCAAACATTAGAAAAATAGCTAATCCTTCCCACCTATAGTTTAAGCTTTCAATACGGGACGCTTGAACTGTCACACTTAATCCTCGTTTAAAGCTCACACCAAGTCACGAGGATGCTACCCCCCATGCACCACACAATTCATTCTAAATGATCCTTGGAAACAACCCACAGAGGTTACCCAGAACAATGAGAACAGAGATATTACTTACCTTGGTTGCATCATTCATTCTTTCGTACGGGAAGTTCACCTCGAACTTATGCTTTTAAGGGACACAAACCTGAGATCATGTTTTGATACCAAACATAGGAGAGATAGCTAATCCTTCCTACCTAAAGCTTAAGCTTTCAATACGAGACGCTTGAACTGTCACAGTTAATCCTTTTTCAAAGCTCACACCAAGTCACGAGGATGTTACACCCAATGCACGACACAAGTCATTCTAAATGACCCTGGGAAACAACATAGAAAGGTTACCCATAACAATAAGCCCAGGCATGGTACTTAACTCGGTTGCATAATTCTGTCTCTTGTAAGGCAAATTCACCTCGAACTTGTGCTTTTATGGGATTCAAACCTCAGATCAGGTTTTGATACCAAACAAAGGAGAAATAGCTAATCCTTCCTACCTAAAGCTTATGCTTTCAATACGGGACGCTTGAACTCTCACACTTAATCCTCGTTTAAGGTTCACAACAAGTCACGAGGATGTTACCCCCCATGCACCACACAAGTCATTCTAAATGACACTTGGAAACAACATAGAAAGGTTAACCACAACAACGAACCCAGGGATGGTACTTACCTCGGTTGCATCATTCCGTCTCTTGTAAGTGAACTTCACCTCGAACTTGTGCTTTTATGGGATATAAATCGGAGATCATGTTTTGATACCAAACATAGGAAAAATAGCTAATCCTTCCTACCTGTAGTTTAAGCTTTCAATACGGGATGCTTTAACTGTCACACTTAATTCTTGTTTAAGGCTCACACCAAGTCACGTGGATGCTACCCCCCACGCACCACATAAGTCATTCTTAATGACCATTGGAAACAACATAGAAAGGTTACCCACAACAATAAGCCCAGGCATGGTACTTAACTCGGTTGCATAATTATGTCTCTTGTAAGGGAAATTCACCTTGAACTTGTGCTTTTATGGGATTCGAACCTGAGATCAGCTTTTGATACCAGCCATAGGAAAAATAGCTAATCCTTCCTACCTAAAGCTTAAGCTTTCAATACGGGCGCTTGATCTGTCACACTTAGTCCTCTTTGAAAACTCACACCAAGTCACGAGGATGTTACCCCTCATGAACCACACAAGTCATTCTAAATAACCCTTGCAAATAACACAGAAAGGTTACCCACAACAATAAGCCCATGGATGGTACTTACCTCGGCTGCATCATTCCGTCTCTTGTATGGGAAATTCACCTCGAACTTGTGCTTTTATGGGATTCGAACATGAGATCATGTTTTGATACCGAAAATAGGAAAAATAGCTAATCCTTCCTAAATAAAGCTTAATCTTTCAACATAGAAAGGTTAACCACAACAACGAACCCAGGGATGGTACTTACCTCGATTGCATCATTCCGTCTCTTGTAAGCGAACTTCACCTCGAACTTGTGCTTTAATGTGATATAAATTGGAGATCATGTTTTGATACCAAACATAAGAAAAATAGCTAATCCTTCCTACCTATAGTTTAAGCTTTCAATACGAGACGCTTGAACTGTCACACTTAATCCTCGTTTAAAGCCCACTCTAAGCCACGAGGATGCTACCCCCCATGCACCACACAAGTCATTCTAAATGACCCATGGAAACAACATAGAAAGGTTACCCACAACAACGAGCCCAGGGATGTTACTTACCTTGGTTGCATCATTCCGTCTCTTTTAAGGGAAATTCATCTCGAACTTGTGCTTTTATGGGATTCGAACCTTAGATCTTGTTTTGATAACAAACATAGGAAAAATAGCTAATCCTTCCTATCTAAAGCTTAGGCTTTCAATACGGGACGCTTAAACTGTCACACTTAATCCTCGTTCAAAGCTCACACCAAGTCACGAGGATGTTACCCTACATACACCACACAAGTTATTCTAAATTACCCTTGGAAAAAACCCACAGAGGTTACCCACAACAATGAGCACAGAGATATTAATTACCTTGGTTGCATCATTCATTCTTTCGTACGGGAAGTTCACCTCGAACTTGTGCTTTTAGGGGACACAAACCTGAGATCATGTTTTGATACCAAAGATAGGAAAGATAGCTAATCCTTCCTACCTAAAGCTTAAGCTTTCAATACGGGACGCTTGAACTCTCACACTTAATCCTCGTTTAAAGCTCACAACAAGTCACGAGGATGTTACCCCCCATGCACCACACAAGTCATTCTAAATGACACTTGGAAACAACATAGAAAGGTTAACCACAACAACG